>OX387239.1:210337506-211616095 GCA_947561735.1 Cenchrus americanus
TACTCAGCAAGTCTTACCCGTCGGTGATATCTACTTCACCCAATCTAGACCATGAAAGGCTTTTTGGCTACTGGGTTGCTTTTGCTAAAAAGTAACAAAAAGTAGGTCCTTACTTTCAAGATTTTAGCACAAGTTCTAGTAGGTTTAACCTTTACTACATTAGCCAACTAGTACAAACAAGGTTGTACAATGCAATTAATCAAGCATCATCTTCATCAACTTCCATCATTAGGGATCTCATGACTAGTGGAGTAAGTAGTCTCGGATAACGGTGAGAGGCCGACAATCGATTGATTTAAACCTTGCAAGGTAGACCCAAACACACGGTAGGCTGCCCCCGCAAGGACAACTTTCCCAGGCCGTCCCCAGAAATCCTCGGGTCGGGATCGAATCTTACAGTCTTTGGTGCAGGCTATCTTGCATGCCCCACCCAGTACACCCAGAGTCACCATACACCACGGTAGCTAGCCGTGAGAGCGAATCCCAAGAGTAGTAACGGTAGGATCCCTTGCCGCCTCATTAAGGTACTAGGCTTACCGGTCCCATACCCGACATGTGCTTGGTACGTTCAAAGACTTAACCCACATAACCACTGGACCGAAGCCCAGATCCCATGCTCTTACCACGTGAGCAATCCATTTAGGATATATTGTATTCCTGTCTAGGAACCTATTCTCTCGAGTGAGGTCATCACCCGACTTGTAACGGTCCCATAGCTTAGCAGCTATCGACCTATCATACTAGTAAGGACAAAGGTACCTAGGGATCATGCATCTAGGGTTTCATTCAACTCTTGAACGTAAATGCACAATCATCCATAGATAATTGAATAAAGAATTTGAAAACTGGGTTAGATGCCCGGAGCTTGCCTTCGTTAGCAAGGTTAGCTCGGGCACCCTCGGTGTCGAGTACTCCCACGTCCGCGGCGATGCTTCCGCTCCTCCTTCCTCGGTTTCCGGGACAAGGGAGTAATTCCCGTCCGGAAGATCTACACGGAATGCAATGCAAGATTTAGCTGATGTGATAGTTTGTTGTCTTATCCAACTCTGGGTTGGTCATATTCACCTTAACAAGCATTTAGATAGGGTTTCTCTTTTAGGAAGGTTATTGGTTGTACATGGGTTACTCTTTTATTCCACATTTGAATAAAGGTTTGTATTAAGCTTATCATTTCATGTGAAAGCTTCATTCCCTTTTATCTTCACCAACAAAGGTGTAATTAATATTTTTATTATGAATTAATTTCTTATCAGTGATGATAATTAATTATCTTTTAATTATATTAAATAATATTTTTCAAAAAGGAAAGGAATTAATTAGGGATTTCCCTTTATTTAATTTCCCTTTTAATACTAAGAGGGCTTTTAAGCTTTTTAGTAAGCAATTAATTTACCAAAAATTAAACAAGTGTTTCTTAAGCCCACTAGCACCTATCCTCGTCCATTGGACCCACATGTAAGTGTTGGATGCAAGGAAATTTAATATTATTGAAAATAACAAAAGGCTAGCTAGTGATTCAAAGTAAATGCATACAAAAATAAATAAGCATCAATTTGATCCAAACTTTCTTTTGCAAGCTCTCTGGTCCTAAACAAGTCTAAAGAACCAGCATGTTCACATGGAATCTCTACTGAACTTGGTTTATTAATTTACAAAGGAACACATGCATAAATCAAGAATAATTATTTCTGTTAATCCAAAAAATCATGATTAATTCACAGGGTGTGCATTTTGACATTACAAGACAGTGTGCACAAGTTGAGCTCAAAAACATAAATATATTTAGCATGAAAAATCATTTGGGCAGATCTGGCAGAAATGGAAAAATATTTTTAGGAAAAGATTTACATCATACATTTGTGCAATTTTTGGCATAGGAGCTGGTCATGATCTAACACACAACATATCCAAAACTTAGCTACAGAGGATTTATATATTTTGAGATATTGCAGATCTAGGTTTTTCACACTTGTATTTTTCATGCACAAACTATCAGGAATTAGCTCAGGCCAGAATAACAAAAGTTGTAGGATAATTCACAACGGATCCAACAAAATTGGTTTTACATTTTTCTAATTTTTCTGTGATTTTCTATGCAATTTACAAGAATCAGCAAACTCACTTTTACTATTTCAGTTGCGCTTTTGCAGGGAGGCCCTCGGAAAGAAGTTTTTCTTTGCAATGTCGCCCCTGGGCGCGGCCAGCGGCAGTCCGGCGGCAATTCCGGCCGAGGATCACCGGTTTCCGGCCGGGGGAGGGTGGGGGAGTGGCCTAGGGACGCTAGGGGCTCGATTTTGGGGCCGCAGGTGGGTGGGAGAGCGCGCGGGGAACGGCGGCGGGCGGCGCTCCGGGAGGCCGGCCGCGGCGGCCTTCGGCCCGCCGTCGCTCCGGCCCGGGGGGAGGGTGCGGTGGTGCTGGGTGGTTGGGAGGCCGTGGGGAGCCGTTAGACCGCCCGGACCGTGGCCAATGCGCTAGAGGAGGGGGGCGCTCGGGAGCGGCGCGTGCACGAGCAGGACGACGGCGTGCGGCGGCGTGCGCGAGCCGGCCGTCCCGCGGCCTTTAAAGGCGGGCGCGGCGGCGGGGAGATGGCTTCGGGGTGTGGGCCGTCTCCCTCAGAATGCGTGCGCGAACCTCGGCCGGCGCGCCGGCGGGAGGACGAGCGACGGACCGCCGGTCCATGGCGGGTTGCACGGCGGCTCGGGACTCGCGGCATTCCCGGCGTTCAAGGCCTCGGGAGGCGCGTAGCAACCTTGGGAAGGTGCGGCCTACTTCGGGAACACGTGCCGGCGAGCCCGGACGCCGAGGCGGCGGCGGCCCGTGGCAAGTTGCGCGCGCGCCGCGCGCGCGCGCGCCGGGCCGGCGCGACGTCGCGGCGTGGCCGCGCTCTGGCGCTGGAGCGCCTGAACTTATTCGGACTGGCCCTATTCAAGCGAGGTTTTCTCCAAAATTTTGAATAAAAGTGCACAAAGTGACGAATACAAAAGTTGTAGATCTAGCTACCCTCTACAACTTTTGTAAAGGCCGTATAGTGTTTTTCTCGACGGATTTTGCAGGAACGTCGTGCCAACATCGAATGCCGGCCTGTTCTGCTAAACAGGAGGTACTGTTAATCGATCGAGTTTTTCACCAATTTCCACTCAAAATTGGAAATGCCAATCTACATGAAAGTTGTGTCCCTCAACAAGATGGACAAATTTCATAAAGGTAGATTTTGAAGTGTTTAGGTGAATTTTGGAGAGCGCGGCAAAAGTTCCGGACGACATTCGCTGACGTCAACGGTTAAGCCGGTTTTGACCGTGTCTTTGACCAAGGGTCCACTACGGGTGTGTGTAGGCTTGGTCAAGGGGTTCATTAGGGTTCATTGGCGAGGTTTTCGGGGTGATGACCCAGGTTGACCTAGGTTTGACCGGTGTTTGACCGGTTTGACTCGGGCGATCCGATCATTAGCATTAATGACGGTAATTAAAAACTTGAGGCGTCACGGTCTACCCCCCTTAAACAGAATCTCGTCCCGAGATTCGAAAGTAAAAGACAAAGTAGGGAGGGTTCCCGAGTAGAGAGGTTACTTATGAAATTCGGTTGGCTTTGCTTCACTTGAAAGCTTGGCTTCTTGTTGCGGTTGCCCTTAGTGGATCCGGGGTTCTGCTTCTGCTGTCTGGGGTTCGGGCACTCATTGGCAAAATGCCCGGGCTGTCTACAATTATAGCATATGCGTGGCGGGAGTTCCTTAAGCTTGGGCACATGCTGCGGATTCTTTTGGTACTAGAGATTTCCCGAAGGCTTGTCCTGGAGTGGGGTCATTCTCCGCTGCCCCGATGGCGAAGATTGCGAAGACCCATGAGTACGCTTCTTGACAAAGCGGAACTGCTTGCTCGATTCACTGCCGGAAGTGAAATCAGCTTGTCGCTTCCTATCTTCATGTGCCTTCTTCATGGCATCCTCCTGGGAGATAGCTTTGTTTACTAACTCATGATAGCTATTGGGTTCCAACAGTATTAGCCTTTCGTACAAGTCACCATCGAGACCATCACGGAAACGTTCCATTTTCTTGGCATCGGTGTCCACGTGATGTCGTACCGGCAAAGACTATTGAACTTCGTGCATATTGGAACACGGTGTCGGCTCCTTGCTTCGAGCCAACAACTCTCTCATTTTTCTCGTCCATAAGTCCTTTAGGAATATGGTGGTCCTTGAAAGCTTGCTTGAATTCAACCCAAGTGACTTCATGTCCAGCAGGTTGCATAGACTTGAAATGTTCCCACCACAACAGTGCTTCGCCCCGAAGTTGTAAGGTTGCAAAGGTTGCCTTGCGCTCTTCGGAGCAAGGAAGGGTAAAAGCAGAAAACTTGGCCTCTATAGCCCTGACCCATGCGTCAGCTTCAAGCGGTTCTTCTGCCTTAGTGAATGTTGGAGGCTTCATCCCAATAAACTGGGTGTAGGTAGTGACCATATGGGGTCCCTCATGATTGGCCCCGTGCGGAGGCCTCTGTTCCAGCAGCTGCACGCGCTGATCTATCTGTTGTTGCATCTGCAGGAGCTAGCGCAATAAGTCGGTTTGTGTGGTCAGAAGTGCCTCTGTCGGTGTCAGGGACGGTGGCGGGGGTGGGTCATTACTACTTGAGGCACCAAAACCATTGGGAGTGTTGCGTGTCGGTTCGACCATCTGAAAAATTGAGTTTTCATTAAACACACATTCATAAGCTTGTTCATAATATTGACAAGTAGAATATGTACGACGAAAGCTCATTTATGGTAAGTTTTACGAAACCGAACAACACAGTGGCCATAAGCATCAAATTCAGGAATCGATGCTCATGCACCAAAAATCCTCATTCAAGGTCCGTAGACGTACTTCAAGTTGGTATTCCACCCGGGATCAAGAATGAACACACGATGGATGGCTTCTCCACATTGACTATTCGAGAACCTTGACTGCTCAAGAGAGTTTCTATGTCTAAGGCTCCAACATGTTTAAGGATAAAAGGGGTTGGAGGGAAAATACAAGTCGACGGAAATGACTTGATGATAGGAGAATCACTATTGAAGATTGAACTCTAAGATCAAGACATTCCCACGGACATAGTAGAATAGCATAAGTTCTTTTCTCTGGCTGAGCATTGTTGGGTATTCATGTGCACAAAGGCACAGTCGTATGTCAGAACTCGAAGCGAGCTCACATACATAACGACATAAAGTTCTGGCAATTATAAACAAAAATTTATAACTTAACCCAAAGCTCCAAAAATCCCCAACTTTTGGATGGTAACTCATCAAGGTTAAGAGACGTATTTCTGGTACTCAAAGGCTGAGCTAGAAAGCTAGGGAGGTTGTTCAATTGAGCAAGGTTGGGATTGAGTTCTGTAAAACAGCAAAACAGGGGGTTCCCAATCTTGAGCATAACTTGAGATAAAGTGAAGCCATGACCATGAATTTTTGCGAGCAAGAACTAGATTAGATGCGGAGCAACTTTTGTTTAGAACTTCTATTCTAATTACTCCTAGGACATGGTGCAAGACAAGACGAACAAACTTTTAACAACTTTGGGCAGCATGACGGCTAGGTATGAGAGGTACTCTAGTTTATAAAAAAGCGCACACTAGCATAATCTTCCTTAGAGAACATATAGAAATTCGATTTTTTTTGTCCATTTTAATTGTTTCGATTTTTAACATGCATGCAAGACGTCCTATTCGACCTCACATGGCAATCAAGCCAAAATTCGAAGTTAGTGCCGGTGGCAAGGCTTTTAATCGTCTCTCCCTATAATATCTAGTCGAGGGCTATACGGTACTCGATTAACGACTAACGAAGCACTGTTATGTACCTGCAGAAAACGAACCTTTCGTGCCAGCACGTCACGAAAGCGTCCACATACATTACCGTTCACTATAGAAACGGCACCCATGCGTTAAGCCGCTGCATGGACAGCGTCCAACCTCGGACACCCTTCGTTTGAATGGAGTGTATCCTTGCCTCGCCTGAGCGACATGCGGAATGCACACGTATGAAACACGTGGTGACACACAACTCATAAACAGACGCGAAGATGGGATCCGTGGAATGGATCACTCCATCAACCCTCGCAATTCCCGTGATGCGGAACAGCACACGTATAAAACACGTGGCTCCTAGTTTGGTTGTGCAAGAAAGTAAGTCTGACATAAAGTAATGTGTTGGAAGTTAGCAAAATAAACCATAAGTTAATAAGCCACCTGAAAGAACCCAAAAATTCCCTCTAGGGCCTCTCGGTCTAGTTTATCCTTAGCGGACCAACGTATTTTGGAAAATCAGACAATCTTGGCATATTTTATTCAAAAACCATTGATTAAGTTTATTAATTAATCTCTGGTGCATATAAGCTCTGATACCAACTGTGACAACCCGCCCAGGAAAATACCGTACTATCGCCTAAGACCGATCCACTTTGGTCATTAAGCAATAATAAGGTATCATCCTGTCGTTAGTTGCCGGGTTAACGCCCGGTAAATCACTTCAAGAGCACAAGGATCGAATATATGCATTAAAACTCACTCGAAGGCAAGTCCAGAGATACAACAACATTCATATCCAAATTCGTACCCCGAGGGGTTTAATTATTACAAACCATAGTTTTGTCACGATGAAGTAGTTCAGAGTTTTGAAAAGTAGCGGAAATTAACTAGCGGAAGCGAAGACACCACGGGAGGCCATCCATGATGCTTTCAGTAGTCGTCCTCCACCCACTCCAGCTCCCAGCCGGGCGGGATCTCACCGGGCCACACATCACTGAAGGCATTACCTGGATCAACACATTATAGCAAGGCCGAGTATACTAATACTCAGCAAGTCTTACCCATCGGTGATATCTACTTCACCCATTCTAGACCATGAAAGGATTTTTGGCTACTGGGTTGCTTTTGCTAAAAAGTAACAAAAAATAGGTCCTTACTTTCAAGATTTTAGCACAAGTTCTAGTAGGTTTAACCTTTACTACATTAGCCAACTAGTACAAACAAGGTTGTACAATGCAATTAATCAAGCATCATCTTCATCAACTTCCATCATTAGGGATCTCATGACTAGTGGAGTAAGTAGTCTCGGATAACAGTGAGAGGCCGACAATCGATTGATTTAAACCTTGCAAGGTAGACCCAAACACACGGTAGGCTGCCCCCGCAAGGAAAACTTTCCCAGGCCGTCCCCAGAAATCCTCAGGTCGGGATCGAATCTTACAGTCTTTGGTGCAGGCTATCTGGCATGCCCCACCCAGTACACCCAGAGTCACCATACACCACCGGTAGCTAGCCGTGAGAGCGAATCCCAAGAGTAGTAACGGTAGGATCCCTTGCCGCCTCATTAAGGTACTAGGCTTACCGGTCCCATACCCGACATGTGCTTGGTACGTTCAAAGACTTAACCCACATAACCACCGGACCGAAGCCCGCATCCCATGCTCTTACCACGTGAGCAATCCATTTAGGATATATTGTATTCCCGTCTAGGAACCTATTCTCTCGAGTGAGGTCATCACCCGACTTGTAACGGTCCCATAGCTTAGCAGCTATCGACCTATCATACTAGTAAGGACAAAGGTACCTAGGGATCATGCATCTAGGGTTTCATTCAACTCTTGAACGTAAATGCACAATCATCCATAGATAATTGAATAAAGAATTTGAAAACTGGGTTAGATGCACCGGAGCTTGCCTTCGTTAGCAAGGTTAGCCTGGGCACCCTCGGTGTCGAGTACTCCCACGTACTGCAGCGACGCTTCCGCTCCTCCTTCCTCGGTTTCCGGGACATGGGAATAATCTCCGTCCGGAAGATCTACACGGAATGCAATGCAAGATTTAGGTGATGTGATAGTTTGTTGTCTTATCCAACTCTGGGTTGGTCATATTCTCCTTAACAAGCATTTAGATAGGTTTTCTCTTTTAGGAAGGTTATTGGTTGTACATGGGTTACTCTTTTATTCCACATTTGAATAAAGTTTTTTATTAAGCTTATCATTTCATGTGAAAGCTTCATTCCCTTTTATCTTCACCAACAAAGGTGTAATTAATATTTTTATTATGAATTAATTTCTTATCAGTGATGATAATTAATTATCTTTTAATTATATTAAATAATATTTTTCAAAAAGGAAAGGAATTAATTAGGGATTTCCCTTTATTTAATTTCCCTTTTAATACTAAGAGGGCTTTTAAGCTTTTTAGTAAGCAATTAATTTACCAAAAATTAAACAAGTGTTTCTTAAGCCCACTAGCACCTATCCTCGTCCATTGGACCCACATGTAAGTGTTGGATGAGAGGAAATTAAATATTATTGAAAATAACAAAAGGCTAGCTAGTGATTCAAAGTAAATGCATACAAAAATAAATAAGCATCAATTTGATCCAAACTTTCTTTTGCAAGCTCTCTGGTCCTAAACAAGTCTAAAGAACCAGCATGTTCACATGGAATCTCTACTGAACTTGGTTTATTAATTTACAAAGGAACACATGCATAAATCAAGAATAATTATTTATGTTAATCCAAAAATCATGATTAATTCACAGGGTGTGCATTTTGACATTACAATACAGTGTGCACAAGTTGAGCTGAAAAACATAAATATATTTAGCATGAAAAATCATTTGGGCAGATCCGGCAGAAATGGAAAAACATTTTTAGGAAAAGATTTACATCATAACTTTGTGCACTTTTTGGCATAGGAGCTAGACATGATCTAACACACAACATATCCAAAACTTAGCTACAGAGGATTTATATATTTTGAGATATTGCAGATCTAGGTTTTTCACACTTGTATTTTTCTTGCAAAAACTATCAGGAATTAGCTCATGCCAGAATAACAAAAGTTGTAGGATAATTCACAACATATCCAACAAAATTGGTTTTACATTTCAGTTGCGCTTTTGCAGGGAGGCCCTCGGAAAGAAGTTTTTCTTTGTAATGTCGTCCCTGGGCGCGACCAGCGGCGGTCCGGCGGCAATTCCGGCCGGGGATCACCGGATTCTGGCCGGGGGAGGGTGGGGGAGTGGCCTAGGGACGCTAGGGGCTCGATTTTGGGGCCGCAGGTGGGTGGGAGAGTGCCGGGGAACGGCGCGGCCGGCGGCGCTCCGGGAGGCCGGCCGTGGCGGCCTTCGGCCCGGCGTCGCTCCGGCCTAGCGGGGAGGGCGCGGTGGTGCCGGGGTGGTTGGGAGGCCGTGGGGAGCCGTTAGACCGCCCGGGACCGTGGCCAATGCGCTAGAGGAGGGGGGGCGCTCGGGAGCGGCGCGTGCACGGGCGGGGACGACGACGTGCGGCGGCGTGCGCGAGCCGGCCGTCCCGCGGCCTTTAAAGGCGGGCGCGGCGGCGGGAGATGGCTTCGGGGGTGTGGGCCGGCTCCCTCGAATGTGTGCGCGAACCTCGGCCGGCGCGCCGGCGAGAGGACGAGGCGACGGACCGCCGGTCCATGGCGGGTTGCACGGCGGCTCGGGACTCGCGGCGTTCCCGGCGTTCAAGGCCTCGGGAGGCGCGTAGCAACCTTGGGAAGGCGCGGCCTACTTCGGGAACACGCGCCGGCGAGCCCGGATGCCGAGGCGGCGGCGGCCCGCGGCGGGGCGCGCGCGCGCGCGCGCGGCCGGCGCGACGCGCGCGCGCGGCCGCGCTCCGCGGCGCCGGAGCGCCTGAACTTATTCGGACTGGCCCTGTTCAAGCGAGGTTTTCTCCAAAATTTTGAATAAAAGTGCACAAAGTGATGAATACGAAAGTTGTAGATCTAGCTACCCTCTACAACTTTTGTAAAGGCCGTATAGTGTTTTTCTCGACGGATTTTGCAGGAACGTCGTGCCAACATCGAATGCCGGCCTGTTCTGCTAAACAGGAGGTACTGTCAATTGATCGAGTTTTTCACCAATTTCCACTCAAAATTTGAAATGCCAATCTATATGAAAGTTGTGTCCCTCAACAAGATGGACAACTTTCATAAAGGTAGATTTTGAAGTGTTTAGGTGAATTTTGGAGAACGCGGCAAAAGTTCCGGACGACATTCGCTGACGTCAACGGTTAAGCCGGTTTTGACCGTGTCTTTGACCAAGGGTCCACTGCGGGTGTGTGTAGGCCTGGTCAAGGGGTTCATTAGGGTTCATTGGCGAGGTTTTCGGGGTGATGACCCAGGTTGACCTAGGTTTGACCGGTGTTTGACCGGTTTGACTCGGCCGATCCGGTCATTAGCGTTAATGACGGTAATTAAAAACCTGGGGCGTCACAGAATGCTCCTTCAACGTTGGCGATCTCGTCCTCCGTCGTATCCAGAACACGGAAGAACTACACAAGCTCAGCTCCCCCTGGAAAGGTCCCTTCACAATCGCAAAGGTGACTGGGCCGGGCTCCTACCGCCTCCAGACACTTGAAGGCGAAGATGTCAACAACTCGTGGAACGTCGACCAACTCTGTCGGTTCTACGCCTAGTGTACGCGACTACTTCGGGGCTCAAGTCTACGCGACTACATCAAGACCCCTCCGCCGTAAGCGGCCTCCGGTCCCGGCTCCGGCCTCCGGACTACTCCTTCGCCGTATGCGGCTTCGGGGGTCCGGGCACTAGTCTCTCGGACTACTCCTTTGCTTTCGTAAGCGGGCTCCGGTCCGGGCACCGGTCTCGGACTACTCCTTCGTTGTAAGCGGCCTCCGGGTCCGGGCACCGGTCTCGGACTACTCTTCTCCGAATCCGGCCCATGCGGCTACCTACGGATCCTGGGTTGTGACGAGCGACAAAGGACTCTAGCAGCGGTCTACTGAGAGACCATGTACCTCTAGATCCAGCCTATACGGCTACTTACGGATCTATTGCTGTAAGCGGCTACTCGCCCTAGCACCACTTAGCCGTAGGCGGCCTCCGGGTCCTGGCAACTACTCTGTAACTACGGCCCTGGTCATCCAGGTGTACTTCTTCAGTAATAAAGTTTGATTGATCATCAACTGCTTTACTGTCTACTTCCCTCAACGGGACTACTGCCGAGTACAACTACTCGCAACAACTCCACGATGGGACTCCACACTCCAAGATCGCGGCAACGAGTACTCATTGATGGAACTTTTTCTTCATTAATACTTAAACAATTACAATTGTTTTTGTACATCTACTGCTACGAGCTAACCATTACAGGACTACTGGAGATTAAGCTTGTCGGCGACTTGTTCCGCAATGGGCGCCATATGCTCCAGCAGCTCCTCATACTACTCGTCGGTACAGTTCGCGGCTAGTCCGCTAGCGACTACATCTACAGTGGCCTTCGGGAAGTATGACTTCATGAAAGCTAGCACCTGGTTCGGGATCGACTTCGCCAGATGCTTCACATAGGCCGCCAGCCAGCTGGGGGCTTCCTTCAATCGATCCACTAGTGACGCTATCTTGGGACCGCCAGGATGAGGCACCAGCAGCCTCGCGATGGGGAGCGTGGCTTCTTCAAGCTCCTTCAGCTGGGCCCGCAGCTTCTCGCAATCCTCGTTCAGCTTCTGCAACGATTTGAAGCAGTTGACGAGGTCACGATCGGATGCAATACGGAGCTCCATGTGCTTGTCGCACTCGTAGGCAAGCTCCTTATAATCTAACTCGAGTACCTAGCGGGCCTCCTTCTCCCGGTAGAGGAGATTCTTCAGATCCGTCTCTGAAGTCTTCAACTGTTCTACCCGAGTCTCAAGCTTTGCAAACAACAAGGAATAGCGGGTTAGACCACCTCTCGACCTCCAACAAGTACTCAACAAGTCAGCTGGTGTACCTTTGTTCTTGTTGCGAAGCGACTTGTTCTTCCGCACCAAGTCGTCGCCCTTCGCCTGCATCTCCTGGTTGTCGTTATGGTACTTGGCGAAGGCGGTGTCCAGCTTTGACTGCATTGCGGCGACGTACTTTCGGGACTTCACGAGTTGGTCCTCCAGTGCCTCGGCCCGAAGCACTGCGTCACCGAAGCCTTGAAGCATGCTGGACTTCTCGCGGGACCTCTCTACGACGTCCTGCACAGACAACATATGTCAGATGGGTACTCAACGCTACAGGATTGACTACTCAAGAGTTACGGCTACTCACCTTCATCCACTGCTCGGCCTGGCGGACCACCTCCAGATGCCGAGCCACCGTTGCCGGGTCGACCAAGTCGTCCGCCAACAACTCGATCCCGCCACGACTACTCGTGGCGGCTTCGGTCATCGGTGCAGATCGGATGGGCTCCACGTCTTGGATCTCCGGGGAGCGAACGACCACCTCCAGGGCGGGTTCTGGCAGCGTGGCAGCCTCCTCTCCTCCGGTCGTCGTGGCGGCTCCTCTGGCGGCCACCTCCATCAGCTCGGGGGCTCCTCCGGTAGCCTCCTGAGTCTCTGGTGTCAAGTTCTCCACGGGCACCGCCGATGGGATGTTGTTCCCCTCGGCCTCAGCGCCTGTCAACGAGAAGACAAGTGCATCAGTCATATCTGACGACTACAACTACTCTTCGGGGATACTACAGCCTCAGCAGAGTACTCACCTTCGACTACGCTGGCTTTAGGCAACGTAGCCTCAGCAGCCGGCGCTTCGGGCTCCGCCTGAGGGGTGGGAGCGGACTCCTCAGCGGGCGGCGTGGCTTCTTCTTCCGCCACCGCTACAGAGGGTTCATCCCCCTCCCAGGACAGATCCGTCGACTTCCTGCAGAGTACACAAGCTGGTTGTCAGTCAAGCACGACTACCATGTCAAGTACTACTTGGGAAGACTTAACACTTACAAGCTTGACCGGACCACCGTCACGGTCGGGGCACCGAGGATGCTGGCGATGTCCACCAGTCCAGCCTCGGCGAGTGCCTCCTCCTGCGCCTCTGCGGCCACCATCTCTTCCGCAGCAGCAGCAGCGGGCTCTATGCTCTCTTGCGTAGCAGGGGGCTGGCGCTCCATCTGCGCCAAGAGTTCTCCGACAGTGGGGGCTGAGCTGCGACTCCCAGCGGCTTCCCCCACTGTGTCCCACTCGCCTTCGTCGCCCTAATCAACGGGCTCCGTAGGCGGCAACTCCTGCAAGCAAGGAAACTTCTTCATCAACGAGTGCACTCGAGACACCAGTACTCGACTACACTACTCAAGATGGCTTACCTCTGGGGACGTGGTCTCAGTGACCTTAAATTTCTTCGTCACGCGCTTGCGGGCCGAGTTGCGCAGCTTCCGCGGCGGCGCGGCCAGACTAGCCTCTAGGCTAGCCGGCGGATCTTGAACAAGAGGTACATGAGGCAAGCCAGGACGGCTGAACCTCGACCGCAACTGGAAGCGGTCCTGCAGTGTCTCTTCGTCGTCCTCGTCGGACGTGTCCTCCACGACAACGGTGTCATCTCCTTCGCCGACTTCACGCCGCTCCTTGGCCTTGGTCTTCCCCTCCTCTGGGATCTCGACTTCCTGAGGGGGCGGCGGCGGCTCGGAGACAAACTTCTTCAAGTCGTCCTGCAAGAAACAACTCATCAGTACGACTACTCACAGGGGATGGGTACTCGACACAGGGTGCGGCTACTTACCTCCTTCGGTGGGCGCGCGGCGGAGTACTCCGGTACGGGGCACACCGTGTACGGTGGCATGTCCTTGAAGATCCGAGCCAACCTGTCGACAATGTCGTCGTCGTCGACTTTGTCTGCAGGCATCCGCAACGTATCGTCGTCGCCAGTGTACTCGAACCCCAGGGTGTCGCGAGCCATCAGCGGCTGCACCCTGCGCTTCATGAAGCTGAAGGCCACGTGCTCAGCCCTCATCGGGATCTCATCGGGATCTCATCTTCATTCTTCTCCATCGGGTACGGATCCCCGGCGGCAGCCCTCCACATGTCCACCTCCTTCTCCCGGATGAATCCGCTATTGAGAAGGGCTAGCAGGTCTTCGGTCTTGGCCTTTGACTTCTTCCACTCGCGGTTTGGATCTCGCCGCGGCGGGGACACCGGCGGTGATGCCCCTGCGGCAGATCCGGTGGCCTCTTCGCGGGACCTTTTCTTCCCCGCGGCGGTGGCCTTCGCAGTCTTCAACAGAGACGGCTTCATCCTCCAAGTGCACGGTGTCTTCACGCGCATTCGCTCGGGGGCTACTCTGGTGGCTCTCAGCGGCGACGCACTCAGATCTACAACGGCGGCGGCGTGCACTGTGGGGCGATTCCTAGTCAAGATCTACTGGGAATGGCTACAGCTACGTAGGGTGAAAAACCCTAAGGGTTTCGGCATCTATTTATAAGTCAAAATGGCCCTCCAACGGCCGGATGGATAATTCTGCGCTTGGCTGACTCAGCGGCCGCGCACGACTCTTCAACTTCAACTAGTCGACGCGCCTCACCTCGGGGGCTCGGCTACTTCTACTCGACTTCCTGAGAAGCGACAAGACTCAGGAGCATCTCAGGACACATTCTACAAGATGACCCTTCAATTCGAGAGGAAGTACTCGACTCAAGGCTCGGGGGCTCCGTGCCACGTGTCCTTCGGTTTTTTCTCCGGATTTTTCGGGATATTCTTGCCAAAACTTCAGATGGACCCTCAGCCAGAGTCTACAACTCAACCTAAGGGTCGGGGGCTACTCCATATGGAGTGCGATTTTGCAATCGCACCTCCATATCATTTTCGGCTTCAAGACAACGCGGGCATTTTTGAAGACCTTCGAGGGCAGCACTCGAGGACGCTTGGGACTACTCGAGAAGACTTCAGGATTGCTCAAACATCAGCTGGAGTACATTCCAGCCTCGGGATGCTTCGACTACTCTTGAGGACTTTTGACTTGTAGTACTCGAGGACGCTTGGGGACTACTCGTTAAGGCCGTCAAGATTACTTGAAGCTATCCTTCTCGACTACAAAGTACTCAGGGGCTTATCGTATGGACCTCCCTGGGCCCACTACCTCGGTGGGTACCAGGACCGACTACTCGGTGGGCCCCTGGGACTACCCGACTTGCGCTGCACGGTACCTGATGGCATGAAGCACAAGGACTACAGAAGAGAAGTACTCGGTTAGGAAGCTGTACATGTCCCGCATTGTATGGAAGACTCCTAGACGTACTCGACTAGTACTCTCTCCTTATTCCGACTTGTAACCCTGCCTCCCGGACTATATAAGGCGAGGCAGGGACCCCTCTCTCACATCTCATCTCACGGTGTACAATTGCACCATCTTGTAATCGTACCCAATCAATCCAGAGCTACACAGCATACAGGACGTAGGGTATTACGCACCTCGCGGCCCGAACCTGTCTAAATTGTGTGCCACATGTCTCTTCCTTCGAGTTACCGATCTCGGCGGGGCCACATTCATCTACTTCGGGTACTCCCCTTAGTAGGTTGCCGGTCTAAAACACCGACAATGCTATAGGATCCGATAGAAGTCGAGTGATGTTCGTCACTCGCGAGAATATGTTCTTATGTTGGAATCATAAGATCTTTAGAAATGTATTACTCATGTGGTAAGAGCATGGGATTTGGGCTCCGGTCCTGTGGCCTTCGTGGGCTAAGCTTTTGAACGTACTAAGCACTTGTCGGGAATGGGCCCGGTAAGCCTAGTACCTTAATGAGACGGTGCGAGAACTTACTATTACTACTCTTGAGTAATCACCTACCCGGCTAGCTACTACCGGGGAAGGGGGGTAGTTGTGTGATGATGGGTGCCTCGCGGGGTATGCCAACTAGCCTTGTACCAAAGACTGTAAGATTCGATCCCAAGCCGAGGACTTTTGCGAACCGCCTGGATGGTTGTCCTCGCGGGAGCACCCTACCGTGTGTTTAGGTTTACCTTGCAAGGTTTAAATCAATTGATTGTCGGCCTCTCACCGTTATCTGAGACTGCTTAATTTACTGGCCATGATATCCCGTAATGATGGAACTTGGTGAATATTATTGCTTGAATTAATTGCTTGTACAATTCTTGATTGAATTAGTTGGCACACTTAGAAATGATAATCCACTAGAACTAGTGATAAAATATTGAAAGTAAGGACACACTCTTTGTTGCTTTTCAGCAAAAGAAATCCACCGGCCATAAAGCCTGTCATGTCTAGAGTTTGGTGATGAAGTTATCACCCGACGGTTAAGTCTTGCTGAGTATTAGTATACTCAGCCTTTCTTTAAAACTATTGTTGCAGGTGTTGTTGACCGGGTGGATGATGACATGTGATGGCATCACGGATGGCCTCCTGTTATGTTACTGTTGCGCTAGTTATTTATTTCCGCTGTTTTTCGAACTCTGAACCTTTACTGTTTGTCAAAGACTTCGGTTTGTAATAATTAAACCCTTCAGGGTAAATTTCAGATGTTAATCATGTCGATCCTTGTTGCTTTGTAAGTGATTTCACCGGGCGTTAACCCGGCAAGTAACGACAGGATGATAGTTTATTGTCGCTTAATGACCAATGTGGATTGGTTAGGTGATAATACAGTATTTTCTTGGGCAGATTGTCACAGCCACTTAGGCCCCAAGGCTTCCGGTGCACCTTATACAACTTGATTCACTAAAGAATCACCTCACAAGGTTAGCACACCTTGCACTCACTCAGCTCTAAGCTAAGCCTAGCACTAAGCACACACACAAAGCATGTGCAAGTCTATGTATGAGCAATTCAGCACTTGGATGGATTGGATATGATCTTCTAGGTGTCTTGCACTCCTCTGCACTTCCAAACAATCCAACAACCTCAAATGAGTGAGTGGAGGGGGTATAAATAGCTCAAGGCGTCCAAAGAGTTGATGGCTAAAAGCTGTTGAAATTAGTACTGTTAGATGATCCGACACTATGATTTTCCAGGCGTCGGTTCATCTGGTGCTACTGGCCATTGCCCTCCACTGCACATGACCGTTGACACAATTGCTCCGATGCTTCCTCTGACACACCGCCGGTTCATCCGGTGCTGAAGAACTTTTCGCCAAAACCTTACTGTTCACATCTTTGAGACCGCCGGATGAACCGTTGCTCCACCGTCAGTTCATCCGGTGCTGAAGCTCTAGTCTTGGCATGTCTCTATCTTGATTCAAACTGAGCATCGAATAGACCGACTGGTGTCCCTACTTAGACTGTCGGATCATCTGGTGCTACTATCTTCGCAGCTCCATCTCTGCAATTCGTCTCGCAGTGTACCAACTACATCGACGCTTGCACCGATGGTATCGTCGTTTCGTCGAACGGTGTCAATTTCTTGTTTTCTTGCATCTTTAACTTGTTTCTTTGCTTCTTTGATTGTGGTTTCATCCATGGGACCTATATATGTCTACAAGGACATGCTGGACAATGTGGTTAGTCACATTTCTTGTGTCAGCATGAATCACCAAAATCAACTCGAACAAATGGCAAATGGGGCCATGTTCGCTACACTTTGGCCTTCGACTCATTACTTTGGTTGTGCATTTTTTGTTTCACCTCACCAAGTCAACTTATCTGGGATTCAGCTATTTAGGGAGGTTGCTACTACACGCCTACGACCAATTTACCTTTTTTCCATAGTTTAGGAGGTTTTTTATGACGCACAATATTGTCAGGTGGTAGTATGAGATATAACTGATTTTTTTCTTATGAGTAAAATTGTAATATTCACAAATTAGATTATTTATTTTTTCTTTCCTCTCCCGCTCGATGAATTTTAACAATGTCATTTTACATATTTTCAATTGTACTTCTATGCTACACATACTATCTATGCATGCTACCTATACTATTTAAGGTTTTAGTAGTATACAACTAGCAAGGTGTCCCGCGCAAATAACGTAGGTGGTTAGCATTTTAATTAATGCTAATATTTGGATTTTTATTTTAAAATAAACGAATACATACAGTTGTGTTATTCATGTCATTGTAAGAGATCAAGTTATTATCATACTTTTCCATTATCATATTTTGTGATATGTCTTTTATGAACATGAATTAACGAGAATATGAGGCCTTATATGGAATGTATATTGGTATTCATTAAGCAACATAAAGATTTATACATTTTTATAGTATTAGATTTTTAGATTTTTTTAGATGCACATTTTCTATTGTGCATTTTTTATTATGATGATAAAATGTGTTACATTATTTCTTTTTTTGATTGGTTTAAATAAATTTGATTATTTGACATTTAACATCAACATATTTTTCCTATTGTATTTGGAAATTTCTATATTAACTTATTATATTCTAAATGTGTTATTTATTTAAGTATTTTTATTATCAATGTCATGCGCTTTTAAAAAATCATTTTATCATTATTTCAAAAAAATAAATTGAATTATTATTAGTTAGGTTTTGAGTGTAATAAGATAACAAAAAATACTGGGCAAATACTTTTATGGCCTAGTATGCAATACGATACAGAGAACAAAATGCTTACACAAAGAGTCAAAGATAGTGTTCAAGTCTGGTATGAAATACCAAAAATTGAAATTACTTAATGTTGACAGTTCAAAATCGTGCTCAAGTTCACCGCAAGCCTACGGGTGACTTGGTGCCTTTTTCACCAAGGAGGGTCCTCCCTAGATTTGTCAATCCAAGGATCGGAAGCAAGCTCCCAGGATTCTCCATCTAACCTATTGATCTAACCTAAAATGAAGCATTTATTGCATAAGAAGGGGTAACACTTAATAGATATGAATGAAGTGTAAGTGTTGATCACATCCATGAACGTCGACAAGGTAAGGAGCAAGTAAGGGAAACTAAGGCCTATCGTCTTCTAGTCGTAGATCTAGCCAAAAGAGCAAGCGCAACATGCATCTCATTCAAAGCCATCTTTAAACTACCATCCTCCGGTCTGATTTTGAAGACGCCAGCCTTTTGGAGCCACCGTCCTGTCACAACGCACTCCTATTTGTGCGGGTTAGCCTAGGGTGAGTTCAAGAAGAACAAGTTGAAAATACTTAGTCGATCTGGTATGCACCTCTAGCCACCATGACTACAAGAGCACCCCAAGCAATCTATCTATAGAATATATTGAAGACAAAGCATAGCCAAGCGAGAGCAAAATTATAAAAGGAGGAATCGAGTCGCTAAAAGATCGGATGACATGAAGTACTTTACTCACATAATAAACATGTTTAGATCATCTCCACCAAGTACATACCATTGATGACCTCAACTAGCTCCGGAACTCCGCCATGGCTCAACCATGCAAGGCGGCCATGGCGGCTAGGGTAGGCCTAGGCCATCTCCTTGATGACTTCGTGGACTCGCGGCGACCGTCATCTGCCTTCGTCGCTCTCTCCTAGGTTTCACCGAGTTCCTCTGGATGGATGCCGCTGAATTTTTGCACCAAGACTATTAATAACCTGAAGCAACCCTAGTCCAAAGCGAAACTCGAACCGCCACAAAAACGGGCCGGGCCGGTCCACCTGGGCCGACCGGCCCAGGGTCATTTTGGCCCGTTTCGGGACCATCTTTCATGGGCGAGCTTCTCTTGCAATTGTGAGTCTCTGTCTTCTCAATTGTGTGGCCTTTTGATGTCTTTATCCGCGCGAATAGTTAGGAGGTCTTGTCATCCAAGCCTCCGTATCTTCCGTTTAAGTCCCTGGAGTTTTGTGCCTTCACATTGTGGTCCTTGGGTCATTTGGAGTCATGTTCACCTCGAGTGTTTACTTGTGTCGGGCTTCATGATCTTCTCACAAAGTGCTTATTGAACTTCTCTCGTAAGTGCTCCATTTAGTGCCTAAATCCTGCGTAAACAACATACTACAAATACCACATTCACAAGTGAACTTGTGAGGACCATGTGTGGTTCGAGGACCGGTGGATAGTCGCTTCCTGGTGTGATGAGTGATTGAAAATGTTGTGTGGACTGACTCTTGGCTAAGTATTGCAGGTGCAGGTTGCGGCTTGACTAGTGTTGGTGCAGGTGAATAACAAGCGCGAAAGTTCGTCGCCGGTGAGACCTCCAGGTGTGGAGAAGACAAGTAGGCTTAGTTCGAGGGACCCGGTGGCCAGCGGAGTCGAGTGTAGGCCGCACGGTGGCAAGAACAGCGGGACGAAGTCGTGGACGGTTTCTTGGTTGAGGCTCAAAACCAAGGTCGAGCCAGAACTACGTGGGAGTCGAGTCATGAGTAGCGATTGGTGGAGGCTACACCGAGTTCGCGGGGTTTGCAGTGGTTCACCAGAAAACCACAGGGTTACTCGGTTGAGCCACAAAACCGAGGCCGAAGACTCGACGAGGAGGTGCGGCCACCCAGGAGGGGCGGTCTGACCGCTTGGCCGGTCTAACCGCCCATGGGGGTGGTCTGACTGCCCTAGTCGCTGGCGCCGAGAAGCTTCGAAGCAGAGGACACACGTCGGGATTGCAAGGCTTGTGTCGAGGCTAAGCAGCTTGCGGTCGCTGGGCATCCGTCCTATGGAGAAAATCTGAAGACTTCCAAATTCTCCCTTGAGGGGCTTGTATCCCTAGTTATTAAGTAAGGGTAGTTTAGTCTTTTGGGTGCCTCCATATATACTCATTGTGGGGTTGGATGGCAGCCAACTCTTGGAACCCTAGCTCATTTGTTTCCCATTTTCGTTCTTATTTTCTCTAGTTTTCCTAGGACTATCCTGAGAGCTTCATGTGAGATCTTGAGAGAGGGATGGATGTATGGGTGGCAAGCTAGACCTTGTATGAACCTTCATGGTATGTATAGATGATTCGGCGTGGTTCCTCAAGGTTGTGTGTTGCTTTTCCCATCCTTCTTTGTAGTGATTTTCGGAGCTCTTTGTTGTGATTTTAGTGGCGGAGTTTTGAGGATGATTTCTTGAGGATTTTGTTGGGTGTCACGTATGAGAACTTTGTGCCCCTTTGGCTGGTGACTTTGCCCCCAAAATCTTCCTTGAATCGGACTCGATTTGGTGGTTTTTTGAGTTGCTCGAGTTCTTGGCCTAGAGAGACGATTTCTTCGATTCCTCTTGATTGTGAGCGATTCGGGTTGATTCCTTTGAGGTAGAGGTTGCCCAGGAGGTAACGCAGCTATTCCCGAAGTTCCGCTGTAATCCGTGGAGTGATTCGGGAGATCGGGCGATGGGAAGTTGAGGGTTGACCCACAGGTTGGTTTTCTGGAAGGAGCGGTCTAACCGCCTAGGGGGCAGTCTAACCGCCCTGGGCCTTCCAGGTGAAGGTTTTGATTTTGCCGGATTTTCCTCTATGAGTTTGTTTGCCTTAATCAGAGGAGCGTTCAGGTGAAATCTTGGGTCGTTTTCGTGTCGTTTGTTACGAGTTCTTGCTTGGAGTTCTTTGCTGGGTACAGGAGTTAGACCGCCCCTGGTAGCCGGTCGAACCGTCCCTAGGCCCCTGGGTGAAGTTTTGGTTTTCGCCAAGATTTCCTGGTAGCTAGCTTGGCCTTGACCAAAGATTTCTGTTGGTGAAACCGTGGAGCGTTGTGGTGCTCGGAAGAGGTCTTTCGGAGGCCTGGTGGAGGCAGTCTAACCGCCCCCCTCCAGACAGTCGGCCCCCGATTTCTTTCCGCTACCGTGTTCGTGTGGGAGTCGAGGTTGCTGGTAGTGTTTGTTCCTTGGACCAGTAGCACTACAGTGGCTACGTGGTTTTGACAAACGGAAGGTAGAAGTGCGGAGTGTGTGATTTCGGGTGTCCGACCGAACTAATTCATCTTGTTGGAGTTTTGATCTCCTTCAAGAAGAATTTTAATCGGCTCCCATTCACTCCCCCCTGTCTGGTCGCCTAATCGGTCCTTTAAGTGGTATCAGAGCGGGTTCGAGTCTTTATTAACTCTAGCCAGTCTAAGATCCAAAGATGGCGTACCAGGAACGGGGTTCAGGTCCTCCACAATTCGATATTAACTCTAGCCAGTCTAAGATCCAAAGAGGCAGGATGGTGAGGGACTTGGGGCAAATAAGGTTGGTGAGGGAAGTGGAGAGAATATCCCAAAGACACCAAAAACCCACCACAAAAATGATTTCCCTCCTAAACCTAACCATCTTAGGAACCGACTAGACACAACCCCAGGTCCACCCATGTTTCCTCCACAAACAAATGATTTCCAAAAGCCTATCAAGTTTGTGAGCACTTTGGGGAAAGTGTTCTTTGGGAAAGAAAGTGAAAAGGCAAGTGAGGAGAAGTCGGTGAGAGGCCTAGTGAAGAGAAACCGGTTGAGAAGCCGAGTGGAGAGAAACCAAGTGAGCAGCCCCAACCCAAGCCTAAGCCTAAGCTTGTGAGGTTCCATTGTGGCTATTGTGGGAAAGATGGCCATAAGGATGAGTTTTGCTTCAAGAGGAAGCGTGAGGAGAGGATGGCAAAGGAGTGGGCGAACAAGAATAGGTACAACCCTTCCCATGGTGTACCTAAGCCTCGTATGCCACTGCACAGGGGTAAAACTGTGGTGAGAAGCGTTCCGACATGGGGAGATGTGAGTTCCCGCAGCTGAGGAGTTTTTCTGGAGAGGGCGGTCAGACCGGCCTAGCTAGGCGGTCAGACCGGCCCTGCCCAGAGGGGGCGGTTAGACCGGCATGGCTAGGCGGTTCAACTCCCCCCCCCCCAGAATTCTGGGCGGAGTGGTTTTCAAGGTGGTGATTCAAGTGGTTTCAGTTCTGGAGGTCATGGTGCTGGTGTTTGGTCTGGAGAGTCTGCAGGTGGTCAGTTTGATAGGCATTCTCCCTCTCATGCTCAATACGGGGATAGGAGGAGTCGTAGCTTTGAGATGGAGAGGAGGGACGGGACACGGTCTTCCTTTCGTGGTTTTGGTCCTCCTCCAGATAGAGGGGGTTGGTTCCCTCATAGTGGTTACCATGGTGGTGTTCGTGGAGGTAACTTTGGTAGGAAAGATGTTTTGGATTGTGCTAACCCCAATTTTGAGCAAATGGCTCGACACTGGTTTTACTCTTTTGGTACTAACCCTAGTGCTGAGTCGTTTGTTCAATCACGTGCTCGTTTTCAATTTCAGGTGGGAGACTTGAAGAACATTTGGTTGATTGACTCCGGTTGCTCAAGGCATATGACTGGAGACAAGGGGTGGTTCTCAAGTCTCGTCCCGGTGGTGACAAGGAGGTTCATCACTTTTGAGGACAATGGGCGAGGGCGTGTGCTATCAGAAGGTGAGATTAAGGTGAGTGACAAGATCACTCTCAGGCATGTTGCTCTTGTTCAATCGCTTGGATACAATTTGCTTTCTGTGTCCCAGCTATTGGATGAGGGTTTTGAGGTGTTGTTTCGGCCTGGTGGTTTTCGGATTTTGGACTCTTGAGGGGGCCTTGTTTGTATGGTCGTTCCTGGGGTCAGGTGTTTCGAGCTGATTTTTCTCAGTCCTCTGGTGTTGAGCGTTGTTTCTTGGCTGGTTCTTCGAGTGAGTTGTGGAAGTGGCATAGGAAGTTGGGTCACTTGAGCTTTGACCTTTTGTCTCGCTTGAGTAAACTCAATTTGGTCTGAGGATGGCCACGGTTGAGGCTTGAGAAAGAGTTGGTTTGTACGCCGTGTAGGCATGCCAAGATGGTAGCCTCTTCTCACCTACCTCTCACCGATGTGATGACTAAGTGTCCATGCGAGCTGCTCCATATGGACCTTGTTGGCCCAGCTCATGTGTGATCCGCGGGTGGGAAGTGGTATGTCCTTATTGTGGTGGATGATTACTCTCGGTATGCGTGGGTATTCTTTCTTCAGGAGAAAGGGGAGACATTTGATTTTGTTCGAGATCTTGTCTTGAGGTTGAGGAACGAGAGGCACGGAGATGCCATACGAGCAATCCGTAGTGACAATAGCTCAAAATTTAGAAACTATCATTTTGAAACTTTTTGCCATGACTTGGGTCTTGATCATCAGTTTTCGAGTCCGTATACACCTCCTCAGAATGGTGTTGTGGAAAGGAAAAACAGAACCTTGTGTGAGATGGCTCGGACAATGTTTGATGAGCATAGGACTCCGAGAAGGTTCTGGGATGAGGTGGTGAATACCGCGTGCTATGTGTCGAACAAGATCTACCTCAGCGTGCATAAGAAGAAAACCTGCTATGAGTTGATGCACGGTCGCACACCCAAGGTGAGTCACTTTCATGTCTTTGGTTGCAAGTGCTTTATTCTGAAGAAGGGAAGAAGTTGGACAAGTTTGAGGCTAGGTTGGTCGATGGTATTTTCTTTGGTTATGCATCTCACTCTAGAGCATATCGTGTGCTCAATCTTGAAACTAACCAAATCGTGGAGACTTGCGAGGTAACCTTTGACGAGACACAACCACGTAGTCAGCTTGTCTTTGAGTGTGTAGGTGATGATGAACTTGTCGAGGAGATCTTTCAGGAGGAGGAGCATGAACATGGAGATGATGAAGATGGCGGTGTGGTGCCCGCGGCTGAGCATGTACCTACTACTTCAACTACGGTGATGGACGACCCCTCTCCCACACCTATGACGACAAACCAAAATCAAGGAGAAGCTGTTGTTGAGGGGGAGGTAGCATCAAGGCGAGAACCTCCCCGGCGAGTACAAGTGGATCACCCAGCTTCAAGGATCATTGGCGACATGAATGAACGTACTACACGGTCGAATGTTCGGAACAATTCTCATTTCGCTCATCCTGTATTTGTTGCCACCTTTTGAAGGATCAGATGGCGACTAGAGAGGGGGGAGGAGTGAATAGGAGCCGGTAAAAATTCTTCCAAAAGAACCGGCCTATGCCCTAGTCAAATCCTGGTCACACACGAGCGATGGATCGAATCGCACACCAATCGCCAAGACAACGAGGTTATGGAACAACCTCTAGCCTTAGGAACGATTCCTTGAATCACACGCGGAAGCACGAAAGAAGAAGGAGAGGAATCGAACCAAGAAGCAAAGCGCGCAGCCTCTGGCGGACCGTCCGGCCAGACAGGGCGGACCGTCCGCGATGGGCCGCGCGGACTGTCCGGCCTGCTACCGCGGACCGTCCGCGCCAACACCGCGGACCGTCCGGCCTTCTCCGCGGACCGTCCGTTAAAGACACACAGAACCAACAGGGACGCACCCGCACCACGGACCGTCCGCGGGGAGCACGCGGACTGTCCGCCAGGCACCCGCGGACCGTCCGCCCTCTGCTGCGGACCGTCCGAAACTCCGTCCAACCGAAAACCAAAATCGCGACGGATCGAAACGAAAGGCGAGCAAGAACACGAAGAACACGGGACGAACCCTAGCCGCGCGGACCGTCCGCCCAAGCACCTCGCGGACCGTCCGCCGTGTGACGGACAGAGCGTAAAAACGCCCGACCCCGAAAGTCAACTCCCCCAAATCATCATCGGATTTCCCAAACGGTTGAAGCTATGGAGACAAGGGTTTGGGGACTTGAAAAGCGTCACACAAGGATGCTATAGCCCAAAAATCTTGCCTCCTAACTCCCTAAAACACCGGGAATCGCGAATCCTTTGAGCACCACCAAAAGCTAGAGCACCAAAATGAAAACCTACGAATCCAAGTGGTTTCCTGGCGTTTGAGGGCACAAGATCAATCACAAAGATGCACGAGACATCTATCCATGTTTTCCTCAAAGAAATCCGGGGAGAAACCCACTTAAATCCGCGGAATCCAACCGGGAACAAAGGCACGAAAACAAGCACAAAAGACCGCGAAAAACACAACTCCGAATCTTCTATACAAACCAGGAAAGATTCACAAGGTCTAACATGCCGCCCAAGCATCCATCCCTCTCAACAAATCTCTCATGAAGCTCTCATGCTAGCCTAGAGAGAATGGAAGGAAAAATAGCTACGAAAATGAGAAATGGGAGGGAGGAAATGAAACCCTAAGTCGCGGAGAGAGAGAGCCATACACACACACTCATGGCTTATATATCAGGTCCCGCCGAAGTGGTAAATGATTCGACTACCCCTAACTTAACTACTGGCGATACAACCCACGTAGGGGCATTTAGGTAATGTTTGTGGGTCTTGCCATCGGACGGCCACGCCTTTGCCGCACCCCGCGTCCTCCCGACGCAAGCCATGCGATCCCGCCGCGTGTCCTCCGCCTCGAAGCTTCCCGACACGCCCGGATCCCGTCTCCATCATGTTGGGCCCTCGGACTTGGTTTCGAGGCCCAAGCCAAGAAACCGTCCGCCGATGGTTTTGTGGGCAAACCACCAAACCCCGCGTGCTCGGCCCGCCTCCCACCAAACCACTTGACTCGACCGCCACCGTGCACCGGCTCGATTGTCCATGACTTCGTCTTGCTCGTGTCGCCACCATGTGGCTCGCACCCGGGCCCCGCCGTCCACCGGGTCCCTCGAACCCGGCCCCTACCCGTCTCTCCATCTCCCGGAGGCCCCTCAAGGCTGAAGACCTTTCGCGCCCGTTCTTCACCTGCAACAACACGAACTAGGCCGCAGCCTACACCTGCGCACTAAGCCAAGAGTCAGTCCAACACCCGTTGTCAATCACTCATCACTGAGGAGCGATCATCCATCGACCACTGGGACGCTCCTGGTCCTCACCTTTGAGCCCAAAGACATTGGACATGCACTATCTGATCATAATTGGGTTAATTCGATGCATGAGGAGTTGGAGAACTTTGAAAGAAATCAGGTTTGGGAATTGATTGTCCCTCCCCCAGGGTGTAAGCCGATTGGGACAAAATGGGTGTGGAAGAACAAAGAGGGAGAGAAAGGTGAAGTGGTGAGAAACAAGTCAAGGCTTGTTGCTTAGGGGTTCAGTCAGAAGGAGGGGATCGACTACGAGGAGACCTTTGCTCCCGTAGCACGTTTGGAGGCGATTAGAATCCTTCTTACCTTTTTTCATGGCTACAGGGTTCAAGTTGCACCAAATGGATGTGAAGAGTGCCTTCTTGAATGGTGTGTTGGAGGAAGAAGTGTATGTGAGGCAACCTTCGGGGTTTGAGAGTGAGAAGTACCCCCACCGGGTGTACAAGTTGAGGAAGGCGATGTATGGGTTGAAGCAGGTGTCTAGAGCTTGGTATGGTAAGTTTAGGGGGTTCCTGTTTGAGTGACGGTTTGAGATGGGAAAGGTCGATCAGACCTTGTTTTTACTCAGGCAGGGCAAAGATATCCTGATTGTGCAGGTGTACGTGGATGATATTATCTTTGGTGGCTCGTCTAACTCTCTTGTTGCAAGGTTTGCAGAGGATATGAGCAGGGAATTTCAGATGAGCATGATGGGTGAGTTGCAGTTCTTCCTCGGGCTACAAATCAAGCAATCAAAGGAAGGAACATTTGTGCACCAAGCTAAGTACACCAAGGACATTGTGAGGAAGTTCAAGATGGAGGATTCTGTTGACGGTTAATAATTGTATCAAAGTTCGTTCGTGACTTGCAAGCGTACAAGTCTCCCGTCGTAGTCAAGGGACCCTTCTTCCCTCGAGTGGTGAACCCAAGGTATCGAATCCGTGGAACAAATGTGTGACGCAAAACTTAATCTAATAAAGCCAAGTAACTTCAATCTTCGATAAAACCCTAATGCATCTAAGTAAAAGACATGAAACGAATCTAATCTACTAAAGACCGGAGAAAACAAAGTAAGATTGGGTAGATAAACCGATCTAGAGGGATCGGGGTAAGCCTTTTGTTGAAGTTCCAAGCAAGAGAAGAAGTAGCAAATCGAATCTTAATAGAAGCCTCTTTAAATCGTGGTTTCCCGTCCAAATCCGAAAACATCCGCCTTTCAGAACCCCCGTTCTGTCACAACGTATCCCTATTCATGCGGGTAACTTAGGGCGAGTCAAAAGACAAGTCGAGATTCTTTCGGAAGATCCGGCGTGTACCTCTAGCCACCGCGGCTACAAGAACACCCTATGTAATCTATCTCGAGAATAGAATTGGAATAAGCAAAGCCGATCGAAAAACGAAATCTTCGAGGAAACATTTGATCGCTAGGAAAAGATTCAACTTGATAATTCAACTATAACAATGATACATACGCAAGATCACCACCGGGATCCTTCCTTGATCTTGCTTCTAGCTCCGGAACTCCGACGTGGTCTTCCGTGCAAGGTTCCCACGTCGGCTAGGGGAACCCTAGTCAACTAGCTCGACCCTCTCATCTCCGAGATGGTGGCCCTCTCTTCTCTGCTCCTCGGCGGCCGATGACGAATTCTTCTCGCGAGGCTCTCGGTCGGGGGCTATAAATAGCCCGATTAGCGGCTAGGGCAAAGGAGGGGGCAATTGGGCCCCGGATGGGCCTCGGGCCGACCGGGACCGGGCCGGCCGGCCCGGGCCCATCTAGGCCCGCCCCGAGGGCTCCTTTGCCCCACGTTGGTTCCCTTGCTTCCCGGATGTTTCCCCCTTCGCATGTAGGTCCATGTCGTCGGTTTCTCTCCGAATTGGACTCAACTCCTTGTCTTGCAAGATTCGAAGCACTTTTTCGGTCGGTTCCTCGGAGTCCGTCGTCTTCTCGGATCAAGTCCCCGGCTTCTTGGAGTTAAGTTTGCTTCATTGCATGACTTGTACGGGGCTTCAAGGTCTTGTCATGAGGTGCTTGATGAACTTATCCCGAAAGTCTTGCATTCAACACTAAAACCCTGCATAAACATTAAACTCCAAAACCGACATGCACACGTGAACTTGTTATACCACGGGGGTTAGTACCAATGGATAAGGTATAAAACTTATGCCAACACCGAAGGTAAACTCATGGCTAGGTTGACGGATTTTCACCGTCAACATCTCCCCCATGCTTAAACCTTGCTCGTCCTCGAGTAAGCCTTCGATGGATATCATCATTGCCAAACAATGTTTAAACTTTGCACTTGATCACACATGAGAAAACATAATGCTCTCAAAATTTTAATTCATTAAAGTTCCATAATGTACTAGCCTTCATCTCTATGGAGGGTAGATTCTTATTAAGCTTATCCCACAAGTATTAACATGCTCACAAAGTTTAAATAGATCTCAGAATTTTTTTTGAAATAAAGAACGAGATAAAGAAAAGCTAAACCAAGTTCACAAATTTAAATCATCTTGTATATTGCTCATGAACTCTCATCTTACTTGTCTCTCAAGCCTATGTATTCTACTCCTTTCCCTCTCATATATATGTGTGGTAGGCTTTATATGGAGCTTTGGGAAAGTTTAGTCCTACAAGATTTTACAAATGAGGTGTTGTCAAAACAAGACAAGCTTCTCATGGTCTTACCGAGACTCGTCAAAAAGGTCATTGGAAAATAATGTTAAATCAAGGAGGGGAAAGAGAAAAATACACACACTTTTAGATGAGTGGACATGTGCAAATGGCAAAGAGTGATCCCGAGGCACAAAGGAAGTCCTCGTTATCGGATTGCACATGGTTGGAAAAATGAGAATGGATCTTTTTAACTTGAAGCCTTGAATGCACTCTTAGAGAACCGGGGAGTTCACTTTACGCATATTTTTTTTCTTTCTCATATTTATCATTCTTTTCTTTCTTTCTTTCTTTCTTTCTTTCTTTTTTTCATTATATATATATTTTTTCTTTCTTCACCTTGAAAGTCACGATCGTCGCCAGATTTTTTTCTTTCATCATTATATATATTTTATCATATATTTTTTTTTAAATACTCCCCTTTGAACTCTAAAACTGCACCATACCTACCTCCTCCCCCATGCTTAGACGTTGCTCATCCTCGAGCAAAGAGGCGAAAAAAAAATAAGGTAGGTATGGGGTATTTTTCCTTGGAGAGATACTTGAAATCTTCAATATTGGCACCGTCTTGCGATCTTCCTTGAATTGATGATCCATTGACGGTGGGCGCCAACCGTCGGTGCGGAATATGGTCCCGACACTAACCGTAGATAGCGCCGTGGTCTATCCCTCAATGGTCGATGCTAAGTAACAAGTGACACGAGAGATTTTATCCCCGGTTCCGCCGAGGGGGCCGTACGTTCGACAGGGGCGTGCTCGGGGCACTATATTACTTAGCACCGGGGGTGCTTGTAGTGGGGCCGATACAAGCAAGGCGGGAGAGGAAGTGTGGCTTCCAAGTCCCCGGTGGAGTGGTGAAGATGTTGTGGGAGAATGAGAATGAGTACGTGGTGTGTGGTGTTCTTGTGTGTCTTGTCTCCGTGTTTCGTCCCCCCCCCCCCCCCCCCCGCGGGCGGGGGTTCGCCCCCCCCCTTTTATAGATCAAGGGGGCAGCGAGTTACATGCACGCCGCGCTACCTAGCTATGTGGAGAAGTGCGACATTCTACGGTGTAGAGTGGGCGGCCGTCCGGGCGATCCTCGCAGCCGATCCGGTCATCATGGCTCGACTTGTACCCGAACAGGGGGCGGTTCGAGGGTAGGAGAGCAACGGATGGCGGTGATGTCCTCTGATAGGCTCGAGGGAGGTGCTGACGCAAGCTTGTACGGAGTACAGGGGTAGGCAGAACGGCGTTCCTTCCCAACGCGCTTCACGGGGCTGGAGTTGTTGCTACAGGGTCCGGCGTGCGCCTGCACGCGCGGGTACGGCGGCCACGCCGTTACAGTGGCCGGGATGGCGATCCACCGGCCTAGCGCCTCCACCTAACCCCCGTAGGGTCACAAGAAAGTGAAATCGAGGGTGCGCCCGGCCCCCCTTCGAGGGTCCGGCGCGTTAGCCGTACTGTAGTTGGCGCGCGGTGTCACGGGACTGACATCGGCCGTACCGCACAGTCCCTCCCCCACAGTGGTGGGGATGGGCTCCTCCCCGGGGAGTTGGTGCGGCGGCACCGGGGCGCGAGCCCCGGCGCATGATGGCGCCGCCCCGCCCGTGTCGGGCGTTAAATGCCCGCGTACGGGGGCCGGCGCACGCATGAGGGGCGCCCTCGAGCGTGGCGGACCCCGGCCGAGGGCGGGACGTACCCTCGAGCGAGGCGAAACCCGCTCGAGGGGGAGTGAACCCTCGAGCTGGGCGGAGCCGCTCGAGGGAAGGGTTGTCCCTCGAACGGGGCGGAGCCCGCCCGAGGGGGAGTGCGCCCTCGAGCGGGGCGAAGCCTGCTCAAGGGGACTTCTAAGAGGGCCCTCTCGGTGGGCCGTCGGGGTCCCTGCGGCGTGGGCCGTGTCCTGCATGGTTAGGCTCCTACATGGTTAGTCTTAGCGTGTTGTTGCGGGTTTTAAGTGAGGATTTCCCCGTTGTTTAAGGGGACCCCTAGGGCTGTCCCCGACAGTAGCCCCCGAGCATCCGTGGGTTTGCCATTGAGGCTCCCGCGGATGCCGGGACCTACCGATAGGACGTTCTTCCCTCCTTGTTTGCGAACGCTTTCCGTGGGGCCGCGTCGCCGCACCCGCGAGTCTAGCCCCGAAGCCCCGCAGAGTGTGGGTGCTCCCGCGGGGGTTAACCACGAGAATTTTGGTCGAGGGCGTGGCACATATGCCAACCAAAGCATCGGCGGTGTTTCGCCGGCTTCGGGGGTGCACGTACCGCCGGCGCCGTCTTCGGCGGGTGCAATTTCAAGGAGGTGTAGCCGTGCGTCAAGCCCCCGAGCCTTGGCCCGTTCGAGGCGATCGGGTCGAGCTTTACGACTTGTTTTCTTACGCGCCCTCGCCGTCCCTCCGCGGGACGGAGGGTGAGGTTTCCGCAACCCCCATCGAGCGGGTCGCGGATTGCGGATTCCTCGTCGAGCTGCTAGCGGGTGGTTCAAGTGGACGCCCATGCCCCGTTCGATAAGGGTAGGCTACGCGGTCCGGAGACACATCCATGGAAGCGCTTGCGTGGGTTTGCTAGGTGGGGCTCGGTCCCGTTCGATGGGGACCGAGGGCGCGGAAGCTCTCCCTCAGTGGGATCCCCCTACTAGCTGCCCTCGCTGGCTCTCGAACACGACATGTGGGGCACCCTCGAGCCAACGGGCTCGAGGAACGGCTCGAATGCGCGTGCCCTCGTCGTCCCTAACTCTGCGATCCGTGGCGCCCGTTCGAACCCGTCGAGGGTCGGGCTTCGAACCTCGATCGCAGGGCCGTGCGGGATGGCGCACGGGCGGTCCCGTCTTTTCACGTCGCGCGGCCGTCGAGGGGCACCGGGCGAGCCGGCCCTCGAGGCGCCGGGTTGGTAGCACGGCGCGGCATGGGTGCTTCCGGTGCCCGCTTTACTTCAAGCAGGCCCTGGGCGACCCTCTCACGCGCGTGCCTTCTTTAGAGGGTTGACATTGTCTTGAGCCGGGGGCTCGCGCCGCTCGAGGGTTTTACGTGGCATGGGTGCCCGCGGTGCTCGCTCTACGTCGAGCGAGGTCCCGGCGACCTTCTCACGTCGATATCCCATCGAGGGTTGACGTCAATCTGAGCCAAGGGCTCACGCCGCTCGAGGGTTTTACGTGGCATGGGTACCCGCGGTGCCTGCTCTACATCGAGCAGGTCCCGGGCGGCCTTCTCACGTCGATATCCCATCGAGGGTTGTTTCGTTTCGAGCTAGGGGTTCGCCCCGCTCGAGGGTCCTCCTTGCTTGGAAAGGGGGCCCGGTCATTTAAATGCCTCGCGGTCGTGGCCGCGGTTTTGCGAGCCGCGGGCGCGCCTTTTTAGGCGCGCGCGGCCGCGCGCGCGCGCGTAGTGGGCGGCGTGGCGGGCGGACGCGACCGCTTCGCCCTCGGTCCCCGCGGGTCTTCGCCGTGATGATGGCCCGCCTGCAATGATGTGGCCGCTGCGGTCGTGGTGGGGCCCGCCCGTCGACGCGAAGGAAAGATTCCCTGCAGTTAATGCGAGCGGGGCGTCCGCTCCGGAGAGCTCGCCCGTCGGCCTATAAATCTGCGGGGAGGAGGAGACGGTGGTTTTTTACCTTAACACCTCACCATTTTTAGTCCCCTGCCCCTTCGTCTTCCTCTCGCTTTTGCCACCGTGCGGCGTCGCCACTTGAGCTTCTCTTCCGTTCCTTGTCCTCCGCTCTCGCTTTCCTTTGCCTTCTTCATGGCGCCGCCCCAGCCTCCCCTCACGATCTTGGAGCCGTACGCTTGGGAGAGGTCGACGGTGACGCACTCGGCCCTTGGCGAGCCGGTCACCGCCGGCCGGGCCCGGCGGCCAATGAAGACGGCGCCCGGCGGAGTGGATAGTGCCGCCGGCGGTGGACCGCGAGCCCAACCCGCCGGGAGGGCTACGTGGTGAGCTTCATCCTCTACCACGAGCGGGGCTTCAACGCGCCGGCGAGCACCTTCATGCGGGCAATGTGCCACTACTACGGGGTGGAGCCGCACAACTTCGCCCCCAATGCGATTTCGCGCAGCGGCCACGTTCGAGGGCGTCCGCGAGGGGTACCCGGGGATCCCGCTAACCGGGAGCTGCGGGTTCACCTTTTCCGCGGGGAGCTCTTCACGCAGCCCCACGACGGAAGCCAAGGACCCGCGCGCGGTGCGCGCGCCGGGATGTCGCTTGCCCCCGCGGGGGCAATTCAAGGACATCTACATCCCCCGCACCATGACGTCGAACAACGCCGGGCCGGGAGCGGGGATGGTTCTACTTGCGCAATGCCGAGCCCGGCCTTCCCCCCTACACCGGTCGGGTGTTCAAGAAGAGGCCGGACTCCCCGGGGCTACGGAGTGTCCACGCCCAAAGATCGGAGGAGGCGGAGGAGTCGGTCCCGGCCGCCCCCGCGGCGGGCCGACGGCGCACGGGGCCGAACGCGATGGGCGTCCTCGCCTTCCTTCACCACCGCGGATCGTGCCGTTGATGGAGAGGCCGCTCCGCATCTTCGAGATGACAGAGGCGGCCAACCCCGTCGACTCGGCGAGGTCGCGGATGCTCCCGACGCCCCTCGAGCGGCCGTATGCACTCACCCGGCGCGGAGCGCCGTCGACACCCGGGACGACGATGCTCGCGGGCCGGACCCCATGGGACCCGGAGATGCTCCCCACGGGCCCGCTGGTGAGTTCGGTTCTTGATTTTATTTTGGTTCTTGGACTTGCTTTTGTTTCCCCGACGCGTCTTCGATGCTCCTACATGCACCGGTGAACTTCACCATCGCCAAGTCCGTTCCGCCCACCCCCGACTCCCGTGCGCTCGGCCGGGCGGCGCGCGGCCAGCGGGGAGCGAGGAGCGGGCGGCGCGCGAGGAGGGAGCACGCGAGGCGACGCCAAGCATGCCGCGACCGGCGGGCCGCGGAGTACCGCGGCGCGAAGAGCCGGGGCTCTCCTCCCCGAGGGACCGAGGGAGTTCTCGTCCTCGGAGGAGGACGAAGAGGAAGAGGCCGAGGGGGAGGGCCCCTCCCGATAGGTGGCGCCCTGCGCCCCCCTTCGCCGGAACCGGCGCGCGGCGACAAGGGCGGCTTCGCTCGGGGCGGGCGCAACGGCGCCCGCCGCCGGGCAATCGACATCGGGGGCGGCGCGTGCCGTGGAGGTGCCGGCGCGCACCGCGGAGGCGCGCGCGGTGAGCGCGCCCGTGCGCGCATCAAGCGTGCCGCGCGCGAGGCGAGCGCACCCGTGCGGGGGCGGCGGCGTCGGGGGCGCGACGGCGGGCGTGCCCGCACGCGGGGCGAGCGCGCCCGCGCGCGTGGCGGTGACCTCGGGAGGTGTGGCGTCGGGCGCGCCCGCACACGGGCGGGGCGTGCTCGCGCGTGCGGCGCGCCGTCGGGGAGGCGCCACGGCGGGTGCGGCAGCCGCGCCGGCCTCGTCCGTCGAGGCCTCGAGGAAAAGGAAACGGGCCTTTTCCTCCTCGAGGTAAGGAGCTCGTCTTTTTTCGCTTGGCTTGATTTGTTGATGATCGGGTGATCTAACCCTCCGTTCGTGCGCGCGCGGGGTGGTGCCAACCGTTCCTCCCCTTGCACCCGCCCAAGGTGCCGAGGACGGACGCATCGATCCCCACCGGCGGCGCTCATCGAGGGCGTCGCGCCCGGCACAAGCACGGCGGCGGGCGCGAACTCGCAAGGCCGGGGCCGGGGGCCTCAAGGCCCGGCCGGCGGATCGGCCGCCGCGGCGCAACCGAGAGGTCGCCGGGGCGGCCGGCGCCGGTCGTCGCGGGGACGCAGGCGCGGCGGCGGCCGTAGTGGAGGTGCAGCCCGCGGAGGCCGCCGCTATGGAGGCGCGGCCCACGGCGCCGGCTACGGAGGAGTATGGAGCGGGCGCAAGCGTGGCGGCGCCCGTGGATGCGGCGGCACCGGCCGCAGGTGGTGGCCACGGAGGCGCGGGTGGAGGTACCGGCGGAGGCGGCGCAAGCGGCCGCGCCGACCGGCGATCCGCAGCGGAGGTGGTGGAAGTCTCGGACGACTCTCCGCCGCCCGGGTGGAATCGGTGGGCCGCCCGGCCCACGAACTCCCCCCGAGCCCCGAGAGGGGGCCCTCGTGAGGCGGCACGAGGGTCACATGGTGGTGGGGGGCCGAGGACACCGGGGCCGAGGCCTCGTCCTCCCGCGCCGGCCGCCCCGCCCGGTGGAGGGGGCCGTCGAGGATCCCCCCGCGTTCGCCGACGCCGTGGGGGAGCAGGAGCTGCGGGGCGAGCTCCGAGCCACGGTGCCACGCTCAACCGCGCGCTGAACGAGGCGCTGCGGGTCCATGGCGGCCCGCATGGCTCGTCTTCCAGGTGAGCCGTGGTTGCTCGTTCTTTTTCCTCTTTCATTTTTGTACACTGCATTCAAGTCCTGGCGCTTACGGGTTTTGATTCTGTGGTCTCCAGGAGCTCGAGCGTCGCGCCCACGACAAGTACGACGCCTTCGACCGGGTGAACGCCGAGGTTCACCAGCTCCGGGAGCGGTGCAGCGCTTTCGACGCGCTCGCTGACGCTCTCAGGACGCCGGACGACTGGGCCGGCGTACGGGGCCATGGCGTGGTGCGACGAGCTCCCGGAGAGCTCGGGGCAGACGCGGTGCGCCGCTCGAGCCTCGAGCGGGTCCGCGCAGCCCTCGTCGACCGTGACGAGGCGCCGTGGCGGTGCGTGCTCGGACTTGGAGAAGACGCGGACGCCGGCCGCCAACGCGGGAGGCGGAGGTGGCCAACGTCCGTCGCGAGGCCCGGGAGCTCCGCACGTCGCTCGAGGGGGCGCAAGCGCGGCGAGCCGCCGGGCCGAGGAGCCGGGCGCGCGGGGCCGGGAGCGGCCGGCCAAGGAGGCCGACGACTTGAAGGCCGCCCACGACGCCAAGGCCGCGGCGCTCGCCGTCGCCGAGGAGCGGCTTCGGGCGAGAGCGCGCCGCCCCGCCAAGGAGCCGAGGGGCGGCTCCAACGAGAGCAAAGCCGCCCTTGTCGACGCCGGACGGCGCCGGACCGGGGAGCGTGTCGCTCGCGAGGCGGCGGAGAAGTCGCTGGAGGAGCGGAACACCGCGTTCTCCAAGGTCGAGGACGAGGCGCTTATGCTCAGCATCAGTAACGCCAACCAGGAGCTGGCCCTCCGCGAGCAAGGCGAAACCGTCCGGCGCCTCGAGCTGACGGTCGAGGCCGTGCGCCGGGACTTCGAGATGGAGAGGAAGCAAGTCGAAGGTGAGCCACTGTTTGACTCTTGCTTGTTGGTTTTTCGTTTGGGAACTCGCATTCCCTTTTTCTGACTTCTTTCTTGCCTTGGCGTTTCCAGGCTTGCGCACCGCCCTGGGGCACGCGGCTGAGCGGGCCGAGGCGCTGCAGGCTTCCTACAACTCCTCCGAGCAGAGCCGGCGGGAGCCGCGCGATGCGGCCCTCGAGACCCGCCGCGTCGTCGAGGAGGGCGAGGCCCGGTGCCGGCGGCTCCCCCGGCCGCCCGTCGCGTGCCCTTGGTGGCCATGTCACCGAGCGGATGCGCCGGCGTTGCACTCGGGTGTCCGAAGGCCCCTCGGAGTGGTGCGGTCCCACTACGAGGTTAACTTCGAGGCGGCGGCGAGGGCTACATCGTTCCCGAGGGTGTCGAGGACGAGGTGGCCATGGAGCGTGTGGATGCGCTCGCCGCCGACGCCGGCCGGTCGCTCGCCGAGGCCTTCGAGGAGTTCCTCTTCCCGGACGCCGCCGATGCCGCCGCTCCTCCCGCCCGAAAGCAGTTGGGCGCAAGGCCCGTTTTTTGATGTGTATCGGCATTCGGCTTCGTGATCTTTGTAAATAAACAAGCCGTTTCATAAACATCCGCCGTGAATGAAGTTATTTGTTTATCACGCTTTTTGTTTCTCCTCCTTCCCGAGTAGATTCTAGTTAGGGGAGTTCGATTTTCGCGGGGGGCCCGCCGGGTTGGAGGCGAGAGAGAAGGGCCATGTCCACGCGGCGTAGGCTATCTCTCGGCTCGCACGCTCCTTCCGCCGTGCCGCCCGCGCCCGTTCGAATCGTGGCTCGAGGTTGAAGTAGGAAACAAACTTAGCGCGCGTTGTTTTTGTTTTTTGCGCGAAAAAATGGGACCATTTTGGGGGGGTGCCCCCCCCCCCCCCCCCCCGCATGAGCCCCCGAGGGTAACTTGGGTTTCAGGGGAAAGCCGAGTTATCCTTTTCATTAGACTTGAAGTATTTACATAGTCGTTACCAACTGGGGTGTTGGCCATGTGATTTTTACAACAGAAATACTTGGAAAATCCTAGCTAAGGGTAGAAGCGACGTAGCTGTTGGATGTTCCAAGCGTTGGTGAGTTCTTCACCGTCCTCGTTGGCCAGCTTGTACGTGCCCGGCTTGAGTACCTTCACCACGACGTAGGGTCCCTCCCATGGGGGCGATATCTTGTGGCGCCCTCGGTTATCTTGGCGCAACCTTAGGACCATATCCCCCTCGCCGAAATCCCGTCGACGTATCTTGCGTGCTTGGTAGCGTCTTATGGACGCTGATACCTCGCGGAATGCATTAAGGCTACGAGGCGTGCCTCATCCACCGGGTCCGACGAGTCCTCGCGGGCTCGTTGGTTAGCATCCTCGTTATAGCCTCGAACCTTGGGCGACCCGTATTCTAAATCCGTGGGGAGGACGGCCTCCGCGCCGTGGACTAGAAAAAATGGGGTGAACCCGGTGGCTCGCTGGGGTGGTCCTTAGGCTCCACACGACCGCCGGTAGTTCTTGGAGCCATTTTCGCCCGCATTTGTTGAGCCGATCGAAAATTTCGGGGCTTAAGGCCCCGTAGGATCATGCCGTTGGCACGCTCCACTTGGCCATTGGTCCGTGGGTGTGCCACGGCCGCCCAATCCACACGGATGTGGAACTTGTCACGAACTCCAAGAACTTCCGCCCGTGAACCGGGACCCATTGTCCGTGATGATGGAGTTTGGTACTCCAAAGCGGTAGACGATATCGTTGAAGAATGTCACCGCCCTCGCTCGGCCCTTAGGTTCGTGATGGGGCGCACCTCCACCCACTTGGAGTACTTGTTGATCGCGACCAGCGGGGGTGGGTGAAGCCCCCCGGCGCCTTCCGCAGGGGCCCGACGATGTCCGGCCCCCACACCGGCGAACGGCCATGTTACGGGGATGGTTTGCGGTGGCATGGGCGGGCGGTGTTGGACTTGTGGGCATAGAACCGGCACCCTTCGCAGTGCGCACGATCTCGCCGGCGTCCGCAACCGCGGTAGTCCAAGAAAAGCCCCGGCGAAACGCGTTGCCGACGAGGGTGCGGGGTGCGGCGTGGTGGCCACGGATCCCCCGCGTGGATGTCCCGTAGGAGCTCGCGCCCCTCGGGAATGGGCACACACGCGCCGTAGGATGTCCGAGGCGCGCGCTTGGGCAGCCTCGCCGTCGACGAGGGTGAAAGATTTGGCCATCCTGGCGATGCGCCTGGCCGCGGCCCGATCCGCGAGGAGTTCCCCTCGAGCGATCCAGGCGATGTATTTTTCGCGCCAGTCCTTTTGGGCAGGGACCGGCTCGATGTCCATCGCGTCGGCCTCGTGGGAACCGTACCCCTCGAGGAGAGAGAGCACGTACGCCTCGTTCGAGGGGTCCTCATCCATGGGTTCCGCACCCGCTGGACTCGAGGGAGCCCCCGAGGGTCCGTCGTGACTCGAGGGGGTAGGCCTCGAAGACGACCGAGGGTTGCGCGATGTCGCGCGCGAAAACGTTCGGGGGGACGGTGATCCGCCCGACGCGATCTTCGCCGGCTCGTCCGCTCCTCGTTGTACCGGCGGGGTACATGGTTAAGTTCGATGTCGTAGAACTTGTCTTCGAGGGCCCGCACGGCTTTGCGCAGGCCTCCATCTTGTCGTCATGGCGCCTCGCGTTCTTCATGACCCGATCGATCACGAGCCGCGAGTCCCCCCGCACGTCGAGGCGCTTGACGCCCAACTCGATGGCGATCTTGAGGCCGCAGAAGGGCCTCGTATTCGCCATGTTGTTGGACGCGGGGAAGTGGAGGCGCACCGCATAGCGCATGTGTTCCCCAAGGGGCGACACGAAGAGCGAGCCCGCGCGCCGCTCCCGTTTTCATCACCGAGCCGTCGAAGAACGGAGTCCAAGACTCTACTTGGATTTGTGGGGGCCGCGCTCGCGTGTCCGTCCACTCGCCGACGAAATCAGCCAGATTTGCGATTTGATGGCCTTGCGCGGGCGTAGGCAAGCGTCTCGCCCATCGCTCCACAGACCACTTGGCAATCCCGCCGCGGCGTCGTGGTTGCGAATGATCTCTCCTAGCGGGAAGGAGGAGACCACCGTGACCGGGTGGGCCTCGAAGTAGTGGCGGAGCTTGCGCCGCGCAAGGACTACCGCGTACAGCAGCTTCTGGACCTGGGGGTAGCGCGTCTTCGTGTCTGACAGGACCTCGCTGATGTAATAGACCGGCCTCTGTACAGGCAAGGCGTTCCCTTCTTCCGCGCGCTCCACAACGATCACGGCGCTCACCACCTGGGTGGTCGCGGCCACGTAGAGCTGCAGGGGCTCGCCGTCCTGCGGCGGCGTGAGGATCGGGGCGTGTGTTAGGGACGCCTTCAGCTTGTCGAGCGCATCCTGGGCCTCGGTGGTCCAGGAGAAATGCTCGTGCTTCTTGAGCAGGCGGTAGAGGGGCAGGCCCTTCTCACCGAGCCGCGAGATGAAGCGGCTCAAGGCGGCAAGGCACCCCAACACCTTTTGCACCCCTTTGATGTCCCGATTGGACCCATCCGTTCCAGGGCCGCGACCTTTTCAGGGTTGGCCTCGATTCCCCGCTGGGAGACGATGTATCCCAGGAGCATACCTCGCGGTACCCCAAAGACACACTTTTCGGGGTTTAATTTGACCCCGTTAGCCCGTAGGCAGTTGAACGCGACGCCAAGGTCGCCAACCAGGTCGTCCGCCTTCCTGGTTTTTACGACGATGTCATCCACGTATGCTTCGACCGTCCACCCGATGTGTTCCCCAAAAACGTGTTGCATGCAACGCTGGTATGTTGCACCCGCATTTCGAGGCCGAACGGAATCGTGACGTAGCAGAATGTCCCGAACGGTGTGATGAACGAGGTCGCGAGCCGGTCGGACTCTTTCATCTTTATTTGGTGGCACCGGAATAGGCATCAAGGAAACAGAGCAATTCACACCCAGTACCGTTGAATCAACGATTTGATCAATGCGTGGCAAAGGAAAAGGAACTTTAGGACATGCTTTATTAAGACTAGTGTAGTCTACACACATCCGCCACTTCCCATTCTTCTTCTTTACAAGCACGGGATTAGCTAGCCACGTAGGGTGGAATACTTCCTTGATGAATCCGGCCTCGAGAAGCTTCCGCAGCTCCGCTCCGATTGCCCGTCGCCGCTCCTCGTCGAAGCGGCGCAGCCGCTGCTGCACGGCGCGGGCGTTTGGCAGATGTCAAGGGAGTGCTCGGCGACTTCCCTCGGGATGCCCTCGGCATGTCCGAGGGGCTCCACGCGAAGATGTCGGCGTTGGCGCGGAGGAAGTCGACGAGCACTGCTTCCTATTTGGGGTCGAGGGTGGAGCTGACCCTCAACGCCTTGCTCCTCGGGGCCGACGGGTCGAGGGGGACCCCCTTGGTCCGCTCCGCGGCCTCGAAGGTGCCGGCGTGCTTGCCGGTGGGGTCGAGGTCTTCGTTGACCATCTTCTCCGCCGTGTTCACCGCCGCTTCATCCCGCCGCGTGCCTCCGCGTGCTCCACGCACTCGACGTCGCAGCCGAATGCGTGCTCGATGGATGACCCGACGGTGATGACGCCGTTTGGGCCGGCATCTTCATCTTCGGTAGGTATAGTTGGGGACCGCCATGAATTTGGCGTAACAGTGGTCGCCCAAGTATAGCATGGTAGGCCCCTTTGAACCCCACCACCTCGAAGGTGAGGGTCTCCTTGCGGAAGTTCTTAGGGGTGCCAAACCGGCACCGGCGAGTCGATCCGCCCGAGGGGTTGAACCTCGCTTGCCGGCGCGATGCCGTGGAACGGCTTCATGCTTGGCCGCAACTGGGTCCAACCCGATCCCCATCGGGCGCAATGTATGCGCGACGAGGATGTTGAGGCCGCCGCCTCCGTCCATGAGGACCTTCGAGAACCGGCGTTCCCGATGATGGGATCAACCACCACGGGTACCGGCCCGGTTGGGGATGCGGTTCGGATGGTCCTCCCGGCCAAAGGTGATGGCGTCCTCCGACCAACTGAGGAAGGACGGAGGCGCCCTCTCCGCGGCTAGGACCTCGTGCCGCTCCTTCTTGCGCCGGCGCGTCGACATATCGACGGTTGGCCCCCCAAAAATGAGGAACACATTTTCGACGGCCGGGGAAGCCACCCGCGCCGCCGTCGCCCCCGTCTTTCTTGGCCCTCCGCCTCCTTCGCGGCGGCACGGCCGTAAAACTTCGAGCATATTGCACTCGCTCAAGAGTGTGGTTCACGGGAGTCTTGTGGTAGGGACATGGCTTTTTCAAAGCATGTCATCAAACACCCCCGGCCTCGAGGAGCCGGCCGAGGGCCCCGTCGAGCCGGTCGGCGCCGAGGGCCTCGGCGTTGCCGCCGCGGCGCCCTCGCTCGCGCGCCCGCGCGCGGCTTTTCCCCTTCTTGCCCCGCTTGTCGTTGCGGTGTGGCTCCTTGGACTTGCCGCCCTCCGCGGGCGCGTCCTCGGGGCGCTTGCCCTTCTTGCCGTCGAAGATCGCCCCCACCGGCCTCTTCCCCGAGGCGAAGCCGGTGGCGATGTCGAACGCCTCGTTGGAGTCCGCAGCGGGCCGCGTCCCGCCCTCCCGCACGAGGTCCCGCACGTGGTGCCCTCGAGGAAGGCGTGCACGATCTCTCGACCGTGCCACGCCGGGGAGCTCCGTGCGCCGCTTGGAGAAGCGCCGTATGAAGTCCCGCAACGACTCGCCGGCTTCGTGTGCAGGAGCGCAGTCCCATGAGTTTCCGTGGCGCACGTATGTGCCCTAGAAGTTGCCCACGAACGTGTGGACTAGATCGTCCCGGCTTATGGATCCGGGCCGCGGCAAGTGCTCGAGCCATGTCCGGCCGCGTCGCCCGTGTGCGGGGCAAGTTGCGGATGATGACCTCGTCACCGGTGGCCCCGCCCACCGACAAAGCTAGGCGGTAGTCGTTGAGCCGCACACGGGGGTCCGTCTCCCCGTTGTACTTGACGATCGTCGAGGGTTGGCGAAAGCGCCGGAGGAACGCCGCCGCGCGGATCTCCCGCCGAACACACGGGTGCCTCGGGGGCTCCGCGTGGGGGAGCGGTCTTCGCCGCCGCCGTAACGCCCACCCCGTCGAGGGTGGTAACCCCTTGCCGCTCGTGCGTCCGCCTTGCCGGTGCGCCCGGCGTTGATGACGTTGCGGCGGCCACCGGCCCGCCGCCCGCGCGCGTCAAGGAGTCGCTCCTTGACCGGCGTGCGCCCTTGCTCGGTGGGTCGCCCCGCGTGCACCGAGGGTTCGCCTCCCGGGGCCGCTTCATCGCCCCCGCGCATCCCCCCCCGTTGGCGGATGCGTGAAGCCGAACTCTCGCCCGCCGGACCCGCCGCTTGCTCGATGAGAGTCCGCACCTCGCGGTGCATGTCTCGGGCCTCGGGGGTCGAGGGTGCCGCATGGCTCGCGCGGCGCCGCGGCGGCGATGAGCTTTTGGCTTGCTCGCGGCGGTGCGTCCGCGTTGTCGACGTTTGGGACGGTGTTGATGCGGTCGCGGACCGTCGGCCCCGCCCCCCGTGCGCGTTCGCCACGCGCGGAGGCCTCCCCCGCCATTGAGGCGCGGAGCAATCGTACCGTTCGTACCTCTTCCGCCGCCTTGGCCTCGAGCTCGCGGGCTTGGGCCACCGTGCGTCGACGGCGGCCCGCAAGGGCGCTTGGCCCCGCGGCCGGCGCGTGGCGATCCCCGGGGCGGTGCGTGACTTCCCCGTCTCCGCGCCGCCGCACCGGCGGCGTTGGCCGGGTCGTTGGTGATGACGGCATAGCACTCCCACGCGGGATCGTAGCTCCCGTGCCGGAGTCGTCGGAGCGGCCCGAACCGCAGTCCGCGCGTCGAGGAAACGCCGAACACAACCGGGTCGGCACGCCGAGAAGTCCCACTCCGCGTACCCGTGGCGGTTGGCGAGCGGTAACGTGTCGACGGAGCCCGGGGATGATTCGTCTCCCCGCCGAGGCGCCGAATCCCCGGCGACGAAGACGTGGCGGCCGGCGGGACCCGGCGCATCGTGGTGTTGACGTTGTTGTTGTAGGCCGTCGTGGCGCCACCGGAGCCCGATGGGGATGCGCGGTCCGAGACCGCACGCGGTCCCGCCGGGGCGGTGGCGGTCGGCCGTAACGGTGGGCGCGCCGTGCCGAGTGGCGGCACGCTCGGCTTGCCGCCGCCGGACCGCGCCCGACGCGAACGTAGCCCGGAGCGGCGACGGCGTCGCGGCGTCGATGGACCCGCGCATCCGTGCCCGCGGGCACCCGCACCGTAGCGGTGCGTGCGGCGGAGACCGCAGCGGACTCCGGCCCGGCGCCGCGCGCGGAGTTCCTCACGGTTGGTGAGGCGCATGAGATAGCCGTTCCCCGTGGCCCGAAAGTTCGTGTCCCCGAAGCGGATTTCGAACCCGGCCGGGAGGGGGTCCGAGCTACCCATGCAAGAACGGTACCACGGTACTCGGTGCGGATCACCATGGAGGGAGTTGGCGGAATGACCTCGGGCGCTCGCTTGCCCCACGGTGGGCGCCAACCGGCTTGCGGAATATGGTCCCGACACTAACCAAAGAGATAGCGCCGTGGTCTATCCCTCAATGGTCGATGCTAAGTAACAAGTGACACAGAGATTTATCCTGGTTCCGGCCGAGGGGGCCGTACGTCCAACAGGGGCGTGCTCGGGGCACTATATTACTTAGCACCGGGGGTGCTTGTAGTGGGGCTGATACAAGCAAGGCGGGAGAGGAAGCGTGGCTTCCAAGTCCCTGGTGGAGTGGTCGAAGATGTTGTGGGAGAATGAGAATGAGTACGTGGTGTGTGGTGTTCTTGTGTGCCGTCTCTCCGTGTTTCGTCCCCCCCCCCCCCCCCCCGCGGCCGGGGGTTCGCCCCCCTTTTATAGATCAAGGGGGCAGCGAGTTACATGCGCGCCGCGCTACCTAGCTATGTGGAGAAGTGCGACGTGCTACGGTGTAGAGTGGGCGGCCGTCCGGCGATCCTCGCAGCCGATCCGGGTCATCATGGCCTCGACTTGTAACCGAACAAAGTGGCGGTTCGAGGGTAGGAGAGCAACGGATGGCGGTGATGTCCTCCGATAGGCTCGAGGGAGGTGCCGACGCAAGCTTGCACGCAGTAGCGGGGGTAGGCGGAACCGGCGTTCCTTCCCAACGCGCTTCACGGGGCCGGAGTTGTTGCTACAGGGGTCCGCGTGCGCCCGCACGCGCGGGTACGGCGGCCACGCCGTTACGCGGGCCGGGATGGCGATCCACCGGCCTAGCGCCTCCACCTAACCCCCGTAGGGTCACAAGAAAGTGAAATCGAGGGTGCGCCCGCCCCCTTCGAGGGTCCGGCGCGTTAGCCGTACCGTAGTAGGCGCGCGGTGTCACGGACCGACATCGGCCGTACCGCACGCTCCCTCCCCACGCGGGTGGGGATGGGCTCCTCCCCGGGGAGTTGGTGCGGCGGCACCGGGCGCGAGCCCCGGCGCATGATGGCGCCGCCCCGCCCGTGTCGTGGCGTTAAATGCCCGCGCACGGGGCCGGCGCACGCGTGAGGGGCGCCCTCGAGCGTGGCGGACCCCGGCCGAGGGCGGACGTACCCCTCGAGCGAGGCGAAACCCGCTCGAGGGGGAGGAACCCTCGAGCGGGGCGGAGCCGCCGAGGGAAGGGTTGCCCCTCGAACGGGCGGAGCCCGCCCGAGGGGGAGGGCGCCCTCGAGCGGGGCGAAGCCTCGCTCGAGGGGACTTCTAAGAGGGCCGTCTTGGTGGGCCGTCGGGGGTCCCCGCGGCGTGGGCCGTGTCCCGCATGGTTAGGCACCCGCATGGTTAGTCTTAGCGTGTTGTTGCGGTTTTAGTGAGGATTTCCCCGTTGCTTTAGGGGACCCCTAGGGCTGTCCCCGACACAAGGAGGTAATCACAAAAGATGATATTTGGTTTAAGGGTGGATATCCGGCGAAGTTTGTGAGATCTCCGATGCGGGGATACACAATGCACGGATAAAAGGCTAGCAAAAAGATAGATACGCAAAAATGGAATGACCAGCTTTCTAGTCTCGGCCGAGAAATCATGGCCTGCAATAACTCACTCAAAAATAAATCTTGTACACTAAGGTTTATGCACTCAAATATATATTAGGCTTTGGATAGGTTGAGCAACACACAAGCGATATTTGTGACAAGGTTAGCGATATTTTTGAGCATAAAAGGCATCTTTAATCTATTCATAACTTGAGAGCACATAAAACACTATGGGTCTTTATTTTAATCATAACCTCCGCTGAAATTTAAGCTAGCATTTAAATAAATTCAGATTTGTATTTTTAAGAGAGCACTAGCTTAAACATGCATAGATCAATTACAAAGATAAACAAAGCTGCAATTATAATCATATATCATCATGGCACAAATTTTTGTAACTTTTCCAATGATATAATCAAGGTGGTGTCTTTATTAATGATGATATCAAGTTGAAATACAAACTGAAAATAAACAAACATGCTTGCTAAAATTTAAATAAAAACAGAAAATACTACGCAAACACACATAAGCAAAAGCTGAAAATTACAGAGAAAAAGAGAAGAAAAGAAAACTAAAGTTCCTAAATCTTCTAGTCCTCCGCCGGTGGTTGATGTTGATGATCTTGATAATAATACCCTTGCTCATAATATGATTGGACATTTCCTCCGACGAATTGATTTGGCTCCACAAGGTGAAGGCGTCCAAGTTCAAAGGCAATATTCGCGTTGCCATCACCAAGTTGAGCTGCGTTAGCTTGGATGGCTGCGATGTTTTGGGCGTTTCTTGCAGCATACCCTCCAATTATGGCCATGCTTTGTTGTGGTTGGGGATGATGAGCGTAGGACTCCGCGAAGTTAGCGTTGGGCACAACATAATTTGGTGGGGGTACCGGTGCACCACCCCCCATGCTTGCTCTTGTGGCCCTCCGTAATAACTTGGCGGAGGAGGGATCCCGCCGAATGGTTGCACATTGGGTTGTGCTCCACTCGCTTGTGCGGTGGATGTTCCCTCCTCTACGATTCTTCCTCTTTTGTTTTTCCTTGCGGGGACAAGTAGTCCCTCTTCCAACCAATCTTCCCTTCCTTCGGTGAAAAGCCTAAGCCTCTCATTAGGAAGGGGTAGGTTCACTATGGCCAACCGATAGCCTCCTCTCTCATCTCCACTAATGTATTTGCCTTGCCGCAAATACTCAATGCCGAGAGAGGTACCACGCAAAAGGTGGTCGGGGTTTCTTGTGATCCCCGCCCGCAAGGAGAAGGCCAACATGGAGAGGTAGCACCCCGAACCAATATTACCCGCCCCCGATGTTGCTTCACAACACCAACGGTTGATCATAAGGTAAGAAGGGTCTATTGGCTGCCTGGCAATTAAAGCCGAGTATAGCCAATTCAACTCCGTGTCGGCCACCTTTGTTTCCTTCATCCTCCCCAATACCCTCTTGCACATCCAAGAGTGAAATATCCGGATAATGGGGTTGCGGATGCAATTGCGTTGTTGATGGGCTTCTCCGGAGATCATATTCCAAAATCCCGCCAACATGCCGGGTGGCACGTCAACTTTCTCCGGAGCTCCCTTGTGGAATCCAAGCAGCTCCCTCACATGCTCGTAGGGAACCACTTGTTGGACTCCCTCCAAACGGAATGACAAGCTTTGCACCCCATCATCATCAAGGATGGGTGCAATAGTCATTAAAATTTCCAAGGCGAATCCCAAGTGGGTGTCCACCGATACTCCGTTGGAGAACTGCACCCATCCAAGGTGCCCCAACATATAGTATATGTCGGTGCCAAAACCCAAGGTGTAGAGTGCTTGGTCGTCGAACTCGACGTTGGGCACAAGCCTCTTCTCAAGATTAGAGAGCCTCTCCTCCTCCTCCGCCGACAAGATGATGAAGCCGTACGAAGAGTATGTCGGGGTGTAAGGAGGTAGCGCGGTTGAACGGGTCAATCGTCGTGGTGGCGCGGGCTGCTCCTCCGTGCGCCCACGAGGTTCGGTAAACCTCATGGATGTGCTTCTTGCAGCCCTCATACCACCAAGGAGGAGAGCATCGTTCCTCCTCAGCGGTGTCGTATCCGTCTCCATGCTCCGGGGAGACTCGGAAACCGAGTGCCTCCTCGAAGACGTGGTTGATGACGGCTTGGACGACGACGAACTCTTCTTCTTGGAGAAGAGACTTGTGGTCTTCTTCCACATGGTCGCTGCACTCTTTTTTCAACTAAAACTCCGGGTTGCAACCGGTAACTAGGCACTTAAACTCTTTGCTTCGGATGTGGACTTTGAGTGGATTAAGGATGTGGATTTTTTCTTGAGCTATCAAGCTTGGGAAGGTTGGCTATGTCTACGGAGGTTTTGAGCACACAAACTTGAACACACAAACAAAGGAAGGAGAGGGAAGCTTGCTCACGAGAAAACGGGAGCCGGGGGCTCCTTAAGTAGGTGAGGCCGCCGGCCTGGGCCGGCCGGCCTGGGGTCCTCCTGGCTCCTCCCCGCCTCGTCTTTCTTCCAGCATGATCATTTCGCCTCTGCAACTTTCCTGCCCGCGTGCTCCACGAGTTGCACCGCCCAAACGCTCTCGTCCACTCCTTTTCTTGCATTATTGGTCCTTCCACTTGATGCTCCATGCTTTGGGTCATGTCCATGCTCCCTAGCTCCACTTGCTTCACATGCCACCATGAAATTCCTGCAAAGTTGATGCTTGCTGCCCACCATGCTTGTCCTTTGTATGTGGAATTGGTGAAAGTTGATAAAAGGGAATCCAATGGTGCATGCATGATTAATTCAAACTAGATTGCCTCCATTAAGGTGTGTTTAAGGTTAAGCACTCCCCTAATTCGAAATTTAAAATATTTTTCAGAGCCATGCAAGAGCTCAAACATAATTTTAGAGAAGTTTTTAAACCATTAAAAACAAATGTAAGTCGAAAATATTTTTTGACTACGTCGATTTCGGTCTCACCGGTATAGTTTGCCTTCATCGGTTGAGAGCAGACATTTTCCCGGCTTGATCATGGGGGCATAGGTTTAGGTTCTAATTTTGGCTAAATAAGAAAGATTTTGAATAAAACAAAATTAGAATAGGCTTAGAAAAATTCTAATCCTAGAGAAACCAAGGATAAAGATTTTTAAAACCAACCAAAAGTTTTGAATTCTAGGTTCACGCGAGTTCTACCACGTGCTGAATTTTATTAACACATAGATATAAATCGTGGCTCTACTCGTGTGGTTTTAGCATGAAAAATAGGTCAACCTCAGCACCATAATGAGGGTGAAAGGTTGAGTTAGGTTCTGAAATTATTTGGTTGAGGTTTCTCGAAAAGAAAATAACAAACAAGCACATAGGAGGATTCATGCAAAGGGTTTATGATAAAGCAAACATTCAATCAAGAATTATGTCTCTAATATTGTTCAACCACTTCTAAGTCTAATGTCTTTGCGTAATAAAACTGAAAAACTAAATTATTAAAAATACTCGAAAAACCCGGAATCGGGTTGTCCTCCCGTAGCTTATTCTTGACTCGACGAAACGGGTTGCCTCCCCGCCTAGCGCTTCGTTTATAGTCTATAGCTAGACTTCTTCACTTGATTACTCCGGATCAACGCTCTTTGCGGGCGTTGCAATCTTGGGTACCCACTTCCGCACCATCTTGGGCGCGGGCTTGTCTTCCGCTTAGTCGGCTTAGTCATTTTTTTGGTCTTCACGAGCGGCTTCTCTTCCTTTGTCTTGACGGATCAACACCTTCTTTGATTTTCTTTACGTTCATTTTTTTCGGCTCCTTCTTCTTTTTTCAGCCCCTCCGTTTGTTTTGGTTCTCCCTTCACTCCAATCATGTTGCATGCCTCGATTCTTGGACGGAACTTGAAGGAACTCTTTTCTCCGTTGATATCGAACATGATCTCCCCCTTGCCAACATCAATAGTAGCTCCCACGGTCTTGAGGAACGGCCTCCCTAGGATGAGCGGCGGCTTCTCCCTCTCTCCCATCTCGAGCACAACGAAGTCGACGGGGATGAAGTGGTGTCCAATCATCACGGGTACATCTTCAGCAATGCCCAAGGGATAGCGAATGGAGTTGTCACCCAACTCAAACATATTCCCGTGGGCTCCATTGGTAGGCGTAGCTTCTCAAACACATCCCTCGGCATGACGCTTACACTAGCTCCAAGGTCGCATAACGCCTTCTCGAAGTTGAAAGAACCAACTGAACATGGAATTGTGGGGCACCCGGGGTCTTTTTGCTTCTCTAGCCCATTAGCAATAGCGGCACTACACTCCTCGGACATCTTGACATGATCTACCCCGAGTGTTGCTATCTCATATTTATTTGCAAGTATATCTTTAAAGTAACGAGAATATGTAGGTACTTGTAGGGCATCTAGTAATGGCATGTTGATGCTAAGTCTACACACAACTTCCACAAACTTCACAAAGTGGTTGTCAAGTTTACCTCGGAAGTAGCGTGGCTTGAGTTGCGGTATCTTCGTGTCTTCCTCGGGTTCCTCGGTGACGATCCCCGTAACCTTCTCTTTAGCAACTCCTTCCACCTCGGTGGATGGTTTAAGCTTCCTTGCTCCCGCGGAATGTTCCGGATCTTCGGTCTCCTTCCCCGAACGTGTTTGAATGGCCTTCGCCGATTCGGGACATTTGGGTTGTCCCGAAGCTTCCCTTCATCATTAGTGAGGCGCCCCGCAAGTTGTCCAACTTGCGTCTCGAGCATCTTCATCATGTTGAGCACTTGATGATTGGAACTTCCGACCTCCGTCACTTTGCTATCGATGTTCTCCAACACCTTGTCTATGGTCTTGAACTTGGTGACGGTGTCCTTGTTGATCTTACTTGCTCATCCATGAACTCCTTCAATTGTATACGAAGCGGAACCGCGTTAGGAATAGATGAGCTTGCATTAAATTGAGGCCTACCTTGCCCGTAGCGGAAGTTCGGCAATTCTCCCTTCCTCATGTAGTCGAGCACTTTGGCTTCCTCCGACAATCTTTGCGGACATGGCCATACTCTCCACATTCTTCGCATGTGGACCTTGCTTCGGCGGCCTTCAAGTCTTGAGCCTCTTTCTTTTCCATCTCCATCTTCTCCAACCTCCTCATGAGCGAGTCGATCTTGCCTTCAAGTATGTTCTCCTTCTCCACTTGCAAGACTCCTTTGACATTTCCCGTGGGTTGAACCGGATGTAGGCGCCCGGACGACGCCCACGTGTCATTATCCGCGACCTTCTTGAATAGTGTTAAAGCTTCCGTCGGTGTAAGCTCGATGATAGATCCTCCCGCCGATGCATCGATGATCGTCCTTGACGCCATGGTGAGTCCTTGATAGAACTTTTGCACGAGGTCTTCTTTCGGGAACTTGTGATGTGGAACCGCCCGAGTGTACTCATTGAAGCGCTCGAATGCCTCCGAGATAGTTTCTGTAGGATATTGAACAAAGGTGGCAATCTTATTACGCAAGCTTTGAGTTTTACCCGGTGAGTAGTATTCCTTCATGAAAGCCTTCATCAACGTGTTCCAATTTTGCACCGTCTCCGCCGGTTGAGAGTGGAACCATTGCAAAGCCTTCCCGAGTAGTGAAAACGGAAAAAGTCTTGCCCTCATTTGGTCTTGAGTCACCCCACCCATGTTGAAAGTCTGACATAGTTCAATGAATGCTTGGAGGTGAAGGTTCGGATCCTCTTTACCGGTGAAGGGTGAATGTTGCACCATGCGGATTGTTGAGGTCTTGAGCTCGAACGGTCTTCCGATCTCCTCGATGTTCAAGATTGGTAGGTCGATGATGTCTGGGGTGCATAGCTCCCCAATCTTGCGTTCTTGTGGTGGTTGGTCACCCATCGGTGGAAGTCGATTCTCCCGAGGACTTTGAGGTGGTGAATTCTTCGGAGATTCCTGCGATCCTTTGTCTTCCGACTCCGAATCTACAAAATCCAGCTTTTTAGCTTGATGTGCTTCACGTCTCCTTAGCCTCGTAAAGTTTTTTCGGATCATCTACAAAATTATTGGGTTTGTTGGAGAGGTAGCCGTCCATCTCCGTTAGGGTTAGCAATAAACAAAGTATGCAAAAAACTAGAAAGTAAAAACAAATCTATAAAAACTAGGGTTAGACAAACTAGATTAGATGTATTTTGAGGATGATCAAAATTTAGTAGATGCAAAAATAAAAACAAAGAGAAAACTGAAAATTACAAAAAGGCAATAAAAAAATCAAATCTTGATCACTTGTTCCCCGGCAACGGCGCCAGAAAAAGGGGCTTGTTGACGGTTAATAATTGTATCAAAGTTCGTTCGTGACTTGCAAGCGTACAAGTCTCCCGTCGTAGTCAAGGGACCCTTCTTCCCTCGAGTGGTGAACCCAAGGTATCGAATCCGTGGAACAAATGTGTGACGCAAAACTTAATCTAATAAAGCCAAGTAACTTCAATCTTCGATAAAACCCTAATGCATCTAAGTAAAAGACATGAAACGAATCTAATCTACTAAAGACCGGATAAAACAAAGTAAGATTGGGTAGATAAACCGATCTAGAGGGATCGGGGTAAGCCTTTTGTTGAAGTTCCAAGCAAGAGAAGAAGTAGCAAATCGAATCTTAATAGAAGCCTCTTTAAATCGTGGTTTCCCGTCCAAATCCGAAAACATCCGCCTTTTGGAACCCCCGTTCGTCACAACGTATCTCTATTCATGCGGGTAGCTTAGGGCGAGTCAAAAGACAAGTCGAGATTCTTTCGGAAGATCCGGCGTGTACCTCTAGCCACCGCGGCTACAAGAACACCCTATGTAATCTATCTCGAGAATAGAATTGGAATAAGCAAAGCCGATCGAAAAACGAAATCTTCGAGGAAACACTTGATCGCTAGGAAAAGATTCAACTTGATAATTCAACTATAACAATGATACATACACAAGATCACCACCGGGATCCTTCCTTGATCTTGCTTCTAGCTCGGGAACTCCGACGTGGTCTTCCGTGCAAGGTTCCCACGTCGGCTAGGGGAACCCTAGTCAACTAGCTCGACCCTCTCCTCTCCGAGATGGTGTCCCTCTCTTCTCTGCTCCTCGGCGGCCGATGACGAATTCTTCTCTCGCGAGGCTCTCGGTCGGGGGGGGCTATAAATAGCCCGATTGGCGGCTAGGGCAAAGGAGGGGGCAATTGGGCCCGGATGGGCCCGGGGCCGACCAGACTCGGGCCGGCCGGCCGCCCGGGCCCATCTAGGCCCAGCCCGAGGGCTCCTTTGCCCCACGTCGGTTCCCTTGCTTCCGGATGTTTCCCCCTTTCGCATGTAGGTCCATGTCGTCGGTTTCTCTTCGAATTGGACTCAACTCCTTGTCTTGCAAGATTCGGCACTTTTGCGGTCGGGTCCTCGGTCCGTCGTCGTCTTCTCGGATCAAGTCCCCGGCTTCTTGGAGTTAAGTTTGCTTCATTGCATGACTTGTACGGGGCTTCAAGGTCTTGTCATGAGGTGCTTGATGAACTTATCCCAAAAGTCTTGCATTCAACACTAAAACCCTGCATAAACATTAAACTCCAAAACCGACATGCACACGTGAACTTGTTATACCACGGGGGTTAGTACCAATGGATAAGGTATAAAACTTATGCCAACACCGAAGGTAAACTCATGGCTACGTTGACGGATTTTTACCGTCAACAGATTCCAAGGCCATGGCGACGCCTATGAGTACGACTACAGCTCTTGATGCGGATGAGGAAAGTGAACATGTGGACCAGAAGGAGTACCGGAGCATGATCGGGTCACTCCTCTACTTGACGGTGATGAGGCCAGACATCCAGTTCTCAGTATGTCTGTGTGCTCGTTTTCAAGAGTCTCCGAGGACTTCGCATCGGCAAGCGGTGAAGCGAATTTTTAGGTACTTGCGTCACACTCCCGACTTCGGCCTTTGGTACTCTGCGTCTTCTTCTTTGGCGCTTCATGGTTTTTCAGACGCGGATTTTTCTGGGTGTCGGTTGGATAGGAAGTCCACTTCTGGGACTTGCCTGTTTTTGGGATCTTCTTTGGTGTCTTGGTCTTCCCACAAACAGTCGAGTGTTGCTCAATCCACTACCGAGGTACAGTATGTTGCCGCAGCTAGTTGTTGCTCTCAGCTCCTTTGGATCACATACACCATGAGTGACTTTGGTGAGGAGTATACACATGTCCCACTTCAATGTGATAGCACCAGTGCCATAAGTGTTGCAAAGAACCCAGTACTCCATTCCAAAACCAAGCACATAGAAGTGAGGTATCATTTTCTGAGAGACAATGTAGAGAAAGGGAAGATAACCTTGATCCATGTACCCACACATGACCAACTAGCCGATATTTTCACCAAACCCCTAGATCAAGCAACTTTCACTCATTTGCGGGGGGAGCTTGGTGTGTGTTTGATTTATTGAGTTGGTGTGTGGGAGCTCTTTTGTAGCATATGTATAGCTTTCTTTTATGCATTTCTTGCATTTGGCATGGCATATGTAACAAGATGTATAGGCATCTTTGTATCTTAGGTGCATGCATTTTGTATCATATGCATTTGTTAGGAAAAGCTTCTCCTATATACACCCTCATAGGAGGCATCTTCCTACACAAGCTGCAATACAACCAATGCCAGGAACAAGACAAGACCCGGCCTGGGATAGCCAATAGGTAAGGATAGCCAAATGAGATATGTAGGATTTGGTGGTGGTCACAGAAAAGGGGGTCACTCAAGTGTACAGCATTCCGTGTCCGTCCAGATCGCGGTAGCTTCATAGGAAAAGGGACTCGTTGGTTATAGGGCCAGGCCTGTGTGTACAGAGAATTTCTTGTTAAAAGCTTGCGGGTGAAACACAGAGATAGGTATAGGATGATGGGAAACTACCACGTTAGGTTTGGAGAGAGATGGGACCTGTTATAGTTTAGGGGGAGCAGATGCAAGCTTTTTCTTTCCATAGCCGACCAAATGACCCGCTCTTCTTTCTCCAGCTTTGGTTTCTTTCTCAGCCACCGTCGGCATTTTGTCTTCTAGTTCTCCACAGGGACTTCCTACTACTCCGCCGAATCTCTCATCTGAGAAAGTAGGTCACCTGGGTCGGGTAAAGCAGCGTGCTCGCTTTGCTCCTTTTCCTCTGTTGTCGGCTGGTCTTGGCCTTTTGCTTGGCACGTTGTCGGAATAGGGGGAGGAGTTGCTATTGAATCCGCTGTGGGACTTTCATTTGATCGACGGGCTTTAGCGCCTTGATTGAAGCAGCTAGGCGCGTCCGATTCAAACGTACCACTGCGCCGCACAGCGAAAGGGAGAAAGACCGGGTAGATGATGGATCACGTATCATGATGGGAGCGGGGCTGGGCGAAGCATATACCTTGCCAACGGCACGAAGCGAATCTTGCAAGCCAGACTAGCCCTACGCCTAGATTGATATTCACAAGAACAATAAGTTGAGAGGAGGAGCAATAAAATTGGACGAAAGCAGTGGGAATATGCTCTCTTATGTGTAAATGCCTTTATATGATCTTGACATGTTTTAGTTGCTTGGTTATGCTTAATTTGTGGTTGGATATCTTTTTTTGATCATATGGGGCCAAAGGCTCATTTGCCATCATGAATGTTTAGCCCTCTTGCTTTATCTTGTGGAGGGGCATAAGTCCCTTTTTGTCGCAAAGACATTTCATGTACCAAATAAGAATCTGAAAATGAAATGTAAAATGCTTGGAAAATGTGCTCCCATGTCATATGTGCTTCATTTAAATGTGCTTTGGGTGCTAAACCGTTGCATGATGCCTACCAATGAGAAGTCTCATATATAGAAGTAGGCACATGGCTCAGTGGCTTTGACATGACATGAGGTGCTTGCAGGTGTTTGTGATGGTCTTATGATTAGAATGGTTGTCCTAGCATGAAGTTTGTGTAGCTTTGCTATTTTGACATGTTTTGCTTATATCTAGGACTTTGCTCATGAGAGGGTAAATTTTCGCAAAATTGCTCAAATCCTTTTTAGCCTTGCCCAATGGTTGTGAAACTTGGTGATCATGTAGTTGAGGTCATTACGAACCTGTAGAGTATCTAACTTGCTCATTTGGACATGTGTAGCACCTTGTGATGAATTTTGTATATTTGAGAAGCTATATGTTGAAATTTTTCGCATTTTGCCTTGATTCATGCATTGTCAACAAGGGGGAGAAGTTTGTGCATGTTTTGGGCTCCTGGGAGCATTTGGAAGGTGTTCCAATTGGTTCGAGCAATTTTTGAGAAGTTTGGTGCAGGGCCGGTCACATGGGGCGGTCTAACCACCCCCCAGGCGGTCAGATGTTTGGTAGGCGGTCTAACCGCCTAGTGAAGGCAGTCTAACCGCCTAGTGAAGGCAGTCTAACCGCCCTAGGCAAAGTGAGCAGAATTTTGCTCTTTGTTGCATTCCCGTGTCGCATTGCTCCATTGGCTCAGGGGGAGTGTGCTTTGGCTCAGGGGGAGCTTGCATATGTGCAGGGGAGCTCTTTGTGTTGTTCGAGCTTTGGATTGGTGGTTTGCGCTCTTTTCTTGAGCATGGTTTTGTCTCGGATGTGTCGAGCCGTTGCCCTTGCCTAAGGGGTCCGAGACTTGTCTTCTTCAAGTGATCTTGCTCTTTGCCTTTCTTTGGTTTTTGATCGCTTGTTGAGGTTTCTTTTTATTCATTTCTTTTCTTTTTCTTTTCTCTCTGGTTACCAAATCTTGGGTGTTGTCAATGCACTCATCAAGGGGGGGATTGAGAACCATATGTGGTTCGAGGACCGGTGGATGGTCGCTTCCTGATGTGATGAGTGAATGGCAATGTTGTGTGGACTGACTCTTGGCTAAGTATTGCAGGTGCAGGTTGCGGCTTGACTGGTGTTAGTGCAGGTGAAGAACAAGCGCGAAAGGTCATCGCCGGTGAGGCCTCTAGGTGTAGACAATACAAGTAGGCTTGGTTTGAGGGACCCAGTGGCCAGCAGAGTCGAGTGCGGGCCACACAGTAGGAAGAACAGCGAGACGAAGTCGTGGACGGTTTCTTGGTTGAGCCTCGAAACCAAGGTTGAGCTGGAACTACGTGGGAGCCGAGTCATGAGTGGCGATTGGCGGAGGCTACATCGAGTTCGCGGGGTTTGCAGTGGTTCACCAGAAAACCACTGGGTTACTCGGTTGAGCCACAAAACCGAGGCCGAAGACTCGATGAGGAGGTGCGGCCACCCAGGCCGGTCTAACCGCCCTGGAGGGGCAGTCTGACCGCCTAGCCGGTCTAACCGCCCATGGGGGGCGGTCTGACCGCCCTGGTCGCTGGCGCCGAGAAGCTTCGAAGCGGAGGACATGCATCGGGATCGCAAGGCTTGCGTCGAGGCTAAGCAGCTTGCGGTCGCTGGGCATCCGTCCAATGGAGAAAATCTAAAGACTTCCAAATTCGCCCTTGAGGGGCTTGTATCCCTAGTTATTAAGTAAGGGTAGTTTAGTCTTTTGGATGCCTCCATATATACTCATTGAGGGGATGGATGGAAGCCAACTCTTGGAACCCTAGCTCATTTGTTTTCCCATTTTCGTTCTTATTTTCTCTAGTTTTCCTAGGACTAGCTTGAGAGCTTCATGTGAGATCTTGAGAGAGGGATGGATGTATGGGTGGCAAGCTAGACCTTGTATGAACCTTCATGGTATGTATAGATGATTCGGCGTGGTTCCTCAAGGTTGTGTGTTGCTTTTCCCGTCCTTCTTTGTGGTGATTTTCGAAACTCTTTGTTGTGATTTTAGTGGAGGAGTTTTGAGGATGATTTCTTGAGGATTTTGTTGGGTGTCACGTATGAGGACTTTGTGCCTCTTTGGGTGGTGACTTTGCCCCCAAAATCTCCCTTGAATCGGACTCGATTTGGTGGTTTTCGAGTTGCTCGAGTTCTTGGCCTAGAGAGACGATTTCTTCGATTCCTCTTGATTGTGAGCGATTTGGGTCGATTCCTTTGAGGTAGAGGTTGCCCAGGAGGTAACCCAGCTATTCCTGAAGTTTCGCTACAATCCGTGGAGTGATTCGGGAGATCGGGCGATGGGAAGTTGAGGGTTGACCCGCGGGTTGGTTTTCTGGAAGGGGCGGTCTAACCGCCCTGGGCCTTCCAGGTGAAGGTTTTGATTTTGCCAGATTTTCTTTTGTGAGTTTGTTCGCCTTGATCAGAGGAGTGTTCAGCTGAAATCTTGGGTTGTTTTTGTGCTGTTTGCTAGGAGTTCTTGCTTGGAGTTCTTTGCTGGGTACAGGAGGTTATACCGCCCCTGGTAACCGGTCTAACCGCTGCTAGGCCCCTGGGTGAAGTTTTGGTTTTCGCCAAGATTTCCTGGTAGCTAGCTTGGCCTTGACCAGAGATTTCTGTTGGTGAAACCGTGGAGCGTTTTGGTGCTCAGAAGAGGTGTTTCGGAGGATTTCTTGGTTGCCTGGTGGAGGCGGTCTAACCGCCCCCCACACTCGGTCTAACTGCCCACCTCCAGACAGTCGGCTCCGATTTGTTTCCGCTGCCGTGTTCGTGTGGGAGTCGAGGTTGCTGGTAGTGTTTGTTCCTAGGACCAGTAGCACTCCAGTGGCTACGTGGTTTTGGCAAACGGAAGGTAGAAGTGCGGAGTGTGTGATTTCGGGAGTCCGACCGAGCTAATTCATCTTGTTGGAGTTTTGATCTCCTTCGAAAAGAATTTAATCGGCTCCCATTCACTCCCCCCTCTTTGGTCGCCTAATCGGTCCTTCAACTTGTTACATCATTAGTATTCCTAGTGGCGGGTTAGTTGCAAATCATAATCGAAACCAATGTGTAACAAGTACTCTAGGTTGACGAAAATTCACCGTCAACATCCCCCCATGCTTAAACCTTGCTCGTCCTCGAGTAAGTTTTCAATGGATATCAGCATTGCCTTTCATTGTTCATACCCTGCACTTGAGCACACATGAGAAAGCATAATGCTCTCCAAGTTTATATTTGTTAAAGTTCCATAATAACTAGCTTTCATCTCTTTGGAGGGTAGATATAATTTAAGCTCTTTCGACAAGTAATCAATCATGCTACACAAAATTTGAATAGGTCTTAGAAACTTTTAAAGTGAAGAATGAGGTGAATAAAAGAGCTAAACAAAGTACAAAAATTTAAACCTTCTTACATCTTGCTCATGAACTCTCTCATCTCACAACTCTCTCAAGCCTACTTGATCTATATCCTTTCCCTCTCATGTTTGTAGGTGGAAGGGTTTTATTTGGAGTTCATAGGAAAATTTTTATCCCTACCAAGATGTTAAAGTTGAGACTATTATCAAAACAAGGAAAGCTTCTCATGGACTTATCATGACTCGTCAAAAAGGTCATTGGAAAAATAATGTTCACAAGGAGGGGGGAGAGAAAGAACTCACACTTTTAAATAGGTGGACATGTGCAAATGGCAAAGAATGATCCCGAGGCCCCAATGAAGTCCTCGTTATCGGATTGCACATGGTTGGAAAAATGAGTATGGGTCTTGATCTTGAAGTCCTTTAAAAATCCTTAAGCAACTAGAGAACCGGGGGAGATTATTATTACTCTTTTTTCTTTTTCTTTTTTCTTCTTTTTCTTTCTTTTTGACATGTGCGAGGTGCTTTGATTTTTTTATTTTGTCCTCTTATCTTATTCTTTTTTTATCTCCCCTAGAACTCTAATTTTCATTGTACCTACCTCCTCCCCCTTGCTTAGACGTTTGCTCGTCCCCGAGCAAAGAGGAAGTGGTGTTAAGGTAGGTACCGGATGTCTTGATGAGAGGGAACTTGAATCTTCCCTTTGAAGCACCTTCTTGTGACATGTTGTCTCCATACTCAAGCGATAGGTAGGTCAAGGAGGTTAACACAAAAGATGATGTTGGTTTAAAGGGTGGATATCCGGCGAGGTTTGCAAAGCTTCCGATGTGGGAGCTCACAATGCACAGATAGAATAGGCTAGCAAAAGATAAGTTACGCAAAAAATGGAATGACCAGCTTCTTAGTCACAAGCCAGAGAATCGAGCCTTGAATCAATTCACCCAACAATAACTCTTGTAACCGATGGTTGCACTCAAGATATAAGGCTTTGGATAGGTAGAGCAAAATGCAAGAGGTATTAATGACAAGGTTAGCATGACTTTTAAAAGCAAAACGTAATATGTCCTTCGACCCATCCAAAGTTGAGAGCATAAAAGAAACCATGGGTCTTTATTTTTATCATGACCTCCAGAAAAGATTAATCTAGCATTTAATTAAATTCATATTTGTATTAGAGAGAGCAATAGCTTAAGTATGCATAAACAAGCACAAAGTTTAAACAAAGCGGCAACGATCATCATATATCAACGAGCAAGATCAAGCCGAAATTATTTCATCATGGTGAGCACAAGGGGATGACAATAAACAAAAACAAAAACTAGGTTGTACTCCTAGAAGCTATGTTATTTAACAAGAGAGACATACAAAAGTTGCATCTAAGGTTGTTGAAGGCATATACATATATACTAGCATTTAGAAAGACAAGGACAAAGAGAGGGTTGAGGAATTGTTACCATCCTTTGATGCTTGTGACGTAGCGCGCCCTCCCCCATGCTTAAGCATTGTGCCTAGCATGGAAGAAGGAAGATCGGCATCCGCAACGATCGTGATCCTTGAACTTCATGCGGTATTACTTCGTCCACCAAGTCTTCCCCCATGCTTAGCATGTTGCTAGGCACGGAAGATGATGAACCATCTTAAAATTCTTGAAGTCCTACCGCCGTGCAAGGAGATCATCATCATATTGTTGCCTTTGTTCATCCTTCAATGTCCGACCTTTGCCACAAGCCTTGATCCCAATTGTTTCTCATTCCATTTTCTCCTCCTTCCATGTTGTCCCTTATCGCTGGTTCATCTTCCATGAGTTTTTCTTCTACTTCCAGAACTGAGTATGTACTGAACCATCACTCCATTGCAAAGTACGTGAAATTATCTTTCCAACAAGTGGTCATTCATCCCGATCAGACTCGGAACAAGAGAGTTACGCCCTTTTTACTTTGTTAGTGCAAGCTGTCCCGGACTGATTTCAGAATGTGTGACGCCCAAAGATTTGGTTGTAACTTCTTTCATGGGTCTCCTAAAATGTTGATTCTTGATGCATTATAAAGTATACTTAATGGAGCACTTGCCTATCCAATTTTTCCCTTTTGTACATCTCTGAATATGTGCTTAATCTTGATGAAAACAGCAGTGCTCCTTTCGGGATTTTGGAGGTGTTGATGATCTTGATTTCCGCTTTTATTACAAACTCATGGGAGTAATTCACCATGCCTGCAGAATAGCTATAATGCACAAAGTACCCCAAGGTGATGGTCGGGAATACTCACCCTATGCACCCTATGCCAACAAACCATGACATCCCTAATATCTTCACTTGTGGCATAGTTAATCTAGCAAAAATCCTAATGGATGTACGTGAGTGCAAGCGTGCATGCAAATGATATGATGGTATAAAACAAAACAATGTTTACACCAAATTCTAAGCTCCATGCTTACAAAGTGGTTGCCAAACTTTCTATTCCCATAGATATTTGTTAACCAAGGTCAAAAACCATGTTCATCCCAAGATCAACAATTCTTTATAGTGCAAGAAAAGTAGGGCGCATTGCTAAGTTTATAAATCAACTAATGCAACATGATAGCTCGGGATATAAGACTAAATGATGGTGGTCTCCAATCATGTCTAAACACCATGTTTACACAAGATTGCGAAAAGTAGTAACGCATGTCGACAAGCATTAACATAGATATAAAAGCATTCATCATAAAGATTCAAGGTTCCAAGCTAACATAAAGTGGATGATGACAAACAGATGGATGAAAAATGCAAATGCAAAAAGTTAGCACAAATAAGCATCGGTTTGGAAAAACACTTTCGATGTGGTCTACAATTAGCAAAGGACAAAGCTTGATCTCACACTTCATACGAAGTAAGCATTGTCAACAAGGAAGTTACCCATCGAAAAGAATCAATCAACCAAACTAACAAGGTTTAAGGGTAGGTTATGGGTATCCTATATTTTTGTCTCCAAAAGGAGTTTTAAAGAGAGGAAGTCAAGTATAGAAATTCTAACTAAGGTGGTGCTAGAGTCTTTCTACAAACCTATGGTTTTAGGATGTCTATAGGTAGGGGAAGTTTTTCTAAGGATTTTATGGGGAGGCTAGTCAAAGTTTTTAAGTAGAAAAGAGGGAAGGGATAGACTTGTTCGACCTAGAGGTTGACAGCCCCCGATCAACTCAAGAAACCCTACCTCTATTGGCTATGGTTTTTGGTGGGGGTTATAGGAAGGCTAGGTTGGTTGGACAAAAAGTTAGATCAAATCAAACATGCAATGTGATGCAAGGTGGATGAACAAAATGATATGACATGATATGCGGTGGTCTGAAACAAAAACAAATGTTAGCCTAAATTAACTAGCCACAAGTTTAGAATCAAAGGATGGTGCCAACTTCTAAAAAGACACAAAAGAAAAAGACTCTAAACTCTAATAGGCACACAAAAAGGTCTACAAGTTTTCCAAGATCAAATAACAAAACGCTCCCTCAATAGCAATTAGATCATACAACATGGTGTTGTGGTTTTTATTAGAGCAATGGTACAATGCTACTTTATGGTTTGATTAAAGAGCACAACGTAGACGGTCATGTATATATATAAGTAAAAACCGGGTTGCCTCCCGCAAAATGCTTCATTTAAAGTCATAGAGCTCGACTTTCTCACATACCTTCTTGTTGTTGCGGAGCCATGATCCTTCATGGAATATTTGAAGGTGTTCATGCAGCCTTGATCCACTCTCCATGCTTGACACGATCACTTATGCTCGACGAGAGGCTTGCCCAATCGTCTCCTTGCATCATCATCATCACCACCTTCTCCCTCGCACTTTATCGCTGCCTCTTCTTCCACAGATTTTTCCTCTCTGTACAGATCAGGCCATGTAGAAAACAATAGCTTCCATGCGTGGTGCATGAAATTATCTTTCCATCAAGTATTTGTTCACCCAAACAGACTCCGATTGAGTGAGTTATGCCCGTTCTACTCCGGCGCTGCAATCTGTCCAAAGTTGATTTCAGACTGCACTTCGCTCAATGTTTTTACCATATCTCCTTGTACGGGTCTTCAAATTCATCAATCTTGGATGCATTGGAACCGGCACTTGATGGAGCTTCTGATTTTCAACTTTTTCTTCCTTGAACATGTCTGACCAGGTCCTCAAAATTGATGAAAACAGCAACATTTGTTTTTTGAGGTTCAGTGACGGTGATGCACGGGTTTGCAATTTCTTTAGGTATGACTTCTCTCCTCTTAATTTATGTTTAATGCCATGCATGTTTAGTGAAACTTGGGATTTCTCTCACAATTTGCTTTTTTAAGGTCACTAGCTTGACCGAGCACAAAGCAAGTCCAAGATTTACAAATCATAACGAAAACAAACGCATCCATAACCACAATTTATGACAAAGTAAGTTGTGATTAATTGTAGCATAAGTTCTCTTTCTCAGATCTAAGCTCTCATTAGGAAAAGGTAACAAAGTTTAAGCACAACAAAGTCTCTTTATCACTCTCAAGAAATTCTAGTCTATCATGATTATCATAAGAACAAGGCATAGAATTGAATCAACCTCACTATTGGATATGAATTATAGATATATCAAGGAATATTATCAGCTCCAAAAGTATATTGAGAGGTTAATTTGTACCTTGGCCTTCGAGCTTTTCATCGTGAGTGGTCTCTCGGAGTTGAAAGCAAACAATCTTCAATGATCGGTGGCTTGTATCGTCTTTTCGCAATTCCTTCATTCGTGCCACACATCATCAAGGTTGCCTTGTGTGGACTCACTCTTCTTATTCATTTGTGGGACTTCACACATGTCTCAAATATCTTCATGTAGCTCCATGATCCTTCGTGTGAGAGCCCAGAGTATCCGCGCCATTGGATGCCATCATTTGTGTGTAATCCATCGTGATTTGCTTCTAACATCTCCTAGCGTCGGATGTTGCCAACTTGTGCCTTCTTTTGCCAATGCTCTTGGGGTCTTTGTTTTGTTCCCAACTTCTGAATTTCATCTCGTGTGGTCTAATGGAAGCATTTCCCAAGCTCATCTTCGTTGTCGTCGTCCTCATCTCCACTATCTTCTCATCGTGTTGCTGCTGCCTCTTTTCGTGGATTTTCCCCTGTGTACATAACAGAACATATACCAAAATATCATTCCATTTAAAACTTTATAAAATTACCTTTCCAACGGGTATTCATTCATCTTAATCGGAGCCCAAATGAGGGAGCTATGGCCGTTTTGTTTCCGCTCTTGCATGCTGTCCAGAAAATTTCAGAATGCGCAACCTTCGGTAATTCGGTCATATCCTCTTGTAGGAACCTCCAATTGACTTGATTCTTGGTTCGTTGGAAGCGTAACTTCATGGGCTTCTAAATATCCAAATATATCTTGTTGTTCTCCCTTGAGGTTGTGTAGAAATTGATGGGAACATAGACTTCTTGTGAATCGATTCGAAGATGTTAACGACCTTGATTTTGTGGTCTTCAGGGTGTTACAACGCGTCTCCTTTGGCTTTAAGTCATCGCCATTGTTGGACCAGCGAGTAGCATGATGGCAATGGTGTGTCTTCTTCGTGATTTTGCTTTAGCCAAAGTGATGGGTACTTCTTTCGCAACGTGATTGCTTCCAACACCTATTGCTTGGACAAACAAACCTCCACAAAACATTAGTCATAAAACATTAATTGACACATTGACATACCTTGCTTAACATCGCTCGTGTAGGGTGTGGACTCAATAGCAGATGATGGGCCACTAACAAAAGTTAGCACCTACCACTAAAGAGTGGATCTTGATGTAGTCATCATCTTGTCGGAGTGGATTGTGAACTTCTCAAACGTCTTGTGTCTAGCTTTTTACCTACTTTCAAGGACACAAACAAGAAAGCAAGCATATATGCAATAATAGAAACTAGGGTTAGTGTCGGGGACCGCCCTAAGGGTCCCCTTAAACAATGGGAGAACCCTCACTTAAATCCCTGCATCAAAATAAGCTAAGCCTAACCATGCAGGAAACTAACCATGCGGGACATGGCCCATGCGGCGGGACTCGGAGGCCCACCAAGACGGCCCGTCGGAAGACCCCTCGAGCGGAGCTCCGCCTCGCCCGAGGGCACACCCCTCCTCGAACGGGCTCCGCCCCGTTCGAGGGGCAACCCCCCTCCTCGAACGGGCTCCGCCCCGTTCGAGGGGCGACCCTCCCCTCGAGCGGGCCCGCCCCGCTCGAGGGCGCGCTCCCCCTCGAAGCGAGTCCCGTCTCGCTCGAGGGTCCGCTCCGCCCTCGGCCGGGGCCCGCCACGCTCACGGGCGCCCCGCACGCGTGCGCCGGCCCCGTACTCGGGCATTTAACGCCCCGACGCCGCGGCAGACGGCGCCATCATGCGCCGGGGCTCACGCCCCGTGCCGCCGCACCAACTCCCCAGGGAGGAGCCCATCCCCGCCACTGTGGGGTGGACTGTGCGGTACGGCCGGTGTCAGTCCCGTGACACCGCGCGCACGCTCCTGTACGGCTAACGCGCCCGACCCTCGAAAGGGGGCCGGGCGCACCCTCGACTCCACTTTCCCGTGACCCCGCAGTTAGGGTGAGGGGCGCTAGGCGGTGGGCGGCCATCCCGGCCACCGTAACGGCGCGGCCGCCGTACCCACGCGCGCAGGCGCACGCGCGACTCCGCAGGCGCACGCCCGGGCACTGCAGCAACCACTCCACCACCGCAGAGCTCATTGGGAAGGAACGCCGTTCTGCCCGCTCCTGTACCCCGTACCATCCATCATCAGCACCTCCCTCGAAGCCTATCAGAGAACGCCATCGCCATCTGCCGCCTCCTACCCTCGAACCGCCACTGTTCGGGTACGAGGTAGGCCATCATGGCCGGATCGTAGCGAAGATCGTCCGGACGGCCGCCCGCTCTACACCGTAGCACGACGTGCTCCCACACGTAGCTAGGTAGCGCGGCGTGCATGTAACTCGCCGCCCCCTTGGCCTATAAAAGGGGAGGCGAGCCCCCAGCCGCGGGGGGAGAGGGGAAGAGGAACAAGCACAGTCGAGCACAACGCACCGTGCACTCACTCTCTTATTCTCCCATAACATCTTCGACCACTCACCGGGGACTTGGAAGCCACGCTTCCTCTCCCGCCTTGCTTGTACTTGCCCCACTACAAGCACCCCCGGTGCCGAGCAATATAGTGCCACGAGCACACCTCTCTTTCGGACGTACGGCCCCCTCGGCGGGAACCCGGGATAAAACCTTGTGTCATTTGTTGCTTAGCATCGACCATTGAGGGATAGACCTAGGCGTTATCTACTGGTTAGTGTCGGGACCATATTCCGCACCGACAGTTGGCGCCCACCGTGGGGCTAACGAGCGCCTAAGGTCATTTCGCTAACTCCCTCCATGGTGATCCGTACCGAGTACCGTAGCAACCGCTACAACATGGGTAGCTCGGACCCTCTTCGGCCGGGTTCGAGATCCGCTTCGGGGACTTGAACTTCCGGGCCACGGGGAACGGCTATCTCATGCGCCTCACCAACCGTGAGGAGCTCGCGCGCGCCGCGAGGCCGGTCCGCTGCGGTCTCCGCCGCACGCACGACACCGGCGCGGCGCTGCGGGCACGGATGCCGCGGGCCCGTCGACGCCGCGACGCCGTCGTCGCTCCGGGCTACGCTCGCGTCGGGCGCGGTCCGAGCGGCGGGGGCCGAGCGCGCCGCCGCCCAACGCGGTGCGCCCACCGTCACGACGACCGCCACCGCCCCAGCGGGACCGCGTGCGGTCTCAGGACCGCGCATCCCCATCGGGCTGCGTGGCGCCACTACGGCCTACAACGCCAACGTCAACTCGACAATGCGCAGGGTTCCGCCTGGTCGGCACGTCCTCGTCGCCAGGGATCCTGGCACTTCAGCAGCGGACGAGTCGTCCCTGGGCTCCGTCGACACGATGCCACCCGCCACCCGCCATGGGTACGCGGAGTGGGACTTCTCTGGCGTGCCGGACCCAGTCGCGTTCAGGCGCTTCCTCGACGCCACGGACTATTGGTTTGGGCCGCTTCGACGACTCCAGACTCGGGAGCTACGACCCCACGCGGGAATGTTGCGCCGTCATCACCAACGACCCGGCCAACGCCGCCGGCGCGGCGGCGCCGGAGATGGGGAAGTCACGCCGCCCCCGGGGAGCCGCCACGCGCCGGCCGCGGGGCCAAGCGCTCCGCCGGGGCCGACGTTGACGCGCGGTTGGCCCAAGCTCGCGAGCTCGAGGCCAAGCGGGCGGGGAGGAGTACGGACCGTGCGGCTACTCCGCGCTTCGATGGCGGGGGAGGCCTCCGCGCGCGGCGAACGCGCGCGGGAGCCGGGCCGACAAGTCCGTGACCGCCTCAACCCCGTCCCCAACGTCGACAACGCGGATACTCCCCGCCGCGGGCGAGCCAAAAGCTCATCGCCGCCACGACACCGCCGCGCGCCATGCCGGCACCCTCGACCCCCGAGGCTCGGGACATGCACCGCGAGGTGCGGACCCTCCTTGAGCAAGCGGCCGTCCGGCGGGCCGAGAGCTCGGCCTCACGCATCCGCCAACGGGGGGACGCGCGGGGGTGATGATCGGCGCCGGGGGGCGAACCCTCGGTGCACGTGGGTCAACCCGCCGACCGGGGACGCACGCCGGGCCAAGGAGCGGCTCCTTGACACACGCGGGCGCCGGATGGAGACGCCCGCAACGTCATCAACGCCGGGCGCACCGGCAAGGCGGACGCGCGGCGGCCGGGGGCTACCACCCTCGAAGGGGTGGACGCTACGCGGCGGCGGTGAGGATCGCTCCCCAACGCCGGAGCCCCCGGGCACCCGTGTGTTCGGGCCGGGGAGATCCGCACGGCGGCGTTCCCCCGGCGCTTCCGTCGGCCCTCGACAATCGTCAAGTACAACGGGGAGACGGACCCTCGTGTCTGGCTCAACGATTACCGCCCCGGCACCGTCGGTGGGCGGGGCCACCAACGACGAAGTGATCATCCGCAACTTGCCCTTGCATGCGGGCGATGCGGCCGGACATGGCTCGAGCACTTGCCCGCCAGCCAGATCCATAACTGGGACGATCTAGTCCACACCTTCGTGGGCAACTTCCAGGGCACATACGTGCGCCACGGGGAACTCACGGGATCCGCGCTCCCCGCACGCGAGCCGGGCGAGTCGCCGCGGGACTTCATACGGCGCTTCTCCAAGCGCCGCACGAGCTCCCCGGCGTGGCACAATCCGAGATCGTGCACGCGTTCCTCGAGGGCACCACGTGCGGGACCTTGTGCGCGAGGCGGGAGCGCGGCCCGCCCACGGACTCGAACGAGCCGTTCGACATTGCCACCCGGCTTCGCCTCGGAGAGGAGGCCGTGGGGGCAATCTTCGACGGCAAGAAGGGCAAGCGCTCCGAGGACACGCCGCGGAGGGCGGCGGGTCCAAGGAGCCGCGCCGCAACGACAAGCGGGGCAAGAAGGGGGAAGAAGCCGCGCGCGAGGCGCGCGAGCGAGGGCGCAACGGTGGCAACGCCGAGGCCCTCGGCGTTGACCCGGCCCGACGGGGCCCTCGACCAGGCTCCTCGAGGCCGGGGGTGTTCGACGACATGATGAAGAAGCCATGCCCCTACCACAAGACCCCCGTGAATCACACTCTTGAAGCAAGTGCGACATGCTCAAGAAGTTCTATGGCCGTGCCGCCGCGAAGGAGGCGAGAGGCCAAGAAGGATGGGGGCGATGGCGACGCGGGTGGTTACCCCGCCGTCGAAAACGTGTTCCTCATCTTTGGGGGACCTACGTCGACATGTCGACCGGCGGCGCAAGAAGGAGCGGCACGAAATCCTCGCCGCGCAGAGAGGGCACCTCCGGCCTTTCTCAGGCGGTCGAAGGATGCCATCACCTTTAGCCGGGATGATCACCCAAACCGCATTCCGAACCGGGCCGGTACCGCGGTGGTCGATCCCATCATTGGGAGCGCCGGTTTTCGAAGGTCCTTATGGACGGAGGCGGTAGCCTCAATATCCTCTTCGCGCATACATTGCGCCTAATGGGGATCGGGGCTGGACCGAGTGCGGCCCGGCACGAAGCCGTTTCACGGCATCGCGCCCGAAAAGGAGGGTTCAACCCCTCGGGCGGATCGATGCGCCCGTCTGGTTTGGGACCCCCAAGAATTTCCGCAAAGAAACCCTCACATTCGAGGTGGTGGGATTCAAAGGGGCCTACCATGCCATCCTTGGGCGACCGTGCTATGCCAAGTTCATGGCGGTCCCCAACTACACGTACACGAAGATGAAGATGCGGGTCCAAACGGCGTCATCACCGTCGGGTCGTCGATCGAGCACGCATTCGGCTGCGATGTCGAGTGCGTGGAACATGCGGAGGCGCTAGCGGCTGGATGAAGCGCTGGTAAACACACTGGAGAAGATGGTCAACGACGACCTCAGCTCCGCCGCCAAGCACGTCGGCACGTTCGAGGCCGCCGAGCAAACCAAAGGGGTCCCCCTCGACCCGTCGGCCCCCGAGGGCAAAGCGTTGAGGGTCAGCTCGACCCTCGATCCTAAATAGGAAGCAGTGCTCGTCGACTTCCTCCGCGCCAACGCCGACGTCTTCGCGTGGAGCCCCTCGGACATGCCAGGCATCCCGAGGGAGGTCGCCGAGCACTCCCTTGATATCCTGCCTAACGCTCGCGGCCGTGCGGCCGGCGGCTGCGCCGCTTCGACGAGGAGCGGCGGCGGGCGATCGGAGCGGAGCTGCGGAAGCTCCTCGAGGCCGGATTCATCAAGGAAGTGTTCCACCCTACGTGGCTAGCTAATCCTGTGCTTGTAAAAAAGAAAAACGGGAAGTGGAGGATGTGTATTGACTACACCAGTCTCAATAAAGCATGTCCAAAAGTTCCTTTTCCTTTGCCACGCATAGATCAGATCGTTGATTCCACAGCCGGGTGTGAACTACTCTGTTTCCTTGATGCCTATTCGGGATATCACCAAATAAAAATGAAGGAGTCCGACCAGCTCGCGACTTCGTTCATCACACCGTTCGGGACGTTCGTTACGTCACGATGCCTTTTGGCCTCGAAACGCGGGCGCAACATATCGGCGCGCGCATGCGGCACGTTTTTGGGGACCATATCGGGCGGACGGTCGAGGCTTACGTAGACGACATCGTCGTCAAAACCGAGAAGGCGGACGACCGGTTAGCGATCTTGGCATCGCGTTCGGTGACTGGCGGGCCAACGGGGGTCAAGCTCAACCCCGAAAAATGTGTCTTTGGAGTGCCGCGGGGCATGCTCCTGGGATACATCGTCTCCCAGCGGGGAATCGAGGCCAACCCTGAAAAGGTCGCGGCCCTCGAGCGAATGGGTCCAATTCGGGACCTCAAAGGGGTGCAGAAGGTGTTGGGGTGTCTTGCCGCCTTGAGCCGCTTCGTCTCGAGGCTCGGTGAGAAGGGCCCGCCCCTCTACGGGCGCTCAAGAAGCACGAGCGCTTCTCTTGGACCGCCGAGGCCCGGGAAGCGCTCGACAAGCCGAAGGCGTCTGCGACGCACGCCCCAATCCTTACGCCGCCGCGAGACGGCGAACCCCTCCAACTCTACGTGGCCGCAACCACCCGGGTGGTCGGCGCCGTGATCGTCGTGGAGCGCACGGAGGAAGGGCATGCTTTGCTCCGTGCGAGAGGCCGGTCTACTACATCGGCGAAGTCTGTCGGACACGAAGACGCGCTACCCCCGGTCCGAGAAGGCTGGCGTACGCGGTGGTCCTCGCGCGGCGCAAGCTCCGCCACTACTTCGAGGCCCACCCGGTTACGGTGGTCTCTTCCTTCCCGGCGGGAGAGATCATTCGCAACCCCCGACGCGGCGGGCGGGAGTGCCAAGTGGTCCGTGGAGTTGATGGGCGAGACGCTTGCCTACGCTCGCGCAAGGCCATCAAATCGCAAATCCTAGCCGATTTCGTCGGCCGAGTGGACGGACACGCGTGCCGCCCCCTCGGATTCAGCGAGTCTTGCCGGACTCTATTCTTCGACGGCTCGGTGATGAAGACGGGGAGCGGGCGTGGGCCTACTCTTCGTGTCACCCCTCGGGGAGCACATGCGCTACGCGGTGCGTCTCCACTTCCCCGCGTCCAACAACATGGCGGAATACGAGGCCCTTCTCTCGCGGCCTCAAAATCGCCATTGAGTTGGGCATCAAGCGCCTCGATGTGCGAGGGGGATTCGCGGCTCGTGATCGACCAAGTCATGAAGAACGCGAGGGCGCCACGACGACAAGATGGAGGCCTGCGTAAAGCCGTGCGAGCCCTCGAGGACAAATTCTACGGCATCGAGCTTAATCATGTACCCCGCCGGTACAACGAGGAAGCGACGAGGCGGCAAAAATAGCGTCGGGCGGATCACCGTTCCCCCGAACGTTTTTGCGCGCGACATCGCGCAGCCCTCGGTCACCTTCGAGCCCTACCCCTCGAGCGACGGCGGACCCTCGGGGGGCTCCCTCGAATCCGGCGGGTGTGGACCCCATGGAAGAGGACCCCTCGAACGAGGCGTACGTACTCTCCCTTCTCGAGGGGTACGGCTCCCCACGAGGTCGATGCGATGGATACGAGCCGGCTCCTGTCCAAGCGGATTGGCGTGAAAAGTACACCGCCTGGATCGCTCGAGGGGAACTCCCCGAAGACCGGGCCGCAGCCAGGCGCATCGCCAGGATGGCCAAATCCTTCACCCTCGTCGACGGCGAGCTGTACAAGCGCGCCGCGTCAGGCATCCTCCAGCGGTGCATACCCATTCCCGAGGGGCGCGAGCTCCTACGGGACATCCACGCGGGAATCTGTGGCCACCACGCCGCGCCACGCACCCTCGTTGGCAACGCGTTCCGCCAGGGCTTCTATTGGCCTACCGCGGTCGCGGACGCCAACGAAATCGTGCGCACTTGCGAAGGGTGCCAGTTCTACGCCCGCAAGACCAACTTGCCCGCTCACGCCACCGCAAACGATCCCCGTAACATGGCCATTCGCCGTGTGGGGTTGGACATCGTCGGGCCCCCGCGGAAGGCGCCGGGGGCTTCACCCACTCCGCCGGTTGCAATTGACAAGTTCTCCAAGTGGGTGGAGGTGCGCCCCATCACGAATTTGAGGGCCGAGCGGGCGGTCACGTTCTTCACCGACATCGTCTACCGCTTTGGAGTGCCAAACTCCATCATCACGGACAACGGGTCCCGGTTCACGGGCGGAAGTTCTTGGAGTTCGCGACAAGTTCCACATCCGCGTGGATTGGGCGGCGTGGCACACCCACGGACCAACGGCCAAGTGGAACGTGCCAACGGCATGGTTCTACGGGGCCTCAAACCCGAATTTTCGACCGGCTCAACAAATGCGGCCGAAAATGGCTCCAAGAACTACCGGCGGTCGTGTGGAGCCTAAGGACCACCCCAAGCGAGCCACCGGGTTCACCCCGTTTTTCCTAGTCCATGGCGCGGAGGCCGTCCTCCCCACGGATGCGGAATACGGGTCGCCCAAGGTTCGAGGCTACAACGAGGATGCTAACCGGCGAGCCCGCGAGGGACTCTGCTGGATCGGTCGGACGAAGTACGCCTCGTGGCATTGATGCACTCCGCAAGATATCAACGGTCCTACGGCGCTACCAAGCGCGCAAGATACGTCGGAGGGATTTCGGCGAGGGGGACCTGGTCTTAAGGCTACGCCAAGACAACCGAGGGTGCCACAAGCTATCGCCCCCATGGGAGGGACCCTACGTCATGGTGAAGGTGCTCAACCGGGCACGTACAAGCTTGCCAACGAGGACGGCGAAGAACTCACCAATGCTTGGAACATCCAACGGCTACGTCGCTTCTACCCTTAACAAGGATTTCCAAGTATTTTTCGTTGTAAAAACGCACGGCCAACGCCCCGTTGGTGCCACCTATGTAAATACTCCAAATCTAATAAAAGGGCAACTCGGCTTTCCCCGAAACCCAAGTTACCCTCGGGGGCCTCTTGCGGGGGCACCCCCCCCCCCAAATGGTCCCATTTTTTCGCGCAAAAAACGTAACAACACGCGCTAAGTTTGTTTCCCACTTCAACCTCGAGCCATGATTCGAACAGGGCGTAGGCGGCACAGCGGAAGGAGCGTGCGAGCCGAGCAGCCCTACGCCGCGCGGCTATGGCCCGTCTCTCTCGCCTCCAACCCAGCGGGCCCCTGCGAAAAGCGAACTCCCCTAACTAGAATCTACTCAGGAAGAAGAAGAAGCAAAAAGCGCAATAAGCAAACGGTTTCATTTACAAACGATTGCCCATGTTCATGAAATGACTTGTTTATTTACAAGAAGCCATGAGGCCGAGTCGATACACATAAACAAAAAACGGGCCCGGGCGCCCGGGTGCTTTCGGGCGGATGGAGCGGCAAGGCATCGGCGGCGTCGGGAAGAGGAATTCTTCGAAGGCCTCGGCGAGCGACCGGCGGCGTCGCAACAAGTGCGTCCGCGCGCTCCATGGCCACCTCGTCCTCGACGCCCTCGGGCACGATGTAGCCCTCCGCCACCGCCTCGAGGTTGACCTCATAGTGGGATCGCACCACTCCGAGGGCCTTACGCACGCCCGGGTGCAACGCCCGACGCATCCGCTCCGTGACGTGGCCGCCGAGGGCGCGCGGGCGGGCGGCCGGCCGAGCCGCCGGCCCGGGCCTCGCCTTCCTCGACGACGCGGCGGGTCTCGAGGGCCGCGTCCCGCGGCTCCCGCGGCTCTGCTCGGAGGAGTTGTAGGAAGCTTGCGGGGCCTCGGCCCGCCCGGCGAGCGTGCCCCAAGGCGGTGCGCAAGCACGGAACCAACAAGACAACAAGAAATCGAAAGGGGAAGCGAACCCTGCGAGAGCGAGAAAACCAACAAACAAGTCGAGAAAGTGACTCACCCTCGACTTGCTTCTTCTCCCGGATCGAGGTCGCGGCGCGCGGACTCGAGCTCCAACTCGAGACGGCGAACGGCCTCGCCTTGCTCGCGGAGGGGCCGGCTCTGGGCCGGCGTTGCCGATGCCGAGCGCGAGCGCCTCGTCCTCAACCTCGGAGAATGCGGCGTTCCGCTCCTCCAACGACTTCTCCGCCGCCTCGCGAGCAATGCGTTCCCGCTCCCGGCGCCGTCGGGCATCGCCGAGGGCGCCTCGCTCTCGCCGGAGCCGCCCCTCGGCCCCCGGCGGGCGATGCGCTCTGCTGGAGGCTGCTCCTCGGCCGGCGACGAGGGCCGCGGCCTTGGCGTCGGGGGCGCCCTCGGGTCATCGGCCTCCTTGGCACGTTGCTCCAACCCGCGCGCCCGCTCCTCGGCCGGCGGCTGCCGCGCCTGCGCCCCCTCGAGCGACGTGCGGAGCTCCGGGTCTCGGCGCGAGCGGTGGCCACCTCCGCCTCCCGGGGTGGCGGCCGGCGTCCGCGTCTTGTCCGAGTCCTCACGCGCGTTCCACGGCGCCTCGTCGCGATCGACGAGGGCCGCGCGGATCCGCTCGAGACTCGAGTGACGCGCGCGTGCCCCGCCCGAGCTCTCGGGGAGCACGTCGCACCATGCCATCGCCGGTACACCGGCCAAGCGGTCCGGCGTCCGGAGAGCATCCGCAAGCGCGTCGAAAGCGCTGCATCGCTCCCGGAGCTGGCGGGCCTCGGCGTTCACCTGGTCGAACGCGCTGTACTTGTCACGAGCGCGGCGCTCGAGCTCCTGGCATCCACACATCGAATCTCGTAAGTGTCAAGGCTCGAATGCAGCACACGGAAACGAAAAAAAGAAGAGAGACGAGCAACCGTGGCTCACCTGGAAGACGATCCAGGCCGGGCCGCCGTGGACCCGCAGCGCCTCGTTCAACGCGCGGTTGAGCGTGGCGCCATGGCTCCGAAGCTCGCCCCAGAGCTCCTGCTCCCTGCGGGGGCGTCAGCAAACGCCGGGGGATCCTCCACGCCCCCCCCCCCCCCCCCTTGAGCGGGGTGGCCGGCGTGGGAGGACGAGGCCTCGGCATCGTGCCCTCGGCCCCCCACTATCATGTGACCCTCGTGCCGCCTCACGAGGGCCCCCTCCTGGGGCTCGGGGGAAGTTCGCGGGCCGGGCGGCCCCCCGGTTCCACCCGGGCGGCGGGGAGTCATCCGAGAGCTCCACCACCTCCGCCCGGAGACCGCCGGGCGGGGAGGAGCCGCCCGCTCCGCCTCCGCCGGCGCCTCCCTCGCGCCTCCGCGGCCACGGGCGCCCGTCGTGGCGCGCGTCGCCGCCACCTCCGCCCGTGCCGCCGCATGCGCGGGCGCCCCCGCGGGTTGCGCCCGCTCCGCCCCCTCCGCGGTGGCCGCCACCGCGGGCGGCACCTCCACCGTAGCCACCGCGCGCGCGGCTCGCGCCTCCGTGGCGACCGGCGCCGGCCGCCCCCGGCGACCTGCGGCCGCGCCGCGACGGCCGATCCGCCGGCCGGGGCCTCGAGGCCCCGGCCCGGGCCTTGCGAGCTAGTGCCCGCCGCCGCGCCCGTCCCCCGGCGCAACCCTCTCGACGAGCGCCGCCGGGGTGGGGATTGACGCGTCCGTCCTCGGCACCTTGGCCGGTGCAAGAGGGAGGGACGGTTGGCACCGCCCTGCGCAAACACGAACGGGGGGTCAGAGCATCTAGTCACTAGCAAACTAAATCCAAACGAAGGAAGGCGAGGGCTCCTTACCTCGCGGAGGAAAAGGCCCGCTTCCTTTTCCTCGAGGCCTCTGACGAGGCCGGCGCGGCCGGCCGCGCCCGACGCGGCGCCTCCGATGGCGCCGCCGCACGCACGGGCACGCCGCCCCCGCGCGCGGGCGCGCCCGATGCCGTACCCCCCGACGACGCCGCGGTGCGCGGGGGCACGCTCGCCCCCCGCGCGCGGCACGCCTCCCCGACGCGCCCCTCGACGACGACGCCGCTCGCGCGGACGCGCTCCCCCGCCGCGCGCGGGCACGCCGGGACGCGCGCGCGAGCACGTCCGCCGCGCGTGCCTCCGCGGCACGCACCGGCACCTCCGCGCGCGCGTGCCGCCCCCGACGATGATTGCCGGCGGCGGGCGCCGGTGCGCCCGCCCCGAGCAAAACGCGCCCCGACGCCGGCGCGGGTTCGGCGACGGGGCGCAGCCGCCACCGTGCGAGGGGCCCTCCCCCTTCGGACTCTTCCTCCCTCGTCTGCTCCGAGGACGAGGGCTCCTCGATGTCGGGGAGGAGAGCCCCGGCTCCTCCCGCCGCCGGTACTCCGCGGACCGTGCGTCGCGGCGCGCTTGGCGCCGCCTTGCGTGCTCCCTTCGCGCGCCGCCCGCTCCTCTTCGCTCCCGCCGCGCCGCCGCCGAGCGCACGGGAGTCGGGGGGTGGGTGGAACGGACTTGGCGGCGTTGAACCGCACCAGCTGCGCGCGAGAGCGACAATGGCGCATCAGGAAACGGAAGCAAGAACAAGGACTAAAACGAGAATCAAAAACCACACTCACCAACGGGCCGACGGGGAGCATCTCGATATCCCACGGGGTCCGACCCGCGGCGCCGGCGTCGGGTGTCGACGGCGCTCCGCGCCGGGTGAGCGCGTACGGCCGCTCCGGCGGCGTCGGGAGCATCCGCGACCTCGCCGGGTCGACGGGGGTTGGCCGCCTCCGTCATCTCGAAGATGCGAGAGGGGCCTCTCCATCAACGGCACGACCCGCGGTGGTGGAGGAAGGCGAGGACGCCCATCGCGTTGAGCCCCTCCTTCGCCGGCCGCCGCGGGCGGCAAGGACGGACTCTGGCGCGCCCGCCGATTGGCCGTAGGCAACCCGTAGCCCCGGGGAGTCCGGCCTCTTCTTGAACACCCGGCCGGTGTAGGGAGGAGGCCGGGCTCGGCGTTGCGCGGATAAAACCATCCCCGCTCCCGGCCGGCGTTGTTCGTCGTCATGGTGCGGGGGATGTAAAAATCCTTGAGCCGCCCCCCGCGGGGCAAGCGACATCCCGCCGGCACGCACCGCGCGGCGGGTCCTCGGCTCCGACGTGGGGCTGCGTGATGAGCTCCCCGCGGAAGAGGTGTACCCGAGCTCCCAATTGGCGGGATCCCCCGGGTACCCTTCGCGACGCCCACGAACGTGGCCGCGCGAGATCGCGTTGGGGGGCAAAGTTGTGCGGCTCCACCCCATAGTGGTAGCACAATGCCCGCATGAATGTGCTTGCCGGCGCGTTGAAGCCGCGCTCGTGGTAGCGGAGGAAGCTCACCACGTAACCCTCCGGCGGGTTGGGCTCGAGGTGCGTCGACGGCGGCACGATCCACTCCGCCGGGCGCCCTTCTTCGTTGGCCGACGGGCGGCCGGCGACGACCGGCTCGCCCGGGGCGGCGGGTCACGGTCGACCTCTCCCGGGCGTACGGCTCCGGGACCACGATCGGAAGCCGAGGCGGCGCCATAAGGGGGACGAACGAGTGCGAAGGCGGAGGACAAGGAAACGAGGAAAAAGCTCTAAGCGGCGAGCCCGCGCGACGGCAAGAGTGAGGCGAAAGCGAAGGGACGGAGGGAGCGAAAACGGTGAGAAGCCAAGGTAAAAAAAAACCGCCGTCCCTTCCTCCCCGCGGTTTTATAGGCAACGGGCGAGTTCTCGGAGCGGACGCCCGCCGGCATTAGCTTGCGGGAATCTTTCCATCGCATCGACCGGCGGGCCCCACCACGACCGCAGCGGCTCTAACACCGCGGGCGGGTCATCATTACGGCGAGACCGGCGGCCGACCGAGGCAAAACCGTCACGTCCGCCGGCCACGCCGCCCACTGCGCGCGCGCGCGCGCGCGCCGCCTAAAAAGGCGCGCCCGCGCCGCAAAACCGCGGCCACGACCGCAAGGCAATTAAATGCCGGGCCCCTTGCCAAGCAAGGAGAGCCCTCGAGCGAGGCGAACCCTCGGCTCGAAACAAAGGCGACCCTCGATGGGATTTCAGCGTGAGAAGGCCGCCCGGGACCTGCTCGATGTAGAGCAGACCACCGCGGGCACCCATGCCACGTAGAACCCTCGAGCGGCATGACCCTCAACTCGAAACAAGGCGACCCTCGATGGGATATCGGCGTGAGAAGGTCGTCGGGACCTCGCTCGACGTAGAGCGGACCACCGCGGGCACCCATGCCACGTAGGACCCTCGAGTGGCGTGACCCCCCAACTCGAGACGATGTCAACCCCCTAAAAGAAGGCACGCGCGTAAGAGGATCGCCCAGGTCACGCTTGAAATAGAGCGACACCGAAAGCACTCATACCGCGCCGTGCCGCCAACAAGCACCTCGAGGGCCGGCACGCCCGGACCCCTCGACGGCCGCAAACGCGAGAAGACGGGGGCTGTCCATGCACGGCCCCGCACGGCCTTGCGATCGGAGGTTCGAAGCCCGACCCTCGACGGGTTCGAACGGGCGCCTCGGATCACGAGTTAGGGACGACGAGGGCACGCGCATTCGAGCCGTTCCTCGAGCCCGTCGGCTCGAGGGTGCCCCACATGTCGTGTTCGAGAGCCGGCGAGGGCGGCTAGCGGGGGGATCCCACCGAGGGAGAGCTTCCGCGCCCTCGGTCCCTAGCGAACGGGACCGAGCCCCACCTAGCAAACCCACGCAAGCGCTTCCATGGACGTGTCTCGGACCGCGCGGCCTACCCTTATCGAACGGGGCATGGACGTCCACTTGAACCACCCGCTAGCGGCTCGATGAGGAATCCGCGATTCGCGACCCGCTCGATGGGAGTCGTGGAAACCTCACCCTCCGTCCCGCGGAGGGACGGCGAGGGCGCGTTAAAAAACAAGTCGTCAGGCTCGACCCGATCGCCTCGAACGGGCCAAGGCTCGGGGGCTTGACGCACGGCTACACCTCCTTGAAATTGCACCCGCCGGGAGAACGGTGACGGGGGAGCGTGCACCCCCGATGCCGGGCCGGGAATACCGCCGATGCCGGTTGGCATATGTGCCACGCCTTTCCGACCGAATTGCTCGCGGTTAACCCCTGCGGGAGAGCCCACACTCTGCGGGGCTTCGGGGCTAGACCCGCGGGTCCGCCGACGCGGCCCCACGGAAAGCGTTCGCAAACAAGGAGGGAAGAACGTCCTATCGGTAGGTTCCGGCATGCGGGGAGCCTCAATGGCAAACCCGCAGATGCTCGGGGGCTACTGTCGGGGACCGCCCTAAGGGTCCCCTTAAACAATGGGAGAACCCTCACTTAAATCCCTGCATCAAAATAAGCTAAGCCTAACCATGCAGGAAACTAACCATGCAGGACATGGCCCATGCGGCGGGACTCGGAGGCCCACCAAGACGGCCCGTCTGGAAGACCCCTCGAGCAGGCTCCGCCTCGCCCGAGGGCACACCCCTCCTCGAACGGGCTCCGCCCCGTTCGAGGGGCAACCCTCTCCTCGAACGGGCTCCGCCCCGTTCGAGGGGCGACCCTCCCCTCGAGCGGGCCCGCCCCGCTCGAGGGCGCGCTCCCCCTCGAAGCGAGTCCCGTCTCGCTCGAGGGTCCGCTCCGCCCTCGGCCGGGGGCCCGCCACGCTCACGGGCGCCCGCACGCGTGCGCCGGCCCCGTACTCGGGCATTTAACGCCCCGACGCGCGCGGACCGGCGCCATCATGCGCCGGGGCTCACGCCCGGTGCCGCCGCACCAACTCCCCGGGGAGGAGCCCATCCCCGCCACCGTGGGGTGGACCGTGCGGTACGGCCGGTGTCGGTCCCGTGACACCGCGCGCACGCTCCGTACGGCTAACGCGCCCGACCCTCGAAAGGGGGCCGGGCGCACCCTCGACTCCACTTTCCCCGTGACCCCGCAGTTGGGTGAGGGGCGCTAGGCGGTGGGCGGCCATCCCGGCCCGCGTAACGGCGCGGCCGCCGTACCCACGCGCGCGGGCGCACGCGTGACTCCGCGAGCGCACGCCCGGCACCGCAAAGCAACCACTCCACCACCGCGAGCTCATTGGGAAGGAACGCCGTTCTGCCCGCTCCTGTACCCCGTACCAGCCATCATCAGCACCTCCCTCGAAGCCTATCAGAGAACGCCATCGCCATCGCCGCCTCCTACCCTCGAACCGCCACTGTTCGGATACGAGGTAGGCCATCATGGCCGGATCGTAGCGAAGATCGTCCGGACGGCCGCCCGCTCTACACCGTAGCACGACGTGCTCCCACACGTAGCTAGGTAGCGCGGCGTGCATGTAACTCGCCGCCCCCCTTGGCCTATAAAAGGGGGAGGCGAGCCCCCGGCCGCGGGGGGAGAGGGGACGGGTCCGGAGGAACAAGCACGGTCGAGCACAACGCACCGTGCACTCACTCTCTTATTCTCCCATAACATCTTCGGCCACTCACCGGGGACTTGGAAGCCACGCTTCCTCTCCCCCTTGCTTGTACTTGCCCCACTACAAGCACCCCCGGTGCCGAGCAATATAGTGCCACGAGCACACCTCTGCTGGACGTACGGCCCCCTCGGCGGAACCGGGTTAAAACCTTGTGTCATTTGTTGCTTAGCATCGACCATTGAGGGATAGACCTAGGCGTTATCTACTGGTTAGTGTCGGGACCATATTCCGCACCGACGGTTAGTCAAAGAGATAGATGGATTGCCCTAGGGTTCGAGTTGCCGATCCCCGGCAACGACGCCAGAAAAAGGGACTTGTTGACGGTTCAAAACCGTGCTCAAGTTCACCTCAAGCCTACGGGTGACTTGGTGCCTTTTTCACCAAGGAGGGTCCTCCCTAGATTTGTCAATCCAAGGATCAGAAGTAAACTCCCAAGATTCTCCATCTAACCTATTGATCTAACCTAAAACGAAGCATTGATTGCATAAGAAGGGGTAACACTTAATAAATATGAATGAAGTATAAGTGTTGATCACATCCATGAACGTCGACAAGGTAAGGAGCAAGCAAGGGAAACTAAGGCCTATCGTCTTCTAGTCGTAGATCTAGCCAAAAGAGCAAGCGCAACATGCATCTCATCCAAAGCCATCTTTAAACTACTATCCTCAGGTCCGATTACGAAGACGCCCGCCTTTTGGAGCCACCGTCTTGTCACAATGCACTCCTATTCGTGCGGGTTAGCCTAGGGCGAGTTCAAGAAGAACAAGTTGAAAACGCTTGGTCGATCTGGTATGCACCTCTAGCCACCATGACTACAAGAGCACCCCAAGCAATCTATCTATAGTTTAGATTGAAGACAAAGCATAGCCAAGCGAGAGCAAAATCATAAAAGGAGGAATCGAGTCACTAAAAGATCAGATGACATGAAGTACTTTACTCACATAATAAACATGTTTAGATCATCTCCACCGAGTACATACCATTGATGACCTCAACTAGCTCCGGAACTCCGCCATGGCTCAACCGTGCAAGGCGGCCATGGCGGCTAGGGTAGGCCTAGGTCATCTCCTAGATGACTTCGAGGACTCGCGGCAGCCGTCATCTACCTTCGTCGCTCTCTCCTAGGTTTTGCTGAGTTCCACTGGATGGATGCCGCTGAATTTTTGCACCGAGACTATTAATAACCCGAAGCAACCCTAGTCCAAAGCGAAGCTCGAACCGCCACAAAAACAGGTCGGGCCGGTCCGCCTGGGCGGGCCAGGCCAGTCTGCCTGGGCCGGTCGGCCCAGGGTCTTTTTGGCCTGTTTAGGGCCCATCTTTCGCGGGTGAGCTTCTCTTGCAATTGTGAGTCTCTGTCTTCTCCATTGTGTGGCCTTTTGACGTCTTTATCCGCGTGAATAGTTAGGAGGTCTTGTCGTCCAAGCCTCTGTATCTTTCGTCTAAGTCCCCGGAGTTTTGTGCCTTCACATTGTGGTCCTTGGGTCATTTGGAGTCATGTTCACCTCGAGTGTTGACTTGTGCTGGGCTTCATGATCTTCTCACAAAGTGCTCATTGAACTTCTCCCGGAAGTGCTCCTTTTAGTGCCTAAATCCTGCGTAAACAACATACTCCAAATACCACATTCACAAGTGAACTTGTTACATCATTAGTATGCCTAGTGGTGGGTTAGTTGCAAATCATAATCGAAACCAATGTGTAACAAGTACTCTAGGTTGACGGAAATTCACCGTCAACACTTACTCATATATAGTAGACCCTCTTATGCCATGAACAAAATAGGAATAACAAATTATTTTATATGAATTCAGTTTGGTACGGAATGCTAAAAAGGAAATTATGAGAAAAAATTATTTCATATGGATTCTTTTGAATGACATGAACAGTTAGTTCTTTATAAAATACGATGATGTATATTTTTCCTTTTTTATTAACATAGAAATTTACATAGCCCCTCAATGTTCTTAGGGAAGTTGCACCAATTCCTTAGTCTTTGTGCTCATCTCTTCTCTTTCTAGCTTCGGGCTCTCAAGAAGCATTGCTCACCATGTTGTGGTCCTCAAAGACACATCCTTGATTGTGACGATAACCTCACATCGAACACTACACGCAGAATGCTATGGTGCACATACCAAACATCGATATTTGAGTTTATTTAATAGGTCACACTATCATTCTACCATTACTTTTCTTTAGTTCTTCTCTTCTGTTTTTTAACTCTCGACCATCCATTAAACTGAATACTACATAGCAAAACATCACCTTCTTGTTGTTTCTTGTCATCACTGGTGGTAATAGTTATGTTTGGGTGTCAGGGACATTGTTTACTGCATAGGGTTATACTTGATATGGTGATTTTGTTTGGGATCATGTTGTGGTTACGAAATGGATGCACCTTTTAAGTGGAGTGACACTTACCACATTCTATTTTAGAAAATTTTCTTAGGTTTTATTTAAGAGGGCTCTAACTCCTCTACTTTAGAAAATCTTCTTGATAGCTGATGAAGTTACTTTTATTTCTAGTGTCAACACCTTCTTGTTAATTTTAGAAATGGTTATCGGGAGCCATTTTAGTATTGTACACAATGAAGCTATTGCTATAACTGGGGAAAATAAACCCTCCCAGATGTAACCATATCTATATTCTATTCTATCTTATTCTTGTGCACTTGCTCTTCCTATGTTGTTATCTGATAGGCTAGGTTAAAGTGTTTACCATTTTAGTTTACCCCTTAAATTATACTATTTGCTCAATCTATATCCCCTAATAAAATTTATCTTTTTATATTTCTATGCACTACTACTGCGATTGATAAAATTTTAACTGCCAAACTTTTGTCGACCCAGCTTCATTTGACACATGTAAACACTGCCCCTATTGTTAGCTTAGTTGGGATTCCACTAATAGGAATTTCATATTCTGATATTATAGCAACAATATAAATTCAACTATTTGAAAACATTTTAGTCACATGCTGGAACCTTGGTAATTTGTTCCTTTTAGGTTTTAACTATAGTCTACTCTAACTTGCTTGGGACTGAAAGACTTTGTTGTTTACAATGATCATGTAACTTGAATTCGAAATACATCCTTGATCCAAACTAATACTTCACGTGTGTTGGTGTACAAATCAGAAATATTGTTTACCAATTGAGGCATTTTCTAGGAAATTTGAATACTTTAATGCTAATCACCAAGATATTTGTATTTTCATTTTTGGTTTGAGATTTTTTTTCTCTAGATTAAGGAATAAGAAGCCATAATATCTGTGATGGAACACATCAGAAATATGATAGTAATGAAGGGTTTGTCGCCCGTTGTGAAACATATTGACAAAGTTGGACATGCGCACCTTCGAGCATATTTGTGGAGCTTGTTGTCCAATAGCAGAATGTTGCGAACTATGCCTTCATCGCTAGAGAAATTTCTCATGTAGTTTTGATGTCAGCTCCGGATAATGCACCATTAGTATCACGTACACCAACACAGAATCTTCGTCCTACCTCTTTGTGGTGTTTATGACATGGTGTCACGCAGCACAGGCCATTTTACGGACCATCAAAGCAGGTGAAGCCTTCATTACTCCATTATTGATTCAGAGAACCTGTGTTTGATGCTTTTGCAGCTATTGGCTTTCCAATTAGTGCTCTTCTCGCTCAAACCCGAGATGACCCTCAGTGGATTAGGGATGTTTGAATCCAGGGTGCCAAAGTTTAGCACTTCGCTTTTTACTAAAATTCCTTTGTGATCCAAATAGGGTATGGATAATCGCAAAGAATGATCACAAAACTCAGTATAGATAATTACAGAGAATGTCTCCCAATTTTGGAAGAGAAGAGTGACTTCGGACTCCCATCCAGAAGGCCGTGTGCGGCTCTAACCGGTGGTGACCATAAAGATTTTTTATTTTACACATGACCTGAAATGGATATGTTTTATGATGTCATCTTTCCTTTTGAAACTTTTTTCACTTAATCGAAATCTTGCTTATGGAAAGATGGAGTCCAATTCCAGTAGAAAATAGAGATATGTATTTTGCATTACGAATATCATAAGCTCAAAGTTTGATAGGAAATACCAAAATTTTAACTTAGTATGGATTCAATATCAGAATAATATAGACCATTAGATCTACATAAATTTAATGATGTATATTCTTCTCTTTATTTGATTAATGTTGGAATTTCTAGACCTGTCGCGAATAAGGTAGCGAAGCGAACGTGATAGCTTTTTTCTTTCATAACAGTCATCTCCCTTTGTCCTAAATTATCGGTGTTTTGACTTTTTAGATTTATAGTTTTTTATTATGCTCTTAGATATATCATATGTCTAGATGCATAATAATAAAATTTATGCATCTAGAAAAATTAAAACAACCTACATTTAATCCTCAATTATGGTCTATTATAGCCTAGTGGTTGATCGGGTCTGTCCAGGAATATATATTTTGCGAAATGAGCGTAGCTCATCTGGCAAGGTTTCTTGTGGTGGAACCTACCCACCATGGTCTGAGTCCTCGACTTGGCACAGGTGCTCGCATTTTCCTAAATTTATTTCAGGATTTAACCAGTGTTATTCTTTTAGTGGTAGACGATGTGTCCGTCAATAGCGAGACAATAGTGGTGACTTCGTCAATCCCGAGGATTCACTGGTTCAGTCTTTTGGTGGTCCTCGTAGGGGTAGGATTGCATACGTGTGTTCGTAGGTGACCCCCTTTGACGGTGAAATAATCTCCCCCAAAACAAAGTTATCTAACACCATTGACAATGTGAAGGCCAAGATTGACAACGTGAAGGCCAAGACTCAGGACGAGGAGGACCCCAGACCCCGGTCAAGACTCTCACTGGCAAGACGTCCTGTTCCCGACCAGTTGGGAGCACCTCCGACCAATTCCCTACTAGAGGGACCCCCTCCGACAAGTCTCCGCCTCGCACGACAAGCCTTCGCTCGCACGAGAACTCTCCGTCCCGCGTGAGCTCCGCCTGACTCCGACTGGGGCGTGGGCCGCGACACGCGGCGCGACCTCGGGACGTGGACATCTCCGACGCGTGGGGGACTGATTCCCCGCGCCATGCAAGCACACCAGCTGGCGGCCGACGTGAGCAGCTGGCCCCGACAGGAGCCTTAATGCAAGTGTGCTCAGCTGCACAACCATCTCATCGCCATCATCTCCAACTCTGTCGCACGCAAGCTCCGCCCGAGGTACTCAAGCACCCCCTACGACCAGCTCCGGCCTACAGTTATGCCTTAACGTGGCGGGCTAGTCAAGTACTCGGGCGGATCTAGACACCAACGAACTACTCGGAAGAGGCGCCAAGCGTCCCGGGGTGAACAGCCCCGCCCGACCACACGACGGCTCCCACGACCAAGCGACACAGCTCCGCTTCAATGCGTCCCGACAGACAGCGATGCATGATGGAACGTCCCAGCGACCAAGCACTGTAACTCGTATTTTTTCCCCTTGTGCCCCTCCCCTTGCATCTATAAAAGGGAGAGGAGGGCAACCATTACAAGGGTTAGACCACCTACAGATCGAACGCCATTCCAAGGGACTTGGGTCCGACACCCTCTCCCGACCAGTCTGTAACCCCTACTACAAACACCTCTAGCACGGGAACACGGCAGCTCGACACTGGACGTAGAGTATTACTCCTCGGAGGCCCGAACCAGTATAAATCATGTTATCTCTTGTGCTAACCATCCAAGCCCGACACACGATCGATACAAATTTACTGTCCGGCGTTAGAGAACCCCGACAGTAGGGGTGAGTGCGCGTGTGTTTGTGAGCCTCCGCGTTTCCGCAGTGTGATTTGAAACAAAGAGAGTATATATATTTAAATACAGTTAATTCTCAATTATGGTTTAACAAAAACTTACTTCTATTTTATCCTAGTGGTTGTTTGGATCCGTGAAGCTTGAGAGAGTTCTTAGCACGTTACTTATTATTGTGTTATTTAACATTTCTTTCTCCGATCTTCTTGTATTGTGTAGTATTGTATTTTTTTATTTCTCCCTTCATGGTACTAAGAGTGCCTGACACAATGGTGCTAGCCGCGACGCTAAATACAAAGTGATTGAGTAGTTCACTTTAAAAAAACTCTCGGAGGGATACACGTTTCTTTATTTGACTTTAAATTTTGATAGAGTTCCAAGTTGATACTTACGTATTAGTAAAATGTGTATTTCTAAATTTTAGCAATTGTATTTTGCATATTAGTTATTTGAATCTTTGAATTAATTTGCATTGTTAGATCTTCATAAAATCCAATGGTCTAAACTCTTCTCTTATTTAGATTAATGCGGGAATTTCTAAATCCTCTCGATGAACATGATGATCTTTTAAATCTTTGATATTAAGATAATAGATTGAGAGGTGCACGCCTGGTGGATTGAGGAGAATCGACGCAAACCGCAGACACATATGAGGAGGTCACATGGGCTCGTGGCAACTACTCCCTCTGTCCCTAAAAAAGTGTTGTCGTTAATATGTGTACCACAAATTTGACTCAGTTTGTAGAAAATACGTGCAACATTTGTGTCTTGAAATAATTTTGTTAAAAAACTAGATTCTAATATCTTTCTAATGGTACTAATTATGTATCATAAGTATTAATATTTCTTAATATAAAATTAGTAAAGTTGCTTATTGAGAAGCGCAAGGGACACATATTTATGGACGGAAGGAGTAGAGGGCATTGCAACATGGGCCTATTTGATCATAGTCTAGAGATTGTTTTGGCTATTTTAGCACCAACTAGCCTTAAAACATCCAAACGAGGTGGGTTAGATTGGGTTAGATTCAACCAGCCCATAAAAAAATAGCCTACCTAAGAAGTGCTTATTAAGGCTAGATGTGGTTGGGCCTGTTTGGCAGGGCTTCGGCTCCTCCAAAAACGGCTCCGGCTGCGGCTCCTCTTGTGGAGTGGCTTATTTGGTGGAGTTGAGTCGTTTTAAAAAACGTTTGGCAAAATAGCTCCTCTGGTGGATTTCTAGTTGGAGCCAGGTGAAGCCACCAAAACGTGACTCCACCTCCCCTTTGAAAGCCGCGAGGGGCTCCAGCTCCGGCTCCACACCCGGAGCTGGTGCAATTTCCACTGTTTGGCAGGGCTCCAGTCGGAGCCGCTCGTGGAGCCGGAGCCGAAGCCCTCCCAAACAAGCCCGTCTCGCCGTTGTTCCAGACGCCATTTTCTTTTGCTGCTTCGGTCACGGGCTCACGGCAGAGCCATTCAGCCATGCGCATGGCGGCCGTTCGGCTTTGGAAATGTTCGACGACGGCCACCTAGCAGAAAGAAGACTTTGCCGGCGACAGACAGTTGTTTGATTGGCAGTTGGCACGAATAAGTTGACTACTTTTTGGCTGTCCCTTTTGGCTGCGCCCGAAACCGGATCTCACGAGGCTCATGTGAGTAATTATCTGATAAACTCACAAACACTACAGTACTAGTTGTTAGGTATTGTGTCAAATATTTGTACGAGTCCGGTTACGATGGGACTTGAGTTGTATTAGTAGTATAGGATAGAGTCCGTGTCATACTCTGTAACTCGAGCCTCCTCGTAAATATGAGAGGGGGGCTGCTGTTCTAACCATGACCACATAGCGACGGGTTCGCATGGGGAAGGCGGCACGATGTCGGGATCCTAAAACGGTCGGTGTTGCTGTAGAGGAGGAGCACCCGTAGTCATGCCCTGGGGATGTAGGCTTCGGCTGACCCTCGTTAACAAAAATCGTGTCTCCGTTGTCGTCTGTGATTGTGCAAGTTCGTCTCGATAGATCCAATAGTCATCCCGCTGCGTGGAGATTAGCAGGCGACTCGTCGCCGTGGAGGGATAATTTCTTACAATTAGTATCAAGAGTTATGGTTAGATTGGATCTAGAGGCTGTGTAGAAGATCACCTGGAGATTCGAGGATAATGCATCTACAAGGCGTCGTGCAACGTACTATCGGTGTGGAGTGATACGACGTAAGGTGGAGCATGATTGTGGCCGGGACGATGGTCGCGACAGATCGACGTGAGCATCGGTGATGGCTAGGGTTTCTAACCAGAGGTTGTCATCGAGGACTATTGATGTCGGCAACGGAGTGTGTGTTGCTGTAGCACTTGGCCTGGTCGGTGACGATGGTGTGTGATCGATGCGAATTGGATGCGTCAGGTGTCCGGTTGGACACGAAAGACGACGTCAGTGGCGGACCTGAGGGGGGCGGCAAGGGGCCATAGCCCCCCCCCCCCCTCAACATTGTTTTACTAGTATGTAGTATGTATCTATATTTTGTTTAGCCCAAATACTCAACCACACACAGGGGTACAACAGGCAACATAGCAACGCAGTCTGCAGCCAATTTGCAATGAAAGAGCAGCAGTTCAAGCATTAGCAGATAACAGTCAGACTACTCGGTGGACGCTTTTGTACCGCGATTTTTCATTTTGCATATGTTGTCGTCCAGAGCTCCAAACCAACACAGTGACGCCCAACGATGAGGGTGTGATGCTGAGGTCGAAAGCCTGCGAAGGAACAGGTGCCAGCGTGGCCACGACAGCCGGCGGCTTGGCCGAGACTATGAGGTGCGAGCACACAATTATGGCGGGCAACAACGATGATGGACAGGGGCAGTCAGGCATCACGAGTAGTTACGTTCTTGCTAATGTTTCTCCTCCATCTCAAACCATTATTAGCGTTGTATCCTAAATTTATATCAACAATTCAGCATATCTCAAACAAGTGAAACAATGAGCATCAGTGGAATTTAAATAAGACTTATCACTTCTGCAAACTATTTGTCTTTGTGCATTATCGTTCCATAATTAACTATCATATAGTCATAACCAGCTATTGTATGCATGCAAAATATGGGATGAATTAGCAAGTTATTGAATCGGCAAATTTTTGTTTGGCCCCCTAAATTTTTTCTCCAGTTCCGCCACTGGACGACGTGGTCTACGTGGCCGTGCATGGACAAGAGTCCAGGCAAAAGTGGTTTCCCGCTTGACTAGGTGGGCTCGTATGGAAGTGTTCAAGTTACATGCTGCTATGGGATTGGCCGAACAGAAGAAAGAATCAGGAAGACAAAAGGAAATGTGTTGTTTTCTCTTGGAAAAAGGTATCATAGTTTTTTCTCTTCGGGATTTTCTATTTCAGTTTCCGGCTTTCCGCCGGATGCGCTAGTGCATTATTGTTAGCAGTATGCAAGGAGTTGGACACGGAATCTTGAACAGAGGCAGATCAGTTGCAGCTTCAAGAGTACGAGCACGTGGGCAAGCGAGGATGCAAGATTGTGCGGACACACGAATTCAAAGCAAAGATTCGAGCAGGGTTCCTTGATGATAATAGATGGGTTCTGGTGAGGAACCTGGCAGACAATAAGCGGATTGTCTGGCGGTCGACAAGCCAAGTAGATCAGATCAGTTTATGTGACAAGATGAGTCGTGTGGGAGTTAGTAGGGTCATACGCACAACGGGACTACAAGGCATGACAAGATGTCACGTATAGCTGTTGGAGATTGCAACAGTCGGACGTGAAGAGGTAGTGATTGGCGACCAGACCTCAGGCCGATGTTGCAGGCTCGTTGGCAACGAGCGGATGCTATCGACAATGTTCGGTTGTGGCATGCAAGGCAACTGATAGGAGTTCGATGGCGGTTCAGTGGTGCTCATGGAGCGACGGAGTCAGGTGGCAGGCTAACAGGGTCGAGGTGGGGCATCTTGCTAGTGGTCTACTTGTGATGGATAGACTGGGCCGAACAGTTCGCGGGGCACATAGAGGAAAGTTCACGATGGCTGGCGGACAGTTCACTTAGAGAGTGAACATACCGTGGTGCATGGCGGAGAGACTGGCGGAAACAGGCTAGTCATACCGTGGGTCAGAGGTAATGACAGGATCAGCGATGACGACATAGGAGCGTGGCGGCTGATGGAGTTGTTGTTCTCTGTGGCATGGTGACATGTGGCGCGAGCTCAGGATGCAGATTTGCATAGGAAGAGTTTGTGTGCTTCCAAATCAGCAAGGGCACGGATCGATTCGAGGTGCATGTGCGATTTACTGAAGCATGAATCGAAAGGCGTGATGGTACCAAAGGGCTGAACTGGAAGGAAGTATAGATGGTGATGTCTATACTTGCAACTGGAGTAATCTGGTTGGACATGGCTGCAAGAGACTACGGTGTGAGACGTCCGGCGTAGTATGGCAGCAGTAATGGAAGGACAATCCTAAGGTGGCAATTCTGATATGTGACTCGGTGGTGATTGTGATGTTCTCAGTATCATGGGTGCAGTCTGAGGAAGCATGGTGTTAGATTCGGTTGCTGTTTAGCTGGAGATGAATCTAATTTTGCTTGACAGAGATTGTGATGATAGAAGAGAAGTGTGCGCAGTTGCAGGCGGAGTCATGGAGTCGGGAATTGCAGGGATAGCAGTGTTTCTCCGGGCAGCTCTTGATAGAGCGGCAAAGGTGAATCAAGTCTGGTGTACATGGAGGTTCGCGCAAGACAAATTCAAGGTGGCGGAATATTCGCCAAGGTGGAGTTTGTTAGGTATTGTGTCGAATATTTGTACGAGTCCGATTTCGATGGGACTTGAGTTGTATTAGCAGTATAGGATAGAGTATGTGTTATACTCTGTAACCCGAGCCTCGTCATAAATATAAGAGGGGGCTGCTGTTGTAACCATGACGACATAATGACAGGCTCGCAGGGGGAGGCGACACGATGTCGGGATCCTAAAGCGACCGTTGTTGCTGTTGGGGAGGAGCGCCCGTAGTCATGCAACAGGATGTAGACTTCGACTGACCCTCGTTAACAAAGATCGTGTCTCCGTTGTCGTCTATGATCGTACAAGTTCGTCTCGGTAGATCCAATCCTCGTTCCACTACGTGAAGATTAGCAGGCGGCTCGTCGCCGCGGAGGGCTAATTTCTTACGCTAGTCAACTCACAAACACATGGAGCCCCTGGATTTGGAGGTTAGGGTGTTATATTAGTGTGGTAGATTAGACGTGTGGGTTAGGCCAGTATCAATGGGAGTTTCATGAAGGATTTCATGAGTATTAATTATCATGTCGCATCACCTATGGTAAGATATTTGCGAGGAAAGAGAAGAGAGAGTTTCATCATACTATGTGGGAGGAGTTTCGTCACAATGAAACTCCTGTGGCACAGTTACTTAGTTCCTGGAAAACGTACCCGTGCAATGAAACTGTGCATTGAGACTCACTTACCAGGTCGTGTTGCTGAAGCATCCATGCATGAATGGACCAAGACCAATCACCAATCAGCTAAGCCGTCGCATCGATCACGAGGACTGGGAGAAGAGCTATATGCATGCCCGAGCCCCGGTGTCCTCAGACCAGCGGTGTGTGAGTACATTGTTGACTGATTGTATAGGATCCTTGCAATCACTCTTCTCACTTTCTCAGCATGGAGTGGTGTCATCGATCATGACACGAGATTAACCACGGTTGAGTTGTGTGGTCATCACCTGAACTAGAAGCTACGAACGATTTTTCCTTGCTCCACCATGAATAACCAACACACGCATGAGTCTCACATGGCCCGCAGGAGAAGTGCGTTCCTGTTGTATGAGATGAGGACGGCCGGCCTCGATCTGGCGATTACGATCGATGCATGGTGTCGCCCCCATGAGCCGGTGGGCGGTGGCGACGGCGGCCGCGCTGACACCTAAAGCCTTACTACACGAGTTATGTCTGCCATTAGAGATGCACTGAACCTCGGAAGGCACCACTACTTGTCCGTCAATGTGTCCTCAGTGACATGCGACATGACGTCAATCTCCAGCCAGCAGCAGGAGCTGCTGGATCGTGTTTTCAGTTCCACCCAACACCCATGCAGTGCCAACCGCGCTGCGGAAAAGTCTTTTCTCGTGATAAGACCAAAAGTTTATATACTAATACTAATACAATCTGCTGCGGACCTGGTTATATGGGTGTGTTTGGTAACACTCCTGCCGCTTCGGGAGTTATTTTTGACGGAGTGCTACCAAACGGGAGAGAAAAACGGCTTCTCCGCGGGAGCGACTGCAAAATACGCTCACTAGAGCGATTCGGCCGCGGGGGAGCCGGAAAAAGTCGCTCCCCCTGTAGCCCCCGCAGCTCCGCCCCAGGAACTCCCACCCTTGCCCTATGGGGCCCACGGTTGGAATGCGGGTAGTGCGGCGGCGAGCGAACCAAGGAGGACAAGGGAGGCGGCGGCGGAGCTTCGTGCGGTGGGGGAGGCGGCGGCGGAGGGCGGCGGCGAGGAAGCGATGGAGGAGATGACGACGGCGACGCGATGCTGGCTTCTTGCTGCCGCTGGTCATGGGGGCGCCTCCTCCCCGGTGGCATCCGCGACCGCCCTCCTCGCGCCTCCCTCCGCCGGCGGTGGGTGCGGCGGCGGCGCCCACGGCCGCGGCCGTGACGCCAACCGCTGGCACAGGTGTGACAGTGGAGCAGGGGCGGGCAGCTAGGGAACCGTCGGCGGGGGTGAATGGGGATGCGGGGGTGAGGATGGCGATAAGGGATACGAGAGGGTGTGGTGGGGATAAGGGAGAAATAGAGAAGGAAAAATAAAAGAAAACGAAACAATAAGAGGGGAAAATGAAATAAAAAAGGAAGGGTATTATGGTCATTTCACCCTCTTATCCACATTACACAGTCAGGAGAAGCTATTTTGCCAAACGTTTTCCTAAAACAGAGTCAACCCCCTCACAGAATCCGCTCTACCAGCACAGCCAAAATACTTTCAACGTTTTTTGTTTTCCCCCTAAGTGGGAGTAACCTTCACGGCCTGCACTAGCTTCTCCTTTTCTCTCATCTCTTCTCTCCTTCACCGACCTCTCAACATGAGGTTTTTTACTGTACACAATATCACCCTGTACCACCGGTTGCAAAGGACGCATATGTAATAAAAAAGGACCTAGTGTACCACCGTTTTTTTTGGTGTGGTATATGTGGTATAGGTAGTATATGGGTATTATCGGAAATATACAAAATAATATTGTTGTAATATATGAAAACAAGTCTTTTTATGTAACCTTGACAACGGGAAATTTTTCCGAATAATATACATCGAGCAAATTACCATTTTACCCATAGTACAAAACTAAAAAAACCGATAATACCGCCGTACTACCGTTAGGTGGTATTGTGTACCGTAAAAAACCTCCTCAACATACAGCCTTCTTACAACTCGTTATTATCCTTCCTCTAAGAGCAAGATTAATAATAGAGTCCGTTGTTGACTGACAGTATAGGATCCGTGCAGCCACTCTCAGCTGATCACCAATATAATAGTGAGTTAATTGTTCACTGTTAATATACGACCCACTCACATAGTTTGTTGATTTTTTACTAAACGGGTTGTAACTTTACAGCCTGCTCATATATGTTTACAATCCCTTATTATCCTTGCTCCAAGCACGGTAGACAACGATGGTGCCATGGCTAGCTTTGAATTAGAAGCTGCGAACGTGGAACGTGGCCGTGTTCCGCGTACCGGGAACTTCGTCCCGGAACGAGGAACGGGGACGAACGGGAACGTCGTCCCAAATTGTTGTGGTACGTCGATCCGGCACAATCCTAACATAGGTGTGGAACGTCGATCCAATACCGCGGGAACATGAAGTCAGGGACATCACATACCTCGCGACACCAGGCCGTCCGCCTCCGCCATCGCCGGCTTGCCGCCTGCCGCCGCCGTCGTCCGTAGCGGCGCGGCCCCGGGCTCGCAGCTCGCCGACTCGCTCCTCGGCGGCCGTTCGCCATCGCCGCCGCCGCGGTCCGGCTTCGGCAATCGTCGGCCGCTGCCCTCACGGCCGCACCCCCAAAATCCTCCTCGCCGCGCCGGCAATGGCGGAGCCGGAGGAGGAGTCGCCGTCGCACCGTCGAAGATGCGGGGCCGGGCGCCGGCCGCCGGGCCGCCAAGCGTGCTGCGCGCCGCACCTCCCGCGGACCCGTGGAGGAGAGAATACAAGAAGGAGAAGGACAGGTGGAGAAGGATAGAATTGCTTTTGATTTTGACCGTAAGGATTTGATTTTGACTGTGAGATAAAAAGATCAGTAAAAAACAAAGCAAAAGAATGAATCGAACACACAACGTAGTGATAACGTCCCAAATAATTTGGAATACGTTCCTCGTTCTGAAACAATGTTACGGGAACATCGTTCCCAACACACTTGGAACGTGTTCCATCTCGAATTGGAACATACGAAATAGGTATACCCCCTTCGTATCATGATTTAACAAAATGATGTTCCACGTTCCCCGTTTCCGTACCCGATCCCTATGTTCCGGGAACATGGCTTCGGCTTTGATCTCCTGCTCCAGTGTGCTGTGATTGATGCCATGATCGATGGGTCCAGCTCTCAGTGTACACGCGCCTCAACTCGGCCTCTAGTTTACGCTTCCTGTCTCCTTCAGGTCCAGAATAGGTTCCCTGATTACTTGATTAGCGCATTGGTCACAAGTTAGCACTCCAGAATAAGGCGTTTGTTCCTGCAAGAACTAACCGTAAACAAACACACCTGCAGGTGAACTTTTTATTTTTGTGGATAATAAACACACAAGATGACAGTGACATCACTCAACAACACGCGGCGGCACGGCAACACACGTACAGACCGGCATGCTTGCTACAAGTACTCGATCGCCATTCGCCACCTTCTTCCCTTCCCTGACCACACCCAAATTAAAAGGCACTTGAGCACAACTGAACAGAGAGACAAGAAGGAAAGCAAAGAAGAGATACTAATAAGCTGTTCTGTGTAAGTCCGGCATGGAGTCCACGCCTACCAGCAGCACGGCAACAGCAGCGACGGCGGCAACTTGGCCGGCTCCAAGGAGAGGAGGCCGCCGCTGAAGAGGGGGCAGCTGAAGCGGCAGATCGTCAGGACAGGACCATCAGCAACCTCGTGGTGCCGAGGAGCGCCGCCGCTGCTGGTGCTGGTTCACTGGAGCAAGCCGGGCGCGGCGGCGGCTTCGTCAGCAGAGAACCGAGCTACAACTGAACTTGAACCTCATGAGCAAGCGGTCGTCGGATCCACACCCCGTTTGGTACACCACCTGATGCAAAGGCACGCCAAAGTACTTATGTTGCGTGTACTTGTTGGGAGTTTTTTAAAGAACTTGGTTTAGGATTTGTCCGTTCCGTTCTTGTACAAAACATTTAGCTTTTTTTTTGGCTGAAAGGCTAGTAGGCTACTTGTAGTAGCGTTAAGCTTGTGAGAAGGAACAAAGAGGCTATGTAAAATTTGCTTATGTGATACTATCTTCTTATAGAAACTTCGCTATTTCATTAGGACCGTATGTTTACAAGTGCAAGACATCACCTCAGACTCATGCAGAGAAGTTCCTTTACCCCGTTTATACTGTTAGACAGAAATTTTGTAGAGACAAGTGAATAGTGAATTGGTGAAAATTTCATTGATCTCATTGTTCCCTTTTATAGGGTGATTACATAATCAGTTACAAGGTCATAAGAATGAGACTTGATGACACCATATAGTGGCACTTTATATCACCCTCTAATGGCTGCTATTAGGAGCTGCCATTAGAGGGGTTTAAGGCCATAAAACCCTTGTGTGCTGCCCCTTGGTGTGCATCATTGAGGAGGTCAATTAGAATTCTTTTGTAACACCCCTCCTTTGACCGAGTCAAATCTTAAGATCAACATGTTCTTGAATTCCTTTGAAAAACCCTGTGGGAAAAAATAGGAATGATTTGTTTGGTGGTTACTCTATCTGCAAGGTTTAATGAGTAACCTATGCCTCAGTTTTATCTCTAAAAAAACCTCAGTGGAGGAAAAAAGAGATAAGGCATATGCTTGTATCAAACATTGTCTCATCAAAAACTTCACATGAGAAAACCTTCTGGTAAAACTCATGAAAGAAAAGAGTACAATGTGAAGCATTCAACTGGGTCCATCATTCAGGAGGTCTCCCCCTGAAGCTTGCAAGTCTCGGAGCCGTCTCATACCAATTCCCTTAACACATTTCTCGAATGAGGAAGTCGGTAGGGATTTAGTGAAGAGATCTGCTAGATTATCACAAGACTTTGTCGGTAAGATGTTTATTTCTCCACTTAGCTGAAGCTCATGGGGATAAAACAACTTAGGAGCAATATGTTTTGTGATATTGCTCTTGATGTAACCTGTTTGCATCTGAGAAATACAAGAAGCATTATCTTCATAGATAATGGTAGGTGATTCTGAAGAACCAAGACCACATGATCGCTCAATGTGATTTATCATTCTGCGAAGCCAGACGCATTCACGTGAGGCTTCATATAGTGCTATTATTTCAGAATGATTTGTGGAGGTAGCCACTAATGTCTGTTTAGATGACTTCCATGATATGACTGTTCCTCCATGAAGGAATGCAAAACCTGTTTGTGATCTGGCATTGTGGGGATCAGACATATAACCAGCATCAGCGTATCCAATCAAGGTAGGATCATTAGTTTTCCGAAAGAATAATCCAAGATCCTTAGTGCCATTTAAGTACCTAAGGATTTGTTTTCCTCCAGTCCAATGGCGCCTTGTTGGGGCAGCACTATGTCTTGCCAATAGATTCACAGCAAATGCAATGTCGGGCCTTGTACTGTTTGCAAGGTACATTAGCGCTCCGATGAGACTGAGATAGGGAAATTCTGATCCTAATATCTCCTCTCCTTCCTCCCGTGGTCGGAAAACATCCTTTTCAAGATCAAGAGATCGAACAACCATGGGGGTTTTGATTGGATGTGCTTTGTCCATATTAAACTTCTCCAATATTTTCTGGACATAGGCAGATTGGTGCACCAAAATTCCAGAGTGAAGGTGCTCGATTTGCAAACCCAAGCAAAATTTGGTTTTACCCAAATCCTTCATCTCAAATTCCATCTTAAGATGATCACGAGCTTCATCAACATCTCGTGCATGACCAATGATATTCAAATCATCTACATACACCGATATAATACAAAATCTTGTGGAGGATCTTTTGATGAAGACACATGGGCAATCATCATTATTTGAGTAACCCTTCTGTAGAAGGTACTCACTCAGTCGGTTGTACCACATTCTACCCGACTGTTTAAGACCATAGAGTGATCTTTTGAGTTTTACACAGTACATGTTGTGATTTGCTCCTTTATTCGGTATAGGAATTCCATCCGGGACCTTCATATATATATTTCCGAATCTAGTGACCCATATAAGTATGCTGTCACGACATCCATCAACTGCATAGATAGATGATTTTGAATTGCCAGAGATATCAAATATCGGAACGTAATTCCACTCATTACTGGAGAATATGTTTCATTGAAATCAATGCCGGGTCTCTGCGTAAACCCTTGTGCTACAAGCCTCGCCTTATATCTCACCACCTCATTGTTCTCATTCCGCTTCCGGATGAAAACCCATTTGAAACCTACAAGGAAGGTTTTTGGGGGTGTAGGTATTACTGATGAGAATACCTCTCTTTTCTTGAGGGAGGCTAACTCTGCTTCAATTGCTTCCTTCCATTTATTCCAGTCCGAGCGTTTCTTGCACTCTACCATGGTTTTTGGATCTGGATCATTTTGGATGGATTCAAAGCAATCGATGAGGCAAAGTATATGTCGACAATTGTAGTCTTACGATCGAATGATTCTCCAGAATCAACATAGTTTATGGAAATTTCATTGACCCCGAATGGCGACTCGGTATTTCCCAATACGATGGCGCCGGGGCGTTCCAATGTCCCATCATCGGAAATGGAGTGACCGTTGATGTGGGAGGTAGATTGTGTAAATCCACTCGGTGTCTCTCAACTTGAGGTTGAGTTTCATTTCTCGTGCCCGAGAGATGATCCCTCCGTTTCCTCGTGCGCTTGCGAGGATTTGCCGTACTTCTCCCACTCTCTTTCGAGGAAGTGAGTTGAATAGTTTTGTTTGGTACCTCTATTCGTTCGGCACATTCCTAGCGGGAATGTATGATTTTGTGACACTTTTGCTCATGGTAAATGAGTCTGTCAAATTATTTGCGGCATTTTGCAAATTTATAATCCTTTGAACTTGAAGTTCGGATTCTTTAGTACGAGGATCCTCCTTTTGGGTGTCTATAGCATCCCAATTTATTTCCGTACATTCATTGTGATACTTGAATTCTCCCCCTAATGCCGGGAAATGTTCTTCATTGAAGATACAATCGCCGTACGGCCGTGAGCAAGTCCCCCCGTAAGGGGCTCCGAGGTATTTAATGATCGACGGAGATAAATACCCCATGTAGATCCCCATTTTCCTATGAGGGCCCATTGATGTACGCTTTTGTGGTGAGATCGGTACGTATACGGCGCAACCGAATATCCGCGAGATGGGAAATACTAGGAGGATCACCACGAACCAATTGCGGCGGGGAAGCGAAGATGGTATGCGGTTGGACGCAATTGTATTAAGTCACCGCCGTGTAAGATCGCGTGACCCCAACATGAGGTTGGTAGGTTACAATTTTGCATTAGTGGTCTAGCAATGAGCTTTATTCTCTTGATAAGAGATTCGACTAAACCATTCCGTGTGTGGACATATGGTACGGAATGTTGTACTTCAATTCCTAATGCCATACAATAATCATTGAAGGCTTTGGAAGAAAATTCCGCCGCATTGTCCAGTCGATTGATTTTATCTCGATGTTCGGGATGACTCGCTCTAAGTCTGATGACTTGTGCGATCAATTTTGCAAAAGCATGGTTCCGTGTCGATAAAAGACACACATGAGACCATCTTGTGGATGCATCTATTAGAACCATGAAGTATCTGAACGGTCCAGACAAAGGTTGAATGGGACCACAAATGTCACCTTGAATGCGTTCAAGAAACTTTAGTGGTTCAACCTGTATTTTGAGATGTGATGGTCTTAAAATTAATTTCCCAGTTGCACATGAGGTGCATATAAAATCTGAGGATTCTGGAAATTTTCTGTCGCTCATACCATGTCCACTTGAATTGCTCATGATTTTTCTCATCATCCCGATGCCAGGATGGCCAAGGCGTTCATGCCAAGTTTTGAATGCATCCACATTCTGAAAAATCACTTTATATGCAACATGTGGTACAGGTTTAATGTATGTGTAGTACAATCCAGACGGGAGAGAAGGCACTTTTTCAAGTGTTTGTTTGCCATATCCGGTATCTTTGGTCAAGAGGAGGAACTCCTCATTGTATTCTTCATGTGTTTCCACATGAATCCCATTTTTCCGGATATCTCTATAACTTAGTAGAGTACGTGTTGAATCGGGATACAATAATGCCTCCTCGATATTAATTTGTGTACCCATTGGAAGTACGATAGTGGCTCTACCAGAACCAACTATCGTAGCATCGCGTCCCGCGATGGTCAAAACTTGCCCTTCTCTCTTTGTGAGAGTTTGGAAAATTTTGACTTCCCTAAGTATAGTGTTAGTGGTGCAACTATCCACTAGGCATATTTCTTCTTCCATTGGATTGACTCCCGTAACAATCTATACAATGCAAAAATTAAATTATAAAAATGATGTCAAGATATAGAAAAAGCATACAAATATATTGATATCACAAGTGCATTATGACAACTAATAGCAACATCATGTCTTTATTACAATAACTTCTTTTTGCAAAATGAAATTATGGAGTCTATATGAGGTCTCCATAGGTGTCGTTGGAAGTATATTCCACGAGCATCCCGTCGACATCCATGAAGTCTTCCTCCCTACTTGGAGGAGTCTTGGTGTTGCTCGTTCCCGCTCCATGAGGGATGGGGTCCATAGCTTTAGTCTCCGGCGCTTGAGAGGCGAAGTGTGCTTCGTACTTCTTTGTCTCCGTGTACGACCCACGGACTTCATGTATAATTCGACCAAATGTTTAGGAGTTCCGCATTTCTTAGCAATATGATTGTTGCAACCACACCTAAAGCAGGCGATTTTGTTGCTACTCTCATTTTTAGGCTTAGAAATACCTTTCCCCTTTGGGACGTTCCCACGTGGCTTTTTGGCTCTCTTACGTTTGCCTTTGCTTGAGGAATTTTCAGTCTGTATGTTCCCTTTGGGACCATTTTTCTTCGCATTTGCATGTACTTCAGGCAGTGGTACAGTGCCCAATGGGTGCTGATTTGAGTTCCACACAGTGAGCTCATGATTCTTTTCCACCTGTTTCAATGTTTGAATGAGCGAAGAATAGACTGTGAAATTCTTTTCACGATATTGTTGAGTGATAATCCTTTCTGAAGGGAGCATCGTAGACAAAGTTTTCTCAATTTTGTCCGCTTCAGTAGGTTCTCTCTCACAAAATCGAAGCTTAGAGCAAATCTTATGAACGGCATGGTTGAACTCATCCACAGTTTTGAAATCCCGTAGACGTAAGTGGTTCCACTCATGCATTGCCTCGGGGAGGACAATGGCTTTATGTTGTTCATAACGATTTTTCAGAGATGTCCATAGAACACGGGGGTCCTCCTCATACATGTACTCCATTTTTAAATCCGGATGGATATGGTTTCTCATAACCTTTAAGGCAGAGAATTTTGACATGTTGGAGGGGTTTACCGTCCCTTCGGCCGTATCATCTATACATCCGTATGTCCGAGGGTCGATAGTTGTACTTTGACATCCATCGCCCAGGAAGGGAAATTGGAACCATCAAGAGCGAGGAACTCAAACTCTTTGGTTACTTTGCCTTCCATTCCTACAATGGGTTTTGCCAACAATTTTGAGAAATTATGGCAATATTTATGCAATATTATGTGAATTTAAAATAAACTCGAACAATAAATTATTGCATAAAATAAATACATAAAGTAATATGATGGAAGTAAATTTGCAAAAGGAAAATTGCTTGTAATAAAGAAACATGGAAATGCTAAAGATTATATATATATAGGGAGAATTACAAAAGTCTAAAAGACATGTATTCTCACAAATTATTTGCGTAATGTAAATACGACAAAAGGGAAAGGATCAAAGTGTAAAATTGCTGAAAATAAAATCAGAAAATAACTAAACTTTATTTGGGTGGTGGGCCCAGACAATCTTGTTTTTGGCCCACCACCGCTTTAGGTCCAGGAGGGGGGGCGGAACGGTGCGGGCTGGTGGGCCGGTTAGACCAGCCCAGCCTGCCACGGCCACCATGGCCTAAAGGCCCGGCTCGGGTGGGGAAACCCTAATCCCTACCCATTCCCGCCGCCGCCGCCAGGTGACAGGCGGCTGCCGCCGCGCGTCGGCCGCCTCCTCGCGCGCGCGGCGCCCGCCGGCGTTGCCGGCGCCGCCGCCGTCGGCCAGAGCCGCCGCCGTCGCCGGCGTCGCCGCCGCCGGCCCGCGGGCGCCGCGTCGCCGTCGCCGGCGCGCGCCGCCCTCGCCGGGCGTCGCCGCCGTCGCCGGGCGTCACCGCCGTTGGCCGTGCGCGCCGCCGCGTCGCCAGCGCGCGCCGCCCTCGGCCAAGCGCCGCCGCCATCGCCGGCGTCGCCGCGGTCGGCCGAGCGCCGCCGCCGTCGCCGGAGAGCCGCCGCCGTCGCCGGTGCCGCCGCCGTCAACCACCCGCTCCTCCCGGACCCATTCTCTCCCCGCGCTCGGGCTTCCCCCTCACCGGATGGTGAGGGGCCGCTTCCATCGCCGCCGGCGCCATTCCCGGCCGGGATGTGCCGGCCGAGATCCATTTGGGGCGCGGGCGCAGCCCCCGGACGGCGGTTTGCCGCCGCCGCCGCAGTCCGGCGACCCGAGCAAAAGGAGCCGGTGGCGGAGGTGGTGGAGATGCGAGCTCAAGGTCGATGAATTTCGGCGGCGCGGCCACAGGTGTGATGCTGGAGCCTCCCCCTGTATTATTGTAGAAGGGGAGAGCTCCAGTACGCGCAGCCATAGTCCTTCTGATGAAGAATCCAGGCGGTCCGACCGGCGTTGGAGTATACTCCGGAGATGCCGGCGTGTACTCCGGTGAAGCCACTGGCGAAATGGCGCGACGAGGTGAAGCCGGATCAACGACGTTCTCCTGCTGCAGCCTAACGCTTCGATTTGAACGAGCTGCGAGAGTGCTCAAGTCGTTGCTTGGAGCTCTTGCGGCTCTGCGGGCAGCGGCGCCGTCGTCGTGGCGGGTGCCACGTCTGGCATAACCGGCCACGGCCCCTGCCACGTCGAGGACGGCGCGCCGGCGCTCGGAGGAGCGCATCAACTTGTTGGTGCAGGAGGTGGCGCAGAACACGAGCGCGAAGGTGTCTTGGGAGAGAGGAGCCAACATCAAGGGGAAGGCGTAGGTAAGTCATCTTACTCGTTGGATGGCTGGTGCTCCCACTCTTGCTCAGTAGAAGAGCTGCTGATAACGTGTTAGACAGAAATTTTGTAGAGACAAGTGAATAGTGAATTGGTGAAAATTTCATTATCTCATTGTTCCCTTTTATAGGGTGATTACATAATCAGTTACAAGGTCATAAGAATGAGACTTGATGACACCATATAGTGGCACTTTATATCACCCTCTAATGGCTGCTATTAGGAGCTGCCATTAGAGGGGTTTAAGGCCATAAAACCCTTGTGTGCTGCCCCTTGGTGTGCATCATTGAGGAGGTCAATTAGAATTCTTTTGTAACATATACGAGGTTTGCGTTCAGTTCTTTTTAAGCCTGGCAATTTAAATTAGTCGCTAATTGAAACGGGAAAAAAATCCGTCGATCGAAGATGGGAAAGCCGGTGAACCGTTGCTAACGAACTCGGTGTCCCAGCCTCTCAGGACGCCATGCCCTCAGCAGATTCCTCATGGCAGACGTGAACACAGAACGAATTCGGATGCAAAGATGCACCGATCGAACAATTTCTTTCATCCAATCCCAAACACATGAACAAGAATGGGAAGAGAAGGTCTATATCAATTCAAGTTACTGTTGGGGAAGTCGGTCTTCGGAAGCGTCGCCCTCGCCCGCCCACGCCGAAAACCTTCGGCGTGCACACGGTTTCGGTCTCGCGGGAAGACCCTTCGCTACGAGAGCACTAACGAAGCACTAATGCCGCTCCCTGTCCTATAAGTTTTGCCGTGCGGGGAGGATCCATCATCGTCGCACCCACCTTCGGCGCCGAAGGCGCCGCATCGGTGTTTTCGGTAATGGAGGCCCAAGGGAAGCGAGGGCCGAGAGCGCCGGCCCCGGACGTCGCGTCCGGGAGCCGGCCGGCGGCGCGGATGAAGCGCCCGAAGAGGCCCGACGACCCCGGCCCGGGGTCGCTACTTCGGGCCCCGAAGGGCCGACAACCCCCGGGCACGTGGCCACCGCCGACGTGTAAAGTGGGCTCCGGTCGGGGCGCAGACAAGGGCGGCCGCGTGTAAAGGCGTTTCGGCCGTACGAAGACACGCCGGAGGCCCGTACGACGCGGGGACTCCCATCGTTATGCCCTTGTAAAGTGTTTAAAGCGGTTTGTCGGGGACGGAAAAGGTGTAATTGAGGCAAATGACTATGCCCGGGGGTCTCCTATAAATAGTGAACCCTTTGTAATGAAACGGACACCCCGTAATGAGAAGAGAGCGCCGAAGGCTTTTGCCGTTCTTCGGTCTTCGGTTTGCGGAGTATCTTTCGTGTTCCGTTTTCGTAAGTTTTCGCGTTTCCTTCCCTCGCCCAAGTAGAAGTAGGAACCTCGCAGAAAGCGCGAAGGAAGGGAGAGAGTTCGGGGGCCGTTGTGTCGGCGTCCACCCTTCGGGCCCGATTTCCACCAACGAGCTTGGCGCCCACCTCGTGGAAGATCTCGGGACCACATGGCTAGGACACGTTCGGCGAGCGCCGAAGCCGCGACGGCTCGGGCGGCGACCACTCCACTCGTGTCGGAGCCCGCCAACCCATCCCCTTCGGCCGTCCGGCCCTTCGGCCGGAACCGCCGCCGGCCAAGCGCGCCTGAGGTAGAGCACACCGCTCTGGGGGTGTTCGAAGTCGGCCTCGAGGGGCCGGGGGGCTTCGGCGCAGACATCGAGGCCCTCCGAAGGATTCGGGCCCTCATCGCTGGCAAGTCCGTGCCGGCTCGGCCCCGAGCAGGAGACGCGCCCACCCTCCTCGCGGATGCGCCCATCCCGGCACCGGGATGCGGCTCCACCGCACATCGCTTCCGATGCCATCGACTTCAACATCGGGCGCCGAGCGCTACCTCGCCATGCCGCAAAGCCGTATCGCCGCGCGACGCCGCCACGGCCAGAAGCCGCTCCGACGCCGCCCGCACCGCCACCGACACCCGCCGCGCATGCCGCGCCGGCGGCCCAAGAACAAGCTCGGCTCACCCCGCAGCCATGCGAGCTCGGCCCGGATCGGTGGAGGCAGAAAAGGACGCCTCCGAAGGACAAAGCATAGGGCACCGCCAAGACGAGGGGGGTGCACGAGCACCTCGCTCCCGACGACGCCCCACTTCGCAACGTGGTCCCGTGTCCCCGCTCTCGGTTGAGCCGGAGAGTGCGCCGTGGCCTCGTAGGTTCAACGCCAACACCCCGCCCCGAAGACGACGGGGACTATGATCCCAAGGAGTTTTTAATGAAGTTTGAAGCGGCGGTTGAGTCCAACGGAGGTGACGCCACGACAAAGGCAAAGGCCCTCGTGCTCGCGCTCAAGGGAGAAGTCCAAGATCGGTATGCCAACATACCGAAGGGGTACATCACATCATGGTTCCAGCTGCGGAACAAGCTGCTGTCCAGCTTCAAGGGCATGCAGGTCGAAGAGTTAGACTCCAACGACCTCGTCAACATGTGCGTCCAAGGGGACCGTGAGTCACTGCAAGAGTACATGCACAGGGTTGTCAAACTAACAGCACGCGCGCCCAACGTGTCCGAAAGCAGCATCATCGACGCCATCGTCGGTGGCCTGAGGGTTGGAAACTGCCAAGATGTGCTCGACAGGTCAAGCCGAAGTCCGTGCAAGAATTGTTCGAAGTCATGCAAGAATACCGCAAGTCGGACAAAGGCCGCCGCCGAAGGCTCGATCGGGCAAACGCGGCAAAGAAGCGAGAAACAACGGGGCCGGCGGGGACCAGCCGAAGGGATGGCAAAACCGCCCGCCGAAGCGGAGCGAACCGCCGGATCAACAACGTGTCCGCACCCCCCCGACCAAAACCGAACGGGGGGCGGCGGCCACAAGGGCGGATACAAGCATACAAAGGGGCCGAAGCCGCAGCAGCATAACCAGCAGAGGGCCGGAGGCGAGCGTTTTTTCTGCTGGCTCCACGGGATTGATGCCCAGCACCACACGCACCAGTGCCCTTCGGCAGTCAAGATGAAGATGGAGTGGGAGGCGGAGGAGAAGGCAAAGGCAGCAGGCATAGCCGTGAACCATGTCATGAAGTACCAAAATGCGGGTCAATTCAAGGCCCTGCCACCACCCTACCGCCACCAGCCCTACCAACCTTCGGCACCGACGCATGCTTTCCACCCACCACGCCCATACGCACCTTCGCCGCCGCAGCTGCTTCCACCTCCTCCCCCGCTCACGCAACAACCTTCGGTGTTCGTGCCGTCGTGGCCGAACCCACCGCCCACCACCAAGTGCATTACACCCACACCCAACCACCGCCCCCGCCACCACCAAAGCAAGAGGCCCCTGACTCAAGCAGCTCGGGGATGACGGGCATGCTCAACATCATTAATGCGATCTCCGGCGGATCAAATGAGCCGACCCATGAAACAAAGAGGCAGCGCCAAGACTACTACCGAAGCGTATCACACATTTGCTCCGGCAAGTATTTTCACCTACCATGGTCCCATGTCCCAATAACCTTCACGGCAGCCGACATCCGGTTGCAGCACTACCCCCACAATGACCCGCTCGTCATAAGAGCCAACATTGGCAAGAACACGAAGTACTACTTCGGCAACGACGTAGGGAGGATCCTCGTCGATAATGGCGATTCGGCGGACATTTTGACTCGGCAATGTTTCACCAGGCATGGGGTTCAAGAAGGAAGACCTGAAGAAGGCAGAGCACCCGCCGTACGGCTTCGGCAATAAGAAAATCGAAGCCCCGGGCAAAATTGATGTCAATGTATCCTTCGGCCAAGACGCCACAATGAGAACCGAGATCATAACATTTGATGTTGTGGACTTCGCATACCCGTACAATGCCATCTTCGGCCGCAACACCATCAACAAGTTCGTCGCGGTGATCCACCAAGGGTATCTCGCCGATGAAGATACCGACGGCGGCGAGGAGTAATATCGTCTACGGCAGCCGGGAGGAGGCCCGAAGAGCCGAGCGCAACACTTCGGTCCACAACGGACAAGTCCATGTCATCAATGAGGACGAGAGCAACGAAGCTACGGCGGCCGAAGAGCACAAGGCCGAAGCCCGGATGAGGCGGTCCATGAAGGGGGCCGAAGCCGAACGCATGAAGGCCGTCGATGTCACAAAGACGGCCCCCTTATGTGCGGATGTGCCAAGCGAACCGTGATGATAGGCGCGAGGTCAGCGCAGAAGACGAAGGCCGACTCCTGCAGTTCCTTCGTAACAACCAAGATGTCTTCGCATGGTCCAAGTCCGACCGACGAGGCGTTCACCGCTCGGTCATAGAGCATGCACTCAATACTGATCCGAGAGTCAAACCGAAGCTACAGAGGCAGCGGCCCATGTCGGCGGATAGAGTCAAGGCCGCGGAGGCCGAAGTGCAAAAGTCGCTCGACGCAAGAATTATCGAGAAGTGCAATACCCCATCCGGGTGGCAAATGTGGTCATGGTACCGAAGAAAAACGGCAATATGAGAATGTGCATTGACTTCACCGAACTCAACAAGGCATGCCCGAAGGACCCTTTTCCTCGCCAAGGATCGACGTCATCATTGATCGGGCCGCCGGCCGCGACATGTTGAGCCTCTTGGATTGCTTCTCCGGCTATCACCAAGTGTGGATGCGAAGGGAAGACGAAGCAAAAAGCGGGTTTACAACCCCCTTCGGTGTCTCTCGCTTCGTCGAATGCCCGAAGGCTTGCGCAACGCCGGGTCCACCTTCAACCGCATGATGAAGCCGATCCCGGGGCGCCCACCGGGGCGCAACGCCTCGGCGTACGTCGACGACATCGTCATCATGAGCGAGAAAGAGCAAGATCACATCGCAGATCTAACCGAAACCTTCGACAACATGAGGCAAAACGGCCTCAAGCTTAACCCAGAGAAATGCATCTTCGGCATTCGGAGAGGGCAACTGTTGGGCTGCATGGTCTCCAAGCGGGGCATCCAGGCGAACCCCCAAAAGATCGAGGCCCTACGAAGGATGCAGCCTCCAGCCACTCGAAAGGAAGTTCAAAGGCTCACTGGCAGAATCGCCTCGTTGAACCGGTTTATCTCAAGAGCTGCAGAGCGAAGCCTGCCCTTCTTCAAGGTTCTCCGAGCAAACTCAGCTTTTCAGTGGGGCCCAGAGCAGCAGCAAGCCTTCGACGAACTCAAGAAATATCTTGAAGATGCGCAATCATGACCAAGCCGTCACCGAAGGCCGACCGCCGTTGTACATTGCAGCAACCGACACGGCGAGTTAGTGCAGGTGCTCGTGGAAGAGCGCGGGGAGGCGGATGTCCCGAGGCAATTTCCAATATACTATGTCTCCGAAGCTCCGAGCGGCTCAAAGTCGCTCTACTCCGAAATGGAAAAGATGGCATATGCGGTTGTGATGGCAAAAAGGAAGCTTCGGCACTACTTCCGAGCCACAATGTCTCGGTACCCACGGCTTTCCCCCTCGGGACATGTTCGAGAACAAGGAGTCAACGAGCGGGATGGGCAAGTGGGCCTCGGAATTGGCGGAGCACGTCATAAGCTTCGTCGCCGCGCCGCAATAAAATCTCAAGTCCTCGCCGACTTTGTAGGCGATTGGACGCCTTCGGCGCCGAAGGGGGAACCAGTAGTCACAGAGCCAGTATGGGAAGTCCAGTGTGACGGCGCCTACTGCCACCTCGGTTCGGCGGCGCGCAGCAGTCTTAAAATCCCCTTCGGGCATCAAACTCCGATACGCTCTGCGGCTCAACTACGACAACTGTACAAACAATGTGGCAGAGTATGAAGGCCTGTTGCTCGCCCTTCGGAAGGCCAGGGCTGTAGGTGCCAGGAGGCTCGTCATCTTGACGGACTCTGAGCTTGTCGCTTGCCATATTGGGAAAACCTACAAGGCAAAGAACCCAGATATGATGAAGTACCTGCAAGCCGTCCGAAGCATGGAAAAATTCTTCATTGGCATCACAGTACGAAGTTTCCCCGTAAATCACAACAAGGAGGCCGATGCTATTGCGAAGGCGGCACCGCACTACTTGAAGCCTTGCCGCCGATGTTTTTTATGAGACAATCACCTCGAGGTCCGCCGCCGACGAAGCAAGCACCCCCCAAATTTGTGAACGCAATTCGGAAGCGAGGATCGGCGTGCCCCAATAGTGGCGGCGCTCAAAGGATATTATGAGGCCGAAGATGGAGTCACCGCCAAAAGGGCGGCAATCGTGGCGAGGAACTATCACACGGTCGACGACAACTTGTACCGAAGAGGGGTGTGCGCTCCATTATTAAAGTGCATATCGGTCACCGAGGGGAAGCGACCATCGCACGAAATCCACGGCGGCATGTGCTCACACCACCTCGGCACCGCAGCTTTGGTGCGGAAAGCTTTCCGTCGGGGTTTCTGCGACGGCCTTCGGCGGTGGCGGACGCCCACGACATTGTGCGCCACCGTCCGGAGTGCCGGCCGCCACGCGCCCTACGGCAAGTTTGCTTCCAACGAGATACAGTTGTTACCACCGGTGTGGCCTTTCGCTCGGTGGGGTGTTGACATCGTCGGCCCGCCGCCCACGGCACCGGAAACTACACCCACGCGAGTTGTGGCGGTCGAATATTTCTCCAAGTGGGTCGAAGCGAAGCCGTTGCTGAGCATTACCTCGGCGACCATTCAGAAGTTCTTCTGGCAAAACATAGTGTGCCGCTTCGGTGTTCCTCACGAGGTCACGGTGGACAATGGCAAGCAATTTGACAGCACAGAGTTCAAGGAATTCGCGCATACACGGGAACGAAGCTATGCTTCGCTTCGGCCTACCACCCACGGTCCAACGGGGCGGCCGAGCGAGCCAACGGAATCATCTTCGCCGGTATCAAGAAGAACATCACCGACTCCGCCCAAGAGCAAGTGGGCCGAAGAGCTCCCGAGGGTAATTTGGTCTCACAACACCACCACTTCCGGAACTACCCAGTTTTCCCCCTTCAAGCCGCCGTATGGAGAGGAGGCCATGCCGCCCGAAGAACCGTGCTCGGGCACTTGGAGGAACACGCCCTCCGGAGACGAAGACCTCAAGGCGTCGGTCCCGTAACATCGAGGAGGTACGCCTTCGAGCGGCCGAAAACCTCTTGGCCTACCAAGACGAGACCGGAGGTGGAAAAACAAGAAAATCAAACCGAAGCTCATTCGGTCGGGGGATCTAGTGCTACGCAAGGTGCCGAAGGGCAAATTAAAGGGCAAGATGCACGGGAAATGGGAAGGCCCATTCATAGCAACGGCCACCGCAAACGAAGCGGCATTCAAACCGCGTCGGTGTCGGGCGACGAAGAGCCGTACACCACGGAATGTGGATATGCTTCGGAAATACTTCGTATGAAGTGATTACGAGTTCTTAGTATAGTCTTTTGACTTTTCATAGTTTCTCTTTCCTTTAGGCCAAGATATTGGCCTTGTATCCTATGTACATTAAAGTAGTGGGGGGCGTACTCTTTTCCTCACGGGGGAAGCTTCGTGGTTCCCCTGCGGATCCCACGAAGTGTGAGGTTTTTAATGAGGCGGCCCTTTGTATCCCTTCGGTTTCGACATGTAATATAAGTCGGTATTCCCCCATCCCTTCGTGTGCAATTTACCTTCTTTTTTAAGAATGCTCGCGCCACTCTCTCGAAGCTAGGCCACCGCCTCGGGGGGGCCTAGTCTCCGAAGTGGCCTTCGGCGCGGTAAGTAACGACCTTGGCGCGGGATGCCTTGGGGGCACGCACACCAATTCTCGTCACTTATTGGCGTGACCGAAGAGAAAACCGCTTGAAGCGGGTCAGGGCCATGATTCGGCCGAAGTAAACGCACGCCCGGAGCGTTGCGTCGGTCGTGAGTTGACCGTCGGTCTCGAGTTGACCGAAGAGAAAACCGCTCGAAGCGGGTCAAGGCCATGATTCGGCCGAAGTAAACGCACGCCCGGGAGCGTTGCGTCGGTCGTGAGTTGACCGTCGGTCTCGAGTTGACCGAAGAGAAAACCGCTTGAAGCGGGTCAGGGCCATGATTCGGCCGAAGTAAGCGCACGCATGGAGCGTTGCGTCGGTCGTGAGTTGACCGTCGGTCTCGAGTTGACCGAAGAGAAAACCGCTCGAAGCGGGTCAAGGCCATGATTCGGCCGAAGTAGCACGCCTCGAGCGAGGCGCCGGTCGGGAGTTGACCGAAGAGGAAACCGCCGATGCGGAACAAGTTCGCAATACGACCGGGAAAAGCGCACGTTCACGGCGGCGCACGGGACGAGGCCGTGTCTGGGCCGAAGTGCGCGTACACTCAAAGGCAAGCCATCGCACGTCAACTCCAAAGGCGAAGCGCGATGCCGCCTCGTCCCAACGAACCTAGGGTGTTTTCACGACCAAGCGTGCAAAGCACGAAAACGGCGAGGCAAAAGCACCTCTCTCCCACGCCTCCGAGTTTACAACGACCACCGCAAAACAATACAACTTTATAAATCAAACAATAGTGTAGTTACAACACATGCCGACCGGCACAATAAATATACAAAGTCGTAGTCCGCTTCGGGCCTGCCGCGAACACTTCGGGGGGGAGTTCCGAAGTCCTTATGCTCCAAGTCTTCGCGCCGGCCCCGCGGCCACAAATAACGATCAATCCTCGTTCAGTACCTCATCACAGATTTCGTCAATTAACCGAAGATACGCCATGTCTATGATCTCCAAAGCCATCTCCCGAAGCTCGCTGTCGGTAGGCATCCTCCCCGCGCCGAAGTTAGGGTCGAGTCTATACGAAGGGGATCCCTCCGTCTCCACCTTCACCGCCGCGAAGCTTTGCGACGAGGCGTCGGGGAATTAAGTATACATACTCGGGTGGCCCAAGGACCCCCTCTTCAATCGGCTCCGTTTTCGGAACGACCCCTTCGGCCACGAAGGGGTCCACTAACCTACGCTTGGCCGCCCTACGGGCGGCCCGCTCTCTAAGAATGGCATCCCGGCGTGCGGGGTCCCTCGAAAACTCGGCGAAAAGCGCTTAGCCGCTTCGTTGTGAAGGCGATAGCGCTCCGCTCGGTACGACAAAAACTCCGCATATGAGACATTAGGATGCCGAATGCTAAACTTCGTCCATACGTTAGGCGCGACAAAAAGTGATTCAAGGGGCAAAGTTGAGTTGCTCGCACCTTCGGCCCTCTGCGCAGGAACCACCGAAGGAACCTGCGCAGAGACACCGTGCATCAGTTCATATTACAAGAATTCCATCCCTTCGGAAGGGAGAATAGTTCACTCCGTCACAAAGTTCGCGGCGATGCGTTTTTCACACCTCGGCACCCTCGGTGACGACGGCGGCTTCATCCACAACGGCGCTCGCTTCGGTGACCTCGACGGCCGCTTCGGTCGGGCGCTCCCCGCGGGGAGAGAGCGGCGGCCAACAAGGTAGCTTCCGGTTCCGCCGCGTGCGCCGCGTCCGAAGCCTCCACCGTGGCGTCCCCGGCGGAGCCCCTTGCTCCCTCGGCGTCCCCGGCTCGGGGGCGACCCCTCCCCTCCGAGCCGGGGAGCAACTTCGGGGGACGGCGGGAGCCGAAGTGGCGCCCTCCGTGGCCGCTTCGGCGCGCTCTTCCTCGGTGGAGGGCCCCGTCGCGTCCTCGTGCCTTACCTCGGCGTCGGGCGCCATCGCGCCTTCGGCAACGCCCGGCTTCGCCCCCCGGCGGCGCGGCGGCCGCCCCCTCCTCCGGTGCCGCGGCTCCGGGCTCGCGGCGGTGATAAGGGGAACGCCGGGCATGGCGATCCGGTCTCCATCCATCATGAAGCGGGGTAAGGGCGGAGCGCGACCATACCGAGCCAAAAGCGGGCGTAAACACGTTCTGCCGCGCTGCGATCCTATCCGCAAAAGCGTCAAGGGAAATGTGTCAAAATATCGACGATGACGTCTTCTCACCGAGGTGTAAGCAAAGGGGAGGAAGCGGCTCCGGCGTGCACCGGGCGCCGAGGCGAGCCGATTCGTCCAAGGTAAGCGATAGCCGCGCCGGCGAAGAAGGTGTTCATAAAGTTCTTTGCAAGATTCTTCGGCGGCACGGGAAGGCCGTCCAACCTCTAGCTCCGCGTCGCTAGGCCACTCGAAGTTTTCCTTCGTAAGCCGACGAAGATCGCCCTTGCTGATTGTCTTCTCCGAAGATGGGCGATCTGACGGCACCAGCGAGCACACCGCATACGCCGGGGTACGAACTCCCACCGCAGCCCCCAAGCTCCCCGAAGATCTTTATGTTCGTCGAGATGACGTCAAAGCGGGGCGTTCACCCATTCGTAAAATGACTCAACGGTGCAACGAGGAAGTGGGACGGGAGGAGCATCCAAGTTGCATTGCTCCGGCAAGCTGCGGTATGTTGTCGCGGAGGGCTTCGGCGCCCGGATGTGGTCCGTGCGGTGCGGGTCCAGCGTTGCGCTCAGTTCGCTTAACCTCGTCGCGCTTCGGTCGGTTTGACCTCTTTGTCGGCAAGGCGAGCGCGCATGTCTTCTTTGGCATCGCTAAGGACCTCCACATCGCGCCGCAAAGGTGTGCGAGGACAGCTTCGGAGGATCTCGCGGCATCTTCTTTCTCCTGTTGCAGCTTCCGGGAGCGCTCCTGCTCCGCAGCCAGACGCCCCTCCAGCTCCGCCACTCTGTTCTCAAGCGAAGAGACGGAGGCTACCGATTTCTCCTTCGCCTCCTTGCTCTCCCCGCTCCAACCTTCGCGAGAGACACCGAGAGGCGATGAAGGCCTTCAAGGACAGGTCCCCGCACGCCGTCGTGAGCTCCGCAGCGGTCAGCTTCCCGAAGTACTCCTCTTCGTGAGGCATCGCGAAGCTTGCCCCGGCCTCTTCCAGAAACTGGCGCTCATGACCGCCGCTCGTCAGCCCAAGGAAGCGAATTGTCTTCCCGCCAATCAACTTGGTTTCGGCGGGGATGCGGAGCCGAACGGCGGCGGCCGGGGCTCTTCGGGCGTCACCCGTGGCCATCGCTTTCGGGACCCTCATCTTCTTCCTCCTCCTCTTCGGGGACGACATCATTCCTCTCGGAGGCCGGGGCCGAAGGGGAGGCGGATCGCTCGGTGCCATCGGAAGATGTGTCCGACGAGCCGCCGGAGGTGGAGCCGGAATTGCCTTTGTCTTGGGGGGCTTCGGCGCCGAGGGCGACGAGGGCTTGGCTTGCGTGGCGCATCGCCAACGGAGGACACGATGCGTACATCACCGTCATCGTCCACCGTCCTTCTCCCGGCGGCCGAGGGGGAACAAGCGCCGGCCGGTGGCCCCGGGCCCGGCCCCTCGCCGGAGCCGCGCCGGAGGGTACATCCGAAGGCGCGGCCGCGCGCGGCGGCACGGCGGCTATCACGTCTCCAACAAGGCCTCGTTTCCACGTCCACGACGCGGGTCCTCTTAGGAGACGGGGGTGAATCCGCGAGCCGCCCGCCCCGCTTCTTCCGTGCCTTCCCTTCGGCGGCTGCAGTGGCCGCGGCGGGTGCGGCCCTTCGGCCGGCTCTCGCGGAGCGGCGCGCGGCGACGTCGCCGTCTCCTCTCGCATCCGCTTCGGCGGCCGCGACCGCCGCGGCTTTCTTCTCGGCCGCCTCGCGGTGTTTGGCGAAGCCGACGCGTTCGGGCGGTGCGACCTTGAAGAACTCAAAAATACGGTTCGTCCGGGACCCGTTCATTGCGCAACGGTGTCCTTGTACTCTTTCGGCGAGACGGGGCCGAGGATGAAGTCCCCGTGCGCCTCCACCTTCCTCTTCCTCAAAACTCGGCGAAAAAAACGACCAAGTCCGTTAGCTTCTCGTTCACTAGATATATGGCGAGAGGCGATTCTATTCAAGGTTGCGGAAGTAACTTACGATCGGCCGTGAAGCCGAAGACCTTCGTCCAATCGGGGCAAGGAATGCCGCCGATGTCTTCCGCCCACTCGTCTTCGGCCACGGACCGGCCGTCGACCGGCGGGCACACGGGGATGCTTTGCGGTACTCCTCTACGATGTCGCGAGTACCGTACGCGTCGCGCGAACCGACGCGGCATCATAACGAACTCGTCCCCCTCCGGACACGAAGGGTTCTTCGCATAAGACTCGTGCAGGGGCGGGAGCTCCTTCGTTGCCAGCGGGTGAGTGCCTCCGGATGAAGGCGGACTCAAGGCGTAGTAGAACCAGTGCTGTTGCCAATCCGAAGGCCACTTGTTCCTGTACGCGGTGACCGGGCTCACTACGCCAGCCTTATAAGAGAAATTGAGGCAGCCAAATTGACAGTCCTTCTCCACGGACTGGTCCCCTTCCTCCTCGAATACCGTCCGCCGTTGGTGATGCACCTGATGCGCCGAGGCGAAGCCTTCGGCGGAGGGCTTGATCTTCGTCGTCCGGCATATCCACATATATACCGACAGCCGAAGGATGGCATTAGGGGTAAGCTGATGAAGGTAGATGTCGAAGTACCGCAAGTATGTCGATGACAGCGGGGTGAAGCGGGAACCGAAGCCCCGCGTACAGAAGATCCCGGAAGATGACAACCTCGTTGTCTCGCGGTCGCGGCACGGTCTCACGGCCAGGGGCTCGGCCGGCCCCGACCATACGGTTCTTCACCAACGCCTCCACGTCGGTCTTGTCAATCTGGCTTCGACCGAATGTATAGGTCTTCGCGATCTCCCTCGCGACAGCATCGCGTCTACGCTTCGGCGCCATAAACGCTAGCTATGCACGAAGAAAAAGCGAGGAGCAAGGGGGCCGGGAGCAAGTCTTACGATGAGGCCTTCGGGGCTCTTGCGCGTCGTAAGTTCCGGGGCCGAAGCCGCCGGGTGGGGTAACCCAAAGGACGGCCCCCCCCTTATATAGTAACGAGTCCCGATAATCGCGCCGGCCTCGATCAAAATTACCTTTTTACCCGATGACGGCCCCTCTCAACGGTAAAATTGTCCAAGGGCGGCGCATGTCTTTTTCAAGACGCCATGTCGGCGTGAGCCGTCGCGGGGGGAGTTCCGAAGACCGGCCTTCACCCGAGTTAAGGTCGATCGTAAGTTCGGCCTGCGCGGTGCCGGGGACGGCCCTCACCGACGAGGGGCTACCGTTGGGGAAGTCGGTCTTCGGAAGCGTCGCCCTCGCCCGCCCACGCCGAAAACCTTCGGCGTGCACACGGTTTCGGTCTCGCGGGAAGACCCTTCGCTACGGGAGCACTAACGAAGCACTAATGCCGCTCTGTCCTATAAGTTTTTGTGCGGGGAGGATCCATCATCGTCGCACCCACCTTCGGCGCCGAAGGCGCCGCATCGGTGTTTTCGGTAATGGAGGCCCAAGGGAAGCGAGGGCCGAGAGCGCCGGCCCCGGACGTCGCGTGCGGGAGCCGGCGGCGGCGCGATGAAGCGCCCGAAGAGGCCCGACGACCCCGGCCCGGGGTCGCTACCCCGGCCCCGAAGGGCCGACAACCCCGGGCACGTGGCCACCGCCGACGTGTAAAGTGGGCTCGGTCGGGGGCAGACAAGGGCGGCCGCGTGTAAAGGCGTTTCGGCCGTACGAAGACACGCCGGAGGCCCGTACGACGCGGGGACTTGCGTTATGCCCTTGTAAAGTGTTTAAAGCGGTTTGTCGGGGACGGAAAAGGTGTAATTGAGGCAAATGACTATGCCCGGGGGTCTCCTATAAATAGTGAACCCTTTGTAATGAAACGGACACCCCGTAATGAGAAGAGAGCGCCGAAGGCTTTTGCCGATTCTTCGGTCTTCGGTTTGCGGAGTATCTTTCGTGTTCGTTTTCGTAAGTTTTCGCGTTTCCTTCCCTCGCCCAAGTAGAAGTAGGAACCTCGCGGGGAAAGCGCGAAGGAAGGGAGAGAGTTCGGGGGGGGGCTGTTGTGTCGGCGTCGCGTCCCCAGGCCCGATTTCCACCAACAGTTACTTAATTACACATGCTAGACACCGCGCGCGCGCGCGCACCAGCAGCAGAGCTAGTACATGCACTGCACGCGACTCAGCTGCCGCTCGGTCCCCTTCTCAACTTGCCGTCCGCCGCTTGGTTCGCGCCGCCGCCGGCGGCGGCGGCGGCGGGCATCACGAGCTTGCTGATTGTCCTGACGATCTGCCGCTTCAGCTGGCCCCTCTTCAGCGGCGGCCTCTTCTCCTTGGCGCTGCAGCCACCGCCGCTGAAATACTGGTGGTAGAACTCCATGTCTCCTCTCTGATCCTTTGCTTGCTCGCGTCGATCTGCTCCGTCCTTCTTTGCTCTCTCTGTCTCTGTGAGTGTGATGTGTGTGGTTTGAAGTGTCGGATGCTCGCTTCACTCACTCACTCACCTGAGGATGCGATGCCATCCCGGAAGGTTTGGTTTGACGGGATTTATAGGCAGCAGCAGCCTTTTTCTGATAGCTACACTGGTTCCATGAATGCACCTACGCATAGTGGCAGCCGTTAGTTGATTAGTTTAGCAGGTGTGGTCTTCGACTTTTTGTTGCAGGAATAAGTTGACCACTTTGATTAAGGAGCAGCCGAGACTGGGTCTCTCTCATGGGTCACGAGGATTATGTGAATTGGATCCATACACGCTGGTCAAATAGTCAGGGAATTTGTGTGCACTTGATTACTTGAGGCCCATGTCTTTTCATAGCGTGGGCTCCGTCAGAGCATAACACAAGGTATTAGAATTGGGAAAATTTTCAGATCAACGAAAATGCAAAAAGCCAACCGGTTGAGTAGACGCTACTGGATAGTTTGTTCCTTGTGTATCTTGATAAACCTAATGCCTTGTAATAGTTTTTCTCAGAAAAGGAAGGATAAATGGGAGAATTGAACGCATGACAACTGACGAAGATAACCAGCATGGATCACATGGCAAATTTAGCCTGTGAGAACTGAGAAGTGCAGTGGTCGCTTTGCGCTATTGCGTGAGATAAGATCGCAGACCGCTGCTGGCGATTTTCCTATGCAAGAAAATACAGGCGTTCTGGATCCATGGGTCGAGGTGTCGCCCTGTGAGTAGGCGCATGCTGCGGCACGCTGACACCTCAATCCTGTGAACACCAACGAGATGCACTGAACATTTCAGAGACATGTCTGCGTGGTCACGTACCTCTCAGGAGTCAGGACTCAGGATAAGGTCGATCGCCAGCACGTGCTGGCTGTTTAATCGTGTTTTCTGCTGCATATAGTCAACAGTCAGCTGATTTCTCGTGATAACAATGATGGTTCCATGCCGGGCTTGGCTTGATCACCTGCTGTTGCACTCCGACAGCATGTTCAGCTCAACAGAAACAGACAGAGCAAACGAAACGGTGGACGTGAAGTCGTGAACCAACAGTTCAGATATGCCCACATGAGTCCGAATAGTCTATTTTTCTACTTTCATAAATGTAAATGTTTGCGACTTTTGTTGACTACATTTGACCGTTCGTCTTATTAAAAAATTTATGAACATATTATTTATTTTTGTTATAACATGTTTTATCACTATATAGGACCAATGATTGTTTTTACATTTTCACAAATTTTCGAATAAGACGAATCATGCACCACGGAAACCGGAGAATGCTTATATTTATGAACAGAGAGTACTGTTTGGCATGAGTTCGAATTCATAGCTGGACTGACCGGTCAGTAGTCTTCGGATGCTTCAATCAAAGATGCACCTCCTGCGATCCACACACACGGCTGCCCCAACTCGCCCTCTAGTTAACAGCTTGAGTCCCTTTCAGAACCAGCATTAAGTTCCCCGATTAGTGCGTTGATCACACGTTCACACAATTCACAGTAGAGTTAGGCACCCTGGCCCACAAGTAGCCAAATTGTCCCTGCAAAGATCTGCAATTTTCTTTGTATAAACAAACTGAAACCAACATGTGGCAGTAAGCATTCGCCATTATAAATACATGTCGCCCTCTGCCGTGCCATCGTCCATCAACTTCACAAGTGAGCACCTAGCTGAACTGAACACTCGCAGGAACACAAGCACACTACTAACTGAAGAAGGGAAGGGAGAAGAAAGGAAATCAAAACCATGGAACACTACTCCTACCAGCAGCAGATGCAGAGCCACAACAACAGCGGCAACTTCGGCACGAAGGAGAAGAGGCCTCCACTGAAGAGGGGGCAGCTCAAGCGGCAGATCGTGAGGACCATCAGCAGCCTCGTGGCGCCGCCGAGGAACGCGGCGAGCGGCGGCGCGAGGTAGGAATCGGATCGCGGTAGCAGGTTCAGCAGAGAGCACAGCTACAGCTGAATCGCAAGGGAGCAGCAACAGATCTTCACAGGGTGTTTGGTTGGTACTGGCTGATGCCATGGCCCCATGGCCCATGGCAGGACAATGTCCTCCTGATCGTGCTTTTTTTTTTACTTGTGTTCTACTGATAGTATGAAAATATGGAGTTTTTTCCCAAAAAAGAGTACTTGATAGTGTTGAACTAATTAGAAAAACAGAGATGCTTCCATAGTTCCACTAACCAACAAGTCAGAAGTCAGAACTCACTCCCATCAGACGATCCTCCCCGCCATACAATCCAGGCGTCAATCCGAGACAACCGAACAGGTTAGCAACCTGCCTTCTACTGTTGGCCTACCGCCTACGCCTACCGATCGGCTGCATCAGAGGATGGTCAACTGAGTATCAGATACATCGCGGAGTATGATTTCACCATTCATGCTCCAGACAATGTGCAGCCATGTTCTAAAAGAAACCAAGTTCTTCATGCCAGTTACTCCATCCAGCACCTTAATGTATTGGTGCAGCAAGCAAAGTAATGGTCCAAAGCTTAACCGGTTCATTAATGTTGATTTCATTACCATACAAATTGGTTCGACACATAGAAAACAACTTGAAATCCACAAGCGTAGGTTCTCTAGCCTTGAAGCTAAAATACATTTCAGTGACACAATGAGATTCACTATAAAACCTCACAAAAAGATTATTAAATAAGTCCAGGCAAGCAGTGGCAAATGCATCCTCAGATAGTCCAACTAGCACATCTGCCTCACCAAGGTCCACCCCTGATTGAAGAGATGAGCACCACAGGAAACTCCACAAAACTGGGTTGATTGTTGGATTTTTCTTCGTCCATGGAAACTGCATAGCAGTACAACGGAACAGCATACTCGGTGAAGTACCCTAATTTGATTGAGATGTAAGAGATCCGTTTAGAAAACAAATATTTGCATTTTCATTGTGGGATACTACCTCAATTCGAAACTGCGTGACATTTTGGCTTTCCTAGGTACATTATTACTTTTACTCTGTATCTAGACATTGCATGACATTCTCGCTTCTCTTCTGCTGGCGCCTAGTTGCGAGTCTACCGGTGATATGCTTGCACTATCAATGTACTCTATCCTGCATGTTTCAAGCGTCGTAGGTCTCGTCGTTGCTTGTGGGTGGTAGTTTGGTTTCCCATCATCCGTGTTGGTCACTGTTGTTGATCGTTGTAGTTGGTGTTGTTTCTTGTAACTTCACGTCTTGAAGATTCTCCTAAAGGCTTAAGTTGCTTAACTGTAATATCTTCTTAACGAAAAATGTGCTTAAAAAAACAGCAAAGCATCCTCTGCCTCCGACGTGAGTGAATGCGGAGAAAGGTGGGCGACAGTGACTTGTGCTATGCGTTCCTTTCGTGTGATGCATCTTCTGGTACGAGAGAATTGCGTGCATGTTTCTGGAAACTTCTGCGAAATCCGGCTCAACTCATGAGCACCAACAGACAATACGTTATACCAAGGCTCGAGGGTATAGTTTTTTTTTTACAAGATTGGAGGGCATAGTTAACGCCAACACCATTCCCTTCTCTTGAAACGAGGACAACTTAATTCGAGCACATCCTCTAAAAATGTGATAATTTTAATTTACAACGAGACAAGAAGCGTGTCACATCTGCCCAGAATTCTCATATATTTCACACAATTCTTCCCATGCATTTACATCAAGAAGGCGGCAACTGGACAACCATATATAACTTGCTCCTTTTTCTCTTCTCAAATGATAAAAAAAATGGAGGAAAAAAACAGCCTATATACCTACTGACGTGGTAAAAAGAATTTAAGAAACCCTCAAAAGAGTGGGCATGAACAAGTACAGCAATATATGGTTGAGGGGATTTCAAAATTTAGGCCACCCTCAGAGATACCTTAACAGTCACCATGTTATGTATACTGATATAACGTGGTGGCATAGATATTCTGGAAATTGCAACACTGCTTATCAATCCAATTTTATTTCTTGCATCTGTTCATGGTGCCCATTCAAATCGCTCATGACTATTTGGACTCCTGGCAGCTCATTGTCTTTCTCAGGCATCTCTGCTCTCAGCTTGCCATCTTCTTCAAGTGATTCTGCCATCTGTTCATAATTTAGCTCTGGTGTTTCTCTCTGCTTCTCGTTATCTTTGTTGGAGCTTTCTACTATTTCATCATTACTGTTACTAAACTTTGTGTTTGTGGAGTCATCAGCACTGTTCTGTTTTTCCTGTGACCAATCCATGGGGGGAAACGAGTTTAAAAGGGCATCCAGCACTAGCAAGCTTAAAAAACAACGGTAAAGAATGATGGGCATGCTAAAAGAGTTCAAATTTCACAACTAGCACCGAAATGTACTGTATCAGAGGCTCAAAGGTAACATTGGATAGAAATGAAAAGCAAGAAGGCAATTTTCAGTACTTGATAGGAAATAGATTGAATATGTAACCCGAGAAATCACCATCAAAGGATGGGGAGTATCTCCATTGTTGATACTTGCATTGCAGATAAAAATATTTAAACTATTATACCTAACCAATTTAAATAGCACTATAGCAGAAACAACCATATCCAGTATGCCTTTTGTCACAGAATTGTTATATTTTGGCCAGAAGAAAAAAATATATCTACCTTGTTCTTATCACGCCAACTTAGTGAAAATGGGCCAAGCAAGTTTTTCCTTCTTGGCTGGAACTCCTGTGATGTCTGGCTTGTCGTAGGGGATGCATCTAGCATTGATGTTCTAGAAGGGAAACAGGTGCAGGAAAATTATCAACATTAGGACGCTATGAGAATAAATGACAGGAATAATTCATCATCATGGTACTAGTATACTCTGTTTTCAGTTAAAAAAACTATAAGAGCACAGAAACAGTATTAAGCACAAGTTCAATTGCCAACTGCGTAACGTTAATAAAATACTCCCTGTTTTTAAATGCGCGATTTTTAGGACAAGCAAATTAGTTTAAAACTGAACTAATTAGCTTGTATTCAACATCATATATTTAACAGTGGGAGTGGGAAAATGTAACTGGTAAATTAGCAGTGCCTTAATAAGTTTTAAGGAGCTGTCCATGTCATGTACGGCAGAACGTACAGGCGCCGGCGTGATGCACGCCGTGCGGCGGAACGCGCGGCAAGCGCCTCATCCAGTGGCTAAGTTAGGAAACAGAAGATAATTGCTGTTGCTATTTTTATGCATTTGCTGTTGCTATTTTTACGTCCTACAATTTAGGAGGACTTGCTCCTTTCGGTTGGGCCTAATGGCCATATAATCCTGTAATCAGACCTTGTGGAGATTAAGCAAGAAGTTATCCCAAATCCCCCTCTCCCTCACAATCTCAAGCCACCGCCAGAGGGGCAAAACCTCACGGTGAGGTCTGGAGCGCGACTACGAGCTACGTAGTCGTGGTCCAGCGACGTTGAGTGCCCAGGCACTTGACAACCTGGTATCACGATCTAGGCATTCCTCTCCGTCACGCTCATCTTCTCCGACGGCCGCCGCGCCGCCAGCCATCTCCGACCCGACCTCGTCCACCGCGTCCTCGTCTTCCGCCGGCGCCGCTGTCATGGGCGACCCCGCCGACCTCCAGGCCACCATCGCGCAGCTCGCCGAGAGCGTCAAGGCGCTGCAGGCGACCGCGGAGGCCAACTCCAGGGCGATTCTCGCCATCATCGGGGACAAGTCGTCGTCCTCGTCCTCCATGCCGGGCTCGGGAACGTCCAACACCGATCGGCCGCCTCCGCGCTTCCAGAAATTGGATTTTCCCAAGTATGATGGCAAGTCCGATCCGCTCATTTTTATTAATCGCTGTGAATCGTACTTCCACCAACAGAAGATCATGGAGGAGGAGAAGGTTTGGATGGCGGGGTACAACCTTGACGAGGGGGCGCAGATGTGGTGGATCCAAGTCCAGCAGGACGAGGGCATTCCATCATGGCGCCGCTTCGTCGACCTCCTCAATCTCCGGTTCGGCCCTCCTCTGCGTTCGGCGCCGCTCTTCGAGCTCGCTGATTGCCGGCGCACGGGGACCGTCACGGAGTATCAAGATCGGTTCCAGGCACTGCTGCCGCGCGCCGGACCCCTGGAGGAAAGCCAGCGGGTCCAACTCTTCACGGGTGGCCTGCTTCCTCCGCTCAGCCACGCCGTCCGCGTCCACAACCCGCAGTCGCTCGCCATGGCGATGAGCCTGGCGCGGCAACTGGAGCTGGTCGAGCGGTCTACCCCGCGCCGGCCCCCGCGCTTCCACCACCGCGTCCCGGCCGTGCGCCCACTCCCCGGCGCCGCCATCACGCCTCGCCTTACCGGCTCCCGAGCGGGCCGTCGCGCCGGCGGTGCCGGCGGCCGGACCGGCCGGTGAAGCGCCTCTCCCCGGGCGGAACGGGCGGAGCGGCGCCGCCTCGGCCCTGCGCTACAAGCTCGCGACGAGCGCTACACTCGTGGCCACAACCGCGTCTCGCCGTCGCGTCTTCTTCATCGACGGGGTGGAACCGGAGGACGCCGACGCCGCCGCGGCGCCGCCGACCGGACGCCGAGGCGCCGTCTTCTCCCCGCACGCTGCGGCGGGGTGTGCGGTGCCGACACCATGCGGGTCGCGGTCCGCCTCGGGCCCGCATCGCTCGTCGCCCTCCTCGACTCCCGCGACACACATAACTTCATCTCGGAGGCTGCGACGCACGATTCCGGTCTTCCCCGCACACGCGCCCCCGGCTCACCGCGCGGGTCGCCAACGGCGAGCGCGTCACCGCGCGGGCGTGATCCGTGACGCCCCGCTCACCATCGAGGGCGCTGCGTTCCCGGCGGACCTCTTCGTGATGCCGGCCGGCGGCTTCGACGTGGTGCTCGGCACCCGCCGGGCCGGGCGCCTTGGGGCCCATCGTCTGGGATCTCGCCGGTCGCCGAATGTCTTTCCAGCACCTCGGCCGCACCGTTTGTTGGACCGGCGTGCCCACCCCTGGCGCTGCAGTGTTCGCCGCCTCCTCCGCCATCGCCACTGAGCCGCTACTGGAGGGGCTGCTGGTGACCTTAAGTGACCTCTTCGCGGAGCCTACGGGGCTGCCACCCCAGCGCGCGCACGATCACCGCATCATCCTCAAGGCGGGTGCGCAACCGGTGGCCGTTCGCCCGTACAGGTACCCGGCAGCGCACAAGGACGAGCTCGAGCGGCAATGCGCCGCCATGATCGACCAGGGCATCGTCCGCCGCAGCGACTCCCCGTTCTCGTCGCCGGTCCTCCTCGTCAAAAGCCGGACGGGTCATGGCGCTTCTGCGTCGACTACCGCGCGCTGAACGCCCTCACCGTCAAGGACGCGTTTCCCATTCCCGTGGTCGACGAGCTCCTCGACGAGCTCCACGGAGCGCGTGTCTTCTCCAAGCTGGACTCGCGGTCGGGTACCACCAGGTGCGGATGCGGCCAGAGGATGTGCACAAGACCGCATTCCGCACCCACGACGGCCTCTACGAGTTCCTGGTCATGGCGTTCGGGCTCTGCAACGCCCCCGCCACATTCCAGGCCCTCATGAACGACGTGCTCCGCCCCTTCCTCCGCCGGTTCGTACTTGTATTTTTTGATGACATCTTGATATATAGCCAGACGTGGGCCGACCACCTCCGTCATCTGCGAGCCGTCCTCACCGAGCTTCGCCGCCATCACCTCTTCGTCAAGCGCGCCAAGTGCTCATTCGGTGCTCCTTCCGTCGCGTACCTCGGCCACATCATCTCCGGGGGAGGGCGTTGCTATGGACCGGCCAAGGTGCAAGCCATCGTCGAGCGGCCAACACCACGGTCGGCTCGGGCGGTTCGCGGCTGCCCTGGGTCTTGCGGGCTACTACCGCAAGTTCGTCCACAACTACGGCGCGATGGCGGCGCCGCTCACGGCCCTCCTCAAGAAGGACGGCTTCTCTTGGGACGAGGCGGCAACAACAGCATTCACGGCCCTCAAGTCTGCGGTCACTTCGGCACCGGTGCTGGCGATGCCGGATTTCGCCAAGTCCTTCATCGTGGAGTGTGATGCATCCTCCCACGGGTTCGGGGCAGTGCTTGTGCAGGAGGGGCACCCTGTTGCCTTCTTCAGCAGGCCCATTGCCCCCCGTCACCGTGCTCTCGCCGCCTACGAGCGCGAGGCCGTCGGCCTCGTCCGGGCGGTCCGACACCGGCGCCCGTACCGTGGGGCCGGCGCTTCATCGTGAAGACGGATCATTACAGCCTCAAGTACCTCCTCGACCGGCGCACGGCGACGATCCCGCAGCACCACTGGGTTGGGAAGCTTCTCGGCTTCGACTTCTCCGGGTTGAGTACCGGTCCGGCGCCACCAACATCGTCGCCGACGCCCTCTCACGCGGGACACCGACGAGGGCGAGCTCCACGCCATCTCCGCGCCCCGGTTCGACTTCATCGAACGCCTCCGCCACGCCCGGGCGACGGACCGGCGCCGGTCGCCATACACGACGAGGTCCGCGCCGCACGCGTGGGGGCGCCCGGGCGGTGGTCTCGGACATGGTCACGTTCGACGGCCGCCTCTACATCCCGCCGGCGTCGCCCCCTGGCCGTTGGAGATTGTGGCCGCGGTCCATGAGGACCGGCCACGAGGGCGTCCGGCGCACGCTTCACCGCCTTCGCCGTGACTTTCATTTTCCCCATATCCGTCGTGTGGTGCAGGATTTCGTGAAGGCGTGCGCCACCTGCCAGCGCTACAAGTCGGAGCACCTTCATCCGGCCGGGCTGCTGCAGCCTCTTCCCGTGCCGTCTATTGTGTGGGCGGATATCAGCATCGACTTCGTTGAGGCGTTGCCAAAGGTGCAAGGCAAGACGGTGATCCTTTCCGTCGTCGACCGCTTTAGCAAGTACGCCCACTTCATACCCCTGGCGCATCCGTACACCGCCGAGTCCGTGGCCCAGGCCTTCTTCGCCGACATCGTGCGCCTCCACGGGATCCCACAGTCTATCGTGTCAGATCGCGACCCGGTGTTCACTTCGGCATTCTGGCGTGAGTTGATGCGCCTAATGGGGACGAAGCTCCTTATGTCCTCGGCGTTTCATCCCCAGACCGACGGCCAGACGGAGGCAGCCAACCGGGTCATCATCATGTATCTCCGCTGTTTCACCGGCGATCGGCCCCGTCAGTGGCTCCGGTGGCTGCCTTGGGCCGAGTACATCTACAACACGGCATACCAGACGTCGCTGCACGAGACGCCGTTCCGGGTCGTCTACGGCCGGGATCCGCCCTCCATTCGTTCCTATGAGCCTGGTGAGTCTCGTGTGGCTGCTGTGGCACAGGAGATGGAGGCTCGCGAGGCTTTCCTCGCCGACGTTCGTTATCGGCTCGAGCAGGCGCAGGCGCTGCACAAGAAGCACTACGACCGGCACCATCGGGAGGTGTCTTATCAGGTGGACGACTGGGTGCTCCTTCGTCTTCGTCAGCGCGCCGCGGCGTCCTTGCCGCGCACTGCTTCGGGGAAGCTGAAGCCTCACTATGTGGGGCCGTACCGTGTCATCGAGGTCATCAACCCGGTGGATGTGCGGCTACAGCTGCCTGCCAGAGCACGTCTTCACGATGTGTTCCATGTCGGCGTGCTCAAGAAGTTCATCGGGCAGCCGCCCGCTTCACCTCCAGCACTTCCGCCGACCCTCTATGGCGTCGTGGCTCCTGCTCCGGCCCGAGTCCTTCGCGGCCGCCTGGCACGTGGTGTGCGCCAGGTCCTCGTCCAGTGGCAAGATGAACCAGAGGCATCAGCAACTTGGGAAGACTTCGACTCCTTCCGCTCCCGGTACCCAGCCTTTCGGCTCGAGGACGGAGCGATCTTCGACGGAGGGGGGAGATGTCATGTACGGCGAGAACGTACGGGCGCCGGCGTGATGCACGTCGTGCGGCGGAACGCGCGGCAAGCGCCTCATCCGGTGGCTAAGTTAGGAAAGAGAAGATATTTGCTGTTGCTATCTTTATGCATTTGCGGTTGCTAGTTTTACGTCCTGCAATTTAGGAGGACTTGCTCCTTTCGGTTAGGCCTAATGGCCATATAATCCTGTAATCAGACCTTGTGGAGGACAAGCAAGAAGTTATCTCAAATCTCTCTCTCCCTCACGATCTCAAGCCGCCGCTAGAGGGGCAAAACCTCACGGTGAGTACTGGAGCACGACTACGAGCTGCGTAGTCGTGGTCCAGCGACGTTGAGTGCCCAGGCACTTGACAGTCCATCACTCCATCTCACACAAGGAATATTGAGAAAAGACAAGACTGAGATACCTTGGAGAAGGGCACGGGGACAGTGCTTTCTGCTGGCTAGATTGGTACTGCAGTGTAGCCTCTAACATTGTTTCTGCCATTACTGCTCGGTTCTCCATTTGTGCAAGTGAAGCCATAGCTTCCTCGTATTTTTCCTGCATATATGTCATGATTCTTTAAGCATACAATGAGCTAAGGTGAAAGAAGAAAAGAAGATTAGAGATAAAACACATACTAATTTTGCTAATTCGCTAATAAAAAAACATTTATAAGAGTGACAACAAAACCGGAAGAATCAATACCCAACTTTACAATAATACAATTATTACTGGCCAATTATATGTATAAGTGGCGAGAGTGTGTGGCTGTGTGTACACCTGTGCTTGTGAGCTTGTCCCACCCACACGCGCACACCTAGTTCCCTGTTACCCATTGTGTACCCTCCCCAAATTTGTAACCAAAGGTACTTGGAATTCTAAAAAAAACCATAGGTACTAGGATAAGTAACGGATAAGCTTTGAACTTCGATCTCTGATGTCTGCTATTGCTATACATCCCAATCACTGATGGCTGCTGTTACTTTGCCCATCCAGCGAATAGCTGAGCAACACGAGTAGCATGCATGGTGACAAGTGGGTGCCTGTCCGCTGCCACTGTCATTAGATCCATTGGACTGTGCCTTCAAAAAGTGCAGTGCGGTGACCAGAGTGGACGGCAGCTCCAGGGAATTGGAGAGCTGCAACAAAGCTGGTTGACCAGTCAAGGCCTTGAGGCCGGCAACACGGCAACTGAGCAGGGTGACACCAAGAAGGCAGGCACCAATCACAGCAGCACACAAGCTGCCGGTGTTATCGAGCTCGATGCAAGCAAGGATGACCAGGCTGAAGAAAGTGGAGGCCAACACCTCGCCAGACTGGGACGTGGACACGAGTCAGGGAGGGGCCAAGCTGTTCCTACTTCCTATCACCGTTGCAGGTTCACAGGTGAGGATGGATGAAGTGGTTAGAGCAACTTTAGCAGCTCCCCTTTCCCATCCCCAATACCAAAAAAACAGTGATATAGGGGATCAGATGCTAAAAAAACCTCTCCAGCAGCCTCCCTATCCCCTTCCCTCTTTTTCTCCATGGACTAAAACTCCCTCTCCATCCCCTTTATAAAGGGAACCTCTCCTCCACCCCCTATCAGTGGGACCCACTCGATTCCCCCTCCTGCCTCCACACCGCTACAGATGCAAGATTTGGGGGAGGGGAGGAGAAGATGATGTGGCATTGTGGGACCCACGAGTTGGGAAGGAAAATAGGGAAACTGCTGGAGCAAGTTGTGTTTTAGGGATGAAAATATTTTTACTCCACCCCCAATAACTTCATATAGGGGATGAAATTTACTCCATCTGATGGAGTTGCTCTTAAACGGGTAATATACCCTCCCTGTGCCCTAATTCAATAGGTATTATCCATAACCAACCCACCAATCACAGCAGCTCTGATACCAGATTGTTATGAACTGCGCGGTGCTACAGTACCCGCGGTACTGTTCACGTGGAGGGGGGCTGAGAGGGAGAGCTGCTAGGGTTGCAGAGGCGCTAGGAACGCCGACCGCGAGGCTTCGCCCACGGTCGGAGAGAGAACGGTTTTCCTTCTAATCTCTTGCTTGATTAGATTAATACATCTCCTCTCTTTAAATAGAGAGGATTACTTAACCCCTAAGCAAGGACTCAATCTTATCCCTAAACCTAACCCTAACGGGCCTCCCGGCCCATTAGGCCCTTGACACCTGACAGTACATGAATCTGTCCATACCCAGATAACCTACCCATTTGATGTGGTACATGTTTGGGGACTGGGCAATGATATTGAACAACAGGTATAGTTTGTTTGAACAATGAAAATGAAAAAAGAACAAAGGAGGATGTTTTTATTGTTTATTAGAAACCTCTTGCTCTAAATGACATTCTTAAAAAAACACAATGTGATGGATCAGGAGTGTGGAAGCCATCCAGATTTTCCTTTTTCACAATAAAATTGAGCTTTTTAAAGTTTGGATCCTGTCTAAGGAAAATACATACATAATAACAAAATTGGGACAAAAAAGTACATTAAACAGCCCTTTACAAAAAAGAAAAGGAGTTGGACCAGTTCAACAGGCTTCCAACTGTTTCAACCTAACTTAGAGAATTTTCCAAGTATCACATCTGCTTCTTTGAGAAGTCTATGTGTATATGTTAACACATAAAATAAAATAAAATAAAGTTTATCTTTTGCCACACGCCTACACTGATAATAGATGCTACACTAAATAAAATTAATTTTGCCTAGTTGAACTGAAAAAACTGATGCATGAATGATAAAGCAGATGTTGGCAATAGATCAAGCCAATTATTAACCTGTAGAACATTAGCAGCGTATCTCTGAGCAGCAGCATCCTGCTCGGCTGAGATGCGAGCTTCCTCTGCAATTTTCAGTTCTTGTTCTACACGCATCAAGACCTAATACAAGACTCCTGGTTAGTGGATATGTAGTAGTAGGAAAACGCATTTAGAAGAATGCAGAGACATCAACTGTATACCTGAAACATTGCTTCCTCCTGTTCCTGCTTGTCTGACAGGGCCTGTCTTAGTTCAGATATTTCTTGTTCCAACTGTTCAACCTGAAAGAAAAATGTGAAAATATTTTCACAGTTCTTTTTCTCCAAGAAAACAAGAAGTATTTTGCTCATACAGTAAAATTATGATGAATTTACTGAATGATTTTTTTAAAGATCAAATAGTTTGTACTTCATAAATTTTACAGAACGTACTTATGCAATCATGCTTTAGAAACACAAGCAGCAAGTGATTTATGTGGAATTGTCAACAATGAGGTAAACAGTAATCCCTATGTTTCACAAGATAGGCCTTTTACTAAGGAGATAGTAGCAACATCTCGATTCTCCACCCTCTACCATTAATTTAATGACGTGAAGGAAGTTCAGTGATTGTAGCATGCTATTTAATAGGGCCATGCCATCATGTGCATTAGTTCTCATTTACTGTTCTTTAGACTTATTCCTTGGCCTGTGCGCGTGACTGTTGTGGGCCTATATTGTGAAATACTGAAATGCAATCTAGATTCTGGATATTTCCATTGCTGAGAATCCTCTCTGTAAACTGTATAATATTCTATACCTTTGCACTTAATTGGCGCCTATTGTCTTGCTTAACCATTTCCATCAGCGCTGTTTCTAGTTCATCAGCTCTGCAAGGCAGAAAGAATAAAGGAAAATAAATAAGAAAAGGTGGACTAAAAGGAAATATTTTGCTAAAAAAGAGTGAAGACATCATGTGTTTAACATTTTCAAAACACAAGTACAATAGCTAGAACTCGGCAAATACACATCAGTGAAAAGTTTGCTTGTATTGCTGCCAGAAACAATTGATAAGCTTGTTATATTTCATCAAAGATTTATTGTTTTCAGCAATAGTGATAGATTTATGAGGTAGAAAAAAGTAGCTTTAGTTCATATTACTCAAAAAAAAGGTCCCCTGGAAGCAGTTAAAAAGAAGGAAAGGGATAATATTTGTCAATTATCATTGCATTAATTACTCTAATTTTAACTGCTGATTACATCTGGTTTGAAATTTAAAAGTCCTATCTTATCTTAGTGGTTCCAGCAACTTGTGAAAAACAAATAAGTAACAAGAACTTGGAAAGAAATAAACAGACCTGAGAACAGCTGATCTTCTCTCCTCTAGCAGTCGGCATAATTCCAACTTCAGCCAAGCAACCTGTGGTGCTAAAACTAAACATTAATACCATGGGGTGGTAATCTACAGTCTACAGCAATCTCTAGACTTGACCAAGGACAAGGAAAAGAACATGGCAATGCCACAGATTACAACCCTTTAAGAATAGATAACAGGATTTATAGACTAAAATCAAGAAGATTACCTGGTCCTTTGGATCAGGCAAAGAATCAATCTCAGAATTGACTGTCACACCACCATACATATCATCCATGTTTCCGAGATCACTTTCTTCATTGGCATCACCATCTCCCATATCACTCAGCTGATCTGCTGAATCGCTCAATGAGACCAGTGGTTCAGGGTCACGTTTAAAGCTATACAGCTTTGATGCAAGACCATTGGTATCCGTCCAAGCACCTAGACCTTTCGCTCTTTCTTCCATTGAAGCTATAACAGATGGGCGATGTTTATTACTTAGCTCTTGCAATATTGTTTCGCTTACAGATTGATATCCCATGCGAGCTGTCAAGACAAGCTGGCTGCTGTCGAAAGTGGAACCAGACAGAGACTGCAAAAGGGTAACTGCATCACCGGCATCTTTTGTAGTTACAAGTGCAGGACCTGCAATTGACGCGAGCATCAGTCTAAAGAAATTCTTCAAGGACTGCCATGTATCGGCTGACTACAAATATTATATTTTCTTTTGAGGAAATGAAACAAAGCAAAAGTATGTCCCAGTACCATAGAACTCCAGTAGCGCAAGAGCTGTCCGGAACAGCATCACTCTGTTTCCATCGAACAAAAGCACATCCCAGACACGAAGAACTGACATGTTTAATAGTACTCATAAGCAATGCAAAAAAAAATTGCAAGTGTATATTGCTTACATAGAGGTAACTTGGATCATAATAACTCATCATAGTAGTGAATTTTACATGGTGTTCCTGTGTACCCCATAACTACCACTAATATGTAAGGCAGGCCTAGTTATCTTTCACACCTTATAGTGAATGCTTGCTTTACCCCTTCTCATTCAGTCCCTCCTTATAAAGATGACCTGGATCAGAATCATCTAGACCCTATCCTTAGATAGAAATTTTCAATTTTCAATATTTCCCTTCCACGTGATCATGATAGTCCATTTGTCTATTAGAAGCAACACATAGTTTGAAAGCATAGATGTTAGTTGCTTTGTGCAATTAACCTCGTTATATTAGCTGAGCAACTTTTAGAGAATGTTCTTCTACAGGTACTCAATGATGAAAATAATGTAAAATGAAGTCTAACCACTCTCCCAGGGAAGCACATTTGTGAAAATGGATAAGAACCATGGTCCAGTAACCCATGCAACTTGAAGTCCGAGGTAATCCAGGTGATTTGCTGCACAAAAGAAGTATGTTAAACCGCACTGCTTGGATTTTCCTATTCCATTAGGTCAGAAAGAGTTGCATGCCACCAATATTATATTTTATTCATGATAGGATGCTAACCTAGTTTAGGGAATTTCTCTCGGACCAACTCCTCTAAAACAAGCTGATCCACCTGAAATACAACCAAAATTCAGCCTGAATTGAACATGGGGCTTCAAGCAGACCCCCAATATGCAAAACAAACATTACTGGGTGAGCTTGCGGCACCTGTGACTCAATCATTTCTTCTGAAAAGTAGCCATCAAAATAGTCATCGATAATTCCAACCAATGTCCTGTAACGTACACCAGTGATGGATTTAACGGATTATTTGATCCAACAATAACATGAGATACGCAAATAGTACTGGGCCATACCAAAATGCATTCTCCTCTGGCATCAACAAAAGCAAGAGACCAGCAAAAAAGTTCATCGCCTACAGTATTCAGAAGATGAATCTATGTTAAGAGAAATGTTGGATTTCTGAGCAAAAACGTTGTTAAAACGATACAGTATGCCAGAACATTGATTGAGAAAGGGTGTAATTATTTCATATTCATTGGAAGCATTGAATACTAGGTTTTAGATTCCCCTGTGGTGTGTCATGAGTAAAGAAATTTATTTTGGTTTGCCTTCGCCCATTTGCCCATTTCAGTTATTGAAGGAAGCAATTGACTTTTGTGGTAACATAAAGGGCAATAATGTGGCCGACCATTTGATGGATAGAATTACCTGGCAGTAACCAACGGATGGGTTGTGTTTAGCATAAGCTATAAGCAAGCGTCTCAAAGCATTTTTTCCATCCTCATCTAAAGCAGGATGGCCCGGAAAAGTTCTGGGCAAGTCCTATAAGGAGGCAAGGTACAGAGTGAACTCTATTAGACTTTCCAGCAGTAAGTTATACGAAAAGGAATGATTCCCCATAAAAATGTCAATAAACAGCTACCTTCTCTATTTGCCCTATCCACTTTTCTTGCACACCTTCTGAGGTTGAAGAATCTGAAGATTTTTTATTTTCTGATTCACCTTCTTCTGCAAGACTGTCGTAATACCCTTCTACCCTACGAGCTCCAGTACCAACAAAAGCTTGCCATAGCTGTCAACAGAAATGTACAGAGCTGCTAAATGAACTGAATAAATCAAAAGTGAAAGAAAGAAATAAAAGGCTTCAGTTCTAAGGCTCTGCACCTCTCCCCTCAAAGCCATTGGTAGTCCACCATGGACCAGACACTCCAGTTCTTCCTTTGAAATGTAAGTTTCTTCCTGACCCCTGCTTCCAACATCAGCATTCCCAATATCTCCTGAATGCACTTCTTGGCTAGGATCAACCCTATCTACATCATAGAACTCGTCATCTGAGTCTTCTGACAACTTGGCCTCTTCGACTTTCACAGAATGGGTTCCATCCTTTGCTTGCTGCCTTCCAGCAGAAGATTGCTTCTTCTCCACACGTAGGCTCATCATCTGCTCAATGTTGCCCAAGGACTTCCGAATTGGCGTCCATATTTCAATCTTCCGTGGCCCTGTTGATGTCTTCTCTGGCAGTGATTCAGAACCACCACCCATAGCATTATCACCAGCATCCTGTCCAGACGACTCAGGGTGCCTCTCCAGAAAATGCTTCCATCTATCAGATCTCTCCTCCTCTTCCTCCTGCAAATACAGCACCAACAAGGTGTGCGGTGTGTCAGGACTCAGGATCAGACAATGCAGATGAAAATTCAAGCACCTGTCATCCTACCTTGTAGATGCCTGCGTACTCCTTGTAACGCTGCAAGTGTTGGGGCCGCACAGCAAAGCCATATGCATCCCTGATTCAACCACACAGCATCAGAAAGGGGTGTTTCAAACCGAAATGCAGATGTAACTAGCGCTTAAAACTTTGAGGGTTCTAGACTTGAATACTTGATCCCTCACTCCAGATTCAAAGCAGCGACAGAAGTATTCGACTAAGCATATACCCACTATGAATTTGACGACTACACGACGCAATTCCGGAATAGGCTAGCCCTGCTAAAAACGAATCCGAAAATGTCCGCTCCTGCAGCAGGAAACGGCCACAGAAACCTCAGATCTTTTCGAAAAGACAAACGCCAGTGCACCACAGAGCTCCCGATTCGGGCAATTCCGCCGACAATTTCCCCTGAAGCAGAACACCTACTCCCCCTCCGATTCGTGGAAGGGACCAGACGCCCGCCGCCGCAAAGCAAGCGCGCGGAATTTCCCGCCGCATTACCCGAAAAAAAATCCAGCAAAACCGAATCCCCGCGCCGCAACGAGACCGAGATCCCCGGCAAGCGGAAACCAAAAAAAAATGTCCAAACCACCGGAGCGGGCAACTGCCGAAGTCGACGGAAGCTACCGAAGCAGCGGAGGACACGGCCACGACGGCGGTGGGAGCAGGAGCGGGGGATGCGAGGAGGGAGCGAAGGAACGCACCGCTTGTGCTCGAAGGCGATGAAGGGGAGGCTCTTGGGCTTCATCTCCTCCTCGTCGCGGACCCAGCGTCGGCGGCGGCGTGGCTAGCTCGAGCGCGGCGTGGCGGTGGGATTGATCTGGGGCTCCGGGTAGGCGGGCGGAGTAGGAGAGTGTGTCCGTACTCCCGGGTGTGGGGACTGGGGGGAGGGAAATGGGGAGGACCCTGACCACCCTCGTGGCTCGCGCGTCGCGGTCTTTTCTTGGCTGACACGGGGGAAGGGACGCGGGGGTTGGTCGAGGAGGGAGGACTCGCCAGGCGCAGCGCAGTGGTGGACGCAGTACGGGTTCCGTGACTTGTGTCCGCCGCGAGACCGAGATCCCGATCCTCCGTGCACGGGAAAACGGTGACACCGCGTGTTGTCCTCCCCGGGCGGCCAGGCCTCTCGGCGGTTGAGCTGTCTTCCTTGATGGAATATATAGTATGGAAAACATTTACACACCTTGATCAAACTAATCTGAAGCAGGCAGAAGCCAAGTATGTCGGAGCTGATAATCAACCAATTACTTACTTCGTAACAACCAAATATTTTTTATGTTGCAAGCAAATGCGAAACAAGTAAGATGTGCTACATCAACCAATAAGCATAAATAAGGTTTTCGAACGTACACGAGGTTTATGCTTAATTTTCAAGCAAGTTTTCCAAGTCGTGCCTCATGGTCGCACAAGTTTGACATTCTAAATTTTATGGATTTTTCTTAGCATCATGCATGCTTGGGCCTTGCTTTTCTTTTTTATCATTGATGGGAGTTATATTTCCTAGTGTCTCTTTCTATTACATTTGTTGTGTCATTGATACCAGCTCAGTGTTAAGCATGCAGCTTAGAGGATGTGTTTGGATACTTAGCTAAAGTATAACACTTGTCATGACGAATGTTCGAATGCTAATTAGGAGGACTAAAATTGAGCTACTTATAAAACTACTGGTAGAAATCTTAGGTAGCGTTTGGATGTCGGAATTGAAGCTCGGGATTGGAAATTGGAACTCGCAGGCCCTGATTCCACCGTTTGGATGGCATAGGAATTGAGAAATAGAATTGCAGTCCAATACCCTGCGGCATTCGTTTCAACTGCTTGCGCCCTCCAACAATTCGGAGCTTGGAACCTCTCTATTGGTTGGCATTGGCTCCACCCCTAAAAAAATCGCACGACAGCGACAGCCTGCTCGAGCTCCGCCAGCGACCCGCCCTCCCCCTCCCCCGGTGAGCCCCGCAACTGTGGTCCGTGTCGCGCCGCCGACGGCTGCTCGAGCTCCGCCGGCCGAGCCGCCCTCCCCCTTCCCCCGGCGAGCTGCCCACCCCATCCGACGGCTAGCTGCTCGCGCCCTATCCCCGCCGGTGAGCCTTCCCCGCGCCCTTCCCTACCCCCACGATGATGGCACGTGCCGCACCGCCCCTCCCTGCCTCCTTCGTCAGATGGTCGTGCCGCCCAGCCCCTCTGCCTCCTTCATCGGATGGTCGTGCCGCGCCGCCCCTCTACCTTCTTCGTCAGATGGTCGTGCCGCGCCGCCCCTCTGCCTCCCTCGCCGACAGAGAGAAGAAGATGAGGTTGTGGGGGCCGCTCACCGGCAGTGAGGGGGGCCTCCGTACGGGTGCAGGAAGACTCCAATGTGGAGAGGAGAGAAAGAAGATGCTCATTTCTCAATGCCATAGTGTGAACATCCAAACACAAATCGGTATTCACTAGTTTCCTCGATTCCTTCTATCAAATTTATCAACATCCAAACAATAGCTTTGATGTTGTAACCAAATACCAAAACAATAGCTTTGATGTTGTAACCAAATACCAATACTACTCTGATTTGGTATTCAAGTCAATTCAATGCCAAGGCTTCCAATATCTACATCCAAACGAAGCCTTAGGCTAATTCACGAGATGAATCTATTAAGCATAATTAATTTATTGTTATCATATATTTATTATAGCATCACATTATCAAATCATGATCTAATTGAACTTAATGGATTGGTCTCAACAATTTATCTACATGTGCATGATTTTGTAATTAGTATATATTTAATACTTCTAATCTCTTATATAATAATATATTAAAGCAAGAATTGCATCTGCTTATTTTTTTGGTACGTCATTGACCAAGTCAAAAGTGAAATAGGACTTAGATGTTGAAAACCGGAAGTAAACCGGCCGCTACAGGTACAATTGGTGTAGAAAAACAAAAAACCGGCATCCTGCCAACAAGAACCAAGGCTCCCCCGACCCCCGTGGGCCCAGCCCGCCAACCGACGCTCCCCGACCATGTCCGCCCGCCTGTAAACCATACCGTCCGGAAAACTGCCCTGTGTGACTAGAGAGAATAAAAAAATAGCATCTCCCAAGTGCGTAAATCGGAGGAAAGGAAAAATGACTACGGGCGCATTCAGTAGTCGCGCTCACCTGCTAGCCAGGCCCGACAGCTGCAACTGGTGATGTTTGTTGGCCCGAACGGCCTTCAGAGCCAGGCTCGTGAGGTGCAAAACGGGCCTCTCAGCCAGGCTCCCGAGAAACGCCCGGGAGGGTCATTTCTCGCGGTGCAGGCTCGCGAGGCTGATTTGCGTCACCTCGGTCCGTCACTCCCCCTTCTTCCTTCCATGCGCGACGATGGCAAACAGAGGAAAAGCAAGGAACGGGTCGGACGTCTCGCCGCTGCAACACCATCCTCCATGCCGCGACCATGTCCTCTCGCCGCCACGATGTCACCCAAGATGATATGTAGTACCAAGTTGCGGGGGTTCAACGAGGACACCGCGACGCCGCTCGTCTTCCCCAAGGGCAAGGCCTCCTCCTTCGCCCACAAAGGTTGCACGCAGCGGCGATGTGCGGCATCAGAACGCGGCGACGCTTCTGCCCGCGGTTGTGGTCGCCATGGCCATGGTCGTGGGGAGGAGAAGAGGCGACGGCCCCGCGTCGCGCGGGAGGAGGCGGCGCGTGCGGAGGAGGGTGACACCGGCGGCGGCGCGCGGAGAAGAGGTGGCAGCCGCCACGTCGCGCGGAGAAGAGGTGCGCGCGCAGGGCTTGCCGACGGTGACGCTGCCGGTGACGCTCGAGAGAGATGAATTGGGAGAGGAGAGACATCATGTACATAGAAACTTGTTGCAGTAGCCTAGCCGGTAGGTTGGCTGCTGTGATAGAAACTTGTTGGCTGCAAAATTTAGTAGTTGTGAGTCATAGGTGGTTATAGTGTGGGCATATGGTGCAGTAGTATTCACATTGGATTGTTGGTCAATCATTTATTTGTGAACATGTTGCATATATGTCCATTCATGGTTTCAGTGTTTTCGATTTGAGGTACTGTTATCGATCGATATCGACATATTTTTGATCTGATAGTTTTGTTTCCGATGTATCGAATTTTCATTATCAGTATCGTTTTCGAGCGTATCGTTTCCGTATCGTTTACGAAAAAAATACGGTAGGAAATGATAATGCATATTTTCGATCGTTTCCGACCGATTTCATCCCTAAGTACACCGATGGAGCAGGCTGGGCTCTTTTCATTTTATTTCCTTTACCATTTAGTTTGAATGCATATTTAATTATTTGTTCTATTTGATCATTTATTATTATGATTTGAGCACACCTGAACCACTTAGCGTGGTTTAGACCATCTCCGGCAAGTAATGCGCATTTGTATCTGCAAAGACTCCAATTGAGCAAAAGAGAGAGAAGAATTCCATCTGCAAAGGAGAGAGGCTTGCAGTAGACACGCACATCCCCTCACGTGTCTGCAGCAGCTGTTGGCTCCCGCGGGAAGAGGGAGCTCGAGCTACTCGCTCGTGGAGTCCCGCACGGCTGCACCTGCTCCAGGCAGAGAGGAGGGAGAGGGCGGAGGAGAAGGAGGGGGAGAGGCGCCTGCGCGGTCGCATGGGCACGACACGGATCTGCGTCGCCGTCGGCCACCACGAGCCCTGCACCGATCCAATCCACAGTCCTGGGGAGGGGAGGAGGAAGGATTAGTCCCGGAGGACCGTACCGCCACTACACCAGATGCGGGCGGGACGAAGGTTATCGAGGAGGTGGCGGAGGTGGAGGAGCTAGGTTAGGGTTCCCCGTCGCCGCCCCATGCTCCCCCTCCCCGGCCTCCTCTGAGTTGTGGCGGCGGGGCTCTGCCTCGACCTCTGCCATGTGCCGAGCTGGAGCAGCACGCACCATCACAGGCTCCACCCGTGCGTCGTCGAAGCCTCCGCCCTGTGCCAAGCTCGAGCCGCCTCCACCCGCCGCGCTGAGCTCACGAGCCTCTGTCGCGCCTCCAATCGCCGCGTCGAGCTCACAAGCGGGAGGGAAGCGGCGGCAGCGGTAGGGGGTTGGTGGCGTCCGGGCTCGGGTTGGGCATTTCGGCAGCGTGGGAGAGGCGCGTGCGAGCGGCGGTTGGGCGAAGACGGATGCAGCAAAGAGAGAGGGATCCCAGGTTTGCGCGATGTGGGAGGAGTGTTTGCATTCTGCGGCAAGACATGACATCTGTTGGAGCCCCTACAGTACCTATTCCTTCTTCGTTTTGAAGATGCAGCACATGATGCATAACCTGCTGGAGATGGTCTTAGAGTGAGGTAGAAATAAGAAGAGAGATAGGATGGGGCTCACACCTCTAAGCTGATAAGATTTGGGCTCTTGGGAATATAAATAAAATAAAAAAGACAATGGATACAAGAATGCTAAAAGAAATAAGAGTAATGTAGGTCTGATGCACAACTCACATACCTATTCCTAATATGCATCTCTTGAATTTATTATGAGGTAGAAAGGAGAAGAGAGATAGGATGGGGCTCACACCTCTGAGCTGATAAGATTTGGGAATATAAATAAAATAAAAAAGACAATGGATAATGTAACACCATAAAATTCCATCACCAAAATAATGTAAGCAACAAGGTGTTTTAGATTTTATTTTCTAAGGATTAAATAAATTATCAAATAAATTTGGCCTTTACAATATTTAAATATCATTTTAATAATTTAGAAGCAATAAGTGCTTGTGTATCATGATTTGAATGCATGGTTTTATTTGTTTGTGTGAAGTTTTAAGAGTTTTTAAATTGTTTTGAAAATCTTGAAAAGTTTGAAAAGGAGTTTAAAGTTTCAAAAGTTTGAAAAAGATTTGAAAGGTTTGAAAAGAATTTTTAAAAAACAAAACCTCCCAAACCCTCTCTCTCCCTCTCCTCTCAGCCCAGCCCAGTAGCCCTCCTCCCTCTCTTTCTTTTTCCCTTCCCCGCTCGGCCCAATCTTTTTCCGCCGGCCCACCTTCTCTTCCAGCCCAGCGCGCCCCGGCGGCCCACTCCATCCCTTTCCCCTCTCTTTCTCTCTCGGCCACCGACAGATGGGGCCCACCTATCGGGCCTTTCCCCAACCTCTAGCACCCCCTTTCCCCTCCCCTGCCCGAGTCAAATGCGCCGCCGCCGGTCGCCTCCCCGCGTCACCCGCGCCTCCTCCTCCGCCTTTTAACCTCGCTATGAAGAGCACTAAAACCCCCGGACTTCATCCCCAACCTTCAATCCCCTACCGTTACTTCTCAATCAAGAGCCCTCCCCTTTATTGCTTTGAAACCGCCATGGCCATTGATGGCATTTCCCTCCGGTCGTCGATCCTTCCCCCTCTCCCCGACCTATAAAGGGCGAGGTAGAGCCTCTGCCTCACCTCCTTTGCTCAATCGCGCTCCCACATCTCTCCCCTCCTCTACACGCGCCGCCACCCGAACCAACCCGCCACCGAAGCTCGGCCGCCCGTCATCGATCTCCTTCACTACTGCTTCCCCGTCGCCCGCGTCTGCGCCCCAAGCTCCACGTCGAGGTGAGAAGCTTGCACCCTTTGAAATCCAAATGCCCTCGAGCCCGCAGTACCCATCGCCGCTCGCCGGAGTTGAGCCGCCCGCCACGGCCGCCGCGGCGTCCTCCCCGCCGCTCTAGCCACCTCCACGAGCCTTTGGTTGGGTCTGTCTTCTCCCCCTCTTCGTTTTGAGCCCACCCGCGTTGCAATCAGAGCCCTCTAGCTCGGTTTCGAGCATCGCCTACGAGCCGCCATCGTGCGCCGCCGTCCCACAGCCGAGCGTCGCTGCCCCGCCACCGCGCGTCGCATGCGCGCCACAGCACCCGCCCGATCCTAAATCCACGGTGCAGATTAAACCGGAGTAAACCCCCTTAGCCCCGGTCCACCGTGGACCAGTGGACCGAGTCCACCGCCGGTCCATGGCCGCGCCCGCCGTCCGATCCTGATCTGAGGGCCCAGATCCGCCCGACCCCGAGTCAAAAGGACTCCTTACTGGTCAACAGTGGCCATTTTGTTAAAGAGCCCCTGCTCATTTCAGATATTCCAAGCCGGTCCTTCCACCTATTAGAATCTTTACACTTAGGTCCTTTCTTTTATATCTAAGCCCCTTATCTCTCTGGAAATCCCACCCGAGATCCTTGACTTAACCTTTTGTGCTATAGACCTTCGGTTTATATGCATAATTAGGTTTAGGTCCCTGGTTTTTTGCAGTTAAGCCCCTGGAAGCCCTGTTTCTTCACAGAAAAGCCCCTGAATCTTGTTTTAGCCATATCTTTTCCGTTTTTAATCCTTTATAAGCGTTCTTGGTGTCCACGCGACCGTCTTTTCAAACCTGTCAGTTTTAGAACCTTATTTAGCACATAGATCTTGCGTTTTAGCTCCGTTTCCACCGTTTCAAGTTGCGTTAGGTTCATATCAACTCAAACTTCGTGATAGGACCAATGTTATACATGTTCTCTGTTTTATAATTTGTTTAAATATTAAATATGATTAAACTTTATTGCACATGCTTTTCTAATTAAAATAAAATTAGAGTTCAACACATGTTTTCATAAGAAAGTTAATATGATTAATACTATTTGAATAATTCTTTAAAATAAAAGTTAATTAGATGTATATCTCGGTTTTTATAATCAAAGTTAATTTGATTAATGAATATGCAATTTGCTTTCTACTAAAATGTAACATAGGCTATATTCTGAGTTTTCTTAATTAAATGTTAATTTGATTAAAATGAACATAAATGTGTTTTTAAATTACAATTTGATTAGAATAACTCGAAATATAAAGATAAACGCCTAGATGCTTTTACATGCTTCTTTTCAAATTAAATGTTTAATTTACATAAATCATACTTGAATATTTATAAGTAAAATTGGACTAGGCTTACATCGTCTTTTAAAATACAAATATAACTTGCTTAATTATAAATAGGGTATTTCTCTGAAATAACCTATACACGTGATTTTACTTAATTAAAAGATACCAAACATGTAGCTAGCTCTTGTATGTGATCATCCAAATCTCCCGATAGTTCCGAGTGTTCCTTGTGTTCGCTTTCCTAGACCCAAAACTTGTTTTCCCTTTAAGCTTTTCATGCTTGGTGTACTATTTTGTTTATTGAATGTATTCTTTTGTGCTCGTAGACATCGTGCCAGTTTCAAGCGAGCAGCCAGTTGAAGTAGATCAAGAGAAAGTGTTTGAAGAAGAAGAACCTTAGTGTTTAAGCAAGGAAGGCAAGTGGTCTTCTCCCCATGCATATTCTGTGTTGTCCTATATAACTGCATTATTAAGTTTACTTTTATGATGATATTGCATTAATTTGATGGGAACACCTTTTTAAGGACTTACCTAGACTTTTATCCACAATCCTTGGATCAACCCGTTTTAATAAATGTTTTTGGGTAGAATGTGCTAGTTGCTCAACTTGGGTTGGATAAAATGATTTTCCAAGATAAAGGCTTGGATGCTTAATGACGATGCATTTGGTAATACAAGATCATATGATTTAATCGACATGGAGAACCACCCAAGAAAACATGTGCAACCACAGTGTCATATGGCTCTGACCTTAGCCAATTAATTAGGTGTGCGATTGATCTAATGGCCCTTTTTCGAAAGGAGCAGAGGGGGATCCAGGTTGCAGGGGTATAACCCAGTCCTTTTGGGGTAGCAGCCTTTGCTAAGGTGCTGACCACTAGGGAGGGTTATGGTCTGTCCTGATCTGTAACTATGCGGGTCGTTAGTCCTTTGCATGCCTTTGTAAAGGCTTCGTAGCGTCCCTATGCAATCACACCTCGGAAGTGTGGTATGATGCCTGATCAGTATCGCATGGTTGGGTCCAAAGTTCTTCGAAACTTTTACGCGAGCTGTTGGTAAAGTGTGCAAATCTTTGCAGGGTGTAAAATTGATCGATCGGCCGTGCTCACGGTTATGAGCGGCTTGGACCCTCACATGATTAATAAACTTAAAGATGAGAATAAATCGTGGATCGATGACCTTTGAGTTGTTTTGCTTAAAAGTTTCTTAAGTGGGTTGGTATATACTTACATCTAGTAATTAGCCGTTCTTTAATTAAAAGTTTGACAAACATTAAAATGCTAACTGCTGCAAAACCATAGCCTATCCTTGGTAGCCTTGCATCTTCCCCCACTTGTTGAGTACCAACCATAAGTGTACTCAGCCTTTCTTACCGTTGTTCAGAAGAGAACATTGTTGAAGAGTTCTACAATGACTTTGAGGAGTCCTGAGGCATGCGTCCCCCCAGTCAAGTGCCTGTGGAAGCGGAAGATGAAGACTCGTTGTGTAGTTATCGTTTTCCGATGTTAAAGATCTTCGTGTCTTCCGAATGAGTGTAGTAAGTTGTTAAACCCCTTGTTACATTTTACTGTCTATGATATTACACTCATTTCGTCGATCATATGTGTGGAACTAGATCCTGTCACACATATGAGATGCATCTGGTTTCCCTCCGGAAATCGGGTGTGACAGAGTGGTATCAGAGCAGTGTTGACTGTAGGAACGCAACCTTAGCTAGAAATCATCGAAAATTAAGGATTCATGTTCTAGAAAGCCATATTATCTTTCAAAATTATCTTATTTACACATAAAAATCTAATTTATCCTTTGTTCTTTGACAAAAACCATCATTTGTTTTTGATCTATACTGAGTTTGGTTCTTGTTCTGTCAGCTGGATCTACCACCGGTTTTTCCTAGTATAAGTTCTTAGATGGCCTACCCTCTTATCAACTTCGATAGAATCGTTCCTGTGAGGACGTGCGATGCAAATGTTTGATTGTTTGAACACATGTTTGATTTGGAGTTTTGATTGTGTGAGTTGTATTGTGGAGTGATGGCCACAAATGCAACAAAAATTAAATTTTTAGGTTAATAAAGATAGTATGGGTTCAAATCTGGGTTATTCTTATTTGCCATTCAAGTTGGTTGAAGGATTTCAGGAGATCAAAGTCTAGAAGCAACACCAACATCAACAACCAGAAATCTACAAGCATATACAGACATCAACATATGAAAGAAGTTAAAGAAAAAGATGGTCAATTTCTTTCATCCCTGTTGTTCTCCTCTCTACCACAGTGTGATTACAATCACAACAAGAAAAGATGGATATAATATCAATAATTTTACCTTGCTCTTCAATTTGTTTCCAACCTCTTTTGAGCTTACCTTTATCACACAACCAGATGGCGAGTCCCAACGGAAATCACGAAGATAAAGACAACAAAGGAAACATCGACATTCCATCTACAACCTCAGCAATTGAACGCAAGATGCTAGAGTATATGGCAACACAAACTCAGACTCCACAAGTAATGACTCAAACCATGGTTAATATCCATCAGGATATTGTAGAGCAAGCATCAAATCCTAAGAACCCCAACCTTGTTTTGGGTGATAACCATCAGAATCCATCTATTCCACCGTCATTGGACAAAGAAAAGCCATCAGTCATGCAAGCTCAAGTCTTACAGAGACAGAAGCAGACCAACACGCCATCCCCTCATAACACAGAGATAACCAAAGCTAGAGTTCCTGCCGGACCAGTAAAGAAGCAAGTTTTAGAAGCATGGAATTATCAAAATAATAAGAGAAGTCATGGAGCACTAGAGTTGCGAATGAATGAACAACACAAACATATGAAGACTATAGGAACATGTCAAGTTGTGTGCATTATGGTCGTTCATGTCTCCAAAAAGAAGCCAGCCTAATGACAGATGAGGCTAGACAATGTTACCATTTGGATATCAATAAGAAGATGAAGTTATGTACCCAAAATCCAGTCCTAGAAGAAGTTGCTCAAGCTGTAGATGGTAATCAGATTATCAACCTTGAGGATTGGAGTATAACTTTCAAAGAATTTCAGCCTGATAGAATTAAACAACTCAAGAAGCATTCAAGTGAAGAAAGCCAAGACAAAAGTATTAAAAGACTGTGTTTCAGATGCGGTAAAGAAGGCCACTATGTTAATAATCGTCCAACAAAGCGTAAGAGAATTTTGCCTAGTCATGATGGATTATATTGCCTCAAGCGTGGAGAAAATGGACATCTTGCTAGTTGGTGCAAAAGAGGATGAAAATGAACCCCAGGATCGAAGTCTTAATACCTTTACTTCTAGACAAACATGCAATCTCCAGGATACTAAAGCAAGAAAAGAATGTTTCTATTGTAACAAAGAGGGACATTTCATAAGTCAGTGCCCCAAGAAGCTTTTGGATCAAAAGAAGAAAAAACAGATTTGAAGAGTCATTCCAAATAGTCAAAAATGGAGTTAATCCAGCTCTATTCAAATCACTTTATCAAGACAACAAGAAAATTCTACCAAGGCAAGTCAATGAAGCTGAGGAAAGGAATGGACTGTCACAAGCAGAGATAGGTTGAGTATTCCTATGATGTTTATAAAGTGAGTTGTGAAGAATAAAGAATTATGTTTATGGAGCTTGTGTAAGACGAATTATATGGAAGCAAGATAAGTAGTGTTGGATGCTAAACACCAGAAGCCTTGTTTCATGCTAGCCTTTGTGAATCTCGAGACGAGAATCTGTCTTAAATCGGAAGTTCATGTTGCTTCATCTTTTTGAGTTCATCTCTTCATGCATTAGTTCACTATTCCTATCTGAAATACCTTTCTCTAGCAAACAAATGGTAAACATCAGGTCAGGAGGAGGTCAAGACATTCCATCTGTTGTTTGTGCTCATATTGCTAATCAGTAGAATCAAGCACCACCCCCACCCCTTAACCCAGCAATGGATCCAGCAACGCAGCAATTCCTTGCCGCTCAGATGCAGCTAATCCAAAAACTGACTGCCACTATTCAAAACATTCAAGCTCAGCAAAATCAACCACCACCAGCAGCACCACCAGCACCAGTGGACAAGCATAAGGAATTCACGAGTCACCGTGCTCCCACATATTCCCACTCAATCGATCCATTGGATGCTGATGATTGGTTAAAGACTGTCACCAAAGAGTTGGAGATGACACAGTGCACTGATCGAGAGATGGTCTTGTATGCAGCAGGCTGTTTGGAAAGATTAGCAGCTGATTGATGGGATGCGTACACTGTCGCACATGCTGCACCTAACACCATCACCTGGCAGGAGTTCAGGGATAGTTTTCGCGCGCACCACATTCCCTCTGGTGCGATCAAGCTTAAGCAAAGAGAGTTCCTCGCTCTAAAACAAGGCAATATGTCCGTTAACGAGTATCTGGACAAGTGTACTCAGTTGTCTCGCTATGCATCAGATGAAGTTAATACTGATCCAAAGAGGCAAGAACGCTTCCTGGATGGTCTGATAGGGCCACTCAACTATCAACTATAGAGTCACAGCTTCCCGGACTTCGCTACATTACTGAACAAAGCTATAGGTCTGGAGAACAAACGTGTGGAACTTGGTGAACAGAAGCGCAAGTTCCAATCTCGCGGACAATCAGCAACACACGTCCCCGCTTCAACTCATCACAGGGTTCTCAGTTTGGCTCTGGTGGATCAAGTAGAAATTATTTGCAAAGTTCTCAGTTGCAGCATTCAACCCAGCAGTCCCAACATTTCAGCCAACAAACACCACATGTTCCAAATCATCATCGAGATCGCTCAGGTGCACCAGTTGTTAACACCAAAAAATGGTACAGGAAAGAGGCTGACTTGTGGGCCGAGCTTGGTGATGAAATACCATTCGGCTAGGAAAAATCTTCTCAGAGGATTCGGTAAGGGACGCTTGCGGTCGGCAATGCGCTGTCGTTCGACAAAAGGATTGTTTGCGCTTTTAAAGGGAAGTTTTCGGGAATGCGTGGTGACGTGGCCCGATATAAGGAAGGAACGAGTTGATGGCGTATACGAGGTGGACATTGGCGCCAGAGATTTAGTTTAGACATTAAATGTTGTGCTCGTAGTCGACCAGGAGTCGTGTTAGGACAAGGGTATAAATATAAACCCTTGATGTCTGTAATAGGGATCGAACATCTTCACAACTAAACCGGCCCCGTACCAAAATCGAGTCCTTTAATCGAGTCGTCGAGTTCTTTGAGAGGAGCTATCGATCCGTCGACCTCCGTAAGTATCGGCAACCTTGTATCATGTCTAGTATCATGCGGTGGATTTAGACCGTGATGCAAGAAGTCTTGTTACCTTTCTTAGTATCATGCGGTGGATTTAAGCTTGGTTCAAGAGGGTTTCTTGTTAGATCATGAGCCATGCGGTGGGCTAAGATCTAGCTTGGAGCTAGTTATCGGCTCTATTAGATTTGGCAAGATCTAATAGATTCATTAAGTTGCCATGTGTTGCTTTGAGTTTTTACTTTATGTTTAAATTCATGAAACACTCTTTTGCCCAATTTAGATTGGTTTGAATCGGCTTTATCTTGTTTGATGATCCTTATGTTACATGTTCATATCTTTAGCTCAATACGGCGCATGGATCACGTGTTCCCTAATAGCCGAACCCGAATCAATCTAAGTTGTCACGTGTTGCGGGTTCAAGCTTGTTAATCTTGTATGAATCTTGAAAGAACTAGGTATCATGCCGTAGATGCAGGTTTTTGGGTTGTTTTAGAGCTAATCATCCGGTGGATTAGATTTCGATTCAATCTGATAGGTTTATCGTCTTTGGCAATGCTTGTTCCTTCTCCCCGGAACCCGATTCGGATGTACAGCTGTATTCGGTTATGCTACCATGAGTAAAACGTGTTCATAAGTTTTGTTTTAAATAATGCATGCTTTTAACCTTCCATATTTAGATTGTATCATGCGGTGGATTAATCTCTTTGTGGTTGGTGGTGTGATTTCTGTCGGTGCGGAATATGGTCCCGACACTAACCAGTAGATAACGCCTAGGTCTATCCCTCAATGGTCGATGCTAAGCAACAAATGACACAAGGTTTTATCCTGGTTCCGGCCGAGGGGGCCGTACGTCCAGCAGTGGTGTGCTCGTGGCACTATATTGCTCGGCACCGGGGGTGCTTGTAGTGGGGCAAGTACAAGCAAGGCGGGAGAGGAAGCGTGGCTTCCAAGTCCCTGGTGAGTGGCTGAAGATGTTATGGGAGAATAAGAGAGTGAGTGCACGGTGCGTTGTGCTCGACTGTGCTTGTTCCTCTGAACTCGTCCCCCGCGGCTGGGGGCTCGCCTCCCCTTTTATAGGCCAAGGGGGCGGCGAGTTACATGCACGCCGCGCTACCTAGCTACGTGTGGGAGCACGTCGTGCTACGGTGTAGAGCGGGCGGGCCGTCCGGGACAATCTTCGCTACGATCCGGCCATGATGGCCTACCTCGTACCCGAACAGTGGCGGTTCGAGGGTAGGAGGCGGCAGATGGCGATGGCGTTCTCTGATAGGCTTCGAGGGAGGTGCTGATGATGGATGGTACGGGGTACAGGAGCGGGCAGAACGGCGTTCCTTCCCAATGAGCTTTGTGGTGGTGGAGTGGTTGCTGCAGTGCCCGGGCGTGCGCCTGCGGAGTCACGCGTGCGCCTGCGCGTGTGGGTACGGCGGCTGCGCCGTTACGGTGGCGGGATGGCCGCCCACCGCCTAGCGCCCCTCACCTAACTGCGGGGTCACGGGAAAGTGGAGTCGAGGGTGCGCCCGGCCCCCTTTCGAGGGTCGGGCGCGTTAGCCGTATAGTAGCGTGCGCGCGGTGTCACGGGACTGACACCGGCCGTGCGCACGGTCCACCCCACGGTGGCGGGGATGGGCTCCTCCCCGGGGAGTTGGTGCGGCGGCACGGGGCGTGAGCCCGGGGCGCATGATGGCGCCGTCCCCGCGGCGTCGGGGCGTTAAATGCCCGAGTACGGGGCCGGCGCACGCGTGCGGGGGCGCCCGTGAGCGTGGCGGGCCCCGGCCGAGGGCGGAGCGGACCCTCGAGCGAGACGGGACTCGCTTCGAGGGGGAGCGCGCCCTCGAGCGGGCGGGCCCGCTCGAGGGAAGGGTCGCCCCTCGAACGGGGCGGAGCTCGTTCGAGGGAGGGGGTTGCCCCTCGAACGGGGCGGAGCCCGTTCGAGGAGGGGGTGTGCCCTCGGCGAGGCGGAGCACTGCTCGAGGGGTCTTCCCGGACGGGCCGTCTTGGTGGGCCTCGCGGAGTCTGCCGCATGGGCCATGTCCGCATGGTTAGTTTCTGCATGGTTAGGCTTAGCTTATTTTGATGCGGGGATTTAAGTGAGGGTTCTCCCATTGTTTAAGGGGACCCTTAGGGCGGTCCCCGACGGTAGCCCCCGAGCATGCGGGTTTTCCATTGAGGCTCCCGCGGATGCGGAACCTGCGATAGGACGTTCTTCCCTCCTTGTTTGCGAACGCTTTCCGTGGGGCCGCGTCGGCGGACCCGGCGGGTCTAGCCCCCGAAGCCCTGCGGGGGGTGTGGGCTCTCTGCGCGGGGGTTAACCGCGAGCAATTCGGTCGGAAAGGCGTGGCACATATGCCAACCGGCATCGGCGGTATTTCGGCGGCATCGGGGGTGCACGCTCCCCCGTCCTTTGTCTCCCGGCGGGTGCAATTTCAAGGAGGTGTAGCCGTGCGTCAAGCCCCCGAGCCTTGGCACGTTCGAGGCGATCGGGTCGAGCCTCGACGACTTGTTTTTTAACGCGCCCTCGCCGTCCCTCCGCGGGACGGAGGGTGAGGTTTCCACGACTCCCATCGAGCGGGTCGCGAATCGCGGATTCCTCATCGAGGCGCTAGCGGGTGGTTCAAGTGGACGTCCATGCCCCGTTCGATAAGGGTAGGCCGCGCGGTCGGAGACACGTCCATGGAAGCGCTTGCGTGGGTTTGCTAGGTGGGGCTCGGTCCCGTTCGCTAGGGACCGAGGGCGCGGAAGCTCTCCCTCGGTGGGACCCCCCGGCTAGGCCGCCCTCGGCGGCTCTCGAACACGACATGTGGGGCACCCTCGAGCCGACGGGCTCGAGGAACGGCTCGAATGCGCGTGCCCTCGTCGTCCCTAACTGCGTGATCCGAGGCGCCGTTCGAACCCGTCGAGGGCCGGGCTTCGAACCTCCGATCGGTAGGGCCGTGCGGGGCCGTGCATGGACGGCCCCGTCTTCTCGCGTTTGCGGCCGTCGAGGGGTACGGGCGTGCCGGCCCTCGAGGTGCTTGTTGGCGGCACGGCGCGGTATGAGTGCTTTCGGTGTCGCTCTATTTCAAGCGTGACACGGGCGATCCTCTTACGCGCGTGCCTTCTTTTAGGGGGTTGACATCGTCTCGAGTTGGGGGTCATGCCGCTCGAGGGTCCTACGTGGCATGGGTGCCGCGGTGATGCGCTCTACGTCAAGCGAGGTCCGGACGACCTTCTCACGGCGATATCCCATCGAGGGTCGCCTTGTTTCGAGTTGAGGGTCATGCCGCTCGAGGGTTCTACGTGGCATGGGTGCCGCGGTGGTACGCTCTACATCGAGCGAGGGTCCCGGGCGGCCTTCTCACGCGCGAAATCCCATCGAGGGTCGCCTTTGTTTCGAGCCGAGGGTTCGCCTCGCTCGAGGGCTCTCCTTGCTTGGCAAGGGGCCGGGCATTTAATTGCCTTGCGGTCGTGGCCGCGGTTTTGCGGCGCGGGCGCGCCTTTTTAGGCGCGCGGCGCGCGCGCGCGCGTAGTGGGCGGCGTGGCGGCGGACGTGACGGTTTTGCCTCGGTCGGCGCCGGTCTCGCCGTAATGATGACCCGCTGCGGTGTTAGAGCTGCTGCCGGTCGTGGTGGGGCCCGCCGGTCGATGCGATGGAAAGATTCCGCAAGTTAATGCCGGCGGGGCATCCGCTCCGGAGAACTCGCCCGTTGCCTATAAAACTGCGGGGAGGAAGGGACGGCGGTTTTTTACCTTGGCTTCTCACCGTTTTCAGTCCTCCGTCCCTTCGCTTTCGCCTCACTCTTGCGTCGCGCGGGCTCGCCGCTTAGAGCTTTTTCCTCGTTTCCTTGTCCTCCGCCTTCGCACTCGTTCGTCCCCCCTTATGGCGCCGCCTCGGCTTCCGATCGGGGTCCGGAGCCGTACGCCCGGGAGAGGTCGACCGTGACCCGGCTCGCCCCGGGCGGCCGGTCGTCGCCCGCCGGGGAGTGTCGGCCAACGAAGAAGGGCGCCGGCGGAGTGGATCGTGCCGCCGTCGACGCACCTCGAGCCCAACCCGCCGGAGGGTTACGTGGTGAGCTTCCTCCGCTACCACGAGCGCGGCTTCAACGCGCCGGCGAGCACATTCATGCGGGCATTGTGCTACCACTATGGGGTGGAGCCGCACAACTTTGCCCCCAACCCGATCTCGCGAGCGGCCACGTTCGTGGGCGTCCGCGAGGGGTACCGGGGATCCCGATCAGCGGGAGCTGCGGGTACACCTCTTCGCGGGGAGCTCATCACGCGGCCCACGTCGGAGCGAGGACCCGCCGCGCGGTGCGTGCGGCGGGATGTCGCTTGCCCGCGGGGGCGGCTCAAGGATTTTTACATCCCCCGCACCATGACGACGAACAACGCCGGCCGGGAGCGGGGATGGTTTTATCCGCGCAACGGCGAGCCCGGCCTCCCCTCCCTACACCGGTCGGGTGTTCAAGAAGAGGCCGGACTCCCGGGGCTACGGGTTGCCTACGGCCAATCATCGGGCGCGCCGAGAGTCGCGTCCTTGCGCCTGCGGCGGGCGGCGAAGGAGGGGCTCAACGCGATGGGCGTCCTCGCCTTCCTCCACCACCGGCGGGTTGTGCGGGTCGATGGAGAGGCCCCTCTCGCATCTTCGAGATGACGGAGGGCGGCCAACCCCGTCGACACGGCGAGGTCGCGGATGCTCCCGACGCCGCCGGAGCGGCCGTACGCGCTCACCGGGCGCGGAGCGCCGTCGACACCGGACGCCGGCACTGCGGGTCGGACCCCGTGGGATATCGAGATGCTCCCCGTCGGCCCGTTGGTGAGTGTGGTTTTTGATTCTCGTTTTAGTCCTTGTTCTTGCTTCCGTTTCCCGATGCGCCATTGTCGCTCTCGCGCGCGGCGGTGCGGTTCAACGCCGCCAAGTCCGTTCCACCCACCCCCGACTCCCGTGCGCTCGGCGGGGCGGCGGCGCGGCGGGAGCGGCGGGGAGCGGGCGGCGCGCGGGGAGGGAGCACGCAAGGCGGCGCCAAGCGCGCCGCGACGCACGGTCCGCGGAGTGCGGCGGCGGGAGGGGGCGGGGCTCTCCTCCCCGGACATCGAGGAGCCCTCGTCCTCGGAGCGAGGACGAGGAGGAAGAGTACGAAGGGGAGGGCCCCTCGGACGAGGTGGCGACTGCGCCCCCGTCGCCGGAACTCGCGCGGCGTCGGGGGCGATTTTGCTGGGAGCGGGCGCCGCCGGCGCCCGCCGCCGAGCAATCATCGTCGAGGGCGGCACGCGCCGCGGGGGGTGCCGGCGCGTGCCGCGGAGGCACGCGCGGCGGACGTGCTGCGCGCGCGTCCGGCGTGCCCGCGCGCGCGGCGGGGAGCGCGTCCGCGCGGCGGCGTCGTCGTCGAGGGGCGCGTCGGGAGGCGTGCCCGCGCGCGGGCGAGCGTGCCCCCGCGCCTTGCGGCGTCGTCGGGGGGTACGGCATCGGGCGCGCCCGCGCGCGGGGCGGGCGTGCCGTGCGTGCGGCGGCGCCATCGGGGAGGCGGCTGCGTCGGGCGCGGCCGGCCGCGCCGGCCTCGTCAGAGGCCTCGAGGAAAAGGAAGCGGGCCTTTTCCTCCGCGAGGTAAGGAGCCTGTCTTCCTTCGTTTGGTTTTAGTGTGCTTAGCGATTAGATGCTCTAACCCTCCATTCGTGTCTGCGCAGGGCGGTGCCATCCGTCCCTCCTCTTGCACCGGCTAAGGTGCTGAGGACGGACGCGTCGATCCCCACCCGGCGGCGTTCGTCGAGGGGGTCGCGCCGGGGACGAGCGCGGCGGCGGGCACTAGCTCGCAAGGCCGGGCCGGGGCCTCGAGGCCCCGGCCGGCGGATCGGCCGTCGCGGCGCGGCCGGGGGGTCGCGGGGGCGGCCGGCGCGGTCGCCACGGAGGCGCGGGCCGCGGCGGTGGCTACGGTGGAGGTGTCGCCGCGGTGGCGGCCCATTGCGGAAGGGGCGGAGCGGGCGCAACCGCGGGGGCGCCCGCGGATGCGGCGGCACGGGCGGAGGTGGCGGCGACGGCGCCACGACGGGCGCCGTGGCCGCGGAGGCGCGGTGGAGGCGCCGGCGGAGGCGGAGCGGGCGGCTCCTCCCGCCGGCGGTCTCCGGGCGGAGGTGGTGGAGCTCTCGGATGACTCCCCGCCGCCTGGGTGGAACCAGTGGGCCGGCTGGCCGGCCGCGAGCTTCCCCCGAGCCCCGGGGAGGGGGCCCTCGTGAGGCGGCACGAGGGTCACATGATAGTGGGGGGCCGAGGGCACGATGCCGAGGCCTCGTCCTCCCACGCCGGCCACCCTGCTCAGGCGGGGGGGGGGGGGGGGGGGCGTGGAGGATCCCCCGGCGTTTGCTGACGCCCAGAGGGAGCAGGAGCTCTGGGGCGAGCTTCGGAGCCATGGCGCCACGCTCAACCGCGCGTTGAACGAGGCGCTGCGGGTCCACGGCGGCCCGGCCTGGATCGTCTTCCAGGTGAGCCACGGTTGCTCGTCTCTCTTCTTTTTTCATTTCCGTGTGCTGCATTCGAGCCTTGACACTTACGAGATTCGATGTGTGGATGCCAGGAGCTCGAGCGCCGCGCTCGTGACAAGTACAGCGCGTTCGACCGGAGGTGAACGCCGAGGCCCGCCCGGCTCGGGAGCGATGCGGCGCTTTCGACGCGCTTGCGGATGCTCTCGGGACGCCGGACGGTTGGGCGGTGTAGCGGGCGATGGCGTGGTGCGTCGTGCTCCCCGAGAGCTCGGGGCGGGGGCACGGCGCGTCACTCGAGTCTCGAGCGGATCCGCGCGGCCCTCGTCGATCGCGACGAGGGCGGCGTGGAACGCGCGTGAGGACACGGACAAGACGCGGACGGCGGCCGCCACACGGGAGGCGGAGGTGGCCACGCTCGCGCGCGAGACCGGGGGGCTCCGCACGTCGCTCGAGGGGGCGCGGGCGCGGCGGCGCCGGGCGAGGAGCGGGCGCGCGGGTTGGAGCGGCGCGCCAAGGAGGCCGATGACCCGAGGGCAACCCTCGACGCCAAGGCCGCGGCCCTCGTCGCCGCCGAGGAGCGACTCCGGCGGGGAGCGCATCGCCCGCCGGGGGCGAGGGGCGGCTCCGGCGGAGAGCGGGCGCGCCCTCGGCGATGCCGGACGGTGCTTGGAGCGGGAACGCATTGCTCGCGAGGGCGGCGGAGAAGTCGTTGGAGGAGCGGAACGCCGCATTCTCCCGAGGTTGAGGACGAGGCGCTCGCGCTCGGCATCGGCAACGCCGGCCCGGGGAGGCGGCCCCTCGCGAGCAAGGCGAGGCCGTTCAGCGTCTCGAGTTGGAGCTCGAGTCCGCGCGCCGCGACCTCGATGCGGGAGAAGAAGCAAGTCGAGGGTGAGTCACTTTCGACTTGTTTGTTGGTTTTCTGCTCTCGAGAGGGTTCGCTTCCCCTTTCTGATTTCTTGTTGTCTTGTTGGTTCCAGGCTTGCGCACTGCCTTGGGGCACGCGCGGCTGGGCGGGCCGAGGCCCCGCAAGCTTCCTACAACTCCTCCGAGCGGGAGGCTGCGGGAGGCCGCGGGACGCGGCCCTCGAGACCGCCGCGTCGTCGAGGAAGGCGAGGCCCGGGCCGGCGGCTCGGCGGCCGCCGCCGCGCGCGCCCTCGGCGGCCACGTCACGGAGCGGATGCGTCGGGCGTTGCACCCGGGCGTGCGAAGGCCCTCGGAGTGGTGCGATCCCACTACGAGGTCAACCTCGAGGCGGTGGCGGAGGGCTACATCGTGCCGAGGGCGTCGAGGACGAGGTGGCCATGGAGCGCGCGGACGCGCTTGTTGCCGACGCCGCCGGGTCGCTCGCCGAGGCCTTCGAAGAATTCCTCTTCCGGACGCCGCCGATCTTGCCGCTCCTTCCGCCCGAAAGCACACGGGCGGCGGGCCCGTTTTTTGTTTATGTGTATCAGAATTCTGGCCTCGTGGCCTCTTGTAAATAAACAAGTCGTTTCATGAACATGGGCAGTTGTTTGTAAATGAAATCATTTGCTTATTGCGCTTTTTGCTTCTTCTTCTTCCTGAGTAGATTCTAGTTAGGGGAGTTCGCTTTTCGCGGGGGGCCCGCCGGGTTGGAGGCGAGAGAGACGGGCCATAGCCACGCGGCGTAGGGCGTCTGCGGCTCGCACGCTCCTTCGGCGCCGTGCCGCCTACGCCTGTTCGAATCATGGCTCGAGGTTGAAGTGGGAAACAAACTTAGCGCGTGTTGTCACGTTTTTTGCGCGAAAAAATGGGACCATTTGGGGGGGGGGTGCCCCCCCCGCGGGCCCCCGAGGGTAACTTGGGTTTCGGGGGAAAGCCGAGTTGCCCTTTTATTAGATTTGGAGTATTTACATAGGTGGCACCAGGCGGGGCGTTGGCGGGTGCGTTTTTACAACGGAAAATACTTGGAAATCCTAGCTAAGGGTAGAAGCGACGTAGGCGTTGGATGTTCCAAGCGTTGGTGAGTTCTTCGCCGTCCTCGTTGGCAAGCTTGTACGTGCCGGTTTGAGCACCTTCACCACGACGTAGGGTCCCTCCCATGGGGGTGATAGCTTGTGGCGCCCTCGGTTGTCTTGGCGTAGCCTTAGGACCCGGGTCCCCCTCGGCCGAAATCCCTCCGACGTATCTTGCGCGCTTGGTAGCGCCGTAGGGGCTGGTGATATCTTGCGGAGTGCATCAACGCCACGAGGCGTACTTCGTCCGGGCGATCCGGCGAGTCCTCGCGGGCTCGGTCGGTTAGCATCCTTGTTGTAGCCTCGAACCTTGGGCGACCCGTATTCCGCATCCGTGGGGAGGACGGCCTCCGCGCCATGGACTAGGAAAAACGGGGGTGAACCGGTGGCTCTGCTTGGGGTGGTCCTTAGGCTCCACACGACTGCCGGTAGTTCTTGGAGCCATTTTCGGCCGATTTGTTGAGCTGGTCGAAAATTCGGGTTTGAGGCCCCGTAGAATCATGCCGTTGGCACGTTCCACTTGACCGTTGGTCCGTGGGTGTGCCACGAGCGCCCAATCCACGCGGATGTGGAACTTGTCGCAGAACTCCAAGAACTTCCGCCCGTGAACCGGGACCCGTTGTCTGTGATGATGGAGTTTGGCACTCCAAAGCGGTAGACGATGTCGGTGAAGAACGTGACCGCCTGCTCAGCCCTCAAATTCGTGATGGGGCGCACCTCCACCCACTTGGAGAACTTGTCAATTGCAACCAGCAGGTGGGTGAAGCCCCCGGGCGCCTTCCGCAGGGGCCGACGATGTCCAACCCCCACACGGCGAATGGCCATGTTACGGGGATCGTTTGCAGGGCGTGAGCGGGCAAGTTGGTCTTGCGGGCGTAGAAGCGGCACCCTTCGCAAGTGCGCACGATTTCGTTGGCGTCCGCGACCGCGGTAGGCCAATAGAAGCCCTGGCGGAACGCGTTGCCAACGAGGGTGCGTGGCGCGGCGTGGTGGCCACAGATTCCCGCGTGGATGTCCCGTAGGAGCTCGCGCCCCTCGGGAATGGGTATGCACCGCTGGAGGATGCCTGACGCGGCGCGCTTGTACAGCTCGCCGTCGACGAGGGTGAAGGATTTGGCCATCCGGCGATGCGCCCGGGCGCGGCCCGGTCTTCGGGGAGTTCCCCTCGAGCGATCCGGGCGGTGTACTTTTCACGCCAATCCGCTTGGACGGGGAGCGGCTCGTATCCATCGCATCGACCTCGTGGGAGCCGTACCCCTCGAGAAGGGAGAGTACGTACGCCTCGTTCGAGGGGTCCTCTTCCATGGGTTCCGCACCCGCCGGATTCGAGGGAGCCCCCGAGGGTCCGCCGTCGCTCGAGGGGTAGGGCTCGAAGGTGACCGAGGGGCGCGCGATGTCGCGCGCAAAAACGTTCGGGGGGAACGGTGATCCGCCGGACGCTATTTTTGCCGGCTCGTCGCTTCCTCGTTGTGCGGCGGGGTACATGATTAAGCTCGATTCCGTAGAATTTGTCCTCGAGGGCTCGCACGGCTTTACGGTAGGCCTCCATCTTGTCGTCGTGGCCGGCTCGCGTTCTTCATGACTTGGTCGATCACGAGGGCTGCGAATCCCCTCGCACATCGAGGCGCTTGATGCCCAACTCAATGGCGATTTTGAGGCCGCGAGAGAAGGGCCTCGTATTCCGCCATGTTGTTGGACGCGGGGAAGTGGAGACGCCTTGCGTAGCGCATGTGCTCCCCGAGGGGTGACACGAAAAGCGAGGCCCGCGCCCGCTCCTGTCTTCATCACCGAGCCGTCGAAGAACGAGAGTCCAGCACTGCGCTGATACCGGGGGCGGCGGTGCGTGTCCGTCCACTCGGCGACGAAATCGGCTAGGATTTGCGATTTGATGGCCTTGCGCGGAGCGTAGGCGAGCGTCTCGCCCATCAACTCCACGGACCACTCGGCAGTGCACTCGCCGCGTCGGGGTTGCGAATGATCTCTCCCGGCGGGAAGGAAGAGACCACCGTGACCCGGGTGGGCCTCGAAGTAGTGGCGGAGCTTGCGCCGCGCGAGGACCACCGCGTACAACGGCTTCACGGACACGGGGGTAGCGCGTCTTCGTGTCCGACGAGGACTTCGCCGATGTAGTAGACCGGCCTCTCGCACGGGCAAGGCATGCCCTTCCTCCGTGCGCTCCACGACGATCACGGCGGCCGACCACCACGGGTGGTTGCGGCCACGTAGAGTTGGAGGGGTTCGCCGGGTCTCGCGGCGGCGTAAGGATTGGGGCGTGCGTCGGAGACGCCTTCGGCTTGTCGAGCGCTTCCGGGCCTCGGCGGTCCAAGAGAAGCGCTCGTGCTTCTTGAGCGGCCGGTAGAGGGGCGGGCCCTTCTCCACCGAGCCTCGAGACGAAGCGGCTCAAGGCGGCAAGACACCCCAACACCTTCGCACCCCTTTGAGGTCCCGAAGTGGACCCATTCGCTCGAGGGCCGCGACCTTTTCGGGGTTGGCCTCGATTCCCCGTCGGGAGACGATGTATCCTAGGAGCATGCCCCCGCGGCACTCCAAAGACACATTTTCGGGGTTGAGCTTGACCCCCGTTGGCCCGCGAGCGCCGAACGCGATGCCAAGATCGCTAACCGGGTCGTCCGCCTTCCGGTTTTGACGACGATGTCGTCTACGTAAGCCTCGACCGTCCACCCGATATGGTCCCCAAAAACGTGCCGCATGCGGCGCCGATATGTTGCGCCCGCGTTTACGAGGCCAAAAGGCATCGTGACGTAACGAACGTCCCGAACAAAGTGTGATGAACGAAGTCGCGAGCGGGTCGGACTCCTTCATTTTTATTTGGTGACTAGGTATGTGCCCGTGCGTTGCTACGGACAACAAAAAATCTATAGAAAAAATTAATATCTATGCATCAATTTAATTTTAGTGGAACATACTTTTAATTTCAATATTTCTCACGGCAAGAACACAATCATTTCCATTTCACAAATAGTATTAAGTTGCAAAAAATGGAATATTTCTCCATTGCTTCGGTGCAAATAAGGGTTCATCGGCTCATTACACAATTATCTACACAAGCACACACAATTAGATGTAGCAAAAGAAGCACCAAATCTGCTATGAATCTATGATAAGCGATTTTTTATCATCTCGCCACCGGGCATAATAGCATCAACATATATATGGACCTGGCCAAATTGAACTTTGTCGAGCGAGATATCATCCTACCGTACTTGGTGCTGCCCCTCCCATCCTCAAGATCGTATGACATAATGAAATGTGCCCATTGAAAACAAATTTCTTTCAATTTTCTAATCAACAACAAATTACCATATTGATTAAAAATTGTCTTCTCATTGATGATCCACCACTTGGAGTGTTGGAAAAACGTGAATGTCCGCTTGATTCCAAGTTGCCTTATGGAGCCAATCATTATTTTCATCTTCTTCCATTAGTAAGAACCATCTACAAAATAAAAATATGATGCCTTGAAGCCCTCCATGGATATGAAAAATTAAGTAGTACCTCCCCCTAGTTAGCAATTAGCAATTGGTTAAGTTTTGTTTTCCTAGGTTTTAGGATTTTCCATCCTCCTCTCACGGCAACAAATAGAATTTAGTGGCGGTCCACATACACATCAAGGATGGTATGATGACTCCAACGACCAACTATCATTCATGGATATCTCATCTTGAACATATATCACATACAAAATTATAATTGGATATTCATGCACATTAAGATATGTGCAAGCATGCCTACAGAACCACACGTGTGAGCACATGATCAAAGCTCATGGTCCATGCTCATATCACTTGAAAAAATAGTATGACTCAAATATAGCGGGGGCACAATAATATAGTATCATTTGAACCAACAAAGTTATTGTCTACACTTGAAGATAGTGAGCTACATAAATAGGTAGCGACAAAAAATTGTTCATAAGTCATGTCCTTTTTTCCAACACTAAAATGCAGTGTCTTAATAGTTCAAAGGAGGTGAGACTTGCCATGGAAATGGAAGACAACTATTTCAAGAAATTAAGACTAATCATAGGAATTAGATGATAAGAAATTAGTTACTGCTTCGCCTCAATTGGAGCTCCCTCGGCCCATTTAGATGGATTGTTCCTTGATTCAAGAAATATTTTTGACACCACAACCTCTCCCTTGTGCTTCACTATATTCCCGATACGATATTGATGTAATCCGCAATATTTTTCCATGACAACTTATGAAGATATATCACTTACGGATTTCCCATGATTGAGCAAGTTTCAAACTAACGGGTCATCATAAATGACAAAATAAAACAAGAATACATTACAATTGTTACATTCATCTTGAAATCCATCCTTGTAAATCATAAAACGAGCATCATAGTAAATGCATGCATAGTTCACACAACATGACAATCCATCGATTCGACTTAATCTAGACATTGTTCTAGAAGAATTTGCATGAGCACATTACCTTTACGTGCATGGAGGCCATCGGCTACAATTGAACGGATCAAAAGTGTTTCCTAGTTGTTCAAGAAGGCATTCTTTTCTCATCACTTACAAAGGTATCCCGATGTGGCTCCCCCATGCGAGCGGATATAACGGGAAGCAACGACGGAAACCAACCTCTTATAGCATTTATTTGGTGTGATAAAAAGCACCGATGGACATGTAGAAAATCTGTCAAAAATCTATCTAACGAAGCTAGATACCTTTTTTTAGGAAATGGATTAATATAATTAGAGATGGACATAGTTATTCGACATCAATCTCGTGTGTGCTTCTCATTTTCTTTGGGAGGAATTACTGTGCTCATAAATTATCATTCGTGTTTGCGCGAAATCCACCTAATATCCTTTCTTCGTTACACGGCTTCGCTTCCAATCGGTGATGTCCGCACAAATGGCATTAAAAATACATCAATCGCTAATTATGATTATTAATATCGACCCAAATTCTAAAAACTTAAGCTAAAGAAAAGCGGTGACTATAAATATAATGCAAATTTTCTTTCAATAAAGAGAAAGGATTAAAGTTACAAAATGTGGGAAACAAAAGGTTAGATAGTGAAGTCCCGTAGAAGCTATTTTCTTTTCTAGAAGATGGAAAGAACCGAGTTACCTAAATATCAATGTGGAATACCTAATAGCCTTATTGTCTTCCATAAAAAAGTTGAATGTACTAAAAGGAACCTCCATTTGGAAGAAAATACTATCCAAATGGACATAGATGCTTGGGATTATGGCGGATTTGTAATCCTTTTTCTAAAAAAATCTACCTGCGCCACAATGGTTAAGCATTCTCACAAAAGAGTTGATCATACCTCCATACTATATTGATTTGATTGCAAACAATGAACAATTACAGCAAGGTAGTAATGCAATTATCAATCAACCAATGTGTACAAGAACTGACCAATTATTCAAGGCCGTAGTGTGAAATTGCTAGAGCCCAAGCGTAGTGTACAAGAAAAATCTTTCATTGCTACAACGTGTTATCTCCTCTCGCATTGCAATAAATGTCTACCGCTCATACTTCCCGACCAAATTATCACCAATTTTTGCTACAAACGGACCGATCCGGAAATGCATAAAATAAGAAATTTGCACTCAACAACGCAAGAAATTGAAGCGCAAATGAAATTGACCCGCAAAAGAAACCACCACGAACTAAAGAATCACTATGAAATTGATCCACAAATGAAATCACGTGAACACCACTATGAAATTGAGTCCTGCGCTTGGAGAGGTGGGCAACGATACCCGTCCCGGTGCACGGAGAGGTGGGCGGCGTGGACGGTTCGGGGGTTGGAGGGGGGCGCGGCGGCGGCGGCGCGCCACGGATCAACTCGACGTATGGCGGCGCCGCCGGGGACGACAACGACGACGGCGGCGGCGTTTAGGGTTGGAGGTCGACGAAAAGGATGGTGGCGGCGGTTTAGGGTTGGAGGCTTGGAGGTTGAGGCGGGAGGCGGAGCTGCGGTGGGAACGGCATGGGGATTGAGAGGGGGAGGCGGCGTGTGGATCGTGAGGCGGAGTCGAGCGGAGGGCGGGAGTTGCGGCGGTGGCGAGGCTGCGGCGTGATGCGGAGTGGAGGAGAGGAAAGCGAGAGCGTCGAGGGGAATTTTTCGGTTTCGCAACGATTGGGCGTGGGGGGGCGGTGCGTCGCGGAGGGAGGCGAACCGCGGACCGCGCGCGGGGCGCGCGGACGCGCGGCGGTGAACGTACGTTCACCGGGGGTGGGAGTTTGACCGGGAAAAATTCTCCACTTCACACTTTTTAGTAGTAGAGAATATATAATGCATATAAAAAACGGGTAACAAACCTTCTCTGCGACAGAGAAGTTCAAGTACCCTTGCACCAACAGCAAAACCAGCATCCTCCAATCTAAAAAGCAAAAAAAATATGTAGCCCAGATGATATTCAGAAGTAAAACAATTTTTAAGAATCTTCATTATGCTATTCAAAAGTTCAGGTCTACAACTACCTAGATAGATTTGAAGTTATATTTCTGAGATTGGCTGATTTTTAGTTGCTTACAGAAAGGAGAGAAATTCAGTTAAAATACACGACAATTTTTTCATATCCGAATAGCATGGCACTATCCGTGCCTCTAACAATATTAAACCGAGAATGGACGGTGTTAAGCATAAAGGAAGGGTGCTTGCTAGGAATCCCTTATCAAATCATCCAAAGTACAGCGTCCTGGACTCGGTTCCGAACTTATTCATAATATGCAAATAATGCTACCCGTGGTTCTGAATCTTAGTTGAAAAAATTGGAGATGGAACTTCTTGTACACAAGTAGGCAAAGTAGATTCTAACACTGGTGGCTTAACAATATCTTGAGAGGTGAGAACAGACATTAGTGGATTCCGCTTCTAAGAACATAATTCACCGAGAAAGATCTGTTAAAATAAATAAGATCCAAACAAGATGGTCAACAAATAAGTCACTAAAGAATAATTGTAGATGATCTTTTCTGACCATGAAAACACAAGATTTCTTGGTTAAGAGCATAGATATAAACCCGAAGACAATTTAGTGAATACCACAAGTGTGCAATGAGTCCGTCAAGGTAGTACAATGAGAACCCATCAAGACCAAAGCGGGGGAAAGTGCTACGGATAGCAAGAACAAATTGTTTGATAAACTAAATTGATTGTCTAATACCTACCCGCATATCTTGGGTTATTTCAATGCAATCCTCCTTTCATGATAAGTAATTGAAGCAATGATGCTCTTATGCAGTTGATTTCTTCACCATTTGCATACCTTTTTTTTTTAAAAATCGCCTGCTTATCCATGATCACCACCTTAAGGCTGCAGGTCTTCAGCCACTGGTGCCATACTACAACAGAGGGATAACCCCCCAATTGAGAGATGGTTTGATGTAGTGCTGAGAAGGAATCCTGGGAGTAATTAGGGTGTTAGTACATAATAACAAACATCTTGATGCTGCTATTTTTGGATCATAAATATGATCGGTTTGTTCTTTCGGCAAGCACACATCACTCAGTTAGTAATGATTTGTTTTCTAAACAAGCTGTAGGAAGGAAGGATTACTAATCAGAGTGCCTAAAACTAATGTCAATGAGATGTGTAAGACAAAAAACGCTGATTGGTATTTGGTTAGATGTGCACTCACCTTGTGTTAGTGCACGAGAACCACAACTCATGATCAAGGAAGAATTCCGGCTAATCCCTCGAAAGCTCTCAAATATCAACCTCTTTCCTGCCCTATTTATGTCCTCCTTTGTCTCATCCATGTATGTCCAGAGTGACGATGGCTGATCAAGCAAATGTACATGATAAATTCTTCGATGAGGCAACCTAATTGATCAATAACATAATATGTGATACATTTTCTACAATCATAAAGGAGAATTAGTGGACAATAGTTTGCTATCTATCATAAGCATTCTATCAAACACCTGGTGGGTAGACGGTAACATTGTAGACCGAGGAGGAAGTCATTGTTGGTGAGGTGGTACCATGCTTCGGAGGGGGTCGTTGCTGGCCACTATGCAGGAAGTGTGGAAACAAACATGATATACACTCAGTAATCCACTCGCAACAGTGAATCAAATCATACTCAAAAGTGAATTAGCTTATAGTTGAATGAGTACGGGGATTTGTCACTGCTTACTCTGTTGACCACGAAAGCAGCCCAGCCTGGGATGCCATGCAACAGGCTGTCACAATCGCTACCGCGGCTGTGAGCCACCGCCAGCAGCAAGCACTCCAAGCACACAAGCACCGACAAGGCACCAACAAGCAACCGCCCAGCCCGTCACCGGTCGCAACGCTGGCCATCACCGAATCACGCATTTGTAGTGATGCGCCCCCTCCTCGCGGCTCCCGGCGTGGGAGCGGGTCCATCTTATGAAGGCCGGGCGGTGGCTCTAGCGCATCGATGATCCAACACGCGTCGGTTGCCGCTTCATCCGCATCCACCGCTTGCGCGGGCGCGCGCCACCACCGGATCTAGCGCCGGTCCATCCTCGTCGGATATCGCACGCGACGGATGCGAGAGCGGAGTGGAGGAATGACGGCGATGGCGAAGAGGAGCCATTCGGTGGCATGGAGGAGCGCGGACGGTCGTGGGCCCCGAGGAAGTAGGTTTGGGGAGGCGGCGGCGGCGCCGGTGTGGCCGCGGGGTGCCGCCGTGGCGGGCGGCGGAGGGAAAAGGGCGAGGGAGGAGCGGATGGTGCGGGATTTTGGGAGGAGGAGGCGCGAGAAACGACGCGTGGTTGGTGGGAATCATGCACGGGATTGGGGGAGGAGCGGAAAAACGACGCGTGAATGGTGTAGACGATGCACGGCGGTGGCGGCGGACGGCGAAGGGCGGCGCACGGTGGACGGCGGAAGGCACGAGGGCGGTCAACGGGAGGCGTGGATGGCGGCGAGGAGGATGGCGGCGGCGCGAAGATGGGATCGGCGGTGCGGTGGATTGGATTGGATTGGATTGGGAGGGAGGGAGGTGCGGGATTCATCGCGGAGCGGAGGGATGGTGGGACCGAGAGGGAGGCGCGGGCGGACGCGGGCGGACGCACGCGGAGAGGGTGGGGGCGCGGGACGGGGGTGGCACGCGAGGGCGGTGAACGTACGTTCACCACGGGTGGGAGTTTGACCGGGAAAAATTCTCCACTTCACACTTTTTAGTAGTAGAGATATCCCGAATAGGCATCAAGGAAATAGAGTAGTTCACACCGGGCCGTGTGGAATCAACGATCCGATCTATGCGTGGCAAAGGAAAAGGAACTTTTGGACATGCTTTATTGAGGCCGGTGTAGTCAATACACATCCTCCACTTCCGTTTTTCTTTTTTACAAGCACGGGGATTAGCTAGCCACGTAGGGTGGAACACTTCCTTGATGAATCCGGCCTCGAGAAGCTTCCGCAGCCTCCGCTCCGATCGCCCGCCGCCGTTCCTCGTCGAAGCGGCGCGGCCGGCCGCCGCACGAGCGCGAGCGTTAGGCGAGGATATCAAGGGAGTGCTCGGCGACCTCCCTCGGGATGCCCGGCATGTCCGAGGGGCTCCACGCGAAGACGTCGGCGTTGGCGCGGAGGAAGTCGACGAGCACCTTGCTTCCTATTTAGGATCGAGGGTCGAGGCGACCCTCAACGCTTTGCCCTCGGGGGCCGACGGGTCGAGGGGGACCCCTTTGGTTTGCTCGGCGGCCTCGAACGTGCCGACGTGCTTGGCGGCGGAGGCCGAGGTCGTCGTTGACCATCTTCTCCGGTGTGTTTACCGGCGCTTCATCCAGCGCTAGCGCCTCTGCATGTTCCACGCACTCGACATCGCAGTCGAATGCGTGCTCGATCGACGACCCGACGGTGATGACGCCGTTTGGACCGGCATCTTCATCTTCGAGTACGTGTAGTTGGGGACCGCCATGAACTTGGCATAGCATGGTCGCCCAAGGATGGCATGGTAGGCCCCTTTGAATCCCACCACTTCGAATGTGAGGGTTTCCTTGCGGAAATTCTTGGGGGTCCCAAACCGGACGGGCGGTCGATGCGCCCGAGGGGTTGAACACCGCTTGCCGGGCGCGATGCGGGTGAAACGGCTTCGTGCTCGGGCCGCGCCCGGGTCCGACCCAATCCCCATCGGGCGCAATGTATGCGCGAAGAGGATGTTGAGGCTACGCCTCCGTCCATAAGGACCTTCGAAAACCGGGGCGTTCCCAATGATGGGATCGACTACCGGTGGGTGCGGCCGGGTTCGGGATGCGATTTGGGTGATCATCCCGGCTAAAGGTGATGGCATCCTTCGACCGGTTGAGAAAGGCGGAGGTGCCCTCTCTGCGGCGAGGACTTCGTGCCGCTCCCTTCTTGCGCCGCCGGGTTGACATGTCGACGAGTAGGTCCCCCCAAAGATGAGGAACACGTTTTCGACGGCGGGGAAACCACCCGCGTCGCCATCGCCCCCATCCTTCTTGGCCTCGGCCTCCTTCGCGGCGGCACGGCCATAGAACTTCTTGAGCATGTCGCCTTCGCTCAAGAGTGTGATTCACGGGGGTCTTGTGGTAGGGGCATGGCTTCTTCATCATGTCGTCGAACACCCCCGGGCCTCGAGGAGCGGTCGAGGGCCCCCGTCGGGGCGGGTCAACGGCGAGGGCCTCGGCGTTGCCGCCGTTGCGCCCCGCTCGCGCGCCTCGCGGCGCGGCTTCTTCCCCTTCTTGCCCCGCTTGTCGTTGCGGCGCGGCTCCTTGGACCCGGCGCCCTCCGCGGGCGTGTCCTCGGAGCGCTTGCCCTTCTTGCGGTTGAAGATTGCCCCCACGGCCTCCTCTCCCGGAGGCGAAGCGGTGGCAATGTCAAACGGCTCGTTCGAGTCCGTGGGCGGGGGCTGCGTCCCGGCTCGCGCACAAGGTCCCGACACGTGGTGCCCTCGAGGAACGCGTGCACGATCTCGGATTGTGCCACGGCGGGGAGCTACGTGCGGCGCTTGGAGAAGCGCCGTATGAAGTCCCGCGGCGACTCGCCGGCTTCTCGCGTGCGGGGAGCGCGGATCCCCGAGGAGTTCCCGGGCGCACGTATGTGCCCCGGAAGTTGCCCACGAAGGTGTGGACTAGATCGTCCCGGTTATGGATGCGGGCCGGCGGGCAAGTGCTCGAGCCATGTCCCGGCCGCATCGCCCGGATGCAAGGGCAAGTTGCGGATGATCACTTCGTCGTTGGTGGCCCCGCCCACCGACGAGGCCGAGGGCGGTAATCGTTGAGCCGGACACGAGGGTCGCGTCTCCCCGTTGTACTTGACGATTGTCGAGGGCTGACGGAAGCGCTGGGGGAACGCTGCCGCGCGGATCTCCCGGCTGAACACACGGGTGCCCGGGGGCTCCGGCGTTGGGGAGCGATCCTCACCGCTGTCGTAGCGTCCACCCCTTCGAGGGTGGTAGCCCCTGGCCGCTCGCGCGTCCGCCTTGCTGGTGCGCCTGGCGTTGATGACGTTGCGGGCGTCTCCATCTAGCGCCCTGCGTGTGTCAAGGAGCCGCTCCTTGGCCGGCGTGCGCCCCTGGTCAGCAGGTTGACCCACGTGCACCGAGGGTTCGCCCCCTGGTGCCGGATCATCACCCCGCGCGTCCCCCTGTTGGCGGATGCGTGAGGCCGAGCTCTCGGCCTGCTGGACGGCCGCTTGCTCAAGGAGGGTCTGCACCTCGCGGTGCATGTCTCGAGCCTCGGGGGTCGAGGGTGCTGGCATGGCGCGCAGCAGTGTCGCGGCGGCGATGAGCTTTTGGCTCGCCCGCGGCGGAGTATCCGCGTTGTCGACGTTGGGGACGGGGTTGAGGCGGTCACGGACTTGTCGGCCCGCCTCCCCGCGCGCGTTCGCCGCGCGCGGAGGCCTCCCCCCGCCATCGAAGCGCGGAGTAGCCGCACGGTCGGTACTCCCTGCGCGGCTTGGCCTCGAGCTCGCGAGCTTGGGCCATCCGCGCGTCAACGTCGGCCCCGGCGGGTGCGCTTGGCCCCGCGGCTAGGCGCGTGGCGACCCCCGGGGCCGGCGTGACTTCCCCATCTCGGCGCCGCCGCCGCGCCGGCGGCGTTGGCCGGGTCGTTGGTGATGACGGCGCAACATTCCCGCGTGGGGTCGTAGCTCCCGGTCTTTGGAGTCGTCGGAGCGACCAAACCAATAGTCGGTGGCGTCGAGGAAGCGCCCGAACGCGCACCGGGTCCGGCACGCCAGAGAAGTCCCACTCCGCGTACCCATGGCGGGTGGCGGGTGGCATCGTGTCGACGGAGCCCAGGGACGACTCGTCCGCTGCTGAAGTGCCAGGATCCCTGGCGACGAGGACATGCCGACCAGGCGGAACCCTGCGCATTGTCGAGTTGACGTTGGCGTTGTAGGCCGTAGTGGCGCCACGCGGCCGATGGGGGATGCGCGGTCCCCGAGACCGCACGCGGTCCCGCCGGGGCGGTGGCGGTCGTCGTGACGGTGGGCGCACCGCGTTGGGCGGCGCGCGCTCGGCCGCCGCCGCTCGGACCGCGCCCGACGCGAGCGTAGCCCGGAGCGACGACGGCGTCGCGGCGCGACGGCCCGCGGCATCCGGTGCTGCGCGGCGCCGCGCGCGGTGTCGTGCGTGCGGCGGAGACCGCAGCGGACCCCGGCCTCGCGGCGCGCGCGGAGCTCCTCACGGTTGGTGAGGCGCATGAGATAGCCGTTCCCCGTGGCCCGGAAGTTCAAGTCCCCGAAGCGGATCTCGAACCCCGGGAAGAGGGTCCGAGCTACCCATGTTGTAGCGGGTGCTACGGTACTCGGTACGGATCACCATGGAGGGAGTTAGCGAAATGACCTTAGGCGCTCGTGAGCCCCACGGTGGGCGCCAAGCGTCGGTGCGGAATATGGTCCCGACACTAACCGGTAGATAACGCCTAGGTCTATCCCTCAATGGTCGATGCTAAGCAACAAATGACACAAGGTTTTATCCCGGTTCCCGCCGAGGAGGCCGTACGTCCGGCGGTGGTGTGCTCGTGGCACTATATTGCTCGGCACCGGGGGTGCTTGTAGTGGGGCAAGTACAAGCAAGGCGGGAGAGGAAGTGTGGCTTCCAAGTCCCTGGTGAGTGGCCGAAGATGTTATGGGAGAATAAGAGAGTGAGTGCACGGTGCGTTGTGCTCAACTGTGCTTGTTCCTCTGAACTCCTCTCCCCCGCGGCTGGGGGCTCGCCTCCCCTTTTATAGGCCAAGGGGGCGGCGAGTTACATGCACGCCGCGCTACCTAGCTACGTGTGGGAGCACGTCGTGCTACGGTGTAGAGCGGGCGGCTGTCCGGACAATCTTCGCTACGATCCGGCCATGATGGCCTACCTCGTACCCGAACAGTGGCGGTTCGAGGGTAGGAGGCGGCAGATGGCGATGGCGTTCTCTGATAGGCTTCGAGGGAGGTGCTGATGATGGCTGGTACGGGGTACGGGGAGCGGGCGAACGGCGTTCCTTCCCAATGAGCTCGCGGTGGTGGAGTGGTTCGCTGCGGTGCCGGGCGTGCGCTCGCGGAGTCACGCGTGCGCTTGCGCGCGTGGGTACGACGGCCGCGCCGTTACGGTGGCCGGGATGGCCGCCCACCGCCTAGCGCCCCTCACCCAACCTGCGGGGTCACGGGGAAAGTGGAGTCGAGGGTGCGCCGGCCCCCCTTTCGAGGGTCGGGCGCGTTAGCCGTACGAGTAGCGTGCGCGCGGTGTCACGGGACCGACACCGGCCGTCCGCACGTCCACCCCACGGGGGCGGGGATGGGCTCCTCCCTGGGGAGTTGGTGCGGCGGCACGGGCGTGAGCCCCGGCGCATGATGGCGCCGTCCCGCGGCGTCGGGGCGTTAAATGCCCGAGTACGGGGCCGGCGCACGCGTGCGGGGCGCCCGTGAGCGTGGTGGGCCCCGGCCGAGGGCGGAGCGGACCCTCGAGCGAGACGGGACTCGCTTCGAGGGGAGCGCGCCCTCGAGCGGGGCGGGCCCGCTCGAGGGAAGGGTCGCCCCTCGAACGGGGGCGGAGCTCGTTCGAGGAGGGGGTTGCCCCTCGAACGGGGCGGAGCCCGTTCGAGGAGGGGGGTGTGCCCTCGGGCGGCGGAGCCCGCTCGAGGGTCTTCCCGCACGGCCGTCTTGGTGGGCCTCCGAGTCCTGCCGCATGGGCCATGTCCTGCATGGTTAGTTTCCTGCATGGTTAGGCTTAGCTTATTTTGATGCAGGGATTTAAGTGAGGGTTCTCCCATTGTTTAAGGGGACCCTTAGGGCGGTCCCCGACAATTTCAAACAAGTTGTATCATGCAGTGGATTAACTTGTTTGGTTTCATGCTTGACGGGTTTGAAAGTACCTAGACATGCGGTAGACTAGTGCTTTTGGCCTATGCATGCTTGTTTATTTCATATTTATAATCATGCTTTTACCTCATTTATTTAAATTGTTATTTATCCTCGAGAATCGGTCATGATCATGTACGAGTAACACTATTTAAACAAAGACCGATCCTTCGTCATGCTTACATCATCCATTCGGCTACTTCATGTTTTCATGTTTAACAGCTCCCGAATGATATTTGAACTGCTGATAGATAGCTTGTTGTAGCTATATATCATTTTAATTGGCTTTTAGCCGTAAATACGGAACTGTCTGGTACCACCCGGCAAGTTCCATGTTTTATCTAACTATTTTTATTCCTTTGTCAGTTTCAGGAAAATTGACTGGCACGCTTTCATGATTCATCACGTGTGTTAAGCCAGCTTCTTTCGGCTTGCTGTGTGCTTGGCGCGAGGTGCTGATTTTTCGTCAACACACTTTTTTGGCCCAGTGGGACACTCTAATTGATTCAAGATGCCTGATATTCACGACGTCATGGATGTCACCATTGATGACCTGTCTCCGGAGCAACAAGTGCAGTTGAAAGATGCCATTGACCAGTTTCAACAGAAATGCTTGATGTCATTTGGCAAGAACAGAAGTGGTGTGCCGTACCTTAAATCTGACATGCCAAGGGTTCTGTTACCAGGGGAGCCTGATTCCACGGCTGCTCAAGAGAAACAGGAGGTTTTGAATGCTTTTCGGGAAACTATTGACAACGTAATGGTTAAACATCATACTGCTTTCCTGAATATGTTCAAGCAAATGATGGTTGGAGTCTTTGGCCCAAGCATGGAGAGGATGCTTAGTCGAGTATCACCTCAAACATCTATTGCGGAGGTTGGAGAAACCAGTACTGCTCAGCCAGCTCGAGATGCAGGTGCTCAACCACCACTGCAAGGCCAACCAATCCAGCCACCTCCACAAAGCGTTGGGAGTCAACCGGTCCAGCCGCCTCTACAAAACAATGGAGGTCGCCCAGTCCAACAACCGAACCTGTATCAGGCTAATGGACCTACATATGGGGATCTGGCGTTTGGTTCATCTGGAGTTCAACCTAACTCTACTTACAGGATAGCCCCAGCCAACAATAGGCTGTAGAAGAACATGTATGGTGGGGGATATTCAGAAGTCATGGACTATGGCGCCATTGATGCTTTCCCAAACCCTGGATATGGTACAACTGCAAGAATGCAAGATGCTAATGATGATCTCATGATGCAGAAAATGGCCGATATTTTACAAAATCAATTCAGGCTTAAACCTAAAATGCAGGAACAAGCTTACACTCGTCCTTTCCTAGAGTGGTATCACAGAGTGATTTTGCCACCAAGGGTGAAACCTCCTACAGATTTCACAAAGTTCTCTGGGCAAGATGACACAAGTACTGTGGAGCACATTGCCCGATACTTGATGCAGCTTGGGGAAGCTTCAGCTGATGAGGCGTTCAGGGTCAGATACTTCCCTTTGTCGTTGACAGGCCCGACCTTTACATGGTTTTCTTCTTTGCCTCCTCAATCGGTCAACACCTGGAAAGACTTGGAACAGAAGTTCCATGCTCATTACTTCAGTGGTAGCACTGAGAAGAAGCTAATTGATCTGGCTACCTTGAGGCAGAGGCACAATGAAACACCCTTAGAATTTCTCAGAAGGTTCAAAGAGGTTAAGGGCATGTGCTTCTCTTTGAACCTACCAGATGATCAATTGGCTGACATGGCTGTTGCGGGAATGTTACCAGCTATTCGAGAGAAGCTGTTTGGCATGGAGTTTGACAATCTTGGTCAGCTATCCCAGAGGTTGTCATTAATGAGCAATCAAGCCTACGGATTCAAGAAAGATTCCAGGTTTGCCAAGCACAATGACATAGCTGATATCTATAACTAGTTCCTCGAAAGAGCTGAGCAACTGGAGGAGTTTGATGATGACGAGGAAGTGGCCGCAGCTGAGATCATGTGGGGCAAAGAGCCATTAACTGTGAATCATCGATGGATAAAGCAAGCCAAGGGCACGTATGACTTTGACGTGACTAAGGCTGACAAGCTCTTTTTGTTCCTGGTGAAGGAAGGTCGAATCAAGTTGCCAGAGGGGCATTCTATGCTTCGGCCCGATGGAGTTAAAGAGAAACGTTACTGTGGTTTTCATGACAGGAACTCTCACTCCATCAATGATTGCAGGGTTTTTAGGATGAGGATCCAGAAAGCTATCCAGGAGGGTCACTTGAAATTTGAAAATAAGATGAAGCTGGATGGCCACCCTTTCCATGGTTGGCTTTTCTGTTAATATGGTGACTACTGAGGAAAAGGGGAAAGTGAAGGTCTTGACTTTAGCTAGAGCAAAACAGGATAGATCAGTTGATCCTACACGTCAAGTGACAGTGGAACAAGTCCACAAAGAGGCTCCTCGCATCCTGAAAAGCCCAGGGTGACTACACGCATTCTCCTTAACAAGTGCCAGCGTCAGCAGGAAAAGGAACGCTACCAGAAGCAAAAATACGAAGAGGAGAAGTGGAGATTTGAAGAAGAAGCGCGCAGATGAGAACTGTAAGAGCATGCACGGGAACAGGAGCGTGCACATTGGGGATGCACATTCTTCAGGCATTGCTGGAACGAGGGTTTGAAGCTCCCCACACTGAACAATTGCCCTGAATGCAGTGATAAGTACACTGAGTATAGGCAGGAAACTGTCAATCGCCGATCCGTCCACGAGAGAATTGGAAGGATACATCTTAATGACGGTCGGTGCGTAAAAATAAATGAAGTCAATGATCACCCAAGGAAAAGACATGCTGATCAAAAGTGGGTTGATCAAGAGGAACAGGAACACGAATACATCTGGCAAGAAGGACAGTGGTGCCCGCCTGGCTTGAGGAGAAGCCAAAAGAGAAGGGTTCGGCGCTTGAGGAACCAAGAATTGAAGCAGGCAGGGATCAAGAGAAAGCAAGTGTTGTCGTATGGACCTCCCTGGGCCCACTACCTCGGTGGGTACCAGGACCGACTACTCGGTGGGCCCCTGGGACTACCCGGCTTGCGCTACACGGCACCTGATGGCGTGGAGCACAAGGACTACGGAGGAGAAGTACTCGGTTAGGAAGGCCGTACATGTCCCGCACTGTATGGAAGACTCCTAGACGTACTCGACTAGTACTCTCTCCCTACTCCAACTTGTAACCCCGCCTCCCGGACTATATAAGGCGGGCGGGGACCCTTCTCTAGCATCTCATGCAATCCAATCTCACGGTGCACTATTACACCATCTTGTAATCGTGCCCAATCAATCCCGAGCTACGCGGCATACAGGACGTAGGGTATTACGCACCTCGCGGCCCGAACTGTCTAAATTGTGTGCCTCGTGTCTCTTCCTTCGAGTTACCGATCTCGGCGAGGCCATATTCATCTACTTCGGGTACTCCCCTTAGTAGGTTGCCGGTCTAAAACACCGACACGGGGCGCGCCAGGTAGGGGATCTCACCCGAGATCACATGGCGAACTCGACGGCTCCCGTCTACTTCAAGCCAACCGTCGCCTTCAACCGCGGCGACACCTTTGTGTTCGGCGCACGGGTGCCGCTCGCGGACGGCGCGGGCTCTTTCCAGCGCCGCCTCACCATGCCGCCCAACCCAAAGACCGGCTTCGTGACGCTTCCTGAAGTTGTCACAGGCGAACTCGCCGGCAAGTTCGGTGAAATTTCGCTCTTCGACCATCACGCTGACTTCGAGCTCGAGTCCGCTTCCAACTCGAACTCGACGTCTCCATGGGTTATCGCATGCGAGCCAGCTGCTCAGCCATCGCATGTGGTCCCACCACTCCGTGAGCGCTCCGCGCGTGGCCCCCGCATCCTCAGCTGGGCCCGCACGGGGCTCCATCTTCGCACCGGGCCGGCAAGGAGCCCGTACCCGAGTACAACTCAGACTCCGACACCGCCCCCGGCCATGCTTCGGACTCCAACCCTCTCTCCGAGTTCTACTCGAATCCCGCATACGAGTTCGACTTCGGGTCGGACCACGAGGGATTCCGAGTCCGAGGACAACTCCACCGAGCATCCCTTGTCGGGGCCGGCCTGCGGGGCGGTTATAACATCCACACCGACCGGGAGATTCGTCTGCGGCCGGACCGCAAGCCGCCGACTCGATAAGTGGAGACTCACGCTACGTCGCCTACATCGACTCGCTACCGTTCCAGGAGGGAACACCACTTGCCCGAGCTGACTCGAACACCCCAACTGAGGTGGCGGTTTCTGAGTCCAGCCTTGGCACCCCTGATCGCCAAGTCTTCATGGCTGCTGGCGACACCCCAGGACCTTCAGAGATGGCTCAGGACAAGTACCTTGAAGACATCTCCTCTGACGAGCTCTCTGCTGATGCTCCAGCAAATGAGACCCCCGCAAACAGAGACGCTCGACGTGAGCGTAACAGGAAGCAGCGAACATCGCCGACGCCTCCGGGACAACCTCCCCATCCGCAACCTCGCAGAAGCTCTCGAGGCGGTCGAGAGCAGAGTACAAACTACCCCCGAGCAATGCCTCATGTCGATCACTGCGATCGCACGTCAGGCTCAGGGCATACGCGCTGGAGAGGTCATTGCCAAGCTCGCTGAAGACGCCTACTTCATGCGGGTCGACAACAGGGTCAACCAACCTCCTCCCACCAGGCACCGCGACAACGAGGCTATAAGTCGCAGCGCCGGCAACGGTCCCAACCGTACTTGAGCCGAGCTTCCCGCTCAGCGCAACCGCACTCGCTCGAACGCCGGCGGACCTCCACAAGGTGGCAACAGCAACCGCGACGTCGTCCCTCACCGCGCTCCTGCCGGCGGCGCCGCGATCCCGACGGTGGCGGCGGCGGCGGCGGAAGCTCCAACCGAGGGAGCCGACGGGGAGGGCCGCCGGCGGCGCGCGGTCGCGGCCGGCGGTGGTCACGCGAACAGCCACGCCTCCGGCGCCTCACAGGGCGGCTACGACGCCCCCCAGAAGATTGAGGAGCTGCGGCGGAAGAAGTCGACCACCGCAGGCGACAATGACGACTTCCCCGCCTTCTCACCTCGACTTCGCAACTTGCTCCTCCCCGACAAGTTCAAGCCTTTGGGGATCACCAAGTACGACGCGAAGCAGGATCCCATCCAGTGGCTCAGGTGCTACGCCCTCTCCATCGAGAATGCTGGCGGCAACAACGACACCAAGTGCCTCTACTTCCCCTTCGCCTAGACCAAGCTCCACTCACATGGCTCGAGTCGCTGGACAAGCACTCGATCGACAAGTGGGACCAGCTGAAGAAGCAGTTCACCAGCAACTTCGCGGGCGCCATGGGCCGATCGGGTACTCGCATGGACCTGTCCATGGTCAAGCAGGAACAAGGCGAGACCCTCCGCAAGTACATGCGCCGCTTCTTCAACAAGTGCGCTACCATAGTCGACGTCACCGACAAGGAGGTCATCGACCTCTTCCAAGACGGCCTCTACCATCGCCGCACCTTTGAAGACTTTAGTCGTCGCCTCCCCAAGTCCATCCCCCACCTCAAGGACATGATCACGTCCTGGGCGGATGAAGAAGACAAGGCCAACGCTAAGTACGACGCCATCCGTGGCAAGAGCAAGCAGAATACGGGCGGCGGCAATAGCAACAACGGGAACCAAGGCGGTCGCAACAACAACAACAACAACTCGGGTCCCATCCAACGGCCAGATGGATAAGTCCGCGCTCGGCTGACTCAGCGGCTGTGCGTGACCCTTCACATTCTACTAGTCGATGCGCCTCAGCTCGGGGGCTCGGCTACTTCTACTCGACTACCTGGGAAGTGACAAGACTCAGGAGCATCTCAGGACACATTCTTCAAGATGACCCTTCAATTTGAGAGGAAGTACTCAACTCAAGGCTCGGGGGCTCCGTGCCACGTGTCCTTCGGTTTTTTCTCTTCGGATTTTTCGGGATTTTCTTGCCAAGACTTCAGATGGACCCTCAGCTAGAGCCTATGGCTCAACCTAAGGCTCGGGGGCTACTCCATATGGAGTGCGATTTTGCAATCGCACTTCCATATCAGCTTCGGCTTCAAGACAAGGTGGGCATTTTTTGAAGACCTTCGAAGGCAGCGCTCGAGGACGCTTGGGACTACTCGAGAAGACTTCAAGATTGCTCAAACATCAGCTGGAGTACATTCCAGCCTCGGGATGCTTCGACTACTCTTGAGGACTTTTGACTTGTAGTACTTGGGGATGCTTGAGGACTACTCGTTAAGGCCGTCAAGATTACTTGAAGCTATCCTTCTCGACTACAAAGTACTCGGGGGCTTGTCGTATGGACCTCCCTGGGCCCACTACCTCGGTGGGTACTAGGACCGACTACTCGGTGGGCCCCTGGGACTACCCGGCTTGCGCTACACGGCACCTGATGGCGTGGAGCACAAGGACTACGGAGGAGAAGTACTCGGTTAGGAAGCTGTACATGTCCCGCACTGTATGGAAGACTCCTAGACGTACTCGACTAGTACTCTCTCCCTACTCCGACTTGTAACCCTACCTCCCGAACTATATAAGGCGAGGCAGGGACCCTTCTCTAGCATCTCATCCAATCCAATCCCATGGCACACTATTACACCATCTTGTAATCATGCCCAATCAATCCAGAGCTACGCAGCATACAGGGCGTAGGGTATTACGCACCTCGCGGCCCGAACCTGTCTAAATTGTGTGCCACGTGTCTCTTCCTTCGAGTTACTGATCTCGGTGAGGCCACATTCATCTACTTCGGGTACTCCCCTTAGTAGGTTGCCGGTCTAAAACACCGAAAAGTGTGGCGTCCAAAGGACAGGCCTGAAGGATTGGGTCGTTCGGCTCTGGCATGCATGGTATACTTTTTGCCGAATGAGTTCATGGCTCTAGCTAACCAAGTTGTGTAGGAAGAAACATCTCTAGATATCAATGATGATGAGCAACTTGGGGGGTTAATGGCGCAGCTGGTACTGGCCAAGCAATCAACTTTCGACAAACCGGCCAAGATTCGACACATGAGGCCGTTGTACTTGAAAGGATATGTCAATGGCAAGCCATTGACCAAGATGTTTGTTGATGGTGGAGCTGCAGTCAACGTGATGCCATACACTACATTCAGGAAGCTTGGCATGGGCCCTGAAGATTTAACGCCAACAAGCATAATTCTGAATGATTTTGCTGGAAATACTTCAAATACCAAGGGCTGCGTGCACGTGGACCTGATGATTGGGTCTAAGACTTTGCTCACAACCTTATTTGTCATCGAGGGCAAAGGAGCTTACAGCTTGCTGGTCGGACGGGACTGGATCCATGCAAACTGCTGCATTCCATCTACCATGCACCAACAACTTGTTCAATGGGTAGATGATGATATTGAGGTAGTCCAAGCAGATGATTCAGTGAGTGTGGCTAATGTCGAACCAGCTTTCTGGGAGTATCAAGGCATCGATTGCTTCTCAGGAAAAGACTGGGGTGAAGATCCTGTTGAACTAGTCAGCAGTGATCAACAGCCGATTCAAGCAGTCGGCTCTTATAGCAATTTTTAATGGATAATCCGATTGATGGAACTGATGGGAAGTTAGGACGTGGATTCATGTCGGCTGAAAAATTGGAGGAAATTGACATTGGAGATGGTGACAAGCCAAGGCCGACATTTATCAGTGCTAACTTGGATTCGAGTTTCAGAGAAGGATTAATCAAGCTGTTAAAGGAATATAAAGATTGTTTCGCTTGGGATTATTCGGAGATGCCTAGTTTGGATCGTTCCATTGTTCAGCATCAGTTGTCAATTAAGCCTGGTTTTAAACCTTATAAGCAACCTCCCCGAAAAATCTACAAGGATGAAGTATTGGCCGACGTGAAAAAGGAAATTGAAAGATTGCTTGATGGAAATTTCATTCGGCCATGCAGATATGCGGAGTGGAGCTCTAACATCGTCCCTGTCTACAAGAAAAATGGGAAGATGAGGGTTTCAATAGACTTCAGAAATTTGAACAGAGCCACTCCTATGGATGGATACCCGATGCCTGTTGCTGATCTATTGGTTGATGCTGCTGCTGGACATAAAGTTATCAGTTTTATGGATGGTAATGCAGGGTACAATCAAATATTTATGGCAATAGAAGATATATCGAAGACAGCCTTCAGATGCCCTGGACATATAGGCCTGTTTGAGTGGATTGTCATGTGTGACACCCTAAAATTCCATCACTAAAATCATCTAGCAACTTAAATTAGTCTTAAGGATTAAAGAATTAAAATTGCCATTTAAATTGAGCTCTAAAATATTAAACATAATTTAATAAACATAGAGACAACAAGTGATTGTGCATCATCAGTTGGCTTGCATGGTTTTTGGTTGCTTGTGTGGTTTCTAAAAGGTTTATAAATTTTTGAGAAAAAGTTTGAAAGAGTTTTGATTTGAATTTGAAAAGAAAAGCTGTTTTAAAAAGGAGTTTGAAAAAGAAAAGAAAAAAAGAAAACCATACCCTCCTTACCTTTCGGCCCAAACGGCCCAGCAGCCCACCAACCCTCTCCCCCGCGCCGGCCCGTGTTCTCTTTCTTTTTCTTTTGCTGTTGCTGACACCTGGGCCCCACTCGTCAGTCTCTCCCTCTCCCCCTTCCTTTCTTCTTCCCCCTGCCTCGCCCCCCGCCGCCGCGGCCCGCGGATCCCCGCCGCGCCCCGTCTCTTCCCCTTCCTTTCTTTCCTCACCAGACTTGCCAATTAATGCATTGAACCGCCCACGATCGATTGGGGTCGTTTCCCCTTTCCTTGCGCCGAGCTGTGATGGCCGCGACCATCAATGGCAAGCGCCACCGCCCGGAGCCCGCTCGCCTCCCCTCGCCTTCCTTCCTCTAGCTCTACTTAAGCCCGTACTCGAACGCCTGCGCCTCCCTTTGCCTTTCCAGCACACCCACTCACTTGCTCGAGCCCCAATTCACCTCTGCCGCCGCCTCGGGTTCCCGCCGCCGCCGAGCAATCGTCGCCGCCGGTGAAGGACTACCTCCGCCGCCTTTCTCCCTTTCACTTTGGGTTCACCAGGGGCTCATCAAGCTCAATTGGCTGCAGGTTCTCGTCCCCAGAGCCCGTGGGTGCCGCGCCTCGTCCACGCCGGAGCGCCGTCCGACCCGCCGCCGTTGCCAAGCTTTGCCGCCGTCGAATCTTCTTCATCTTCGAGCTCGCCCGCTTCACCTTTGAACCGTGAGCATTAATCCCCGCCCGTTTTCCCTTCTTTTCGTGCACAACAGCACATCCACGAGCTCGCCGGAGTGGCCGTTCCGCCCCCTTCGGTGCGGCCGCGGTGAGGCACAATCGCCCCCGTGAACTCCCCTGTCGCTTGCGCAAGCGCCCCCGCATCATTTTGCACCAGCTCGTGGTCGGATTGGTGGCCGAGAACGCCGGCCAGGGCCAACGCCGGTGAGCTCCCGCCGCGCGCGCGCGCTCTCCGCGCGGCGTCGTCGCCGCCCATCGCTTGCGTGCAACCTGGGCCGTTCGATCTCGCGCGGACGGACTGGATCGCATACCCCTTCGTTTTAAAACGGCCGGTCCACCGTGGACCCGTGCACCGGGCGCACGGTGCGGTCCACGGCGCGAGCACGCGTCGTCAGCCGTTAGATTTGAGATCCACGGTGCTGGTCTGGCTGTTTTGATTAAGAGTCCCTGAGTTTTTACAGTTTTGCATGCCGGTCCTCCCACCTATAGGTTTTCTTACGGTTAGGTCCTGATTTTTATGTTTTAGCCCCTGTCTAACCTAGATTCTTTTAATAGAGGTCCTTTTCATCCTTTTTAGCATTTAAACCCCTCTGTTTCTATATATAATTATGTTTCAGCCCCTGGTTTAATTTATAAAAGGCCCTGTAAACTTAGTTTTCTTGCAGATAGGTCCCTGTAATTTGTTTTAATCATATCTTTCTCGTTTTAACTCCGTTTTTAGCGTTCTATATACCGAAATGATCGTATCGATGAGTAGAATCTTTTAAACAGCAAATTTACCAGTTTTGTTACTGTTTGGTGTACTGTTTATTTATTGTTTGTTGTTCATGTTTGACTCGTAGGTATCGTGCCCGTTTCGTCTGAGCTCCCCATCGGAGGCGATCGGGGAAGAGCCCGTGTTCGAGGAAGATTTTACCCGTTTGTAGAGGAAGGCAAGTGGCTTTCCCCCTCTGCATTATCTTTTTGAACCTATGTCATCGCATGTTAAACAAAGTTTACTATTCCTGTTGCTATGCATGAATTTGATGGGCAAACACCTAGTTAAGGACTTGACTAGATATTTTACCATTTTACCTTGATCAACCTTGTTTAAACAAATGCTTGGGTAGATAAATGCTTAGTTTGCTTTACATGGGTATGGTTATGCTTTGGTCATGTTATACATCTCAGTTTTGTTTATACAATGTGTTTGTGCTTAAAACAAGATAACTTGATTTATAATCGGAACATGGAGAACCACCCAAGATAACAGTACAACCACGGTCCACATGGCTCTGGCTTAGCCAAGTAATTAGGAGAGTGGGTTAGCTGATAGCTCTTTTCCGAGAGGGGCACAGGGGGCTCGGGGTTGCGGGGGTATAACCGGTTCTTTTGGGGTAGCGACCTTGGCTAAGGTGCGACCACTAGGGAGGGTTATGGTCCGCCCTGGGTCAGAATCGTTGCGGGTTGTCGGTTTTCTCTTCTTTTCTTTGTAAAGGCTTCGTAGTGGACCCCTAGCCACTCACCTTGGAAGTGTTTAAGGGTCTAGCTAACCCGGGCAAGATGGGGAACACGAACTGTGGGTAAAGTGTACAACCTCTGCAGAGTGTAAAACTGATCGATCAGCTGTGCTCACGGTCAAGAGCGGCTTGGACCCTCACTTGATTAATAAACTTGAAGATAAATGTAAATCGTGGGTTTGTGGGTTTGGTTTGAGGTTTCTTTTAATGATAAGTGGGTTGGTATACACTTACACCTAGTAATTAGGTGCTTGCTAATAAAACTTGATCAACTATAAAATGCTTACCGCTGTGAACCATAGCCTATCCTTGATAGCCTTGCATTGTTTCCCCCACTTGCTGAGCACCAACCATAAGTGTGCTCACCCTTGCTTACCGCTGTTCAGAGGAGAACGTCGGAGGCGAGGACGAGTATCGGAGTGACTACGAGGAATTCTAGGGCATGCGGATCCCCCAGTCATCATGCCTGTGGAAGTCAAAGATGGAGCTGCTCGTCGCTTAGTTATCGTTGTGTTCGGACCTTCGAGTCCACCTCTCTGGATGTAATAATGAATATCGTCTTTGGTTTAACTCTTGAACGATTTGTTACTGCAATGGTATTACACTCGTTTTGTCTATCATGTGTGTGTAAAATGATCCTGGCGCACACGTGAGATGCATTCGGTTTTCCTTGTAAAATCGGGTGTGACAAAGTGGTACCAGAGCCGTGATGACTGTAGGTCGCAGCCTTAGTTAGAAATGGACGAAATTAAGGATTCATGTTCTAGAAAACCCTATCATGCTTCAAATCATCTTATTTACGCATTAAAAATCTAATTTAATTTTGTTTATCATTTAAACTCTGTCATTTTGATTTATTCTGTACTCTAAGATCAGTTTTGCTTTGACAGATGGCTAGAACCTACATGACTGCTCGCAAGAGCACTGGTGGGCGCTTTCCCCATCGGACGCTGGCTCCTCGCCATCATCTAGAGGATGTTGAGGAGGAACCAGAGGAGTTCCAGCCAGAAGCTGAGATGGAAGAAAACCCAGAGGAGGTTCGGCGGAACCGGAAGAGGAGGATCCTGAGGAGGTTGAGATGGAGGAGGAGGAGCCATTGGAACGACCCACGGCTTTACGATGGCACCGTGCTGGAGGCAGACGCTGATGGGGACATTGTGATTCCACCAGCGCCTGTGGCAAATGAGGAAGCACCCCCTGCACATGTTGATCCAGTGCCTGATGGTGAAGGTGGTGACCTGGATGATTCTAGTGATGACAGTGGAGATGACGAAGGAGGTAACAATGCTAATGGAAACCCAGAGGAAGATGAGGATGAAGACCCTCGCTATCTCGGAGCAGAATATCACAAACATTCCACTGAAGATGAGAACGGACAGTTTTGCATTCTTCTGTGGGAAGTTCTGCAGTACCTGGGTTATACCATAAAGCCCCTCTACGTGACAAAGCACTTCTGCGAGCTAGGAATGAGAGACTACTACACCAGCAGAGTCTACATAAGGAGGCCCCTGAATGATACAGATGGCTGGAGGTACCGCTCATCTCACCACAGCACGACTCATTTCTCCACAGATGATGCTGCGGTGAATGATGCAGCGAGGAGGGCACTTTGGTCAATCTGCAATGCGAATCGGGCACAGCTGTTCAACTCGGAGTATCGCCATGTGCCTCGTCGTGCTAGTGGCACATAGGAGACTGTGGTGCCAGCAGGAGGCGATGATCGCATCGACATTTTGGCACGTGTGACTGCTGCCTTGAACACAGATCTGGAGGGGGCAACTACTGAAATGAACAGGTATCATGAGGAGTTGCAAGCTGCTCAGGTGAAGATTGCACGTCTGGAAGCGCAGCTGGCGGGACAACGACTCCCTCAAGAAGTTATGCCATATCATACCACAGCCTCCCCTCCGCGCAAGAGACTCCGTTATGGCTCCGCTGAAGCTACTACTCATCTTGGCTAGGATCCTAGGATACTCGCCCTTACCATTTACTTTTTCGCTAGATCGTTTCTGCGTGAACGTATTGCTTGTAATAATAAATGCTGTTTGCAAACATGTTTGAGTTGGATCTTTGCTTGATTGTGAATTGAATGGTGGAGTGATGGCCACTATCAATCAGAATTGTTAAGTTAATTAAAAGATAGTTTGGGTTTTATCGGTTGTCATTGCTTAATCTTCTATGCAAGTTTGAATGGATCAAATCTGTTTTCGCAGTCATATGACATACCAGTCATGTTTTGTTTATAACTTGAGCTACAGAACTCCAAATGACATGAAACCAGTTGGGTTAGTTCACAAATTTAGAGGATGATTTTCTGTCAAAAATTCAATGATATACAATATATATTCTGGGAGTTATACACCAAGTAATAAACATGTCAGAGTCTGTAAATTTCTGCTGATACAGCTGCACTGTTTGAATTTTATCTCGAGTTATAGATGTCCAAATGAGGTGATTCCAGTTGGGATAGTTCCTTAATTTCATTCATCATAATCTGGTAAAAATTTGTGATCATTGGATAATTACACAGAAAGTTATACATAATTCTTTGAGATCAACAGAATCTGTCCTAGCTGAAGAACATGCTGCTATTTCATTTTGAGTTATCTTCTTATGCATTGATTCAAGTACAACTATCTGAAACATGATTTTTCTAACGGTCAGATGGTAAACACCAGGTCCGGAGGAGGTCAAGACGTGCCACCTGTGATCCGTGCACATATCGCGAATCAGCAGAACCCAGCACCACCCCCACCGATTAACCAAGCAATGGATCCAAACATGCAACAGTTTCTTGCAGCACAAATGCAACGGCTTCAGAATCTCACCAACACTGTGCAGCAAATGCAAGCTCAACAGAACCAGCCACCACAACCGATTCCTCCGCCACCCCCGCCACCAAGGGACAGGCACAAGGAGTTCGTGAGCCACCATCCTCCTACGTTTTTTCACTCATCTGATCCACTAGATGCTGACGACTGGCTGAAAACCATCACCAAGAAGCTGGAGATCGTGCAATACACTGACAGAGAGATGGTCCTGTATGCTGCCGGAAGACTTGTGGGGCAGGCTGCAGACTGGTGGGATGCGTACTCAACTGCTCATCCCAACAGGCAGAACATTACTTGGCAGGAGTTCCATGACAACTTCCGTACTTACCACATCCCGTCAGGGGTTATTAAGCTTAAGCAGAGGGAGTTCTTGTCACTGAGGCAGGGCAATATGCCAGTGACTGAGTACCTGGACAAGTTCACTCACTTGTCACGCTATGCACCGGATGAAGTCAACACTGACCCAAAGAGGCAGGAAAGGTTTCTGGATGGCTTGATTGGGCCTTTAAACTATCAAGCTGCGAGTCACATCTTCCCCGGACTTTCGGTACGCCGGTGAGCAAAGCTATTGGGCTGGAAAGCAAGAGAAAGGAGATGGGTGAACGAAACGCAAGTTTCGGTCACATGGACGAGTCTAGCGAGCAACACCCGTCCTCGTTACGGTTCTCGGCGAGCTCGACTCCATATCGTCCGGTGGTCATGGTGGAAGGTACCCACGAACATGCGGTGCGGCACTCATTTCGGTCCACGGCGCTTCAATCCTCGGACACCCGAGCTCCTACCCCTCGGGCGAGTCGTCCTAACAATAGCTGCGGGGCACCCGTCGAAACACCAACCCTGTTCGGCTGGTGGATGCTTCAAGTGTGGAGAGCGGGGCATTATGCTAACAATTGTCCCAAGAGGGTGATGCAAACTCCGCAGAGAGACGGTGGAAACGGGGCCCGGGCGGTCATCTTTGCGAGCTCGTACTCCACAGACACCTAGCAAGAGAGGCCAGCAGAGTCATGTGCATGGCCGGGTTAATCATGTATCGGTGGAGCAAGCTCAGAATGACGCCGGCGTGGTATTGGGTATGTTTTTCGTCAACTCTGTACCTGCTACCGTATTATTTGATTCAGGAGCATCACATTCGTTCATAACTGATCAATTTGTGGTAAAATATAATTTACCTATGAGCTCAATGAAGAACTCACTGATAGTTAGCACTCCGGGTGGAGAAATGTAAAGCTGGTCATATATGCCCACAAGTAAAGATTAATATCATGGGGGTAGACTTTCTTGCTAATGCGGTACTTCTAAAATCGTGGGGAATAGATGTCATTCTTGGGATGGATTGGTTACAAAAGCATGATGGAGTTATTCAGTGTCGGAAGAGGTCAGTGCAGTTAACCAGTCCTCAAGGGGAGAGAGTAGAATATGTGAGTACACCCTCATCCAGGCAAGGGAGTTGTGAACTCGTAGAAGGCAAGGCCTTGGAGGATATAAGGGTAGTGAATGAATTCCCCGATGTGTTTCCGGAGGATTTGCCAGGTATGCCACCCGACCGTGACATTGAATTTAGTATTGAACTTATACCGGTACGCTCCGATATCTAAAAGACCTTATAGAATGGATGTTAAAGATTTAGTGAATTAAAGAAACAAATTGAAGAACTACTTAGTAAAAGGTTTATCCGTCCTAGTTCATCACCATGGGGAGCCCCCACACTCTTCGTTGATAAAAAGGATGGATCTAGGAGGTTGTGTATAGACTATCGATCACTTAATGAGGTTACTATCAAAAACAAATACCCTTTACCTCGGATTGAGGATTTATTTGATCAGATGAGAGGAGCTAAGGCATTCTCTAAGATAGATCTTAGATCGAGTTATCACCGAGTTAAAAATCCGAGTGGAGGATATACCAAAGACGAGCATTCACATCTAGATACGGGTTGTATGAGTTCACCGTGATGTCCTTTGGCACGACCAATGCACCAACATACTTTATGTATTTGATGAACAAGGTATTCATGGAGTATCTGGATAAGTTTGTTGTGGTATTCATTGATGACATATTGGTATTCTCTCGGAGTGAGGAAGAACATGAAGAACATCTGAGGCTTGTGTTGCAGAAGCTTCGGAAACATCAGCTGTATGCCAAGTTCAGCAAGTGTGCTTTCTGGTTGAAGGAGGTCTCTTTTTTTGACACATCATCACAGATGGAGGAATTGCAGTCGATCCAAGCAAGGTTCGGGATGTATTGAACTGGAGTCCGCCTAAGAATGTACCGGAGATCAGAAGCTTCCTTGGACTTGCAGGATACTATCGGAGATTCATTGAAGGATTTTCTAGGATAGTGAAGCCACTTACCACTCTGCTCGAGAAAGGAAAAGAATTTAAGTGGGATGAGAAGTGTCAGGCTAGTTTTGAAGAATTGAAGAAGAGGTTGACCACAACACCTGTGTTGATCATGCCAGACATACACAAAGGATTCGATGTGTATTGTGATGCCTCTCGGCAAGGATTGGGTTGTGTGTTAATGCAAGAAGGAAAGGTAGTAGCTTATGCTTCAAGACAGTTGAGGAAACATGAGCAGAACTATCCTACTCATGATCTTGAGTTAGCCGCGGTTGTTCACGCATTGAAGATTTGGAGACACTACATGATTGGAAACAAGTGTAAGATCTTCACTGACCACAAGAGTCTGAAGTATATCTTTACCCAGAAGGATTTGAATTTGAGGCAAAGAAGGTGGTTGGAGTTAATCAAAGATTATGATTTGGATATTCAGTACCATCTAGGAAAGGCAAATGTTGTGGCAGATGCTTTGAGTCGGAAGGGACAGACTAACATGCTGATAGGACACCTGCTATCTCAGGAGTTATATTGGAGATGGCACAGCTCAACTTGGGAATAGCTGCTTCAAGTGAGACCTTGATATTAGAAATCGAGTCAACGCTCGAGCAAGATATCAGGAAAGGACAGTTGACTGATGACAAGATTGCAGAGTACAGGAAGTTGATTAAGTTGGGCAAAGTTCCGAAATTCAGAGAAGATGAGCAAGGAACAGTATGGTTTAAGAACAGAATCTGTGTACCTGAGATCAAGGAGTTGAGAGAAACTATCTTGAAGGAAGCACACGATTCAGCTTACTCTATACACCCTGGGAGTACCAAGATGTATCAAGACTTGAAACAGAGATACTGGTGGTATGGAATGAAGAAAGATGTAGTGGCTCATGTAGCTTTGTGTGATGTGTGTCAAAGAGTGAAGGTTGAGTATCAAAGGCCAGCAGGATTGCTTCAACCTCTAAAGGTACCTGAGTGGAAATGGGAAGAAATTGGCATGGATTTCATAGTGGGCTTACCTCATACTCGTGATGGGTATGACTCTATATGGGTTATTGTGGATAGATTAACCAAGGTGGCGCACTTTATTCCAGTAAAGACGACTTATACAAGAGTGAAGCTAGCTGAGTGTATAACTCAAGGATAGTGTGTTTGCACGGGGTACCGAAGAAGATAGTGTCAGATAGAGGCACACAGTTCACTTCACGGTTTTGGCAGAAGCTGTATGAATCGATGGATACAAAGTTAAACTTCAGTTCAGCATACCATCCTCAGACAGATGGGCAGACAGAGAGAACAAATCAGATTCTTGAGGATATGTTGAGAGCTTGTGCATTGAAGAACAGTGGCAGTTGGGATAAGAGTTTACCTTATGCAGAGTTTGCTTATAACAACAGTTATCAGTCCAGCATTAAAATGGCACCTTTTGAGGCTCTGTATGGAAGGAAGTGTAGAACGCCGTTGTTTTGGAACCAAACTGGTGAGAGACAACTCTTTGGACCAGATAGTATACGGGAAGCGGAAAAACAAGTTGAAATCATAAGAGAGAATCTTAAAGCAGCACAGTCACGTCAGAAGAGTTATGCTGATCCTCGGAGAAGAGAGGTGGTTTTGGAAGTTGGTGATTATGCATACCTCAGAGTGTCACCTATTCGGGGATTACGAAGGTTTAATGTCAGAGGGAAGTTATCATCTCGATTCATCGGACCTTTCAAGATTGTGGAACGGAAAGGAGAAGTGGCATACCAGTTGGAGTTGCCAGCATAGTTGTCGGGAGTTCATGATGTGTTCCATGTATCACAGTTGAAGAAATGTACAAGTGAGGTTAAGATAGAACCGGTACAGTTAGAGGATATTCAAATGGAGAATGACTTGACATATAAAGAATACCCTGTTAAGATCTTGGATATATCAGAAAGAGTTACCAGAAGTAAAATCATCAGGATGTGTAAAGTACAGTGGAGTCATCATACTGAGGAAGAGGCAACTTGGGAAAGAGAGGATGAACTTAAGGAAGACTTTCCTCAGCTGTTCTCTAAGTCTCCTGAATCTCGGGACGAGATTCTCTTTAAGGGGGTAGGATTTGTGACACCCTAAAATTCCATCACTAAAATCATCTAGCAACTTAAATTAGTCTTAAGGATTAAAGAATTAAAATTTCCATTTAAATTGAGCTCTAAAATATTAAACATAATTTAATAAACATAGAGACAACAAGTGATTGTGCATCATCGGTTGGCTTGCATGGTTTTTGGTTGCTTGTGTGGTTTCTAAAAGGTTTATAAATTTTTGAGAAAAAGTTTGAAAGAGTTTTGATTTGAATTTGAAAAGAAAAGCTGTTTTAAAAAGGAGTTTGAAAAAGAAAAGAAAAAAAGAAAATCATACCCTCCTTATCTTTCGGCCCAAACGGCCCAGCAGCCCACCAACCCTCTCCCCCGCGCCGGCCCGTGTTCTCTTTCTTTTTCTTTTGCTATTGCTGACACCTGGGCCCCACTCGTCAGTCTCTCCCTCTCCCCCTTCCTTTCTTCTTCCCCCTGCCTCGCCGGCCTGCCGCCGCAGCCACGGATCCCGCCGCGCCCCGTCTCTTCCCCTTCCTTTCTCTCCTCACCAGACTTGCCAATTAAGTCATTGAACCGCCCACGATCGATTGGGGCCGTTTCCCCTTTCCTTGCACCGAGCCGTGATGGCCGCGGCCATCAATGGCAAGCGCCACCGCTCGGAGCCCGCTCGCCTCCCCTCGCCATCCTTCCTCTGGCTCTACTTAAGCCCGTACTCGAACGCCTTCGCCTCCCTTTGCCTTCCCAGCACACCCACTCACTTGCTCGAGCCCCAATTCACCTCTGCCGCCGCCTCGGGTTCCCGCCGCCGCCGAGCAATCGTCGCCGCTGGTGAAGGACTACCTCCGCCGCCTTTCTCCCTTTCACTTTGGGTTCACCAGGGGCTCATCAAGCTCAATTAGCTGCAGGTTCTCGTCCCCAGAGCCCGTGGCGCCTCGTCCACGCCGGAGCGCCGCCCCACCCGCCGCCGTTGCCAAGCTCCGCCGCCGTCGAATCTTCTTCATCTTCGAGCTCGCCCGCTTCACCTTTGAACCGTGAGCATTAATCCCCACCCGTTTTCCCTTCCTTTCGTGCACAGCAGCACATCCACGAGCTCGCCGAAGTGGCCGTTCCGCCCCCTTCCGGTGCCGGCCGCCGGTGAGGCACAATCGCCCCCGTGAACTCCCCTGTCGCGTGCGCAAGCGCCCCCGCATCATTTTGCACCAGCTCGTGGTCGGATTGGTGGCCGGGAACGCCGGCCAGGGCCAACACCGGTGAGCTCCCGCCGCTCGCCGCCGCTCTCCGGCGACGTCGTCGCCGCCCATCGCTTGCTTGCGTCCTGGGCTGTTCGATCTCGCGCGGACGGACTGGATCGCATACCCCTTCGTTTTAAAACGGCCGGTCCACCGTGGACCCGTGCACCGGGCGCACGGTGCGGTCCACGGCGCGAGCATGCGTCGTCAGCCGTTAGATCTGAGATCCACGGTGCTGGTCTGGCTGTTTTGATTAAGAGTCCCTGAGTTTTTACAGTTTTGCATGCCGGTCCTCCCACCTATAGGTTTTCTTACGGTTAGGTCCTGATTTTTATGTTTTAGCCCCTGTCTAACCTAGATTCTTTTAATAGAGGTCCTTTTCATCCTTTTTAGCATTTAAACCCCTCTATTTCTATATATAGTTATGTTTCAGCCCCTGGTTTAATTTATAAAAGGCCCACGTAAACTTAGTTTTCTTGCAGATAGGTCCCTGTAATTTGTTTTAATCATATCTTTCTCGTTTTAACTCCGTTTTTAGCGTTCTATATACCGAAATGATCGTCTCGATGAGTAGAATCTTTTAAACAGCAAATTTACCAGTTTTGTTACTGTTTGGTGCACTGTTTATTTATTGTTTGTTGTTCATGTTTGACTCGTAGGTATCGTGCCTGTTTCGTCTGAGCTCCCCATCGGAGGCGATCAGGAAGAGCCTGTGTTCGAGGAAGATTTTACCCAATTTGTAGAGGAAGGCAAGTGGCTTTCCCCCTCTGCATTATTATTTTGAACCTATGTCACTGCATGTTAAACAAAGTTTACTATTCCTGTTGCTATGCATGAATTTGATGGGCAAACACCTAGTTAAGGACTTGACTAGATATTTTACCATTTTACCTTGATCAACCTTGTTTAAACAAATGCTTGGGTAGATAAATGCTTAGTTTGCTTTACATGGGTATGGTTATGCTTTGGTCATGTTATACATCTCAGTTTTGTTTATACAATGTGTTTGTGCTTAAAACAAGATAACTTGATTTATAATCGGAACATGGAGAACCACCCAAGATAACAGTACAACCACAGTCCACATGGCTCTGGCTTAGCCAAGTAATTAGGAGAGTGGGTTAGCTGATAGCTCTTTTCCGAGAGGGGCACAGGGGGCTCGGGGTTGCAGGGGTATAACCCGGTTCTTTTGGGGTAGCAGCCTTGGCTAAGGTGCTGACCACTAGGGAGGGTTATGGTCCGCCCTGGTCAGAATCGTTGCGGGTTGTTGGTTTTCTCTTCTTTTCTTTGTAAAGGCTTCATAGTGGACCCCTAGCCACTCACCTTGGAAGTGTTTAAGGGTCTAGCTAACCGGGCAAGATGGGGAACACGAACTCGTGGGTAAAGTATACAACCTCTGCGAGTGTAAAGGCGATCGATCGGCCGTGCTCACGGTCAAGAGCGGCTTAGACCCTCACATGATTAATAAACTTGAAGATAAATGTAAATCATGGGTTTGTGGGTTTGCTTTGAGGTTTCTTTTAATGATAAGTGGGTTGGTATACACTTACACCTAGTAATTAGGTGCTTGCTAATAAAACTTGATCAACTATAAAATGCTTACCGCTCGTGAACCATAGCCTATCCTTGATAGCCTTGCATTGTTTCCCCCACTTGCCGAGCACCAACCATAAGTGTGCTCACCCTTGCTTACCGCCGTTCGAGAGGAGAACGTCGGAGGCGAGGACGAGTATCTGGAGTGACTACGAGGAATTCTAGGGCATGCGGATCCCCCGGTCATCATGCCGTGGAAGTCAAAGATGGAGCCGCTCGTCGCTTAGTTATCGTTGTGTTCGGACCTTCGAGTCCACCTCTCTAGATGTAATAATGAATATCATACAGGTTTAACTCTTGAACGATTTGTTACTGCAATGGTATTACACTCATTTTGTCTATAATGTGTGTGTAAAATGATCCTGGCGCACACGTGAGATGCATTCGGTTTTCCTTGTAAAATCGGGTGTGACATCATGACATTTGGGTTGAAAAATGCCGGTGCAACTTATCAACAAGCCATGAATTATATCTTTCATGAGTTGATCGTCAAAATTGTTGAAATTTATATTGATGATGTCGTGATCAAGTCTTTGAATCATGACTCACATTTGAAGGATGTGAGGAAAACTCTAGAGTGCACCCGAAAGCATGGGCTAAAGATGAATCCAAACAAGTGTGCCTTTGGAGTTTCAGCTGGAGAATTCTTGGGATTTTTGGTACGTGAAGGAGGGATTGAAGTTGGCAAGAAAAGCATGAAGGCTATCGATGAAGTTGTTCCTCCAACCAATCTCAAGGAGTTGCAATCACTGCTTGGCAAGATCAATTTTGTGAGAAGATTCATTTCAAACTTGTCACAAAAGGTTTTGCCTTTTTCTCCACTGCTGAGGATCAAGAAAAATTAGAAATTTGTGTGGGGTGACGAACAACAAAAGGCTTTTGATGAGATCAAGCAGTACATGAAGGAACCACAAGTGTTGGTGCCTCCACAGTTGAACAAGCCTTTCAAGTTGTACGTGGCGGCTGATACCCAAACCATTGGATCGGCCCTTATACAAGAATTTGAAGGAAAGGAGCGGATAGTAGCGTACCTTAGCCGAAAATTACTTGATCCTGAGACTAGGTATTCGGCTGCGGAGAAACTACGCCTGTGTGTTTATTACTCATGTACAAAGTTTCGGCACTACTTGTTGAATGCCGAATGCGTTGTATATTCAAAGTTTGATGTAATTAAACACATGTTATCTATGCAAATTTTGAATGGAAGGATTGGCAAGTGGATTTTGGCTTTATCTGAGTTTGAGCTAAAGTTTGAATCAGCAAAAGCCATTAAAGGTCAGATTATTGCCGATTTCATTACTGAACATCGTGATCCATCAATTGATTTGCTTGAAATTACTCTGTGGGCTTTATTCTTTGATGGATCTTCATGTGGCAAAGGTGGTGGAGTAGGAATTTTGTTAATTTCACTAGAGGGGAGATGTTTGAGTTCGCTATTCCTATCCAACCTACTGTCACAAATAATCAAGCTGAATATGAGGCGTTGCTTAGTGGGCTTCAATATTTAAAAGAAGCAAAGGCTATTTCAGTTGAAATTTATGGAGATTCAGAGCTGGTTATAAAACAATTGAATGGCCAATATGAATGTAGAAGCGATATCCTGAGGAGTTACTACGAAGAATGCAAGGAAATTTTGAAAAGTTTTCAGTTAGTAATTCTACAACATATTCCTAGAGAACACAATGAAGAGGCAAACAAATTGGCTCAAAGTGCTTCAGGTTATAGAGAAAATCAAGAAGCGTTTGCCATGGAGGTGTGTGCTTTCGGGAGTGATCTGGCAGAGGATGATTGGAGAAAAGAGATTGTTGATTATCTAGAGAATCCATCCCGGAAGGTTTCTAGGAAGCTCAGGTATAAAGCTATAAAATTTGTTCTTCTGGATGGACGTTTATTTTACAAATCATTAGATGGGGTGTTGCTGCAATGCCTGGGTCCAGAAGAAGTGAAGAAAATGATGAGCGAAGTGCACGATGGGCTATGTGGAGCGCATCAATCGGCTTATCGAATGAAATGGGTTATCAGGCACACTGGATGTTTTTGGCCGACGATGCTGGAGGATTGCTTTGAGTATTACAAGGATTGTCAAGATTGTCAAAGGTTTGGGAATATTCAAAGGGTCCCGACGTCAGCTCTGAATCCTATCATCAAGCCATGACCATTCAAAGGGTGGGGTATAGATTTGATTGGCCAGATAAATCCTCCATCTAGCAAGGGGCATAAATTTGTGCTTTTGGCAACAGATTATTTCACCAAATGGGTTGAGGCAATTCCATTGAAGAAAGTAACATCAGAAAACATGGTTGAATTTGTTAAAGAACACATCATCTACAGATTTGGGATTCCTCAAACAATTACAACTGATCAAGGAGCACAGTTTGTATCTTCAGAGTTCAGAGAGTTTGCTGAAAGCATGGGGATCAAGTTATTGAATTCTTCTCCTTATTATGCCCAAGCTAATGGTCAAGCAGAGGCTTCTAATAAGATCATGATCAAGCTTATACAAAAGAAAATTGATCAGAAGCCAAAGAGGTGGCATTCGATACTCAATGAGGCTTTGTGGGCTTACCGAATGGCCCCTCATGGAGCTACAAAAACATCTCCTTATGAGTTAGTTTATGGGCATCATGCTGTTTTGCCCTGGGAAATACAATCAGATTCAAGGGGGGTGGTTTTGCAAAAGGATTTGAGCTCCAAAGGTTACAGTGGCTTGATGATGGACGAGTTAGAGGATTTGCATATGATTCGTCTTAAAGCCCTGGAAAACATTGAAAAGAATAAGATGCGAGTTGCTAAATATTACAACAAGAAAGTAAAGGTCAAGCAATTTGCAGAAGGAGATTTGGTCTGGAAAGCGTTACTACCGATTGGGACTAAATACAGTATGTCGGCAAATGGTCCCCGAATTGGGAGGGCCCTTTTCGAGTAGTCACATGTGTTCCTAGCAATGCTTACATATTGAAAATTTACTAGGAGAGGAATTTACTGCTTCTATAAATGGAAGATATTTGAAGAAATATTGTCCTAGTATTGAAATTGATCGTTGATTTCAAACACCAGAATTATAGGCATCTGATACACAGAAACAGCCGGCGTTTGGAACAGAAGCCGTCTTTAAAAAAACCTAACAGAGGAAATGGCCAATACTGGAATGTATTGCCCTTAGTACCAAAATACTACGCATTACAGATGTTTCTTGCAGGCTTTTATTTGACGACCTAGCTACCTAAGATTGCAAGAGGGTGGGAAGCAGAAGACCTGGAGAAAGAAGTGAATGTATGCTTCATTCCCTTGATTCCTTGTTTTTCCTCCTTAGTTCCTCCCTCTTCAACTGCTCCAGGACCACCGTAACAACAACCTGGAAGCTTCGGGGGTTGCCTTGACTAGCAGCTTCCATTAGGCTGTCCCAAGAAGCCTTCAGGTTACTGTACCTGTTAGAGACATCTAGGAGAAGGGAACAGTTGTTAGAAGGTTTGAGCTTGAGCATGGGAATCAAATAAAGATGGAAATCTTACCCCCTACCAACACCTCCAAACTCATGCGGCGTTGGTGTTCGGTGTTGCAGAGGGCGGTGATGTCCCGCAGGTTGTGCTCTAGATGCCGAATACGGCGGCGCAACTGGTTGTTGATTCTCTGTTCCAGCGTGGCGTCCTCTTCTTCAGTGGAGGAATCAGAGAGGATGTACTCGGGGACCTCTTCAGTTCCAAAGATTTCTTCAGGAAGCAAGTCAAGACTGAAAAAGCAGAGAGGGGTAAACCATGAGATCACAAACAAGAGCAAGAAACGGATTAACAGAGAACTCACTTTCTAATGGTGCGTTTCTTTGGTGGCGTGCTGCTCTCCTTGATGGGTTGTTTTCCCTTGTCCGCCATGGCCTCGGGGTTTTCTCCTCTGGAGCAAGGGGAGAAGATGTGAAGTGATGGAGGAGTATGCGAGTGGATTTGCAGGGCACCCAGGAGGCTATTTTATTGACTGAGAGAGCGCATTGGGAGTGATGACTGGTTGGCGTACGTTATTGGAATACCAAACAACAGGGTTTTCTTCCCGAATGCGAAGGGTTTTCATTGAACAGTGCTTATGGTTCTCGAATTGAGGATTTTCTGCGGATTTTGTGCCAAGGAGCAGTTGTTTTTGCGTATTCGGCTAAGATAAAGTTCCCGAATTCGTTTGGAAACAGTGAAGTTCGCATCTACAAGCAGAAGGGAATCATCACAATACAAGCACAGAAATTAAAGTTCTTTATTCATTGCCGAAAACCAAGCATCCCTAGTACAAACTAATCAAAGAGCCTGTTTAGCACAGACTGGGGATGGATGGTATCGGCAACGGCGTCGCCATGGCCATCGAGACGCTCCAGGATGACTTCGATCTCGTCGACATCCTCTGGTGCGCCGCCTTGGAAGCCGCGCGACTGGATGGAGTAGTCGACGCTGGTGTGCGTCGCCATGGCGGCTAGGCCCAAGGTGGTGCCTAGGCAGACGCCGTGGAGGGCCACTTCATCCACGCGGTTTTCCACCGCGGTGAGCCGGTCTGCCGGCGTGTCCTCCGAGGCGTTCACCTTGTCCGCCAGTTGCTTCACCAGCATTTTCAGCTGGTCAAGCTCGGCATCGTGGGCTGCAAAGTTGCAAGGCAATGGCGGTTAGTTTCAAAAGTTGAATTGGATCAAAGTCAATCAAAGGGATATACCGTCAATGGTCTCCACCAACTGTTTACGCTGATCCTCCCATTCGAGCTCAGCGATGCAGGCTTTCTTGGAAATTTCTCCCAGCTCGCGCCGGGATTCATCATGCTCCGCCTTGAAATGGAGGGCGTCGCGCTCGTCGTAGGGCACGGGGGAGTAGTAGTACGACTCTGAGGAGTCGTCCGGTAGGGTTGGATTCGTGGCCGGCGCAGGGGCCGGATTCCAATGGATGAGCCTGAAACAAAAGAGGATCGTCAGAAACGGAAAGAAAATCTGAAAGGAATCGTAAAGGAAGTTGACGATCTCTGCCTCCGACGAGCGCCGGCGCGGCTCCCTTCCGCCTCGTCGCTGGCGCGGCGCCTGTTGCCACTACCCGCCATCAGGTTTTTTGGGTGTGCTGGTGCTAGAGGAAGAAAGCTTAGATTGGCAAAGGTTTGAAGGCAAAAGGCTTGGTCAAAGGCTGGGGGCACCTACGATTTTATTTATGGGGATGGCAAAGAGATCGTGGCCCTGGATTATGGTGCATATCCCGAGAAATTTGGAAGGTGGAGAGGTTTCCTTAACCGAATCACCGTCGGGTCGTTTGGAATTCAAGCTGAGTCATATTCGGTTGACTGGCTCGACTGAGTTGCGGTCGGAGTGCTATTCGGGTATAGTACTGTTTGGCCGGAGTTACTGAATGAATCGTCCAAAAAATTGCAAACAAGGAGATACAGAGAATGGAAAGTGAAGTTTGTGGTAAACAAAAATTACAAGGACGATTAATCATTCAGCTACAAATTGTTTGGCACAATCAAATATTCAAATACTCTACAATAACACTAGAAGCATCTGATATAATTTTGCTAATGTTTTCTAATAGTTTTTGGTCAGCTTCTTGAGTGGCGGACAGGACGAAAATCTTTGATTTAAGCTGGTTTGATTCAATCATGGTTGCTGAAGTTTCCTTCTGGATTTTCTCTGTTAATCCAGGGAGTTCGGCTATCTTCTTCCTGTCAGCATCAATTTCAGCTGTCAAAGTCTTCAACTCAGCTTCTAGTGCAGCTTTCCTGGCAATCTTCACCACAAGTGCAAGTGGCAGTTCAACTATCAGTTCCTTGTTCCTCTAGATTTTAGCCTGGGATTCTTCCATGAACTGCTTGACTTTGGCTCTCTTTTGCTCAAGGACTGATCGTGAAGATTGGTTCTTTAAAGCTCGCCTCACCGCTGCATAATGATTGTCCAGATGAGAGATGGGCTCCAGGAGAACTTTGATATTGCCTGGAAGTTCTTGATCAATGGATTCAAGTATTTCCTCCAGACGATCAACGTCTCTGACTTGATCCTGGATATCCCTTTGCAACAGGGAAAAGACTTCTCTCAGTCTTGCTTGATTTTCCTCTGATAAAGCTTGATTTGAAGAAACTTCATCTCCTTTTTCGGCAGTGGGGTCATCCACAATAAATGGGGGGCTTGATGTTGATATGGCCTGGTTTTGAAAGGAATTGCCGAATTAGGGATGATTTATTAAAAGGAAATGAAAGTGCAAGTGTTTGCATTTACCTCATTTCTGGTTTCCTGAATTGGAGGAGGGTTTTGTTCAGGCTCAAGAGGGATTTCTTGGGTGATCAGCTGAGGAGGAGCTTGAGGAATTCCTGGTGAAGCTGAAGCTTCCAATTGAGGGGAAGTTAGTGCAGTTCCTGGTAGATTTGAAGCTTCTGGTTGAGGTGAAGATGGATTCATCCCTGGTGAAACTGGAGCTTCTGCTTGAGAGGGGGATGATTGAACCCTTGGTGCAGCTGAAATTTCTGCTTGAGGAGAAGATGTTTGAACCCTTGGTGAATTTGAATTTGAAGCATGTTCAAGAGAAGAAATCTCCACAGGTTGATTCACCAATGTTTCTTCTGCAGATGGTAAATGAAGGGTTAATGCCAATGTGAATAATGGTCTTGACATGAAAGTAAGGTAATAAGGGCCATACCAACAGATGGAGCATTGGCAGTGTGACAACCCGCCCAGGAAAATACCGTACTATCGCCTAAGACCGATCCACTTTGGTCATTAAGCAATAATAAAGTACCATCCTGTCGTAAGTTGCCGGGTTAACGCCCGATGAATCACTTGAGAGCACAAGGATCGAATATATGCATTAAAACTCACTCGAAGGCGAGTCCAGAGATACAACAACATTCAAATCCAAATTCGTACCCCGAAGGGTTTAATTATTACAAACCATGGTTTTTGTCATGACGAAATAGTTCAGAGTTTTGAAAAGCAGCGGAAAATTAACTAGCGGAAGCGAAGACACCACGGGAGGCCATCCATGATGCTTTCAGCAGTCGTCCTCCACCCATTCCAGCTCCCAGCCGGGCGGGTCTCCGGGCCACACATCACCGAAGGCATTACCGGATCAACACATTATAGCAAAGGCCGAGTATACTAATACTCGGCAAGACTTACCCGTCGGTGATATCTACTTCACCAAATCTAGACCATGAAAGGCTTTTTTGGCTCTTTGGGTTGCCTGTGCTAAAAAGTAACAAAGAGTAGGTCCTTACTTTCAAGATTTTAGCACAAGTTCTAGTAGTTTAGTCTTTACTACATTAGCCAACTAGTACAAGCAAAATTGTACAATACAATTAATCAAACACCATATTCATCGACTTCCATCATTAGGGATCACATGACTAGTGGAGTAAGTAGTCTCGGGTAACGGTGAGAGGCCAACAATCGATTGATTTAAACCTTGCAAGGTAAACCCAAACACACGGTAGGCTGCCCCCGCGAGGACAACTTCCCAGGTCGTCCCCATAAATCCTTGGGTCGGGATCGAATCTTACAGTCTTTGGTGCAGGCTATCCGGCATACCCCGCGAGATACCCGGAGTCACCATACACCACCGGTGGCGAGCCGTGAGAGCGAATCCCAAGAGTAGTAACGGTAGGATCCTAGCCGCCTCATTATGGTACTAGGCTTACCGGCCCCATAAACGACATGTGCTTAGTACGTTCAAAAACTTAACCCACATAACCACTGGACCGGAGCCCAGATCCCATGCTCTTACCACGTGAGCAATCCATTTAAGGATATAGTATGATTCCTATCTAGGAACCTATTCTCGCGAGTGAGGTCATCACCCGACTTGTAACGGTCCTATAGCTTAGCAGCTATTGACCTATCATACTAGTAGGGACCAAAGGTACCTATGGATCATGCATCTAGGGTTTCATTCAACTCCTGAACGTAAATGCACAATCATTCATAGATAATTGAATAAAGAACTTTAAAACTAGGTTAGATGCACCGGAGCTTGCCTTCGTCGACTAGGTTAGCTTGGGCACCCTCGGTGTCGAGTATGTCCACGTCTTGCGGAGAGAACCTTCCGCTCCGCATTCCTCGGTTTCCGGGACCAGGGAGTAATCTCCGTCCGGAAGATCTACACGGAATGCAATGCACTTTAGGTGATGTGATAGTTTGTTGTCTTATCCAACTCTAGTTGGTCATATTCACCTTAACAAGCATTCATCTAAGGTTTCTATTCTAGGAAGTCATTGGTTGTACATGGGTTACTCTTTTATTCCACATGGGAATAAAGATTTTTAATAAGCTTATCATTTCTTGTGAAAGCTTCATTTCTTTTTATCTTCACCAACAAGGTGTACTTAATATTTTTATTTATGAATTAATTCCTTATCGGTCTTGATAATTAAATTTCTTTTATTTATATTAAAATAATACTTTCAAAAAGGAAAAGATTTGATTAAGGGTTTCTCTTTATTTTAATTTCCCTTTAATATTAAAAGGGCATTTAAGCCATTTATTAATCAATTAAATTACAAAAAATTACATGAGTGTTTCTTAAGCCTACTAGCACCCATCCTGGCCCATTGGACCCACATGTAAGTGTTGGATGCTAGGAAATTAAATATTGTGGAAAATAACAAAGGCTAATTAGTGATTCAACTTAAATGCATATAAAAACAAATAAGCCTCAAAATGATCCAAATTTGCTTGTGCATGCTCTCTGGACCTAAACAAGCCTAAAGAATGAGCACATTCACATGGAAACCTTACTGAACTCGGTTTATTAATTTACAAAGGAAAACATGCATAATTCAAGAATAATTGCTTCTGTTAAACCAAAATTCATGATTAATTCACAGGATGTGTCTTTTGGCATTACCAGACAGTGTGCACAAGTTGGGCTCAAGAACATAAATATAATTAACAGGAAAAATCATCTAGGAAATTACTGCAGGAATGGAAAAGAATTTGTCTAGCAAGATCTACTGCATAACTTTGTGCAATGTTTGGCACAGAATCTAGTCACATCCTAACACACAACATATCCAAAATTTGGCTACAGAGGAGTTATATTTTTAAAGTTATGACAGATCCATGTATGACACAGTTGTATTTTTCCTGCCAAAACTATTTTGAATCTAGCCATGAGTATACAACAAAAGAGGTGGGATTTATCATCCTGAACTCTACAAAATTGGTTTGGGGTTTTTCTGATTTTTCTGTGAATTTCTAGGGATTTTACAAGCCCTTTGGACGGATCCGCAAATAAACTTAGTTAGGTTTCCTTGCAACTAGGCCCTCGAAATCACAACCATGCCCTCGCGGCATCGGGAGGGCTCGGCGGCGGTGATGTGGGGCCGGGCCACGGCAACAAGCGGCACGGGGTTGCAATTGATCTCACCACGGGTCGTTTGGCGGTGGTGGCGGGGGTCGGGGTGTGCTCCGGCGGCCGGCGCACGGCGGTGGGCGCGGCGGCGCTCACGGCGGCTTGGGGTCTTTGCGGCGTGGAGGCTAAATGTGGGCAAACAAGCGTACGTGTGAGCTATCACGGGTGCTAAGGAAGCTGGGCGTGGGCTTGGACGGCGGCGAGCGCGAGCAACGAGCTCTAGCACGGCGGCGGCGACGATGGCGGCGGGCGGCTCGGGGGTGGCGCGCCGGGAACGAAGGGGGGGCTTTTATATGCCGTGCGGCGCATCTAGGGGTGACGGAAGATGACGGCGGAGATGCCCTCGCCGTGCTACGGCGCTCGGGCGGCGCGCGTACGGCGGCGGCGGCCGGGGCGCCTCGGGCGGGCGCTTGTTGGGGCGCGTGACCTCGGGACGGGGCGTGGCGCGGGTGGCGAGGTCTCGGGCGGCGCGGGCGTGGACGGCGGGGCATGGCCGGCGGCGGGCGGCGGCGGCGGCGCGCGGGTGCGCACGACGTCGCGCGCGGCGCGCTCTGGCTCCACCCGTGTTGCTGGTGCTGTGTTCAAGTGGGTTTTTCTCAAAATTTTCAAACATAACTGGACCAAGTGACGAATACCAAACTTGTAGATCTAGGTACCAGCTACAATTTTTACAAAGGCTGTATAGAGTTTTTCTTCCTAGATTTGAATCTATTTGAATGCCAACTTTGAGTGTCAGCCTGTTTCTAGTAACAGTGAATCCTATCTTGCAAGGGGTTTTCCACAATTTTCCTGTCCAAATTTGAAATGCCAACCAACATAAAAGTTGTGTCCCTCAACAAGACCTACAACTTTCCTAAAGGTAGAATTTTAAGTGTTTAGGTGAATTTTGGAGAACGCGGCAAAAGTTCCGGCAGACACCTGTGGACACTGGGATGGCAAGGGGTTTGACCCACCCTTTGACCATGGGTTGGCCCCACAAGTGTGTTTACTATTCATTTAGGGTCACTAGGGTGTGTTAGGGAGTTTTTATGGGTGAGGGCCCAGGTTGACCTAGGGTTGACCTCGGTTGACCACTTGACCGACTAATCCGGTCATTAGCGTTAATGACGGTAATTAAAAACCTGGGGCGTCACAGCCTACCCCCCTTAAACGGAATCTCGTCCCGAGATTCGATTTGACAACGAAGAGATGGGGAAAAAGACTCACTGTTTCGGGATTGGAGGAAGCTCGAATACTTGGTGTTAAGATAATCCTCCGTCTCCCACGTGGCTTCTTCTTCCGTGTGATGGCTCCATTGGATCTTGTACATTCGCACGGTCTGCCTCCGGGTCTTTCGCTCTTTTTGGTCTAGTACCTTCAATGGATGCTCGACGAGCGAGAAATCCGGCTCGATCCAAGCATTAGCTTCTGTGATGATCTCGTTCTCCGGAACAGGCAGTCCCTTCTTCAACTGAGTTACATGGAACACATTGTGAACCGCGGAAAACCGTTCTGGCAATCGGATACGGTAAGCCACGGGTCCACAGGCTTCTATTACTTCATAGGGTCCAATGTAGCGCGGGGCTAACTTTCCCTTGACTCCGAACCTTTGCACACCTTTGTTGGGGGATACTTTCAAGTATACATGATCTCCCACTTCAAAGTGTCGAGGTGCGGTTCCCTTATCATGGTAACTCTTTTGTCTCATACGGGCCATCTTCAAAGTCTCTCTTATCACTTGCACCTTTTCTTCGGCCTCTTTAACTAACTCTGGTCCAAAGAGTGTTCTTTCTCCGGTCTCGACCGGTTCGGTGGGGTGCGGCATCTACGTCCGTATAGAGCATCGAACGGTGCCATTTTCAAGGCGGCACGATAGCATTGTTATTGTAAGAGAACTGCGCAAGGACAAACACTTGTCCCAACTCTTGTCAAAGTGCAAGATGCTTGCCCTCAACATGTCTTCTAGGATCTGATTTATCCTCTCCGTCTGACCATCAGTCTGTGGATGATAACTGGAACTACGGAGTAGCTGAGTTCCCAAACACTCGTGCAATTGCTCCCAAAAACGGGCTACAAACTGGGTCCCTCTATCAGAGATTAGTCTTTGGGATTCCATGCAGACGAACTATGTGGTCCATGTACAACTCAGCATATTGTTGTACGGAGTAAGTGGTGTGCACGGTAATGAAGTGAGCGGTCTTGGTGAGTCTATCCACGATTACCCAAACAGAATCCTTCTTTCTAGGGGTTAAGGGTAAACCCACAATGAAATCCATACTAATGTCGTCCCATTTCCACATAGGTACCGACAGGGGTTGGAGTACTCCTGCCGATTTCAAATGACTTGCTTTCATCCGGTGGCAAGTATCGCACTCGGCTACATACTTGGCTACATCCACCTTCATATTGGACCACCAAAAGTTCTGCTTTAGATCTTGGTACATCTTGGTACTACGGGATGAATAGAGAGCTTGGACTTGTGAGCTTCATCTAGAATGATTTTCTTGATTTACGGGTCAACGGGGACCACTAGACGTTTTCCAAACCGGACCACATCTTGGTGATCCTTACGGAAACAAGTGTACTTTGGGTCTCCTTCTACTAGTTTCCGCTCGATGGTTTGTATATCGCATCATTACGTTGGGCAGTGACAATCCTGTCATAAAGGTTTGACTCTGCCGTCAAGGCATAAAGAATTCCCTGCGGTACCACTTCTAAGTTGAGCCTTCTCATTTCTTCACACAAGGGTTCACTGACTGGCTCTAACTCTAGGTGGCTGCAATGATCCTTGCGGCTAAGAGCGTCCGCAACAACATTTGCCTTGCCGGGATGATAGTGCACTTCTAAATCGTAATCCTTGATCAACTCAAGCCATCTTCTCTGCCTCATATTCAATTCTGACTGGGTGAAGATATATTTGAGGCTCTTGTGATCGGTGAAGATATTGCAATGATTGCCCATTAGATAATGTCTCCATATCTTGAGGGCATGAACAACGGCAGCTAACTCAAGATCATGGGTAGGATAGTTGAGCTCATGGGGTCGGAGGGCCCGTGAAGCATAGGCAATGACTCGGCCTTCTTGCATAAGGACACAGCCAAGACCGGTGCCTGATGCGTCACAGAAGACTTCAAACGGTTTGGAATTATCGGGTTGAGCTAGCACTGGGGCTGAAGTTAGATGTTGTACGAGGGTGTGAAAAGCTTTCTCACATGCTTCACTCCACACGAATTTCACTCCCTTCTTGAGCAATTCGGTCATGGGTTTTGCGATTCTAGAAAAGTCGGGGAATGAATCGACGGTAATATCCCGCCAATCCTAGGAAAGCGCGGATTTGATGTACGGATTTGGGTGGTTTCCAATCCATCACCTCTTGAACTTTGCTAGGATCTACGGAGATACCATCGTGGGAAATGGTGTGCCCTAAGAATTTGACACTTTTCAACCAGAATTCGCATTTGGAGAACTTAGCATAAAGCTTGTGATCTCGCAAACGCTGAAGGACAACTCGGAGATGTTTGGCGTGATCTTCCTCGCTCTTAGAATAGATGAGGATATCATCGATAAAGACCACGACAAATTTATCGAGCTCCGTCATGAACACGGAGTTCATGAGGTACATGAAGTAGGCAGGTGCATTAGTGAGTCCGAAGGACATGACCAAGAACTCGTAAAGACCATAACGAGTGGAAAAAGCGGTTTTAGGGATGTCGCATGGTCGAATCTTGATTTGGTGGTAGCCAGAACGAAGGTCGATCTTAGAGAAGACTTTGGCACCAGCCAATTGATCAAACAGAACATCAATTCGAGGGAGCGGATATTTGTTTTTGATGGTGACTGCATTGAGTGGTCGGTAATCTACGCACATTCTCAAGCTACCATCTTTCTTTTTGACAAAGAGGGCAGGGCAACCCCAAGGAGAAGAGCTCGGGCGAATGTAACCCTTATCTAACAATTCTTGGAGTTGGGTTTTTAGTTCAGCTAGCTCTTTGGGTGGCATGCGATAAGGTCTTTTGGAAATGGGTGCGGTACGGCCGGGAGTTCGATCACAAACTCGACATCTCTGTCTGGTGGCATACCAGGCAACTCGTCAGGAAATACATCCGGGTACTCACACACTACTGGAATTTCATCAAGGGAGGAGATAATGGTCACATAGGCACAAGAGTCAGTACCGTCCCGGAAAGGCAGGTACAAGGTAGTGTGCCCGACCGTAGGAGAGTTGATCTCTACGACCCTATCTGATACATCTAGAACCACCTTATGTTGATTCATCCATTTCATACCCAAAATAACATCCATGCTTCCCAATTTGATGGTTATAAGATTAGATCGAATGACCTTACTTCCTAGTCTCAAAGGAACTTCGAAGGTCACCAATTGAGACGTGATGTCTCCACCGGGTGTGGTAATTTTATAAGCAGATTTGGTTTGTACTCCTCTTAGACCCAATTTGTCTAGTAAACTCTCAGTTATGAAACTATGGGTGGCTCCCGAATCAAATAAGACTTTAACAGGAGTGTTATTGATAGAGAATGTACCCGTGAGTACTGGAGCTCCTGCGGGAATGTCACTCATGGTAGTGAAGTTCAACTTGCCCTGGCGCACTTGCACCATAGGCTTCTTGGCCGGAGTGGCAGGCTTGTTTCCGTACTGCGGTTACGCGGGTTGGGCTTGATGCACTGGGCTTGGGACACTCATTAATGTAGTGCCCTGGCTGGCCACAGTTGTAGCAACGACGATCTCCAACATCGCGAGGGGGTGCAATAGGCTTCGGAGCCTGGCTGGCCGGGCACGGGCGGAGCCCGGAAGTTCCGGCGGGTTTGCCCCTGGAACGGCTTCATCGTCCAGCGTCCAGTTGAAGATTGCTGGGATGGGCCTGGAGCTTCCTTCTTCACAAAGCGAAACTTCTTGTTTGTTCCGCTGCCTGGGGTGAAACCGGACATCCTCTTGTTGTCCCCATGGGCTTTCTTCATAGCATCCTCTTGCGAGATAGCTTTATTCACAAGCTCATGGAAGTTTGCGGGCTCGAGTAGATTCAGGCGCTCATACAGCTTGCCATCAAGCCCGTCGCGGAACCGCTCCATCTTCTTGGCATCAGTATCAACATGATGCCCACCGTATCGGCATAAGCTATTGAACTTCGAGCATAGCGGTACACGGAGTCGGATCCACGACGGAGGGCTAACGACACCCTCATCTTCCCCGTCCATCGGACCCTTGGGGATGTGGTGGCTTTTGAAAGCACTCGCTTGAACTCGTCCCAAGTCACGGCGTGGCCTCCACCGCATGGACTTGAAGTGGTCCCACCACATCAAAGCTTCCCCTCGCGGTTGCGGGGGCTGCGAAGTTCACTTTGTTCTCCTCGGAACAAGGCAACACAAAGGCATTGCCTCTATGGCCTTGACCCAAGCCTCGGCTTCCGGGAGGGTCTTCTCGCTTTAGCGAAGGTTGGCGGCTTCATGGCGATGAGCGGGCGTACGTGGTGACCTGGTTAGGCCCCTCGTGGTTGGCCCCATGTGGCGGCCCTCGGTTCATCTCGCCGGGCGATCTGGCTGCTTCGCGTCCGCGGGATGCGGCGCAACACCTCGGTTTGGGTGGCCATGAAGGCCTCTATCGGTGTCATGGGCGGGGGTGGTGGCAAGTCACCATTACCACTCGCTCCAAAACCGTTGGGAGAGGCGTGCGTGGTTCCCACCATCCGAAAAGTGAGCGTTATTAGTGAGATAACCGAAAGCTTACTCCAAATGATGACAAGCATGATCATGCATAATCACATCTCATTAGTAATTAAATAATGAGGACAAGCAACAAGCAACAATATTCTATAGCCACCGGGATTCATAGAATCGTTCTTCTCAATCGGTACGGGACGGCGATTACTCAATTGCGCGGCTCATAATCACTTTCGAACGATCATCGTCATTCCGGATACCAAAGAAGGTGGTATACGAATGAGCACCTATTTGCTGGCAACGAGTGATGTTCTTAAAGATGCTTTGTTTTACCAACGTTTTTAGGAGAAAAACAATGCAACTTTGACAAGCGTGGTCATTCGCAACGAATTATCCAAGGATCTGGTATTCAACCCAAGAAAATTTCAATTTGAAAGACAACGAAATTCACTTAAAGCATACAAGCTTAAGCATTCTTATTACAACATAACAGAACAAGGTTCAAGACATTACAACTCGAATTTGGAACATCACGACAATACACAATACAATAGTTGCTTGGCACGAAGACGTCTTTGTCAAGCCAACTACTCTAACATCTCGAAGATAACTCGGTAAGATCGACATCCTGGCTGCTCCTGCTGTCGGCAACCTAGTTGCCCACCGAAGCACCACCGTACGAAGGCAAAGGCGGGGGGAGTCGGTAGCGGTGGTCCTGCCGGCTCGTCGATCCGGGCCGGGACACGGCCCGCTGCTCCTCGGGTGTGCATGTGCGGGGGCGATGGGCGTAAGGCCACTATAGCACGTAAGGCGGCCACCGTACGTCGGCCTCCCGCACGTGCTCCCGCATATCGCAATGTTCGCGGCGGTGTCGGCCTCTCTATCTCGTGTGCGTCGGCATCCTCCTCCGGTGCATGGTTCTCCGCCTCCAGGTCCACGATCCTCTATAGGCGGTCACCTCTCTCAAGCTCCAAGCGGAACCTCCTAGCACACGGCCTGTCGTTCTCCTGCCTTGCACTCGGGTAAGCGTGAAGTTCAGATTTCGGTGTCTTCTTGAAAGCCGTGCTCCCAATCGCGCCTAGATGCCTCCAAGCGCCGTGCAATGATCGGCGCGGTGTTATAACGCGGCCCCCGGAGTGTGAAGACCACGTTCGGACAATGGGCAAGTGTCCGGGTAACATCCAACGGCTCGCTAGGGTCGGTAGCTCCCGTAGATGGTCCATACGGTCCAACCAAGCCGGGTCGTGAGGACTCACGGCGCGGGAAACGATCCATACGGGGAAAGAGCTACCACGGTAGGGGTTGTGGTCACAAAAGTCCGTCGGCACTCCGAGGGCGGGCGACTCCACGGACTCGTGTGTGATAAATCCCCGGTAAATAAAGCTCGGAGTCAAACCGGTCGGCGTGGTGCGGGTGCGGCGGCACGATGAGCGAGCACCTGCCGGCGGGGAACGCCAAAGCGCTCAAACTCCTTCACCTCGTATGTCGGTGGGGTAAGGTAGCTGCGGCATCGAGTGCTTCCCACGCCAAGCGCGGAAAACCCTCCCGGTGTAACTTTGTTGGTACGGATCGTCTCGTCGGCGTCGGGCGCGGTGGAACACGGGGAAATCCATCTGTACACAAACGTAACTCATGTCGGATCTCAAAGAGAACGGCATGTCAAATGGTGAAGTTACCGCATTTGTGAAATAAATTCATAACTAAAAATCCAGAAACCTCAAAAATTTCCCAAGTTTTAAATGAAACCTTTAATACCTTTAATTAGCCCTTTTTAAAGTTGAACATCAATTAAGGAGACAAGATGAAAGGTTCTTAACCTAAAGGTGCCTAGGAGAAATGTGAACCAACCCATCGAACTAGGATTGAGATTTGCTTATTACAAGACAGCTGGTTGAGGAGCCATTATATTCAACAATTTGGTTTAATTAACCTACCACATGGTAAACAAATTTTTGTAAAATTTCGGCAGCATAACGGCTAGGTACGAGGAGTACTTCTGATGTATAAAAGCACACACTATCATAAACTTCCTTAGAGAACATATGGAATTCCGATTTTTGGGTCCATTTTAGTTATTTCGATTTTTAATATGCATGCAAGACGTCCTATTCGACCTCACACGACAATCAAGCCAAAATCGAAGTTAGTGCCGGTGGTAAGGCTTATATTCGTCTCTCCCTATAATATTTAGTCGAGAGCTATTCGGTACTTGCTTAACAACTAACGAAGCGCTGTTATGTACCTGCAGAAAATGAACCTTTCGTGCCAGCACGTCACGAAAGCGTCCACATTCATTACCGTTCACTATAGAAACGGTATCCATGCGTTAAGCCGCTGCATGGACAGCGTCCTACTTTAAGACTCTGACGCGACGTGAGTGCCCATTGGAATAGGCCTCACTCATCCCTCACGGACTTTCCTGTGGTACCATCACGTATGGCAAAACGTGACGAGACTCAAATGCGACGTGGCACCCATTGGAATAGGTCCCACTAGTCCCTCACAGGACTTCCCTGTGGTACCACCACGTATGGCAAAACGTGATGAACTAGTATGGTTGTGCAAGAAAGTAAGTCGACATAAAGTAATGTCTTGGGAGTTAGCAAAATAAACCATAGGTTAATAAGCCACACGAAAGAACCCAAAATTCCCTCTAGGGCCTCTCGGTCTAGTTTATCCTTAGCGGGCCAACGTATTTTGGAAAATCAGACGATCTTGGCATATTTTATTCAAAAACCAGTGATTAAGGTTTAATTAATTAATCTACGGTGCATATAAGCTACGATGCCAAGCGTGACAACCCGCCCGGAAAATACCGTACTATCGCCTAAGACCGATCCACTTTGGTCATTAAGCAATAATAAAGTACCATCCCGTCGTAAGTTGCCGGGTTAACGCCCGTGAATCACTTGAGAGCACAAGGATCTAATATATGCATTAAAACTCACTCGAAGGCGAGTCCGGAGATACGGCAACATTCAAATCCAAATTCGTACCCCGAAGGGTTTAATTATTACAAACCATGGTTTTTGTCATGACGAAATAGTTCAGAGTTTTGAAAAGCAGCGGAAAATTAACTAGCGGAAGCGAAGACACCACGGGAGGCCATTCATGATGCTTTCAACGGTCGTCCTCCACCCATTCCGGCTCCCGGCCGGCGGGTCTCCGGGTCACACATCACTGAAGGCATTACCTGGATCAACACATTATAGCAAGGCTGAGTATACTAATACTCAGCAAGACTTACCCGTCGGTGATATCTACTTCACCAAATCTAGACCATGAAAGGCTTTTTTGGCTACTGGGTTGCCTGTGCTAAAAAGTAACAAAGAGTATGTCCTTACTTTCAAGATTTTAGCACAAGTTCTAGTAGTTTAGTCTTTACTACATTAGCCAACTAGTACAAGCAAAATTGTACAATACAATTAATCAAACACCATATTCATCGACTTCCATCATTAGGGATCACATGACTAGTGGAGTAAGTAGTCTCGGGTAACGGTGAGAGGCCGACAATCGATTGATTTAAACCTTGCAAGGTAAACCCAAACACACGGTAGGCTGCCCCCGCGAGGACAACTTCCCAGGTCGTCCCCATAAATCCTTGGGTCGGGATCGAATCTTACGATCTTTGGTGCGGGCTATCCGGCATACCCCCGGGAGATACCGGAGTCACCATACACCACCGGTGGCGAGCCGTGAGAGCGAATCCCAAGAGTAGTAACGGTAGGATCCCTAGCCGCCTCATTATGGTACTAGGCTTACCGGCCCCATAACCGGCATGTGCTTAGTACGTTCAAAAACTTAACCCACATAACCACTGGACCGGAGCCCAGATCCCATGCTCTTACCACGTGAGCAATCCATTTAAGGATATAGTATGATTCCTATCTAGGAACCTATTCTCGCGAGTGAGGTCATCACCCGACTTGTAACGGTCCTATAGCTTAGCAGCTATCGACCTATCATACTAGTAGGGACCAAAGGTACCTATGGATCATGCATCTAGGGTTTCATTCAACTCCTGAACGTAAATGCACAATCATTCATAGATAATTGGATAAAGAATTTGAAAACTGGGTTAGATGCACCGGAGCTTGCCTTCGTCGACTAGGTTAGCTTGGGCACCCTCGGTGTCGAGTACGTCCACGTACTGCAGAGAACCTTCCGCTCCGCCTTCCTCGGTTTCCGGGACCAGGGAGTAATCTCCGTCCGGAAGATCTACACGGAATGCAATGCACTTTAGGTGATGTGATAGTTTGTTGTCTTATCCAACTCTAGTTGGTCATATTCACCTTAACAAGCATTCATCTAAGGTTTCTATTCTAGGAAGTCATTGGTTGTACATGGGTTACTCTTTTATTTCACATGTGAATAAAGATTTTTAATAAGCTTATCATTTCTTGTGAAAGCTTCATTTCTTTTTATCTTCACCAACAAGGTGTACTTAATATTTTTATTTATGAATTAATTCCTTATCAGTGCTGATAATTAAATTTCTTTTATTTATATTAAAATAATACTTTCAAAAAGGAAAAGATTTGATTAAGGGTTTCTTTTTATTTTAATTTCCCTTTAATATTAAAAGGGCATTTAAGCCATTTATTAATCAATTAAATTACCAAAAATTACATGAGTGTTTCTTAAGCCTACTAGCACCCATCCTGGCCCATTGGACCCACATGTAAGTGTTGGATGTTAGGAAATTAAATATTGTGGAAAATAACAAAGGCTAACTAGTGATTCAACTTAAATGCATATAAAAACAAATAAGCCTCAAAATGATCCAAATTTTCTTGTGCATGCTCTCTGGACCTAAACAAGCCTAAAGAACCAGCACATTCACATGGAAACCTTACTGAACTCGGTTTATTAATTTACAAAGGAAAACATGCATAATTCAAGAATAGTTGCTTCTGTTAAACCAAAATTCATGACTAATTCACATGATGTGTCTTTTGGCATTACCAGACAGTGTGCACAAGTTGGGCTCAAGAACATAAATATATTTAACAGGAAAAATCATCTAGGCAGTTACTGCAGGAATGGAAAAGAATTTGTCTAGCAAAATCTACTGCATAACTTTGTGCAATTTTTGGCACAGAATCTAGTCATATCCTAACACACAACATATCCAAAATTTGGCTACAGAGGAGTTATATTTTTCAAGTTATGACAGATCCATGTATAACACATTTGTATTTTTCCTGCCAAAACTATTTTGAATCTAGCCATGAGTATACAACAAAGAGGTGGGGTTTATTATCCTGAACCCTACAAAATTGGTTTGAGAGTTTTCTGATTTTTCTGTGAATTTCTAGGGATTTTACAAGCCACTGGACTGATCTGCAAATAAACTTAGTTAGGTTTCCTTGCAACTAGGCCCTCAGAAATCACAACCATGCCCTCGCGGTGGCGGGAGGGCTCGCCAGCGGCGATGTGGGGCCGGGCCACGGCAACAAGCGGCACAGGGTTGCAATTGAGCTCACCACGGGTCGTTTGGCGGTGGTGGCGGGGTCGGGGTGTGCTCCGGCGACGGCGCACGGCGGTGGCCGGCGGCGGCGCTCACGGCGGCTCGGGGTGCTGCGGCGTGGAGGCTAAATGTGGGCAAACAAGCGTACGTGTGAGCTATCCTGGGTGCTAAGGAAGCTAGCTGTGGGTTTGGACGGCGGCGAGCGCGAGCAACGAGCTCTAGCACCGGCGGCGGCGACGATGGCGGCGGGCGGCTCGGGGTGGTGCGCGGGAACGAAGGGGGGGCTTCTATATGCCGCGCAGCGCATCTAGGGGTGACGGAAGATGACGGCGGAGATGCCCTCGCCGTGCTACGGCGCTCGGGCGGCGCGCGTACGGCGGCAACACGGCCGACGGACCGGCGGTCCGCGGTGCGCGCGCGCCTACGGCGGCGGCCCCGACGCCGAGGCGCCTCGGGCGGGCGCGCGTTGGGGCGCGTGACCTCGGGACGGGGCGTGGCGCGGGTGGCGAGGTCTCGGGCAGCGCGGGCGTGGATGCGGGGGCATGGCCGGCGGCGGGCGGCGGCGGCGGCGCGCGGGTGCGCACGACGTCGCGCGCGGCGCGCTCTGGCTCCACCCGTGTTGCTGGTGCTGTGTTCAAGTGGGTTTTTCTCAAAATTTTCAAACATAACTGGACCAAGTGATGAATACCAAAGTTGTAGATCTAGGTACCAGCTACAATTTTTACAAAGGTTGTATAGGGTTTTTCTTCCTAGATTTGAATCTATTTGAATGCCAACTTTGAATGTCAGCCTGTTTCTGGTAATAGTGAATCCTGTCTTGCAAGGGGTTTTCCACAATTTTGCTCTCCAAATTTGAAATGCCAACCAACATGAAAGTTGTGTCCCTCAACAAGACCTACAACTTTCCTAAAGGTAGAATTTTAAGTGTTTAGGTGAATTTTGGAGAACGCGGCAAAAGTTCCGGCAGACACCTGTGGACACTGGGATGGCAAGGGGTTTGACCCACCCTTTGACCATGGGTTGGCCCCACAAGTGTGTTTACTATTCATTTAGTGTCACTAGGGTGTGTTAGGGAGTTTTTATGGGTGAGGGCCCAGGTTGACCTAGGGTTGACCTCGGTTGACCACTTGACCGGCTAATCCGGTCATTAGCGTTAATGACGGTAATTAAAAACATGGGGCGTCACAGGCAGGTTCTGAAGTTGTTGATGGTTGCTGGATTCTGGTCTGAAATTGCACAAGATGAAATTTGTCAGATGAAGAATGGTCTTGTCTTCAAGAAGGAAGAAATATTACCTCAATGGGAACCTTTTTGGTGGTTCTTTTCTTCTTGGCAGCTGGAGGTGCAACCAAAGATGGAGCTTTTCTCTTGTCAGAGGTTGAACTGATAAGAGTTGGGTCCATTGTAGCATATCTAGACATCAGCTGAGCCAGAGTTGTGGATTTGATTCCCAAAGCAGAAATTGGGCCTGCTGTATTGTAAGCAATTGTCCTAGCTCGAGAGGCAGGCACTGTATTTTGCAAGAAGTGGCAAAAATCATGGTCAGTGAAGGGCATGCTTGACAAAAGAAAAAGATGAAGTGCATTACCTCTGAAGTTGGCTGGAAGTCAGGCATCAGCTCGAGGCAAAAGGAGTGCACTGGCTCACTGAAGATACGATCATGAAGCTCTTGCCACCAGGAAATAAAGAGAGGATGGGCTATTGATGTTGGTACAAAGGACCAAGGATAAATAGTTGGGCTGCATTGATATTCAAAGACCCTTTTTGCTTGCAGGCTTTCTTTTATTTCCTCTCTGGGCTTGAGGAATTCATGAAGAAACAGCCTTGGGGGCACTTGGTCACATCCTAGTTGCCGAGCCATCATATTTGGCTGGTAATACTCATAAGTGCTATGATTTTGCCTTCCTCCACAAAATTCTGCTGGCAGGATGCATGGATGAATGAAGATATTGAAAATTTCTATGGATCTTGCATCATTGTATCCATTCTCAAAGGAGAATTCATAAGGAAGGGTCAGGTTATCATTGTGCAAATAAGGAAGCCAGAGGGGATTGGTGAAGCCTCTGAAGAAGAGCTCAAAGAGTTGACTGATGTTTTGGTCGATGATTATGGTTGAGGCGGCTTCACCATAAGTTTTACATCCTTTTGTGATCTGATTTTCTCCTTCCTTATAGTCAGATGAAGGAAAGTGCCGATTGTTGAGATTGACACCAACAATCTGGTGCATATACAGTTGCAGCCACATCTGTACAAACCACCAGGGGCCGTTGACACAAGAGATCTTTTGGCTGGTGTACATCAGATGGGTGGTTTGATGGAGCATATGGTAAACACTTCCTAGGAGGTACTTCCCAAGGGGGATGCAATGTCCAGTAGCCAAATCTTCGGCCATTGCAATGTGGTTCAGAGTTGGCTCATTAGCTTTGCCACAAAAGATAAATCTGCATAGCCACATGTTTAGGAAAGCTCTGTATTCAACCTCAGACAGGGGGCCATCGTGCATATGGTTTTGGATATATTGTTTATATCCAGAACCTGTTTTCACTCCTCTTTGCCTGCCAGAGCTTTTGTACTTGTAAGGATATATGGATCCTGTGACATCAAGGTCGGTCATCATGTATACATCGGCCAGAGTGGGGGACATTGGTCCATGACCAAAAAGGAAAGCATTGACGCCGTTTGACCAGAAATGACAAGCTGCGATTAGAAGATTCTCATTCTTGGGGGTTTCGGCTAGAGATAACTCCAAACACTGGGCAATACGGAGGTTGTCCCAATTGCTGGTCTTTACACTTTTATCTTCAAGTATCCTCTTATACCAGTTCCTCCAGCCTGCGATTGGGGGCAGGGGCCAGTTTTTAAAGGCATCTTGCCACACATGAGGTCTTGCTAAAGCCGATTTGAAGGGTACTCTGTTGGATTCGGCTTCAATAAACTCATGGGGGTCGGAGATTCCCACGGGACTGAGGAAATAGGATAATGATTTATTCTCGATGGGAATCAAGAGCTCAGTGGATTGAGACTATCAGGAGAAGACAGAGGAAGAAATCTAAGTTGTGGATCGAAAAGAGCAATACCGAATGGACCTAAAGAGGATGAGATTTACCTGAACAACTTGATTTTTGTCCGCCATTGAAGATATGAGCTTTGAGATTGATGGACTAGGGTTTGGATCTGAGTGGAGACTCGAACAGATTGCAAGGAGCAGGAATGGGTGTTGAACGGATTTAGCTCGAAGACGTTGGGCATTTATGGTCAATTCCGGAATAAAATCACTTTTATCCCGTAATTGAAGGGGCATATGTTAAGACCAAAAAATGGTACAGGAAAGAGGCTGACTTGTGTGCCGAGCTTGGTGATGAAATACCATTCGGCTAGGAAAAATCTTCTCAGAGGATTCGGTAAGGGACGCTTGCGGTCGGTAATGCGCTGTCGTTCGGCAAAAGGATTGTTTGCGCTTTTAAAGGGAAGTTTTCGGGAATGCGTGGTGACGTGGCCCGATATAAGGAAGGATCGAGTTGATGGCGTATACGAGGTGGACATTGGCACCGGAGATTTAATTTAGACATTAAATGTTGTGCTCGTAGTCGACCAGGAGTCGTGTTAGGACAAGGGTATAAATATAAACCCTTGATGTCTGTAATAGGGATCGAACATCTTCACAACTAAACCGGCCCCGTGCCAAAATCGAGTCCTTTAGTCGAGTCGTCGAGTTCTTCGAGAGGAGCCATCGATCCGTCGACCTCCGTAAGTACCGGCAACCTTGTATCATGTCTAGTATCATGCGGTGGATTTAGACCGTGATGCAAGAAGTCTTGTTACCTTGCTTAGTATCATGTGGTGGATTTAGGCTTGGTTCAAGAGGGTTTCTTGTTAGATCATGAGCCATGCGGTGGGCTAAGATCTAGCTTGGAGCTAGTTATCGGCTCTATTAGATTTGGCAAGATCTAATAGATTCATTAAGTTACCATGTGTTGCTTTGAGTTTTTACTTTATGTTTAAATTCATGAAACACTCTTTTGCCCAATTTAGATTGGTTTGGATCGGCTTTATCTTGTTTGATGATCCTTATGTTACATGTTCATATCTTTAGCTCAATACGGCGCATGGATCACGTGTTCCCTAATAGCCAAACCGGAATCAATCTAAGTTGTCATGTGTTGCAGGTTCAAGCTTGTTAATCTTGTATGAATCTTGAAAGAACTGGGTATCATGCGGTAGATGCAGGTTTTTGGGTTGTTTTAGAGCTAATCATCTGGTGGATTAGATTTCGATTCAATCTGATAGGTTTATCATCTTTGGCAATGCTTGTTCCTTCTCCACGGAACCCGATTCGGCTGTACTGTTGTATTCGGTTATGCTACCATGAGTAAAACGTGTTCATAAGTTTTGTTTTAAATAATGCGTGCTTTTAACCTTCCATATTTAGATTGTATCATGCAGTGGACTAATCTCTTTGTGGTTGGTGGTGTGATTTCAAACAAGTTGTATCATGCGGTGGATTAACTTGTTTGGTTTCATGCTTGACGGGTTTGAAAGTACCTAGACATGCGGTAGACTAGTGCTTTTGGCCTATGCATGCTTGTTTATTTCATATTTATAATCATGCTTTTACCTCATTTATTTAAATTTTTATTATTCCTCGAGAATCGATCATGATCATGTACGAGCAACACTATTTAAACAAAGACCGATCCTTCGTCATGCTTACGTCATCCATTCGGCTACTTCATGTTTTCATGTTTAACAGCTCCCAAATGATATTTGAACTGCTGATAGATAGCTTGTTGTAGCTATATATCATTTTAATTGGCCTTTAGCCGTAAATACGAAACTGTCTGGTACCACCCGGCAAGTTCCATGTTTTATCTAACTATTTTTATTCCTTTGTCAGTTTCAGGAAAATTGACTGGCACGCTTTCAGGATTCATCACGTGTGTTAAGCAAGCTTCTTTCGGCTTGCTGTGTGCTTGGCGCGAGGTGCTGATTTTGCGTCAACACCAGTATGAAGCAACTCTCCAGTTCACCCTAATGGTTGTTTCAATTGTGGAGAATTGGGACACTATGCTAGCATCTGCCCAAATCGTAACATCTAGACTCCCCAGAAAGACAATGGTCAAAGGTTCGGATAACCAACATCTCAGATACACCATGGAAGTGCAAATTCTCAGATCAACAAGGGTCAACCGAATTACGTGAGTGGCAGAGTGAACCACATGATAGCTAAACAAGGTCAAGAAGCTCCTAGTGTTGTATTGGGAACGTTTCCTGTCAACTCTGTGCTTGCAACGGTTTTATTTGATTCTGTAGCATCACATTCATTCATTACTGAACAATTTGTGGCAAAGCACAATATACCTATGAGTTCTATGAAGACACATTTGTTGATTGGTTCCTCGAATGGTGAAATGAAATCCACCCATGTATGCCCACAAGTCAATCTTAAGATTAGGGGAATAGATTTTTCAAGCTAATCTAGTAGTTCTTACATCTAGTGGAATAGATGTGATACTTGGAATGGATTGGTTAGGCGAATGTGACGGAATAATTCTGTGTGCCAAGAAGTCAGTACTCTTAACCAGCCTGCAAGGAGATAGGATTGAGGTAGTCGCTACTGCCCCATTCAAAGAAGAAGGCAAAGTGAATCAAAATAAAGGAAAGTAGATGAAGGAGCTATGATTGTCGAAAGAACTCAGCGTACAAGATGGATTCAGAATAATATCCTTAGTTCTTTTCAATCTCTCAGAATCTCGAGACGAGATTCTTTTTAAGGGGGTAGATTTGTAACACCCTAAAATTCCATCACCAAAATAACGTAAGCAACAAGGTGTTTTAGATTTTATTTTCTATGGATTAAATAAATTATCAAATAAATTTGGCCTTTACAATATTTAAATATCATTCTAATAATTTAATAATTTAGAAGCAATAAGTGCATGTGCATCATGATTTGAATGCATGGTTTTATTTGTTTGTGTGAAGTTTTAAAAGTTTTTAAATTGTTTTGAAAATCTTGAAAAGTTTGGAAAGGAGTTTAAAGTTTCAAAAGTTTGAAAAAGGTTTGAAACGATTTTTTTTAAAAAAACAAAACCTCCCAAACCCTCCCTCCCCCTCTCCTCTCGGCCCAGCCCAACAGCCCTCCTCCCTCTCTTTTTTCCCTTCCCCGCTCGGCCCAATCTTTTTCCACCGGCCCACCTTCTCTTCCAGCCCAGTGCGCCCCGGTGGCCCACTCCATCCCTTTCCCCTCTCTTTCTCACTCGGCCCCACCTGTCGGGCCTTTCCCCAACCTCCAGCACCCCCTTTCCCCTCCCCTGCCCAAGTCAAACGCGCTGCCGCCGGCCGCCTCCCCGCGTCACCCGCGCCTCCCCCTCCGCCTTTTAACCTCGCTATAAAGAGCACTAAAACCCCCGGCCTTCATCCCCAACCTTCAATCCCCTACCGTTACTTCTCCATCAAGAGCCCTCCCCTTTATTGCTTTGAAACCGCCATGGCCATTGATGGCATTTCCCTCCAGTCATCGATCCTCCCCCCTCTCCCGGCCTATAAAGGGCGAGGTAGAGCCTGTGCCTCACCTCCTTTGCTCAATCGCGCTCCCACATCCCCCCTCCTCTACACGCGCCGCCACTCGAACCAACCCGCCACCGAAGCTCGGCCGCCCGTCATCGATCTCCTTCGCTATTGCTCCCCCGTCGCCCGTGTCTGCGCCCCGAGCTCCACGTCGAGGTGAGAAGCTTGCACCCTTCGAAATCCAAATACCCAAGAGCCCACAGTACCCATCGCCGCTCGCCGGAGTTGAGCCACCCGCCACGGCTGCCGCGACATCCTCCCCGCCGCTCTAGCCACCTCCACGAGCCCTTGGTTGGGTTTGTCTTCTCCCCCTCTTCGTTTTGAGCCCACCCGCGTTGCAATCAGAGCCCTCTAGCTCCGTTTCGAGCATCGCCGACCAGCCGCTGGCGTGCGCCGCCGTCCCGCCGCCGGCGCGCGCTACCCCCGCCACCGTGCGCCGCATGCGCGCCACAGCAGCCGCCCGATCCTAAATCCACGGCGCAGATTAAACCGGAGTAAACCCCCTTAGCCTCGGTCCACCGTGGACTAGTGGACCGAGTCCACCGCCGGTCCACGGCCGCGCCCGCCGTCCGATCCTGATCTGAGGGCCCATATCCGCCTGACCCCGAGTCAAAAGGACTCCTTACCGGTCAACAATGGCCATTTTGTTAAAGTGGCCATGCTCTTTTCAGATATTCCAAGCCGGTCCTTCCACCTATTAGAATCTTTACACTTAGGTCCTTTCTTTTATATCTAAGCCCCTCATCTCTCTGGAAATCCCACCCGAGATCCTTGACTTAACCTTTTGTGCTATAGACCTTCGGTTTATACGCATAATTATGTTTAGGTCCCTGGTTTCTTACAGTTAAGCCCCTGGAAGCCCTGTTTCTTCACAAAAAAGCCCCTTAATCTTGTTTTAGCCATATATTTTCCGTCTTTAATCCATTTTAAGCGTTCTTGGTGTCCACGCGACCGTCTTTTCAAGCCCGTCAGTTTTAGACCCTTGTTTAGCACATAGATCTTGCGTTTCAGCCCCGTTTCCACCGTTTCAAGTTGCGTTAGGTTCATATCAACTCAAACTTCGTGATAGGACCAATGTTGTACATGTTCTCTATTTTGTAATTTATTTAAATATTAAAAATGATTAAATTTTATTGCACATGCTTTTCTAATTAAAATCAAATTAGAGTTCAACACGTGTTTTCATAAGAAAGTTAATATGATTAATACTATTTGAATAATTCTTTAAAATAAAAGTTAATTAGATGTATATCTCGGTTTTTATAATCAAACTTAATTTGATTAATGATTATGCAATTTGCTTTCTACTAAAATGTAACATAGGCTATATTCCGAGTTTTCTTAATTAAATGTTAATTTGATTAAAATGAATATAAATGTGTTTTTAAATTACAATTTGATTAGAATAACTCAAAATATAACGATAAACGCCTAGATGCTTTTACATGCTTCTTTTCAAATTAAATGTTTAATTTACATAAATCATACTTGAATATTTATAAGTAAAATTGGACTAGGCTTATATCGTCTTTTAAATACAAATATAACTTGCTTAATTATAAATAGGGTATTTCTCTGAAATAACCTATGCACGTGATTTTACTTAATTAAAAGATACCAAACACGTAGCTAGCTCTTGTATGTGATCATCCAAATCTATCGATAGTTTCGAGTGTTCCTTGTGTTCGCTTTCCTAGACCCAAACCTTGTTTTCCCTTTAAGGTTTTCATGCTTGGTGTATTGTTTTGTTTATTGAATGTATTCTTGTGTGCTCGTATACATCGTGTCAGTTTCAAGCGAGCTGCCAGTTGAAGTAGATCAAGAGCAAGTGTTTGAAGAAGAAGAACCTTAGTGTTTAAGCAAGGAAGGCAAGTGGTCTTCTCCCCATGCATATTCTGTTTTGTCCTATATAACTGCATTATTAAGTTTACTTTTATGATGATATTGCATTAATTTGATGGGAGCACCTTTTTAAGGACTTACCTAGACTTTTATCCACAATCCTTGGATCAACCCATTTTAATAAATGTTTTTTGGTAGAATGTGCTAGTTGCTCAACTTGGGTTGGATAAAATAGTTTTCCAAGGTAAAGGCTTGTATGTTTAATGACGATGCTTTTGGTAATACAAGATCATATGATTTAATCGGAACATGGAGAACCACCCAAGAAAACATGTGCAACCACAGTGTCATATGGCTCTGACCTTAGCCAATTAATTAGGAGTGCGATTGATCTGATGGCCCTTTTCGAAAGGAGCAGAGGGGAATCCGGGTTGCAGGGGTATAGCCCGGTCATTTTGGGGTAGCAGCCTTTGCTAAGGTGCTGACCACTAGGGAGGGTTATGGTCCGCCCTGATCTTTAACTATGCGGGTTGTTAGTCCTTTGCATGCCTTTGTAAAGTCTTCGTAGCGTCCCTATGCAATCACACCTCGGAAGTGTGGTATGATGCCTGATCAGCATCGCATGGTTGGGTCCAATGTTCTTCAGAACTTTTACGCGAGCTGTGGGTAAAGTGTGCAAACCTCTGCAGAGTGTAAAACTGATTAATCAGCCGTGCTCACGGTTATGAGCGGCTTGGACCCTCACATGATTAATAAACTTAAAGATGAGAATAAATCGTGGATCAATGAGCTTTGTTTTGCTTAAAAGTTTCTTAAGTGGGTTGGTATATACTTACATCTAGTGATTAGGCGTTCTTTAATTAAAAGTTTGACCAACATTAAAATGCTAACCGCTGCAAAATCATAGCCTATCCTTGGTAGCCTTGCATCTTCCCCCACTTGTTGAGTACCAACCATAAGTGTACTCAGCCTTGCTTACCGTTGTTCAGAAGAGAACATAAGAGTTCTACAACGACTTTGAGGAGTTCTGAGGCATGCGTCTCCCCCAGTCAAGTGCCTGTGGAAGCGGAAGACGAAGACTGGTTGTGTAGTTATCGTTTTTCGATGTTAAAGACCTTCGTGTCTTTCGAATGAGTGTAGTAAGTTGTTAAACCCTTTGTTACATTTTTACTGTCTATGATATTACACTCATTTCATCGATCATATGTGTGGAACTAGATCATGGCACACATATGAGATGGATCTGGTTTCCCTCCGGGAATCGGGTGTGACAGATACAAGAATGCTAAAAGAAATAAGAGTAATGTCGTCCTGATGCACAACTCACATACCTATTCCTAATATGCATCTCTTGATTTATTATGTTTTTTTAGAATTACATAGTACAACGAAGATGCTCACAACACGCACGCACATTCATCCCTATGAGTACAATGAAGACACTCACAACACGCACACACACTCACCCCTATGAACACCTCCGAAGGACTTTGCACCGATAGATGTGGAGATTCTCGAAGTCACCAATGGTGCCTCGTCGTCGACAAGAACTTCGCTTACGATTTAACGCATAACACCGGAAAATCCTGGAATAAATCCAGGAAAATGTGCGAGCAACAAGATTTGAACCCTGGTGGGTAGCATCCAACTGGACTGTCCTACCATTGGACTACAAGCTCATTAGCTCTTGATTTATTATGTGTTAGCTATTTTTTAAGTAGTAGACTTGAGAAAATTGCAGTCCAGCCCACTTGCTCATTTAGGGCAAGGTGTGACGTTTAATTTACACAACTCGAAAAAAGGGGCAGGTATGATCCCAAGCCCAAATAATAAAATGAATTACATTCGCATATTTTGTTAGCTCGGTGGAAAGGAAATGGACTTTTTGCCTGCCCAGTCCAAGTTTTGCTCAAGTCTATTATGCGGCATAATAAATCTAGAATTGAACTGATAGACTATAACACATACCATGATGAAAAAGTAAATTAGAAAGGCAATGGACTTTTTGCTGGCCCAACCTAAGTTTTGCTCAGGTCTATTGAGCTGCATAATAAATCTAGAACAGAACCAATAGATTATAACATATATAATAATGAAAAAATAGATTAGAAGGGCTCGTGGGGACTAAAAAATTCTAGGTGAAACAAACAAAAGGTAATCTTATAATTCCTTACGGACCAATAATAATAATCAATTCAGAGAATGAGCCTCTTCTGCAGTATATAATACCTTTTTTGGATGGCTTATATGCATGTGAGTCTGAATCCATTTGCCACTAAACTAATGTTGGAGTTGGAGTGTGTACAATAATATACACACAACCAATCCATCAACCTAAGTCTCGATGGGTCTCCACCATGCGCAGGGTTTAAGGATAAAGGCAGACACAACAGGTAGAAGGATAGACATGTAAGAATGTGGATGTGAGCATGATTTTTATATAGGATGATACATTAATAGGATTTCAAGTCTATACTACTAAGAGCATCGTGTTTGTGGCCCACTAGCAGTCAGAATTAGAAAATAAAAATATGAATTTAATATGTAATGTCTTGCCCCGTAGCAACACACAGACATATTTGCTAGTTAATATAATATCTGATGTGACGGGACTAAATCTCAGTCAGGTTATCCAAACATGAATGATCAGATGGATATTGCTAACGATGAGATGCAAGTCAATGACAGGTACTCATGTAGGCGTCCTCGTTCCTCAAATGCGAATTTTACAAATAACCAACACAGGTTCCACAGGGATTCGACAAGATTCCCATATGTGAGTACTACAAACGCGAGACATCGATCAGCGGTCGGACCCAAGAACAACCAGGCCCTGCATATGCACACTGATTGATCAGCCAGGAGACCAAAATCTGTGCCACTGTTGTTTCATGGAAATGCTAGCATGTATTTGGCGAATAGGCTTGTCACCATTGCTAGTATGCCAAGCATGAGGACATGTTGCACACAAGGTCTCGTTGGATCCCAAGGACTCCTCTCGTTCAAGTCCTATTGGATGCATCGGATCTCCTCCCGTCCATGGAGTCCTCTTGTTCATGGTCGTCTCCTCACACCTCACTCTGTTACATCGATCAGCCTCTGTCGGTGGTGTTCCATAGCGAACATAATCTGATCGAGATGGTGTGAAGAGGACATGGAGTGCCAGTTTATGGCTTTTTGCAAGAGAGGATAAGAAGTTGCTGCCATGCTTGTTTCTTGGTGAACAATTTGTGTGTCCTACATCTGTGGTAAGATTCAGATATTTTGCTCTTCTACTTGGAATGTTTTTTGGATTTCTTAGACTGACTTCAACAAGGCGGTGCAAAATGAGAGAAAAAAAATCTGGTATTCAACTGAGGACTCAAACGGCGGAGGAAAAAAAATCAAGCTCCTCCGGTCCCTCCTCTCTCCTCCCGCCACCACCCCTTCCCTCCCTACTGTCAGCGTTGTCCCCTCCCCTACTCTTCCGCCGGTACCGCCTCCTCCGTCGTGGCACCTGTTCCTACCGGTCCAAGACGTCGTCTTCAAACTCCATCTTTTGTGTCGTCAAGCCCCTGATTTGGCGGTCCTTGTCGCAAATCAAGGACGTCGACCCCTGATTTGGCGGTCCTTGTCGCAAATCAAGGACGTCGACCCTCGATTTGGTGACTTCGTCCTCCTTCGCCAGCCCTCGTCCTCACAGTCGGCGCAGATCTTGTCGGTGTGTTGCCGCCCCTTGCGACTCAGTTGGCTGCAGGGCTCCACCTCATCGTCTTTGCCGCGAGCAGCACCGTCTTTGCTCAGCTCGTCGTCCTCTTCTACAACACTTTCCGCCGGGCCGGCCTCGGTGCTCTCCCCCAGCCGCTGGAGCTCCACAATCCCTCCCCGCGCCAGCCGCCGGAGCTCCCCTCCCATGCTCCTCCACACGCTCTCACTGCCACCAGAAAGGATGAAGGCCCAGCCTCCCCTGCTCCTCTGCATCCCTGTCGTCGGACCTCGACCCGTTGCCTATGTCGCCATTGGCCTCGCCGACCGCTCCTGCGACCTCCGCCGTTTGAATGCATGTGTTCGAGGAGAGAGGGATTGCAAATTTGCATCGCCCCTCTCCTCGTTTGCATTTTCCTTCCCAGTTTGCATCGGCTATTGGAGAGGATGTGTTTGTGAATAGTAGCCTAGTGAGAGGCAAAAATGTGTGTGCCTATGGCTATTGAAGTCAGTCTTGTTTTGGGTGTTTACAGTTTGTAGGCATCACTGCAAACTAATTTTGTCTTGAGTTGTTATAAAAAACATATGCACTAGATTATATTTGGAAAAAACATATGTGCTACCTTAGATTTATACAAAGGTACACCTTGTTCTTTCTGATATATATTTTCTCATGGTATTGTTAAAGCGGTATTAATCCCAAATACATCTCTCTTTGCGTTCCCTTCAAAATTCCACTTCCTCAAATAAGTTCTTGTTTTATTCAACAATTCTACACCACAATCCCCATGTGTTCGAGGTGGATTCAGGTGGAATTCATTCCAAGTTCAACTTCATCCCACCCCAACACCTATGAATTGATGTGAATCTGATTAGTCTCTTCCTCCGGTGCCAATGTTAATTTGGGGTTCTGTAAAAAGTGTTTAAATATGTATTATGTGTTAATTGATTAATAATTTTAATGCATGAATTGATCCAAACAAGAAGAGTCTCTCCATCCTTTGAGTTTGGCAAATTAGGTTTCTGAAGAAAGTGGTTAGACATATTGTCGGTGCGGAAAGTAGTCCCGACACTAACTAGTAAGAGCGCTGAGATCTATCCCTCGATGGCCGGTGCTAAGCAACTAGATGACACGGGTTTTATCCTGGTTCCGGCCGGGGACGTACATCCAGCAGTGGTGTGCTCGGGGCACTATATTGCGTTGCACCGTGGTGCTTGCAGAGGGGTGCTACAAGCGAGGCGGGAGAGGAGGCTGGTCCTCCAGGTCCCAGAGGTGTTGATTGATGCAGGTGTCAATATCGGAATGAAGGGGCGAAAGGCGTGTGAGTGTGCCGTTCATCTCTGTCTGTCCCCCCTACGGCTGGGGGATTGCCCTCCTTTTATAGGCCAAGGAGAGGGCAATTTACAGGTGTGCCACACTATTTTTCCTACGTGTAGAGGTATGGCGAGTAGTGCTGTGGAGTTGACGACCGTCCTGGCGAATCTCGCTCCTGTTGAGGCGTCGTGGCGAGTCCTGTGCTCGTACAGGAGCGACTTCGAGGGTAGCAGCGTAGAGGTTGGTCGCCCGGCCGCCGCCCGCGGGCCGACTTGAGGGTTGAGTCAACGGGAGATCGTACGAGGCACAGTGGCGGGCGTGGCGACGTCCTGTCCCCGTGCGCTTTAGCAGCATCGGGGATGTCGTCTCAGTGCCCGGTGTGGTGTTACAGTGGCGGGGATGGCCGCACAGGGCTGATGGCGACGGAGTGGACCGTTCCCGTCGGCCTGACGTCACGGCGTAGCCCTGTGTAACCATAGAAAACAGATTTGTTCCCCTTCGAGGGTTCTACCGTCCCTCCTTCGAAGGCTTGGCGTATTAGCCGTACAAAAGTAGGCGACACAGTGTCACGGAGCTGACACTAGCCTCTTCGCACAGTGTTGTACAGTGGTGGGGATGGCCGCGCCACGGGAGTTGGTGTAACAACACCGAGGCGGGATTCCCATGCGCGTCGGGGGTCATGGCGCAGTTCTGCGGTGTCAGAGCATTAAATGTTCGGACGTGTGAGCATGGACGGAGGTGTTGCATGCGCGGGGGCCAGTGAGCGAGGTGAACCTCGCCCGAGGGGGCGCTCAGCCCTCGAGCAAGGCGGACGTCGCCCGAGGGGGCGCTCAGCCCTCGAGCGAGGCGGACCTCGCCCGAGGGGGCGTTCAGCCTCGCCGCTCTGGTGGGCCGCGGGGGCCACCAGGGCCGTGTGACGCCCCAGGTTTTTAATTAGCCTTAATAGCCGGTCAAATAGTCAACAGTGGTCAAACCACAGTCAACCTGGGTCCCCACCTCGAAAAACTCACTAACCCACCCTAGTGACCCCATTTGACTAGTAAACACACTTGTGGGGCCAACCCATGGTCAAAGGTTTGGTCAAACCCCTTGCCACCCCAGTGTCCACATGTGTCTAACGGAACTTTTGCCGCGTTCTCCAAAATTCACCTAAACACTTAAAATTCTACCTTTATGAAAGTTGTCCATCTTGATGAGGGGCACAACTTTCATGTAGAGTGGCATTTCAAATTTGGAGTGGAAAGGCTTGGAAAATGAGTTGCAAGGCATATTTTACTGTTGGCAAAGACAGGCTGACATTCACTTTTGGCATTCAAATAATTCCATTTCTGTGCAGAAAAACCCTATATAGCCTTTGTAGAATTTGTTAAGGGTAGCTAGATCTACAACTTTTGTATTCATCACTTGGTCGACTTCTATACAAAAATCTAGAGCTTTTCAATTTCTAAGTCAGCACCAGTGAAAGGTTTTGAGCCAGAGCGCCGTGCGCCGCGACGTCGCGCGCCCCCGCGCACCGCCCGTCCGTAACATACCGTAAATTTGATTGTTTTCCCATGTGTGAATTTTCGCTAAAATTTAAAACTTTTTGTTTGAACTTGTGTGCTACCAAATTTGATCCCAATTTGCTAGCCTCTCACCTTAAATTCAATATAAGATAAAACCATATTTAAATTATTTTCAAATTATGGTATAAATGTGAGTTGGATTTCTTGGATTTTATTTGGTGTTCAATGGTGTGGAGTTTGAATTTGAAAGTAATTCAAATTCAAACTATATTCAAACTATAATGAAATCTATATTCAAAACTATTTGCAAAAGCTAACTGCTAACATGGGCCGCTACTCAGCCACAGAAGTTCTTCAGAGGCCCCTCAACCCCTTCACCCTTAACCGGACTCCACCCTGATCTTCACCGCACGGCCCACTATCGCCCAACATCGCAGCCCAGCAAGGCCCGTCGGCCTTCCCTCTCCTTTCCTTCACTGACCGGCGGGACCCATCCGTCAGCCGGAGCTGTTCTCCTTCTTCACCGTGACGTAGGCGAGCGGATGGGAGACCGCGGCGCACCGCGACTCGATCTCGCTCCTGGCGCCGCCCCTCGCCGAGCTGGCGCGCCTGGATGTGAGCCCCGCGCCCCGCGCCGCATCCCGGCCGCCTATGCTCGCCAAACCCTAGCGCTCGCCCCCCCATAAAGCCCGCGTCGCGCCCCCCTTCTCCCCGTGTCCGCCGCCGCCCGGGGGGAAAACCCCCAATCCGCCGCCACCGCTAGGCCCTCTTGCCCCTCGCGCGCACGCTCCTCTCGCTCCTTGCTCTGCACCGTCCTTCTGCTTCTCGCCTGCACCGCGCCTAGGAGCACCACGACGACGCATTCAGGGAGCACCGCGCCCTCGCTGACCAGGAGCCGCGCCACGGCATCGAGTCGACCACGCCCGCCGCCTTGGACGCCGGGCGCTGCAAGCACCACAACCACCCCTGCTGTCCGTGAATGTCGCTGCCAAGGGGCACCGAGCCTGCACCACGCCGTCACCGCCAGGAGGGTTCGTGGACTCGCATCACCGCCGTGTACATCCACCGCTTCGCCTCACCGCCGAGGACCACTGACACGCACGAGCACAATGAGGACGAGTTGGAGATCGATGCCCGCGCTCTGGACCTCGTCATACCCGGCCGCTTCGCGTCCTACCTGTCTTGACCACCGAAGAGTCCATGGTGAGCACATCTACACGAGCTCCCCGTCTTGTGCATGGCAAGCTTGCCCTAAGGCCAAACCGCCGTCTTCTCCCGTGTCTCTCGAAGCCGCCCTTCGCGCCGTTTGGCATCCCTTGCGGGTCATGAACCCGTCGCGCCGCCCGTCCCCAAGCTGCGGGCTTCCCTCAACACCGCACATCACGTGTTCGATGGTATGTGCCGGCCGAGCCGCCGCCACGCGCCCACCTCGCTCGACGTTTTGCGCAAGAGACCTTGAAGCTCTAGAACACCGCCCGACGACATCCTCACCGACCCGCACCATGGGGAACGTCCACGACCTTCACCCCGCCTCTGCTCAGACCCGCACGGTGAGCAACATCGTAGCTTTGGCCTTGCCCCGTAGGTGTTCGATCAAATGTATGAGCGAGCCTTTAAGTCCTCAACGACCCTAGCTTTCTCCTTTTTGATGTCTCTGCTTTGCCGCCAGCGTGCCGTGATCATCTCCTGCAGGTCACGACTAGCTGCACAGCCCATCGTCCAAGGTTGCAGCCTATCCTTCCTATGCCTGCAACCTGTTCGATCTTATGCCGGGACCACAAGTTATCGCCGTTCTTCTTCCTCTTCACCAAGCACTATGCCATGACGATCTCTAGCTGAACCAAAGTCGCTACCATGTTTGTCACCGACATCCTCAAGGCAGGAACACGTTGCCACAAGCCCGTCACATTGGTCGCCCTCGACGTGTTCGACAGAATGACCTTCATGTCAACGAGCCCGTTGGTGAGCCCTCCAGCCCAAGCCAACTTCTTTATTACCATCCGATGCATGCTCGTGTCGCCAGCCTTCGTGCCGTGCCTCGCCCCCGTGAACATTAGTGACCTTGGGTGCCCGTTCTATAGCTCCATCGTGGCATGCCCACCACCCGTTCGATGTTTTGCCTAAACAATACCTTTCGCACTTAAGTGGGCTGAAGCTTTCACCCTTCATTGTGTCTGTGCCTGACCGGCCTTCGAGCCGCTCACTCCTAGCCGTGGCCATGCCACACTCACCGCCGCCGCATCCCGCCGTCGCCTTGTGTTGCCGACCTTCGAGTCGTGCATTTTCTCGTAGGTGCCGCTCGCCGTCGCTTGCCTCTTATCACCTTGGCCGTTATTGACCGAGAGGTTGTGGCCCGATCATTGTCTCATTTCCGCTCGTTGTTGCCATGCAACGTGTGCCGCCTTGCTGCCCTCTACCTCGTCTTTCCCACACTACCGCACCTACCCTCCGTGCAAGCCGGTCAACAAGTCATTGGGCGATGCGCGGGCCCCGGGACGCTAGTGCCCCGCACACGCGGTGAACACGTCATGAACATGGGACGCTGTGGACACGCACGTGTGAACGACCTTGTCGCCCAGACAAGCCACAAACTTTTGTCGCCTCTCTTCGCACCTGCTTTGCTACAAATCGCATACTCGCTCTCGCTCAATCTTGTTTCGTGTTGCGAAGCGCGTGCCATGCCATGTGCTTGTAATTAGGATGTCGTGCGTGATGGACGGCCGTGCCGTGAGCAGAGGCCTCTGCTTCACGCACGGAACCCCGTGTTGCAACCTAGCTACTTCGCCATGGTCAACACCGTATCGCCAACACATGCATCGTTGCGCTCCTTGAAGGTCCTTGTTTGGTTTTGGTAATTGAGTGACAACTTAAATGGACTAATGTTTGGTTGAGTGAAATACACGGGTGATTAGTCCACAAGTAATTATGTGATGAAGAAGCTCATTGCATTTGAGACATGACATGAAGTCATGTGAGTATATGGAGAAGATCAAGACAAGACTTGGCTTGATGGACCGGTTGCAAGTGTGAAGGGCAAGTCGAGGCTAAGCACCGGACCGTGTGGCGGGATGCTTGAGTAATGACTTGGTGCCAATGCAAGAGTGAAGAGCAAGTGAAGTCAAGATTGATGAACCAACACGTCGCATGATGATATGAAGTGGATCATATTATTTGTGATGGTGTTGATGGATATTGGAGAAAATGAATGGAATGCGCAAGGCAAAGGTATATCCAATAGGAATTTCATTTCACCGGTCATAGGTGTGTAGAGAAGTTTATGACCGGGTTTAGGATAGATGGCTGTACTATCAAGAGGGGCAAACTTGTTTGCATATCGGTCATCTAGTGCCACTTGTGTGATCTAACATTGCGATGTTGCTAGGATCGAGTGGCGTGGTGAAGAGAGTAAAAATCCCTTTGAAAAATGTTTGTGAAAATGCTAACTCACTCACTCTTAAGGTGGTACACTTATGGGGTTGGCACATTTGCAAAGGGGTTGAAGATTTGATTGATGGTTTTGGTATGTGGTGGATCTTGGTTAGAAATTTCGCTTTGATCCAAAGTGTTTTGGGTCTAGCATTCGGTTGGGATGGATATTTCTCCGAATAAGCTTTTTCCATAGAGTCCAAGATCACCTAATTCGGACATCGGAGCTAAAAGTTAGAGCCGTTTTACCGAGCCTCGGTTGTGCTGAAAATTGAAGGCCGCGGACGGTCCGCGAGTGATGTACGGACGATACCGCGATTTGATCGAGTTTTAGACAGAGACGAGTTTTTGACCTTCTAGGGGTCGGATGATCCGTACGTAGGTGACGGACGCTCCGTCCTTTGACTTCGGACGGTCCGTCCGAGCCTCATGGACCGTCCGTGACGCACCAACGACTATTTTTTGAATGACGGACGGTCCGGAATGTATCGCGGATGCCCCGAGAGAGCCGTTAGAGCTCGGAAAAAGGGTATAACGGCTAGTTTTCTTCCTCCCTCTATAAATAGGAGGGTGCCGGGTCTTGGAGGCGATTGAGAACCTTGGGAATGTGTTTCCCATGGTAGTGCTTGGCTTGAGAGCTCATTGACTCACTTGTGCTTGCGATATTGCGAATCAATTGCGAGTGAGAGCGAATCTAGTGCGTTGCTTTGAGAGATTGCATCGAGTGGCACTAGGCGTTCGTGTTGCAAGCCGGTGTGCTTGTTACTCTTGGAGGTTGCCACCTCCTAGACGGCTTGGTGGATTGTGGCTCCGTTGAAGCACGCAAGGAGATTGTGCGTAGCTCGAAAAGGCTTTGTGAGGGGGATTGTGCTCACCCCGCGGGGATCGCGAAGAGCAACTCTAGTGGAGTGTGTCATTGAGCTACCACACTTGTGAGTGGTGTCTTGGTGTGCCCGGAGTGGCCACCGGCTTGAGAGCCTTGCCCAAGAACCATCGAGGTGTTGGTCGACACAACGAGGACTAGCTTGGTGGCAACCAAGTGAACCTCGGGATAAAAATCACCGTGTCAACATTGTCTACTCGTCTCGGTGGTTTGCACTTCTCAATCACAAGCTTTGTTTTACATCATTACATATCATTGTGTTTGTGTTGTTGCCCTTGTAATTATAAGCTTGTGTAGCTTGCTAATTATCTTCTTGCTTGTGTAGCTAGAAGTAGTGATCTTGTGACTAACTAACTTGTGTAGCCTAATTAGTCTCTTTGCTTAGTTTGTGTAGCTAAGTAAATTGAGCTTTTGGATTAGACTTGTGTAGTCTTGTCCATTGTGCATCTAGTGAGCTTAGGTAGGCTTTGTGCTTTTGCTCATTAGAATTGTGTAGGAGCTCCACGGTGCTTAAAGTACTAGTGGCATAGGTTTGTGTGACCTTGCTCCTAAAACTCGTTTAGGTGAGCTCATGCTAGGCCATCAACTTATTTGCTTGTTTAGGATCTTTTATAAGGTGCTAGTGAATATAGATAGAGGGGTGTAGTCTTGGCTAGACCGATAGTTTTTATTCCGCATTTGTTTCGGTTAGCCGGTGCGTTAATTTTTTAGAAAGGACTCTTCACCCCCCCTCTAGTCCGCCATCTCGACCCTACACTCCCGAGCATGCCTTGTCACTCCTTCACCCCCTTTTATCAATCACTAGTCGATCCTTTCATCCCTTCTATGCCGTTGCCGCATATCTTGGCATGATAATGCCTTTCCTAGTTTATCTCCATCTGGCTTGCTATCATCATCTGCTGCGCTAACGCTTCAATCCTCTGTGAGCTAAAACCTAGCAAGTGCTTGATCTCAGCCTCTCCACTTTCCGCTTGCGAGCTTGAATCCCTAAGATCTTAGTTGTGAAATCCTTAAACTAACTCTTGCTCATATCTTGATATCTAGTATATAAAAACTAATTGCTTTATATTCATTAATTAAACCAGTGCTGCTTGTATTTACTCTGGAGTTTATTTGGATCTTCTAAATTGGTTCTTATTGATGTTTTTGCATTAGATGAATGCTCGTTATTTATTTCCACGTCGCATCTCGTGTAGGCTTGTGTTCTTGTTGAAGACCCGAGCTGCGACGTCTGAGGAGACGCGACTACCCCGACTTTGCCCGAGAGGACGCTCAACCTCTACTACTCTACGACGACTACCGCGCGGGTGTCATGTCACTCCCAACCATGTAGAACCCATGCATGCTATTAGTTGCTAGTTGTCGGTGTTTTGGACCGGCAACCTACTACGGGGAGTACCCGAAGTAGATGATCGTGACTCGCCGAGATCGGTAACTCGAAGGAAGAGACACGTGGCACACAATTTAGACAAAGTTCGGGCCGCGAGGTGCGTAATACCCTACGTCCCGTATGCCGCGTAGCTCGGATTGATAGGGCACGATTACAAGATGGTGCAATAGTGCGCCGTGTGTTGTAGGGGATTGAGATTGGATGCTAGAGATCGGTCCCCGCCTCGCCTTATATAGTCCGGGAGGCGGGGTTACAAATCGGAGTAGGGGAAGGAGTACTAGTCGAGTATGTCTAGGAGACCTCCATACGATGCGGAACGTGTACGAGTCCTAACCGAGTACTACTCCTTTGTCGTCCTTGTGCTCCACGCCTTCGGTGTGCCGTGCGGCGCAAGCCGGTAGTCCCGGGGGCCCACCGAGTAGTCGGTCCCGGTACCCGCCGATGTGGTGGGCCCGGGGAGGTCCATACGACAAGCCCCCGAGTACTTTGTAGTCGAGAAGGATAGCTTTCAAGTAATCTTGACGGCCTTAACGAGTAGTCCCCAAGCGTCCCCGAGGGCTACAAGTCAAAAGTCCTCAAGAGTAATCGAAGCATCCCGAGGTTGGAATGTACTCCGGTCGATGTTTGAGCAATCTTGAAGTCTTCTCGAGTAGTCCCAAGCGTCCTTGAAATCTGCCTTCGAAGGTCTTCAAGAAATGCATGTCTCGTCTTGAAGCCGAAGCCGTCGTGAAGATGCGATTTGCGTAACCGCAACTCACATGGAGTAGCCCCCGAGCCTCGAGCCGCGGGCTCTGGCTGAGGATCCATCTGAAGTCTTGGCAAGAAAATCCCGAAAAATCCGGAGAGAAAAAATCGAAGGACACGTGGCACGGAGCCCCCGAGCCTTGATTCGAGTACTTCCTCTCGAATAGAAGGGTCTTCTTGGAGAATGTGTCCCGAGATGCTCTTGAGACTAGCCGCGTCCCGGGTAGTCGAGTAGAAGTAGCCGAGCCCCGCAGGTGAGGCGCGTCGACTAGTAGAATACGAAGAGTCACGCGCTACCGCCGAGTCGGCCCGCGCATGGACTTATCCGACCGCCCGTTAAGGGAGCGATTTGGCTTATAAATAGAAGCCGAAACCCTTAGGGTTTTTTCACCCAAGTGAGCCGCGATCATTTCCGTTTGAATCTTGAGGTAGATCCACTCCAAAGCACTCGTTGCCACCGTAGTAGATCCGAGCGCATCGCCACCCGAAGGATTTAGGGTAGCCCCCCGAGCGGATGCGAGTGAAGACTCCTTGTACTTGGAGAATGAAGCCGTCGCCGTCGAAGACGCCAAAGGCCGGAGGAAAGAAGAGGGGCCGTTCGAGGCCGCCGCGGCCGCCACCGGTGCGGCGCCGCCACCGTCCCCACCGCGCGCCGATCCGAGCCGCGAGTGGAAAAAGTCGAAGGTCAAGACGGAAGACTCGCTAACCCCCGTTGAACGGCGGGTTCATCGGGGAGAAGGAGATCGATATGTGGAGATCCGCCGCAGAGATCCCTATCCAATGGAGAAGTCCGAAGATGAGATCCCAATGTTCTCGCGCTTCGTGGAGCGCGGGCTTGCGCTTCCGAAGAAGCGACTTCTTCAAGGGGTTGCTCGGGTACTACGGCATCGAGTACCTCAATCCGAACCCTAACGGAATCTTCCATACATCCGTCTTCGTGCACTTCTCGCGAAGCCTTCTTGGGAATCAAGCCGCACCGGGTGCTCTTCGGAAGTTCTTCCGCGTGAAGCCGCGACCCGCCGCCTCCAACCCTAGGGTAGTCGGAGGGGCCGGAATCCGGACCGAGGGAGGACGCCGCGGAGCAGTACCTGGCGTACAAGCTCGTGGACTCCAACACCGACTGGAAGACGAGATGGTTCTACATCACGAACCACCATCCCGAGCTACCGAAGCCGAGCGGACGGCAGCCCAGGCACCAAGATTGGTGGAACACAGAGCCCACCATGCAAGAGGGGATCCAGCTCCCCGAGCTGCTGGCGCGCATCAAGACGCTCAGAGATGCGGGACTGAGGGCCGAGCACGTGGCCTTCAGTTTCATGAAGCGCCGGATCCAGCCGCTGATGGCGCGGGATACGATGGGCTTCGAGTACACCGGCGACAACGACACGTCGCGGATGCCGGGGGGCGAGCTGGACGACAACGACATCGTCGAGAGGTTGTCGAGGATCTTCAAGGACATGCCACCGTACACAGCGTGTCCGGTCGAGGAGTACTCCGCCGCGCGCCCGCCCAACGAGGTAAGTAGTCGTACCCCCTCGTCGAGTAGTAAGTACCCGTAGTGAAGTTTCTGACGCCTTGTTTGTTTGCGCAGGATGATGTGAAGCGGTTTGTCTCCGAGCCGCAGCCGCCACCGAGCGGAATCGAGATCCCGGCGGTGGGGAAGGTGAAAGAGCGTCGCGAAGTTGGAGAAGGCGACGACACCGTCATTGTGGAGGATACCTCCGATGACGACGATGAAGACGAAGAGACTCTTCAGGACCGCTTCCAGCTGCGGTCGAGGTTTAGCCGTCCGGGCTTGCCTCACGTGCCACTCATCCAAGACCCTCCGGCTAGCCTGGAGGCTAGCCTTGCTGCACCGCCGCGGAAGCCGCGCAACCCCACCAAGAAACGGGTGGCGAAGAAGCTGAAGGTCTCAGAGACCACTCCTCCGGAGGTGAGTGTTCTTGAACGAGTAGTCGAGTACCCGGTGGTCGAGTACTTTGCCGACGAGTACTCGTCCGTTGTGTGCGGAGGTGCCCGCCAGCAGAGCCCGTGGAGGAGGGCGACGAGGGCACGTGGCCCACAGTGGGGGAACCGGCGGGAAGCCGAAGTCCGGCCCCCCACCGTCGAAGATCTTCGGCGCGCCCGGGAGCGCCGCCCCCCCCGCTCCGGGCGGGAGAGCGAGAGTACCCGTGGCCGCCGCCGCCGGAGAGATGGAAGCCGCGGAACGCGAGAGGACGTCGCGCGCCGGCCGCCGCCACCGTGGAGGAGGCGTAGTCGAAGAGGCGGAAGAAGAGACGCCCGCCGAGGGTGGATTGGTTGACATCGCCGCATCCTCGGTGCTCCGGCCGTGACTATCGTCCGGTCGACCTTGTAAGTACCCCACCTTCATGAGTAGTACTTGTTACGGTAGTCGATGATTGCTCGACAAACTTCGTGAACACTTATGCGGAAAATCCACGGATCCGAGCCGGGACGGGGAAGAGCCCGCGCCGGCGGAGGGCGGCGCAGGCCGTGCCGCCCGTCGAGGAGCCCGTTCTCGAGGCCCAAGCCGCGACCGAGCCCCCGGCCGCCGAAGCGCCGCCGCCGCGCAGGCGGCCATAGTCGAAGGTGAGTGCCCTTCTTGAAGCCGTAGAACTCCGGGACGAGTAGTCATAGGCACCGATGCGCATGTTCCTTGTTGACGAGCGCCGAAGGGGGGTGATCTCCCTGCGGGAGTACCCATGCGGGGAGCCGACACCGAGAGGCCCCCGGAGGCCGCGGAAGGAGCCCCCGAGCCCGAAGGAGAAGTCGTCGAGGAGTCCGCCAAGGGGGAGGCGGCTACCACGTCGCCAGGGGTTGCCCTGGAGGTGGCAATCCGATCCCCCGAGATCCAAGACGCGGAGCCTATCCGCTCGGCGCCGATGACGGAGGCTACGTCGAGTAGCCGTGGCGGAATTGAGCTGCTAGCCGACGATCTCGTCGAGCCGGCAACGGTGGCTCAGCATCTGGAGGCGATCCGGCGTGCTGAGCAGTGGATGAAGGTACGTAGCCGAAGCTTCACGAGTAGTCAATCCTTTCGCGTTGAGTACTCTGTTGACTTGAGCTTGTCTTGTGCAGGACGTCGCGGAGCGATCCCGCGAGAAATCGAACACTGCCGGCAGGCTACGGCGACACCGTGCTCCGAGCCGAGGCCCTGGAAGAGCAGCTCGTGAAGTCGCGGAAGCACGCGGCCGCGATGCAGTCGAAGCTCGACGCCGCCTTCGCCAAGTATCACAACGATGTGATGGAGCTGCAGGCGAAGGGCGACGACCTGGTGCGGAAGAACAAGGGCCTCCGCAACAAGAACAAAGGTATGTCCTTGGACTTGTCGGGTACTTGTTGGAAGCCGTATAGCCTCTGACCCGTTGTTGTGTCGTATTGCAGAACTCGAAAGCCAGGTGGAGCAGCTGAAAGCCTCGGAGGTCAGCATGAAGAACCTCTTCTACCGGGAGCAGGAAGCCCGCGGTGTACTTGAGCTCGACTACAAGGAGCTCGCCTTCGAGTGCGAGAAGCACATGGAGCCGCGGATTGCATCGATCGGGATCTCGTCAACTCGCTACAAATCTTTGCGAAGTTGAACGAAGATTGCGAGGCGCTCCGGCCCACCGAAGGACCTTGAAGAGGCTGCTCTTCCGATCGCGAGGCCGCCGGTGCCGCACCCGGGGAGGCCCCAAGATCGCTCCTCCGCGGATCGACTTCGTGAAGCGCCAAGCCGGCCGGCCGCCTACGTCAAGCACATGGCGAAGTCGATCCCGGCGGTGCCGGCCTTCATGAAGTCGTACTTCCCGAAGGCTCCGGTGGAGGTGGTCGCCGGCGGGGTAGCCGCCAACCGCTCGGATGAGCAAGACGCGTAGCCGGCCGGAGCGAGATGGCTCCCATCGCGGAGCAGGTAGCCGAAAAGTTGAACCTCCAGTAGCCCTGCATAGGTAGCTTAGTAGCCACAGTTGTACAAAAGCCACATGTAATGAACTTATTCATATATTAATGAAATGAAGTTGTTCCATTAATGAGTACTCGTAACCGCGATCTCAGAGTGCGGAGCGCCCATCGTGGAGTAGGTGCGAGTAGTAGTACTCGGCTTTGGTAATCCCGTCGTAGGGAATAGACAGTAAAGAAGTTGATGAACGATCAAACTTTATTACTGAAGAAGTACACCGGATGGCCGTGGCCGTAGTTACAAGTAGTCGCCCGGACCGGGAGGCCGCTTACGGCTAAGTGGAGCCGGAGCGGGTAGCCGCTTGCGGTACCGGTGATCCGTAAGTAGCCGTGTAGGGCCGGACCGCGTATCCGTAGGTAGCCGTGGGGCTGGATCTTGAAGTGTGGTCTCTTGGTAGACCGCTGCTAGAGTCCTTGACGCTCGTCGCAGCCCAGGGTCCGTAAGTAGCCGCACGGGCTGGACCTGGAGTAGAGTAGTCCGGAGACTTGGAGCCAGGACCCGGGGGGTCGCTTGCGGCAAGGGGCGTTGATGTAGTCGTGTAGACTTGGACCCCGGAGTAGTCGTGAGACTAGGCGTAGAATCGACAGAGTTGGTCGACGTTCCACGAGTTGTTGACCTCTTCGCCTTCAAGTGTTTGGAGGCGGTAGGAGCCCGGCCGGTCACCTTAGCCACGGTGAAGGGGCCTTCCCACGGGGAGCCGAGCTTGTGGAGTCCTTCCGTGTTACGGGATACGGCGGAGGACCGGATCTCCAACGTTGAAGGAGCGTTCCTTGACGTTGCGATCATGGTAGCGTCGGATACCCTCCGGGTACCTAGCCGACCGGACGAGAGCGGCGCGCCGAGCTTCTTCGATGCCGTCGATATCAACTCGTCTCTTGTCTTCCGAGACGCCTTCGTCATAGTGTTCCACCGCCGGTGAGTTCCATATGACGTCGGCGGGGAGGATGGCTTCGGAGCCGTAGACCGGGGAAGTAGGGGGATTGCCCCGTCGGCTTGGATGGTTGAGTCCGCAGCCCCCAGAGTGCGTTGGGTAGTTCCTTGATCCACTTGCCCCCTTTGGAGTTGGCAGCGTCATGTAACCGCTTCTTGAGGGCGTCGAGCACCATCCCGTTAGCGCGCTCGACTTGTCCGTTGGCCCATGGATGGGCGACTGAGACGTATCTGACGTCGATCCCGCTGCTCTCGCGGTACTCCCGTAACCGGTGGTTGTTGAAGTTGGACCCCGTGTCCGTGATGATGCGGTGGGGTAGCCCATAGCGGTGTACGAGTTCATCCGGGAAGTCAAGTACCCTGTCGGCCTTGGGACATGTGACCAGTTTGACCTCGATCCACTTGGTGAACTTGTCGATAGCCACCGACACCCCGTTGAATCCTCCGGCGCGATTGGTAGTGGCCCAATCATGTCGAGCCCCCGGCAGGCAAAGGGCCGGGTCGGCGGTATGGTGACTAGCTTGTAGGCCGGGACATGTTGCTCGCTTGGCGAAGAATTGACATCCTTGGCACCTTCTGACGAGTTCTTCGGCATCGCTCAGGGCTGTAGGCCAGTAGAAAGCTCGCCGGAAGGCCTTGCTGACCAGCGTACGTGAAGACGCGTGGTTGCCGCAGACGCCCTTGTGGATCTCCTCCAAGATGTCCTTGCCTTCTTCACGAGGGACGCACTTCATGAGTACTCCAGAAGATGCGCCCCGCTTGTAAAGCTTGTCGCCGACGAGGACGTAAGACTTGGCACGGCGGACGAGTTGTTCGGCCGCGTTCTTGTCGGAGGGGACCTTCTGCTCGCTGAGGTAGTCGATGAAGGGTTGCCTCCAGTCCACGTCGATCATCATGACCTCCTGCCCAGCTGGTGGATGGGCTGGGGCAGTGGTCGGTGGCGCCGGCTCCGGGATGGATGGCGCGTGAAGCTCATGGACGAAAACGCCCGCGGGTACTTGGGCGCGGGTGGATCCAAGCTTCGAGAGGACGTCCGCTGCAACGTTGTTGTCGCGGATGATGTGATGGAACTCGAGACCGTAGAACTTGTTCTCGAGCTTGCGGACTTCTAGGCAGTAGGCGTCCATGTTCTCCTTGTTGCGGTCCCAGGACTTGTTGACTTGGTTGATGACCACTGCGGAGTCGCCGTAGACTAGTAGCCGCTTGATGCCAAGTGAAGCCGCGAGGCGGAGCCCGTGCAGGAGGGCTTCGTACTCGGCTTCATTGTTCGAGACCTTCCGTAAGATCGCAGGACGTACTTGAGTTGTTCGCCCGTTGGAGAGATCGGGAGTACCCCCGCGCCCGCGCCCTCGAGGTTGAGTGAGCCGTCAAAGTACATCACCCAATGCTCGGTCGCGCGGTGGGAGTAGGTAGCCGGTTCTCCCGCCACTCGCCATGAAGTCGACTAGTGCTCGCGACTTGATGGCGGTGCGTGGCTTGAAGTCGATGGTGAGGGCGCCGAGCTCGACAACCCACTTGGAGATTCTTCGGTGGCGTGCGGGTTCCTCGGGATGTCGCCGAGCGGATAGTCGGTGACGACGGAAACCGAGTACTCCCGGAAGTAGTGTCGTAGCTTCCGCGAGGTGATGAGTAGAGCGTATGCGAAGCTTCTCGCACGGGGCCGGTAGCGAGCCTTGGACTCGATAGAACCTCGCCGACGAAGTAGACCGAGCGCCGGACCGGATAGGCGTGGCCGTCTTCCCCCGCCGCTCGACAACGATGGCGTATGCGACCACGTGAGTGGTCGCAGGCAAGGTAGAGCAAGAGTCGCTCGCCCTTGTAGGGAGCCGTGAGGACCGGCGGCTTTGACGAGAAGTCCTTGAGCCGGGCAAGGGCTTGATCCGCCTGCGGTGTCCACACGAACTTCTCGTGATGCTTGAGAAGTTTGAAGAAGGGGAGACCCCGTTCTCCTAGCCTCGAGATAAATCTGTTCAGCGCCGCCATACACCCCGTCAGCTTCGGACGTCCTTGATGCTCGTGGGAGCTTTCATGCTGGTGATGGCGGAGATCTTCTCGGGGTTGGCTTCAATGCCGCGCTGGCTGATGATGAAGCCGAGTAGTTTGCCCGAAGGTACGCCGAAGACGCACTTGTTCGGGTTGAGCTTCCAGCGGTACTCGCGTAGCGATGCGAAGGTCTCTTCGAGGTCGTCGATGAGGGTACTGGAGTCCCTGGTTTTGACAACCACGTCATCCACGTAGGCCTCGACGTTCTTGTTGAGTTGCCGCTTGAAGCAGGCCTGGATGGCCCGTTGGTAGGTGGCGCCGGCGTTCTTCAACCCGAATGACATGGTCGTGTAGCAGTACGCGCCAAACGGGGTGATGAACGCGGTCTTCTCCGGTCTTCTTCCTTGATTGCGATCCGGTGGTACCCGGAGTAGCGATCGAGGAAGCAGAGCAGTCGCAGCCCGCCGTGGAGTCGATAACTTGATCAATCCGCGGCAACCCGAAGGGGTCCTTGGGGCGGTGCTTGTTGAGGTCGGTGTAGTCGACGCACATCCTCCACTCGTTTGAGTTCTTCTTGCGGACGAGGACGGGGGTTGGCGAGCCACTCGAGATGGAAGACTTCTCTCGATGAAGCCGGCAGCCGAGTAGCTTGGCGAGCTCCTTCTTGATGGCGTCCCGTCCGTCGTCGGCAAAGCGTCGGAGGTGTTGTCGTTTAGGGGGTGGCCTTTGGGTCGACGTTGAGGCGGTGCTCGATCGGCTCCCCGGGCACTCCCCGGCATGTCCGTCGGCTTCCACGCGAAGATGTCGCGGTTAGCCGGAGGAAGCCGATGAGCGCGTCTTCCTATTTGGGGTCGAGGCCGGCCCCGATGGTGGTGGTCTTGCTGGGGTCGCCTGTTCCGAGGTCGACCGACTTGACGAGTACCTCCTCAGGTGGCTGAGGCTTGTTGGCGCTGTCAGACTTCTCTGGGATGTCGAGTTCGCTCATAGCGAGCTTCTTCGACGCAGCGTAGACCTCCATCATTGGGGTGGGTACTTGATTTGTTGAAGCGATCACCACGGCCTCTGTATCGCAGTCGTGGGAGATCTTCAAGTCCCCCTGGAGGGAGAGCACACCGGCTGGACTTGGCATCTTGAGTACCAAGTAGGTGTAGTGGGGCACCGCCATGAACTTGGCGATGGCCGGTCTGCCGAGGATGGCGTGGTAGGAAGTCTCGAAATCCGCAACCTCGAACTTGATGTACTCGGTGCGGTAGTTATCCCGAGACGCCCCGAAGGTAATCGGCGCACCACCGAGCCCGGTGGGATAGCCGCGTTGCTCGGGACGATGCCGTAGAAGGGCATGCCGCCCTTGTTGAGCATGGGGGTGACGTCGAGTTTCATCTTCTTCAAGGTCTTGGTGAAAAGGACGTTAAGCCCGCTTCCACCGTCGATGAGCACCTTGTTGAGCTTGGAACCCGCCATCGTTGGTTTCGGGACGAGAGGGAACCGTCCCGGCTCGGGAGAAGCTAGTCCACTGGTCCGCGCGGGAGAAGGTGATGGGTACTTCTGACCACCTGAGAGGGGTCATAACCGCTGGCTCGATGACATCACTTCGCGACGGGGTAGCCTTCCGCTCCCGCCCGCCGGCGTCCGCCGAAGAGGACGTTGACGGTCTTCTCGGGTTCCTGGAAGTCGTCGTTGTCGCCGTCCTTCTTCTTGCCCTTTTGATCGTGAGGGTGCGGTGGCTCCGGCGTGTCCTTGAGCGCGTGCCTGAGCCGGTAGCACTGCTCGGTAGTGTGATTGCCGTTTGGATGCCACGGGCACTTCTCCTTCAGCAGGTCCTTGAACCCGCCAGAGTTCTTCTTCGAGTTCCCCTTCGCAGGGCGTTGGATAGCCGCGACGGTGTTGTCTGGCTTGCGCTTGCGGTTGGGACCCGAGTAGTTGCTGTTATTGTTGTTGTTGTTACCGCGGCCGCCTTGGTTTGCATTGCTGCCGCTGCCGCCGCCCTGGTTCTGCTTGGACTTGCCACGGATGGCGTCGTACTTGGCGTTGGCCTTGTCCTCTTCGTCCGCCCAGGACGTGATCATGTCCTTGAGGTGGGGAATGGACTTGGGGCGGCGACGACCGAAGTCCTCGAAGGTGCGGCGATGGTAGAGGCCGTCCTGGAAGAGGTCGATGACCTCCTTGTCGGTGACATCGACGACGGTAGCGCGCTTGTCGAAGAAACGGCGCATGTACTTGCGGAGGGTCTCGCCTTGTTCCTGCTTGATCATGGCAAGGTCCATGCGAGTACCCGAGCGACCCATGGCGCCCGCGAAGTTGCTCGTGAACTGTTCCTTCACTGGTCCCACCTGTCGATCGAGTGCTTGTCCAGCGACTCGAGCCATGTGAGTGGAGCTTGGTCCAGGCAGAAGGGAAAGTAGAGGCACTTGGTGTCGCTGTTGCCGCCAGCGTTCTCGATGGAGAGGGCGTAGCATCGGAGCCACTGGATGGGATCCTGCTTCGCGTCGTACTTGGTGATCCCCAAAGGCTTGAACTTGTCGGGGAGGAGCAGGTTGCGGAGCCGGGGTGAGAAGGCGGGGAAGCCGTCGCCTTCAGCAGCAGTGGTCGACTTCTTCTGCCGCAACTCCTCGATCCTCTGGCGAGCATCGTACCCGCCGTGGGAGGCGCGCGGAGGCGTGGCTATGCGCGTGGCCACGGCCGCCGCGGCTGCCGCCGCCTCCAGCTTTCCTGTTGGCCCCGTGGTTGGAGCCGCCGCCGCCGCCGCCGCCGCCGTCGGGTCGTTGCCGCCGCCACCGGCGGAGCATGGTGGGGGACAACTTCTCGGTTGCCTTGCTCTTGTCGTGAAGGTCCGCCGGCGGTGGAGCGGCGACGGTTTGGGTCGGCCGGGATGTCGCCCGGTACGGTTGGGACCGGGGGCCGCCGCCGCGACTAGTAGCTTCGTTGTCGCGAGGCTTAGCCGGGAGAGGTTGGCCGACTCTCTTGTCGACCCGCATGAAGTAGGCTTCCTCGCCGAGCTTGGCGATGACCTCTCCAACGCGTATGCCCCGAGCTCCGTCGTGCGATCGTTGTGATCGACATGAGGCATTGCTCGTGGGTGGTGTGGACTCGCTCTCGATCGCCTCGAGAGCTTCCGCAAGGTTGCGGATGGAAAGGTTGTCTCCCGAGCCGCCGGCGTCGTTCGTTGCGCTTCCGTTACGTTCGCGCCGGCGTCCCCGATGGCGTCGGCCTCGCCCGCGGGTGCATCGCGGACGCCTCGTCCGCAGAGATGTCCTCCGGGTACTTGTCCGCGGCCGTGCCCGAGGTTCCCCGGGTGTCGCCGGCAGCCATGAAGACTTGGCGATCGGGGGGTGCCGAGGCCGGACTCGAAGGCGCCACTTCGGGGGGTGTGTTGGAGTCCCGGCTGGGCCGGTGGTGTTCCCTCCGGAACGGTAGTGAGTCGATGTAGGCGACGTAGCGTGAGTCTCCCTTTTCCGGTCGGGGCGGGCTTGCGGTCCGGCCGCAGACGTATCTCGCCGGTCGGTGTTGATCTTATAACCGGCCCCGCAGGCCGGCCCCGACAAGGGAAGCTCGGTGGAGTCGTCTTCGGACTCGGGCTCCTCGGGGTCCGACCCGAAGTCGAACTCGTAGTCCGGATTCGAATAGAACTCGGGAGAGAGGGTTGGAGCCCGAGACGTGATCGGGGGCGGCGTCGGAGTCCGAGTTGTACTCGGTTACGGGCTCCTTGCCGCCCGTCGTGGAATAGGAGCCCCCGTGCGGGCCCGCCGAGGACGCGGGGGCCACGCGCGGGCGCCGGCGTGGTGAAGGGGCCGCCCTCGCGATGGCCGAGCGGCCCGGCTCGCAAGCGATGGCCCATGGCGACATCGGGTTCGAGTTGGAGTCGGACTCGAGCTCGAAGTCGCATGATGGTTGAAGAGCGAAATTTCGCCGAACTTGCCGGCGAGGTTCGCCCGTGACGACTTCGGGAAGCGTCACGAGGCTCGTCCTCGGGTCGGGCCGCATGGCCGGGCGGCGCCGGAAGGAGCCCGCGCCATCGGCGGTGCGGCACCCGGGCGCCGAAGACGAAGGTGTCGCCGCGGTTGAAGGCGACGGTTGGCTTGATGTGGACGGAAGCCGTCGAGTTCGCCATGTGATCTCGAGCGAGAGCCCCTACCGGCGCGCGCACCGTGTCGGTGTTTTGGACCGGCAACCTACTACGGGGAGTACCCGAAGTAGATGATCGTGACTCGCCGAGATCGGTAACTCGAAGGAAGAGACACGTGGCACACAATTTAGACAAAGTTCGGGCCGCGAGGTGCGTAATACCCTACGTCCCGTATGCCGCGTAGCTCGGATTGATAGGGCACGATTACAAGATGGTGCAATAGTGTGCCGTGTGTTGTAGGGGATTGAGATTGGATGCTAGAGATCGGTCCCTCGCCTCGCCTTATTTAGTCCGGGAGGCGGGGTTACAAATCGGAGTAGGGAAGGAGTACTAGTCGAGTACGTCTAGGAGACCTCCATACGGTGCGGAACGTGTACGAGTCCTAACCGAGTACTACTCCTTTGTCGTCCTTGTGCTCCACGCCTTCGGGTGCCGTGCGGCGCAAGCCGGTAGTCCCTGGGGCCCACCGAGTAGTCGGTCCCGGTACCCGCCGATGTGGTGGGCCCGGGGAGGTCCATACGACACTAGTGCTATATTTATGTTACTTGATTTGATGGATTGCATAACCATTTGATTAGCCTTGCCTTGTTATTTGATATATCCTGATTCCTTGCTTTACCTACCTCGGGGCTAGCTACCGACCCCTAGCTAGTTCCATATACCAACTATCCATACTTTTGTTGCTTGATTATGGATGGTTCTCTGGGCTTGGACTGAGATGTGGGAGATCTCGGTGTGTTCTAGCGTGAGTTCTGGGTGTGTTCTTCCTTGACGTGTTACTGGCGGGAGCGAGCCGTTTGGTTACTTGTGAACGCCTACCTCGAGGAGATGCGATCTGGCCTCTCACCCGAGCGGCGTGTCGGACGAGATGGAGATAGAGAGTGCTCGCTCTTGGCCCTTAAGGACCGATCGTCAGTTGACCTTGCTTCAGTGGACTTTTACCGTACAAACCGCCCGCCTTGTATTGGGCGGGGGTGCGGGGTGAGACTCGTAGTGGATAGCACCCCTCCTGTAGGCGGATCGGTGTGATCGTGTCGGGAGACGGCTTTCCTCCTTAGAAGACTTCGCCCCGGCGAGGCCGGGGAAGGGTTCCACAGCTTCGAGGGACCTCTCGCTGGCAGTATGAGCTCTACAGCGAAGGCTGCGCCAGACTCGGAGACGCAGGAGGGTACTATCCACTTACTTGGACTCCAGCCGTATGGTAGGGTTCGGGGCGGCGGCCACCGTTTCCGGCTCTATTCGGGCGGGTACAGTTGTACAACCTCTCGCGAGTGTTTAAACCTATAGCTATAGTCCGTGTCCACTGGTTATGGACAGTCCTCTGATCTCTCACCTGGCTAGACTCTTTTCTTGTGCTTCTTCTCTCCCCCGAGTGTGTGAGCCCGGCCTGAGGCCGTTGAGATGTGGGGATAGGAGCAGGTGGGCCCCACATCGCAGATGAGAGTTGGGAGCTGGATCGTGGGTGTGATTCAGTGTTTTGGTGTGGACATCCTTGTTGAGGGGTGGGGACCCCGTGGGTGTGGACCCCGAGGTGTGAACCTCGGAGGTGCGTACCTCCCGGAGGTGTGGACCTCGCCGCTATTCTCGCATACCTTGATTGTTGCTACCGCGCCGCTCGCATGCATAACTTCCTACAACCCAATATAGGTTTTATCCATGCATACTAGATTCAACCACCGCTTTTGCTCTTTGTTGGGAAGTCGACATGACCTACCCGCTTATCGGGTAGATGCCGGCATTTCGTACTCGGTGACCGTCTACGACTACAACTTCGTGACGAAGGTGTGAAGACTAGAGCTGGTCCTATGCTCGAGTTTGCCTGTGGAGCTGGAGACGCTTCGCTTATGTAGATCCGCTGCGTAGGTGTTTTACCTTTCTTGATTTAGTCCTGTTGGACTTGTACCCGGCTTGTGCCGAAGAGTTGTACTCTGATGTTGTAACACTAAAATTATGTAATTCTTCTTTTATTCCCGTGTTGTATGGATTTGTACCATTTGAGACAGGGATTGCACGTGGTAGCCTCTTCCTGGGACTATCACGGAGGTGCAGAGAGTCGGGTTTCCGTTCGCGGAAATTCGGGTCGTTACGGTGGTATCGTAGCCGTACTTGACCGTAGGACGAGCCCTAGCAATGGTCGATAGTTTAGGACAGCCTAAATATCCTTGATTGAGTATATACTCCTTCACTCTTATATAAGCCCCTTCAAATCTGCTATTACCTCCTTGAATTCTCACTAATCGACTCACTAACAACCCCTCTACATGATTGGTGGCCTAAGGAGAACAACTGATGTCACATGCTTGCAACTCTGAGGAACGACGTCTGATACAAGGGAAAGACAACTACGACGGTGACAACTATGAAGATGGAGTACGGGGACGAGATGAAGCCGAATCTACGGACTCAATTGGATTATCCCCGCCGACTCATCGGTGTCACGTTACGTCAACCTCGGTTGTCTCTACTTTGGAACTAAACCCACCGGGGAATGATTAGATTGCCCCGTGATACATGAAGTCTGCATACAGATGAATCTACAACAGACAAGCCGCAACCTTCCACCTTTTGCTCGGAGCGCAGCTTGGATAACCCAAGATGCCCAACTCCGAGGACAATGAGGAGTTAAGACTTTAAATTTTAGTGTGCCAACATACATAAATTGGATGCACTATATGGAACTAGCACACATAAGCTTGGATGCAGGAGTCGAAGATTCCTGATATGCCTGTAGCTCAGCAGTTGGATGAAGATCCAAAGGCTCGAAGCTATACGGATAGCCGAGTCACGAAGGATTAAGATATCATAATGAGTTGTAGCTACATGAGGCGACCAATGGATTGAACAGTCAAGATAGCACCAACTTACAAGCAAGCATCACACATACTCCGAGTAACAGCTGGATAATTGACCCCGTGGACTTTTCCCTCGGTAAGCAATATGAAACTTGGATGCTCTGCCAGGGTCGACAACTGGAATAAGATGAATGAATGAGGAACAAGGGGCATGGATACAACAATTAATATAGAGTACCCCCTTTCTTCCAAGGACAAAGCCATGAGAGCCAAGCATGAGGAAAAGTTCCACCAACTTACTTCGAAAGGATCCGTGCCGAAACACCAAATGGCATGCGTTCTTTGAAGTGTGGTATCACTAACATTAGAAAGTCCCACAAGTGCCCACGATACACTAGGATGCTTACGCCGGTGTAACCTCGAAGGTCTTAGGAGTCACCTCGAGGTACACATTTGTTTTGGTGCATTGCTTGAGTGATTGGGTCTTTTTGGTCTTATAGTTGTTATGCCTCTTCATGTTTGCGTGAAATTGTAGTGAGTGCTTATGCTTGCTAGATCTTTAGATGACTCTTTTAGAGGCCTTAGCTTCCCATCCTACAAGATCGAGTTATCAGTATGAAGATTGACGAGCTCAAGCCAACATCACAAGGTCATGCTCCAGAAACAGAAGAAGATTTCTTGCAACCTCAAAGAAACCAGACCAGGACTTTGGATGAGATACCCTATGAACATTGGACTCCAGTTCGTAAATCAGAAAATGAGTACCTCAAGAATTTGCAACCTTTGAAGCTCGGAACTGCAAGTACCGTGGCGGAGGCATACATTGGTTAAGATCAAATGAGTACCCTAGATGTCAGCAACGCATTTTGGATAATTTCAGTCGGGACTCAATTATCGGATAAAGATGAAGTACTCCATATGGGACAAAAATCAATGTAGGAAGTTTTATTCGAGTACTTTAGCTTCCGTAAGGTACCTTATGAACGTCCACCTTTGGATTTTGCCGATGGAATACGAGTTTGCCTATAAGGTTCTCCGCCTAACCGCGAATTGACCCATGTGGAGACTCGAAGGAGCATGGAAACCCCGTATCTTGGTAATTGATTCGTCGATGAGAGTGCCGAACATATCGAAGACAACCCGAGATAACGAGGGATTGGATATAATTCCAAGAACATCGAACTCTCCACGGACCGACAATCACGCCCGTTTTACGGAATTGCAACCCCGACCATGTATTCGAAGTAACGAATCCATGCATAAGGGTCATCCCTAAGTAGACAATACCTCGACCCGGAAGGTATTGTGGAGGTTTTGGATTTGATTCGGATGACTAAATTCAAAGGATATAAGGTTTGCACTACACGAGCAATCATCCTAGAGTCATTTTTATTGGATTAATCCCTCCTACACCCCTACGCAGTTGTTTTGGAAACTGTTGTGTAAGCGGTAAACAGTTGAGCACCACAAGCTGTCCTTCTGGAATAGGATGCCCGAAGAGTATGTAAAGGAATTACGAGGTCGACTTTTGGAATAAGATATGGAGTTCAGTCAATCCCACTTTTGGAGTAAGCAATTAATAGAGAAGCTCTACTGGACACCGTATACTGAACTAATGGGAAAGATAATAACTATAACAACTACCGGACGTAAGTTATTCGTTCGACCTCGCAGCTGGAGCCTACCACCCTATTGGGAAATAGGTAATAAGAGTTGGTGAGCATAAGTGAAGAATACTGCTCACCTAAACGGGTGTCGTTAGTTGGAATTGTTGATTAAGCATGGCAAGGCCATGAAGCTATGAATATTTCCAGTATACCTAAGTCAGAGTACCATCATGAGGAGTCAAAGGAATGGTAAAGGATCATGGTCTACACTAAAGTTGCCCAAGTGAACCGATCCTTCCTCAAGTTATGACAACTACGGATGTTCTGAGGAATTAATTAAGCTTTGATGGTACTCCTAAGGGATGGCATCAACCATGTATCCTGAGTTTGTTAAACATGCATCAGTAAAATAGATGTGACTTTGTCGAGAAGGTCCATCTGAAGAAGTTGGAATCAAAAGGACTAGTGTGAGATTTCGGATGGATAGAGCCACTCACATAGTCGAGGGTGTTGCAGACGACCCCTCTTAACATGGACTATCATGAATGGGAAGTAACCATTCATAGAGTTCATGACCTTGGACATGTCTAACATTGCTAGCACCCTAACGAGAACAGTAGCAGACGTGCTGAGCCAACAAATGGATTACAACGTAAAGGACATACGAAGTTGGTAAGGATTACTGGACCCTCAAAGAGGAAGGACCCAGGTTCTGAAAGGTGGTGAGAGTGCACGCCATAAGAGGTGCGATAGCACTAATACTTTGGAAAGTCATGATATCTACCCATGGATCAAGAGATGACATTATACATCTTCAACCATCCCAGGTGGATATGGCTTCAAGAAGATTCATTGAATCAACTAGGAAAAACCAAGAGAATGTACGACTCCCTCATGTGGAAGGAAGTGGGAGAATGATGCCTATTTGGATTTAAAGAACTTAACGGATGTCATGAGAGTATGATCAATCTCGTAGGCAATGATTTCGGAATAAGTTTATTGATACGAAGGATGTGACCTCAAACGCGAGGATTGGAATAATATGAGAATGTCACATTCTACTAAACCTATGTGAAACGGCTAGATGAGAAGGACTAAGATGAGGGGAATTTAGGCCGTAGTTGGAATTTCTCATGTATTTGGACCGGAGAATAATCTTGGGACATATATGGATGATAATACGAGAGTCTTATGGATGCTACCGATAGAGGACATATAATACCACTCGCATTGGAGGCCCCCAACGGGAAACGAGATATGTTGAGATTAAGCACAAGTGTATCCTTGGAATAAAGACACGGTCAATGGATACCCACGTCATCGGGTCATCGACATTTGGTACCCGAACATAAAGAGGAAACGGAAGGCATACCAAAGTGAAGACCCTCACCACACGGGTTTGAGCTTAAATCTCGAGGACGAGATTCTCGTGAGGGGGGTAGAATGTAACATACCGGAAATTTGATTGTTTTCCCATGTGTGAATTTTCGCTAAAATTTAAAACTTTTTGTTTGAACTTGTGTGCTACCAAATTTGATCCCAATTTGCTAGCCTCTCACCTTAAATTCAATATAAGATAAAACCATATTTAAATTATTTTCAAATTATGGTATAAATGTGAGTTGGATTTCTTGGATTTTATTTGGTGTTCAATGGTGTGGAGTTTGAATTTGAAAGTAATTCAAATTCAAACTATATTCAAACTATAATGAAATCTATATTCAAAACTATTTGCAAAAGCTAACTGCTAACATGGGCCGCTACTCAGCCACAGAAGTTCTTCAGAGGCCCCTCAACCCCTTCACCCTTAACCGGATTCCACCCTGATCTTCACCGCACGGCCCACTATTGCCCAACATCGCAGCCCCGGCAAGGCCCGTCGGCCTTCCCTCTCCTTTCCTTCACCGACCGGCGGGACCCATCCGTCGACCGGAGCCGTTCTCCTTCTTCACCATGACGTAGGCGAGCGGATGGGAGACCGCGGCGCACCGCGACTTGATCTCGCACCGGCGCCGCCCCGCCGAGCTGGCGCGCCTGGATGTGAGCCCCGCGCCCCGCGCCGCATCCCGACCGCCCATGCTCACCAAACCCTAGCGCTCCCCCCCCATAAAGCCTGCGTCGCGCCCCCCTTCTCCCCGTGTCCGCCGCCGCCCAGGGGAAAACCCCAATCCGCCGCCACCGCTAGGCCCTCTTGCCCCTGCGCGCACTGCTCCTCTGCTCCTTGCTCTGCACCGTCCTTCTGCTTCTCGCCTGCACCGCGCCTAGAAGCACCACGACGACGCATTCAGGGAGCACCGCGCCCTCGCTGACCAGGAGCCGCGCCACGGCATCGAGTCGACCACGCCCGCCGCCTTGGACGCCGGCGCCGCAAGCGCCACAACCACCCCCGCCGTCCGTGAATGTCGCCGCCAAGGGGCACCGAGCCCGCACCACACCGTCACCGCCGGGGAGGGTTCGTGGACGCCCGCATCACCGCCGTGTACATCCACCGCTTCGCCTCACCGCCGAGGACCACCGACACACACGAGAACAATGAGGACGAGTTGGAGATCGATGCCCGCGCTCCGGACCTCGTCATACCCGGCCACTTCGCGTCCTACCTGTCTTGACCACCGAAGAGTCCATGGTGAGCACATCTACACGAGCTCCCCGTGTTGTGCATGGCGAGCTTGCCCTAAGGCCAAACCGCTGTCTTCTCCTGTGTCTTCGAAGCCGCCCTTCACGCCGTTTGGCATCCATTGTAGGTCACGAACCCGTCGCGCCGCCCGTCCCCAAGCCGCAGGCTTCCCTCAACACCGCACATCACGTGTTCGATGGTATGTGCCGCCCGAGCCGCTGCCACACACCACCTGCTCGACGTTTTGCGCAAGAGACCTTGAAGCTCTAGAACACTGCCTGACGACATCCTCACCGACCCGCACCATGGGGAACGTCCACGACCTTCACCCCTGCCTCTGCTCGGACCCGCACGGTGAGCAACATCAGTAGCTTTGGCCTTGCCCTGTAGGTGTTCGATCAAATGTATGAGCGAGCCTTTGAGTCCTCAACGACCCTAGCTTTCTCCTTTTTGATGTCTCTCGCTTTGGCCGGCCGCCGTGCCGTGATCATCTCCCCGCAGTCACGACTAGCCGCACGTGCCCATCGTCCAAGGTTGCAGCCTATCCTTCCTATGCCTGCAACCTGTTCGATCTTATGCCGGGACCACAAGTTATCGCCGTTCTTCTTCCTCTTCACCAAGCACTACGCCATGACGATCTCTAGCTGAACCAAAGCTGCTACCATGTTTGTCGCCGACATCCTCAAGGCAGGAACACGTTGCCACAAGCCCGTCACATTGGTCGCCCTCGACGTGTTTGACGATGAATGACCCTCATGTCAACGAGCCCGTTGGTGAGCCCTCCAGCCAAGCCAACTTCTTTATTACCCTCCGATGCATGCCTGTGTCGCCAGCCTTCGTGCTGTGCCCCCGCCTTCGTGAACATTAGTGACCTTGGATGCCTGTTCTATAGCTCCACCGTGGCATGCCCACCACCTGTTCGATGTTTTGCCTAAACAATACCTTTCGCACTTAAGTGGGCTGAAGCTTTCACCCTTCATTGTGTCTGTGCCTGACCGGCCTTCGAGCCGCTTACTCCTAGCCGTGGCCATGCCACACTCACCGCCGCCGCATCCCGCCGTCGCCTTGTGTTGCCGACCTTCGAGTCGTGCATTTTCCTGCAGGTGCCGCTCGCGGTCGCTTGCCTCTTATCACCTTGGCCGATATCGACCGAGAGGTTGTGGCCCATCCATTGTCTCATTTCCACTCGTTGTTGCCATGCAACGTGTGCCGCCTTGCTGCCCTCTACCTCGTCTTTCCCACACTACCGCACCTACCCTCTGTGCAAGCCGGTCAACAAGTCGTTGGGCGATGCGCGGGCCCCGGGACGCTAGTGCCCCCGCACACGCGGTGAACACGTTGTGAACATGGGACGCTGTGGACACGCACGTGTGAACGACCTTGTCGCCCAGACAAGCCACAAACTTTTGTCGCCTCTCTTCGCACCTGCTTTGCTACAAACCGCATACTCGCTCTCGCTCAATCTTGTTTCGTGTTGCGAAACGCGTGCCATGCCATGTGCTTGTAATTAGGATGTCGTGCGTGATGGACGGCCGTGCCGTGAGCAGAGGCCTCTGCTTCACGCACGGAACCCCGTGTTGCAACCTAGCTACTTCGCCATGGTCAACACCGTATCGCCAGCACATGCATCGTTGCGCTCCTGAGCATGCCTTGTCACTCCTTCACCCCCTTTTATCAATCACTAGTCGATCCTTTCATCCCTTCTATGCTGTTGCCGCATATCTTGGCATGATAATGCCTTTCCTAGTTTATCTCCATCTGGCTTGCTATCATCATCTGCTGCGCTAACGCTTCAATCCTCTGTGAGCTAAAACCTAGCAAGTGCTTGATCTCAGCCTCTCCACTTTCTGCTTGCGAGCTTGATTCCCTAAGATCTTAGTTGTGAAATCCTTAAACTAACTCTTGCTCATATCTTGATATCTAGTATATAAAAACTAATTGCTTAAACTACTTTTGTTTTAAAACTAATTTCTTTATATTCATTAATTAAACCAAGTCGCTTGCATTTACTCTAGAGTTTATTTGGATCTTCTAAATTGGTTCTTATTGATGTTTTTGCATTAGATGAATGCTCGTTATTTATTTCCACGTCGCATCTCGTGTAGGCTTATGTTCTTGTTGAAGACCCGAGCTGCGACGTCTGAGGAGACGCGACTACCCCGACTTTGCCCGAGAGGACGCTCAACCTCTACTACTCTACGACGACTACCGCGCGAGTGTCATGTCACTCCCAACCATGTAGAACCCATGCATGCTAATAGTTGCTAGTGCTATATTTATGTTACTTGATTTGATGGATTGCATAGCCATTTGATTAGCCTTGCCTTGTTATTTGATACATCCTGATTCCTTGCCTTACCTACCTCGGGGATAGCTACAGACCCCTAACTAGTCCCATATACCAACTATCCATACTTTTGTTGCTTGATTATGGATGGTTCTCTGGGTTTGGACCGAGATGTGGGAGATCTCGGTGTGTTCTAGCGTGAGTTCTGGGTGTGTTCTTCCTTGACGTGTTTCTGGCGGGAGCGAGCCGTTTGGTTACTTGTGAACGCCTACCTCGAGGAGATGCGATCCGGCCTCTCACCCGAGCGCGCGTGTCGGACGAGATGGAGATGGAGAGTGCTCGCTCTCGGCCCTTAAGGACCGATCGTCGCTGACCTTGCTTCGGTGGACTTTTACCGTACAAACCGCCCGCCTTGTATTGGGCGGGGGTGCGGGGTGAGACTCGTAGTGGATAGCACCCCTCCCGTAGGCGGATCGGTGTGATCGTGTCGGGAGACGGCTTTCCTCCTTAGAAGACTTCGCCCGGCGAGGCCGGGGAAGGGTTCCACAGCTTCGAGGGACCTCTCGCTGGCGTATGAGCTCTACAGCGGAGGCTGCGCCAGACTCGGAGACGCAGGAGGGTACTATCCACTTACTTGGACTCCAGCCGTATGGTAGGGTTCGGGGCGGCGGCCACCGTTTCCGGCTCTATTCGGGCGGGTACAGTTGTACAACCTCTGCAGAGTGTTTAAACCTATAGCTATAGTCCGTGTCCACTGGTTATGGACAGTCCTCTGATCTCTCACCTGGCTAGACTCTTTTCTTGTGCTTCTTCTCTCCCCCGAGTGTGTGAGCCCGGCCTGAGGCCGTTGAGATGTGGGGATAGGAGCAGGTGGGCCCCACATCGCAGATGAGAGTTGGGAGCTGGATCGTGGGTGTGATTCGGTGTTTTGGTGTGGACATCCTTGTTGAGGTGTGGGGACCCCGGGGGTGTGGACCCCGAGGTGTGGACCTCGAGAGGTGCGGACCTCCCGGAGGTGTGGACCTCCGAGGTGTGGACCTCGCCGCTTATTCTCCGCATACCTTGATTGTTGCTACCGCGCTCGTCGCATGCATAACTTCCTACGGCCCAATATAGGTTTTATCCATGCATACTAGATTCAACCACCGCTTTTGCTCTTTGTTGGGAAGTCGACATGACCTACCCGCTTATCGGGTAGATGCTGGCATTTCAGACTCGGTGACCGTCTACGACTACAACTTCTGTGACGAAGGTGTGAAGACTAGAGCTGGTCCTATGCTCGAGTTTGCCTGTGGAGCTGGAGACGCTTCGCTTATGTAGATCCGCTGCGTAGGTGTTTTACCTTTCTTGATTTAGTCCTGTTGGACTTGTACCCGGCTTGTGCCGAAGAGTTGTACTCTGATGTTGTAACACTAAAATTATGTAATTCTTCTTTTATTCCCGTGTTGTATGGATTTGTACCACTTGAGACGGGGATTGCACGTGATAGCCTCTTCCCGGGACTATCGCGGAGGTGCAGAGAGTCGGGTTTCCGTTCGCGAGAAAGTCGGGTCGTTACACCGTCGCCGGCCGCGCGCCGCCGGCTCCGGCTTCCGCGCCCACGCCTCCCGACGCCGCGCCCGACCCGAAGCGCGCGCTACCCGAGCCGACCCGCATCCTAACGCGCCTCCCCGCCCTAGGTGCACCGTGTCCGCGCCGAAGCGCCGCCGTACGCGCGTGCGCCACGTACTCGGCGGTCCGTCGGCGACGTCGCCGCCGTACGCGCGAGCCCCGAGCCGCCGTAGCACGACGGGCATCTCCGCCGTCATCCCTCGTCACCCACGGGCGTCCCAAGCCGCATATAAAAGCCGCTTGCTCCCCTTCTGCGCGCCACCGCGTGCTTCCCCGCCATTGCCGCCGCCGCTCGGTGCTAGAGCCCACCGCTCGTGCTCGCCGCCGAGCAACTGCTCCGGTAGCTCCCCTAGGCTCCAGTGTAGCTCGCGCGCTCACCAATTGCCCAGCATCCCGCGCCCTAGCCGTGTTTCTCCGAGCCGCCGCGGCCACCGCCGCCGGCCGCCGCCGAACCCCGTCACCGGCCACTTCTCCACCCCAACTCCGGCACCCCACGGCCCCTAGGTGAGCATCCGGTCGAGCATGGCCGCTTGCCCGGCCGCGGCGCCGCCGCGGGCCGCCGGCGTTGGCCATGCCCGCGCCACCCTTCCCGGCCAGGGGCTACATTGCGACGATTCAAATCTTTCTAGGGTGCCTCACGCAAATTTCAGGGCCTGGGTGTAAGGAACCCTATCTAAGTTTTCTTGCAAATCGGTCCAGAGCCTTAGAAAATTTATAGAAATTCGTAGAAAAATCAGAAAACTACCAAACCAATTTTGTTGGGTTCAGGAAGAGAAATCCCACCACTTTTGTTATTTGCACATGGATGGATTCTAAATAATTTTAGCATGAAAAATACAAATGTGAAAACCTAGATCTGTCGTAACTTTAAATCCATAACTCCTCTGTATCCCAATTTTGGATATGTTGTGTGTTAGGTCATGGCTAGCTCCTGTGCCAAAAATTGCACAAAGTTATGAAGTGGATCTTGTTAAATAAATTGTTTTCCATTCCTGCAGAAACTGCCTAGGTGATTTTTCTTGCTAAATATATTTATGTTTCTGAGCTCAACTTTTGCACACTGTCTTGTGATATCAAAACACACATCTTGTGAATTAATCATGATTTTTGGCTTAACAGAAATAGTTATCCTCAAATTATGCATGTTTTCCTTTGAAAAATGATGAACCAAGATCAGTAGAGTTCCTATGTGAATATGCTGGTTCTTTAGGCTTGTTTAGGACCATAGAGCATGCATGAGAAAGTTGGGATCAGTTTGGTGCTTAATTATTTTTGTATGCATTTAATTTGAATCACTATCTAGCCTTTGTTATTTTCAATAGTATTTAATTTCCTAGCATCCAACACTTACATGTGGGTCCAATGGACCAGGATAGGTGCTAGTATGCTTAAGAAACACTCCTTTAATTTTTGGTAATTTAATTGCTTAATAAAAGCTTAAAAGCCCCTTTTTATATTAAAGGGAAATAAATAAAGGAAAGCCCCTAATTAATTCTTTTTCCTTTTTGAAAGTATTATCCAATTTAATTAAAAGATAATTGAATATCCTTGCTGATAAGAAATTCATTCATGAATAAAAATATTATTCACACCTTTGCTTGTGAAAGGAAAAGGATTAAAGCCTTCACATGAAATGACAAGTACAATAAGAACCTTTATTCAAATATACACTAAAAGAATAGCCCATGTACAACTACTAACCTTCCTAAAAGAGAAACACTATCTAGATGCTTGTTAAGGTTAATATGACCAACAGGAGTTGGATAAGACAACAAACTATCACATCACCTAAACTTGCATTGCATTCCGTGTAGATCTTCCGGACGGTGATTACTTGCTTGTCCCGGAAACCGAGGAAGGAGGAGCGGAAGCTTCGCTGCAGTACGTGGAAGTGCTCGACACCGAGGGTGCCCAGGCTAACCTAGCTGACGAAGGCAAGCTCCGGTGCATCTAACCTAGTTTTCAAATTCTTTATTCAATTATCTATGGATGATTGTGCATTTAAGTTCAGGAGTTGAATGAAACCCTAGATGCATGATCCCTAGGTACCTTGTCCTTACTAGTATGATAGGTCGATAGGCCGCTAAGCTATAGGACCGTTACAAGTCGAGTGATGACCTCACTCGCGAGAATAGGTTCCTAGATAGGAATCACAATATATCCTTAAATGGATCGTTCACGTGGTAAGAGCATGGGATCTGGGCTCCGGTCCAGTGGTTATGTGGGTTAAGTTTTTGAACGTACTAAGCACATGTCGGGTATGGGACCGGTAAGCCTAGTACCTTAATGAGACGGCTAGGGATGGAACTGTCAGTACTCTTGGGATTCGCTCTCACGGCTAGCTACCGGTGGTGTATGGTGATTCCGGGTATCTTGCGGGGTATTCCGGATAGCCTGCACCAAAGACTGTGGCCTTTCATCCTGACCCGAGGATTTTTTTGGAAACGGCCTGGAAAGTTGTCCTTTCGGGGGCAGCCTACCGTGTGTTTGGGTCTACCTTGCAAGGTTTAAATCAATCGATTGTCGGCCTCTCACCGTTATCCGAGACTACTTGCTCCACTAGTCATGAGATCCCTAATGATGGAAGATGATGAATACTGTGCTTGATTAATTGTATTGTACAACTTTGTTTGTACTAGTTGGCTAATGTAGTAAAGATGAAACCTACTAGAACTGGTGCTAAAATCTTGAAAGTAAGGACCTACTCTTTGTTACTTTTTAGCAAAAGCAACCCAATAGCCAAAAAGCCTTTCATGGTCTAGAATTGGTGAAGTAGTTATCACCGACGGGTAAGTCTTGCTGAGTATTAGTATACTCAGCCTTGCTATAATGTGTTGATCTAGGTAATGCATTCCGTGATGTGTGGCCCGGAGAGATCCCGCCCGGCTGGGAGATGGAGTGGGTGGAGGACGACTTCTGAAGGCATCATGGATGGCCTCCCATGGTGTTGTCGCTTCCGTTAGTTAAATTCCGCTGCTTTCAAAAACTCTGAACTATTTCGTTATGGCAAAAACTATGGTTTGTAATAATTAAACCCTTCGGGGTACGAATTTGGATATTAATGTTGTTGTATCTCTGGACTCGCCTTCGAGTGAGTTTTAATGCATATATCCGATCCTTATTGCTTTTCAAGTGATTTACCGGGCGTTAACCCGGCAACTAACGACAGGATGATACTTTATTATTGCTTAATGACCAAAGTGGATCGGTCTTAGGCGATAGTACGGTATTTTCCTGGGCGGTTTGTCGCAGTTGGCATCAGAGCTTATAGGCACCAGAGACTAATTAATAAAGTTAATCAAAATCAAATGGTTTTTGAATAAAATATGCCAAGATTGTCTGATTTTCCAAAATACGTTGGTCCGCTAAGGATAAACTAGACCGAGAGGCCCTAGAGGGAATTTTGGGTTCTTTCAGGTGGCTTAATTAACTTATGGTTTATTTGCTAACTTCCAGCACATTACTTTATGTTAGACTTACTTTCTTGCACAACCAAACTAGGAGCCACGTGTTTTATACGTGTGCTGTTCCGCATCACGGGAATTGCGAGGGTTGATGGAGTGATCCATTCCACGGATCCCATCTTCGCGTCTGTTTATGAGTTGTGTGTCGCCACGTGTTTCATACGTGTGCATTCCGCATGTCGCTCATGCGAGGCAAGGATACACTCCGTTCAAACGGAGGGTGTCCTAGGTTAGACGCTGTCCATGCAGCGGCTTAACGCATGGATACTGTTTCTATAGTGAACGGTAATGTATGTGGACGCTTTCTTGACGTGCTGGCACGAAAGGTTCGTTTTCTGCAGGTACATAACAGTGCTTCGTTAGTCGATAAGCGAGTACCGTATAGCTCTCGACTAGATATTATAGGGAGAGCCGAATAAAAGCCTTGCCACCGGCACTAACTTCGATTTTTGGCTTGATTGCCATGTGAGGACAGATAGGACGTCTTGCATGCATGTTAAAAATCTAAACAACTAAATGGACCCGAAAAATAAATTTCCATATGCTCTCTAAGGAAGATTTTGCTAGTGTGTGCTTTTATAAATTAGAAGTACCTCTCATTCCTAGCCGTCATGCTGCCGAAATTATTGAAAAGTTTGTTCACCTTGTGCTAGGTTAATTAAACTAAATTGTTAAAAACAATTGCTCCTTGACTAGTTATCTTGTAATAGCAAGTCTCAATCCTAGTTCCTTTGGGCTGTTTTACACCTTCCTAGGCACATCTAGGTTCAGGACCATCCACCTTGTACCTTTTTCGATGCTCAACCTTAAAATTTAATTAGGTGTTAAAGAATTTATTTTGAACCAAGAAAACTTGGGAAAGATTCGAGGTTTCTGGATTTTTGGTTATGAATTTTTATTCACAGCTGCCAGAACTTCACCATTTGACATGCCGTTCTCTTTGAGATCTGACATGAGTTACATTTGTGTACAGATGGCTTTCCCCGTGTTCCACAAGTTCGACGCTGACGGTACAATCCGTACCAACGGGTTGCACTAGGAGGGTTTTCCGCGCCTTGCGTGGGAAGCACTCAGCGCCGCAGGCTACCTCACACCACCGACTTACGAGGTGAAGGAGTTTGAGCACTATGGCGTTCCCCGTTGCAGAGTGATCATCACTGTTCTGCCACACCCAGACCACGCCGACTGGTTTGACTTGAGTTTTATCTACTGGGGATTTATCACTCACGAGGCCGTTGAGTCAGCCGCCCTCAGAGTGCTGACTGATTTCTGTGACCACAACCCCACCGTGGTAGCTCTCTCTCCGTTTGGATTGTTTCGTGCTGTGAGTCCTCACAACCCAGCATGGTTGGACCGTATGGATCACTTACGGGAGCTGTTGACACTAGCAAAGCCGTTGGATGTTACTCAGACGCTAGCTCGCTGTCTGAACGTGGTCTTCACACTTCAGGGGCTGCGCTATAATACCGCGGCGATTATTGGGCAGCGTTTGGAGGCATCTAGGCGTGATTGGCAGCAGTTATCAGCAGCACATCAGTAGCTGAACTTTACTCTTACTCAGGTGCAGCAGGAGAATGACAGGCTGCGTGCTAGGAGATTTCAGTTAGAGCTAGAGAGAGGCGACCGCCTGCAGAGGATTGTAGATCTGGAGGCCGAGAACCATAAACTAGAGGAGAATGCCGATGTGCACGAGATTTAGAGGCTGACGCTACTTCAGAACATTGCTGATATGCAGCAGCAGGTGGAGGAGGCCGAGGTACAGGTGGCAGCCTTGCAGGCGATAGTGGCCTTACAGCCACGCGCCCCCGATACGAGCACACCGGAGGAGCGAGCGGGGTTTGTCCGGTCCGGATCGACGAGCCGGGCGAGACCACCGTTACCGACTCCCCCAGCTTCGCCTACGTACAGTGGTGCTTCAGTGGGCAACTAGGTTGCCGATAGCAGGAATAAGAAGGATGTCGATCCTATCGAGTTATCGTTGAGATGTTTAGAGTAGTTGGCTTGTCTGCACGTTTCCGTGCCGAGTAACTGCTTGTATCGTGTCATGCCATGTTGTTTTCAAAATTCGAGAGTTGTAATGTCCTTGGACCTTGTTCTATCTTATTGTAATAAAGGATGCTTAAGCATGTGTGCTTTAAGTGGATTCGTTTGTCATTCAGTAATGGAAGTTTCGTTGTGTATGCTTACCAAATTCTTGGATAAACTGTTGCAAATGACCACGCTTGTCAATTTTGCATTTCCACCTAAAAGCGTTGGTAAACCAAAGCATTTCTAGGGGCATCACTCGTTGCCAGCGATTAAGTGCTCATTCGTATACCACCTTCGTTGGTACCTGAAGTGACAGGAATTGTCCGAGGGTAAATGTGGGCCCGTGCATTCGAGTGATCGCATTCCTAACCGTGTTAAGAAAACGATTCTATGAGTCCTGGTGGCTATGGAATTTTTGTTCGACTGTTGCTGTCCTCATTATTTAAATGCTAATGAGTTGTGGTTATGTATGATCATGCTTGTCATCACCTTGGAGTTAGCTTTTGATTATGCAACTAATAAGGCTCGCATCTCAGATGGTGGGAACCACGCACAGCTCGCCCAACGGTTTCGGAGCAAGTGGTAGCGGTGACTTGCCGCCACCCCCGCCCATGACGCCGTCGGAGGCCTTTATGGCCACCCAGACCGAGGTACTGCGCCAGATCCTGCTGACGCAACAGCAGATCGCCCAGCAGATGAATCGAAGGCCGCCACATGGGGCCAACCACGAGGGGCCTAATCAGGTCACCACATATGCCCAGTTCATCGCTATGAAGCCACCGACCTTCGCTAAAGCAGAAGACCCCCTGGAAGCTGAGGCTTGGATCAAGGCCATAGAGGCAAATTCTCTGCCTTTGTGCTGCCTTTCTCTGAGGAGAATAAGGCTAACTTTGCAGCGCTGCAACTGCGAGGAGAAGCTTTGATGTGGTGGGACCATTTCAAGTCAATGCAGCGAGGGCATGCTGTGACTTGGGATGAGTTCAAGCAGGCCTTCAAGAGCCACCACATTCCCAAGGGACTGATGGATAGGAAGATGAGGGAGCTGTTGGCCCTCAGACAGGGATCTGACACAGTGTATCGCTATGCTCAGAAGTTCAATAGCTTGTGCCAATATGGCGGGCATCACATTGATACTGATGCAAAGAAGATGGAAAGGTTCCGTGACGGGCTTGATGGCAAATTGTATGAGCGTCTGAACCTGCTCGAGCCCGCAAACTTCCATGAGCTAGTGAACAAGGCTATCTCCCAAGAGGATGCTATGAAGAAAGCCCACGGGGACAAGAAAAGGATGTCTGATTTCACCCCGGGCAGCGGAACGGGCAAGAAGTTTCGCTTTGTGAAGAAGAATGCTCCCGGCCCATCCCAACAATCTTCAACTAGACGCTGGACGATGAAGCCATCCTAGAGCAAACCCGCAGGGAACTTCCAGTTCTGCAATGCTCAGGAGCAGGCTCCAAAGCCTAATGCACCTCCTCGCAACGTTGGTGATCGTCGTTGCTTCAACTGTGGCCAGCCGGGGCATTACATCAGCGAGTGTCCCAAGCCCAGGCAGATCAAGCCCAACCCGCAGAATCAAGGTGCAGGAAACAAGCCTGCCACTCCGGCTAAGAAGCCTATGGTGCAAGTACGCCAAGGCAAGCTGAACTTCACCGCCATGAGTGATATTCCAGAAGGAGCTTCAGTGCTCACGGGTACATTCTCAATCAACGACACTCCTGTTAAGATCTTATTCGATTCGGGAGCTACCCATAGTTTCATCAGTGAAAAGCTAATAAGCAAATTGGGTTTGAAGGGTTCCCATACCACTTCCGCTTATAAGATAATTACTCCCGGAGGGCAAATTACCTCTAATATCTTAATCCGTGGAGTATGTTTGGGATTAGGTAGTAAAATCATTCTAACAAACCTTATCGTCATAAAATTGGTTGGTATGGATGTTATCTTGGGTATGGAATGGATGAATCAACATAAGGTGATTCTAGATATATCAGATAGGGTCGTAGAGATCAATTCTCCTACGGTCGGGTACACTACCTTGTACCTACCTTTTAGGGATGGTACCGATTCTTGTGCCTATGTGACCATTATCTCCCCTCTTGATGAAATTCCAGTAGTGTGCGAGTACCCGGATGTCTTTCCGGATGAGTTGCCTGGTATGCCACCAGACAGAGATGTCGAGTTTGTGATCGAACTCCGGCCCGGTACCGCACCCATTTCCAAAAGACCTTATCGCATGCCACCCAAAGAGTTAGCCGAACTGAAAACACAACTCCAGGAATTGTTAGATAAGGGTTATATTCGCCCGAGCTCTTCTCCTTGGGGTTGCCCTGCTCTCTTTGTCAAGAAGAAAGATGGTAGCTTGAGGATGTGCGTAGATTACCGACCTCTCAATGCAGTCACCATCAAAAACAAATACCCGCTTCCCCGAATTGATGTTCTTTTTGATCAATTGGCTGGTGCCAAAGTCTTCTCTAAAATCGACCTTCGTTCTGGCTACCACCAAATCAAGATTCGACCTTGCGACATTTCTAAAACTGCTTTTCCACTCATTATGGTCTTTACGAGTTCTTGGTAATGTCTTTCGGACTCACAAATGCCCCAGCCTACTTCATGTACCTCATGAACTCCGTGTTCATGACGGAACTCGATAAATTCGTCGTAGTCTTTATCGATGATATCCTCATCTATTCCAAAAGCGAGAAAGAACACGCCAAACATCTCCGAGTTGTCCTTCAGTGTTTGCGAGATCACAAGCTTTATGCTAAGTTCTCCAAATGCGAATTCTGGTTGAAAAGTGTGAAATTCTTAGGGCACACCATTTCCCACGATGGTATCTTCATAGATCGTAGCAAAGTTCAAGAGGTGATGGAGTGGAAACCACCCAAGTCCGTACACCAAATCCGCAGTTTCCTAGGATTGGCGGGATATTACCGTTGATTCATTCCTGACTTTTCAAGAATCACAAAACCCATGATCGAATTACTCAAGAAAGGAGTGAAATTTGTGTGGAGCGAAGCCTGTGAGAAAGCTTTCCACACCCTAAGGCAACATCTGACTTCAGCCCCAGTGTTAGTGCAACCGGATAATTCCAAACCGTTTGAAGTTTTCTGTGACGCATCAGGCACAGGTCTCGGCTATGTCCTAATGCAAGAAGGCCGAGTCATTGCCTATGCTTCACGGGCGCTTCGACCCCATGAGCTCAATTATCCTACCCATGATCTTGAGTTAGCTGCTGTTGTCCATGCCCTCAAGATATGGAGGCATTATCTAATGGGTAATCATTGCAATATCTTCACCGATCACAAGAGCCTCAAATACATCTTCACCCAGTCAGAATTGAATATGAGACAGAGAAGATGGCTTGAGTTGATTAAGGATTATGATCTAGAAGTGCACTATCTCTCCGGCAAGGCAAATGTTGTTGCGGATGCTCTTAGTCACAAAGATCATTGCAACCACCTAGAGTTGGAGCCAGTTAGTGAACCGTTGTGTGAAGAAATGAGAAGGCTCAACTTAGAAGTGGTACCGCAGGGAATTCTTTATGCCTTGACGGCAGAGTCCGATCTTTATGATAGAATTGTCACTGCCCAGCACAATGATGTAGACATTGAAACCATCAAACAGAAACTAGCAGAGGGAGACCCCAAGTACACTTGTTTTCAGAAGGATCACCAGGATGTGGTCTTGTTTGGGAAACGTCTAGTGGTCACCGTTGACCCAGAAATTAAGAAAATCATTCTAGATGAAGCTCACATGTCCAAATTCTCTATTCATCCCGGTAGTACCAAGATGTACCAAGATCTGAAACAGAACTTTTGGTGGTTCAATATGAAGGTGGATGTAGCCAAGTATGTAGCCGAGTGCGATACTTGCCACCGAATGAAAGCAAGTCATTTGAAATCGGCCGGTGTACTCCAACCCCTGTCGATACCTATGTGGAAGTGGGACGATATTAGTATGGATTTCATTGTGGGTTTACCCCTAATAGCTAGAAAGAAAGACTCTATTTGGGTAATCGTAGACGGACTCACTTCATTGCCGTGCACACCACTTACTCCGTACAACAATATGCTGAGTTGTACGTGGACCACATAGTTCGTTTGCATGGAATCCCAAAGACTATAATCTCTGATAGAGGGACTCAGTTTGTAGCTCATTTTTGGGAACAATTGCATGAGTGTTTGGGAACCCAGCTGATCCGCAGTTCCAGTTATCATCCGCAGACCGATGGTCAGACTGAAAGAATAAATCAGATTTTGGAAGATATGTTGAGAGCAAGCGTCTTGCACTTTGACAAGAGTTGGGACAAGTGTCTGTCCTTGGCAGAATTCTCCTACAATAACAGCTATCAAGCCAGTTTGAAAATGGCACCGTTCGATGCTCTTTACGGATGTAGATGCCGCACTCCGCTGAATTGGTCAGAGGCCGGAGAGAGAACACTCTTTGGACCGGAATTAGTTAAAGAGGCCGAGGAAAGAGTGCAAGTGATAAGAGAGAATCTGAAGATGGCGCAGATGAGGCAAAAGAGTTACCATGACAAGGGAACCGCACCTCGACACTTTGAGGTGGGAGATTACGTATATTTCAAAGTGTCCCCCACCAAAGGTGTGCAAAGGTTCGGAGTCAATGGAAAGTTAGCCTTGCGCTACATTGGACCATATGAAGTTATAGAAGTATGTGGACCCGTGGCTTACCATATCCAATTGCCAGAACGGTTTTCCGTAGTTCACAATGTGTTTCATGTAACTCAATTGAAGAAGGGAATGCCTGTGTCGGAGAACGAAATCATCACAGAAGCTAATGCTTGGATTGAGCCGGATTTCTCGCTCATTGAGCACCCATTGAAAGTATTAGACCAAAAAGAGCGAAAGACCCGAAGGCAGACTGTCCGGATGTACAAGATCCAATGGAGTCATCACACGGAGGAAGAAGCAATGTGGGAGACGGAGGACTATCTTAACACTAAGTATCCGGGCTTCCTACAATGTCGAAATCGTGAGTTCTTCTCCCCATCTCCTCGTTATCAAATCGAATCTCGGGACGAGATTCCGTTTAAGGGGGGTAGGCTGTGATGCCCCAGGTTTTTAATTAGCCTTAACAGCCGGTCAAATTGTCAACAGTGGTCAAACCACAGTCAACCTGGGTCCCCACCTCGAAAAACTCACTAACCCACCCTAGTGACCCCATTTGACTAGTAAACACACTTGTGGGGCCAACCCATGGTCAAAGGTTTGGTCAAACCCCTTGCCACCCCAGTGTCCACAGGTGTCTACCGGAACTTTTGCCGCGTTCTCCAAAATTCACCTAAACACTTAAAATTCTACCTTTATGAAAGTTGTCCATCTTGATGAGGGACACAACTTTCATGTAGAGTGGCATTTCAAATTTGGAGTGGAAAGGCTTGGAAAATGAGTTGCAAGGCAGATTTTACTGTTGGCGAAGACAGGCTGACATTCACTTTTGGCATTCAAATAATTCCATTTCTGTGCAGAAAAACCCTATATAGACTTTGTAGAATTTGTTAAGGGTAGCTAGATCTACAACTTTGGTATTCATCACTTGGTCGACTTCTATACAAAAATCTAGAGCTTTTCAATTTCAAAGTCAGCACCAATGAAAGGTTTTGAGCCAGAGCGCCGCGCGCCATGATGTCACGCGCCCCGCGCGCCACCGTCGCCGGCCGCCGGCTCCGGCTTCCGCGCCCACGCCTCCCGAGGCCGCGCCCGGCCCGAAGCGCGCGCCGCCCGAGCCGACCCGCGTCCCAACGCGCCTCCCCGCCGTAGGTGCGCCGAGTCCGCGCCGAAGCGCCACCGCACGCGCGCGCGCCACGGACCGGCGGTCCGTCGGCGACGTCGCCGCGGTACTCACGAGCCCCGAGCCGTCGTAGCACGGCGGGCATCTCCGCCGTCATCCCTCATCACCCACTGGCGTCCCAAGCCGCATATAAAAGCCGCTTGCTCCCCCTCTGCGCGCCACCGCGTGCTTCCCCCGCCATTGCCGCCGCCGCTCGGTGCTAGAGCCCACCGCTCGTGCTCGCCGCTGACCAACTACTCCGGTAGCTCCCCTAGGCTCCAGTGTAGCTCGCGCGCTCACCAATTGCCCAGCATCCCGCCCCCTAGCCGTGATTCTCCGAGCCGGCGGCCGCCGCTGAACCCCGTCGCTGGCCACTTCTCCACCCCAACTCCGGCACCCCACGACCCCTAGGTGAGCATCTGGTCGAGCATGGCCGCTTGCCCGGCCGGCAGCGCTGCCAGTTCGCCGGCGTTGGCCGTGCCCGCACTGCCCTATCCGGCCAGGGGCTACATTGCGACGATTTAAATCTTTCTAGGGTGCCTCACGCAAATTTCAGGGCCTGGGTGTAAGGAACCCTATCTAAGTTTTCTTGCAAATCGGTCCAGAGCCTTAGAAAAATTCTAGAAATTCGTAGAAAAGTCAGAAAAATACCAAACTAATTTTTTTGGGTTCAGGAAGAGAAATCCCACCACTTTTGTTATTTGCACATGGCTGGATTCTAAATATTTTTAGCATGAAAAATACAAATGTAAAAAATCTAGATCTGTCATAACTTTAAATCCATAACTCCTCTGTATTCCAATTTTGGATATGTTTTGTGTTAGGTCATGGCTAGCTCCTTTGCCAAAAATTGCACAAAGTTATGAAGTGGATATTGTTAAATAAATTGTTTTCCATTCCTGCATAAACTGCCTAGGTGATTTTTCTTGCCAAATATATTTATGTTTCTGAGCTCAACTTGTGCACACTGTCTTGTGATATCAAAACACACATCTTGTGAATTAATCATGATTTTTAGCTTAACAGAAATAGTTATCCTCAAATTATGCATGTTTTCCTTTGAAAAATGATGAACCAAGATCAGTAGAGTTCCTAGGTGAATATGCTGGTTCTTTAGGCTTGTTTAGGACCATAGAGCATGCATGAGAAAGTTGGGATCAGTTTGATGCTTCATTATTTTTGTATGCATTTAATTTGAATCACTATCTAGCCTTTGTTATTTTCAATAGTATTTAATTTCCTAGCATCCAACACTTACATGTGGGTCCAATGGACCAGGATAGGTGCTAGTATGCTTAAGAAACACTCCTTTAATTTTTGGTAATTTAATTGCTTAATAAAAGCTTAAAAGCCCCTTTTTATACTAAAGGGAAATAAATAAAGGAAAGCCCCTAATTAATTCTTTTTCCTTTTTGAAAGTATTATCCAATTTAATTAAAAGATAATTGAATATCCTTGCTGATAAGAAATTCATTCATGAATAAAAATATTATTCATACCTTTGCTTGTGAAAGGAAAAGGATTAAAGCCTTCACATGAAATGACAAGTACAATAAGAACCTTTATTCAAATATACAATAAAAGAATAGCCCATGTACAACTACTAACCTTCCTAAAAGAGAAACACTATCTAGATGCTTGTTAAGGTGAATATGACCAATAGGAGTTGGATAAGACAACAAACTATCACATCACCTAAACTTGCATTGCATTCCGTGTAGATCTTCCGGACGGTGATTACTTGCTTGTCCCGGAAACCGAGGAAGGAGGAGCGGAAGCTTCGCTGCAGTACGTGGAAGTGCTCGACACCGAGGGTGCCCGAGGGCTAACCTAGCTGACGAAGGCAAGCTCCGGTGCATCTAACCTAGTTTTCAAATTCTTTATTCAATTATCTATGGATGATTGTGCATTTAAGTTCAGGAGTTGAATGAAACCCTAGATGCATGATCCCTAGGTACCTTGTCCTTACTAGTATGATAGGTCGATAGCTGCTAAGCTATAGGACCGTTACAAGTCGAGTGATGACCTCACTCGCGAGAATAGGTTCCTAGATAGGAATCACAATATATCCTTAAATGGATCGCTCACGTGGTAAGAGCATGGGATCTGGGCTCCGGTCCAGTGGTTATGTGGGTTAAGTTTTTGAACGTACTAAGCACATGTCGGGTATGGGACCGGTAAGCCTAGTACCTTAATGAGACGGCTAGGGATGGAACTATCACTACTCTTGGGATTCGCTCTCACGGCTAGCTACCGGTGGTGTATGGTGATTCCGGGTATCTTGCGGGGTATTCTGGATAGCCTGCACCAAAGACTGTGGCCTTTCATCCCGACCTGAGGATTTTTTTGGAAACGGCCTGGAAAGTTGTCCTTTCGGGGGCAGCCTACCGTGTGTTTGGGTCTACCTTGCAAGGTTTAAATCAATCGATTGTCGGCCTCTCACCGTTATCCGAGACTACTTACTCCACTAGTCATGAGATCCCTATTGATGGAAGATGATGAATACTATGCTTGATTAATTGTATTGTACAACTTTGTTTGTACTAGTTGGCTAATGTAGTAAAGATGAAACCTACTAGAACTGGTGCTAAAATCTTGAATGTAAGGACATACTCTTTGTTACTTTTTAGCAAAAGCAACCCAATAGCCAAAAAGCCTTTCATGGTCTAGAATTGGTGAAGTAGTTATCACCGACGGGTAAGTCTTGCTGAGTATACTAAGCCTTGCTATAATGTGTTGATGCAGGTAATGCATTCCGTGATGTGTGGCCCGGAGAGATCCTGCCCGGCTGGGAGCTGGAGTGGGTGGAGGACGACTTCTGAAGGCATCATGGATGGCCTCACATGGTGTTGCCGCTTCCATTAGTTAAATTCCGCTGCTTTCAAAAACTCTGAACTATTTCGTTATGGCAAAAACTATGATTTGTAATAATTAAACCCTTCGGGGTATGAATTTGGATATTAATGTTGTTGTATCTCTGGACTCGCCTTCGAGTGAGTTTTAATGCATATATCCGATCCTTGTTGCTTTTCAAGTGATTTACCGGGTGTTAACCCGGCAACTAACGACAAGATGATACTTTATTATTGCTTAATGACCAAAGTGGATCGGTCTTAGGCGATAGTACGGTATTTTCCTGGGCGGGTTGTCACAGGTCGTGATCGTGGCGTGTGTGTGTTTTGGCTTCGTGGATTAGTTTGTGTTTTGCATTTTTTACGAAATTAGGTGGGTTTTCCCCGATTGATCAGGGGACCCCTTGGACTGTTCCCGATAGTAGCCCCCGAGCATCTGCAGGGTATCTGGAGGGATCCCGCAGATGCTGGTGCTAGCTGATGGGACGTTCTTCCCTCCTAGTTGCTATGCCATTCCGTGGCGGACCCGCGGGTCTAGCCCTCGAAGACTTGGAGGAGTGTGACACTCCTCCAAGGTTTTATTCGCAACGTAGTCTTTGCGCGAGGCGTTTATCTCAGCCGGCCTCGGCGATATTTCAGCCGGCCTCGGCGGCACCGTACGCATGTGTCGATGTTCTCGTGCGTTCGGTTCATACCCAGGAGGTGTAGCCTTGCGTCGAGCTCCCGATCCTGGGCCCATTCGAGGCGATCGGGATGGGCTCTCCGACTTTTCCGTACGTCCCCTCGCCGTCCCTCCGCGGGACGGGGGGCGAGGTGTCTGCAACTCCCGTCGAGCGGGTCGCGAATTGCAGGTTCCTCTTCGAGCTATTATTGGGCGGTTCAAGTGGACGCCATGCCCTGTTCGATAAGGGTAGGCTCGTGGTCCGGGGACTCGTCCATGAAAGCGCTTAGGCAGGTATGCTAGGTAGGGCTCGGTCCCGTTCGCTGGGGACTGAGGGCGCGGAAGCTCTCCCTTGGTGGGATCCCTCGACTAGCTGCCCTCGTTAGCTGTTGAACACGACATGTGGGGTTCCCTCGAGCTAGTGAGCTCGAGGATAGGCTCGAATGCGCGCGCCCTCATCGTCCCTGACTCTGTCGATCTGGGGCACCTGTTTGAACCCTTCGAGGGTCAGGTTTCGAACCCCTGATCAGTAGGGCCATTGCGGGATGGCAGCTAAGTGCCCCCATCTTTTTACATCTGCAGGACTCGCGGGCGCCTAGCTGAACCGGCCCTTGAGCTGCTGATCAGTAATTCTGGATCGAGGGCATCTGTGGTGCCCGCTCTCGTCGAGTTGGTCTTGAGCCCACTGATCGGTATTCGCACCCTTCGAGGGTCAGGTTTTTTGAGCCTGAGGCTCGGGCCGCTCGAGGGTCACGCTTACTAGGTAAGGGACCGGGCCATTTAATGCCCACAGTCGTGGCAGAGGCCGTGCGCCGCGGGCGTGCCTTTTCAAGCGATGCGGCCGCACGCGTAGTGGGCGATGTGGGTAGGCAGACGTTACGGCCCGTCGCAGCTCTTCGGTTGCCGTGCCGTAATGATCGCACGGGTGCGCCGTTTCGTCGTCGTGGGACCCGCTTGTCAGTGATGGACGCCGTCACCTGTAGTTAATGCGTGCAGAGCGCGCGATTCGCGGAGCTGGCTCCTGTGGGTCTATAAATCCGAGAGGAGGAGTGGGAGATCCCTTACCTCAACACTTAGCGCCCATTGCTCCCGCTTCCTTCGCTTTCGTTCCAGAGCACCGCGCGCCCCTTCACTTTCGCCTAGTGTTCGCCTCGCACTCCGCGCTTCTTCGCCGATTCGCATGGCTCCCCCGCAATCCATCGTCGTGCTCGACCCGCTGCCGTAGCCTCGTTCGACGGTGACGGCGCTCGCGCTGCGTGAGCTCGAGATCGGCGGCCAGCTGGGGCCGAACGTGGACGGGCAGCCCCCGGTGTGGATCGTCCCGCCGGCGGCGGACCGGGAGCTCAACCCGCTGTTCGGCTATGTCGTCAGCTTCGTCCGCTTCCACGAGCCTGGCTTCGCGGCACCGGCGAGCCGCTTCATGCGCGGGTTGTGCTACCACTACGATGTGGAGCTGCACAACTTCGCGCTGAACGCGATCTCGCAGGCGGCCACCTTCGTCGGCGTGTGAGAGGGATTCCTGGGGATCCCGACGAACTGGGATCTCTGGGTCCACCTCTTCCGCGCGGAGCTGCACACACTCACCACTCCGTCGCCGAAGGTCTGCCGCGCGGTGCGCGCCGTCGGGGTGTCCATCGTGCTGCAAGAGTCGCGCAGGGAACTTTACATTCCCTGCACGATGACCTCCAACAACACGGAGTGGGAGCGGGGTGGTTCTACCTTCGCAACGACGGCGCCGGCCTCCCCCCTACACCGACAAGGTGCTGAAGGAGAAAGCCGACTCATGGCACCACGACGTGTGTCCCTCCTCGCACCAGGCGCGGTTGGATTCGCTCCTAACCGCGTTGAAGGGCCCGGCGGACGCCGGGTTGGGCGCGGCCTCGGTCCTCACGAACCTCCACCAACGGCGAATCGTCCCCCTCATGGAGAGGCGGCTCCGCATCTTCGAGATGGACGAGGAGGCCGACCCCGTGGCGCTGGCGCAATCGCGGCTGCAGCCCGACCCCTTCCCGCAGGAGTACGCAGCCACGAGGGCGAGGTGCGCCATGAACCTCAGGGCCGTTAAGCACAGCAATGATGACCTCTGGTCGTTCATCATGCCCCCCTACGGTCCGCTAGTGAGTGGATTTCTGTCCCTCTTCCCACTAATTACCCGCGAGGTGCCGGCATGGCGTGAATTTCCGTTCATCCCCTATAGGTGATGGCCGTGGACGCCGCGCGGTCCGATCCACCCACACCCCGAGCCCGGGCGTGCGCACGCGCGGCGCAGCGGCGGGAGCAGGAGCGGGCGGCGTGCAAGAAGGAGAAGAGGATCCGGCGGCGGGAGTGCCGGGAACAGAGGGATGAGGAGTTCCGACTGCGCGAGTAGCAGGGACTTTCTCCCCCGGCGACTTCGAAAGATTCGTCGTCGGGAGATGAAGAGGAGGAGGAAGGGAGCGACGGGGGGCGAGCTCTCCCCGAGAGGTGGGAGCCCGCACCCCCTCACCGAGAGCCGCAGAGACGGCAAGGGAGCAAGCGCCTGGGGCGGGTGCAGGAGCGCCCGTCGCCAGGCAACCCACGAGAGAGGTGGCGCGTGCCGTGGAGGTGCCGTCGCACGTGCGGATGCGTGCGGGGGCACGGCGGTGGCAACGTTGATCGCGCTGCGGCGCCCGCCGAGCCCTCGAGGAAGAGGAAGCGGGGCTTCTCTTGAGGACCGGGGAGCGTCCCGGTGGTCGATGGATGACCGCTCCTTAGTGATGAGTGATTGACAACGGGTGTTGGAGCGACTCTTGGCTTAGTGCGCGAGTGTAGGCCGCGGCCTAGTTCGTGTTGTTGCGGGTGAAGAACGGGCGCGAAAGGTCTTCGGCCTTGAGGGGCCTCCGGGAGATGGAGAGACAAGTAGGCTCGGTTCGAGGGACCCGGTGGACGGACGGGACTGGGTGCGGGTCACATGGTGGCGACACAAGCAAGACGAAGTCATGGACAGATGAGCCGGTGCACGGTGGCGGTCAAGTCAAGTGGTTTGGCGGGAGGCCGGACCGGGCACGCGGGGTTTGGTGGTTTGCCCACAAAACCACCGGCGGATGGTTTCTTGGTTTGGGCCTCAAAACCAAGTCCGAGGGCCCAACACGACGGAGACGGGATCCGGGCGTGTCGGGAAGCTTCGAGGCGGAGGACACGCGGCGGGATCGCATGGCTTGCGTCGGGAGGACGCGGGGTGCGGCAAAGGCGTGGCCGTCCGATGGGAAGACCCACAAACATTACCAAAATGCCCCTACGTGGGTTGTATCGCCAGTAGTGTAGCTAGGGGTAGTCGAGTCATTTACCACTCCGGCGGGACCTGATATATAAGCCATGAGTGTGTGTTGATGGCGGGCTCTCTCCGCGACTTAGGGTTTCATTTCCCCCCTTCTCTTTCTCATTTTGGTAGCTATTTTCCTTCCTATTTTCTCTAGGCTAGCATGAGAGCTTCATGAGAGATTTGTTGAGAGGGATGGATGCTAGGGCGGCATGCTAGACCTTGTGAATCTTTCCTGGTTTGTATAGAAGATTCGGGGTTGTTTTTCGTGGCTTTTTGTGCTTATTTTCGTGCCTTTGTTCCCGGTGTGATTCCGCGGATTTGAGTGAGTTTCTTCCGGATTTCTTTGAGGGAAACATGGATAGATGTCTTGTGCATCTTTGTGCTTGATCTTGTGCCCTCAAACGCGGAAACTACTTCGATTCGTGAGTTTTCGTTCGGTGCTCTAGCTTTTGGTGGTGCTCAAAGGATTCGCGATTCCCGGTGATTTGGGGAGTTAGGAGGCAAGATTTTTGGGCTATAGCATCCTTGTGTGACGCTTTTCAAGTCCCCAAACCCTTGTCTCCATAGCTTCAACCGTTTGGGAAATCCGATGATGATTTGGGGGAGTTGACTTTCGAGGACGGGGCGTTTTTACGCTCTGTCCGAGCCTCGCGGACGGTCCGCGCCCTCCGGCGGACGGTCCGCGCCGCTCGAGTTCGTCCCGAGTTCTTCGTGTTCTTGCTCGTCCTTTGTTTCGATCCATCGTGTTTTTGGTTTTTGGTTGGACGAGTTTCGGACGGTCCGCGGTGTCGGGCGGACGGTCCGCGGGTGCTTGGCGGACGGTCCGCGTGCTCCCCGCGGACGGTCCGTGGCACGGGGGTGTCTTTGGGTCGTTCGTGTGTAAATTAACGGACGGTCCGCGGCTAAGGCCGGACGGTCCGTGGCTCGGGTGCGGACGGTCCCGCGATACCGGCCGGACGGTCCGCGCGCGCGGCTCTTGCGGACGGGCCCGCCCCTCTGCGCGGACGGTCCGCCGAGCTCGTGTGCTTTGCTTCTTGGTTCGATTCCCTCCTCCCTTTCTAGTGCTTCCGCGTGTGCTTTGAGGAATCGTTCCTAAGGCTAGAGGTTGATCCATAACCTCGTGGTCTTGGAGATTGGTGCGTAATTCGATCCATCACTTGTGTGTGACCGGGATTTGAGTAGGACATAGGCCGGGTTCTTTGGGAAGAATTTTTACCGGCTCCTATTCACTCCCCCCCTCTCTAGTCGCCATCGATCCTTCAATTGGTATCAGAGCTTGGTGCCGGATTCTTTGCGACTTTGACAAGTCTCGAATCCTAAGATGGCGTACGTTGAGCGGGGGCGGTCCGCCGCACTTCGATGGCAAGGGTTACCACAAGTGGGCGGCTCGTATGATGATCTTTCTTCGAGGGAAGCCGTTGGATTTTATTGTGCTTGACAAGACCTATGCTATTCCGGTCAACATCCATACTCTTATGGTGACCGATGCCGATGCCAAGGCCAAGTATGAGGCCAATGCAAAAGCCGTTGATCACTTGTGCGGAGCTTGTGTGATCCGAGTTTGAGCGTGTTCGCCATTTGAATCTTGCTTGGCAAATTTGGGATAAGTTGTTGGTTGCTCACGGTGGTGATAACCATGTGAAGGCTCGCCTCTTTGTCTCTTACCGGATGCAATATGAGAATTTCACTCCACTTCCCGGTGAGGACATTGATGCGATGTTTCAGAGGTTCACCGCCATCGTGAACAACATGAAGGCAAATGTTGAGGATTTTCCGTATTCCGAGCATGATCGAGGCTTTGAAGCTCTTGCATGTCTTGGATCCAAATGTTTGGGGTGCTAAGGTTGAGGCCATCAAGGAGTCCGGGAATTATTTGACTATTGAGTTGGATGACCTCTTTTCTAAGCTCAAGTCGGGTTGAGGTTGACAGAAAGTTGCTATCCAAGCATGAGGGCTCGACCGACCATAGTCTTGCTCTTGTGGGAGGATCAAAGGGCAAATCTAACCCTTCCTGTCGACGAGTTTTCTTTGTCCTCTCTTATGTCCATTCCGGATGAGGAGTTTGATGTGCCGGGCGAGGAGGAGCCGGCCTTGCTCTCAAGAAGGTTTGAACGACTACACGAGAGTCGAAGGAACGCAAGGCGGAGCTCGGGGACGTGCTACAAGTGTGGCAAGCGTGGCCACTTCATCGCCGAGTGCCGGAAGCGGAGGAGAACAAGTACAAGGTGAACGAGTACAAGGCGCACCCGAGGCGTGAAGACAAGTACTCCTCCAAGGGCAAGCACTTCAACAAGTCCAAGAGCAAGGACAAGGACAAGCGGAGATCGAGCAAGAGCACCTACAAGAAGAACAAGGCAAGAGCGATGGTGGCCGGTGCGAGCGACGTTGACTCAAGCTCAAGCGAGGAGCGATCAAGCTCAAGCGGCGAAGATGAAGACGCCGGGAGGCGCGGTGGCAAGAAGAGTGCAAGCCGGAACCTCGGCGGGCCGGGAGCCGTGTGGCGCTCGAGGGCTTTTGTGGCATGGCCCATAGCTCGGGCGACAAGAAGAGTGTGAAGGAAGACAGCGACTCCGACTCGGAGAATGAGGTAAACCGTGATCCCGACTCTTTGCTTGCCGAGATTGCTAGGTTGAATGGTTTGCTTGATAACCGTGATAGTGTCTTGAGAGATGCCAAAAAGATGAGGAAAGATCTTAGGGCTCGGCTTGAGAATGCTAGCGAGAAAGTAGGAGAGTTAGAGTCAAAATTGCTTGAATTGAAACTTGAGAATGACTCTTTGAAACTTGCTCCTACTCCTCCCGATGATGTTGAATGTGTTGAATGTGATGCTTGGTTGAATGAGATCAAACTCGCTTAATGAGAAGAATGCTTCTATTTTGGCTCAACTAGATGCTCTTAGGAGTGAGCATGATGAGCTTAAGGCTAGACCTACTTTGCTTGGTGCTTGTAAATCATGTCCTACTATGCATGCTAAGCTTGTCGATGCTCGATCTACCATTAGTTCTTTGGAAGCATCTTTGAAATCTCCCGTTGCAAATGCATGTTCTAGTTGTGATGAAGTCACTTTGCGTAATCTTGAACTTACTTCCCGTTTGGATGTCATCTATGAGGAGAATGACTATTTGAGGAAGGTGTTGGGTTGGTTGTACGGGGCGGGAACCTCAATTGAAAATCATGATTGAGGAGTTCAAGAGAGCGATGGTCGTGGTTTGGGTTTTGAGAAGTTGGGTGAGAAAGTGGGAGAGAACAGGGGGGAGAGTGTGTATGAGAAGTGTGTTGAGTCTAACCCCGAGTTTGAGGTGATCGGAGAGATCCAAGTCCCACTCCCAAAAGCACCCAAGAACTCTTTCACACCAAAGCCCAACCACCTTTGCAACAAGCTTGACACAACCCAAGATCCACCCAAATTCCCACCTAAGACAAATGATTTCCGAAACCAAGGTGAAGTTTGTGGGTGAGAAGGGTGAGAAGCCTAGAGAGAAGCCGGAGCCAAAACCAAAACCCATCCCCTTCGGGTGTGAGTATTGTGGCAAGGAGAGGCATCTTGCGAGTTTTGCTACAAGAGGAAGAGGGATGAGAGGCTTGCTAGGGAGCAAGCAAACCGGGACAGTATCGCCGCCCCTCATGGTATTCCCGAGCCTAGAGTGCCACTTCCACGGGGTGTGGGAAGTGTGAGGAGTGTTGGAGGGTTCCCACGGAGAGGTGGCGGTGAGAGGTTTGTCGGGAGAGATGATGGTGTGCGGGCCGGTGAGAGGTTTGGTCGGGCTCGTGGTGGTTTTGCTGGACGTCCTCCTACTCGTCCTCAGTACGGGTTTAGGGGAGATGATCGCAGCTTTGGGTTCCAGAGGAACTACGGACCACGTTTTCCCCCTCGTGGTGCTCGTACTCCTCCCATGGGACATGGGAAGTTCGGTGGCAAGGGAGTGATGTTTGCTAACCCCTCTTTTGAGCAGATGGCTCGACACTTGTCGGTGCGAAATATGGTCCCGACACTAACCAGTAGATAACGCCTAAGTCTATCCCTCTATGGTCGATGCTAAGCAACAAATGACACAAGGTTTATCCTGGTTCCGGCCGAGGGGGCCGTACGTCCAGCAGTGGTGTGCTCGTGGCACTATATTGCTCGGCACGGGGGTGCTTGTAGTGGGGCAAGTACAAGCAAGGCGGGAGAGGAAGCGTGGCTTCCAAGTCCCAAGTGAGTGGCTGGAGATGTTATGGGAGAATGAGAGAGTGAGTGCACGGAGTGTTGTGTTCAACTGTGCTTGTTCCTCTCAACCCCTCCCCCCGCGGCGGGGGCTCGCCTCCCCTTTTATAGGCCAAGGGGGCGGCGAGTTACATGCACGCCGCGCTACCTGGCTACGTGTGGGAGCACGTCGTGCTACGGTGTAGAGCGGGCGGCCGTCCGGACGATCTTCGCTACGATCCGGTCATGATGGCCTACCTCGTACCCGAACAGTGGCGGTTCGAGGGTAGGAGGCGGCAGATGGCGATGGCGTTCTCTGATAGGCTTCGAGGGAGGTGCTGATGATGATCGGTACGGGGTACGGGGAGCGGGCAGAACGGCGTTCCTTCCCAATGAGCTGCGGTGGTGGAGTGGTTGCCGCAAGGTGCTCGGGCGTGCGCCTGCGGAGTCAGGCGTGTGCCCGCACGCATGGGTACGGCGGCCGCGCGTTACGGTGGCCGGGATGGCCACCCACCGCCTAGCGCCCCTCACCCAACTGCGGGGTCACGGGGAAAGTGGAGTCGAGGGTGCGCCCGGCCCCCTTTCGAGGGTCGGGCGCGTTAGCCGTACAGTAGCGTGCGCACGGTGTCACGGGACTGACACCGGCCGTACCGCACAGTCCACCCCACGGTGGCGGGGATGGGCTCCTCCCCGGGGAGTTGGTGCGGCGGCACCGGGCGCGAGCCCGGGCGCATGATGGCGCCGCCCTGCGGCGTCAGGGCGTTAAATGCCCAAGTACGGGGCCGGCGCACGCGTGCGGGGTGCCCGTGAGCGTGGCGGGCCCCGGCCGAGGGCGGAGCGGACCCTCGAGCGAGGCGGGCCCCGGCCGAGGGCGGAGCGGACCCTCGAGCGAGACGGGACTCGCTCGAGGGGAGCGCGCCCTCGAGCGCGGCACCCAAAGTGAGTCATTTCCGAGTTTTTGGTCAGTGCTTTTATTTTGAAAAAAGGGAAAACTCGACAAGTTTGAGGCTAGGTCTAGTGATGGTATTTTTGGATATGCTAACCACTCTGTAGGCCTATAGGGTGCTTAACCTTTGAGACTAACAAAATCATGGAGACTCTGCGAGGTGACCTTCGACGAGACAATGCCATGCACCTCTCTTGGCTTTGAATGTGCAAAGGATGAAGAGATGGCCGAGGACCCTTTGAAGAGGAGAAAGATGAAGCTCGAGATGATGATGGGGAGAACCATGCGCCCGAAGCCGAAAGCATGTACCCACTACTTCCCCTACGACTACGCTGGGAGCATGGACCGTCTACTTCATGGACAACGACTCTGCAACAAGAGGACCAAAGTAGAGAAGTCAAGTTGAGGGGGAGGTAGTCTCGAGGCGTGAGGCTCCCCGCGGATTCAAGAAGTGCATCCCCCGTCGAAAATCATTGGAGACATCAATGAACGCACTACACGGCCGAGGTCCAGGAATTCCTCTAATTTTGCTCATGTCGTTTTTGTTGCTACTTTTGAGCCCAAGGACATTGGACATGCTTTTATCCGATGCAACCGGGTCAATTCTATGCATGAGGAGTTGGAAAAATTTTGAGAGGGAACCAGGTGTGGGAGTTAGTTGAACCACCTCCAAATTGCCATCCCATAGGAACCAAGTGGGTTTGGAAGAACAAAGAGGGAGAGAATGGATTGTTGTGAGGAACAAGTCTAGACTTGTTGCTCAGGGTTTAGTCAAGGAGGGGATCGACTATGAGAGACCTTGCCCTCGTGGCCCGTCTTGGCAATTCGAATCCTTCTAGCCTTTGCCGTGGCTAAAGGGTTCAAGTTGTTTCGTATGGACGTGGAAGAGTGCTTTTCTTCGAATGGGGTCATAGAGGAGGAGGTGTATGTGAAGCAACGCACTCCGGGTTTGAGAGCGAGTTGTACCCACACAGGGTATACAGGTTGAAAAGGGCCTGCATGGGTTGAAACAGCGCCCCCGTGCTTGGTATGGGAGATTGGAGAGGTTTTCTTTTGAGCAACAGGGTTTGTGATGGGTACCGTGGATAGAACCTTGTTTCTCCTCAAGCATGGAAATGACCTCGCCGATTGTTCGTACTTACGTGGATGATATTGTCTTTGGTGGCTCGTCCCATAATCTTGTTGCCAAGTTTGCATGAGATGAGCAGGAGTTCGAGATGAGCATGATGGGCGCAGTTGGCAAGATTTTCTGCCATGGTGACGAAGCAAGTGAAGGGATGGTACATTTGTGCACCAAACCAAGTACACGAAAGACATGGCCGAGGAAGTTCCGCATGCAAGATGTGAAGCCGATGTCGACTCCCCATGGGGAGTACGGCCACTTTGGATGCGGATGAGGACTCGAGAACCAAAGGGACCACGGAGTACAGACATGATCTGCCCCTCCTCTACTTGACCCGCGACGAGGCCGTATTGGCTGCGCTCTCGCCGTGTGTTCCGTGCGCTCGTTTTCAGGCTTTGCCGAGGACATCACATCGATGTGCCGTCGAAGAGGATTTTCGGTGTACCTACAAATCGCCCCCGGTCTTGGCTCTTTGGTATTCTTCCTCCTCGACTCGTCTCTTCATGGCGTTCTTCTCCGATGCGGATTTTGCCGGCCGTCGTAGTCGAGAGGAAGTCTACTGTACTTGTCGGCCTTCTTGGTTCTTCGTTGGTCTCATGGTCTTCCCGCAAGCAGCCTAGTGTAGCCCGCCTACCACAGAGGCGGAGTATGTTGCCGCGCCAGTTGTTGCTCCCGCCTGTTGTGGATTTCATACACTTTGAGAGACTGTGAGGAGTGCACTCGTATCCCACTTCTTTGTGATAGCACCCGTTGCCATAAGCGTAGCCAAGTAAATCCCGCGTTTACCCGTAACCAAACATATAGAAGTGAGGTATCATTTTCTCGAGGGACAATGTGGAGAAAGGAACCATTGTTTTGAGCCATGTCCCTACCCAAGATCAACCTAGCCGACATCTTTACAAAGCCTCTCGACCAAGCTACATTTGTGCGCTTGCGGGGAACTTGGGGTTTGTTGCCCTTTCTAGTTGATTCTTGGGAGATTTCCTACCATATGTATCATACCATGTTTATTTTGATGTATATACATGCTTTGCTTGATGTATAAACCATGGTAGGATAGCCATCTTGTCATATATCATGTTGCATTTGTGTCATATTGCATTTTTAGGATGATGAGCTTCTTTTCATATGCCATCTTGAGTCTCTTTGGCTATTTGTGAGATATTGGTTATATGTGTGGAGAAATGGTGATGTGAGGCTATGCTCTTGGAATATTTGAGATATATGTGTGGTGAGATAGCCCTTTTTAAGCAAATGCTAAACTTGACTAATTTTTGATGAAATTTTGCTCCACTCGTGTGTAGTTGTGTATCCATGTCACAACATTTGGTCTAAATGTGCTTTTCATGCTTAGATTGTGCTTGGATGCCTTGTTCTTGCATTTGGGCCAAAGGCCGGATATCATTGTGAATGTTTAGCCTATGTTGCATTCATGGGGAGCATAAGCTTCTTTTTTGCCGCAAAGGCACTTCATGTACCATGAAATAAATCAATCTTGAAAAGAAGTGCATAATGCTTGGAAAATGCTCCATCCATCATGTCTATGTTTAAAATGTCTTATCTTTCACATAAGGGTGCAAAACATGTTGCATGATGTTCACTGGAGAAGTCTCCCCGAAGTGGACACATGGCTCATGAGCTTTGACATGACATGCTTTGCTTTATGGGTGTTTGCCATGATCTTTTGCCGAGAATTTGATACCCTTGTATGATCTTTGAATGGTATGCATGTTTGTGGCTCAAGTGTGACATGGATAGGCTTTTACATATGAAGCGAGTCTTTTGGTAAAAAACCGGCTTTTAAATCTGAAAATTTTGCTTTAGTCACATGCTTGTATTTTCATATATTACTTGTGGCAATGCTTTGACTATGCTATGATTCATGGGTGTGATCTTTGTCTCATTTTTAGCCTTTGACACTAGATTTGGCCTATTTGAGAAGCTCATGTAGTTGTCTATATGCTTTGCTTTGCATTTCGCATTTTCACCTTGATTCATACATTGTCAACAAGGGGGAGAAAAGGTGAGCTCAATGAAAATTCGTAAAAGGTGAGCTGAAATTTGGAAGTGTGCATCCACATGTTCAAAGGGGGAGGTGCATTTGTCTGTGTGGAGCTTTGCCGTTTTCGTGTGGATTTTGTGCTTTGCTTGGCTTGTGACCTTTCTTCGCCTTTCTTCTTGCTTTGGTCACAAGTTGAGCTTATTTGTTTTTCTTTCTTCTTTTCTTTCTCTTTACTCGAATTTCATTTCGTTGTGTGTTGTCAATGCACTCATCAAGGGGGAGATTGAGGACCAGGAGCGTCCAGCTGGTCGGTGGATGACCGCTCCTTAGTGATGAGTGATTGACAACGGATAAAGTTGACCCACTCTCGCTAGTGCGCAGTGCAGGGCCGCGGCCCAGTTCGTGTTGTTGCAGTGAAGAACGGGCGCGAAAGGTCTTCGGGCCCCTGAGGGCCTCCGGGAGATGGAGAGACAAGTAGGCCTTGCCGAGGGACCCGGCGGATACGGATCGGGTGCGAAGCAGCTGGTGGCGACACAAGCAAGACGAAGTCATGGACAAGTGAGCCTAAGGTACCTGGCAAGGCCGAGTCAAGTGGTTTGGCGGGAGGCCGACCGGCATGCGGGGGTTTGGTGGTTTGCCCACAAAACCATCGGCGGACGGTTTCTTGGTTTGGGCCTCAAACCAAGTCCGAGGGCCCAACACGACGAGACGGATCCGGCGTGCTTCCGGGAAGCTTCGAAGCGGGAGGACACGCGGCGGTCGATGGCTTGCGTCGGAGGACGTTGGTGCGGCAGTGGCGTGGCCGTCCGATGGCAAGACCCACATACATTACCAAAATGCCCTTACGTGGGTTGTATCGCCACTAGTGTAGTTAGGGGTAGTCGAGTCATTTATCCTACGGACCGATATAAGCCTGGGAGGTGTGTTGATGGCTCCCCGCTCTCCGCGACTTAGGTTTCATTTCTTCTCTTTCTCATTTTCGTAGCTATTTTCCTTCCTATTTTCTCTAGAAGCTAGCATGAGAGCTCATGAGAGATTTGTTGAGAGGATGGATGCTAGGGCGGCATGCTAGACCTTGTGAATCTTTCCCCGTTCGTATAGAAGACCCTAGGTTGTTTTTTCGTGGCTTTTGTGCTTATTTTCGTGCCTTTGTTCCCTGCAGGATTCCGCGGATTTGAGTGAGTTTCTTCCGGATTTCTTTGAGGGAAACATGGATAGATGTCTTGTGCATCTTTGTGCTTGATCTTGTGCCCTCAAACGCCGGAAACTACTCGATTCGGTGAGTTTTCGTCGAAGTTTCAGGTTTTGGTGGTGCTCAAAGGATTCTGCGTATCTCTTGATTTAGGGAGTTAGGAGGCAAGATTTTGGGCTATAGCATCCTTGTGTGACGCTTTTCAAGTCCCCAAACCCTTGTCTCTACAACCTTCAACCGTTTGGGAAATCCGATGATGATTTGGGGGAGTTGACTTTCGGGCCCGGTTATTTTTCGTCTCCGTCCGCACCGGCGTGACGTGTCCGCGAGGACCAAAGTGACGGTCCGCGCGGGTCCGCCTCTCATCCCGTGTTCTTCGCGTTCTTGCTCGTCTCTTGTTTCGATCCGTTGTGATTTTGGTTTTTGGTTGGACGGTTTTCGGATGTACCGCGGTGTCGGGCGACGGGCCCGCGGTGCTTGGCGGATTTCCGTCCGCGCCCCGCGGACCCCGTCCGTGACACGGGGTGTCTTTGGGTCGCCCCGTGTAAATTAACGGCGACGGTCCGCGGCTAAGGCCGGACGGTCCGCGGCCCGGGGGTGCGTACGGTCCGCGATACCCGGCCGGAGCCGTCCGCGCGGTTTTGCGATCCCGTCCGCCCCTCCCCGCGCGACTCGGGTCCGCCGTAGCCTCGTGCTTTTGCTTCGGTTCGATTCCTTCCTCCCTTTCTAAGCCTCCGCGTGTGCTTCGAGGAATCGTTCTTAAGGCTAGAGGGTTGATCCATAACCTCGTGGTCTTGGCGATTGGTGTGTGATTCGATCCATCGCTTGTGTGTGACCCAAGTTTTGAGTAGGACATAGGCCGGTTCTTTGGGAAGAATTCTTACTCTACCTCCTATTCACTCCCTCTCTAGTCGCCATCCGATCCTTCACTGCATGTCTCCCGGCCGTAAGGGTTCGGATTTTATTTTTTCGCGAAAACGCGCTGGGCGATTTTCGTGAGCTCAGCACACCTGTTCCCACCCGGCCAATTCTTTGGTAAACCTCCCGATTGTCACAAAATACTTGTAGATGACATTTTATGAGGTTTTGATTGATTTTTGGACCATACTACCCACGCTCCGTGCCTTTACTAAGTCATTTCGTTGGCCTTTCCTGTGCGTACAATTACTTGCTCAAACTAGAAGCCGAATGACACATTTTCGTCACTCGAATTCATTCCTTCTCCACGTACCGACCATAGTTTAAGGCATAGCACCACCAGGGTAGGTCTCCGTCGCACGGTTCGAATTTTATTTTTCGCGAAAACGTCCGTTTCGGCGATTTTCGTGAGCTATAGCACACGTTTTTTCGGCACCCGGGGCCACTTTTGAAACCTCCCTGGATGTCACAAAATACTTGTAGATGACATTTTATGAGGTTTCGATTGATTTTTGGGGTCCACGTTCCAGCCTTTACGGTCGTTGCCGCCTTTCCTAGCAAAATTACTCGTCAAACGGAAGCTAGAATGACACATTTCTCGCACTCCGAACGGTCCCTTCTCCACGTACCGACTCATATTTTAAGGCATAACACCACCAGTGGTAGGTCTCCGGGCCATACGAGTTCGAATTTTATTTTTTCGTGAAAACGTTCGTTTCGGCGATTTTGGTGAGCTATAGCACACCTGGGCTTTCGTACGTCAATTTTTTGGAAACTCCGATTGTCACATAATCCTTATAGATGACATTTTATGAGGTTTCGATTGATTTTTCAACCATATGGTCCATGTTCTAGGCCTTTACTATGTCAAAGCTTCGTTACCTTTCCTAGGCGTACAATTACTTGCTCAAATGGAAGCCAGAGTGACACATTTCGTCACTCTACCGCATCCTCCTCCACGTACTAACAATAGTTTAAGGCATAGCACTACATCGGTAGTGGCCCGGGCTAGACGGTTCGAATTATATTTATTTTGCGAAACGTCCGTTTCGAGCGATTTACGTGAGCTATAGCACACGGTTCGCACCCGGACCAATTCTTGGAGACCTCCCGGGATTGTCGCAAAATACTTGTAGATGACATTTTATGAGGTTTCCATTGATTTTTGGACCAGATCCACGTTCCAAGCCTTTTTACGGTCGTTTCGTTTTCTTTCCTAGCGTACAATTACTTGCTCAAATGGAAGCCGAATGACACATTTCGTCACTCTAACGCGTCCCTTCTCCACGTACCGACCATAGTTTAAGGCATAGCACCACCCAGGGTATGTCTCCGGCCAAACGGTTCGAATTTTATTTTTCGCGAAAACGTCCGTTTTGGGCAATTTTCGAGAGCTATAGCACACGGTTTCGGCACCGCTCAATTTTTTGGAAATTCCTCCTTGATTGTCACAAAATCCTTGTAGATGACATTTTATGAGGTTTCCATTGATTTTTGGACCATAGGGTCCACGTTCCAGGCCTTTTACGGTCGTTTCGTTTCTTTTTTCGCGAAAACGTCCGTTTTGTGCGATTTTCGTGTCTAGCACACGGTTTTCGGCACCTCGGGCCAACTTTTGTAAACCTCCGTATTGTCACGAAATACTTGTAGATGACATTTTGTGAGGTTTCCTACTACTCCTACTACTACTACTACTACTATTGCTGCTGCTATACTACTACTATACCACTACTCAACTACTACTATAAAACTACTACTACTACTATTACTACTACTACTACTATACAACAACGACAACTACTATGCTGCTACTACTACTACTATTACTACTATACTACTACTACTTATACTACTACTATTAATACTAGTACTACTACTATGCTACTCCTATACTACTACTACTAGTACTTATAATACTCTAATACTACTACTACTATGCTACAACTATTATTACTATACTACTACTACTGTACTACTAGTACTACTACTATACTACTACTACTATACTACTACTACTACTTATACTACAACAACTACTACTACTATACTACTACTACTATTAATACTACTACTACTACTACCACTAGTAGTACACTACTACTACTACTGTACTACTAGTACTACTACTAGTACTATGCTACTCCAAGATCCGTTTATTGTGGATTGGAAACATCACGGAAGGGAAAGCAAAAAAAGCAATCAAGAAGAAGCTAGATCGAGTGGAAGGCACCGGTGCTGCATCACGTAGAAAAAAATGAAGGGGAGGGGTGTGGCGTCGTGCTAGACCCCGGGCGGTGTCCATGGGGGTGAGTCGACACGCGCGTCCCCAAGGCCGTGATCTCGCGGTCCATGGGCGTGGGCGAGGTTGGAGGTGGGGGTGGCGTCGCACCTGACCCGAGTGAGCGGCCCGTGGTGGCCACGACGGCGTTGGAGGCACGCACCGGCCGGCAGGCCAAGGGGCGCGCGCGACGCGGAGGCGCAAGGCCGGGATGGCCTACGGCGAGGGCAAGAAGCCCAATTCCGAAGGGGGAACGACGCTGGGTGCACGGGGCCGAAGAAGGGGCCCACCTCAATGGTTCCGCCGACGTAACCACCGTAGGGGTAAAACCATCGTGAGGCGACGTTGTCCTTACGGTGTTTTAGGATAGAGATTGACAACATTGTGTGGACCGACTCTTGGCTAAGTATTGCGTGGTGTGCAAAGTTGCATTGATTGGTGTTGGGTGAAGTGACAAGCGCGAAAGGTCTATGCCTTGTGGAGCGTACAAGTAGACTTTGTTCGAGGGACCCGATGACCAACGAGGTCAAATGCGAGTCGCATGGTGGCAAGAATAGTAAGACAAAGTCATGTGTGTTTAGTGACTACGTGGGGGGCTAAGTCATGAGTGGAGATTGATAGGAGGTCACACGCACTCACACTCAAGTCTCGTGGGTTTTTAGTGGTTCAACACGTAACCCTAAACACAAGATAGAAATAACTAAAAATGGACTACGTTGTGCGAAAATGTTGTTGCCTTGCTTTTTTTGGTTGTGTAGATTTAAGCCCATATACAAGACAAGAACCGAAAAGAAAGCAAGGAACATGTAGAAATACTAGGATCGTGGCCTGCAGGTTACACAGGCGAAATAAATTATTTGTACATGCAAAAAGAGTAGAATCCCGAAGACATGACATGAAGTTGCCATTAGGCATACTATCATACACAACATATAGAATGAAAAAGAAATATGATTCATGTGCAATTACACGTGTGATAAGCACATACATAATTTAACATATTGTGACAAAGACAACGAGGAGCCAATAATCACATCTAATAAATTGAATATACAACACAACAATGATCACATCACATATGATGCTAAGTTTAATAGAAATAACTATCACAATGAGTATCACAATGAATATAATGCTGGTAGTCCTAAAAAAACTTCCCTTGGTTAATATCCTGCCCCACACTATTATGACGCCTGCGTGCGGCGCATTGTATCCCGCACCACACTACTATGCGCGCTCATGCATGATAGATTATATCACCAACAATTATGGTTGAAGATATGTGGTGACCGGAAAATGCAACCGATCATCTCCGCATCCAACGAAGATGAGTCCAACCATTGAAGGACCGATACGCAACTGCAGAGGGGGAGTGAATGGGAGCCGACAGTACCCTTTCTCGATGGAGATGAGAACTCCAACAAGACGAATACGGCTACCAACACACGTCTCCGACTCACTACCCAAATTGGCCAAGCCCACGTAGCCACCGGAGTGCCACCGGACCTAGGAACCAACACAATACGCCTTCCGACTCGAGAACGCAATGGAACAACAAACCCCGAGTCTACAGACCAAGATCAGGCCGACCGTGAGCACCACCGGCCGACCGGTCCCCGCCGGTGAACCCGAGCAACTTCCACTAAGTGGCTCTACACCGGTCGACCGTGGAGACGCACCGGTCGACCGATGGCACGAAAGCCCACAAGGCACCAAACAAAGTCAACCAACCACCAAACGGACCCAAACTCGAAACAGCGCAGCATCGACGGACAACAAAGAACACACTAAGACACTCACCCAAGCGAAAACCCACAAGGGCTTGCACCCCGCTCGACTGTCAAGAGCACCGGTCGATCGGTGTAGCTCCGGGCAGCTCGGGATGAACAAGACCCGCGGGTCAACTCCCCCAAATCCAAATCTCGATCTCCCGACCGGGGCCTACCTGGACTTGAACAAGACTTTGGGGATATCAGGAACACCTCATGAGGAGTCCATACCCAAGTTTAATCCCACCAAATCTCGTCCAAAAAGGAGGAATCGAAGAAATCCCACCGAAAGCACTTCCAACCCAAGAACTCAAGAAACCCCGAAATCGAGCACTTTTTCTAACGGATTTGGGAGGGAATCACAACAAAGAACCACGAAGGGTTCCCACAAATTTCCCCATCAAATCACCAAGAGAAAAGCCCCGAAAACACCCCAAAGAAATCACGAAGAAAGGGCTCCGAAAAATCACCACCAAGAACAACCGAGGAAAACACATCCAAACCTTGAGGAACCACGCCGAATCATCTATACATGAAACAAAGGTTCGTACAAGGTTCAGCAAGCCGCCCGATCATCCATCCCTCTCTACAAGATCTCTCCGTGAAGCTCTCTTGCTAGTCCTAAGGAAAACCTAGAGAAAATAGGTAGAAAATAGGAAAACTAATGAGCTAGGTTCCAAGAGTTGGTCGGCCAACCTCTCACCTCTTGGGTTATATAGGCGGCAAACCGAATGTCTAAAATGCCCCTCTCTACTAACTAGGGATACAAGCCCCTCAAGGGCGGATTTGGAATTCTTGATGTCTTCACCATCTACCTGATGCCCGGCGACCGCACCCTACGTAGCCTCGACGCAAGCGAGGCGATCCCGACGCGTGTCCTCCGCTTCGAAGATTCCGGATCGGCGTCGCCGCACACCGCCGACCGGTGCTCCGACGGCCGATCGGCCCCGACGGCCGACCGGCCGTACCCACCGTCGGACCGTCCGCGCTCGTCGTTGTGCCTCCGTCTTCGTCTCCTCCCACTGGCTTTGTGGATCAACCAAGGAACCCGTGGTTTTCCGGTGAACCACCGGAAACCCCGCGAACTCGATGTAGCCTCCGCCAATCTCCACTCATGACTTGGCTCCCACGTAGTCCCTAGGCCGACCTTGGTTTTGAGGCTCAAGCAAGAAACCGTCCACGACTTCATCTTGTTGTTCATGCTACCATGCGGTCCGCACTTGACCCCCGCCGCGCGACCGGTCCTCGAACACAAATTCTCTACTTGTCTTCTCCACACCCGGAGGCCTCACCGGCGACGACCTTTCGCGCTTGCCTCACCCGCACCAACACGAGTCAAGCCGCAACCTCGCACCTCGCAATACTTAGCCAAGAATCAGCCCACACAACGTTGTCAATCACTCATCACACAAGGAAGCGACTATCCACCGGTCCTCGAACCACACATGGTCCTCAATCTCCCTTGATGAGTGCATTGACAACACCACGAAAGTAACAAGAGAGAAAAGAAAAAGAAAAGAAACGAACAAAAAGAAATTCCAAATGCTTTGTATCGAAAGCCAAACAAAGGCAAAGAGCAGGATCACTTGAAGGAAACAAGTCTCGGACTCTTTAGGCAAGGGGCAACGGCTCGACACATCCGAGACAAAGAAAGTCACAAAGAGCGCAAACCACCGAATCAAAGCACGAACAACCACAAAGAGCTCCCCTTGCACACATGCAAGCTCCTCCGAACCAATGCAACTTCGGACGAATGCATGCAAGAAACCACATGAAACAAAGACAGCCTCAAAGACTTCGTTTCACACCGGTCGTATCGTCATCACCACCGTCGTACGTGCCCAACATATGTACAAAAAGACTCAAAGACTCACACCGGCTGCATCAAGGTTTTCACCGCTGTGACTGGCAGGCTAACAGAGGCCTTAAAATGGCTCGAAACCACCCGAAAGCCTTCCAAACGCGTCCAACAAGCCATTTCAAGCTCAAACTTCTCCCTTGTTGGCAATGCATGAACTGCCAAAAATGCAAAACTTTCAACCTAGAGCTTCAAATGGACAAAATTCAACAAAGAATGCTACACATGTCGAAATGAGCGAGTTAGATACATTTCGCTCGTATCGATCTCAACTACATGATCAACAAGTTTCACAACCATCGATCTAAGCCAAGATGGATTTTGGCAATTTTGCGAAAAACTTGCCTCTCATGAGCAAAGTCCTAAACATGATCAAAGCATATCAAAATGACAAAGCCACACAAACTTCATGCTAGAACAAGCCTATTCTAACCATAAGACCATCACAACACCCACAAGCACCTCATGTCATGTCAAAGCCACCGAGCCATGTGCCTACTTCTATTTATGAGACTTCTCATTGGTAGGCATCATGCAACGGTTTAGCACCCAAAGCAAATTAAATTCACAAGACATATGACATGGAGCATATTTTTCCAAGCATTTTTTCATTTCATTTTCAGATTTGTAAATGGTACATGAAATGTCTTTGCGACAAAAAGGAACTTATGCTCCTCCACAAGATAAATCTAGAGGGCTAAACATTCATGATGGCAAATGAGCCTTTGGCCCCATATGATCAATAAACTAGCTATCCAACCACAAATTAAGCATAGCAAAGCCACTAAAACATGTCAAGATCATATATAGGCATTTACGCATGAGAGAGCATGTATATGACATTTTTCAAAAATTGGCCATCAACCATGGATCATTCAACAAGATCATCAAGAGCTAAGCCAAACCTAACCATATCATACCAAACAAGCTCACAAAAACATATATCTCATTCCATGGTGAACAATGTATATGAGAGAAGCTTTCCTAACCAATGCATATGATACAAAATGCATGCAATCTAAGATACAAGGATGCCTATACATCATGTTACATATGCCATGCCAAATGCAAGAAATGCACAAAGAAAAGCTATACATATGCTACAAACCGGCTCCTCGAGGAGAGGCAAAACGGGCTCGACACCACCGCAAAAGAGAGCTCCCACACACCCAACTCAAGAAATCAAACACACACCAAGTTCTCCCCGCAAACGAGTGAAAGTTGCTTGATCTAGGGGTTTGGTGAAAATATCGCTAGTTGGTCATGTGTGGGTACATGGATCAAAGCTATCTTTCCTTTCTCAACATTGTCTCTCGTAAAATGATACCTCACTTCTATGTGCTTGGTTTTGGAATGGAGCACCGGGTTCTTTGCAACACTTATGGCACTCGGTGCTATCACACCGAAGTGGGACATGGGTATACTCCTCACCAAAGTCACTCATGGTGTAGGTGATCCAAAGGAGCCGAGAGCAACAACTAGCAAATGCGGCAACATACTCGGCCTCGGTCGTGGATTGAGCTACACTCGACCGCTTACGGGAAGACCAAGACACCAACGAAGAACCCAAAAACCGGCAAGTCCCGAAGTGGACTTCCTATCCAACCGACACCGGCAAAATCCGCGTCCGAAAAACCATGAAGCGCCAAAGAAGAGGACGCGGAGTACCAAAGGCCGAAGTCGGGAGTGTGACGCAAGTACCGAAAATTCTCTTCACCGCTTGCCGATGCGAAGTCCTCTGAGACGCTTGAAAACGAGCGCACGGACACACCGAGAACCGTATGTCCGCCCTCGTCGTCGTCAAGTAGAGGAGTGACCCGATCATGCTCCGTTACTCCTTCGGTCCACGTGTTCACCTTCCTCGTCCGCATCAAGAGCCGTAGTCGTACTCATCGGCGTCGTCATAGCCTTGGAGTCCTCCATCTTGAACTTCCTCACAATGTCCTTGGTGTACTTAGCTCGGTGCACAAATGTTCCTTCCTTTGATTGCTTGATTTGTAACCCGAGGAAGAAGCGCAACTCACCCATCATGCTCATCTCGAACTCCCCGCTCATATCATCCGCAAACCTCGCAACAAGAGAGTTAGACGAGCCACCAAAGACAATATCATCCACGTACACCCGCACAATCGGGATATCTCTCCGCCCGCTCAAAGAAAAAAACAAGGTCCGATCAACCTTCCCCATCTCAAAACCTCTCTCAAACAAGAACCCCCTCAACCCTCGCCATACCAAGCTCTAGGCGCTCGCTTCCAACCCATACAACGCCTTCCTCAACTTGTACACCCGTGGGGGTACTTCTCACTCTCAAACCCCGGAGGTCGCCTCACATACACTTCTTCCTCCAACACTCCATTCGGAAAGCACTCTTCACATCCATTTGGTGCAACTTGAACCCTTTAGCCACGAAAAGGCTAGAAGAATCCTAATCGCCTCCAAACGGGCTACGGAGCAAAGGTCTCCTCGTAGTCGATCTCCTCCTTCCGACCGAACCCCGGGGCAACAAGTCTCGACTTGTTCCTCACAACCTCACCCTTCTCTCCCTCTTTGTTTTTCCACACCCACTTGGTACCAATCGGCTTACACCCGGGGGGAGGGTCAACCAACTCCCACACCGATTCCTCTCAAAGTTCTCCAACTCCTCATGCATCGAGTTAACCCAATTGTGATCGATAGTGCGTGTCCAATGTCTTTGGGCTCGAAAGAAGCAACAAATGCGGCATGAGCGAAATGGGAATTGTTTCGAACCCTCGACCGTGTAGTGCGTTCATTCATGTCCGCCGATGATCCTCGAAGCCGGGTGATCCACTTGAACTCGCCGGGGAGGTTCTCGCCTCGAAGCTACCTCCCCCTCAACACCGCCTTCTCCTCGTTCTTGGTTTGTCGTCGTAGGTGTAGCGAGAGGGTCCATCCATCATCGTCGTCGAAGTAGTGGGTACATGTGTCACGGGGGCACCGCACCACCATCCTCATCATCACCATGTTCATGCTCCTCCCCTCCCGAAAGATCTCCTCGCCAAGCTCATCATCACCCGCACACTCAAAGACAAGCCGACTACGTGGCTCGTCTCGTCGAAGGTTACCTCGCAAGTCTCCACGATTTGATTAGTTTCAAGATTGAGCACACGATATGCTCTAGAATGAGATGCATAACCAAAGAAAATGCCATCGACGGACCTAGCCTCAAACTTATCCAACTTCCCTGCCTTTCTTCGAATGAAACACTTGCAACCAAAGACATGGAAGTGACTCACCTTGGGTGTGCGGCCATGCATCAACTCATAGCATGTCTTCTTCTTGTGCACCCCGAGGTATATCCCGTTCGACACATAGCATGCGGTATTCACCGCCTCGCCCCAATACCTCCTCGAGTCCTATGCTCATCAAGCATCGTCCGAGCCATCTCGCACAAGGTCCCGTTCTTCCTTTCCACAACACCATTCCGGGGAGGCGTATACGGACTCGAAACCGGTGCTCAAGACCCAAGTCATGACAAAAGGCTTCAAAACGAGAGTTCCTGAATTCCGAGTCATTATCACTACGGATAGCTCGTATGGCATCTCCGTGCCTCTCATTCCTCAACCTCAAGACTAGATCTCGAACAAAACCAAACGTCTCCCCCTTATCCTCCAGAAAGAACACCCACGCATACCGAGAATAGTCGTCCACCACAACAAGGACATACCACTTCCCACCCGCAGATCGCACACGAGCCGGGCCAACAAGGTCCATATGGAGCAGCTCGCATGGACGCTCGTCATCACATCGGTGAGAGGCGGGTGAGAAGAGGCCACCATCTTGGCATGCCTACACGGAGCACAAACCAACTCTTTCTCAAGCCTCAACCGTGGCAATCCTCGGACCAAATTGAGTTTACTCAAGCGTGACAAAAGGTCAAAGCTCAAGTGACCCAACTTCCTATGCCACTTCCACAACTCACTCGAAGAACCCCAAGAAACAACGCTCCACACCCGAAGACCGAGAAAAATCAGCACGAAACACCCGACCCTGGGAACGACCATACGTACAAGGTCCCCTCGAGAGTCCACAATCCGAGAACCACCGAGCCGAAACAACACCTCAAAACCCTCATCCAACAACCGGGACACGGAAAGCAAATTGTACCCCAGCCGATTGAACAAGAGCAACACGCCTCAGAGTGATCTTGTCACTCACTTTTATCTCACCTTCTGAAAGCACACGCCCACGCCCATTGTCCCCAAAGGTGATGTACCTCTTCGTCACCACCGGGACGAGACTTGAGAACCACCCCTGTCTCCGGTCATATGCCTCGAGCAACCGGAGTCAATCAACCAAATGTTCTTCAAGTCTCCCACCTGCAAATCAAAAATAGGCACGTGAGCGAACAAACGACTCAAGATCAAGGTTAGAACCAAAAGAGGAAAACCGTTGCCGAGCCATTTGCTCGAAAGTGGGGTTAGCACCAACCAAAGCATCTCTCCTACCAAAGCTACCTCCACGAACACCACCACGGTAACCACCCCGAGGGAACCACCCCTCTCTGCCCGGGAGGAGGACCAAAACCACGCAAGAATGCCCGTGGAACGTCCTTCCTCTCCAACACACCGCCACGACTCCTCCAATCCCCGTATTGAGCACGAGGAGGAGAACGCCTAGCAACCGACCACCCGCACCCTTTCCGGCCCAACCACCGGAACCACGACCACCGTAAACAACCCTCGCACCCGTACGCGCTCGAAACCCCGAACCGGCTCCGTCTGGGGCTCGCACCGGTCCGACCGTGCCCCACACCGGCCCGACCGGTGTGCTGCGGGCGGCGAAGCACCGCCATGCTGACCTTCTTTTCTCCCCAAGCCCGAACCGTCCTCACAATCGCCTTGCCCACGGGCATCCGCACACGAGGCTCAAGTACACCATTGGAAGGGTGGTACTTGTCCTTGTTAGCCCACTCCTTCTCCATTCTCTCCTCTCGCTTCCTCTTGAAGCAAAACTCCTCCTTATGGCCATCTCTCCCACAATAGCCACAATGGAACCTCACAAGGCTTAGGCTTTGGCTTGGGATGTGGTCGCTCACTTGGTTTCTCTCCACTCAAATCCTCCACCGGTTTCTCACCACCTAGCCTTCTCACTCTCCTTCCCAAAGAACACCTTCCCCGAAGTGCTCACAAACTTGATAGGCTTTTGTAGGTCGTTTGTGGGTGTAGGAAACACGGGTGGAGCCGGGGTTGTGTCTAGTCGGTTCCTTAGATGGTTAGGTTTTGGTGGGAAATCATTTTTGTGGTGGGTTTTTGGTGGCTCCGGATATTCTCTCCACTTCCCTCACCAACCTTGTTTGCCCCAAGCCCCTCACCATCTTGCCTCTTAAAGGCCTCGATCATCATCCTCAACCGAGGCTCGTGACCGGACAACCAACCCATCAACTTCCTCAAATCATCATTCTCATCCCGCAAACGATCAACATAATGTGCAAGCTCCAAATTTTTCAATGCATGCATTTCACGGGTAGAGCAAGATGTAGGCATGGGTTCCTTCAACTTAGCCTCGAGCGAACTAGTGTAAGCATGCATCTCATCAATTTTAGCATGCAAAACAGGCAAGAAGTACAAGCACCTAGCAAAGCGAGGTCTAGACTTAAGCTCGACCACTTCAACCCTAAGCACATCTAGTTCCTCACACTTGGAGGCATGCTTCTCCTTAAACAAAGCAAGATCAGCAAGGAATATGGAGCAATCAAGCACAATCATTCTCATCGAAACAACAGGCTAGCCTTAAGCGAATCAATCTCAAGCTTGCTATCAAGCACCCGTGTCTCTAGCTCCGGCCACTCTAGTCCTAGCATCCTCGAGTGAAGCCCTAAGCTCTTTCCTCATTTTCTTGGCCTCTCTAAGCATGTCATCACGATTATCAAGCAAAGAGCCAAGCCTCTCATTCTCCTGGCGCAAGAAGGGAAGCTCATCACGCACCTCGTCGTCGGACTCGCAGTCCGAGTCGCTCCGTGTGCTCTTCTTCTTTCGGGAGCTCAACGCCATGGTGCGGACGCCGTCTCTCGCGGCGCCTCGCCCCGCTCGGGTTCTTGGACGACCTCTTGTTCTTGCGGCGATCTCCCTCGTCGTCGGCCGCCGCTCGAGCTCGAGGTGGAGTACGCGGGGCCCGGAGTCGACGTCGCTCGCTCCAACCATCGCTCGGGCCTTGCCTCGGCCCTCCTTCTTCCTCGATCGTCGCTCGTCCTTGTACTTGTTCTTGTGCTTGCTCTTGTGGTCGCGCCTCGAACGGTACTTGTCGTCGTTCTTCCTCGGCTTGTGCTTGTAGGTCGTCCTTGTTCTCGGCCTTCTCGCCGGCGGTCGGCGACGAAGTGACCGGCTTGCCGCCCGGAAGCAAGTCCTCGTGTTCCTCCTCATGTTCACGCGGTTCTCGTGCGGCCTCTCGAACCGCCTCGTCAACGAGCGCCCGCCGTCCTCTCCAAGGTCATCAAACTCCTCATCCGGCATAGACATCGAGAGGAAAACGAGAACATCCTGGTGGATGGGTTAGAGTTAGTCTTTCCTTTAGAACCACCAACGAGGGCAAGACTATGGGAATCGGTCGGTCCCTCGAGCTTGGCGATCATGCCCCTATCCACCTCGGCCGACTTGAGCTTCGAGAACGGCTCGTTCACCGTCGAGTATCATATCGCTCCGACTCGACTATGGCCTCGAACTTTCCGCCCCATATCGTACGATCCAAAGAGTGTAAGAGCTTGACCGCTCTATCATGATCATCGTACGGGAGCACGTCCACATTGGCCCTCATGTTGTTCACCACCACCGTGAACCTCTCGAAACAAGGCATCGATGGACTCACCGGGGAGATGAGTGAAGTTCTCGTACTCTCTCCCGTAGGTCGCATACAACCGTGCCCTCGAACTCGGGCGTTCCCAACATGAGCCTCCTTCAACACCGCCCAAATCCTACAAGCCAAGTGCTCGGTGTGCACCCGATCGAACTCGGCCGACACAAAGCACGAAACAAGTAGTCGACCGCCTTATTGTTGGCGTCGAAGCCGTCCCTCGATCCCGGAGCGAGGGGAAATCAACCTGCTGGACATAGCCCGTGTCCACCGTGACATCCCAAAGGATCCGACCCTTTCCGCGGAGAAACGCACCCATCCGCTTGCTCCACATCCGGTAGTTCTTGCCATCGAAGTGTGGAGGACCCGAACCCCGTTCTCGGTACGCCATCCTTGGATCTTAGACTGGTTAGAGTCAACAAAGACCCGAACCGGCTCTGATACCACTTGAAGGACCGATACGGCGAACCAGAGAGGGGGGGAGTGAATGGGAGCCGATAAAAATTCTTCTCGATGGAGATGAGAACTCCAACAAGACGAACACGGCTACCAACACACTTCTCCGACTCACTACCCAAGTTGGCCAAGCCCACGTAGCCACTGGAGTGCCACTGGACCTAGGAACCAACACACACAGCCTTCCGACTCGAGAACGCGGGAACAACAAACCCCGAGTCTACGAGACCCACACCGGTCGGACCGGTGAGCACCACCGTCGACCGGTCCCTGCTGGTGAACCCGAGCAACTTCCACTAAGTGGCTCTACACCGGTCGGGACCGGTGAGACACACCGGTCGACCGTGGCGACCGAAAGCCCCCAAGACACCAAACAAGGCCAACCGAGCCACCAAACGGACCCAAACTCGAAACGGCAGCACCACGGGACAACTACGAACACACCAAGACGTTCACCCGAGCAAAATCCCACAGAGGCTTGCACCGGTCGGACGGGTCAAGAGCACCGGTCGAGACCGGTGTGGCTCGGGCGACTCGGGATGAGCAACACCCGCGGGTCAACTCCCCCAAATCCAAAACTCGATCTCCCGAATCGCTCCACGGACTTGAACAAGACTTTGGGGATATCAGGAGCACCTCATGAGGGGTCCATAGCCAAGTTTAATCCCACCAAATCTCGTCCAAAAAGGAGGAATCGAAGAAATCCCGCCGAAAGCACCTCCAACCCAAGAACTCAAGAAACCCCCAAAATCGAGCACTTTTACTCAGGATTTGGGAGGGGAATCACGGACCAAAGAACCACGAAGGGTTCCCACAAATTTCCCCCCATCAAATCCCCAAGAGAAAAGCCTCGAAAACAACCCAAAGAAATCACCGAGAAAGGGCTCCGAAAATCACCACCAAGAACAACCTGGGGAAAACACATCCAAACCTTGAGGAACCACGCCGAATCATCTATACATGAAACAAAGGTTCGTACAAGGTCTAGCAAGCCGCCCGATCATCCATCCCTCTCTACAAGATCTCTCCGTGAAGCTCTCTTGCTAGTCCTAAGGAAAACCTAGAGAAAATAGGTGGAAAATAGGAAAACAAATGAGCTAGGGTTCCAAGAGTTGGCTGCCAACCTCTCACCTCTTGGGTTATATAGGCGGCAACCGAATGTCTAAAATGCCCCTCTCTACTAACTAGGGATACATGCCCCTCAAGGGCGGATTCGGAATTCTTGATGTCTTCACCATCGGACGGATGCCCGGCGACCGCACCCTGCGTAGCCTCGACGCAAGCGATGCGATCCCGACGCGTGTCCTCCGCTTCGAAGATTCCGGACTGCGTCGTCGCACACGGCCGACCGGTGCTCCTCCTCTGGCCGGTCGACCGGTCCCCACCGGTCAGACCGGTCTGGTGCTGCTGCACCTCCGTCTTCGGTTCTCCGGTCTTGGCTTTGTGGATCAACCAAGGAACCCAGTGGTTTTCTGGTGAACCACCGGAAACCCCGCGAACTCGGTGTAGCCTCCGCCAATCTCCACTCATGACTTGGCTCCCACGTAGTCCCGGCTCGACCTTGGTTTTGAGGCTCAACCAAGAAACCGTCCACGACTTCATCTTGCTGTTCATGCCACCATGCGGCCCGCACTTGACCCCCGCCGGCCACCGGTCCCTCGAACGAAGCCTACTTGTCTTCTCCACACCCGGAGGCCTCACCGGCAACGACCTTTCGCGCTTGTTCTTCACCCGCACCAACACGAGTCAAGCCGCAACCCGCACCCGCAATACTTAGCCAAGAATCGGTCCACACAACGTTGTCAATCACTCATCACACAAGGAAGCGACCATCCACCGGTCCTCGAACCACACATGGTCCTCATCTTCGTCGACTTGTCTTTTGGGGATCTGCTCCCAACTTTCTTTTTCTCGTCCGTGGCTTTCAGGCTTGCGGGTCACCCTGGGGAACTCCACGGCCCAGGCCCAAGCTGTGCAGACGGCCTACAACTCCTCACAACAGGAGTTGGAGGAGCTTCGGGTCGCCGCCCTCGAGGTCTGCCAGGAGGTCGAAGAAGGCGAGGCGCAGGCCAGGAGCTCGTTGGCAAGTCGCCTGCGCGCCCTCGGTGGGCATGTTTCCCAGCGCATGCACCGCGCCCTTCACCTGGGCGTCAAGAAGGCCCTTGGTGTGGTGGCGTCCCACTACCAGGTGGACTTCGAGGCCATATCCTCAGGCTACGTCGTCCCGGTCGGCGTTGAAGATGAGGTGGCGATGAACCACGCGGACGCGCTCGCCGCCACTGCTGCTGACATGCTCGCCGAGAACTTCACCGACTTTTTGTTCCCAGATGCTCCCGGCGCCGGCGACACTCGAGCCTGAAGACCACTGGGCGTCGAGCCCTTTTTTGTTTAAGTGTTAGTATTCGGGCCACATGGCCATGTAATGAACAATTACTTGTTTGGAATGTTTGATCATTTGTAAATAAAAGTAATGTTTTTATTTCGCTTGTCACGCTGTTCCACTGCTCCTTTCCTTTGCCTGGATGAATTCGAGCCGGGGAGGTTCGATTCCACGAGTAGCCCACTGGTCCGGAGGCGAGAGAGAAGGGCCGTATCCTCGTGGAGGCGTAGGCTATCTCTGGCTCGTGCGTCTTTTCCGCTTGGCTGCCCACGCCCTGCCTGAATTTGCTCGAGGCTTAGGCCGAGGCGTACTTAGCACGCTTGCAAATTTTTGCGAAAAAATGGGACCATTTTTCGGGGGGATGCCCCCCGTTGTAGCCCCCGAGGGTGACTTAGTTTTCTGGGGAAACCCAAGTTGCCCTTTAACTTTATTAATTCGAGAGAATTTACATTTGTATAGCCAACTGGGGTGTTGGGTATGTAATTTACAAAAAGAACTTGGAAATCCTTTCTAAGGGTAGAAGCGACGTAGCTGTTGGATGTTCCAAGCGTTGGTGAGTTCTTCGCCGTCCTCGTTGGCTAGCTTGTACGTGCCGGGCTTGAGTACTTTCACCACGACGTAGGGTCCCTCCCATGGGGGTGACAGCTTGTGGCGGCCTCGACTATCTTGGCGCAGCCTCAGGACTAGGTCCCCTTCGTTGAAGTCTCGGCACCGTATCTTCTGGGCTTGGTAGCGTCTTAGAGCTTGCTGATACCTCGCGGAGTGCATCAGGGCTATGGTGCGGGCCTCATCCAATTGATCCAGCGAGTCCTCGCGGGCTCGCTGGTTGGTTCCCTCATCGTAGCTCTGAACCCTGGGCAACCCGTATTCCAGGTCCGTGGGGAGGATAGCCTCCAGGCCATAGACGAGGAAAAACAGGGTGAATCCCATGGCCCTGCTCGAGGTGGTCCTGAGGCTCCACACGACCGCTGTTAGCTCCTGGAGCCATTTTTGGCCAGACTTATTCAGTTTGTCGAAAATCCTGGGCTTGAGACCTTGTAGGATTATGCCATTGGCGTGCTCCACTTGACCATTGGTCTGTGGATGCGCCACGGCCGCCCAGTCCACGCAGATGTGTACCTTGTCGCAGAACTCCAGAAACTTTCTGCCCGTGAATTGGGACCCGTTGTCGGTGATGATGGAGTTGGGCACTCCAAACCGATAGACGATGTTGGTGAAGAACGTTACGGCCTGCTCCGCCCTGAGGTTCGTGATCGGGCGCACCTCGACCCACTTGGAGAATTTTTCGATAGCGACCAGTAGGTGGGTGAAGCCCCCGGGCGCCTTTCGGAAGGGCCCGACAATGTCCAGCCCCCACACGGCAAAGGGCCACGTGACAGGGATCGTTTGCAGGACGTGTGCAGGAAGGCTGGTCTTGCGGGCGTAGAACTGGCACCCTTCGCAGGTGTGCACGATCTCGCTGGCAACAGTGACCGCAGTGGGCCAGTAGAAGCCTTGGCGGAACGCGTTGCCCACGAGGGTGCGTGGCGCCGCGTGGTGGCCGCATACGCCCGCGTGGATGTTTCGAAGGAGCTTGCGCCCCTGAGGGATGGGCACGCATCGCTGCAGGACGCCCGACGCGGCGCGCTTGTACAGCTCGCCGTCGACGAGGGTGAACGACTTGGCCATCCTGGCGATGCGTCTGGCCTCAGATCGGTCCGAGGGGAGTTCCCCTCGATCCATCCAGGCGATGTATTTGTCCTGCTAGTCCTCCGCCGCGGGGGACTGGCTCTGTGTCCAGGCTTCGGCCTCGCCCGCGCCGTACCCCTCGAGTAGGGAGAGTACGAACGCTTCGTTTGAGGGATCCTTGTCCATAGGCTCTGCGCCTGTTGGGTCCGAGGGAGCCCCCGAGGGTTCCTCCTGGCTCGAGGGGGTCGACTCGAGGTTGACGGACGGCTTGGCAATGTCTCGCGCAAAAACATTTGGGGGAACAGTGATTCGCCCCGACGCGATTTTGCGAGCTCGTCCGCCACCTCGTTGTACCGGCGGGGCACGTTATTGAGCTCTATGTCGTAGAACTTGTCCTCGAGGGCCCGCACAACATTGCAGTACGCCTCCATCTTATCGTCGTGGCAGCTCGCCTTCTTCATGACCTAGTTGATCACGAGTTGCGAGTCTACACTCACGTCGAGGCGCTTGATGCCCGTCTCGATGGCAATTCTGAGGCCGCAGAGGAGGGCCTCGTACTCTGCCATGTTGTTTGACGCAGGGAAGTGCAGGCACACCGCATACCTCATGTGTTCCTCGAGGGGTGAGATGAAGAGCAGGCCCACACCCGCCCCTGTTTTCATCACTGACCCATCGAAGTAAAGGGTCCAGCACTCAGCCTGGATTTGCGGTGGCGGCAGCTGCGTGTCTGTCCATTCGGCGATGAAATCCGCCAGGATCTGGGATTTGATCGCTTTGCGTGGCACATAGGCGAGCGTCTCGCCCATTAGCTCCACTGACCACTTGGCAATCCTGCCCGTTGCATCCGGGTTTCGGATAATCTCCCCAACGGAAAGGAGGAGACCACCGTGACCGGATGGGCCTCGAAGTAGTGGCGAAGTTTGCGCCATGCGAGCACCACTGCGTAGAGCAGCTTTTGGATCTGTGGGTAACGCTCCTTGGTTTCGTACAACACCTCGCTGATGTAGTACACAGGCCACTGGACTGGTAGGGTGCGCCCCTCTTCCATACGTTCTACCATGATGACAGCGCTGACCACCTGGGTGGTTGCGGCGACGTAGAGGTACAGAGGCTCGTCACCTCGAGGCAGTGTCAAGATCGGGGCATGGGCGAGCGTCACCTTCATCTTGTCAAGCGCCTCCTGGGCCTCGACGGTCTAGGAGAAGCGCTCATGTTTCTTCAGGAGTCGGTAGAGGGGCAGACCCTTCTCGCCGAGCCGCGAAATGAAGCTGCTCAAGGCGGCAAGGCACCCCAACACCTTCTGGACCCCCTTTAGGTTGCGAATCGGACCCATCCGTTCGAGGGCAACAACCTTCTCAGGGTTAGCCTCGATGCCTCGCTGGGAGACGATGTATTCTAACAGCATGCCTCACGGCACGCCGAAGACACACTTTTCGGGGTTCAATTTCACCCCGTTGGCCTGTAGGCAGCCGAACGCGATGCGGAGGTCATTAACCAGGTTGTCCACCTTCCTAGTCTTCACGACAATATCGTCTACGTACGCCTCAACGGTCCACCCGATGTGGTTCCCGAATACATGCTGCATACATCACTGATAAGTAGCGCCTGCATTTCGGAGGCCAAACGGCATCGTCACGTAGCAGTACATCCCGAACGGCGTGATGAATGAAGTCGCGAGCTGGTCGGACTCCTTCATTTTTATTTGGTGGTACCCGGAATAGGCATCAAGGAAGCACAAGAGCTCACACCCCGAGGTTGAGTCAACGATTTGATCGATTCGTGGCAAAGGAAAAGGAACTTTAGGACATGCTTTATTCAAACTAGTGTAGTCTACACACATCCGCCACTTCCCATTCTTTTTCTTAACTAATACAGGGTTAGCTAGCCACGTATGGTGGAACACCTCCTTGATGAACCCAGCCTCGAGGAGCTTCCGCAGCTCCACTCCGATCGCCCGGCGCCGCTTCTCGTCAAAGCGGCGCAACCGTTGTTGCACGGCGCGGGAGTGAGGTAGGATGTCAAGGGAGTGCTCGGCGACCTCCCTCGGGATGCCTGGCATATCCGAGGGGCTCCACGTGAAGATGTCGGTGTTGGCACGGAGGAAGTCGACGAGCACCATTTCCTATTTCGGGTCGAGGGTAGAACTGACCCTCAACGCCTGCCGTCGGGGGCGGTAGGGTCGAGGGGCACCTCCTTGGTTTGCTCGGCAGCCTCGAAGCTGCCGGCGTGCTTGGCGGCGGAGTCAAGGTCCTTGTTGACCAGCTTCTCCAAGCCCGCCATGAGCACTTCGTCCAGCGCTAGTGCCTCGGCGTGCTCCACGCACTCAACGTCGCAGTCGAATGTGTGCTCAATCGATGAGCCCACGGTGATGACACCCTTGGGCCCCGACATCTTCATCTTGAGGTAGGTGTAGTTCGGGACCGCCATGAACTTGGCGTAGCACGGACGCCTGAGGATGGCGTGGTATGCGCCCCTGAACCCCACCACCTCGAAGGTGAGCGTCTCCTTGCGGAAGTTGTCCGGTGTGCCAAACCAGACTGGCAGGTCGATCTGCCCGAGGGGCTGGACGCACTTGCCCGGCGCAACGCCATGGAACGGCGTCATGCTGGGCCGCAGCTGGTCCAACCCGATCCCAAGCAGGCGCAGGGTGTGCACATAGAGGAAGTTGAGGCTACTGCCTCCGTCCATCAGCACCTTCGAGAACCGCGCGTTCCCGATGACCGGGTCGACGACCAGCGGGTACTGGCCCGGGTTGGGGATGCAGTTTGGGTGATCCTCACGGCTGAAGGTGATGGCGTCTTCCGACCAGTCGAGGAAGGAGGGAGGTGCCTTCTCCGCGGTGAGAACCTCGTGCCGCTCCCGCTTGCGCTGGCTGTTGGACATGTCCACGGTCGCCCCCGAAGATGAGGAAGATGTTCTCGACTGTCGGGAAGCCGCCGGCGTCGCCGCCACCCCCGTCCTTCTTGGCCCCGGCCTCCTTCACGGCGGAGCGGCTGTAGTACTTCTTGAGTATGTCGCACTGCTCGTGGGTGTGGTTGACCGGCGTCTTGTGGTATAGGCAGGGCTTCTTCAACATGTCGTCGAACACCCTAGGGCCTCGAGGGGCTGCTCGAGGGCCCCTTCGAGCTGGGTCAACAGCAAGGGCTTCGTCCCCGTCGTTGTCGCGCCCCTGCTCGCGCGCCTCGCGGCGTGACTTCTTGCCTTTCTTGCCCCACTTGAACTTCTACTGGGGCTCCTTGGACTTGCGTCCCTCCGCGGGCGCGTCGTCCACGCGCTTGCCTTTCTTCCTGTCGAAGATGGCCCCTACCACCTCTTTGCCGGAGGCAAAGCTGGTGGCGATGTCGAACAACTCATTGGAGTCGATGGGCGGACTGCGCCCGAGCTCACGCACGAGGTATCGGCAGGTCGTGCCCTCGAGGAAGGTGTGCACGATCTCGGATTGGGCCACGCTCGGGAGCTCAGTACAGCGCTTGGAGAAGCGCCGTATGAAGTCCCGGAGTGATTCGCCGGGCTTCTGGGTGCATGCACGCAGGTCCCAGGAGTTTCCAGGGCGCTCGTATGTGCCCTGGAAGTTCCCCACGAAGGTACGGACCAGATAGTCCTAGTTGTGAATCTGGCTGGCCAGCAGGTGCTCGAGCCAAGTCAGTGCCGAGTCGGCAAGGTGCAGCGGCAGGTTGCAGATGATGACCTCGTCGGTGGTGGCTCCGCCCAGCTAGCACGCCAGACGGCAGTCGTTGAGCCACACAGGGGGGTCCGTCTCCCCCGTGTACTTGTCGAAGGACGTGGGCTGGCGGAAGCGCTGCGGGAAGCTCGCCGTGCAGATCTCCCTACTGAACACGCGAGTCCCCGGGGGTTCCGACGTCGGTGAGCGGTCCTATCGGCTGTCGTAGAGCCCACCCCGGCGCGGGTGGTAGCCTGCCGCCGCCCGTGCTTCTGCATTGCCCGTCCACCAGGCATTGATGACGTTGCGAGCGTCGCCGTCCTTGGCCTGCCCTTGTGTGTCAAGGATCCTCTCCTTGACTGGCGTCTAGCCTTGGTTGGCGGGCCGCTCCGTCGCGCCGCCTGCGCGAACGGATGCCTCAGGGCCTTGTACATTTCCGTTGTTCTGCGTGCTACCCTGATGGCGGATGCGGGACGCCGAGCTTTTGGCCTGTTGCACGGTCGCTTGCTCGACGAGTGCCTGCGCCTCGCGGTGCAGGTTCCGTGCCTCGGGCGTCGACGGAGCGGGCATGGCCCGCAGTAGTGCCGCAGCTTTGATGAGCTTCTGGCTCGCTCGTGGGGGAGTGCTTGGGTTGTCAACGTCGAAGTCGGCGTTGATGCGGTCGCAGGCTTGCTTGCCCAGCTCACGTGCGTGTTCGCCGCGCGCGGAGGCTCTCCAGTGTTGGAGGCGCGAAGCAGCCGCACCGCAGGGTACTCTTCTGCGAGTTTCACCTCGAGCTCGCGGGCTTGGGCTAGCTGCGCATTGATGCCGGCCTCTCTCGCTGGCGAGGTGGGGGGAGCGCTCGGCCCCGCGCCCTGGAGTGGTCCGGTTTCCGGGCTGCGAAGGGCTTCTCCGTCGCCGGCCCCCGCATTCGCGCTGTTCGCTTGGTCATCAGTGACCACTACGAAACACTCACGCGCGGGATTGTAGCTCTCGGCGCTGGAGTCGTCGAAGTAGCCGAACCAGTAGTCCGCGGCGTCAAGAAACCGCCGGAACATTACTGGGTCCGGCACGCCGGAGAAGTCCCACTCCGCATACCCATGAGAGGTGGCGGGTGGTAACTCGCTGGCAGAGCCGTGAGACGACTCGTCGTCGGCGGAGGCGCTGGGATTCCTGACCGCCGGGACATGGCGGCTAGGACGCCCCCCGCGTGCCGTCGCGTCGGTGTTGGTGGAAGCGGCGTACGCCGTCGTGGCGCCACTCAGACCGAGGGGGAACCGCGGTCCGGAAACCGTGCGCTCCCCCGTCGGAGCGGCTGTCGTCTCGCCAGTGATCGCGTCACACTGCGTGGCGACACACTCTACCTGTCGTCGTTCCGCCCGCTCTTGTCGGGAGCGCTGGCCGGAGCGTCGTCGGCGTTGAGGTGCTGATGGGCTCGCAACATCCGCTTGGGCGGACGCCGGGGCGTCAACAGCGAGTGCGACGGGGACCGGGCCCGGCCCGATCGCTCGCTGCGCGCGAAGATTGTCACGGTTGGTAATGCGCATGAGGTAGCCGTTCCTCGTGTCCTGGAAGTTCAAGCTCCCAAACCGAATTTCGAATCCGGCCGGGAGGGGGTCCGAGCTGCCCATGGAATACCTCTGGCCCCTGTACTCGGTGCAGATCACCATCGAGAGGGCTTGTGGAAGCTGATCTTCAGCGCGAAGACCCCTACCTGGCGCGCCAACTGTCGGTGCGGAAAGTAGTCCCGACACTAACTAGTAAGAGCGCTGAGATCTATCCCTCGATGGCCGGTGCTAAGCAAGTAGATGACACGGGTTTTATCCTGGTTCCGGCCGGGGCTGTACATCCAGCAGTGGTGCGCTCGGGGCACTATATTGTGTTGCACCGTGGTGCTTGCAGAGGGGTGGTACAAGCGTGGCGGTTGAGGAGGCTGGTCCTCCAGGTCCCAGAGGTGTTGATTGATGCAGGTGCCAATATCAGAGTGAAGGGGCGAAAGGCGTGTGAGTGTGTCGTTCGTCTCTGTCTGTCCCCCCTGCGGCTGGGGGATTGCCCGTCCTTTTATAGGCCAAGGACAGGGAAATTTATAGGCGTGCCGCACTATTTTGCCTACGTGTAGAGGTATGGCGAGCAGTGCTGCAGAGTTGTCGACCGTCCTGGCAAATCTCACTCCTGTTGTGGCATCGTGGTGAGTCCTGGGCTCGTACAGGAGCGACTTCGAGGGTAGCAGCGTAGAGGTTGGTCGCCCGGCCGCCGCCCGCGGGCCGACTCGAGGGTGGAGTCATCAGGAGATCATTCGAGGCACAGTGGCGGGCGTGGCGACATTCTGTCCCCATGCGCTTTAGCAGCGTTGGGGATGTCGTCTCAGTGCCCGGCGTGGTGTTGCAGTGACGGGGATGGCCGCACAGGGCTGATGGCGATGGAGTGGACCGTTCCCGCCGGCCTGACGTCACGGTGTAGCCCTGTGTAACCATAGAAAACGGATTTGTTCCCCTCCAAGGGTTCCGCCGTCCCTCCTTCGAGGGCTTGGCTTGTTAGCCGTACAAAAGTAGGCGGCACAGTGTCACGGAGCTGAGACTGGCCTCTTCGCACAGTGTTGTACAGTGGTGGGGATGGCCGCGCCACGGGAGTTGGTGTAACAGTGCCGGACTGGGATTCCCATGCGCGTCGGGGGTCGTGGCGCAGTTCCACGGTGTCAGAGCATTAAATGTTCGAACGTGTGAGCAGGGACAGAGGTGTTGCGTGCGCGGGGGCCCTTGAGCGAGGCGGACCTCGCCCGAGGGGGCGCTCAGCCCTCGAGCAAGGCGAACCTCACCCAAGGGGGCGCTCAACCCTCGAGCGAGGCAGACGAGGGGGCGTTCTGCCCTCAAGTGAGGCGTACCTCGCCCGAGGGGGCGTTCTGCCCTCGAGCGAGGCGGACCTCACCCGAGGGGGCGTTCAGCCTCGTCGCTCTGGTGGGCCGCGGGGGCCACCAGGGCCGTGATCGTGGCGTGTGTGTGTTTTGGCTTCGTGGATTAGTTTGCGTTTTGCATTTTTTACGAAATTAGGTGGGTTTTCCCCGGTTGATCAGAGGACCCCTAGGGTTGTCCCCGACACATATTTTTGTGTTTCTTAGTAATTCATCCATGTTAGGTTGATACAATTGAACATTTACACCGGATTATGTAGGGATCCACGTTTTCATGCCCTGAAGACGAACAAGTTACAACTACATCATGAAGCACATGTTGAAATAAAATACAGAGATAGAGCATTGGCTGAATATGGGTGATTGTTGCCAAATTTTGATCTTCAGCCTTTTGTAGGTCTTGCCACCTTCACTAAACCATGATTGCCACAGCTCTGAAGCAGCAGCACCTCCATCTAGAACCACGCGCATACATAACAACGGGCATGAGATGATTCTTCGTTTTTTAATAAAGGAATCTTTAGAAGCACACCACATGACCAAAGTTAAACATTATATATTGAGATCAGAAAAAAATATATGTATAATTAAATAAGAGTTTTGTGCTCCATGAATTGAAACATATGTGTCATTCAACAAAATGTGTACTCATTTTCATATGCAAGTTTACTATATTAATCAGATGTGCAACATTTGCAAGCATTTATGTTTACTTTAACGGGTAGAATCAGGACATTTGGTACTACCCTTTAGTCCCGGTTGATTTTTTGGAGCCAGGACTAAAGGACTGTCATCGACGTGGCCGGAATTGGCTGTGAACGACCCCTACCTTTCGTTCGGGTTGGTATTATCAACCGGGACTAAAGGGGGGCGTCCAACTGCTGTTTTAAGGCAATTATTGGTAGTGGCCTTTAGTCTCGGGTGGTATTCCCACCGGAGACAAAAGGGGCACCCTTTAGTCCCGGGTGGGAATACCACCCGCGACTAAAGCCCCCCTCTCTACTTTATCTCTTCGTCATCCCTCTATGCTCTCCCACTCATCTTTTATTCTTCTTTGTCTTCTTCTTTCCTATCTTCTTCTCCCTCTCATCTCACTTCTCCTCTCATTGTGCAGGAGGCGCGGCAGGAGGAGGAGCCCTCCGGCGGCGTGCGGCCCCTGCCCGGTGCGAGGCTCCCGGCGGCGCGGCCTGTGACGACCTAGGTTTTTAATTAACCCTAATTGCTGGTCAAAACAATTGACTATGGTCAAATCATGGTCAACTTGGGCCATCACCTCTTAAACCTCCCTAACACTCACCCTTGAGCACCTTAGGCAAGTCAACACTAGCCACATTGGTCGAAACCCTAGCTAAGATGGTCAACCCCCCTTGATGTCAATGCCTTCACTCTAGAACTCTGGCCAGGTTCTCAAATTTTTGTCCAAACAATCAAAATTCTGCTAATATAAAAGTTGTGTAGAATTATGAGGGACACATTTCATCTTCAGGATGGCATTTGAAATTCAAAGGAAAAATAGCTCAAAAATTCAAGTCGAACATGTTGGCTACTATTCTCCAGGGCCGAGTTTTTCCCCATTTTGGCATCAAGTTTTCTTCCCCAATTCGAAACCAAATGAAGCTCGGCTGGTGTCTATTGTGTACAGTAATGAGTCATCTACAAAAACCCTATCTACACTTTTCAGAGTTGTAATTCAAATTTTGGAGAAAATCAGTGTTGGAACAAAGGCTGTTTGAATTTGAAAAGCAGCGTCGGGCGCTCTGGCTCGCGCGCGTGTGTGACGCCCCAGGTTTTTAATTAGCTTCATTAGTGCTAATGACCAAGTCTAACACGTTGACTCTAGTCAAACCTCGGTCAACCTGGGTCATCACCTCGAAAACCTTGCCAACAATCCCTAATGACCCTCTTAATCAAGTCCACACACCTTGGTGGTCAAACCTTGGTCAAACCCTAGTCAAACGCTGGTCAAAACCCCTGTTGTCTTTGAACCCTTCTGGAACTTTTGCCGCGTTCTCCAAATTTCGCCTAAACACTTCAAATTCTCCAAATATAAAAGTTGTCTAGTGTTTCGAGAGACACAACTTTGCTTTCGCATGGCATTGCAAATTTAGAGTGAAAAATGGTGAAAAAGCTTGGTCAACGCCTTTAATTACTATTCACCAGTGCCATGAAAGGCAACAACTTTGGCTGCAGTTCATGCTCAAACAGTTGCTCAAAACCTAGGTCGGCCATTACAAAAGTTGCTCTCCTTGAGGTGTTCTACAAGTTTGGTATTCAAATTTTTCGTCGCCCAGTTCAAATTTTTGGCGCAAAAGTCGGTCAAACCAGTCCATGTGGAATAAAACGGTGCCTTGAGCGCCGGCGCCGCGTGCGGCGTTCCAGTGCGCCCGCGCGCGCGTGGCCCCGCCCCCGGGGCCGGACGCCGAAGCCACCCGTAGGGGACCATGTGGCTCCCTCACGATGCGTGCCGCCCCCTACTCGCGCCGTGACGACCCATCCCCCCGGGGCCGGACGCCGAGCTCCCGGCGGTGGCCACACGCCAAGCGCACGCACCGAGACACTGCGATGGCCGCACCCGATGTGCCGGCCGTGCCAGTCCCCCACCGCGCCGCTTACCCGTCTCGACGAAGGCAGGGAACGCTCGTCTGCTCCCCTAGGCTATAAAAGGTCGCCATCTTTTCCTTCCCGCACGCATACGACAATGCTGTCGTCCACCGTGTTCGCCATGACAGTCGTCGCCGCTGAACTCCCTCCTCCGCGCAATTCCAGCGCCATCTAAACACCCTAGAGCCTCCCCTAGCATCCACGTGAGCTCCCACTACCATCAATTGCTTCGTTGTGGTCGCCGTCTCACTGGAAAAATCGCTCCAACGGCTGCCGCCGTCGGACTCCGCCGCCCCACCTCACTGGTGGCCTTCCAGATCCCAACTCCGGCCCAAACCGAGTCGTGGTGAGCTCCTCCTCCCCTTAGCCCCATTCCCTGGCCAAGGGCACCACTGGACCCGTCGGATTTCGGCGAGCCACGCCACCCCCGCCTCTTAGAGACCCAATTGCAACCCCCTCCTTCTTCCCAGGGCTTTATTTGCAAACTAGGGGCATATGTGTAAGAGTAGGAAAACTTCCAGGGACCTCCATGGAAAGTGCATCTTGAATAGTGGTGGCAGTTTTGTTGATTCTTGTAAAATCCGTAGAAAATTGTAGAAAATTCATAAAAATGCAAACTAAATTTTGTTTAATTCCTTGTGAAAAACCCTACAACTTTTGTAAAGCATGACCATGCTTTTTCTTGATAGAGTTTGCACAAAAAATAGAAAACTGATAAACCTAGATTTGTTGTATCTCAAAATCTGCAAGTGCTCTGTAGTTGAATTTTGGATATGTTGTGTGTTACTCATGCCTAAATTCTGTACCAAAAATTGTAGAAAGTTACTGAGTAAATCTTTTTATATGATTTATTTTGTATTTATGCAGAATCTATCTAAATGATTTTTGTAGCTAAAAATAAATATCTTTTTGTGCTCAACTTCTGAATATAACCTTTTTATGCATAAACCCACCTCTGGTGAATTAACCATGATTTTATGTTTACTAGAAATATTTATTTTTGAAATATGCCTAATTTTCTTTGTAAATGCATAACTCAAGATCTATAGTAGCTCTAGGTGTATATGTTGCATTCCTAGCTTAGTTTAGGACCAGAGGCAATGTGTGAGAAAGTTGGAATTATTTTGATGCTTATTTATTTTTATATGCATTTACCATGTTTTGGTAGCTAGCTTTTGTTCGTTTCGGTATAATTAATTTCATAGCTCTTTTAAGTGTGCATGTGTGTTAAGTGGCTTTGCCTAGTGTTATAGAGCTTGGAAAACACCCCCACTGAATTTTATGAATTTATTTTTGGATAAAAGCTATGGAAGTCATTTAATGCTTAATAGTAACCTAAATTGGGAAAATCACCAACACTCACCTAATGACCTCATATTGTGTGGTAATTCATGCTAAAGACTAAATGTCACCACCTCCTTGCTGTTTGTGAATTTAAATTAAATTATTTGCATAAATATGTACACAATCACTATAAAAAAGAATAAATAATAAAACACCACAAGAAATTACTCTAATAGAAAGATATACCAAATGTGTGTTTGTCAAGGTGAATATGGCCAACCATACTCTTCATGGTTGTCATATGTTGTTTTGTAATTATCTGAATGAAAATCGTCAACTAAATCTTGCATTTGCATCCTCGTGTAGATCTTCCCGACGGTAGCTGTACGCGTGTGCTGGAAGGAGGAGACGAAGGAGCTGATGGAGACGTGCACCACATCGTTGTAGGGCAAGACCTGGACCAAAGTCCAGAAGGGCCTAAGGCCAGCCTTGCCAGCGAAGGCAAGCCCTAGATCATTAACCATTCATTTTAAAATTATGCAATTATCTTTGCTATGTTTGTGCATTTACGTTTCAGGAGTTGAATGAAACCTTAGATGTATGATCCCTAGGTACCTATGTTCTTTTACTAGTATGCTAGGTCGATAGCTTCTATGTTATAGGATCCGACAGAAGTCGAGTGATGTTCGTCACTCGCGAGAATAGGTTCTTGTGTTGGAATCATAAGATCTTTATAAATGCATTGCTCATGTGGTAAGAGCATGGGATTTGGGCTCTGGTCCAGTGGCTTTCATGGGCTAAGCTTTTGAACGTACTAAACACTTGTCGGGAATGGAACCGGTAAGCCTAGTACCCGATTGAAGCGGCAAGGAACCTTTCCCTACTACCCCTGGGGCACAGAGATGTGTCCCCCTGCTTGCAATAGTGTGGTACCTGTGTGAGTTTGGACGTTCGTGTGGGAACGAGCCAGTAAGCCTTATACCAAGGAATGTAGGTTCCCATCCGAGCTAAAGATCAACGGAAACCGCCTAGTGGTTGTCCTCGCGGGGGCACCCTACCATGTGTTTAGGTACACCTTGCAAGGTTATAAACTAATCGATTCCCGGCCTCTCACTGTTATCTGAGACTGCTTAATCAACTGGCCATGATATCCCTTAATGATAGAACTTGGAGAAGTTTACTGCTTGACTTAATTGCATCGTGCAATTGTTGGTTGAATTAGTTGGCACACTTAGAAATGGTAATCAACTAGAATCTTGTGCTAAAATAATGAAAGTAAGGACATACTCTTTGTTGCTTTTCAGCAAAATAACTCCACCGGCCAAAAAGCCTCTCATGTATAGAGTTTGGTAATGCAGTTATCACCCGACGTTTAAGTCTTTCTGAGTACTAGTATACTCAGCCTTGCTTTAAAAATGTTGTTGTAGGTGTTGTTTGGTCTGGTGAAATTCCACCCGGCTAGGAGCTGGAATGGGTGGATGACGACGAGTGATGGCATCACGGACGACCTCCTGTGATGTTTATCGTTGTGCTAGTTTATTTTATTCCACTGTTTTCAAACTCTGAACCTTTATATCATGTCATGAACCATGGTTTGTAATCATGAAACCCTTTGGGGCAGATATGAAATTAATTCGTGTTTGTACTCTGGACTCGCCTTCGCGTGAGTTTTAGTGCATATCTGTCGATCCTTTGTTGCTATGTAAGTGATTTCACCGGGCGTTAACCCAACAACTAATGACATGATGATACTTTATTATTACTTAATGACCAATGTGGATTGGTTTAGGCGATAGTACAGTATTTTCCTAGGCGGGTTGTGACAGCACGCTGGCGTGTCGCGCCACGCGACAGCCGGCGTACCGCCGTCCTCCGCTCGACGTCCGGGTCCCCCGGCCGGTCGGTCGTGCGCCCGAGGCACCATCATCGTGTCCGGCACTCCGCCCGAGCAAATCCCCCCTCGGGGCGCGCTCATCCCCGCGTGTGGCCGTCCGTCGACGCCCCGGCCGGGCCCCTGCCGGCCATTGCCGCCGGCGACAACTGTGCGCCTCGCACACCGCGTGCCGCCCCTTAATTCGCCTCCCCGTGCATCGAGGCAGCGCTCGCACTCCTCCCCGTGCACTCGCCCGCCTATAAAAGGCTCCCCCGGTTTCTTCCCGTGCACACACGCCCTCCGCCGCTCGCCATTGTCGCCGCCGCGGTGAAGTAGCATCCCCGCCCGCTTCCACCTCCGGCCAAGCCACCCCACACCTCCCATAGAACCTAGCAAAGCTTCCACGACCATTTGTTTGCCGGCATTTCCACTCCTCTCACCGGAATCCGAGCCGAGGTGGGAGCGCCGCCACGGTCTCGCCGCCGCCGCTCGCCGGAGCCGTCTCCGGCCAAGCCGCCGCCACCAATCGAACCCCGGTGAGCCCAATCGCATCTTTGTGCCACATGTTGACCGTCCCCGGTCGTGCTCCGCCCGTCGGCGAGCTCCCCGCCGCCGACAAGGGCATGGATGTGAATCCTAGGGGCATATCTGTTGTGACACCCTAAAATTCCATCACTAAAATTTCTTAGCAACTTAAATTAGTCTTAAGGGTTTAAGGAGATTAAATTGCTATTTAAATTAAGCTCTAAAAATATTAAAGATAATTTAATAAACTTAGAGACAACAAGTGTATGTGCATCATCTTTTGGCTTGCATGGTTTTTGGTTGCTTGTGTGGTCTCTAAAAAGTCTATAAATTCTTGAGAAAAGTTTGCAAAAGTTTGATTTGAATTTGAGTTGAAAAGGGATTTGAAAATGAAGTTTGAAAAAAAAAAAGAAAAAAAACAAAGCCGGCACCGGCCACCCTTTCGGCCCGGGCGGCCCGGCGGCCCCACCATTCCCCTCCCCGCGCCGGCCCGCATTCTTTCTCTCTCTTTTCTTTTTCCTGCTCTCACCGACGGACCGAGCCCCACTTGTCGGCCTCTCCCCCCTTTCCTTTCCTTCTTCTCCCCCCGCCCCGCCGGCCGCCGCCGCGCCCGCGGATTCCGCCGCGCCCCGCCTTTTCCCCTTCCTTTCTTTCCTCCCCGGGCTTGCCAATTAAGTCAAGTAACCGCCCTCGATCAATTGGGGCCGTTTCCCCTTTCCTTGCACCGAGCCGTGATGGCCGCGGCCATCAATGGCGTGCGCCGCCGCCGGGATCCTTCACGCCTCCCGTCGCCTCCCTTCCCTGCGGCCCTATATTAGCTCACGCACGCACCCCCGTGCCCCCCTTTCGCCTCTGCGCGCCGCACACACGCACACGGCGAGCATCAATTTCACGGCGCCGCCTCTCGCTCCTTCCCCGCCGCCGTGCAAGCGCCGCCGTCGGTGAAGTGCATCGCCGCCTTGCTCTTTTCTTACCCGTGCACGATCATGGCCCTCACGTGACGCTTGTTGACCAGGGAAAAGCTGCCACGGGAGACGAGCCACGCCCGGAGCTTGGGTCCCCGCCTGCCGGAGCGCCGCCCGAGCCGCCGCCGTTGCCAAGCCTCCCTGTTGCCGCCTCCTCTCCACCCGTTGGCCCGTCGTCAACCCTTGTGCGTGGTGAGCAGAATCCCCTGCTCAAGTCCCCTCCTTTTCGCGCTCAGTAACGTTTCCGCGGGCTCGCCGGAGCAGCCGCGCCGCCCCCTCACGGTGCCGGCCGCCGGTGAGGCCCAATCGCGCCCGTAGAACCCACGACCATGTGCGCAAGCTCCCCCGCATCATTTTGCGCCGACCCGTAGTTAAAGTAGTGGCCGGGAGCGCCGTAGAGGGCTCACGCCGGCGAGCTCCCGCCGCGCGCCGCCGCCCTCGGGTGTCGTCGCCGCCGCGCGCCGCTTGCACGCGTCTAGGGCCGTTTGATCACGCGCGGATGGCAGGGATCGCGTACCCCTTCGTTTAAGTGGGGTGGTCCACGGTGGACCTGTGGACCGCGCCCACGGCCGGGTCCACGGTGCGCGCGTGCGACGCCCGCCGTTGGATCTAAGATCCACGGTGCTGAGTGGCGGATTTGATTAAGAGCCCCTGAGTTTTCAAATATTAGCAAGCCGGTCCTTCCACCTTTGAGAATATTCACGGATAGGTCCTGGTTTTTGCAATCTAGCCCCTGTCTACCCTGTATAATTTTGTTTTAGGCCTTCACTCCTTTTTGCACCTAGACCCTCTGATTTGATTTATAAAAAATGTTTAGCCCCTGATTTTATTTATAAACAGCCCTGTAAACATAGTTTTCTTGCAAATAGGCCCCTGTAAACTGTTTTAATCATATCTTTCTCATTTTAACTCCGTTTTTAGCGTTCTATATACCGAAATGATCGTCTCGACGAATAGAATCTTTTAAACAGTAAATTTACCAGTTTTATTACTGTTTGGTGTACTGTTTTGTTTATTGTTTGTTATCCATGTTTGACTCGTAGATATCGTGCCTGTTTCGTCTGAGCTCCCTGTCGGAGGTGATCAGGAAGAACCTGTCTTCGAGGAGGATTTCACCCAGCTTGTAGAGGAAGGCAAGTGGCTTTCCCCCTCTGCATAATCTTTTTGAACCTATGACACTGCATGCTAAACAATGTTTACTATTCCTGTTGTTATGCATAAATCTGATGGGCAAACACCTAGCTAAGGACTTGACTAGATGCTTTACCACTTTACCTTGATCAACCCTGTTTAAACAAATGTTTGGGGTAGATAAATGCTTAGTTTGCTCAACATAAGTTTGGTTATGCTTTGTTTATGTTATACATCTCAGTTTTGCTTATAATGTGCTTGTGCTTTAAACAAGATAACTTGATTCATAATCGGAACATGGAGAACCACCCAAGATAACAGTACAACCACAGTCCACATGGCTCTGGCTTAGCCAATTAATTAGGAGAGTGGGTTAGCTGATAGCTCTTTTCCAAGAGGGGCACAGGGGGCCGGAGTTGAAGGGGTATAGCCCGGTCCTTTTGGGGTAGCAGCCTTGGCTAAGGTGTTGACCACTAGGGAGGGTTATGGTCCGCTCCGCCGTAGGCTTGTTGCGGGCTGTTGGTTTCTCTTCTTTCCTTTGTAAAGGCTTCGTAGTGGACCCCTAGCCACTCACCTTGGAAGTGTTTAAGGGTCTAGCTAACCCGGGCAAGATGGGGAACACGATATGTGGGTAAAGTGTACAACCTCTGCAGAGTGTAAAACTGATCGATCAGCCGTGCTCACGGTCACGAGCGGCTTGGACCCTCACATGATTCATAAACTTGAAGATTAAGGCAAATCATGGGTTGGAGGTTTGGTTTGAGGTTTCTTTAAAGGTTAGGTGGGTTGGTATACACTTACATCTAGTAATTAGGTGCTTGCTAATAAAACTTGACCAACTTATAAAATGCTTACCGCTGTGAACCATAGCCTATCCTTGATAGCCTTGCATTTTCCCCCACTTGCTGAGCTCCAACCATAAGTGTGCTCACCCTTGCTTACCGCCTGTTCGAGAGGAGAACGTCGGAGGCGAGGACGAGTACCGGAGTGATTTCAAGGAGTTCTAGGCATGCGGATCCCCCGGTCATCATGCCTGTGGATGTCGGCGATGGAGTTGCTCGTCGTCGTTTAGTTATCGTCTTGTTCGGACCTTCGAGTCCACCCCTATGGATGTAATAATGGATATCATACTTGGTTTAAACTCTTGTACGTTTTATTACGGCAATGGTATTACTCTCGTTTTGTCTATCATGTGTGTGTAAATGATCCCGGCGCACATATGAGATGCATTCGGTTTTCCTTGTAAAATCGGGTGTGACATCGTGAACCTAGGGACCTGGATGCAAAGATTTGAAACTTAGTTTCCTAGTAGTTTAGTCCAGTGCCTTAGAAAAATCCTAGAAAATCGTAGAAAAATCATAAAAATGCAAAACAAATTCTGTTGGTTTAAATGAGAACTTTTGCAAAGCATGACTATTGTTTTGACTTATAATTTTTGAATGAAAATTCAAATTCAGTTTGACATTATTTTGTTATAGTTCAAAATCTAGAAAGGCTATGGAGCTAAACATTGGATACATTTCAAGTTATATCATTTGTAGGGTCTGGGAAAAATTTGCACAAAGTTGTTGTGTATATCTTTTTATATGAATTACCTTGTATTTACGCTATTTCTGTCTTATGGATTTTTGTAGCAAAATGTAAATTGATTTTTGTGCTCAACTTGTGGCTATGTTCATGTTATGCCTAGATTCAACGTTTTTGAATTTATCATGATTTTTTATCTGTTAGAAATATTTAACCTTGATTTATGGTTAGATTTACATTTAAATGCATAGTTCAAATTTCAAATGTGTTTGTGATGAACATGCTGGTTTCCTAGACTTGTTTTAGTCCAGAGAAGCTGTAGGACTGAGTTTGGGTGCAGAAGCACTTTATTTATTTACTTATGCATTTCTCCTATTTTTGGTAGCTAGAAAATGTTATTTTTTGGTATAATTAAATTTGTGGTTCTTTCAAAGGAAATCTTGGTCCAGTAGCGTGCTTAGAACCATTAGGGCCAGCAAGGACCCTTGTCCTTGTTTTTATGTTTTATTTTGAAATTAAAAGTTGGTATGGACATAAGCTTCCTATTAAAAATTCATTAGGAAAATTAATCCTTGTGGCCTTGTAACCTTATTAAAATTGTTACCTAGCTTAATTAGGGTATATAATACACCCTTGCTGTTTTGTGAATTTAAATTAAATTATTTGCATAGATGTGTACACAATCACTAAAGAATCAACCTTCACATATAATAACCTTAATGAAAAGAATTAGTAATTAAATGTTTGTCAAGGTGAATATGGCCAACAAGAGTTGAATAAAATAATTAATCTCTCACTCCACCTGAACCCTGCATTGCATACCATGTAGAACCACCTGACGGTAACTACGCTCTCGTGCCGAAAGCCGAGGAAGGAGGAGCTGACACAGAGCTCTATGTGGAAGTGAGCGAGGACACCGAGGACCCTCGGGCTAACCGTGCCGATGAAGGCAAGCCCGGTGCATTGTCCTATCTCGTTTTTGAGAAGTTACATAATTATCCAAGAATGTTTGTGCATTTACATTCAGGAGTTGAATGGAACCCTAGATGCATGATCCTTAGTTATCTATGTCCTTACTAGTATGTTAGGTCGGTAGCTGCTATGCTATAGGACCGTTACAAGTCGAGTGATTCTTGTCACTCACGAGAATAGGTTCTTATGTTGGAATCATAAGACCTTTATAAATGGATTGCTCATGTGGTAAGTGTGCTCACCCTTGCTTACCGCTGTTCAGAGGAGAACGTCGGAGGCGAGGACGAGTACTGGAGTGATTTCGAGGAGTTCTAGGCATGCGGATCCCCCAGTCATCATGCCTGTGGATGTCAGCGATGGAGTTGCTCGTCGTCGTTTAGTTATCGTCTTGTTCGGACCTTCGAGTCCACCCCTATGGATGTAATAATGGATATCATACTGGTTTAAACTCTTGTACGTTTTATTACAACAATGGTATTACTCTCGTTTTGTCTATCATGTGTGTGTAAATGATCCTGGCGCACATATGAGATGCATTCGGTTTTCCTTGTAAAATCGGGTGTGACAAAGTGGTACCAGAGCCGTGATGACTGTAGGTCGCAGCCTTAGTTAGAAAATGGACGAAATTAAGGATTCATGTTCTAGAAAGCCTTATCATGCTTCAAATCATCTATTTACGTATTAAAAATCTAATTTAATTTTTGTTTATCATTTTAAACTATCATTTTGATTTATTCGTACTCCGAGATCGAGTTTTGCTTTGACGGATGGCCGGGACTTACATGACCCCTCGCAAGAGCAACGGGTGGGCGTTTTCCTGCGGGACGGTGGCCCCTCGCCATCGTCTTGAAGATGTTGAGGAGGAACGAGGAGGAGTTCCGGCCCGGAGGTTGAGGTGGAAGAAGACCCGGAGGAGGTCCGGCCGGGAAGAAGAAGAAGAGGATCCCGAAGAAGTCGAGATGGAGGAGGAGGAGCCGGAAGAGCCATTGGAACAGCCACACCGTACGATGGCACGGTGCTAGAGGCGGACGCGGATGGTGACATCGTGATCCCACCGGCGCTGCGGTCAATGAGGAAGCACCCCCCGCATCCGCCGATTCCGTGCCGAAGGTGATCCCGAAGACTCCGGTGATGACGGTGTGGGTGAGGAATGATGGTGACAATGCGTTGGCAACCCGAGAGGAAGATGAGGATCCCCGCTACCATGGAGCTGAATACCACAAACACTCTACTGAAGCTGAGAATGGACAGTTCTGCATTCTTCTGTGGGATGTTCTGAGGTATCTGGGGTATACCATAAGGCCTCTCTATGTGACCAAGCATTTCAGTGAGCCTGGAATGAGGGATTACTACACTTGCAGAGTTTACATCAGGAAGCCTCTGAATGATACTGAAGGATGGAGGTATCGCTCATCTCACCATAGCACGGCTCGGTTCTCTACGGATGACGCTGCGGTGAATGATGCGGCAAGGAGGGCGCTGCGGTCGGTCTGCCATGCTAATCGAGTGCGGTTGTTCCAATCGGAGTACCGCCATATGCCTCGACGTGCAAGTGGCACGAAGTGACCGTGGTGCCGGCGGGGAGGCGATGACCGCATCGATGTCTTGGCACGGGTGACCGCCGCTGCTCCGAACACGGATCTGGAGGGGAGCAACTTTGGAGATAAACAAGTATCATGAAGAGCTGCGCAGTCGCTCGAGGCAAAGATAGCACGTGCGGAAGCACGGTGGTAGGACAGCGACTCCCTCAGGAAGTCATGCCATATTAGACTACAGCTTCCCCTCCGCGCAAGAGGCTTTGTTACGGCACTGATGAAGCTACTACTCGTCTTGGCTAGGATCCTAGGATGCTCGCCCTTATCATTTACCTTTTCGATAGACCGTTCTGCGTGAACGTATTTGCTTGTAATAATGAATGCTGTTTGCAAACATGCTTGAGTTGGATCTTTGATTGATTGTGAATTGTATGGTGGAGTGATGGCCACTATGCAATCTGAAATTTTAAGTTAATTAAAGTTTGGTTTGGGTTTTATCGGATATCATAGCTTAATCTCTTATGCAAGTTTGATTGGATCAAATCTGTTTTCGCAGTCATATGACATATCAGTAATGTTTTGCTTATAACTCAAGCTACAGAACTCCAAATGACATGAAACCAGTTGGGTTAGTTCACAAATTTAGAGGATGAATTTCTGTCAAAAATTCAATAGTATACAATACATATTCTGGGAGTTATACACAAAGTAATGAACATGTCAGAATCTGTAAATCTCTGCTGATATAGCTGTACTGTTTGAATTATATCTCGAGTTATACATATCCAAATGAGGTGATTCCAGTTGGGATGGTTCCATAATTTTATACATTATAATCTGGTAAAAATTCGTGGTCATTGGACAATTACACAGAAAGTTATGCATAATTCTTTGAGGTCAACAGAATCTGTCTTAACTGAAGTACATGCTGTCATTTTATTTTGAGTTATTCTCTTATGCAATGATTCAAGTACAATTATCTGAGATATGATTTTTCTAACGGTCAGATGGTAAACACCAGGTCCGGAGGAGGTCAAGACGTGCCACCTGTGATCCGGGCACATATTGCAAATCAGCAAAACCCAGCACCACCTCCACCGATCAACCAAGCAATGGACCCAAACATGCAGCAGTTCCTGGCAGCGCAGATGCAACTGATTCAAAACCTTACTAACACGGTGCAGCAGATGCAAGCCCAACAGAACCAGCCACCACCACCGATCCCTCCACCACCCCCGCCACCAAGGGACAAGCACAAGGAGTTCATGAGCCACCATCCCCCTACATTTTCTCACTCGGCCTGATCCACTAGATGCCGATGATCGGCTGAAAACTATCACCAAGAAGTCGGAGATTGTGCAATGCACCGACGAGAGAGATGGTCCCGTATGCTTCGCTGGAAGACTTGTGGGGCGGGCCGCGGACCGGTGGGATGCGTACTCAACTCGCTCATCCCAACGAGCGAGAATATCACTTGGCGGGAGTTCCGTGACAACTTCCGTACTTATCACATTCCTTCGGGGGTTCTCAAGCTTAAGCAAAGGGAGTTCTTGTCAACCGAGGCAAGGCAATATGTCGGTGGATCGAGTATCCGGACAAGTTCACTCACTTGTCACGCTATGCACCCGATGAAGTCAACACCGATCCAAAGAGGCGGGGAAAGGTTCCTGGATGGCTTGATTGGTCCTCCGAACTATCTACCGTAGAGTCACATCTTCCCGGACTTTCGCGACGCGGTGAACAAAGCTATTGGGGTGGAAAGCAAGAGAAAGGAGATGGGTGAACGAAACGCAAGTTTCGGTCTCATGGGCGATCTAGCGGCAACACCCGTCCCCGTTACGGTTCTCGGCGAGCTTGGCTCCATATCGTCCCGGTGGACAAGCCGGGAGGTACCCACGGAACATGCGAGTGCGGCGCTCGTTTCAGCCACGGCGTTTCAATCCTCGGACACCCGAGCTCCTACCCCTCGGCCGAGTCGTCCTAGCAACGGCTACGGGGCACTGTCGGAAACACCAACCCCGTTCGGCCTGGTGGATGTTTCAAGTGTGGAGAGCCGGGGCATTATGCTAACAACCGTCCTAAGAGGGTGATGCGGACTCGCGAGAGAGACATTGGAAACGGGGGATGGGCAGCCATCTTCGCAGCTCGTACTCCACGGACACCCGGCAAGAGAGGCCGGCAGAGTCATGTGCGTGGCCGAGTCAATCATGTATCGGTGGAGCAAGCTCGGAATGATGCCGGCGTGGTATTGGGTACGTTTTTCGTCAACTCTGTACACCTGCTACCGTATTTTTTGATTCGAGAGCATCACATTCATTCATAACCGATCAATTTGTGGCAAAATATAACTTATCTATGAGTACAATGAAGAACCCACCGATAGTTAGTACTCCGGGGGAGAGATGAAAACTGGTCATATATGCCCACAAGTAAAGATTAATATCATGGGGGTAGACTTTCTTGCTAATGCGGTAGTTCTAAAATCATGAGGAATAGATGTCATTCTTGGTATGGATTGGTTAAGGAGTTGTGATGGAGTTATTCAGTGTCGGAAGAGGTCAGTACTGTTAACCGGTCCTCAAGGGGAAAGAGTAGAATATGTGAGTGCACCCTCATCTGGCAAAGGAGTTATGAACTCGTTGAAGGCAAGGCCTTGGAGGATATAAGAGTAGTGAATGATATCCCCGATGTGTTTCCGGAGGATTTGCCGGGTATGCCACCCGATCGTGACATTGAATTTAGTATTGAACTTATACACGGTACTGCTCCCATATCCAAAAGACCATATAGAATGGATGTTAAAGATCTAGCTGAATTAAAGAAACAAATTGAAGAATTACTTAGTAAAGGGTTTATCCGTCCTAGTTCATCACCATGGGGAGCCCCCACACTCTTCGTTGATAAGAAGGATGGATCTAGAAGGTTGTGTATAGACTATCGATCACTTAACGAGGTTACTATCAAGAATAAATACCCTTTACCTCGGATTGAGGATTTGTTTGATCAAATGAGAGGAGCTAAGGCCTTCTCTAAGATAGATCTTAGATCGGGATATCATCGATTGAAAATCCGTGTGGAGGATATACCAAAGAAACGAGATTCACTTCTAGATACGGGTTATATGAGTTCATTGTGATGTTCTTTGGCTCGACCAATGCACCAAGATACTTTATGTATTTGATGAACAAGGTATTCATGGCGTATCCGGATAAGTTCGTTGTGGTATTAATTGATAATATATTGGTATTCTCTCGGAGTGAGGAAAAACATGAAGAACATCGAGGCTTGTGTTACGAAGCTACGGGAACATCGATTGTATGCCAAGTTCAGCAAGTGTGCTTTTACGGTTGAAGGAGGTCTCTTTTCTCGGACACATCATCACGGACGGAGGCATAGCGGTCGATCCAAGCAAGGTTCGGGATGTATTGAAGCGGAGTCCGCCTAAGAATGTGCCGGAGATCGAAGTTTCCTTGGACTTGCGGGGTACTATCGGAGGTTCATTGAAGGGTTTTCTAAGATAGTGAAGCCACTTACCACTCGCTCGAGAAAGGAAGAGAATTCAAGTGGGATGAGAAGTGTCGAGCTAGTTTTGAGGAGTTGAAGAAGAGGCCGACCACGGCACTTGTGTTGATCATGCCGGACATACACAAAGGGTTCGATGTATACTGTGATGCCTCTCGGCAAGGTTTGGGATGTGTGTTAATGCAAGAAGGAAAGGTAGTAGCTTATGCTTCAAGACAGTTGAGGAAGCATGAGCAGAACTATCCTACTCATGATCTTGAGTTAGCTGCGGTTGTTCACGCATTGAAGATCTGGAGACATTACATGATTGGGAACAAGTGCAAGATCTTTACTGACCATAAGAGTCTGAAGTATATCTTTACTCAGAAGGACTTGAATTTGAGACAAAGAAGGTGGTTGGAGTTAATCAAAGATTATGATTTGGATATTCAGTACCATCCTGGAAAGGCAAATGTTGTGGCAGATGCTTTGAGTCGGAAGGGACAGACTAGCATGCTATTGGGACACTGTTACCTCGGGAGCTATGTTGGGAGATGGCAAAGCTTAACTTGGGAATGGTTGCTTCGAGTGAGACTGCGACGCTAGAGATTGAGTCGACACTTGAGCGGGATATCGAGGAAGGGACAGTTGATCGATGACAAGATTGCGAGAATACAAGAAGTTGATTAAGCTAGGCAAAGTTCCGTAATTCGAGAAGATGAGCAAGGAACAAAGTGTGGTTTAAGAAACGAATCCGTGTACCCGAGATCAAGGAATTGAGAGAAGCTATCTTGAAAGAAGCACATGATTCGACTTACTCTATACACCCCGGTAGTACCAAGATGTATCGGGACTTGAAGCGAGAGATATTGGTGGTATGGGATGAAGAAAGATGTGGCAGCTCATGTAGCTTTGTGTGACGTGTGTCAAAGGGTGAAGGCCGAGTATCAAAGACCGAGCAGGATTGCTACGGCCTTTGAAGGTACCGAGTGGAAGTGGGAGGAAATCGGTATGGATTTCATAGTGGGATTACCTCGTACTCGTGACGGGTATGATTCTATTTGGGTTATTGTGGATAGATTAACCAAGGTAGCACACTTCATTCCAAGTAAAGACGACCTATACGGGAGTGAAGCTAGCCGAGTTGTATAATTCAAGGATAGTGTGTTTGCACGGGGTACCGAAAAAGATAGTGTCGGATCGAGGCACACAGTTCACCTCACGGTTTTGGCGAAGTTGCATGAATCGATGGATACAAAGTTAAACTTCGGCTCGAGCATACCATCCTCGGACGGATGGGCGGACGGAGAGAACAAATCGGATACTCGAGGATATGTTGAGAGCTTGTGCGTTGAAGAACAAGTGGCGGTTGGGATAAGAGTTTGCCTTATGCGAGTTTGCTTATAACAACGGCTATCGATCCAAAGATCAAAATGGCACCTTTTGAAGCTCGTATGGAAGGAAGTGTAGAACACCGTTGTTTTGGAATCGGACCGGTGAAAGGCAATTCTTTGGACCGGACAACATACGAGAAGCAGAAAAGCAAGTTGAAATCATAAGGGAGAATCTTAAGGCAGCACAGTCAAGACAGAAGAGTTATGCTGATCCTAGGCGAAGAGAGGTGATTTTGGAAGTCGGTGATTATGCATACCTCAGAGTGTCACCTATTCGGGGGTTACGAAGGTTTAATGTCAGGGGAAAGTTATCACCTCGATTTATCGGACCTTTCAAGATTTTGGAACGGAAAGGAGAAGTAGCATACCAGTTAGAGTTGCCAGCACAGTTGTCAGGAGTTCATGACGTGTTTCATGTATCACGGCTAAAGAAATGCACAAGTGAGGTTAGGATAGAACCGGTACGGTTAGAGGATATTCAAATGGAGAATGACCCGACCTACAAAGAATACCCCGTTAAGATCTTGGATGTGTCGAAAGAGTTACCGGGAGTAAGATCATCGGAATGTGCAAAGTGCGGTGGAGTCATCACACCGAGGAAGAGGCAACTTGGGAAAGAGAGGATGAACTCAAGGAAGACTTTCCTCGACCTGTTCTCTAAGTCTTCTGAATCTCGGGACGAGATTCTCTTTAAGGGGGTAGGATTTGTGACACCCTAAAATTCCATCACTAAAATTTCTTAGCAACTTAAATTAGTCTTAAGGGTTTAAGGAGATTAAATTGCTATTTAAATTGAGCTCTAAAAATATTAAAGATAATCTAATAAACTTAGAGACAACAAGTGTATGTGCATCATCTTTTGGCTTGCATGGTTTTTGGTTGCTTGTGTGGTCTCTAAAAAGTCTATAAAATTCTTGAGAAATGTTTGAAAAAGTTTGATTTGAATTTGAGTTGAAAAATGATTTGAAAATGAAGTTTGAAAAAAAGAAAAGAAAAAAAAACAAAGCCAAGACCGCCACCCTTTCGGCCCGGGCGGCCCGGCAGCCCCCCACCATTCCCCTCCCCGCGCCGGCCCGCATTCTTTCTCTCTCTTTTCTTTTTCCTCGCTCTCACGACGGCCGAGCCCCACTCGTCGACCCTCTCCCCCCTTTCCTTTCCTTCTTCTCCCCCGCCCGCCGGCCGCCGCGCGCGCGCGCGGATTCCGCCGCGCCCCGCCTTTTCCCCTTCCTTTCTTTCCTCCCCGAGCTTGCCAATTAAGTCAATTAACCGCCCTCGATCAATTGGGGCCGTTTCCCCTTTCCTTGCACCGAGCCGTGATGGCCGCGGCCATCAATGGCAGGCGCCGCCGCCCGGGATCCTTCTGCCTCCCATCGCCTCCCTTCCTCTGGCCCTATATTAGCTCGCGCACGCACCCCCGTGCCCCCCTTTCGCCTCTGCGCGCGCACACACGCACACGCCGAGCACCAATTTCACGGCGCCGCCTCTGCTCCTTCCCGCCGCCGTGCAAGCGCCGCCGTCGGTGAAGTGCATCGCCGCCTTGCTCTTTTCTTACCCGTGCACGATCTTGGCCCTCACGTGACGCTTGTTGACCGGGGAAAGCCGCCACGGAGAGACGAGCCGCGCCCGGAGCTTGGGTCCCCGCTGCCGCCGGAGCGCCGCCCGAGCCGCCGCCGTCGCCAAGCCTCCCCGTTGCCGCCTCCTCTCCACCCGTTGGCCCGTCGTCAACCCTCGTGCGTGGTGAGCGAGAATCCCCCGCTCAAGTCCCCTCCTTTTTGCGCTCGGTAACGTTTCCGCGGGCTCGCCGGGGCCGCGCCCGCGCCGCCCCCTCACGGTGCCGGCCGCCGGTGAGGCCCAATCGCGCCGTAGAACCCACGAGCATGTGCGCAAGCTCCCCCGCATCATTTTGCGCCGACCCGTAGTTAAAGTAGTGGCGGGAGCGCCGTAGAGGGCTCACGCCGGCGAGCTCCCCGCCGCGCGCGCGCCGCCCTCCGGCGTCGTCGCCGCCGCGCGCGCCGCTTGCACGCGTCCGGGGCCGTTTGATCACGCGCGGACGGCGGGGATCGCGTACCCCTTCGTTTAAGTGGGGTGGTCCACGGTGGACCGTGGACCGCGCCCACGGCCGGTCCACGGTGCGCGCGTGCGACGCCCGCCGTTGGATCTAAGATCCACGGTGCTTGAGTGGCGGTTTTGGTTAAGAGCCCCTGAGTTTTCAAATATTAGCAAGCCGGTCCTTCCACCTTTGAGAATATTCACGGATAGGTCCTGGTTTTTGCAATCTAACCCCTGTCTACCCTGTATAATTTTGTTTTAGGCCCTTTTCACTCCTTTTTGCACCTAGACCTCTCTGATTTAATTTATAAAAATGTTTAGCCCCTGATTTTATTTATAAACAGCCCTGTAAACATAGTTTTCTTGCAAATAGGCCCCTGTAAACTGTTTTAATCATATCTTTCTCATTTTAACTCCGTTTTTAGCGTTCTATATACCGAAATGATCGTCTCGACGAATAGAATCTTTTAAACAGTAAATTTACCAGTTTTATTACTGTTTGGTGTACTGTTTTGTTTATTGTTTGTTATCCATGTTTGACTCGTAGATATCGTGCCTGTTTCGTCTGAGCTCCCTGTCGGAGGTGATCAGGAAGAACCTGTCTTCGAGGAGGATTTCACCCAGCTTGTAGAGGAAGGCAAGTGGCTTTCCCCCTCTGCATAATCTTTTTGAACCTATGACACCGCATGCTAAACAATGTTTACTATTCCGTTGTTATGCATAAATGCGATGGGCAAACACCTAGCTAAGGACTTGACTAGATGCTTTACCACTTTACCTTGATCAACCCCGTTTAAACAAATGTTTGGGATAGATAAATGCTTAGTTTGCTCAACATAAGTATGGTTATGCTCGTTTATGTTATACATCTCGGTTTTGCTTATAATGTGCTTGTGCTTTAAACAAGATAACTTGATTCATAATCGGAACATGGAGAACCACCCAAGATAACGGTACAACCACGGTCCACATGGCTCGGCTTAGACAATTAATTAGGAGAGTGGGTTAGCCGATAGCTCTTTTCCGAGAGGGGCACAGGGGGCCGGAGTTGAAGGGGTATAGCCCGGTCCTTTTGGGGTAGCGACCTTGGCTAAGGTGTTGACCACTAGGGAGGGTTATGGTCCGCTCCGCCGTCAGAATCTTGTTGCGGGGGCTGTTGGTTTCTCTTCTTTCCTTTGTAAAGGCTTCGTAGTGGACCCCTAGCCACTCACCTTGGAAGTGTTTAAGGGTCTAGCTAACCCGGGCAAGATGGGGAACACGAACTCGTGGGTAAAGTGTACAACCTCCGAGTGTAAAACTGATCGATCAGCCGTGCTCACGGTCACGAGCGTCTTGGACCCTCACATGATTAATAAACTTGAAGATTATTGCAAATCATGGGTTGGAGGTTTGGTTTAAGGTTTCTTTAAAGGTTAAGTGGGTTGGTATACACTTACATCTAGTAATTAGGTGCTTGCTAATAAAACTTGATCAACTTATAAAATGCTTACCGCTGTGAACCATAGCCTATCCTTGATAGCCTTGCATTTTCCCCCACTTGCTGAGCTCCAACCATAAGTGTGCTCACCCTTGCTTACCGCTTGTTCGGAGGAGAACGTCGGAGGCGAGGACGAGTACCGGAGTGATTTCGAGGAGTTCTAGGCATGCGGATCCCCCGATCATCATGCCTCGTGGATGTCGGCGATGGAGTTGCTCGTCGTCGTTTAGTTATCGTCTTGTTCGGACCTTCGAGTCCACCCCTATGGATGTAATAATGGATATCATACTGGTTTAAACTCCTGTACGTTTTATTACTGCAATGGTATTACTCTCGTTTTGTCTATCATGTGTGTGTAAATGATCCTGGCGCACATATGAGATGCATTCGGTTTTCCTTGTAAAATCGGGTGTGACATCCGTGAACCTAGGGACCTGGATGCAAAGATTTGAAACTTAGTTTCCTAGTAGTTTAGTCCAAAGTGCCTTAGAAAAATCCTAGAAAATCGTAGAAAAACATAAAAATGCAAAACAAATTTCGTTGGTTTAAATGAGAACTTTTGCAAAGCATGACTATTGTTTTGACTTATAGTTTTTGAATGAAAATTCAAATTCAGTTTGACATTATTTTGTTATAGTTCAAAATCTAGAAAGGCTATGGAGCTAAACATTGGATACATTTCAAGTTATATCATTTATAGGGTCCGGGAAAAAATTTGCACAAAGTTGTTGTGTATATCTTTTTATATGAATTACCTTGTATTTACGCTATTTCTGTCTTATGGATTTTTGTAGCAAAATGTAAATTGATTTTTGTGCTCAACTTGTGGCTATGTTCATGTTATGCCTAGATTCAACGTTTTTGAATTTATCATGATTTTGTATCTCGTTAGAAATATTTAACCTTGATTTATGGTTAGATTTACATTTAAATGCATAGTTCAAATTTCAAATGTGTTTGTGATGAACATGCTGGTTTCCTAGACTTGTTTTAGTCCAGAGAAGCTGTAGGACTGAGTTTGGGTGCAGAAGCACTTTATTTATTTACTTATGCATTTCTCCTATTTTTGGTAGCTAGAAAATGTTATTTTTTGGTATAATTAAATTTGTGGTTCTTTCAAAGGAAATCTTGGTCCAAGTAGCATGCTTAGAACCATTAGGGCCAGCAAGGACCCTTGTCCTTGTTTTTATGTTTTATTTTGAAATTAAAAGTTGGTATGGACATAAGCTTCCTATTAAAAATTCATTAGGAAAATTAATCCTTGTGGCCTTGTAACCTTATTAAAATTGTTACCTAGCTTAATTAGGGTATATAATACACCCTTGCTGTTTTGTGAATTTAAATTAAATTATTTGCATAGATGTGTACACAATCACTAAAGAATCAACCTTCACATATAATAACCTTAATGAAAAGAATTAGTAATTAAATGTTTGTCAAGGTGAATATGGCCAACAAGAGTTGAATAAAATAATTAATCTCTCACTCCACCTGAACCCTGCATTGCATACCATGTAGAACCACCTGACGGTAACTACGCTCTCGTGCCGAAAGCCGAGGAAGGAGGAGCTGACACAGAGCTCTATGTGGAAGTGAGCGAGGACACCGAGGACCCTCAGGCTAACTGTGCTGATGAAGGCAAGCCCCGGTGCATTGTCCTATCTGTTTTTGAGAAGTTACATAATTATCCAAGAATGTTTGTGCATTTACATTCAGGAGTTGAATGGAACCCTAGATGCATGATCCTTAGTTATCTATGTCCTTACTAGTATGTTAGGTCGGTAGCTGCTATGCTATAGGACCGTTACAAGTCGAGTGATTCTTGTCACTCACGAGAATAGGTTCTTATGTTGGAATCATAAGACCTTTATAAATGGATTGCTCATGTGGTAAGAGCATGGGATGTGGGCTCCGGTCCAATGGCTTTTGTGGGTTAAAAGTTTGAACGTACTAAGCACTTGTCGGGAATGGGACCAGTAAGTGTTGACGGTCCTTACAACAAGTTTCTGACCGTCAAGATCCCAGAAACAAGGGGGTATATGACCAATTTCATGCATGTTTTTAATACTAATAAAGTTCCACGAGTTGTGTTGGTATTTTACTTGCAGGTACACACTTAGGAATAAAAAGGGAACCACCTAGCCACACCAGGCAGGTGCGGCCGAATCAGCAGGTGCGGCCGACCCTGCTGGTGTGGCCGGATTAGTAGGTGCGGCCGGCCCTGCTGGTGCGGTCGGCCCAGCACCCTGCCACGATCTGAGTCCCGGCGATTACCACTTCCACAAGCACACTTTGGATGGAGAGGAATTTGATGAACAAGGTATTCATGGAGTATCTGGATAAGTTCGTTGTGGTATTCATTGATGATATATTGGTATTCTCTCGGAGTGAGGAAGAACATGAAGAACATCTGAGGCTTGTGTTACAGAAGCTACGGGAACATCAGCTGTATGCCAAGTTCAGCAAGTGTGCTTTCTGGTTGAAGGAGGTCTCTTTTCTCGGACACATCATCACAGATGGAGGCATAGCAATCGATCCAAGCAAGGTTCGGGATGTATTGAACTGGAGTCCGCCTAAGAATGTGCCAGAGATCAAAAGTTTCCTTGGACTTGCAGGGTACTATCGGAGGTTCATTGAAGGGTTTTCTAAGATAGTGAAGCCACTTACCACTCTGCTCGAGAAAGGAAGAGAATTCAGGTGGGATGAGAAGTGTCAGGCTAGTTTTGAGGAGTTGAAGAAGAGGCCGACCACAGACTCGTGTTGATCATGCCGGACATACACAAAGGGTTCGATGTATCTTGTGATGCCTCTCGGCAAGGTTTGGGATGTGTGCTAATGCAAGAAGGAAAGGTAGTAGCTTATGCTTCAAGACAGTTGAGGAAGCATGAGCGGAACTATCCTACTCATGATCTTGAGTTAGGCTCGCGGTTGTTCACGCATTGAAGATCCGGAGACATTACATGATTAGGAACAAGTGCAAGATCTTTACCGACCATAAGAGTACGAAGTATATCTTTACTCGAAGGACTTGAATTTGAGACAAAGAAGGTGGTTGCGATTAATCAAAGATTATGATTTGGATATTCGGTACCATCCGGAAAGGCAAATGTTGTGGAAGATGCTTTGAGTCGGAAGGGACGGACTAGCATGCTATTGGGACACCTGTTACCTCGGGAGCTATGTTGGGAGATGGCAAAGCTTAACTTGGGAATGGTTGCTTCGAGTGAGACTCGACGCTAGAGATTGAGTCGACACTTGAGCGGGATATCGGGTGAAGGGACGGTTGATCGATGACAAGATTGCGGAATACAAGAAGTTGATTAAGCTAGGCAAAGTTCCGGAATTCGAGAAGATGAGCAAGGAACAAGTGTGATTCAAGAACAGAATCTGTGTACTTGAGATCAAGGAATTGAGAGAAGCTATCTTGAAAGAAGCACATGATTCGAGCTTACTCTATACACCCCGGTAGTACCAAGATGTATCGGGACTTGAAGCGAGAGATATTGGTGGTATGGGATGAAGAAAGATGTGGCGGCTCATGTAGCTTTGTGTGACGTGTGTCAAAGGGTGAAGGCTGAGTATCAAAGACCAGCAGGATTGCTACAACCTCTGAAGGTACCTGAGTGGAAGTGGGAGGAAATCGGTATGGATTTCATAGTGGGATTACCTCGTACTCGTGACGGGTATGATTCTATTTGGGTTATTGTGGATAGATTAACCAAGGTAGCACACTTCATTCCAAGTAAAGACGACCTATACAGGAGTGAAGCTAGCTGAGTTGTATAATTCAAGGATAGTGTGTTTGCACGGGGTACCGAAGAAGATAGTGTCAGATCGAGGCACACAGTTCACCTCACGGTTTTGGCAGAAGTTGCATGAATCGATGGATACAAAGTTAAACTTCAGCTCAGCATACCATCCTCAGACAGATGGGCAGACAGAGAGAACAAATCAGATACTCGAGGATATGTTGAGAGCTTGTGCGTTGAAGAACAATGGCGGTTGGGATAAGAGTTTGCCTTATGCGAGTTTGCTTATAACAACAACTATCGACTCCGGCATCAAAATGGCACCTTTTGAAGCTCGTATGGAAGGAAGTGTAGAACACCGTTGTTTTGGAATCGAGCCGGTGAAAGGCAATTCTTTGGACCGGACAAAGCATACGAGAAGCGAGAAAAGCAAGTTGAAATCATAAGGGAGAATCTTAAGGCAGCACAGTCAAGACAGAAGAGTTATGCTGATCCTAGGCGAAGAGAGGTGATTTTGGAAGTCGGTGATTATGCATACCTCAGAGTGTCACCTATTCGGGGGTTACGAAGGTTTAATGTCAGGGGAAAGTTATCACCTCGATTTATCGGACCTTTCAAGATTTTGGAACGAGAAAGGAGAAGTAGCATACCAGTTAGAGTTGCCGGCACGGTTGTCGGGAGTTCATGACGTGTTTCATGTATCACGACTAAAGAAATGCACAAGTGAGGTTAGGATAGAACCGAAGTACGGTTAGAGGATATTCAAATGGAGAATGACACGACCTACAAAGAATACCCTGTTAAGATCTTGGATGTGTCAGAAAGAGTTACCAGGAGTAAGATCATCAGAATGTGCAAAGTGCAGTGGAGTCATCACACCGAGGAAGAGGCAACTTGGGAAAGAGAGGATGAACTCAAGGAAGACTTTCCTCAGCTGTTCTCTAAGTCTTCTGAATCTCGGGACGAGATTCTCTTTAAGGGGGTAGGATTTGTGACACCCTAAAATTCCATCACTAAAATTTCTTAGCAACTTAAATTAGTCTTAAGGGTTTAAGGAGATTAAATTGCTATTTAAATTGAGCTCTAAAAATATTAAAGATAATTTAATAAACTTAGAGACAACAAGTGTATGTGCATCATCTTTTGGCTTGCATGGTTTTTGGTTGCTTGTGTGGTCTCTAAAAAGTCTATAAATTCTTGAGAAAAGTTTGCAAAAGTTTGATTTGAATTTGAGTTGAAAAATGATTTGAAAATGAAGTTTGAAAAAAAGAAAAGAAAAAAAACAAAGCCAAGACCGGCCACCCTTTCGGCCCAGAGCGCCCGGCGACCCACCATTCCCCTCCCCGCGCCGGCCCGCATTCTTTCTCTCTCTTTTCTTTTTCCCGCGCTCTCACCGACGGCCCGAGCCCCACTCGTCGCCCTCTCCCCCCTTTCCTTTCCTTCTTCTCCCCCCCCCCGGCCGCCGCCGCCGCGCCGCGGATTCCGCCGCGCCCCGCCTTTTCCCCTTCCTTTCTTTCCTCCCCGGCTTGCCAATTAAGTCAAGTAACCGCCCTCGATCAATTGGGGCCGTTTCCCCTTTCCTTGCACCGAGCCGTGATGGCCGCGGCCATCAATGGTGGCGCCGCCGCCGGGATCCTTCTCGCCTCCCATCGCCTCCCTTCCTGCGGCCCTATATTAGCTCGCGCACGCACCCCCGTGCCCCCCTTTCGCCTCGCGGCGCACACACGCACACGCCGAGCATCAATTTCACGGCGCCGCCGCCTCGCTCCTTCCCCGCCGCCGTGCAAGCGCCGCCGTCGGTGAAGTGCATCGCCGCCTTGCTCTTTTCTTACCCGTGCACGATCTTGGCCCTCACGTGACGCTTGTTGACCGGGGAAAGCCGCCACAGGAGACGAGCCGCGCCTGGAGCTTGGGTCCCCGCCGCCGGAGCGCCGCCCGAGCCGCCGCCGTCGCCAAGCCTCCCCGTTGCCGCCTCCTCTCCACCCGTTGGCCCGTCGTCAACCCTCGTGCGTGGTGAGCGAATCCCCCGCTCAAGTCCCCTCCTTTTTGCGCTCGTAACGTTTCCGCGGGCTCGCCGGAACAGCCCGCGCCGCCCCCTCACGGTGCCGGCCGCCGGTGAGGCCCAATCGCGCCCGTAGAACCCACGAGCATGTGCGCAAGCTCCCCCGCATCATTTTGCGCCGACCCGTAGTTAAAGTAGTGGCGGGAGCGCCGTAGAGGGCTCACGCCGGCGAGCTCCCGCCGCGCGCCGCCGCCCTCCGGCGTCGCCGCCGCCGCGCGCCGCTTGCACGCGTCCGGGGCCGTTTGATCACGCGCGGACGGCGGGGATCGCGTACCCCTTCGTTTAAGTGGGGTGGTCCACGGTGGACCCGTGGACCGCGCCCACGGCCGGTCCACGGTGCGCGCGTGCGACGCCCGCCGTTGGATCTAAGATCCACGGTGCGGAGTTGGCGGTTTTGGTTAAGAGCCCCTGGGTTTTCAAATATTGGCGAGACGGTCCTTCCACCTTTGAGAATATTCACGAATAGGTCCTGGTTTTTGCAATCTAACCCCTGTCTACCCTGTTTAATTTTGTTTTAGGCCCTTTTCACTTCTTTTTGCACCTAGAACCTTCTGATTTAATTTATAAAAATGTTTAGCCCCTGATTTTATTTATAAACAGCCATGTAAACATAGTTTTCTTGCAAATAGGCCCATGTAAACTGTTTTAATCATATCTTTCTCGTTTTAACTCCGTTTTTAGCGTTCTATATACCGAAATGATCGTCTCGACGAGTAGAATCTTTTAAACAGTAAATTTACCAGTTTTATTACTGTTTGGTGTACTGTTTTGTTTATTGTTTGTTATCCATGTTTGACTCGTAGATATCGTGCCTGTTTCGTCTGAGCTCCCTGTCGGAGGTGATCAGGAAGAACCTGTCTTCGAGGAGGATTTCACCCAGCTTGTAGAGGAAGGCAAGTGGCTTTCCCCCTCGCATAATCTTTTTGAACCTATGACACTGCATGCTAAACAATGTTTACTATTCCTGTTGTTATGCATAAATCTGATGGGCAAACACCTAGCTAAGGACTTGACTAGATGCTTTACCACTTTACCTTGATCAACCCTGTTTAAACAAATGTTTGGGGTAGATAAATGCTTAGTTTGCTCAACATAAGTATGGTTATGCTCTGTTTATGTTATACATCTCGGTTTTGCTTATAATGTGCTTGTGCTTTAAACAAGATAACTTGATTCATAATCGGAACATGGAGAACCACCCAAGATAACAAGACAACCACGGTCCACATGGCTCGGCTTAGACAATTAATTAGGAGAGTGGGTTAGCTGATAGCTCTTTTCCGAGAGGGGCACGGGGGGCCGGAGTTGAAGGGGTATAGCCCGGTCCTTTTGGGGTAGCGGCCTTGGCTAAGGTGTTGACCACTAGGGAGGGTTATGGTCCGCTCCGCCTTCTTTAGAATCGTTGCGGGCTGTTGGTTTCTCTTCTTTCCTTTGTAAAGGCTTCGTAGTGGACCCCTAGCCACTCACCTTGGAAGTGTTTAAGGGTCTAGCTAACCCGGGCAAGATGGGGAACACGAACCGTGGGTAAAGTGTACAACCTCTGCGAGTGTAAAGGCGATCGATCAGCCGTGCTCACGGTCACGAGCGGCTTGGACCCTCACATGATTAATAAACTTGAAGACTAATGCAAATCATGGGTTGGAGGTTTGGTTTGAGGTTTCTTTAAAGGTTAAATGGGTTGGTACACACTTACATCTAGTAATTAGGTGCTTGCTAATAAAACTTGACCAACTTATAAAATGCTTACCGCTGTGAACCATAGCCTATCCTTGATAGCCTTGCATTTTCCCCCACTTGCTGAGCTCCAACCATAAGTGTGCTCACCCTTGCTTACCGCCGTTCGGAGGAGAACGTCGGAGGCGAGGACGAGTACCGGAGTGATTTCGAGGAGTTCTAGGCATGCGGATCCCCCGGTCATCATGCTCGTGGATGTCGGCGATGGAGTTGCTCGTCGTCGTTTAGTTATCGTCTTGTTCGGACCTTCGAGTCCACCCCTATGGATGTAATAATGGATATCATCTTGGTTTAAACTCTTGTACGTTTTATTACAAAGCAATGGTATTACTCTCGTTTTGTCTATCATGTGTGTGTAAATGATCCCGGCGCACATATGAGATGCATTCGGTTTTCCTTGTAAAATCGGGTGTGACATCCGTGAACCTAGGGACCTCGGATGCAAAGATTTGAAACTTAGTTTCCTAGTAGTTTAGTCCAGTGCCTTAGAAAAATCCTAGAAAATCGTAGAAAAATCATAAAAATGCAAAACAAATTCTGTTGGTTTAAATGAGAACTTTTGCAAAGCATGACTATTGTTTTGACTTATAATTTTTGAATGAAAATTCAAATTCAGTTTGACATTATTTTGTTATAGTTCAAAATCTAGAAAGGCTATGGAGCTAAACATTGGATACATTTCAAGTTATATCATTTGTAGGGTCTGGGAAAAATTTGCACAAAGTTGTTGTGTATATCTTTTTATATGAATTACCTTGTATTTACGCTATTTCGTCTTATGGATTTTTGTAGCAAAATGTAAATTGATTTTTGTGCTCAACTTGTGGCTATGTTCATGTTATGCCTAGATTCAACGTTTTTGAATTTATCATGATTTTTTATCTGTTAGAAATATTTAACCTTGATTTATGGTTAGATTTACATTTAAATGCATAGTTCAAATTTCAAATGTGTTTGTGATGAACATCTTGGTTTCCTAGACTTGTTTTAGTCCGGAGAAAGTTGTAGGATCGAGTTTGGGTGCAGAAGCACTTTATTTATTTACTTATGCATTTCTCCTATTTTTGGTAGCTAGAAAATGTTATTTTTTGGTATAATTAAATTTGTGGTTCTTTCAAAGGAAATCTTGGTCCAGTAGCGTGCTTAGAACCATTAGGGCCAGCAAGGACCCTTGTCCTTGTTTTTATGTTTTATTTTGAAATTAAAAGTTGGTATGGACATAAGCTTCCTATTAAAAATTCATTAGGAAAATTAATCCTTGTGGCCTTGTAACCTTATTAAAATTGTTACCTAGCTTAATTAGGGTATATAATACACCCTTGCTGTTTTGTGAATTTAAATTAAATTATTTGCATAGATGTGTACACAATCACTAAAGAATCAACCTTCACATATAATAACCTTAATGAAAAGAATTAGTAATTAAATGTTTGTCAAGGTGAATATGGCCAACAAGAGTTGAATAAAATAATTAATCTCTCACTCCACCCGAACCCCGCATTGCATACCGTGTAGAACTAGCGACGGTAACTACGCTCTCGTACCGAAAGCCGAGGAAGGAGGAGCCGACACGAGCTCTACGTGGAAGTGAGCGAGGACACCGAGGACCCTCGGAGCTAAGCGTGGCTGATGAAGGCAAGCCCGGTGCATTGTCCTATCTGTTTTTGAGAAGTTACATAATTATCCAAGAATGTTTGTGCATTTACATTCAGGAGTTGAATGGAACCCTAGATGCATGATCCTTAGTTATCTATGTCCTTACTAGTATGTTAGGTCGGTAGCTGCTATGCTATAGGACCGTTACAAGTCGAGTGATTCTTGTCACTCACGAGAATAGGTTCTTATGTTGGAATCATAAGACCTTTATAAATGGATTGCTCATGTGGTAAGAGCATGGGATGTGGGCTCCGGTCCAATGGCTTTTGTGGGTTAAAAGTTTGAACGTACTAAGCACTTGTCGGGGAATGGGACCAGTAAGTGTTGACGGTCCTTACAACAAGTTTCTGACCGTCAAGATCCCAGAAACAAGGGGGTATATGACCAATTTCATGCATGTTTTTAATACTAATAAAGTTCCACGAGTTGTGTTGGTATTTTACTTGCAGGTACACACTTAGGAATAAAAAGGGAACCACCTAGCCACACCAGGCAGGTGCGGCCGAATCAGCAGGTGCGGCCGACCCTGCTGGTGTGGCCGGATTAGTAGGTGCGGCCGGCCCTGCTGGTGCGGTCGGCCCAGCACCCTGCCACGATCTGAGTCCCGGCGATTACCACTTCCACAAGCACACTTTGGATGGAGAGGATTCACCGTGGTTGTGTCGGTTTGATCCAAAGGGTGTGAAAGGAAGCACTGGGATCCATGGGCCCACTTCTGCATGCACCCAACTGCCACTCCAAAGCAATCCTGAGCATTCCCTATCAGTGGCGGTGCATCACACGACTTTGAGTAGATACGGCCGGATCAAAAGATACGGCCGCACCTACAAAGCGTGGAATCCGGCGGAACCGACCCAGGATACCAACTCACAACCGACCAAGGAGCGAGCATCAAGACCGTCCACAACGAATGGCGGTGAATCGTAGGTGCGGCCGCATGCTGTACCTGGCTCCCGCTGCCTCAGCGCTTGTAACACCCTAAAAATTCCATCACTAAAATATTATAGCAACAAATGGCTAGGTTTAAAATTTCCTTAAGGATATAAAATAAATCATCAAACAAATTGGCTTTTAAATATAATAAACATCACTAAAATAATTTAGAGAAAATAAGTGCTTGTGCATCATGATTTGAATGCATGGATTTTTGTTTGATTTGAGTGTGAATGTTTGAAAAATGAATTTGAAAGAAATTTGAAAAAAAAAACAAACAAACTCTCTCTCTCCCTCTCTCCCTATTCTTCTAGCCCGGCCCACGAAGTCCCGGGCGGGCCTGGCCTTTTTCTCTCTTCTTTCCCCGCGCAGCAAACCGGCCCAACGGCCCCGGATCTTCACCCCCGCCGGCCCAAAGACCCCACCCCTTCCCTTTTCTTTTTGCTTTAGCCGCGGACGGGTGGGACCCGGCCGTCGAGGCCCGTCTCCCTCCTCCGGCCGGGTCGGCCACGCCGCATCCCGCGCGCGCCGGCCGTTACCGGCCGGATCCATCTATCCCCCGCCATCAAGACCTCGTATTTGAGCGCGGTGATGCCCCACCTTCAATTCCCCTCTCTTAATTCGACCGTTATCGCTCTTTAACCCCCCTCCCCCCCCTTAACTCCCATTCAACCGTGGCCATCAATGGCCATGGCCGCCGAGAAACCGCCTCCCGGCGCCCCTCGGCCCCCTATATAAACCCCCCCCAAGGCACCCCCGCTACCCCCCTTCGCTTCATACCGAGTCCCGGTGCCCTCCCGTGCTTTAGCCACTTGCGCCACCGCCGTGCACCGAGCGCCGCCGCGCCATCGCCGCCGCCCGAGCCCGTCCGTCGCCGGTAAAGCCCCCCGGACCCCCCTCAATCTTTTCCCCTTCGCACGTTCAAGCTAACGGCGCATCACATTGAACCCGTAGGCCCTCAAGCACCCCGGGGCGCGGCTCGCCGTCGCCGCCCGTGGAGTTCGGTCGCCGGAGCTGATTTGCGCCGTCGCCGCTTCTCCGTCCAATTCCCGTCCGCCAGAGCACCTACACGCTGTAAGGATCCCATCCCCGCCCTAATCTTTGCTTGTGCCCGACCATAGCGCCGCCGCCGCTTGGCCGGCCGCCGGCCGTCCGCGCCCCCATGGATGCCCGCCTCGGCCGTTGCCTTAATCCACCCGTGCAAGCATGCGATCGAGTTCGCGGTGTTCCCGGCTACGCTAGATGGCTTTTCCGCGCGTTTTCGTGGCCGGGAGCCCTTTCGGGTCGTCGCCGGTGACCTAAGCCCCGCGCGCGCGCGCGCGCGCCGCCGCCGCGCGCGGGCGCGCGCCCCCCCCGGCGCACGCGCGCGTGGATGGCCACCGGATCGGCCATCCACGGCTCGGATCGTTTGGACCCCGCGGGTCAAACCGTGGGTAACGGTCAACCCGAGACCGTTTTGCTAAAGAGCCCCCCAACCCTTTTGCAATCGCAAGCCGGTCCTCCCACCTTTAAAGACCTTTACATTTCGATCCCGAATTTTGTATTCCCCCACCTTTGTTTTTATTAAATCCTTGCCCGAGAGGTCCTTAACAGCCCACTTAGAGTTTAAACCTTCTGTTTTTAATTTTATTTATGTTTTAGTCCCTGTTTTCTTGCTGTTAGGCCCCTGAATAGTTTAGTTTATCGCAGATTAGTCCTTAGACCTTGTTTTTAGCGTAACTTCTTCGTTATAGCTCCGTTTTTAGCGTTCTTGTAGTCCTTGCGATCGTCTCAGCGAGCCCGTCGTTTTAGTAGCATGTTTTTAGTCTTTAGGATTGTTTGGTGATCTGTTTTATTTATTGTATGCTTTATGTGTGCATCGTAGATATCGTGCCTGTTTCATCTGAGCCACCTCTCGGGGACGATCAGGAGCAGCTGTTTGAAGAAGAAGAAGTTTTTACTGTAGTTGAGGAAGGCAAGTGGTCTTCTCCCCCGCATGATCTCTTTTTGTCCTATATAATTGCATAACAAATTAATGTTTACTTTATGTTACCAATGCATTAAATTGACGGGAAACCTTTTTAAGGACATACCTAGAATCTTTTACCCCGATCCTTGGCCTAGCCCTTTTAAATAAAGTTTTGGGTAGAAAAACGCTAGTTGCTTAACATGGGTTGGACAAATGGGTCTTTTATGGAAAAATGATACATGGCTTATAGTTGACGTTTTGGGTAATGCAAGAGCACTTGAATTAATCGGAACATGGAGAACCACCCAAGAAAACATGCGCAACCACGGTGTTACATGGCTCGACCTTAGCCGAATAATTAGGTGTGCGATCGTACTAGTGGCCCTTTTCCGAAAGGAGCAAGAGGGGGATCCGGGTTGCGGGGGGTATAGCCCGGCCCTTTTGGGGTAGTAGCCTTTGCTAAGGTGCGACCACTAGGGAGGGTTATGGTCCGCCCCGATCCGTAACTATGCGGGTCGTTAGTCTTTTGCATGCCTTTGTAAAGGCTTCGTAGCGTCCCTATGCAATCACACCTCGGAAGTGTGGTATGGTGCTTGGCCGCATCGCATGGTTGGGTTTAAAGTTCTTCGGAGCTTTTACGCGAGCCGCGGGTAAAGTGTGCAAACCTGCGAGTGTAAAGCCGATCGATCAGCCGTGCTCACGGTCATGAGCGGCTTGGACCCTCACATGATTAATAAACTTAAAGATGAGATAAATCGTGGTTGGTGAAGCTCGTTGAGCTTGGGTTGTTTTGGCTATTAAGTTTCTCTTAAGTGGGTTGGTACGAACTTACACCTAGTAACTAGGAGTTCCTTAATTAAAACTTGTTCAACATTAAAATGCTAACCGCCGCAAAACCTTAGCCTACCCTTGATAGCCTTGCATTTTCCCCCACTTGCCGAGCTCCAACCATAAGTGTGCTCGGCCTTGCCTATCGCCGTTCGGAGGAGAACTTTGGAGGGGAGTTCTACGATGACTTCGATGAGTTGTGAGGCTTGCGGACCCCCGAGTCAAGTGCACGTGGGAGCGGAAGACGAGGACTCGACGAGTAGTTATCGTTTTCCGTTGTTAGAGACCTTCGAGTCTCCCCGCATGAGTGTAATAAGAGGTTAAACTTTGAAATACGTTTGTAAAGCGTTTATGGTATTTCACTCATTTTTGTCTATCATATGTGTGTGAAGCCGATCCCGGCGCACATATGAGATGCACTTGGTTCCTCTTCGGAAATCGGGTGTGACAGAGTGGTATCGAGCGGTTTGATCGTAGGAACGCAGCCTTAGCTAGAAATGGACGAAATTTAAGGATTCATGTTCTAGATCATTCCGTCATCCTTCAAAACCACCTTATTTTCGCATAAAAATCTAATTTGTTCATGTTCTTTTGTTGAAAAATTTGCATCATTTTGATTTCCTCTATGCTGAGTTCAGTCTTTTCTTAACAGATGGCCAGGTCTCGTCTTACTGCCCGCAAAAGCACCGGTGGACGCCTTCCTTCGGGACGGCCTAGCTCCACGCTACCCGGTAGTCCCGGAGGAGGCGCGGCGGGGAGGAGGCACGGCAAGGAGAGGTTGGAGATTACCGGTACGGTTGCGCGCGGGAGCGGTTGAGCGGGGATACCGGGCGGTACGGCGGGGAGGAAAATGATGAAGAAGACCCGGAGGAGTTAGTGTTTGAGGAGGATGGGACCGAGGAACAACCACGGTTATACGACGGGTTGTTTACGGAGGTTAATGAAGATGGAGATATCATATTCCCACCGAGAGGTAGAAGGCCGAACCGAACCGAATGTGGCGGGGAGGAGAAGAGCTCGATCGGAATGCCGCGGGTAATGATCCGGATGACTCCGGGGATAATTCAAGCGCGGTGAAGAAAGTTCTAGCGAGGAAAATAATGAAAGCGAAGAAGAAGAGGAAGAGGTGGACATAGAGGGGTTAGAGGATGACAACGATCTTTGTGGGAAATGGAGAAGATAACAATGGTGATGAGAACAACAACAACAATGAGAATGAAGAACGACAAGGTGATGCGCACAGGTACCACGGGGGCGAGTATCATGAACACACATACCTCGGCCGGACGCTCCGTTCGTGAGCTATTGGAGGAGTCATTACGGGGAGATAGAATATGCGGTGAGGCCATTGTACATCACCGGACACTATGTAGAGCCGGGGATGAGAGATTACTATACCACGAGAGGTCCATGTCGGGGTTGCTACCGCACGGGCGGGGAAGATGGAGGACCCGTACCATTCACCCCCGCACAAAGCACACTTTGCCTCGAAGTAGCCGCTATCAATGATGCCGCCGAGAAGAGCACCGTGGTCCATCGGCAACACGTTCCGCGATCGCTTAGAAGGCACGGACTTCGGATTCGTCCCCGGCGAGTCGGTGGTACGAGAGAACACCGTGATACCTATGGGGGACTTCCGAGATAGCCGTGTCGACATCCTTGCCGAGTGACGGCGGCTCTCAATACGGACACCGGAGGGAGCGACGGCGGAGTTGGATAGGACACATCGGGAGCTACGGAATGCACGGGCGAGGATAGCCCGGTGGAGGCTCGGCTAGCGGGACGGCGGCCACCGACGAAGCAGAAGCATCTTGTCCTTCCCGTTCTCCTCCCCGCAAGAGGCTTCGATACGGCACTCCAGCAGCTACCACTAGTCTTCAGTGGAATAGGAATTAGGATATCCACCCTCTCTTTTTGTTTTTCCGGTAGACGTTCCTGCGAGGACGCGCGTTTGTAATAAAGTTGTTGAGTGAGCCATGTTTGATTTGGATCTTTGTTTGAGTGAGTTGTATTGTGGAGTGATGGCCACAAATGCAACAAGAAAAAAAAAATCATGTTAGGTTAATGGTTAGTTGGGGTTCAATTCCAAGTTGTCTTCTACCTTACTTATCCAACCAAATCGATCGTGCAAAATCTGTTCGCGCAGTTCCTTGACAGCGCAGCAATGTTTTTATCATAACTCAAGCTACAGAACTCCGATTGACCTAAAACCAGTTGGGCTGGTTCACAAATTTTGTGGATCAACCTCTGTCCAAAATTCAGCATCAAAGGATTAATACACAGCGAGTTATAAACAGAACAATGGGACTAACAGAATCTGTAAAAGCGTACTAACACAGCTGCGGTACTCGAATTATAACTCAAGTTGTGGATCTCCAAACGGGGTAAAACCAGTGGGGTTAGTTGCATAAGTGGGTTCTGCATGGCCTAGCAAAAGTTCATAATTTTTGAAGGAGGATATCATGGGATACAACTATTTTTATCAGAATCACCCAAATCTGTCACAGAAGGGAAAATCTTGTCGTTTCCTTAAATCCAACTCACTTCTTTACACAACAGTTTGATAATCTTATCTGAAATATCTTCCTCTAACAATCAGATGGTAAACACCAGGTCGGGAGGAGGACAGACGTCCCGCCGGTGGTTCGGGCACACATAGCCAATCAACAAAACCCGGTGCCACCTCCCCCACTCAACCCCGCAATGGATCCCGCTACCCGGCAATTCTTCGCCGCCCGGATGCAGCTAATTCGGAACCCGACCGCCGCGGTGCAAAACCTACAAGCCCAACGAGAATCGGCCCGCAGGCACCACCCCCGCCACCACCACCGCTCCGAGGGATAAGCACAAGGAGTTTATGAGTCACCACCCTCCCACCTACTCTCACTCAACCGATCCGCTAGATGCCGATGATTGGTTGAAAACCATTACTAAGAAGTTGGAGAGGGCTCAATGCAATGACCGAGAAATGGTCCTTTATGCTTCCGGACGCTTGGAAGGGCGGGCATCGATTGGTGGGATGCCTACACGATCGCCCATCCCGCACCCAACACCATCACCCGGCGGCGGTTCCGAGATGCTTTTCGTGCTCACCACATCCCCGACGGGGTGTTAAAGCTTAAGCGAGAGAGAGTTCCTTGCTGCGAAGCGAGGGCAATATGTCCGTAAATGAATACCGGACAAGTTTACACGGTTGTCTCGCTATGCTCCCGACGAGGTCAACACGGACCCAAAAAGGCGGGGAGCGTTTTCTTGATGGGTTGATTGGACCACCGAACTACCGGCTCCGCAGCCATACCTTCCGGATTTCGCCACGCCGTTAAACAAAGCGATCGGCCTAGAGAACAAGCGCGAGAGAGCTTGGGGAGCGAGAAACGCAAGTTTCAATCCCGGGTCGATCCCGCGGTCATACTCGCCCCCGCTTCGGCTACCATCAAAATACACCATTCCGCTGCGGAGGGCGGGGTGGTAAGCACCCCCGAGAATATGCGGTGCGGCGTTCTTTCCCGGCAGCCTCAACGGTTCAACCCGCAAACCCCACGCTCACCAAACTTCCAGCAGAACCGTCCCGCTCCTACCCCGGGTGCACCGGCAAGAAACACCACACCAGTGCAACCCAACGGATGCTTCAAATGTGGCGAGTTGGGGCATTATGCTAATAACTGCCCTAAGCGTGGAATGCAGACTCCCCAGAGGAGTAACATTCAGAAAGTGGGACATCCCTCAACTCCAGCACGCCCTGGAAGTGCAGGCACTCCAGGCAACAAAGCTCAGCAGAATTATGTGCGTAGTAGGGTGCACAACATGACTGTGGAGCAGGCACAAGACGCATCTGGGGTTGTACTTGGTACGTTCCCTATCGATTTCGTACCGCTGCGGTATTATTTGATTCGAGAGCTACGCATTCATTCATTACCGATCGGTTCGTAGCAAGGCATAATATGCCCGTGAGTCCGATGAAGAAACCCTTGCTTGTTAGTTCACCGGCGGTGATATGAAAGCCACCATCCGTGCCCCCAAGTAAACCTTAAAATCATGGGGATAGACTTTCCATCTAATCCGGTAGTCCTCAAATCCCTGGGGCATAGATGTAATCCTAGGGATGGATTGGTTAAGAAAGTATGATGGGGTCATCCGGTGCCGGGAGAAATCGGTCCATTTGACCGGCCCACAAGGGGACGGAATAGAATTTATCGCGACACCGTCACCTACGGGAAGGAGTTAGTGAATTCAATGAAAGGAAAAGTGTTGGAAGATATAAAGGTGGTGAATGAGTATCCGGATGTATTCCCCGATGACACCGGGTATGCCACCCGACCGAGACATTGAATTCGGTATCGAACTCTTACCCGGTATCGCTCCTATATCCAAAAGACCGTATAGAATGGATGTCAAAGATTTGGCCGAATTAAAGAAACAAATAGAGGAGTTGTTAAGTAAAGGATTTATCCGTCCTAGTTCGTCACCATGGGGAGCCCCCACACTCTTCGTAGATAAAAAGGATGGATCTAGGAGGATGTGTGTAGACTATCGATCTCTCAATGAGGTCACCATCAAAAATAAATATCCTTTACCCGGATAGAAGATCCGTTCGATCAAATGAGAGGAGCGAAAGTTTTCTCTAAGATAGATCCGCGATCCGGCTACCATCGCCTAAAGATCCGTATGGAGGACATTCCTAAAACGACTTTTACATCAAGATATGGTCCGTACGAGTTCACGGTGATGTCCTTTGGATTGACCAACGCTCCAAAGCATACTTCATGTATCCGATGAACAAGGTTTTCATGGAGTATCTTGATCGGTTTGTGGTAGTATTTATAGATGATATCTTAGTTTTCTCTCGGAACGAAGTAGAACATGAGGGACACTTGAGAGCGGTATTGCGTAAACTTTGAGAGCATCAGTTATACGCCAAGTTCAGCAAGTGTGATTTTTGGCTGAAAGAGGTCTCGTTTCTTGGGCACATCATCACAGACGGAGGAATTGCTGTAGACCCAAGTAAGGTTCAGGATGTGCTAAACTGGACTCCACCTAGAAATGTATCAGAAATCAGGAGTTTCCTCGGTTTGGCAGGGTACTACCGACGGTTTATAGAGGGATTCTCGAGAATCGTAAAACCACTCACTTCTTTGTTGGAGAAAGGAAAGGAGTTTAAGTGGGATGACAAGTGTCAAGCTAGCTTTGAAGAACTAAAGAAGAAAGCGACCCACGCACCGATGCGATAATGCCGATATACACAAAGGATTTGATGTGTATTGTGACGCGTCGAGGCAAGGACTAGGATGTGTTCGATGCGGGGAAGGAAAGGTGGTAGCATACGCTTCTAGGCAACTAAGGAAGCATGAACAAAACTATCCTACGCATGATGCGGAGTTAGCGACTATAGTGCACGCACCGAAAATTTGGAGACACTATATGATTGGAAACAAGTGTCGGATATTCACGGACCACAAAAGCTCGAAATACATCTTCACCCGAGAGAGATCTCAATCTCAGACAACGAAGATGGTTAGAGCTGATTAAGGACTACGATTTGGACATACAGTATCATCCAGGAAAGGCCAATGTGGTGGCAGATGCCTTGAGCCGTAAGAGCCAAGCAAACATGTTAGTAGCCCGATTAATGCCTCAAGAATTGTGTTGGGAAATGGCACGACTCAATCTGGGGATAGCTGCACCGAGCGAAAGTATGACCTTGGAAATGGAGTCAACTCTTGAACAAGAGATTAGAAAAGGGCAACTGGACGATGAAAAGATTAAGGGGTATAAGAAATTGATTGAACAAGGCAAGGTTCCAGAATTCAGAGAGGATGCACAGGGAACCATTTGGTTTAAGAACAGGATCTGCGTACCAGAAATCAAACACCTCCGTGAATCCATATTGAAAGAAGCACACGATTCAGCTCTCTCTATACATCCAGGAAGTACCAAGATGTACCAAGACCTAAAGCAGAAATACTGGTGGTACGGTATGAAGAAAGATGTTGCGGCTCATGTAGCACTATGCGACATATGCCAAAGAGTAAAAGCAGAGCATCAAAGGCCAGCAGGATTACTACAACCACTACGGGTACTCGAATGGAAGTGGGAAGAGATTAGTATGGACTTCATAGTAGGATTACCACGTACACGAGATGGATACGATTCGATATGGGTCATAGTGGACAGATTAACCAAAGTTGCACACTTCATACCGGTAAAGACCACATATTCAAGAACAAAGTTAGCAGAATTATACATATCAAAGATAGTCTGTCTACATGGGGTACCGAAGAAGATAGTATCAGATCGAGGCACTCAGTTCACGTCCCGATTCTGGCAGAAATTACATGAGTGCATGGATACAAAGTTAAATTTCAGCTCGGCATATCATCCACAGACAGATGGTCAAACAGAAAGAACGAATCAAATCCTAGAGGATATGTTAAGGGCATGTGCCTTGAAACATGGTGGAAGTTGGGATAAAAGCTTGCCATACGCAGAGTTCGCATACAACAATAGTTATCAGAGTAGTCTTAAGATGGCACCGTTTGAAGCTCGTATGGAAGGAAGTGCGAACGCCACCGTTCCGGAACCGGACGGGGGAAAGTCAACTCTTTGGTCCGGAAATAATAAAAGAGGCGAAAGACAAGTGGAGATAATTCGGGAAAATCTCAAGATTGCTCAATCCAGACAAAAGAGTTATGCAGACCCTAAGAGAAGAGAAGTGATATTTGAAGTCGGGGATTATGCATATCTGAGAGTGTCACCTATCCGAGGCCTTCGAAGGTTTAATATCAGAGGGAAGTTATCGCCCCGCTTTATCGGACCTTTTCAAGTCTTGGAAAGACGTGGTGAAGTAGCTTATCGGTTGGAGTTGCGGAACGTTTGGCAGGTGTCCACGATGTGTTCCACGTTTCTCAGTTGAAAAAGTGCACGAGTGAGGTCAGAGTAGAACATTTACCATTGGAAGAACTTGAGGTAAAGGATGACCTAACATACAAGGAACACCCGGTTAAAATCTTGGATACCTCCGAAAGGGCTACTCGCAGTAAGGTCATTAGGATGTGCAAAGTACAATGGAGTCACCACTCAGAGGATGAGGCTACCTGGGAAAGAGAGGACGAACTTAAGGAAGAATTCCCTCGATTTGTTCTCTAATCTTCCTGAATCTCGGGACGAGATTCTCTTTAAGGGGGTAGGATTTGTAACACCCTAAAAATTCCATCACTAAAATATTATAGCAACAAATGGCTAGGTTTAAAATTTCCTTAAGGATATAAAATAAATCATCAAACAAATTGGCTTTTAAATATAATAAACATCACTAAAATAATTTAGAGAAAATAAGTGCTTGTGCATCATGATTTGAATGCATGGATTTTTGTTTGATTTGAGTGTGAATGTTTGAAAAATGAATTTGAAAGAAATTTGAAAAAAAAAAACAAACAAACCTCTCTCTCTCCCTCTCTCCCTATTCTTCTAGCCCGGCCCACGAAGTCCCGGTGCCGGGCCGGCCTTTTCTCTCTTCTTTCCCCGCGCAGCAAACCGGCCCAACGGCCCGGATCTTCACCCCGCCGGCCCAAGCACCCCACCCCTTCCCTTTTCTTTTTGCTTTAGCCGCCGACGGGTGGGACCGGCCGTCGGGCCCGTCTCCCTCCTCCGGCCGGGTCGCCCACGCCGCATCCCGCGCGCCGCCGGCCGTTACCGGCCGGATCCATCTATCCCCCGCCATCAAGACCTCGTATTTGAGCGCGGTGATGCCCCACCTTCAATTCCCCTCTCTTAATTCGACCGTTATCGCTCTTTAACCCCCTCCCCCCCTTAACTCCCCATTCAACCGTGGCCATCAATGGCCATGGCCGCCGAGAAACCGCCTCCCGGCGCCCCTCGCCCCTATATAAACCCCCCCCAAGGCACCCCCGCTACCCCCCTTCGCTTCATACCGAGTCCCGGCGCCCTCCCGTGCTTTAGCCACTTGCGCCACCGCCGTGCACCGAGCGCCGCCGCGCCATCGCCGCCGCCCGAGCCCGTCCGTCGCCGGTAAAGCCCCCGGACCCCCCTCAATCTTTTCCCCTTCGCACGTTCAAGCTAACCGGCGCATCACATTGAGCCCGTAGGCCCTCAAGCACCCCAGGCGCAGCTCGCCGTCGCCGCCCGTGGAGTTCGGTCGCCGGAGCTGATTTGCGCCGTCGCCGCTTCTCCGTCCAATTCCCGTCCGCCAGAGCACCTACACGCTGTAAGGATCCCATCCCCGCCCTAATCTTTGCTTGTGCCCGACCATAGCGCCGCCGCCGCTTGGCCGGCCGCCGGCCGTCCGCCCCCATGGATGCCCGCCTCGGCCGTTGCCTTAATCCACCCGTGCAAGCATGCGATCGAGTTCGCGGTGTTCCCGGCTACGCTTAGATGGCTTTTCCGCGCGTTTTCGTGGCCGGGAGCCCTTTCCGGTCGTCGCCGGTGACCCTAAGCCCGCGCGCGCGCGCGCGCCGCGCGCCGCCGCCGCCGGCGCGGGCGCCGCCCCCCGGCGCACGCGCGCGTGGATGGCCACCGGATCGGCCATCCACGGCTCGGATCGTTTGGACCCCGCGGGTCAAACCGTGGGTAACGGTCAACCCGAGACCGTTTTGCTAAAGAGCCCCCCAACCCTTTTGCAATCGCAAGCCGGTCCTCCCACCTTTAAAGACCTTTACATTTCGGTCCCGAATTTTGTATTCCAGCCCCTCGTTTTTATTAAATCCTTGCTCAGAGGTCCTTAGCAGCCCTTTTAGAGTTTAAACCTTCTGTTTTTAATTTTATTTATGTTTTAGTCCCTGTTTTCTTGCTGTTAGGCCCCTGAATAGTTTAGTTTATCGCAGATTAGTCCTTAGACCTTGTTTTTAGCGTAACTTCTTCGTTATAGCTCCGTTTTTAGCGTTCTTGTAGTCCTTGCGATCGTCTCAGCGAGCCCGTCGTTTTAGTAGCATGTTTTTAGTCTTTAGGATTGTTTGGTGATCTGTTTTATTTATTGTATGCTTTATGTGTGCATCGTAGATATCGTGCTGTTTCATCCGAGCCACCTCTCGGGGACGATCGGGAGCTTTTGTTTGAAGAAGAAGAAGTTTTTCCGTAGTTGAGGAAGGCAAGTGGTCTTCTCCCCCCGCATGATCTCTTTTTGTCCTATATAATTGCATAACAAATTAATGTTTACTTTATGTTACCAATGCATTAAATTGACGGGAAACCTTTTTAAGGACATACCTAGAATCTTTTACCCCGATCCTTGGCCTAGCCCTTTTAAATAAAGTTTTGGGTAGAAAAACGCTAGTTGCTTAACATGGGTTGGACAAATGGGTCTTTTATGGAAAAATGATACATGGCTTATAGTTGACGTTTTGGGTAATGCAAGAGCACTTGAATTAATCGGAACATGGAGAACCACCCAAGAAAACATGCGCAACCACGGTGTTACATGGCTCGACCTTAGCCGAATAATTAGGTGTGCGATCGTACTAGTGGCCCTTTTCCGAAAGGAGCGAGAGGGGGATCCGGGTTGCGGGGGGTATAGCCCGGCCCTTTTGGGGTAGTAGCCTTTGCTAAGGTGCCGACCACTAGGGAGGGTTATGGTCCGCCCCGATCCGTAACTATGCGGGTCGTTAGTCTTTTGCATGCCTTTGTAAAGGCTTCGTAGCGTCCCTATGCAATCACACCTCGGAAGTGTGGTATGGTGCTTGGCCGCATCGCATGGTTGGGTTTAAAGTTCTTCGGAGCTTTTACGCGAGTCCGTGGGTAAAGTGTGCAAACCTCTGCGAGTGTAAAGGCGATCGATCAGCCGTGCTCACGGTCATGAGCGGCTTGGACCCTCACATGATTAATAAACTTAAAGATGAGATAAATCGTGGTTGGAGAAGCTCGTTGAGCTTGGGTTGTTTTGGCTATTAAGTTTCTCTTAAGTGGGTTGGTACGAACTTACACCTAGTAACTAGGAGTTCCTTAATTAAAACTTGTTCAACATTAAAATGCTAACCGCTGCAAAACCTTAGCCTACCCTTGATAGCCTTGCATTTTCCCCCACTTGCTGAGCTCCAACCATAAGTGTGCTCAGCCTTGCCTATCGCTGTTCAGAGGAGAACTTTGGAGGGGAGTTCTACGATGACTTCGATGAGCTGTGAGGCTTGCGGACCCCCAGTCAAGTGCCTGTGGGAGCGGAAGACGAGGACTCGACGAGTAGTTATCGTTTTCCGTTGTTAGAGACCTTCGAGTCTCCCCGCATGAGTGTAATAAGAGGTTAAACTTTGAAATACGTTTGTAAAGCTGTTTATGGTATTTCACTCATTTTTGTCTATCATATGTGTGTGAACCGATCACGGCGCACATATGAGATGCACTTGGTTCCTCTTCGGAAATCGGGTGTGACGGCGCTCCAACCGACCTCCCACTACTATAAGAAGGACCCACCACTCGCTGGAGCAAGAGACACACCGCAGGAGCTTCACTATTGTCCACTTTTGTATCTTAGAGTAGGAAGTAGTGTAGTTGGGAGTTAGAGTCGAATCGAGCTAGTCTCGGGGTTCCGGAGAAGTCTTCTTCAGAGTTCGGGTACTACTATTGTATCTTCCCTTTTATTTATGACTTAAGTGCATTTCAAGTTATCTTTCTATCTTACATTTCAAGTCAATTACATTCAGCTTGTACTTAGCTACTAGAAGCTTTATTCTTGGTCTAGACTAAAGTTAGCTTTGTCTTGGTTAGCTTAGTTCTCTTGAACCCTGTAGTGTTGTGGTTGTTCTTCGCTTGATCTCCGGTGTTTTACAGGAGAGAGAGGCCTTTCTCTAAAGGCCTTAGGGAAGGTTCTAAGGTTCGTTGTGAGCGCGGTGCTCAGAACTTGCCTTAGTCTTAGATTGGTGTCTGGGTGCCTTGGCACGTCGCGTGGCTCGTCACGCGGCTCGTCGTCGACTACTTCGCCTACGCCGTGCGTCCGGGTGCCTCGGTATGTCGCGCGGCTCGCCACGCGGCTCGTCGTCGACTACTTCACCTACGTCACACGTCCGTTGCTTCGGCACGTCGCGCGGCTTGTCGCGTGTCTCATCGTCGACTACTTCGCCTCGCACAGGCTCGTCGTCGACTACTTCCCCTACGCCGCGCGTCCGGATGCCTCGGCATGTCGCGCGGCTCGTCGTTGACTACTTCGCTTCACGTAGGCTCGTCGTCGACTACTTCGACTACGCCGCACGTCCAGGTGCCTCGGCATGTCGCGCGGCTCGTCACGCGGCTCGTCGCGTCGCTCGTCATCGACTACTTCGCCTCCGCAGCGCGTCCGGGTGCCTCGGCACGTCACGCGACTCGTCACGCGGCTCGTTGTCGACTACTTTGACTACGCCACGCGTCCAGGTGCCTCGGCATGTCGCGCGACTCGTCACGCGGCTCGTCGCACTGCTCGTCGTCGACTACGTCACCTACGCCGTGTGTCCCGGTGCCTCGGCACGTCGCGCGGCTCGTCACGCGGCTCATTGTCGACTACTTCGCCTACGCCGCGCGTCTGGGTGCCTCGTCACGTCGCACGGCTCATCACGCGGCTCATCGTCGACTACTTTGCTTCACGCAGGCTCGTCGTCGACTACTTCGCCTACACCGCGCGTCGGGGTGCCTCGGCACGTCGCGCGCTCGTCACGCGGCTCGTCGTCGACTACTTCACCTTACGTCGCGCGTCCGGGTGCCTCGGCACGTCGCGCGGCTCGTCACGCGGCTCGTCGTCGACTACTTCACCTACGTCGCGCGCCCAGTTGCTTCGGCACGTCACGAGGCTTGTCGCGTGACTCATCGTCGACTACTTCGCCTTGCACAGGCTCGTCGTCAACTACTTCGCCTACACCGCGTGTCCGGGTGCCTCGGCACGTCGCGCGGCTCGTCACGCAGCTCGTCGTCGACTACTTCGCTTCGCGCAGGCTTGTCGTCGACTACTTCGACTACGCCACGCGTCCAGGTGCCTTGGCATGTCGCGCGGCTCGTCACGCGGCTCGTCGCGCCGCTCGTCGTCGACTACTTCGCCTCCGCCGTGCATCCGGGTGCCTCGGCACGTCGCGCGGCTCGTCACGCGGCTCGTCGTCGACTACTTCGACCGCGCGGTGCGGAAGGACCGATACGGCAAACCGAGAGAGGGGGGGAGTGAATGGGAGCCGATAAAAATTCTTCTCGAAGGAGATGAGAACTCCAACAAGACGAACGCGGCTTCCAACACACGTCTCCGACTCACTACCAAGGTTGGTCAAGCCCACGTAGCCACCGGAGTGCCACCGGACCTAGGAACCAACACGCAACCTTCCGACCCGAGAAACGCGGCGGAAAAACCAAACCTCGAGTCTACAGACTCACACGGTCGACCGGTGAGCACCACCGGCCGACCGGTCCCCGCCGGTGAAGCCGAGCAACTTCCACTAAGTGGCTCTACACCGGTCGGACCGGTGAGACACACCGGTCGGACCGATGGCGGACCGAAAGCCCCCAAGGCACCAAACGAGCCAACCGACCAACAAACGGACCCAAACTCGAAACAGCGAAGCAACACGGGACAACAACAAACACACCAAGACGTTCACCCGAGCAAAAACCCACAAGGGCTCGCACCGGTCGGATCGGTCAAGAGCACCGGTCGGCCCGGTGTAGCACGGGCGGCTCGGGATGAACAAGACCCGCGGGTCAACTCCCCCAAATCCAAATCTCGATCTCCCGAATCGCTCCACGGGCTTGAACAAGACTTTGGGGATATCAGGAACACCTCATGAGGAGTCCATAGCCAAGTTTAATCCCACCAAATCTCGTCCAAAAAGGAGGAATCGAAGAAATCCCGCCGAAAGCACTTCCAACCCAAGAACTCAAGAAACCCCAAAATCGAGCACTTTTACTCACGGATTTGGGAGGGGAATCACGGCCCAAAGAACCACGAAGGGTTCCCACAAATTTCCCCCATCAAATCCCCAAGAGAAAAGTCCCGAAAACAACCCAAAGAAATCACCGAGAGAGGGCTCCGAAAATCACCACCAAGAACAACCGGGGAAAACACATCCAAACCTTGAGGAACCACGCCGAATCATCTATACATGAAACAAAGGTTCGTACAAGGTCTAGCAAGCCGCCCGATCATCCATCCCTCTCTACAAGATCTCTCCGTGAAGCTCTCTTGCTAGTCCTAAGGAAAACCTAAGGAAAATAGGTGGAAAATAGGAAAACTAATGAGCTAGGGTTCCAAGAGTTGGCTGCCATCCTCTCACCTCTTGGGTTATATGGAGGCAACCGAATGTCTAAAATGCCCTTCTCTACTAACTAGGGATACAAGCCCCTCAAGGGCGGATTTGGAATTCTTGATGTCTTCACCATCGGACGGATGCCCGGCGACCGCACCCGCGTAGCCTCGACGCAAGCCATGCGATCCCGACGCGTGTCCTCCGCTTCGAAGATTCCGGACTGCGTCGTCGCACACCGGTCAGACCGGTGCTCCTCACCGGTCGACCGGTCCCCACCGGTCGAGCCGGTCGACCCACCGGTCAGACCGGTCTGGTGCCGCTGCACCTCCGTCTTCGGTTCTCCGGTCTTGGCTTTGTGGATCAACCAAGGAACCCGGTGGTTTTACGGTGAACCACCGGAAACCCCGCGAACTCGGTGTAGCCTCCGCCAATCTCCACTCATGACTTGGCTCCCACGTAGTCCCGGCTCGACCTTGGTTTTGAGGCTCAACCAAGAAACCGTCCACGACTTCATCTTGTTGTTCATGCCACCATGCGGCCCGCACTTGACCCCCGCCGGCCACCGGGTCCCTCGAACAAAGCCTACTTGTCTTCTCCACACCGGAGGCCTCACCGGCGACGACCTTTCGCGCTTGTTCTTCACCCGCACCAACACGAGTCAAGCCGCAACCCGCACCTCGCAATACTTAGCCAAGAATCGGTCCACACGGCGTTGTCAATCACTCATCACACAAGGAAGCGACCATCCACCGGTCCTCGAACCACACATGGTCCTCAAGTGCGTCCAGGTGCCTCGACATGTCGCGCGGCTCATCGCGCCGCTCGTCATCGACTACTTCGCCTATGCCGCGTGTCCGGGTGCCTCGGCACGTCGCGCGGCTCATCACGCGGCTCGTCGTCGACTACTTTGCTTCACGCAGGCTCGTCGTCAACTACTTCGCCTACGCCGCACGTCCTGGTGCCTCGGCACATCGCGCGGCTCGTCACGCGCTCGTCATCAACTACTTCGCCTATGCCGCGCGTCCGGTTGCGGCACGTCGCGTGGCTTGTCGCGTGACTCATCGTCGACTACTTCGCCTCGCGTAGGCTCGTCGTCGACTACTTCGCCTACGCCGCGCGTCTGGGTGCCTCAACACGTCGCGCGGCTCGTCACGTGGCTCGTCGTCAACTACTTCGCCTCGCGCAGGCTCGTCGTCGACTACTTCGCCTATGCCGCGCATCCGGGTGCCTCGGCACGTCGCGCGGATCGTCATGCGGCTCGTCGTCGACTACTTCACCTACGCCGCGCGTCCGGTTGCTTCGGCACGTCGCGCGACTTGTCGCGTGACTCATCGTTGACTACTTCGTCTCGCGCAGGCTTGTCGTCGACTACTTCGCCTGCACCGCGCGTCTGGGTGCCTCAGCACGTCGCGCGGCTCATCACACGACTCGTAGCACCGCTTGTCATCAACTACTTTGCCTACGCTGCGTGTCCGGGTGCCTGGGCACGTCGCGTGGCTCATCTCGCCGCTCGTCGTCGACTACTTCACCTCCGCCGCGCGTCTGGGTGCCTCGGCACGTCGCGCGGCTCGTCACGCGGCTCGTCGTCGACTACTCCGTGCGCCGCGACTTCCTCTTGCGGCCACACTGGCTCTACTTTAGCCACGTCGTGCATCGTGACTACTTGTCTCGTGGCAACACTGGCTCTACTTCGAGTACACCGCGCGCCGCCGCGACGTCGTCTTCCGGTCGCATCGCGTCGACCATTCATCTCGACTAATTTTCCAAACTAGTCGGGAACGTCAGTCACGCCCCCAACAACTGGTCGGAATCAACTCTGACTAGTCAACTTCAGCAACAACCGTCCCGGCTCCATCGCCGACCGCCACGGCTTCATCAACAGTCTTCCCAAGCAGCAACAACTAAGTCATTTATTTAAATGATTATTGTTTTCTTTTCTTGGCTTGTTCTCCTCTTCATGTAGGACTACTTGCCAACTACTCATTTGTGTACGCTTCTCGGCGGGTTTTCATGGGAGCTACACTCTGCTGACTACTCTTGGGGTATAACAATCAAGTCACCACGAGCCTACTTCATCAACTCGGGGGCTATCCCAAGGAGGCAGTTTCTAAAGTCCGCTACGCGCGGCAATCTAAAGTCGACTTCTAAAGTCGCATTCTAAAGTCCGCTTCGTGCGGCAACTTAAAGTCGACTCCGGTCGCATCTTCGCCTGCTTCGGTGGCATACTATGTGTGTAAGCTTCGATGGAACCTAGCTGTAAGTGGCCCTCGGGTCTTGGCGACGATGGAACCTAGCTGCACATGGTCTTCACGCTCTGTACCATGGGTCCAAGTACCCTAAGTACTCGCACTCCGTACCTTGGGTCTGAAATCCATGGCCCAGGTACACAAGTCGACTCCGGTCGCACCTTCAAGTCCACTACGCTGGCAACCGTACCTTGGGTCTGAAATCCATGGCCCAAGTACACAAGTCGACTCCGGTCGCACTGTTGACGGTGAATTTCCGTCAACCTAGAGTACTTGTTATACATTGGTTTCGATTATGATTTGCAACTAACCCGCCACTAGGCATACTAATGATGTAACAAGTTCACACTTGCATGTCGATTTTGGAGTTTGTTGTTTACGCAGGAAATTAACGTTAAAGAGGAGACTTTCGGGATAAGTTCATCAAGCACTTCAAGAGAAGATCATGAAGCCCGTCACAAGTCAAGACACGTGATGAACATGACTCCAAATGACCCGAGGACCGAAGCGTCAACGTGCAAGTCTTCAGGGACTCAACCAGAAAACAGCGAAGCTTGCATAGCAAGGATTCAAGCCTTAACCATGAAGGAAACGACATCAAAGGCCCACATGTAAGTGCACACAAATAAGGGATCACGCGAGAAGCAACCGGGGAGGAAACCGGGGCCGAACCGGGCCGAAATGGGCCTGGGCCGGCCGGCCTGGGCCGACCGGCCCAGCCCACTCCGGGGCCGATTCACCCTCCCTTTTTCCCTAGGTGCTTGTCTATAAATTGTCTCTGCCTCCGCCGGCCGCCACGTCCATCCATCCACAGGAACTCGGTGAAACCTAGGAGAGAGCGACGACGGCCGCCGCGAGTCCTCGAAGTCGTCTAGGAGATGGCCTAGGCCTACCCTAGCCGCCATGGCCGCCTTGCACGGTTGAGCCATGGTGGAGTTTCAAAGCTAGTTGAGGTCATCAACGGTATGTACACAGTGGAGATGATCTAAACGCATTTATTATGTGAGTAAAGTACTTCATGTCATCCGATCTTTTAGCGACTCGATTCCTCCCTTGATGATTTTGTTTTCTTCTTGGTTTTGCTTCTTCCCCAGTCTAGTCTATAGCTAAATGGCATAGGGTGCTCTTGTAGCCGCGGTGGCTAGAGGTGCATACCGGACCGACCAAGTGATTTCAACTTGTTCTTATCGAACTCGCCCTAGACTACCAGCATGAAAAGGAGTATGTTGTGACAGAACGGGGGCTCTAAAAGGCGGGCGTTTTCGGAATCGGACCGGAGGATAGTAGTTTAAAGATGGCTTTGGATGAGATGCATGTCACGCGTGCTCTTTTGGCTAGAACTACGACTAGAAGATGATAGGCATTAGTTTCCCTTGTTTGCTCTTTACCTTGTCTACATTCATGGATGCGATCAACCTTATGCTATAACTCATACATCTCTAAGGTTTATCTTCTTATGCAATCAATGCTTCATGTTAGGCTAGATCAATAGGTTAGATGGAGAATCCTAGGAGTTTGCTTCCAATCCTTGGATTGACAAATCTAGGGAGGACCCTCCTTGGTGAAAAAGGCACCAAGTCACCCGTAGGCTTGCGGTGAACTTGAGCACGGTTTTGAACCGTCAACAAGCCCCTTTTTCTGGTGTTGTTGCCGGGGATTGGCAACTCGAACCCTAGGCGATCCATCTATCTCTTTGACTAACCCTAATTTTTATTATTGCATATATGCTTGCTTTCTTGTTTGTGTCTTTGAAAGTAGGTGAAAAGCTAGACACAAGACGTTCGAGAAATTCACATCCACTCCAACAAGATGATGACCACGTCAAGATTCACTCTTTAGTGGTAGGTGCTAACTTTTGTTAGTGTCCCATCATCCACTATTGAGTCCACACCCTACACGAGTGATGTTGAACAAGGTGTGTCAATGTGTCAATTAAAGTTTTAAGACTAATGTTTTGTGGAGGTTTGTTTGTCCAAGCAATAGGTGTTGGAAGCAATCACGTTGCGTGAGAAGCACCCGTCACTTTGGCTAAAGCAAAATCATGACTTAAAGCCAAAGGAGACGCGATGTAACGCCCCGAAGACCACAAGATCAAGGTCGTCAACATCGGATCATTTCACAAGAAGTTTCTGTTCCCATCAATTTCTGCACAACCTCAAGGGAGAACAACAGGATATCTTTGGATATTTAGAAGCCCCATGAAGTTACGCTTCCAACGAATCAAGAATCAAGTCAATTGGAGGTTCCTACAAGCGAGTATGGCCGAATTACCGAAGGTTGCGCGTTCTGAAATTTTCTGGACAACATGCAAGCGCGGAAACAAAACTGCCATAGCTCCCTCATTTGGGCTCCGATTAAGATGAATGAGTACCCATTGGAAAGGTAATTTTATAAAGTTTTCAATGGAACAAGATTTTTGTATATGTTCTGTTATGTACACAGGGGAAAATCCACGAAAAAGAGGCAGCAGCACACGATGAGGACATGATAGTGGAGATGAGGACGACGACAACGAAAAGAAGCTTGGGCAACGCTTCCATTGGACCACACGAGATGAAATTCAGAAGTTTGGAACAAAACAAAGACCCCAAGAGCATTGGCAAAAGAAGGCACGAGTTGGCAACATCCGACGCTAGGAGATGTTAGAAGCAAATCACCATGGATTACACACAAATGATGGCATCCAATGGCGCGGATACTCTGGGCTCTCACACGAAGGATCATGGAGTTACATGAAGATATTTGAGACATGTGTGAAGTCCCACAAATGAATAAGAAGAGTGAGTCCACACAAGGCAACCTTGATGATGTGTGGCACGAACTAAGGAATTGCGAAAAGACGATACAAGCCACCGATCATTGAAGATTGTTTGCTTTCAACTCCGAGAGACCACTCACGATGGAAAGCTCAAAGGCCAAGGTAAAAATTAACCTCTCAAGACACTTTTGGAGATGATAATATTCCTTTGATATATCTATGATTCATATCCAATAGTTAGGTAGATTCAATCCTATGCCTTATTCTTATGATAATCATGATAGGCTAGAATTTCTTGAGAGTGATAAAGAGTCTTTGTTGTGCTTAAAATTTGTTACATGCTTAATGAACCTTTGCCTAATGAGAGCTTAGTGCTGAATAAGAAAACTTATGCTATAATTAATCACAACTTACTTTGTCATAAATTATGGTTATGGAAGCGTTTGTTTGCAATATGATTTGTAAATCTTGGACTTGCTTTGTGCTCGGTCAAGCTAGTGACCTTAAAAGAGCAAATTGTGGGAGAAATCCCAAGTTTCACTAACCACGCAGGGCATTAAATATAAATTAAGATGAGAGAAGTCATACCCAAAGTAATTGCAAACCTGTGCATCACCGTCATCGAACCTCAAAAACGTACGTCGCTGTTTTCATCAATTTTGAGGACCTGGTCAGACATGTTCACGGAAGAAAAAGTTGAAAATCATAAGCTCCATCAAGTTCCGGTTCCAACGCATCCAAGATTGATGAATTTGAAGACCCGTACAAGGAGATATGGCAAAAACATTGAGCGATGTGCAGTCTGAAATCAGCTTGGACAAATTGCAGCACCGGAGTAGAACGGGCATAACTCACTCGATCGGAGTCCGTTGGGGGTGAATAAATACTTGATGGAAAGACAATTTCATGTGCCACACATGGAAGCTATTGTTTTCTACATGATCTGATCTGGACAGAGAGGAAAATTTGTGAAAGAAGAAGCAGCGATAAAGTGCGATGGAGAAGGTGATGATGATGCAAGGAGACGATTGGGCAAGCTTCTCATCGAGCATAAGTGATCGTGTCAAGCATGGAGAGTGGATCAATGCTGCATGAACACCTTCAAATCTTGCATGAAGGATCATGGGTTTGCAACAATAAGAATGTATGTGAGAAAGTCGAGCTCTATGACTTTAAATGAAGCGCTTTGCGGGAGACAACCCGGTTTTTATTTATATATATACATGACCGTCTACATTGTGCTCTTTAATCGAACCATCAAGTAACATTGTACCATTGCTCTAATAAAAACCATAACACCATGTTGTATGATCTAATTGCTATTGAGGGAGCGCTTTGTTATTTGATCTCAAAACCTTGTAGACCTTTTTTTGTGTGCCTATTAGAGTTTAGAGTCTTTTTCTTTTGTTTCTTTTTAGAGAGATATATGAAGTTGGCACCATCCTTTGATTCTAAACTCGTGGCTAGTTAATTTAGTCTAACATTTGTTTTTGTTTTAGACCACCGCATATCATGTCTTATCATTTTGTTCATCCATGTTATGTTGCATTGCATGTTTGATTTGATCTAATTTTTTGTCCAACCAACCTAAGCCTTCCCATAGCCCCCACAAAAAACCATAGCCAATAGAGGTAGGATTGATTGTGTACCGTTTGCCGTCCGGGATGAACAAGTCTATCTCTTTCCTCTCTTCTAACTAAAAACTTTGACTAGCTTCCCCATAAAATCCTTAGAAAAACCTTTCACACCTTTAGCCATCATAAAACCATAGGTTAGTTTTTCATTAAATGACTCGTAGCGCCACCTTAGTTAGAATTTCTACACTTGACTTCCTCTCTTCAAAATCATTGTTTGAGCCAAAATATATATATATATGATACCCATAACCTACCCTTAAACCTTGTTAGTTTGGTTGATTGATTCTTTTCGATGGGTGACTTCCTTGTTGACAATGCTTACTTTGTATGAAGTGTGAGATCAAGCTTTGTCCTTTGCTTATTATAGACCACATCGAAAGTGTTTTTCAAACCTTGCTAATGTTTGTTTGTGCTAACTTTCTGCATTTGTATTTTACATCCATCTCTTTGTCATCATCCACTTTATGTTAGCTTGGGACCTTTTGTGAAACTTTATGATGAATGTTTTCATATCCATGTTAATGCTTGTCAACATGCGTTACTACTTTTTGCAATCTTGTGTAAACATGATGTTTAGACATGATTGGAGACCACCATCATTCAGTCCTATATCCTGAGCTATCATGTTGCATTAGTTGGTTTATAAACTTAGCAATGCGCCATACTTTTCTTGCACTATAAAGAATTGTTAATCTTGGGATAAGCATGATGTTTTGACCATGGTTAATAAATCTTTATGGCGAGGGAGAAGTTTGGCATCCACTTTGTAAGCATGGAGCTTAGAATTTGGCATAAACATTGTTTTGTTTTGATACCATCCAATCATTTGCATACACACTTGCACTCACGTACAGTCATTAGTATTTTCGCTAGATTAACTATGCCACAAGTGAAGATCGTAGGGATGTCATGATTTGTTGGCATAGGGTGAGTATTCCCGACCATCACCTCGGGGTACTTTGTACATTATAGTTATTTTGCAGGTATGGTGAATCGCTCCCATGAGTTCGTGATAAAAGCTGAAATCAAGATCATCAACACCTCCAAAATCTCGAAAGGAGCACTGCTGTTTTCATCAAGATTAAGCACATGTTCAGAGATGTACAAAAGGAAAAAATTGGATATTCAAGTGCTCCATTAAGTCTACTTTCCAATGCATCAAGAATCAACATTTTAGGAGACCTGTGTAAGAAGTTACAACCAAATCTTTGGGCGTCACACATTCTGCACCAACAAAGTAAAAAGGGCGTAACTCTCTTGTTCGGAGTCCGATCGGGATGAATGACCACTCGTTGGAAAGATAATTTCAAAACTCTGCAATGGAGCTATTATTCAGTACAAGCTCAGTTCTGGAAGTAGAAGAAAAACTCGTGGAAGATGAACTAGCAATAAAGGACAACATGGAAGAATGAGAAGATGGGATGATAAACAATTGGGATCAAGGCTCGTGGCAAAGGGCGGATATTGAAGGATGAACAAAGGCAACAATGTGATGATAATCTCCTCGCATGGCAGTAGGACTTCAAGAATTTTAAGATGGTTCATCATCTTCCGTGCCTAGCAACATGCTAAGCATGGGGGAAGACTTGGTGGACGAAAGAAGACCGCATGGAGTTCAAGGATCGCGGTTGCTACAGATGCCGATCTTGCTTCTTCCATGCTAGGCACAATGCTTAAGCATGGGGGAGGGTGCGCTACATCACAAGCATCAAAGGACAGTAACAATTCCTCAACCCTCTCTTTGTCCTTGCCTTTCTAAATGCTTGTATATATGTATATGCCTTCAACAATCTTAGATGAAACTTTTGTATGTCTCTCATTAAATAACATGGCTTCTAGGAGTACAACCTAGTTTTAGTTTTTGTTTATTTTCATCACCTTGTGCTCACCATGATGAAATAATTTTGGCTTGATCTTGCTCGTTGATATATGATGACCGTTGCCACTTTGTTTAAACTTTATGCTTGTTTATGTGTGATTAAGATATTGCTCTCCCTAATACAAATCTGAAATTAATCAAATGCTAGCTTAATCTTTTGTGGAGGTCATGATAAAAATAAATACCCATGGTTTCTTTTATGCTCTCAACTTTGGATGGGTCGAAGAACATATTACTTTTTGCTTAAAAGTCATGCTAACCTTGTCATTAATACCTCTTGCATTTTGTTGTACCTATCCAAAGCCTTATATATTGAGTGCAACCATAGATTACAAGAGTTATTGTTGGGTGAATTGATTCAACGCTCGATTCTTCGGCTAGTAACTAAGAAGCTGGTCATTCCGTTTTTTGCGTAACTTATCTTTTGCTAGCCTATTCTATCCGTGCATTGTGGGCCACATCGGAAGCTTTGCAAATCTCGCCGGATATCCACCCTTTGAACCAACATCATCTTTTGTGTTAACCTCCTTGACCTACCTACCTGTCACTTGAGTATGGAGACGACACGTCACAAGAAGGTGCTTCAAAGGGAAGATTCAAGTTCCCTCTCATCAAACATCTGGTATCTACATTAACACCACTTCCTCTTTGCTCGGGGACGAGCAAACGTCTAAGCATGGGGGAGGAGGTAGGTACTATGCAAATTAGAGTTCTAGGGGAGATAAAAAATGAATAAGATAAGAGGACAAAATAAAAAAATAAAAAATCCAAGTACCTCACATGTCAAAAAAAAGAAGAAACAACGGAGGAAAATATACCTCACATGTCAAAAGAAAAGAAGAAAAAAAGGAGGAAAATAAGAAAAAGAAAAAGAAAAAAATAGAGTAATAATAATCTCCCCCGGTTCTCTAGTTGCTTAAGGATTTTCCAAGGACTTCAAGATGAAGACCCATACTCATTTTTCCAACCATGTGCAATCCGATAACGAGGACTTCGTTGGGGCCTCGGGATCATTCTTTGCCATTGCACATGTCCACCGATCTAAAAGTGTGAGTTCTTTCTCTTCCCCCTTCTTGTGAACATTATTTTTCCAATGACCTTTTTGACGAGTCATGATAAGTCCATGAGAAGCTTGCCTTGTTTTGATAATAGTCTAACTTTAGCATCTTGGTAGGATAAAAACTTTCCTATGAGCTCCAAATAAAACCCTTCCACCTACAAACATGAGAGGGAAAGGATATAGATCAAGTAGACTTGAGAGTGTTGTGAGATGAGAGTTCATGAGCAAGATGCAAGAAGGTTTAAATTTTTGTACTTGGTTTAGCTCTTTTATTCACCATGTTCTTCACTTCAAAAGTTTCTAAGACCTATTCGAATTTTGTGGAGCATGATTGATTACTTGTGGAAAGAGCTTAAAATATATCTACCCTCCATAGTGATGAAAGCTAGTTACATTATCGAATTTTAACAAATATAAACTTGGAGAGCATTATGCTTTCTCATGTGTGATCAAGTGCAGGGTATGAACAATGAAAGGCAATGCTGACATCCATTGAAAACTTACTCAAGGACGAGCAAGGTTTAAGCATGGGGGAGATGTTGACAGTGAATTTCCATCAACCTAGAGTACTTGTTATACATTGGTTTCGATTATGATTTGCAACTAACCCGCCACTAGGCATACTAATGATGTAACAAGTTCACACTTGCATGTCGATTTTGGAGTTGGTTGTTTACGCAGGAAATTAATGTTAAAGAGGAGACTTTCGGGATAAGTTCATCAAGCACTTCAAGAGAAGATCATGAAGCCCGTCACGAGTTAAGACACGCGATAAACATGACTCCAAATGACCCGAGGACCAAAGCATCAACGTGAAAGTCTTCAAGGACTCAACCAGAAAACAGCAAAGCTTGCATAGCAAGGATTCAAGTCTTAACCATGAAGGAAATGATGTCAAAGGCCCACATGCAAGTGCACACAAATAAGGGATCACGCGAGAAGCAACCGGGGAGGAAACCGGGGCCGAACCGGGCCGAAATGGGCCTGGGCCGGCCGGCCTGGGCCGACCGACCCAGCCCACTCCGGGGCCGGTTCACGCTCCCTTTTTGCCCTAGGTGCTTGTCTATAAATTGTCTCTGCCTCCGCCGGCCGCCACATCCATCCATCCACAGGAACTCGGCGAAACCTAGGAGAGAGCGACGACAGCCGCCGTGAGTCCTCGAAGTCGTCTAGGAGATGGCCTTGGAATACCCTAGCCGCCATGGCCGCCTTGCACGGTTGAGCCATGGTGGAGTTTCGAAGCTAGTTGAGGTCATCAATGGTATGTACTCGGTGGAGATGATCTAAACGCATTTATTATGTGAGTAAAGTACTTCATGTCATCCGATCTTTTAGCGACTCGATTCCTCCCTCTGTGATTTTGTTTTCTTCTTGGTTTTGCTTCTTCCCCAATCTAGTCTATAGCTAGATGGCATAGGGTGCTCTTGTAGCCGCGGTGGATAGAGGTGCATACCGAACCGACCAAGTGATTTCAACTTGTTCTTATCGAACTCGCCCTAGACTACCCGCATGAATATGAGTACGTTGTGACAGAACGGGGGCTCTGAAAGGCGGGTGTTTTCGGAATCGGACCGGAGGATAGTAGTTTAAAGATGGCTTTGGATGAGATGCATGTCGCGCTTGCTCTTTTGGCTAGACCTATGACTAGAAGATGATAGACATTAGTTTCCCTTGTTTGCTCTTTACCTTGTCTACGTTCATGGATGCGATCAACCTTATGCTATAACTCATACATCTTTAAGTTTTATCTTCTTATGCAATCAATGCTTCATGTTAGGCTAGATCAATAGGTTAGATGGAGAATCCTAGGAGTTTGCTTCCGATCCTTGGATTGACAAATCTAGGGAGGACCCTCCTTGGTGAAAAAGGCACCAAGTCACCCGTAGGCTTGCGGTGAACTGGAGCACAGTTTTGAACTGTCAACACGCACCTTCAAGCCCGCTCCGGTGGCAACCGTATCTTGGGTCTGAAATTCATGGCTCAGGTACTCAAGCCCACTCCGGTGGCACAAGTCGACTTCAACAATCGCAATCTTAAGACTGCCCTGGTGGCACAACTATTCGTTTTCTCTGACTTTTTATTCGCTTTGGCTTTCCAAAAAGTGCTTTTTGTTTTTTCATCTTAAGTCCACTCTGCGTGGCACAAAGTCGACTACTGTAGTCGCATGTAAAGTTCGTTTCACACGGCAATCTAAAGTCGACTTCCAAAGTCGCATATCAAAGTCCGCATCGAGCGGCAACTAAAGTCGACTTCTGTTTTCAAGTCGCATCTCAAAGTCCGCTCCGCGCGGCATAAAGTCGACTTCGGTTTTGAAGTCGCATTCTAAAGTCCGCTCTGCCGGCATCTAAAGTCGACTTCTGTCGCATCTAAAGTCCGCTCTGACGGCACGACTACTTCTCAAGCTCCACAGCTCGATGCCAAACTACTATTCGGAATCTCTCCAGTTCGGGGGCTGCACTCAAATTACTACTTCAGGATAACTTCAGCAGGCTTCGCTCTCTCTCAAGCTCGGGGGCTCCACACCAACAACTACTCGATTTGGCTCATACGGCTCTATTATCTCGAGGGCTACACGCTGCAAGAGTACTCGGATGATGGCTTTCGCGAACACTGAAGACCCTTGGATTGATTACCTAATCATTTCAAGGCTCGGGGGCTGCTATGCTACACCCATCATTCAAATTTTTCAAGACGGAAGATTCAGAATCAAGATTGACCCTCAGCTAGTGTCTGCGACTCAACCTAAGGCTCAGGGGCTACTCCATATGGAGTGTGATTTTTCAACCGCACTTCCATATAATCTCGACTTCAAGACAGATGAGCTGGACCACCTTCCAGCCTCGTGGCAGTTCAAGTACTATTGAAAACTTCTCCAAGCAGTACACGAGGACACTCAAGAACTACTCGAAGAGGCTTCAAGACTACTCAAACTACTACTCTTGACTACAATGTGCTCGGGGGCTTGTCGAGCATAATCCCCGAGTGCTCATACAAGGAAGGATGAAGGCGGACTCCTATTAGAATTCCCCTGTAATCCTACTAGGACTCGTTCCGTGTAATCCTACTAGGACTCCTGCCTTGTAACCAACTAGGAACCCGCCCCTGGACTATATAAAGGAGGGCTGGGTACCTAGCCGGGCACCTGATCTCAACCAACACCAAGCGTAGGGCACCATACTTGATCTCCAAACAGGACGTAGGGTTCTCCACCTTGGCAACCCGAACCTGTATAAATCTTGTGTCTCGTGTCCTTGCGCATACCTTCGAGTTCTCGGTCTCCCGATCACGACCCCCACCGCACAATCTACTACCTCAGGTACCCCCTTGGTAGGTTTGCCGGTCTAAAACACCGACACACTCTCAAATCCAACGAACAGAAAATCCACCAAAAAACCCTAAAAATCCATAAAAAGAAAAACAAACCGAATTAAAGGAGTTGACACTAGATTAAGAAGAAGTAATCACTATGATTCACTTAGTCATTTTCAATTACAATCCACTCCCACGAATCACAAATCTTGGATGGCAAAAAGCTCAAACAAAGAGCCACTCTCTCCTCTCTTCCTCTCAACAAGAGCAATCCAAGAAGAAGCAGCACACCCACCTAACCAGCCAGAAGAGATGGATGCCCAACCAGCAACTCCTCCTATATATAGAGCTCTCCAGAGAAAAGACCGAAGTACCCCTACTCTTGGAGATACACAAGCCCGTGCAAGGGCATTTTGGTCAATACATGATTATGCTCATCGAACGGACACTCACCCATCAGGTCATGCTTACCTCTGACGCAAGCACCTCAATCACGTCGTGTGGTCTTCGCTTTGAAGCATCCCAACGCACCTCGACCCAAACCAGTGGGACCGGATTCTCCGAACCGGTAGCACTGGTTTCGCCGTCTTTGTCACACCGAGTCTTCAGCCTCGGTTTTGTGGCTCTACCGAGAAATCTTATGGTTTTGTGGCCATGCCACCACAAACCCTGCGGACTAGGTGCGACCTCCACACAAATCTCCATCTTGACTTGGCCACCACAATCGTCCGACTCGATGTTGGTTTTGTGGCCAAACCAACAAACCCTACATGCGGACTTCAGTCATTAGCCACTACCCCGCACGTCTTGTCCGCGTGCAAACTTCGGTCGTTTGTTGTTACCCTGCACTAGCTCGGTGTTGGTTTTGTGACCAAACTAACAAACCCCGCGTGTAGACTTCGCTTGTTAGCTGCTACCCTGCGCCGGCTCCTTGTACACGACTTCGTCTTGCTCTTCTTTCCATCATGCAGCCCGTACTTGATCCCGTCGGCCATCTGGTCCGTCGAATAAAGCCTATTTGTCTCTCCACTTCTCGGAGGCCACACAAGCATAGACCTTTCGTGCTTGTTCATCAACTGCACCAACGCAAACCAAGCTGCAACCTGCACCTGCAATACTAGGCCAAGAGTCAGTCCACACCACGATGTCAATCACTCATCACAATGGAGCAACCATCCCTCAGTCCTCGGATGCACACAAATCCTTAAGTTTTTGTACGATTAAAACAATTTTCGACGGCACCTTCATCATCATGCTTCGGGAACCAAATATTTAAAATTTTGTCCTATTTTGTGTTAAATGTCTTAAGAAGGACTGAGGAACTTGAATATCATTTTGCACTAACTTTAGTCTATGATTTCATACACTTCCAGTACAAGAACGTATTCAGAAAAAATAAATGAAATGAAAAATTGTTAAATATAGCTGTCACACCTGTTTTTCCAAAGAAAACCAAGTGCAAACCTATATGCATGCCAAAATCAATTTTCATGTATATAGTTGACATAAGTGAATAACAGAATCAATATCACGTAAGAAAAAGGAAGATTATCAGAGTTTACGCTTAATCCTGGAAACGAAGGCACCAAACTTCACAAGCAATCGACTGGGGGTTGCGTTCGCCTAGAACTCAGCAACATCTTCACGTCATCTTCATAGTAGCATCCTCCTTCTGAGCAACATTGTTTATAGCAAGGGTGAGCACTTGTCGTACTCAGCAAGTGTGGGGAAAGATATGAATGCAAGGCTTTATAGTGGACTGGGCTATAAGCATTTAGCATTTTAGTTGATCAAGTTTTATTAGCACCTAATTACTAATAAAGTATAAGTTTATACCAACCCACAATTAAGCATAAAGGTAAGGAAAACACCATAAGCATATGGCTAAGATAACCAGAAACCACAATTCAAGTCCATCTTCAAGTTCAATTAATCATGTGAGGGTCCAGGCCGCTCTTGACCGTGAGCACAGCTAATCGATTAGTTTTACACTCTGCAGAGGTTGTACACTTTCACCACAAGTAGCGTAAAAGCTCCGAAGAACTTTGAACCCAACCATGCGATGCCGGCCAAGCACCATACCACACTACCGAGGTCTGGTTGCATAGGGACGCTACATGGCCTTTACAAAGGTTCCCCAGCAAGTTGTGACCCACAAGGTCCGGATCAGTTAGCAAGGTATAAAGTCCCCTAGCAGGTCGATGCCCCACCATAAAAGGAATAACTCACCCAACCCCCTGCTAGAGCGAGTCCATACCCCGCAGTACCGCCGATCCCCTGTCCTTATCAGGTAAGATCACCCCAAGCTAAAGTTCCTAATTATTCAGCTAAGATCATTGCCCGTTTAGTTCTTGTGGTTGTACTGTTTTTCTGGGTGGTTCTCCGTGTTCCGATTAATGCACAATGATCTTGTATTAAAATTATCATAAAGGAACATAGAGCATAAAATGATAACCATGTTGATTATTACCAACCCAGTTGAGCACACTAAGCAATATCTACCATCAAAATTAATTAATTAAAACCAGGTTCAAGACAATGGTCAAAAGAGGCTAGTCATCCTTAATAGGAACCCGTCAAAGTTAATGCAAGGCACATGCACCAGTGATTAATAAAATTGTTGGGACAAAAAATCAAGGACACACTTGCCTTTAACCAAAGTAGTAGTTGCTCAGAATATCTTCACCTTCACATTCTTCCAAGCTCTTGAAACATGCTTGTTCTACTCGCATAAATCATCGGGCACAAGCATACAAAGCAAACAAACAAGCATATACTAAGAACAATACATCAATCAAATCAAAGCTTTTAAAAGAGCGCACTAAAAGATAAAGATCGATTCCAAGGATCACTAAAGAACACAGCTTGGAAGGGAAAGGCTTGGTTAACTTTGAAGAGATGATGGAGGAAGATTGAGCAAGGACCCGAAAGATCACGCTAAGATAGAGCTCAGTTCTATTGGTTACGCAAGCGCAAGAAACACTGAAAACAGAACTAAGCTTGAAACTATCATAGGATCATTATCAAACAACAAGAGACTACGCTTGACATATTTTAATTAATAAATCATGTGAAAGAATATTTCAGAGAAATACTCTATGTTACCATTAAACAAGTTACATTTAATTAAAGAAATCACGATAAACCTAATCATGTTTTATTTATAACATTCGAGTGGAAGTTATGTCAAATTAACAATTACTTTAGAAAGATAAAGCAAGTATAAGATATCTAGATGAGTAACTTTATGTCACGTGTTCAACTCATATTTAATATTGAAAAGGCATTTATGATGTCATTAGGCATATTAACTTTATTATGAAAACCGATGTTTAACTCTAACATCTTTTATTTAGAAAAAAACTAGTTATGAATAGGGATTAACCAATTACATCATGATTAAAGAAAACCGGATTAGAACCTAATCACTTTTTATTTATAAAAGCATTGGAATAAGAATTAGTCAAGATTAACATGCATCTTTAGTATTAAAATAAATAACAGGGGATACACATACTAACGTACAAGTTAAGGTGAAATGAACGAGAACGGTAGAAGCGAACTATAACGCACACACAAACCTTAAGGTGGGCTTAGGAAAACTAGTCTACGAAGAGAACTAGACCAAAAGGACAACACTAAACAAAGGTAAGCTGAACTGATGCTGGTAGAGAAGAGATAACAAGATTGGCTTTAAAAGAAGATAGCTGCGGAAGACTAGACACAAGAACATAGCTGATTCATGAACTAGCTAGATGTCAAAGATTGGATTACAAAGAATTAAAAGAACGAAACTGGCTCACTGAGAGACAACTAGGAAAGGATTTACTAGCGAGGAAACAAAGAACACTGAGATAACGCTTGGTAAAGAATGTCTAACGAACGCTTGCATTTATGATCACGAAAGACTATGCGAGCTAGGTTTATTTTAATTAACAAAATAAATATAAAGGATATTAAGGAAATAAAATACCCTACGTTGACATTAATGCAATATTATATTTTATTTGCAAAAACCGAAGTAAAGGTCTAGTCAAATTTTATTCGCAAAAGTTCATGAGTCAATTACATCAGTTAAACAATTCATTTAAGAAAAGGTTATAACAATTAATCGAATAAAGACACATGACGTGTTGAGCTAAACAAACTTAATTTAGAAATTACATGTATGTTAACATTAGGCAAGTTAACATTTATTGTAAAAGACCGTGTAAAAGCCTAATTAACTTTTAATTAGAAAAGTTAATTAATCATTAAGCAAATTAATATTTGACTTATGGAAAACCGCGCAAAAGATCTAATTAGATTTTATTTATAAAAGGATGTAAAGCAATCATTAATCAAATTAAATTTGATTATGAAAAACGGGTATAGATCTATTTTGCTTTTATTTATAAAAGGCGTGTATAACTAACCATTAATCAAAATTAATATTAATTTTATTTTCAGAAAACAAAACATGATGAAAACTCACTACTAACGCGTGCTTAACATTATTATGATCCTAACGCAACTTGAATGGATTAAAACGGAGCTAAAACGAAGATTTTATGAGCAAAACAAGATTAAAAGGACCTAGTCGTGATTAACCGTAGATTTCAGGGAGTAGCAAAGGAAATCTGCAAGACACAAATAATAGTGCTCGCGATAAGAACAAAGGACAGGGTTAGATCTATAAAACTCTCGGGTGGGATTTATGTGTGAAAGTGGGATCTTTCTAGGGGGTTATCTATAGATTGGTCAAGACACAAAATAGATCTAAAGATTACATGGAAAGTCTAAGGGTCTAAGTGCAAAGTGACCTTATCTTCTTCAACCTGCAGCTTGCGGCTTAGAAAGAACGGACAGAACTCCCCACGCATAGGAACGTGCTCCTGGCGCCTCCAATCCACGGGCTTCCGGGCAGCTAGGGGTTTGGGGAAGATGAAAAACGGAGAGAGGAGTTCGAGGGGATCACGATGATGTGCTCACCAGTGTGGGAGACGTACGGAGGTGGCCGGATTTCGAAGTCAACGCCGGCGGCGGCGAGCTCGGTCACCAGCAGGTCCGGCGACAGCGGGTTTCGCGCGGCGGCGGTGTCGGGCTTCGCGCGGCGCGCGGGGATAGGGCGCGCGGGCGGCTAGGCCGCGGCCTTTATAGGGCACAAACCGGAGGCAGCGGCGTGGACTCCTGGCCGTGTCCGCCATGGACACTAGCCACGGCCGGGGTCGGGGCCCGGATGGGCTAAGGCGGGCCGCGACAGGGCCGGAGGGATAGATGGGTCGGGCTTTCGGGCTCGGGCAAGACAGATAGGATAGATTTTTTTCGAAATTATTTTTAATGCGAAAACAATTCCTGAAAACCTAGAATTTGTTTAAAGGCATGAAAAATACTCCGAAAATCACAAAAATTCCAGGAAAATTCCCAGAGACACATTGGGACATGAACAATCCAAATAAAGTGGTTGGAGTTCATGAAGAAGATTTTAGAGCCTTCTAATAAATAGAAAATGCTCAGAGAAAAATGAGAATAAATTCCAGAAAAATCCGGAAAATTCTCGGAAGAGTTAGGACAGCTCCTAAACGCATTTTTGAAACCTTTTGCACTCAAGAAGCACTAGATGCATCGGCATGAATGCAACACTCACAACTTTTTATTTGATTCAGAAAAATCAAACAAAGGTTTTTCCTATACTATATTTCATGTGAAGAAAAATAAATGTTGGAATTTTTTAAAAAAAATTACGAGAAAATCGTTATTTAATTATTCTTTCTATCCACATCCTGAAATTGGAAATTTCAGGGTGTGACAACTCTACCCCCCTTAAAAGGAATCTCATCCCGAGATTCGAAAAAGGTTAGCAAGAAACAAAGACTCATGGGGGTATTATCCAAAGCTTATCAACTTTCCTCATATCGACCTTCCTTACACAAGCACACCAAACATGCCCTTCTATTCTCCATAGCTCAACGGACTTGTATAGGAATATATAGTCTGGTCCTACTTATAACTTATCCATCCTTCTACCATTGTGATTTCTCCACTTTTTGCCTTGCTCCATCATAATCCTTGGTAGATCAACTTGTGCATCAGGATTCTTCTTGATAGGAGTGACATATATACGTCGAACAATCTTAGGTTGGGGTTTGTCGGAACTAGGTTCCGTACCATTATCTGCCCCTAGATGTGATAACTTCTTCTCTCATCTTGTTCTACGGTTTTGTTTGTTAGATCGCTTGCATCTACCAGGTTTGTATTCCTTGCAAGTGATAATCCAAGCATCAAGGTTTAGGGTTTGAGTATGATCTTCAGCTTGAGAACCTTCTTCTTGAGTTGGGTTTTGGGTGGACAACATCTTCCGCTTATTGATATCCATAGGGTTATGTTGGCGAGCTTCTGCTGTCATAAGACTAGCTTCCTTCTGGGAACATGCAAGACCATGGTGCTCACCACACGAACACATATCTGGAGCCTTTGTTAACCTCATGTTGTTTCTCCATTGTTAGTTTCAGTGCTTCATGCTTCTTCTTCTTTCTTTGATTATTCCATGCTTCAACAACTTGCCTCTTCACTGGCCCAATGGGAATTCTGTCTTTGGCCATCTCATTGCGAAAGTAGGTTGTGCTAGGCTGCATCCTTCCTTGTAAGACTTGAGTCTGCATAGCTGATAGCTTCTCTTTATCACATGGTGGAGGAGTCATGCTTTGATGGTTATCATTGGTAACAGTATTGTGATCTTTAGGAAGTGAAGCTTGTTTTGTAATGGACTGATGAATCCTAACCATGGTTTGAGCCATTGCTTGCAGAACCTGAGTTTGTGCAGCGATATACTCCAACATCTTGTGCTCCAATGATGAGGTTGCAAGAGGAATATTGTTGTTTCCTTCATTATCTTTATCTTCATGATTTGTGTTGGGGCTCTCCATCTGATTGGGTATTTGTGATAGGGTCAAAAGAGATAGACTGAAGAGTAGAGAGAAAGAATGGGAAGAGCAAGGAGCTGGGAGATACAAAAGAAGAACCCAACTAAGCAACTAATGTCATTGCAGATATAAGATCCACAATACACCAACACTCACTTTAAAGAACCAACAAAAACAATGTCATAAAACCAAGCATCATCATGCAAGCACTGAATTTCACCAAACAAGACATGGTTTAAGGGAACGATGCTATACGTTGTTAATAAAGTCAGAGGGTATCCTCCTAATAGATCAGATGTAGCTCCCAGCAAGGATATCCATAAATAATGGATTTTTCCCAGATCAAGGAGTACGAAATTATAAGTTCATCCCATCTGGAATCACCTCAATCGGAGGTTTAGAACTCGAGATATGAATTAAACAAGATGGCTATGTCAGCAGTGTTGACAGATTCTGAATGGTCTACTAATTCGTACATATCTCCCTGGATACAGAACGAATGCTGCTGAATTTTGGCCAGAAATTAGTCCATGAAATTCTGGAACTAACCCAACTGATTTCATGTCAATCAGAGTTCTGTAGCTCGAGATAAAATTAAATGTTGGAATTTGGTCCATGTGGCCCATTTAGTAAATTCTAAAGCATGCACAATAATAGTCCCGTATTGCCAAGACAAGGAGAGGTTGCCTAGTTTAAATATGGGAGTCTCCTATCATAGCAAAATAGATGCATGTGAGAGAAAAGGAGACTGTTGATACACGCACGCGCAGCCCGCGCATTTTCGCGTAAATTATCGCGTAAATTATCGCGTGACTTGTGACTTGCGACGACGTGTACGTGTACAATCGGTCGTTACAAGTGCATTTTAATTTTTGTCTTTGTGTCAATGACGTTTCGTTTCGATCGCTTAATGGTGACGATTTACCGCAATCAAATAGGCGGTTTCGGCACCGCTTGATAAAGGTGGCGGTTCTCGCTGAAGCAATTGAGCAGTTATCAGTCTGATTGATGAGAGGAATATGAAACGTTGGCTGGAGCTTATAAACACCAGGAGACGTCTTGGTGGCTGTGACACAGAGTAGACATACACTTCATCTCCCACGCGTTCGCTGTTCTGACCGCTAGCTGTTGCGCTTCGTCAACCTTCGACCTCGGCGTGCACCGGGCTTGGAGGAAGCGGGATCTCCGAAACCACTACCGCAACATTCCTGCATGGGGCGGTAATCAGGTTTTTGGGCAGCGTCACACGCGACCGCTCGGTGGATCTGCAACTACTTCTTCGACGCGTTCATCGAATCACTGTGCAAGAACTGTGAGTAATTTCTTAATATGTGGCTTGTTCATTTGTGTTGTGTGATTGCATCATTTTTAGTCAATATGCTTTTCCTCAACATTAAATCTGGACTATTCATAATTAGGATGTTTTTTCCAACAATCCAAAAACCTGATTACGCCTATTTTTATGATGTAGCAATGGCAAAAGCATCTGATGCCATGAAACCCGAGAGGTTTGGAGGTGAAAACTTCCGTAGATGGCGGACAAGGGCCAAGTTTTGGCTCATGTCATTGGGATTATGGTGGGTGATACACCCGATGTTTCCTCTTCCGGAGGAACGGGAAGCCCGGTTTGAGAATGCGAATAACGCCGCATTGGGTTGTCTACTCACCATCCTGGCGAGATCAACTCTATGATGTGTATATGAATTACACGTCGGCCCCTTGCTTGTGTTGGATGCTTTGGAGCAAAAATATGCGGAAGCCGAAGCTAGTCGCCGGTTGTATGTGTGTGAAAAGTTCTTTGATTTTAGCATGGATAATGCTAAATCAATTGTGACTCAAGCACACGACCTCCGGCTCTGCGGTTGGCGATATTGCACATTTGGGATGTGCTTTGCCTCCAAAGTTTGTTGCGGCTCGATCTCGGTGCAAATGTTCATGTGTGTTACGATATTTCTTTGTTTTCTTCGTATCGGGTAGCGGGGGCTTCCGGCGTTCGATGGGGAACGGATCGCGTGCTTCGTTCTTGGTGTTGGTACGGTGGATGCGAAGTTAACTTCGGGGGAAAACCCTCCAATTGAAGAATGTCCGGTACGCGCCCGCCATAAACAAGAACTTGTTGAGCGGGTCTCTCTGTGTAGGAGTGGTTATAAGCTAGTTTTTGAGTCAAATAAATTAGTTGTGTCCGGGTTTGGGACCTTTATAGGAAAAGACTATGATAGAGGAGTCTTGTTCCGCCTAAGTAATGTTGATTCTTGTTATGAGATGAATATTAATACGATTACGAACAAAAATCTTGCTAATGTGTGGCATTCGAGATTCTGTCATGTTGGTTTTGATACAATTGCTAGAATGTCCGGATACGAGTTAATTCCTAAGTGCGACATAGTCAAAAATTCTAAGTGCCAAACTTGTGTGCAAGCAAAGCAACCTCGAAAACCTTTCAAAGCATTAGAGTTTGAGAAGGTTTTGGCACCTCTAGATTTAATTCACACTGATTTATGTGAGATGAATGCTGTTTTGACTAAAGGAGGAAAAAGATATTGTCTTACTTTTATTGATGATGCAACACGTTACTGCCAAGTCTACTTGCTGAAAACTAAAGATGAAGCGCTCAACTATTTTAAAATTTATAAGGCAGAGGTTGAGAACCAAATATTAAAAGACTGAGAGATGATAGAGGAGGAGAGTATACCTCTACTGACTTTTCTAATTTCTGTTCTGAGCATGGGATCATCCATGAATTTACACCACCATATTCACCACAATCAAATGGTGTAGCTGAGAGGAAAAATCGGACGCTTTTAGATTTGGTGAATGCCTTACTACAAAGTGCCGGTATGCCTAACATGTGGTGGGGGGAAGCAATCCGACAGTAAATTTCGTGCTCAATAGAGTGATCACGAAAAGAAGTGACATAACTCCATACGAGGCATGGAGGGGAAGAAAACCAAATGTCAACTTTACGAGAACATGGGGATGTTTAGCGAAAGTCAATATTCGGAGCCAAAGAAGAGAAAGCTTGGGCCAAAAACGGTCGATTGCATTTTTATAGGATATGCTCGGAATAGTTACGCCTATAGATTTTTGATAGTTAAATCCGAAACTCCGGAGATGATAGTTGATACTATAATGGAGTCTAAGGATGCGACTTTCTTTGAAAATATCTTTCCTATGAGACAGACTAGCGGTAGTTTAGAAAATGTGGATGTAGTCGTTCCGGACTTTCCTCATTGTGAACAAGTAGAGAACATACCTGCGAGAGGATGATGATGAGGAAGACAACAATTTAGTCATCACTCCGCGCGGGAGTAAGAGACAAAGGGTCGAGAAATCCTTTGGAGAAGACTTTATTGTATACCTTGTGGATGACGTGCCTAAGACTCTAGGCGATGCTTCGCATCTTCGGATGCGAGTACGGAAAGAGGCGGTTCGAAGCGAGATGGAATCCATCATGACAAATGAGACTTGGGAAGTCATTGAACGTCCGGTGGGTGTAACTCATTGGATGTAAATGGATTTTCAAGAAAAAGATGAGACCGGATGGCACGATTGACAATATAAAGCGAGGCTTGTGGCCAAAGGATTTACACGAAAGAAGGTGAAGATTATTTTGACACATATTCACCTGTGGCCGGGTTAACCACTATCGGGCTCCTCATAGCATTAGTCGCTTCCTATGGTCGCACATTCATCGGATGGATGTAAAGACGACTTTTCTTAATGGAGAGTTGGAGGAAGAAATCTATATGGAGCAACTTTGATGGTTTTGTGGTTAAGGGTCAAGAGAGTAAAGTGTGTAGATTACTAAAATCTTTGTATGGTCCGAAACAAGCACCCAAACAATGGCACGAGAAATTTGATCGGACTTTAACATCGTTGGTTTTGTTGCAAACGAAGCGAGATAAGTGTGTTTATTATCGTCATGGTGGGGGTCAAACGGTGATCTTATGTACGTATGTGGATGACATACTTATATTTGGGATTAATACTGCAATAATTGACAAGGTCAAATCATTCTTGTCCTCATGCTTTGACATGAATGATCTAGGAGAAGCGAGATGTTATCCTAAATATTAAGTTGACAAGAAATGAGAATGGGATTATTTTAAATCAATCTCATTATGTGGAAAAAATGTTGTGTCGCTTTGGTTTTGAGAATGCCAAAGTAGCCCCTACACCATATGATGCAAGTGTAAAATTAAGAAAAAATCGGGGCGAAGGGTTGGACCAATTGAGATTTTCACAAATAATTGGTTCCCTCTTGTATCTTCTTTGGAGCAACACGTCCCGACATCTCTTTTTCTTGTGAGCAAATTAAGTCGATTTACTTCCAATCCGGGGAAGGATCACCGGGAAGCACTAGTGAGAGTGCTACGTTATCTAGTAGGAACAATCGCATATGGAATTCACTATCTTGGTTATCCATACGTACTAGAAGGATATAGTGATGCAAATTGGATCTCGACGCGAGATGAGATTAAAGCCACGAGTGGCTATGTGTTTACATTAGGAGGTGCTGCAATTTCATGGAGGTCATGTAAACGAGACCATTTTGACGTGATCAACCATGGAAGGCCGAGCTTGTAGCACTTGACACGGCTACGATTGAAGCCGAGTGGTTGAGAGAACTACTCATGGACTTGCCACTTTGGTAGAGAAACCGAGTTCTGCTATCCTTACATATTGTGATAATCAAACAGTCTTGGCCAAGATAATGAGTACTAAGGATAACATGAAGTCCTCGAGACATGTGAAGCGGAGTCTTAAATCTGTTAGAAAGCTGAAAACTCCGGAGTAATTGCTGTGAATTATATTCGCAGTGAGAAAAATCTAGCAGATCCTTTTACAAAAGGGCTTGCATGGACGGCGATATCTGTTGCAAGTGTGGACATGGGACTGAGACCCATTTAGTTGCAAAGTAATGGTAACTCACTTCCTCTGAAAGGACATCCCTTATTTGGAAAATGAGAAAAACAAAGTTACTGTTGTAACAAGGAGTACAATTCATTTAAATTACCCATGTTCATAATATGTACTCTTTTCTGTATGGAAGGTTGGCTATAATACCTTAATGTATTCTAGTGTCTACCGAGAGAAAAGGTATCGTCCTACGGGATACCTATAATGAACACACCTAAGTGAGCTCAAGCTGTTGGGTCGCGAGTTTATGAGAGTGGGGTGCTTTCTAGAAAGCTCATGAGAAGATCGGGGAGCAAGACCTTTAAAGCTCCGTTTAGACTTGGCGTTACGGTAGTCTAGTTCTAGATAGATTTTCAAGAGAAATCGATAGCAAAAAGCTATGAATTCAAGGCTTAGTCCATTCACAAGTCTCTTGAAAGAAGGATCTTGTTGATCTAGGTGTAAGTTCAACCCGTACGGGACTTGTACCGAAATTACGGTATATAAAAGTGGTTTAGAACGAGAAGCTGCTTTAGATGCGGTGGGGGAATGTTGGAATTTGGTCCATGTGGCCCATTTAGTAAATTCTAAAGCATGCACAATAATAGTCCCGTATTGCCAAGACAAGGAGAGGTTGCCTTGTTTAAATATGGGAGTCTCCTATCATAGCAAAATAGATGCATGTGAGAGAAAAGGAGACTGTTGATACACGCACGCGCAGCCCGCGCATTTTCGCGTAAATTATCGCGTGACTTGTGACTTGCGACGAGCACGACGCGTACGTGTACAAGTGCATTTTAATTTTTGTGTTGTGTCAATGACGTTTCAGTTTCGACTTCTTAATGGTGACAGATTTACTGCAATCAAATAGGCAGTTTCAGCCTGCTTGATAAAGGTGGCAGTTTCTGCTTGAATCAATTGAGCAATTATCGTCGATTGATGAGAGGAATATGAAATGTTGGTGGAGCTTATAAACACCGAGGAGACGTCTTGGTGGCTGTGACACAGAGTAGACATACACTTCATCTCCCACGCATTCGCTGTTCTGACCGCTAGCTGCTACGCTTCGTCGACCTTCGACCTCGGCGTGCACCGGGCTTGGAGGAAGCGGGATCTCCGAAACCACTACCGCAACATTCCTACATGGGGCAGTAATCAGGTTTTTGGGCAGCGTCACACGCGACCGCTTGGTGGATCTGCAACTACTTCTTCGACGCGTTCGTCGAATCACTGCGCAAGAAGCGTGAGTAATTTCTTAATATGTGGCTTGTTCATTTGTGTTGTGTGATTGCATCATTTTTAGTCAATATGCTTTTCCTCAACATTAAATCTGGATTATTCATAATTAGGCTGTTTTTTCCAACAATCCAAAAACACGATTACACCTATTTTTATGATCTAGCAATGGCAAAAGCATTCGATGCCATGAAACACGAGAGGTTTGGAGGTGAAAACTTCCGTATATGGCGACAAGGGCCAAGTTTTGGCTCATGTCGTTGGGATTATGGTGGGTGATACACCCGATGTTTCCTCTTCCGGAGGAACGGGAAGCCCGGTTGAGAATGCGAATAACACCGCATTGGGTTGTCTACTCACCATCCTGGCGAGATCAACTCTATGATGTGTATATGAATTACACGTCGGCCACTTCTTTGTGTGGGATGCTTTGGAGCAAACATATGCGGAAGCCGAAGCTAGTCGCCGGTTGTATGTGTGTGAAAAGTTCTTTGATTTCAGCATGGATAATGCTAAATCAATTATGACTCAAGCACACGACCTCCGGCTGCGGTTGGCGATATTGCACATTTGGGATGTGCTTTGCCTCCAAAGTTTGTTGCGGCTGCGATAGTTGCAAAACTTCTGCCAGAGTGGCGTGATTTTGCTACTTCTATAAAGCACAAAAGAGAGGAGATTTCTATGGAGGATCTCATTGCAGCTCTCGATGTCGAAGAGAAGGCAAGGGCAAAAGATGCGCAGACCAAGAACGTGCAGAGCAGTGCCAATGTTGTTCAAAAGAACAAACAATTTAACAAGAAAAAGGGTCTCAAGCGAGAACAAAACTACTAGCTTCAAAAAGAAGAAAACGGAGAGAAGAAGGATATGAAGAACCTTACTGTTTCGTGTGCGGTAATCCTGGTCACTTTGCCAAGGATTGTAAAGACCGCAAGGACAAGACCACCGAACTTAGACAAAAGTTCACTCATGTGACCATAGGCGAGGCCTCTACTTCGAAGGGTATGGTAATCCTTTTGTTGTCTATTACGCATTTCATTCTATTGATTGGTGGGTCGATACGGGTGCAAATGTTCACGTGTGTTACGATATTTCTTTGTTTTCTTCGTATCAGGCAGCAGGGGCTTCCAGCGTCCTGATGGGGAACAGATCGCGTGCTTCTGTTCTTGGTGTTGGTACGGTGGATCTGAAGTTAACTTCAGGGAAAACCCTCCAATTGAAGAATGTCCAGTACGCGCCTGCCATAAACAAGAACCTGTTGAGCGGGTCTCTCCTGTGTAGGAGTGGTTATAAGCTAGTTTTCGAGTCAAATAAATTAGTTGTGTCCAGGTTTGGGACCTTTATAGGAAAAGGCTATGATAGCGGAGGCTTGTTCCGCCTAAGTACTGTTGATTCTTGTTATGAGATGAATATTAATACTGTTCTGAACAAAAATCTTGCTAATGTGTGGCATTCGAGATTCGTCATGTTGGTTTTGATACAATTGCTAGAATGTCCGGATACGAGTTAATTCCTAAGTGCGACATAGTCCAAAATTCTAAGTGCCAAACTTGTGTGCAAGCAAAACAATCTCGAAAACCTTTCAAAGCATTAGAGTTTGAGAAGGTTTTGGCACCTCTAGATTTAATTCACACCGATTTATGTGAGATGAATGGTGTTTTGACTAAAGGAGGAAAAAGATATTGTCTTACTTTTATTGATGATGCAACACGTTACGCCAAGTCTACTTGCTGAAAACTAAAGATGAAGCGCTCCACTATTTTAAAATTTATAAGGCGAGAGGTTGAGAACCAATTTGAAAGAAATATTAAAAGGCGAGAGATGATAGAGGAGGAGAGTATACCTCTACTGACTTTTCTAATTTCTGTTCTGAGCATGGGATCATCCATGAATTTACACCACCATATTCACCACAATCAAATGGTGTAGCTGAGAGGAAAAATCGGACGCTTTTAGATTTGGTGAATGCCTTACTACAAAGTGCCGGTATGCCTAACATGTTGTGGGGGGAGCAATCCTAACAGTAAATTTCGTGCTCAATAGAGTGATCACGAAAAGAAGTGACATAACTCCATACGAGGCATGGAGGGGAAGAAAACCAAATGTCAACTTTCTGAGAACATGGGGATGTTTAGCGAAAGTCAATATTCCGGAGCCAAAGAAGAGAAAGCTTGGGCCAAAAACAGTCGATTGCATTTTTATAGGATATGCTCAGAATAGTTCTGCCTATAGATTTTTGATAGTTAAATCCGAAACTCCGGGAGATGATAGTTGATACTATAATGGAGTCTAAGGATGCGACTTTCTTTGAAAATATCTTTCCTATGAGACAGACTAGCGGTAGTTTAGAAAATGTGGATGTAGTCGTTCTAGACTTTCCTCATTGTGAACAAGTAGAGAACATACCTGCGAGAGGATGATGATGAGGAAGACAACAATTTAGTCATTACTCCGCGCGGGAGTAAGAGACAAAGGGTCGAGAAATCCTTTGGAGAAGACTTTATTGTATACCTTGTGGATGACGTGCCTAAGACTCTAGGCGATGCTTATGCATCTTCGGATGCGAGTATTGGAAAGAGGCGGTTCGAAGCGAGATGGAATCCATCATGACAAATGAGACTTGGGAAGTCATTGAACGTCCAGTTTGGGTGTAAACCCATTGGATGTAAATGGATTTTCAAGAAAAAGATGAGACCGGATGGCACGATTGACAAATATAAAGCGAGGCTTGTGGCCAAAGGATATACACGGTAAAGAAGGTGAAGATTATTTTGACACATATTCACCTGTGGCCGGGTTAACCACTATCGGGCTCCTCATAGCATTAGGCGCTTCCTATGGTACGCACATTCATCGGATGGATGTAAAGAGACGGCTTTTCTTAATGGAGAGTTGGAGGAAGAAATCTATATGGAGCAACTTCGATGGTTTTGTGGTTAAGGGTCAAGAGAGTAAAGTGTGTAGATTACTAAAATCTTTGTATGGTCTGAAACAAGCACCCAAACAATGGCACGAGAAATTTGATCAGACTTTAACATCTGTTGGTTTTGTTGCAAATGAAGCAGATAAGTGTGTTTATTATCGTCATGGTGGGGGTCAAACTGTGATCTTATGTCTGTATGTGGATGACATACTTATATTTGGGACTAATACTACAGTAATTGACGAGGTTGAGGACCATGTGTGGTTCGAGGACCGGTGGATGGTCGCTTCCTTGGGTGATGAGTGATTGACAACGTTGTGTGGACTGATTCTTGGCTAAGTAGTGCAGGTGCAGGTTGCGGCTTGACTCGTGTTGGTGTGTGGAGAAGACAAGTAGGCTTCGTTCGAGGGACCCGGTGGCCAGCGGGGTCAAGTGCGGGCCGCATGGTGGCATGAACAGCAAGATGAAGTCGTGGACGGTTTCTTGGTAGAGCCTCAAAACCAAGGTCGAGCCGGGACTACATGGGAGCCGAGTCATGAGTGGAGATTGGCGGAGGCTACACCGAGTTCGCGGGGTTTGCAGTGGTTCACCGGGGAAAACCACGCGGGTTACTCGGTTGAGCCACAAAACCGAGGCCGAAGACTCGACGAGGGGGTGCGGCCACCCGGGCCGGTTCAACCGCCCGGGGAGGGCGGTCGGACCGCCGGGGGACGGTCGGATCCCCGGGCCGGTCTAACCGCCCAGGGGGGCGGTCTGACCGCCCTGGCCGCCGGCGCCGAGAAGCTTCGAATCGGAGGACACGCGTCGGGATCGCAAGGCTTGCGTCGAGGCTAAGCAGGTTGCGGTCGCCGGGCATCCGTCCGATGGTGAAGACATGGAGACTTCCAAATCCGCCCTCGAGGGGCATGTATCCCTAGTTATTAGTGAAGGGTAGTTTAGTCTTTTGGGTGCCTCCATATATACTCATTAGATGGGTGGATGGCAGCCAACTCTGGGAACCCTAGCTCATTTGTTTTTCCATTTTCGTTCTCCATTTTCCTTAGGATTTTAGAGGACTAGCTTGAGAGCTTCATGTGAGATCTAGAGAGAGGGATGGAAGTTTGGGTGGCAAGCTAGACCTTGTACGAACCTTTCATGGCATGTATAGAAGGTTTGGCGTTGTTCATCATGGTGGTTTTCCCGTCTCTTTTGTGTTGATTTTTGGAGCTCTTTTGGCGGTGTTTTGAGGACGATTTCTTGGAGTTTTTGGTGGGTGTCACGTATGAGGTTCTTGTGCCTCTTTGGCTGGTGACTTTGCCCCCAAATCCCCTTTGAATCGCACTCGATTTGGTGGTTTCTCGAGTTGGGCGAGTTCTTGACCTAGAGAAGCGATTTCTTCGATTCCTCTTGGTTGTGAGCATTTCGGGTCAATTCCTTTGAGGTAGAGGTTGCCCAGGAGGTAACCCGGCTATTCCCGGAAGTTTTGCTGCAATCCGTGGAGTGATTCGGGAGATCGGGCGCGAGGAAGTTGAGGTTTGACCCGCGGGTTCGTTTTCTGGAAGGGGCGGTCTAACCGCCTGCAGGGGGCGGTCTAACCGCCTGGGTGTTTCCGAGTCAAAGTTTTGTTTCACCGGATTTTCCTCTGTGAGTTTGTTCGCCTTGATCAGAGGAACGTCTGGGTGAATTTTGGGGTCGTTCTCGTGCAGTTTGCTAGGTGTTCTTGGTAGGAGTTCGTTGCTGGGTACAGGAGGTTAGACCGCCCCAGGTAGCCGGTCTAACCGCCCCTAGGCCCCTGGGTGAAGTTTTGGTTTTCGGCAAGATTTACGGTAGCTAGCATGGCCTTGACCGAGAGATCTTTGTTGGTGAAACCGGGGTGAGTTTTGGTGCTCGGAAGAGGCGTTTCGAGAGGATTTCTTGGTTACCGGGTGGAGGCGGTCTAACCGCCCCCTATACCCGGTCTAACCGCCCCCCTCGGTTAGCCGGCTTTCGAGTTGTTTTCGTTGTCGTTGCTGCGTGTGTGTTGTGGTTGCTGGTAGAGTTTGTTCCTAGGATCAGTAGCACTCCAGTGGCTACGTGGTTTTGGCAAACGGGAGGTTGAAGTGCGGAGTGTGTGATTTCGGGGGTTCGACCGAGCTAGTTCATCTTGTCGGAGTTCCAATCTCCCTCGAGAAGAATTTTTATCGGCTCCCATTCACTCCCCCCTCTCTAGTCGCCTAATCGGTCCTTCAAGTGGTATCAGAGCCGGTTCGGGTCTTTATTGACTCTAACCAGTCTAAGATCCAAGGATGGCGTACCAGGAACGGGGTTCGGGTCCTCCACACTTCGATGGCAAGAACTACCAGATGTGGAGCAAGCGGATGGGTGCGTTCCTCCGCGGAAAGGGTCGGACTGCGTGGGATGTCACGGTGGACACAGAGCTATGTCCGGCCGATGGACTTTCTCGCTCCGGGGTCGAGGGACGGATTCGACGCCAACAATAAGGCGGTCGACTACTTGTTTCGTGCTTTGTGTCGGCCGAGTTCGATCGGGTGCACACCGAGCACTTGGCTTGTAGGATTTGGGCGGTGTTGAAGGAGGCTCATGTTGGGAACGCCCGAGGTTCGAGCACGGATGTATGCGACCTACGGGAGAGAGTACGAGAACTTCACTCATCTCCCTGGGTGAGTCCATCGATGCCTTGTTTCAGAGGTTCACGGTGGTGGTGAACAACATGAGGGCCAATGTGGACGTGCTCCCGTACGATGATCATGACAGAGTGGTCAAGCTCTTACACTCTTTGGATCGTACGATATGGGGCGGAAAGTTCAAGGCCATTGTCGAGTCGGAGAAGTATGACACGGCGACGGTGAACGAGTCGTTCTCGAAGCTCAAGTCGGGCCGAGGTGGATAGGGGCATGACTACCAAGCTCGAGGGACCGACCGATTCCCATAGTCTTGCCCTCGTTGGTGGTTCCAAAGGAAAGGCTAACTCTAACCCATCCACCGGGATGTTCTCCTTTTCCTCTTTGATGTCTATGCCAGATGAGGAGTTTGATGACCTTGGAGAGGACGAGGCGGCCGTTGACGAGGCGGTTCGAGAGGCTGCACGAGAACCGCGTGAACATGAGGAGGAACACGAGGACGTGCTTCCAGTGCGGCAAGCCGGGACACTTCGTCGCCGACTGCCCGGAGAAGGCCGAGAACAAGGACAGCTACAAGCACAAGCCGAGGAAGGACGGCAAGTACCGTTCGAGGCGCGACCACAAGAGCAAGCACAAGAACAAGTACAAGGACGAGCGACGATCGAGGAAGAAGGAGAGCCGAGGCAAGGCCCGAGCGATGGTTGGAGCGAGCGACGTCGACTCCAGTTCCGCGTACTCCACCTCGAGCTCGAGCGGCGGTGAAGACGAAGGTGATCGCCGCAAGAACAAGAAGTCGTCCGGGGGACACGAGCGGGCTGAGCGCGCCGCGAGAGATGGCTTCGCACCATGGCACGCGAGCTCCGGCGGCAAGAAGAGCACACGGACCGACTCGGACTGCGAGTCCGACGACGAGGTGCGTGATAAGCTTCCCTTCTTGCGCCGGGAGAATGAGAGGCTTGGCTCTTTGCTTGATAACCGTGATGACATGCTTAGAGAGGCCAAGAAAATGAGGAAAGAGCTTAGGGCTTCACTCGAGGATGCTAGGACTAGAGTGGGCGAGCTAGAGACACGGGTGCTTGATAGCAAGCTTGAGATTGATTCGCTTAAGGCTAGCCCCGTTGTTTCGGATGAGAATGATTGTCTTGATTGTTCTATATTCCTTGCCGATCTTGCTTTGTTTAAGGAGAAGCATGCCTCCAAGTGTGAGGAACTAGATGTGCTTAGGGTTGAAGTGGCTGAGCTTAAGTCTAGACTGCTTTGCTAGGTGCTTGCACTTCTTGCCCTGTTTTGCATGCTAAGATAGATGAGATGCACGCTTACACTAGTTCGCTCGAGGCTAAATTGAAGGAACCCATGCCTACATCTTGCTCTACCTGTGAAATGCATGCATTGAAAAATTTGGAACTTGCACATTATGTTGATCGTTTGCAGGATGAGAATGATGACTTGAGGAAGTTGATGGGTTGGTTGTCCGGTCATGAGCCTCAGTTGAGAATGATGATCGAGGCCTTTAAGAGGGACTTGGGGCAAACAAGGTTGGTGAGGGAAGTGGAGAGAATATCCCGGAGCCACCAAAAACCCACCACAAAAATGATTTCCCTCCAAACCCAACCATCTTAGGAACCGACTAGGCACAACCCAGCTCCACCTATATTTCCTATACCCACAAATGATCTCCGAAGGCCTATCAAGTTTGTGAGCACTTCCGGGAAAGTGTTCTTTGGGAAAGTGAGTGGGAAGGCAAGTGAGGAGAAACCGGTGGAGGAGTTGAGTGGAGAGAAACCAAGTGAGCAGCCCCAATCCAAGCCTAAACCTAAGCTTGTGAGGTTTCGTTGTGGCCATTGCGGGAAAGAGGGTCACAAGGATGAGTTTTGCTTCAAGAGGAAGCGGGAAGAGAGGATGGCAAAGGAGTGGGCGAACAAGGATAGGTACAACCCTTCCCATGGTGTACCTAAGCCTCGTATGCCACCGCCCGGGGGTAAGGGCGTGGTGAGGAGTATTCGGCATGGGGAGATGCGAGTTCCCCGGCAGCCGAGGAGCAGGTACGGGAGGGGGCGGTCGGACCGGCCCGGCTAGGCGGTCGGACCGGCCCGGCCCCGAAGGGGGGCGATCGGACCGGCCCGGCTAGGCGGGTCGGACCGGCCCGGCCCGGAGGGGGGCGGTTAGGCCCGGCCCGGCTAGGCGGTTTAGCGACCCCCCCCGGCACTCCGGGCGGAGTGGTTTTCGAGGTGGTGAGTCAAGAGGCTTCGGTGTCCGGAGGTGGAGTTGCGCGGTGGTTGGTCCGGAGAGACGGCGGGTGGTCGGTTGCTAGGCATTGTCCCCCTCGAGTTCACTACGGGGATGGGAGGAGTCGTAGCTTTGAGAAGGAGAGGAGGGACGTTCCACGGGTCGTCTTCCGTGGTTTTGGTCCTTCTCCAGGCAGTGAGGGGTGGTTTGCTCGGAGTGATTACCGAGGTGGTGTTCGTGGTGGCAGTTATGGTAGGAAAGATGGCTTGATGTGTGCTAACCCCACTTTCGAGCAAATGGCTCGGCACTGGTTTTCCTCCTTTGGTACTAACCCCGATCTCGAGTCGTTTGTTCGCTCACGTGCTTGTTTTTGAATTTCGGGTGGGAGACTTGAAGAACATTTGGTTGATTGACTCCGGTTGCTTGAGGCATATGACCGGAGATAGGGGTGGTTCTCAAGTCTCGTCCGGTGGTGACGAAGAGGTACATCACCTTTGGGGACAATGGGCGTGGGCGTGTGCTTTCGGAAGGTGAGATAAAAGTGAGTGACAAGATCACTGCGAGGAGTGTTGCTCTTGTTCAATCGCCGGGGTACAATTTGCTTTTCGTGTCCCGAGTTGTTGGATGAGGGCTTTGAGGTGTTGTTTCGGCCGGGTGGTTCTCGGATTGTGGACTCTCGAGGGGACCTTGTGTGTATGGTCGTCCCCGAGGGTCGGGGTGTTTCGTCTTGTTTTTTCTCGGTCTTCGGGTGTGGAGCGTTGTTTCTTGGCGGTTCTTCGAGTGAGTTGTGGAAGTGGCATAGGAAGTTGGGTCACTTGACCTTTGACCTTTTGTCACGCTTGAGTAAACTCAATTTGGTCCGAGGATTGCCATGGTTGAGGCTTGAGAAAGAGTTGGTTTGTGCTCCGTGTAGGCATGCCAAGATGGTGGCCTCTTCTCACCCGCCTCTCACCGATGTGATGAGCGAGCGTCCATGCGAGCTGCTCCATATGGACCTTGTTGGCCCAGCTCGTGTGCGATCTGCGGGTGGGAAGTGGTATGTCCTTGTTGTGGTGGACGACTATTCTCGGTATGCGTGGGTGTTCTTTCTTGAGGATAAGGGGGGAGACGTTTGGTTTTGTTCGAGATCTTGTCTTGAGGTTGAGGAACGAGAGGCACGGAGATGCCATACGAGCTATCCGCGGTGATAATGGCTCGGAATTCGGGAACTCTCGTTTTGAAACCTTTTGCCATGACTTGGGTCTTGAGCCCCGAATGGTATTGTGGAAAGGAAGAACAGGACCTTGTGCGAGATGGCTCGGACGATGCTTGATGAGCATAGGACTCGAGGAGGTATTGGGCCGAGGCGGTGAATACCGCGTGCTATGTGTCTAACGGGATATACCTCGAGTGCACAAGAAGAAGACATGCTATGAGTTGATGCATGGCCGCACACCCAAGGTGAGTCACTTCCATGTCTTTGGTTGCAAGTGTTTCATTCGAAGAAAGGCAAGAAGTTGGATAAGTTTGAGGCTAGGTCCGTCGATGGCATTTTCTTTGGTTATGCATCTCATTCTAGAGCATATTGTGTGCTCAATCTTGAAACTAACCAAATCGTGGAGACTTGCGAGGTAACCTTCGACGAGACGAGCCACGTAGTCGGCTTGTCTTTGAGTGTGCGAGGTGATGATGAGCTTGGCGAGGAGATCTTTCGGGGAGGAGGAGCATGAACATGGTGATGATGAAGATGGCGGTGCGGTGCCCCCGGCTGAACATGTACCTACTACTTCGACTACGATGATGGATAGACCCTCGCTACACCTACGACGACAAATCAAGAACGTGGAGAAGCTGATGTTGAGGGGGAGGTAGCTTCGAGGCGAGAACCTCCCGGCGAGCTCAAGTGGATCACCCAGCTTCGAGGATCATCGGCGACATGAATGAACGCACTACACGGTCGAGGGTTCGAAACAACTCCCATTTCGCTCATGCTGCATTTGTTGCTTCTTTCGAGCCCAAAGACATTGGACATGCACTATCTGATCACAATTGGGTTAACTCGATGCATGAGGAGTTGGAGAACTTTGAGAGGAATCAGGTGTGAGAGTTGGTTAACCCTCCCCCAGGGTGTAAGCCGATTGGTACCAAGTGGGTGTGGAAAAACAAAGAGGAAGAGAAGGGTGAGGTTGTGAGGAACAAGTCGAGACTTGTTGCTCAAGGGTTCAGTCAGAAGGAGGGGATTGACTACGAGGAGACCTTTGCTCCCATAGCCCGTTTGGAGGCGATTAGGATCCTTCTAGCCTTTTCCGTGGCTAAAGGGTTCAAGTTGCACCAAATGGATGTGAAGAGTGCTTTTCTAAATGGAGTGTTGGAGGAGGAAGTGTATGTGAGGCAGCCTCCGGGGTTTGAGAGTGAGAAGTACCCCCACCGGGTGTACAAGTTGAGGAAGGCGCTGTATGGGCTGAAGCAGGCGCCTAGAGCTTGGTATGTTAGGTAGGGGGTTCTTGTTTGAGAGAGGTTTTGAGATGGGGAAGATCGATCGGACCTTGTTTTTGCCGAGGGCGGGGGCAAAGATATCCCGATTGTGCGAGTGTACGTGGATGATATTGTCTTTGGTGGCTCGTCTAACTCTCTTGTTGCAAGGTTTGGAGATGATATGAGCAGGGAGTTTGAGATGAGCATGATGGGTGAGTTGCAGTTCTTCCTCGGGCTACAAATCAAGCAATCAAAGGAAGGAACATTTGTGCACCAGGCTAAGTACACCAAGGACATTGTGAGGAAGTTCAAGATGGAGGACTCCAAGGCTATGACGACGCCGATGAGTACGACTACAGCTCTTGATGCGGACGAGGAAGGTGAACACGTGGACCAGGAGTACCGGAGCATGATCGGGTCACTCCTCTACTTGACGGCGACGAGGCCGGACATACAGTTCTCGGTGTGTCTGTGCGCTCGTTTTCAAGCGTCTCCGAGGACTTCGCATCGGCAAGCAGTGAAGAGAATTTTCAGGTACTTGCGTCACACTCTCGACTTCGGCCTTTGGTACTCCGCGTCCTCTTCTTTGGCGCTTCATGGCTTTTCAGACGCATATTTTGCCGGGTGTCGGTTGGATAGGAAGTCCACTTCTGGGACTTGCCAGCTTTTTGGGTTCTTCTTTGGTGTCTTGGTCTTCCCGCAAGCGGTCGAGTGTTGCTCAATCCACGACCGAGGCCGAGTATGTTGCCGCCGCTAGTTGTTGCTCTCGGCTCCTTTGGATCACTTACACCATGAGGGACTTTGGTGAGGAGTATACCCATGTCCCACTTCAATGTGATAGCACCGGTGCCATAAGCGTTGCAAAGAACCCGGTGCTCCATTCCAAAACCAAGCACATAGAAGTGAGGTACCATTTTACGAGAGACAACGTAGAGAAAGGAAAGATAGCTTTGATCCATGTACCCACACATGACCAACTAGCTGATATTTTCACCAAACCCCTAGATCAAGCAACTTTCACTCGTTTGCGGGGGGACTTGGTGTGTGTTTGATTTCTTGAGCTGTGTGTGTGGGAGCTCCTTTGTAGCATATGTATAGCTTTCTTTTGTGCATTTCTTGCATTTGGCATTGCATATGTAACATGATGTATAGGCATCCTTGTATCTTAGATTGCATGCATTTTGTATCATATGCATTGGATAGGAAAAGCTTCTCCTATATACATTGTTCACCATAGGTTGCTATATATGTTCTTGTGAGCTTGTTTGGTATGCTATGGTTAGTTTGGCTTAGCTCTTGATGATCTTGTTGAATGATCCATGGTTGATGGCTATATTTTTGAAAAATGTCACATATATGCTCTCTCATGTGTAAACGCCTTTATATGATCTTGACATGTTTTAGTGGCTTTGCTATGCTTAATTTGTGGTTGGATAGCTAGTTTATTGATCATATGGGGCCAAAGGCTCATTTGCCATCATGAATGTTTAGCCCTCTTGCTTCATCTTGTGGAGGGGCATAAGTTCCTTTTTGTCGCAAAGACATTTCATGTACCAATCATAAATTTGAAAATGAAATGAAAAATGCTTGGAAAATATGCTCCCATGTCATATGTGCTGAAATTAATTTGCTTTGGGTGCTAAACCGTTGCATGATGCCTACCAATGAGAAGTCTCATACATAGAAGTAGGCACATGGCTCGGTGGCTTTGACATGACATGAGGTGCTTTTGGGTGTTTATGATGGTCTTATGATTAGAATGGTTGTCCTAACATGAAGTTTGAGTGGCTTTGCCATTTTGATATGTTTTGCTCATGTTTAGGTATTTGCTTATGAGAGAGTAACTTTTCGCAAAATTACTCAAATCCTTTTTAGCCTTGTCCAATGGTTGTGAAACTTGGTGATCATGTAGTTAAGGTCATTACGAACCTGTCGAGTATCTAACTTGCTCATTTGGACTTGTGTAGCTCCTTGTGATGAATTTTGTATATTCGAGAAGCTATATGTTGTAAAGTTTCGCATTTTGCCTTGATTCATGCATTGTCAACAAGGGGGAGAAGTGTGTGCATGATTTGGGCACCTGGGAGCTAATGGAAGGTGTCCAAAGTGGTTCGGCAATTTTCAGCGAAGTTTTTGCAGGGCGGTCAAATGGGGCGGTCTAACCTCCCGTGGGGCGGTCACATGACCAGGGGCGGTTTAACCGGCCTGGGCAGGCGGTTTAACCGCCCTATGCAGTGTGATCTTGGGTTGCTCTTTGTCATGCATTTCCAAGTGACCTTCTTGCATGCATTGGTTCAGGGGGAGTTTGCATATGTGCAGGGGGAGCTCTTTGTGGTGTTCGAGCTTTGGTTCGGTGGTTTGCGCTCTTTGTTTGAGCATGGTTTTGTCTCGGATGTGTCGAGCCGTTGCCCTTCCCTAGGGGGTCCGAGACTTGTTCTTCTTCAAGTGATCTTGTTTTTTTGCCTTTCTTTGGCTTTTGATCACTTGTTGGAGTTTTTCTTTTAGTAGTTTCTTTTCTTTTCTTTTTATCTTTGGTTACAAATCATGTGTGTTGTCAATGCACTCATCAAGGGGGAGATTGAGGACCATGTGTGGTTCGAGGACCGGTGGATGGTCGCTTCCTTGGGTGATGAGTGATTGACAACGTTGTGTGGACTGATTCTTGGCTAAGTAGTGCAGGTGCAGGTTGCGGCTTGACTCGTGTTGGTGCAGGTGAAGAACAAGCGCGAAAGGTCGTTGCCGGTGAGGCATCCGGGTGTGGAGAAGACAATTAGGCTTCGTTCGAGGGACCCGGTGGCCGGCGGGGGTCAAGTGCGGGCCGCATGGTGGCATGAACAGCAAGATGAAGTCGTGGACGGTTTCTTGGTAGAGCCTCAAAACCAAGGTCGAGCCGGGACTACGTGGGAGCCGAGTCATGTGTGGAGATTGGCGGAGGCTACACCGAGTTCGCGGGGTTTGCAGTGGTTCACCAGAAAACCACTGGGTTACTCGGTTGAGCCACAAAACCGAGGCCGAAGACTCGACGAGGAGGTGCGGCCACCCAGGCCGGTTCAACCGCCCGGGGAGGGGCGGTCGGACCGCCGGGGGGCCGGTCGGATCCCCCGGGCCGGTCTAGCCGCCCGGGGGGCGGTCCGACCGCCACGGCCGCCGCGCCGAGAAGCTTCGAATCGGAGGACACGCGTCGGGATCGCAAGGCTTGCGTCGAGGCTAAGCGAGGTTGCGGTCGCCGGGCATCCGTCCGATGGTGAAGACATGGAGACTTCCAAATCCGCCCTCGAGGGGCATGTATCCCTAGTTATTAGTGAAGGGTAGTTTAGTCTTTTGGGTGCCTCCATATATACTCATTAGATGGGTGGATGGCAGCCAACTCTGGGAACCCTAGCTCATTTGTTTTTCCATTTTCGTTCTCCATTTTCCTTAGGATTTTAGAGGACTAGCTTGAGAGCTTCATGTGAGATATAGAGAGAGGGATGGAAGTTTGGGTGGCAAGCTAGACCTTGTACGAACCTTTCATGGCATGTATAGAAGGTTTGGCGTTGTTCATCATGGTGGTTTTCCCGTCTCTTTTGTGTTGATTTTCGGAGCTCTTTTGGCGGTGTTTTGAGGACGAGCTGGCGCTGTTGACGAGGCGGTTCGAGAGGCTGCACGAGAACCGCGTGAACATGAGGAGGAACACGAGGACGTGCTTCCAGTGCGGCAAGCCGGGACACTTCATCGCCGATTCGCCTGGAGAAGGCCGAGAACAAGGACAGCTACAAGCACAAGCCGAGGAAGGACGGCAAGTACCGTTCGAGGCGCGACCACAAGAGCAAGCACAAGAACAAGTACAAGGACCCCTTTGAATCGCACTCGATTTGGTGGTTTCTCGAGTTGGGCGAGTTCTTGACCTAGAGAAGCGATTTCTTCGATTCCTCTTGATTGTGAGCGTTTCGGGTCAATTCCTTTGAGGTAGAGGTTGCCCAGGAGGTAACCCAGCTATTCCCGAAGTTTTGCTGCAATCCGTGGAGTGATTCGGGGGGATCGGGCGCGAGGAAGTTGAGTTTTGACCCGCGGGTTCGTTTTACGGAAGGGGCGGTCTAACCGCTTGCGGGGGCGGTCTAACCGCCACGGGTGTTCCGGGTCAAAGTTTTGTTTCGCCGGATTTTCCTCCGTGAGTTTGTTCGCCTTGATCGGAGGAACGTACGGGTGAATTTTGGGGTCGTTCTCGTGCGGTTTGCTAGGTGTTCTTGGTAGGAGTTCGTTCTTTGGGTACGGGAGGTTAGACCGTCCCGGGTAGCCGGTCAAACCGCCCCTAGGCCCCTCGGTGAAGTTTTGGTTTTCGCCAAGATTTTACGGTAGCTAGCATGGCCTTGACCGAGAGATCTTTGTTGGTGAAACCGGGGTGAGTTTTGGTGCTCGGAAGAGGCGTTTCGGAGGATTTCTTGGTTACCGGGTGGAGGCGGTCTAACCGCCCCCTATACCGGTCTAACCGCCCCCTCCGGTTAGCCGGCTTTCGAGTTGTTTCCGTTGTCATTGTTGCGTGTGTGTTGTGGTTGCTTTGGTAGAGTTTGTTCCTAGGACCGGTAGCACTCCGGTGGCTACGTGGTTTTGGCAAACGGGAGGTTGAAGTGCGGAGCGTGTGATTTCGGGGGTTCGACCGAGCTAGTTCATCTTGTCGGAGTTCCAATCTCCCTCGAGAAGAATTTTTATCGGCTCCCATTCACTCCCCCCTCTCTGGTCGCCTAATCGGTCCTTCAGAGGTCAAATCATTCTTGTCCTCATGCTTTGACATGAAGGATCTGGGAGAAGCAGATGTTATCCTAAATATTAAGTTGACAAGAAATGAGAATGGGATTATTTTAAATCAATCTCATTATGTGGAAAAAATGTTGTGTCGCTTTGGTTTTGAGAATGCCAAAGTAGCCCCTACACCCTATGATGCGAGTGTAAAATTAAGAAAAAATCGGGGCGAAGGGTTGGACCAATTGAGATTTTCACAAATAATTGGTTCCCTCTTGAATCTTCTTTGGAGCAACACGTCCCGACATCTCTTTTGCGTGAGCAAATTAAGTCGATTTACTTCCAATCCGGGGAAGGATCACCGGGAAGCACTAGTGAGAGTGCTACGTTATCTAGTAGGAACAATCGCATATTGAATTCACTATACTGGTTATCCATCTGTACTAGAAGGATATAGTGATGCAAATTGGATCTCTGACGCAGATGAGATTAAAGCCACGAGTGGCTATGTGTTTACATTAGGAGGTGCTGCAATTTCATGGAGGTCATGTAAACAGACCATTTTGACGCGATCAACCATGGAAGCTGAGCTTGTAGCACTTGACACGGCTACAGTTGAAGCCGAGTGGTTGAGAGAACTACTCATGGACTTGCCACTGGTAGAGAAACCAGTTCCTGCTATCCTTACATATTGTGATAATCAAACGAGTCTTGGCCAAGATAATGAGTACTAAGGATAACATGAAGTCCTCGAGACATGTGAAGCGGAGTCTTAAATCTGTTACAAAGCTGAAAAACTCCGGAGTAATTGCTTGTGAATTATATTCGCAAAGGAGAAAAATCTAGCGAGATCCTTTTACAAAAGGGCTTGCATGGACGGCGATATCTTTTGCAAGTGTGGACATGGGACCGAGACCATTTAGTTGCAAAGTAATGGTAACTCACTTCCTCTGAAAGGAGATCCCTTATTTGGAAAATGAGAAAAACAAAGTTACTGTTGTAACAAGGAGTACAATTCATTTAAATTACCCATGTTCATAATATGTACTCTTTTCTGTATGAAAGGTTGGCTATAATACCTTAATGTGTTCTAGTGTCTACCGAGAGAAAAGGTATCGTCCTACAGGATACCTATAATGAACACACCTATGTGAGCTCAACTGTTGGGTCGCAGTTTATGAGAGTGGGGTGCTTTCTAGAAAGCTCATGAGAAGATCTGGGAGCAAGACCTTTAAAGCTCCGTTTAGACTTGGCGTTCAGGTAGTCTAGTACTAGATAGATTTTCAAGAGAAATCTGATAGCAAAAAGCTATGAATTCAAGGCTTAGTCCATTCACAAAATGCTGAAAGATGGATCTTGTTGATCTAGGTGTAAGTTCAACCCGTACGGGACTTGTACCGAAATTCTGGTATATAAAAGTGGTTTAGAACAGCAACTGCTTTAGATCTGGTGGGGGAATGTTGAAATTTGGTCCATGTGGCCCATTTAGTAAATTCTAAAGCATGCACAATAATAGTCTCATATTGCCAAGACAAGGAGAGGTTGCCTAGTTTAAATATGGGAGTCTCCTATCATAGCAAAATAGATGCATGTGAGAGAAAAGGAGACTGTTGATACACGCACGCGCAGCCCGCGCATTTTCGCGTAAATTATCGCGTAAATTATCGCGTGACTTGTGACTTGCGACGAGCGCGGCGCGTACGTGTACAACTGGCTGTTACAAGTGCATTTTAATTTTTGTGCTGTGTCAATGACGTTTCAGTTTCGATTGCTTAATGGTGACAGATTTACTGCAATCAAATAGGCAGTTTCAGCCTGCTTGATAAAGGTGGCAGTTTCTGCTTGAATCAATTGAGCAGTTATCAGTCTGATTGATGAGAGGAATATGAAACGTTGGCTGGAGCTTATAAACACCAGGAGACGTCTTGGTGGCTGTGACACAGAGTAGACATACACTTCATCTCCCACGCGTTCGCTGTTCTGACCGCTAGCTGCTGCGCTTCGTCGACCTTCGACCTCGGCGTGCACCGGGCTTGGAGGAAGCGGGATCTCCGAAACCACTACCGCAACATTCCTGCATGGGGCGGTAATCAGGTTTTTGGGCAGCGTCACACGCGACCGCTTGGTGGATCTGCAACTACTTCTTGACGCGTTGGTCGAATCACTGCGCAAGAACTGTGAGTAATTTCTTAATATGTGGCTTGTTCATTTGTGTTGTGTGATTGCATCATTTTTAGTCAATATGCTTTTCCTCAACATTAAATCTGGATTATTCATAATTAGGTTGTTTTTCCCAACAATCCAAAAACCTAATTACGCCTATTTTTATGATCTAGCAATGGCAAAAGCATCTGATGCCATGAAACCTGAGAGGTTTGGAGGTGAAAACTTTCGTAGATGGCAGACAAGGGCCAAGTTTTGGCTCATGTCGTTGGGATTATGGTGGGTGATACACCCGATGTTTCCTCTTCCAGAGGAATAGGAAGCCCGGTTTGAGAATGCGAATAACACCGCATTGGGTCGTCTACTCACCATCTCGCGAGATCAACTCTATGATGTGTATATGAATTACACGTCGGCCACTGCTGTGTGGGATGCTTTGGAGCAAAAATATGCGGAAGCCGAAGCTAGTCGCTAGTTGTATGTGTGTGAAAAGTTCTTTGATTTCAGCATGGATAATGCTAAATCAATTGTGACTCAAGCACACGACCTCCGCCCATCTTGGTTGGCGATATTGCACATTTGGGATGTGCTTTGCCTCCAAAGTTTGTTGCGGCCGCGATAGTTGCAAAATTTCTGCGCAGTGGCGTGATTTTGCTACTTCTATAAAGCACAAAAGAGAGGAGATCTCTATGGAGGATCTCATTGCAGCTCTCGATGTCGAAGAGAAGGCAAGGGCAAAAGATGCGCGGACCAATAATGTGCGAGCAAGTGCCAATGTTGTTCAAAAGAACAAACAATTTAACAAGAAAAAGGATCTCAAGCGGAACAAAACTACTAGCTTCAAAAAGAAGAAAACGAGAGAAGAAGGATATGAAGAACCTTACTGTTTCGTGTGCGGTAATCCCGGTCACTTTGCCAAGGATTGTAAAGACCGCAAGGACGGGACCACCGAACTTAGACAAAAGTTCACTCATGTGACCATAGGCGAGGCCTCTACTTCGAAGGGTATGGTAATCCTTTTGTTGTCTATTCCGCATTTCATTTTATTGACCGGTGGGTCGATACTCGGTGCAAATGTTCACGTGTGTTACGATATTTCTTTGTTTTCTTCGTATCGGGCGGCGGGGGCTTCCGGCGTCCCGATGGGGAACGGATCGCGTGCTTCGTTCTTGGTGTTGGTACGGTGGATCCGAAGTTAACTTCGGGGAAAACCCTCCAATTGAAGAATGTCCAAGACGCGCACTGCCATAAACAAGAACCCGTTGAGCGGGTCTCTCGTGTAGGAGTGGTTATAAGCTAGTTTTCGAGTCAAATAAATTAGTTGTGTCCGGGTTTGGGACCTTTATAGGAAAAGGCTATGATAGCGGAGGCTTGTTCCGCCTAAGTACCGTTGATTCTTGTTATGAGATGAATATTAATACCGTTCGAACAAAAATCTTGCTAATGTGTGGCATTCGAGATTCCGTCATGTTGGTTTTGATACAATTGCTAGAATGTCCGGATCCGAGTTAATTCCTAAGTGCGACATAGTCCAAAATTCTAAGTGCCAAACTTGTGTGCAAGCAAAACAACCTCGAAAACCTTTCAAAGCATTAGAGTTTGAGAAGGTTTTGGCACCTCTAGATTTAATTCACAATGATTTATGTGAGATGAATGGTGTTTTGACTAAAGGAGGAAAAAGATATTGTCTTACTTTTATTGATGATGCAACACGTTATCGCCAAGTCTACTTGCCGAAAACTAAAGATGAAGCGCTCCACTATTTTAAAATTTATAAGGCGAGAGGTTGAGAACCAATTAGAAAGAAATATTAAAAGAGCGAGAGATGATAGAGGAGGAGAGTATACCTCTACCGACTTTTCTAATTTCGTTCGAGCATGGGATCATCCATGAATTTACACCACCATATTCACCACAATCAAATGGTGTAGCCGAGAGGAAAAATCGGACGCTTTTAGATTTGGTGAATGCTTACTACAAAGTGCCGGTATGCCTAACATGTGGTGGGGGAAGCAATCCGACAAGTAAATTTCGTGCTCAATAGAGTGATCACGAAAAGAAGTGACATAACTTTATACGAGGCATGGAGGGGAAGAAAACCAAATGTCAACTTTCTGAGAACATGGGGATGTTTAGCGAAAGTCAATATTCCGGAGCCAAAGAAGAGAAAGCTTGGGCCAAAAACAGTCGATTGCATTTTTATAGGATATGCTCAGAATAGTCCTGCCTATAGATTTTTGATAGTTAAATCTGAAACTCCAGAGATGATAGTTGATACTATAATGGAGTCTAAGGATGCGACTTTCTTTGAAAATATCTTTCCTATGAGACAGACTAGCGGTAGTTTAGAAAATGTGGATGTAGTCGTTCCAGACTTTCCTCATTGTGAACAAGTAGAGAACATACCTGCGAGAGGATGATGATGAGGAAGACAACAATTTAGTCATTACTCGCGCGGGAGTAAGAGACAAAGGGTCGAGAAATCCTTTGGAGAAGACTTTATTGTATACCTTGTGGATGACGTGCCTAAGACTCTAGTCGATGCTTATGCATCTTCGGATGCGAGTATTGGAAAGAGGCGGTTCGAAGCGAGATGGAATCCATCATGACAAATGAGACTTGGGAAGTCATTGAACGTCCAGTGGGTGTAAACCCATTGGATGTAAATGGATTTTCAAGAAAAAGATGAGACCAGATGGCACGATTGACAAATATAAAGCGAGGCTTGTGGCCAAAGGATTTACACAGAAAGAAGGTGAAGATTATTTTGACACATATTCACCTGTGGCCAGGTTAACCACTATCGGGCTCCTCATAGCGATGTCGCTTCCTATGGTCCGCACATTCATCGGATGGATGTAAAGACAACTTTTTTTAATGGAGAGTTGGAGGAAGAAATCTATATGGAGCAACCCGATGGTTTTGTGGTTAAGGGTCAAAAGAGTAAAGTGTGTAGATTACTAAAATCTTTGTATGGTCCGAAACAAGCACCCAAACAATGGCACGAGAAATTTGATCGGACTTTAACATCCGTTGGTTTTGTTGCAAACGAAGCGGATAAGTGTGTTTATTATCGTCATGGTGGGGGTCAAACGGTGATCTTATGTCCGTATGTGGATGACATACTTATATTTGGGACTAATACTACGGTCATTGACGAGGTCAAATCATTCTTGTCCTCATGCTTTGACATGAAGGATCCGGGGAGAAGCGAGATGTTATCCTAAATATTAAGTTGACAAGAAATGAGAATGGGATTATTTTAAATCAATCTCATTATGTGGAAAAAATGTTGTGTCGCTTTGGTTTTGAGAATGCCAAAGTAGCCCCTACACCCTATGATGCGAGTGTAAAATTAAGAAAAAATCGGGGCGAAGGGTTGGACCAATTGAGATTTTCACAAATAATTGGTTCCCTCTTGTATCGTCTTTGGAGCAACACGTCCCGACATCTCTTTTTTGTGAGCAAATTAAGTCGATTTAGTTCCAATCCAGGGAAGGATCACCGGGAAGCACTAGTGAGAGTGCTACGTTATCTAGTAGGAACAATCGCATATGGAATTCACTATCTTGGTTATCCATCCGTACTAGAAGGATATAGTGATGCAAATTGGATCTCGACGCGAGATGAGATTAAAGCCACGAGTGGCTATGTGTTTACATTAGGAGGTGCTTTGCAATTTCATGGAGGTCATGTAAACGAGACCATTTTGACGTGATCAACCATGGAAGCCGAGCTTGTAGCACTTGACACGGCTACGCTGAAGCCGAGTGGTTGAGAGAACTACTCATGGACTTGCCAGCGGCGAGAGAAACCGGTTCTGCTATCCTTACATATTGTGATAATCAAACAGTCTTGGCCAAGATAATGAGTACTAAGGATAACATGAAGTCCTCGAGACATGTGAAGCGGAGGCTTAAATCTGTTAGAAAGCTGAAAAACTCCGGAGTAATTGCTGTGAATTATATTCGCAGTGAGAAAAATCTAGCAGATCCTTTTACAAAAGGGCTTGCACGGACGGCGATATCCGTTGCAAGTATGGACATGGGACTGAGACCCATTTAGTTGCAAAGTAATGGTAACTCACTTCCTCTGAAAGGAGATCCCTTATTTGGAAAATGAGAAAAACAAAGTTCTTGTTGTAACAAGGAGTACAATTCATTTAAATTACCCATGTTCATAATATGTACTCTTTTACGTATGGAAGGTTGGCTATAATACCTTCATGTGTTCTAGTGTCTACCGAGAGAAAAGGTATCGTCCTACGGGATACCTATAATGAACACACCTATGTGAGCTCAACCGTTGGGTCGCAGTTTATGAGAGTGGGGTGCTTTCTAGAAAGCTCATGAGAAGATCGGGGAGCAAGACCTTTAAAGCTCCGTTTAGGCTTGGCGTTACGGTAGTTTAGTACTAGATAGATTTTCAAGAGAAATCTGATAGCAAAAAGCTATGAATTCAAGGCTTAGTCCATTCACAAGGCCGAAAGATGGATCTTGTTGATCTAGGTGTAAGTTCAACCCGTACGGGACTTGTACCGAAATTCCGGTATATAAAAGTGGTTTAGAACAAGAATCGCTTTAGAATTGGTGGGGGAATGTTGGAATTTGGTCCATGTGGCCCATTTAGTAAATTCTAAAGCATGCACAATAATAGTCCCGTATTGCCAAGACAAGGAGAGGTTGCCTAGTTTAAATATGGGAGTCTCCTATCATAGCAAAATAGATGCATGTGAGAGAGAAGGAGATTGTTGATTCACGCACGCGCAGCCCGCGCATTTTCGAGTAAATTATCGCGTAAATTATCGCGTGACTTGTGACTTGCGACGAGCACGGCGCGTACGTGTACAACTGGCTGTTACAAGTGCATTTTAATTTTTGTCTTGTGTCAATGACATTTCGGTTTCGATCGCTTAATGGTGACAGATTTACCGCAATCAAATAGGCGGTTTCAACTCGCTTGATAAAGGTGGCGGTTTCGCTTGAATCAATTGAGCGAGTTATCGGTCCGATTGATGAGAGGAATATGAAACGTTGGCTGGAGCTTATAAACACCGGGAGACGTCTTGGTGGGCTGTGACACGCAGTAGACATACACTTCATCTCCCACGCGTTCGCCGTTCGACCGCTAGGCCGCCGCGCTTCGTCGACCTTCGACCTCGGCGTGCACCGGGCTTGGAGGAAGCGGGATCTCCGAAACCACTACCGCAACATTCCCGCATGGGGCGGTAATCAGGTTTTTGGGCAGCGTCACACGCGACCGCTTGGTGGATCTGCAACTACTTCGACGCGTTGGTCGAATCACTGCGCAAGAACTGTGAGTAATTTCTTAATATGTGGCTTGTTCATTTGTGTTGTGTGATTGCATCATTTTTAGTCAATATGCTTTTCCTCAACATTAAATCTGGATTATTCATAATTAGGCCGTTTTTCCAACAATTAAAACAGCGCTGATGTGTCAAGCTGCGCGAATAGATTTGACACCAACTTAACTGGGATGAGAAATAGGTAGATGAATACCTATGTTTGGTGGAGATAGATATATTAAAAATAAGGAGGAAATATATATATATATATATTTTTGTTAAAGGACATGCTGATACAATATCAAGGATAACAATTCCACCAAACCAAGATGATGTCATTGCTTGGGAGAAAAAAATCTGGAAGCGTTCAGGGAGGGTAAAGATAAACATCCAAGAGTTTAGGATTTAGCATTTGTGAGGAGAAGAAGTGCAAATGCTAAGAGTTAACTAGGGAGAAGGGTTTTCATAGTGAGGAGAGATGAGGATGATTAAGAGGTGAGAACATTCATCAGAGAGGTCATTGATAAGGTAGGAATGGATTGTGGAACAAAGGACACATGAGGAAACGACCATTTCTATCTATGTTTTCTTTGGGTATGCTTGCTTCAGGGTACGTCGCAAGGATCCGCTAAAAAGTAGAACGACACTTTGGAATGAAAAGACATGGAAACAAGGAGAAATCCAAAGTAGCCTCATATAAAGGAGAAGTTAAATGAAGAAAATATGTGGATAAGAATTGACAGCTAGGTTCAAAATAGTTAGTTAAGTAAGATATCCGAGATATGCCTTGCAAGGTCAAGACCAAGGTAGGGGTCTTAACGTTTGCAAAACAATGAAGTGAAAATAGAAAGAAGATAAGTGGGAAGGGTTAAGATATCAAGGGGGATTCTCAAAAGAAAATGGTCAAAGAGTGGGATTATTCATCACAGAGCTCAAAGGGAAAGTAGTGATGAATTTCAGATCGTATGAAACCTTAGGGAACAACCATTGCTAACTAGGCTTGCGTCCTACAGTCGGTACAGCTCTGATACCACTCTGTCACACCTGTTTTTCCAAAGAAAACCAAGTGCAAACCTATATGCATGCCAGGATCAATTTTCATGCATATAGTTGACATAAGTGAATAACAAAATCAATATCACGTAAGAAAAAGGAAGATTATCAGAGTTTACGCTTAATCCTGGAAACGAAGGCACCAAACTTCACAAGCAATCGACTGGGGGTTGCGTTCGCCTAGAACTCAGCAACATCTTCACATCATCTTCATAGTAGCATCCTCCTTCTAAGCAACATTGTTTATAGCAAGGGTGAGCACTTGTCGTTCTCAGCAAGTGTGGGGAAAGATATGAATGCAAAGGCTTTATAGTGGACTGGGCTATAAGCATTTAGCATTTTAGTTGATCAAGTTTTATTAGCACCTGATTACTAATAAAGTATAAGTTTATACCAACCCACAATTAAGCATAAAGGTAAGGAAAACACCATAAGCATATGGCTAAGATAACCGGAAACCACAATTCAAGTCATTCTTCAAGTTCGATTAATCATGTGAGGGTCCAGGCCGCTCTTGACCGTGAGCACGGCTAATCGATTAGTTTTACACTCTGCAGAGGTTGTACACTTTCACCACAAGCAGCGTAAAAGCTCCGAAGAACTTTGAACCCAACCATGTGATGCCGGCCAAGCACCATACCACACTACCGAGGTGTGGTTGCATAGGGACGCTACATGGCCTTTACAAAGGTTCCCAGCAAGTTGTGACCCACAAGGTCCGGATCAGTTAGCAAGGTATAAAGTCCCCTAGCAGGTCGATACCCCACCATAAAAGGAATAACTCACCCAACCCCCTGCTAGAGCGAGTCCATACCCCGCAGTACCGCCGGTCCCCTGTCCTTATCAGGTAAGATCACCCCAAGCTAAAGTTCCTAATTATTCAGCCAAGACCATTGCCCGTTTAGTTCTTGTGGTTGTACTGTTTTCTTGGGTGGTTCTCCATGTTCCGATTAATGCACAGTGATCTTGTATTAAAATTATCACAAAGGAACATAGAGCATAAAATGATAACCATGTTGATTATTACCAACCCAGTTGAGCACACTAAGCAATATCTACCATCAAAATTAATTAATTAAAACCAGGTTCAAGATAATGGTCAAAAGAGGCTAGTCATCCTTAATAGGAACCCGTCAAAGTTAATGCAAGGCACATGCAACAGTGATTAATAAAATTGTTGGGACAAAAGATCAAGAACACACTTGCCTTTAACCAAAGTAGTTGTTGCTCAGAATATCTTCACCTTCACATTCTTCCAAGCTCTTGAACCACGTTTGTTCTACTCGCATCAATCATCGGGCACAAGCATACAAAGCAAACAAACAAGCATATACTAAGAACAATACATCAATCAAATCAAAGCTTTTCAAAGAGCACACTAAAAGATAAAGATCGATTCCAAGGATCACTAAAGAACACAGCTTGGAAGGGAAAGGCTTGGTTAACTTTGAAGAGATGATGGCGGAAGATTGAGCAAGGACCGGAAAGATCACACTAAGATAGAGCTCAGTTCTATTGGTTACGCAAGCGCAAGAAACGCTGAAAATAGAACTAAGCTTGAAACTATCGTAGGATCATTATCAAACAACAAGAGACTACGGTTGACATATTTTAATTAAGAAATCATGTGAAAGAATATTTCAGAGAAATACTCTATGTTACCATTAAACAAGTTACATTTAATTAAAGAAATCACGATAAACCTAATCATGTTTTATTTATAACATTCGAGTGGAAGTTATGTCAAATTACCAATTAATTTAGAAAGATAAAACAAGTATAAGATATCTAGACGAGTAACTTTATGTCACGTGTTCAACTAAACATATTTAATATTGAAAAGGCATTTATGATGTCATTAGACATATTAACTTTATTATGAAAACCGATGTTTAACTCTAACAATTACATCATGATTGAAGAAAACCGGATTAGAACCTAATCACTTTTTATTTATAAAAGCATTGGAATAAGAATTAGTCAAGATTAACATGCATCTTTAGTATTAAAATAAATAATAGGGGATACACATACTAACGTACAAGTTAAGGTGAAACGAACGAGAACGGTAGAAGCGAACTATAACGCACACAAAACCTTAAGGTGGGCTTAGGAAAACTAGTCTTCGAAGAGAACTAGACCGAAAGGACAACACTAAACAAAGGTAAGCTGAACTGATGTTGGTAGAGAAGAGATAACAAGATTGGCTTTAAAAGAAGATAGCTGCGGAAGACTAGACACAAGAACATAGCTGATTCATGAACTAGCTAGATGTTAAAGATTGGATTACAAAGAATTAAAAGAACGAAACTGGCTCACCGAGAGACAACTAGGAAAGGATTTACTAGCGAGGAAACAAAGAACACTGAGATAAAGCTTGGTAAAAAACGTCTAACGAACGCTTGCATTTATGATCACGAAAGACTATGCGAGCTAGGTTTATTTTAATTAACAAAATAAATATAAAGGATATTTCGGAAATAAAATACCCTACGTTGACATTAATGCAATATTATATTTTATTTGCAAAAACCGAAGTAAAGGTCTAGTCAAATTTTATTCAGAAAAGTTCATGTGTCAATTACATCAGTTAAACAATTCATTTAAGAAAAGGTTATAACAACTAATCGAATAAATACACATGACGTGTTGAGCTAAACAAACTTAATTTAGAAATTACATGTATGTTAACATTAGGCAAGTTAACATTTATTGTAAAAGACGGTGTAAAAGCCTAATTAACTTTTAATTAGAAAAGTTATTTAATCATTAAGCAAATTAATATTTGACTTATGGAAAACCGGGTAAAAGATCTAATTAGATTTTATTTATAAAAGCATGTAAAGCAATCATTAATCAAATTAAATTTGATTATGAAAAACGGGTATAGATCTATTTTGCTTTTATTTATAAAAGGCGTGTATAACTAACCATTAATCAAAATTAATATTAATTTTATTTTCAGAAAACAAAACATGATGAAAACTCACTACTAACGCGTGCTTAACATTATTATGATCCTAACGCAACTTGAATGGATTAAAATGGAGCTAAAACGAAGATTTTACGAGCAAAACAAGATTAAAAGGACCTAGTCGTGATTAACCGTAGATTTCAGGGAGTAGGAAAGGAAATCTGTAAGACACAAAGAATAGTGCTCGCGATAAGAACTAAGGACAGGGTTAGATCTATAAAACTCTCGGGTGGGATTTATGTGTGAAAGTGGGATTTTTCTAGGGGTTATCTATAGATTGGTCAAGACACAAAATAGATCTAAAGATTACATGGAAAGTCTAAGGGTCTAAGTGCAAAGTGACCTTATATTCTTCAACCTGCAGCTTGCGGCTTAGAAAGAACGGACAGAACTCCCCACGCACATGAACGTGCTCCTGGCGCCTCCAATCCGCAGGCTTCCGGGCAGCTAGGGGTTTGGGGGAGATGCAAAACGGAGAGGGGAGTTCGAGGGGATCACAATGATGTGCTCACCAGCGTGGGAGACGTACGGAGGTGGCCGGATTTCGAAGTCAACGCCGCCGGCGGCGAGCTCGGTCACTAGCAGGTCCGGCGGCGGCGTTGGGCTTCGCGTAGCACGCGGGGACGGGGCGTGCGGGCGGCTAGGCCGCGGCCTTTATAGGGCACAAGCCGGAGGCGGCGGCCTGGACTCCTGGCCGTGTCCGCCATGGACACTGGCCACGGTCGGGGTCTGGGCCCGGATGGGGTAAGGCAGGCCGCGGCGGGGCCGGAGGGAGAGATGGGTCGGGCTTTCGGGCTCGGGCCATATAGATAGGATAGATTTTTTTTTCGAAATTATTTTTAATGCGAAAACAATTCCAGAAAACCTAGAATTTGTTTAAAGGCACGAAAAATACTCCGAAAATCACAAAAAATCCAGGAAAATTCCCAGAGACACATTGGGACATGAACAATCCAAATAAAGTGGTTGGAGTTCATGAATAAGATTTTAGAGCCTTCTAATAAATAGAAAATGCTCAGAGAAAAATGAGAATAAATTCCAGAAAAATCCGGAAAATTCTCGGAAGAGTTAGGACAGCTCCTAAACGCATTTTTGAAACCTTTTGCACTCAAGAAGCACTAGATGCCATCGGCATGAATGCAACACTCATAACTTTTTATTTGATTCAGAAAAATCAAACAAAGGTTTTTCCTATACTATATTTCCTGTGAAGAAAAATAAATGTTGGAATTTTTTTAAAAAAAATTACGAGAAAATCGTTATTTAATTATTCTTTCTATCCACATCCTGAAATTGAAAATTTCAGGGTTTGACAATAGTAAATAGAGTTATAATTGTGCCAAATTTGAACATGTAGTTTCTAGAAATATGTTTGGATGGAAGAAAAAATTTAGAGAGGAATAGAAGAAATTTTGTTGGTCATTTACCGTGACTTGGGATTTAACTCACCACAAACATGTTGTTTGCCGAGAGCCGCAAGGGCTCACGTCAAATAGGGTTGTTTGCCGAAAGATTGAATCTGTGTCATGAGCCCTCCTTTGTGGCTCACGGCAAGCTAAACGGGTCAGGCCAACAACCGTCACAGAATGTCCAGTTTGTGGTGAGGCCTAGTCTTTGCGAGAGCTTGATCTCCTGGCTCACGACAAAAACGTCTAAAGCCGTGAGTATTAATCTTTGCTGAGAGGATGGGTTCCTGACTCACGGTAAAGACGTTTGATGTTGTGTGTCAGATGTTTGCCGTGAGCCGAGGCCCTGACTCAAAACAAAGAAGCCTTTTGCAGTGAGGCGGAGTTTTGGTTCTCGGCAAACCGTGCCACATACGCGGCAGCCGCTAAAAAAGTTGGTAGTTGGTACATGTAAACACCCATGGTTAGCTGTGCTGTTCATCCTGGGATTAAATTAATGGCCCCCAGATTTTGCAGGATACGGATTAGAGGCCAGAGGGCAGACTGGCAGAGCTGCTGTGACTTGTGAGGTCTAGAGGAAGCCTCCGAGAAACACAGAGGCTGATTTTATAAATGCCAGAGGAAGAAGACAACATTTAGACCCTTAGATCATCGCTCAGCTCTCACCATGGTCTAAAAAATAGAAATAACAAAACGTCAAAACACAAAGTGCGCGACCCATGCGCATGCAGCACCGCGGCTAGTCAACGAACCAATCGCGCGCGAACGAACTTCGGTTGTCGTTGTCCACGACGCGGCAACATGGCTACTCCGAAGAGAATTTTTGGTGCCATGCTGTCCGAGATCATAGGCATTTCTCGCAGCTGCGCTGGAAGCCTGGAACCTCTATAAAACTTCCATGCCCACGCGGGACGCCATCGTGCTGCGAGCTTCGGCCGCTCTCCCGACTCCCTGTAATTAATAAGAGGCGCCTGCAGCCCTGCACTTTCGGAGAGCTCGATCGCCACAACCGCATGGACGCCGAGGCCGGCCATCAGTCGATGCCGTCTGGGTCCGGCAATGGCAGCGGCGGGGAAGACTCGTGGGAGTACAACCTGCGCAAGTACCTTCTGTTGCTGGCCACGGTGGTGGCAACCGTGACGTACGGCGCGGCTTTCAACCCGCCCGGCGGCGTCTGGCAGGACGGCGACCCTGCCGTCGACCGCATCGCCGGCGACCCCATCATCCGGGAGACCAGCCACCGCCGGTACCTCGTCTACTTCCTCAGCAATGCCACCGCGTTCGCCCTCTCACTCGTGCTTGTCGTCCTCCTCCTCATCCTGTCCGCCCTTCACGACAAACGGGGGAACCGCCTGGCGCCGCTGTTCGCCATCCTCCGATTTGTCATGGTACTGGATCTTCTAAGCCTCATGGGCGCCTACGCTGCGGGCACGTTCCGGGACAAGCTCACGGCCATCTACTCGTTGCTGCTGCTGACCGGCGTCGTCGTCTACCTCGTGGTCCACATGGTGCTGGCCTGGCGGCTCAAGAGGAAGAAGCAAGGCGCGCTGGAAAACAGAGGGAAGCTGCGGCTCCGTAAGGTGCTGATCCTGCTGGCCACGTTTGCCTTGAGCGTCACGTACGTGGCCGGGCTGAGCGCGCCGGGTGGCTTCTGGGACCACGCCGAGGACGGCCACAAGCCGGGCGGTGCGATCCTCAAGGGAGGGCCCCACGACGCGCGCCTCAAGGCGTTCTTTGTCTGCAACACCACGTCGTTCGTGGCGTCCCTGCTCATCCTCGTCATTCTCCTGGAGAAGAAGCTCTGCTTCGACAGGACGGTGCCGGTTTTCGAGCTCTACGGACTGATCGCCGTCACGCTCCTCGGCCTAGTGGCGGCGTATGTCGCGGGCAGCTGCCGGGAGGTTGACACCACGATCTATGTGAGCTCTCTGGTTTGTGCCGTTGCTGTGTGCATTCTCGCCCAAGTTGGCATTGTGTTGCTCCTCCTGGGGCAACAATCTCAGGCTCCACAAACTAGCAATGACCACGGCAGGTATGGACTTAACAACAAAGCATTCGAGTCCAAATTGTCCCAACTTAATTCTGTTTTCTCCGTAATTTTTGACTGGATTTGTTTTCTTTGTGACTTATGCCAGTAATAAACAGCAGCAACGGACTTGCAATGGAAACTGCTTGTGGAAACATCTAAAACAATCAGAAACTAGCGGTGATGATGAGCATGGGCAGCGACAAAATAGAGCAATAGAGAAGGCTCGCTCCCTGGTGCTGCTGCTGGCCACTCTCGCAGCGGCCATCACCTACCAAGCAGGCCTCAACCCGCCGGGAGGCCTCTGGCAAAGCGACGGCATCGGAGGCCGCCACGAGGCTGGCGACCCAATCCTCTTGACCGCTAACCCGAGGCGGTATAAGGCATTCTACTACTGCAACTCAGTCGCCTTCGTGGCCTCCCTGGTCGCCATCATCCTAGTCCAGATGAAGTCTCTGCACTACCACAACGCGTTGGAGGCTGCCATGGTACTGGACCTGTTCGGCCTCATCGGTGCGTACGCCGCCGGGAGCTGCCGGGACGTGAGCACGTCCATCTACGCCATGGCCCTGGCAGGAGCCGTGCTGGTCTACGTTGTTATCCATGTCGTCTTCTTCACGCTGGACCACAAGGAAGACATCACAACAGGGCCTGGGTCTGATCAAGCGGTGGAGAAGAAGCGCAAGCGGCTTCTCCTCTTTGCGATCTTGGCGGCCACCATCACTTACCAAGCCGGGCTGACGCCACCGAGCGGCTTCCTGCTCAAGGATGATCAAGCAACCGGGCACCTCGCCGGCGACCCGATCCTGCTCTACAACTACCCGCGCCGTTACAAGGCCTTCTTCTACTGCAACTCGGTGAGCTTCATGCTGTCAATTGCCCTCATCATCCTCCTGGTGAACCCCAACCTGTACCGGCCGGCCATCCGGAGCAACGCGCTCTCCGTGTGCACGGTGGCCGGTTGGATCTGTATAATGGGTGGCTACGCTGCTGGCTGCACGCAGCATCTCACGGCATCCTTCTATGTCTTGGCGTTGTCGGTGCTGGTCCTGTGCTCTGTTGCCTTGATGGTTGCCCTGTTCTTTGTGACGCATCTGAGAGAACTAGAGGAGGAAGCTGCAGCTGAGGCACCTGCTGTGGAAGCACTAGCAGCCGCCGTCGATAACAATAACAATGAAGAAAAGAGGTTGCACGCCAAGCGCAAGTACCTGATGCTGCTGGGAATCCTTGCGGCGAGCGTGACTTACCAGGCCGGCCTGGCACCACCGGGCGGATCCTGGCAGTCAAACGACACCACGCACACCGCGGGCGACCCGGTGATGCACGACAACCGGAGGCTCCGGTACCTTGCCTTCTTCTACAGCAACTCCACCTCCTTCGTAGCGTCCATCGTGGTGATCATCCTTCTCCTGCCTCTGCCTGAGTGGCTGCACAAGGAGAAGTGGTGGCTCCGGGTAATGAACACGACGATCGTGTTGGACCTGCTCGGCCTCCTGATCGCCTACGCCGCCGGGTCCAGCAGGACATGGAAGACCTCCGTGAAGGTCTCCGCGCTCGTCGTCGCCGTGCTGGCCTATTTCCCTATCCATGTGGTGCTGTCATGGTTCCGCAGGAGAGTTAAGAAGGACGCTCCAGCCTCCGCCGCTCACCCAAATGAAGCGGTAAACAGTAGACGGCATCAGCCACAGATTTGAAGGTGTATACATACGATTTTTTAGGACAATACATGCGAATATGATGAATACAAATATAGTGGATTCTAATTGGGGTGCGTATATAAAATACCAGCTGTGTGCCTGTGTCAGATGAACGGATATCGACATCATATTAAGAACGACTTGATAGGTTATTTGCCTTAGTGATTATGACAAGTCACTCAAATGCCACTATGTCTCTCTGTCAAAACATGTATTGTTCTTCATGTTGTGACAGCCAAAAGTTATGTCACAAGTTTTGCAATCTATAGACAATCCTAACAAGATACTACTCTAGAAAAGTAAAGGCAAATAAAGATTGCAAGACAGTAAATGCGGAAACGTCAGAGAAAGCAAAGTCTTGACACGCAATTTATCCCGTGGTATCGGTACGCACTAAGCCACCACTAGTCCACATTGTTGAAGCACTCACACAAGAGTATTGCTTCCCGGTCACCAAGTCTCTCCCAAGAGCACCACTTGACTCACCACAAAGGCTAGCCACTTAGGCACTTGCCAAGCTCCCTTGGTCACCTTGACACCGCTTCCACTAAGGAGTTTCTCCACCAAGGAAGGGGGTCTCTACGTCCCCCGCACATAGTTTCCTCACCACTCCACACCAAGCCGAAGGGTCGAAGACGATTGCTGGTGAGCCACTTAAGCCCCAAGGCTTCCGGCGCACCTTGTACACTTGATTCACTCAAGAATCACCTCACAAGGTTGGCACAACCTTGCACTTACTCAGCTCTAAGCTACGCCTAGCACTAAGCACATACACAAAGCATATGCAAGTCTATGAATGACACTTGGATGGAATGGATATGATCTTCTAGGTGTCTTGCACTCCTCTGCACTTCCACACAATCCAACAACCTCAAATGGGTGAGTGGAGGGGGTATAAATAGCCCAAGGCACTCAGCTAGCCGTTGGCTAACGGCTCACTAAAAGTTGACCGTCGGATGAACCAACGCCTACTTTTCAGGAGCATCGGTTCATCCGGTGCCCCTCCCACGTCACTTAGACGTTGAGGTTCTTCTGTCAGATTTACTCCGACGCTATGCACCGACGCTACGTCGGATCATCCGGTGTTGAAGACCCCGTGGCCAGAACCTACTGTTAGGTTCCACGAGACCGTCGGATGAACAACTGTTGACCCGTCGGTTCATCCGGTGCTACTGCATAGATCTTGGCGCATCTCCGTCTTGTTCAAACGTGATCATCAGATAGACCGACGGTTCATTCCAATGGACCGTCGGTTCATCCGATGCTTTTGTCTTCCTGACTTCATCTCCGCAATTCGTCTGACGCAACTAGAAACTAGACCGTCAGTTCATCCGACGGTGCCTTGGCTTTCACCCAGTGTACCCACTCGTCTGACCATTGCATCGACGCTTGCTATCTAGGTACCGTCGATTCATCCGACGGTGTCCTTTCTTTTCTTTTTCTTCTACGGTTTGACCCTTGAAAAATATACTATCTTCTCATTTTGACATGTGATATTTTTGCATCCATGGGACCTAGAAATGTCTACAAAGACATGCTAAACAATATGGTTAGTCCCTTTGATCATGTTGTCATGAATCACCAAAATCATACTCGAACTAATGGCATATGAGGCCATGTTCGCTACAGATCCTTAAGCACTTGCTTGTCACTTATATGCACAATATCTTTAATGTGACTCTGGACTTACTCCTTTACAACATATAACTTTGTGTCAATGTGTTTGGCAGCACACTTGACTCGTTGTCATAGGAGTGAACTACTTGAATGGTTATTGCTATTGTCAACCACTATCAACTCCGGGTTCGGCCATTTTGCATGTCCCTCAGCCTCGTATCATGCTATACCATATCTTTGCATCACATTGATGATAATTGTTTTACCCTCTACAGCTTTTCCACACAAAAACTCTAAGTGTGAAAGTTAGCGACAATTGTGGATTTCGCTACACATTTCACAAATTTATCTTTGTACTCACAACTTTTAAGAGCACTTGATCTTTTCAACTTAGCATGAGGTTGATACACTTAACTCCATTCCATTTATCTATAGCTGGATTGGATATTGCCAAAACAACTCGGATATATTTACTATGTCATGGTAAGTTCTGTCTTTTGCATTCATTGAGCTTCCAACAACTGAAGCATATGGTACCATATTCATCTTATCCATTTCATATTGACTCTTGGAACATAAAAGTTCTCAAATCCATTACCCTTGATGATGGGGACAGGCGTAGGTTTACTCCCATGCATATTATATTTCTTTGCAACTTTTCTAAGTATGCCTCTTGCGATAGTCCTTATACCCCTTTTCTTTTATCTCGGTGAATCGAGCCTTATAATGAGAGACATTCATCGAGAACTTCTGTTTTGAACCTTGAGAACAAGAACCTCTTCTTCTTCTTTTATATAAGATTGACATCATTGCTACCATATGCAAAATGTCAATCACATATGCACGATTAGGAAATGATTTTCCATTCTTTAACTTTGTACAAATGTGATTGTCCTCTTATTCTCTTTAAACCCAAAATGAACAACCAATTTTTTTATCTTTGAATGCTATAGTTCATAGATGATTTCTTTAGGCAACATTCCTTTATCTTCTTTTACTTCCATGGCAAAAACCCTTAGGTTGTGCCATGCAATACTTTCATCTGATGTAACTCAGATCATGATGTGCCACTAGATTCATTGTAGTCCATTCATCCTCTTTGCACAAAACCTTTTAATTTAAGATGCGCTTTGCTTATTTACATGTTCGCTTTGGAGTCACGTCATGACTCGTTAGACTCATTACAACCAATTGTTATGGCTCCATTAAGAATTACCGTTGAGTCCCAAGCTTCCTCATGATTCATCAGATTCAATTTTCAACGAAACAAGCGCTTCTTATGCTTTCTTCATATGAGGTGGAATCAACCTCCATGAAATATGCCAGAACCTAAAAATCGTAACGCATGTGTGCCAGTAGCGATTAACCATTAGTTGGTATAGATGTGTCATAGACCATTCATCGGGATATCAAGTTATCCTGTGGAGCCATTGGTCAGTATAATATTTAGATATGTCATCCAACCATTCGTCGGTGCATGGATGTAGCCCATCAAACTATCCATTGTTATATACATGAAACCCAATCTCGCGCACTTTCGGCCCATATCTCAAGCCCAACTTTGGATAGATAGGCCCACTGGCAACATAAAATCCTAACCCTATCTCCCATCCCTTCTCTCCCTGCCACCAGTCTTCTCTCCCTGCCGCCAGTCTTCTCTCTCGCCTACGCTTTCTTTCCTCGCCACTACGCGCGCTGCCTCTCCTGACTTTGTCGCCGTGCGCGGGCTTCCTCCCCCGATTTCACCACCTCACGCACCTCCCGAATCTCAGCCGCGCGCGGGCTCTCTCCCCCTCTGAATCTCAGCTGCTGGTCAGTGCCCTACAACTACCCGCAGCCCCCAAATCTAGTAGCTCATCCCACATCCTCACCCCTCACATGCCCCTTCGCCCCTCGCACCCTCACACCTGCGCGCACCGCCCTGAGCTCGTGTTGCTCCTCGCACTGGTGCCGCCATGAGCTCGTGCGCCACCCCGAACCCGTGCGCCGACCCGAGCTCCATCCGCAACAAAGGGGCGGACCACTGGGAGTTCGACCCCTTCCTGCCGTCCTCTTCCCCCTTCCTGCAAGAACCTACTTTCTTCCACTGTTTCGAGATTTCCTACTGCCCCAAGCGAAACCAGATCAGTCAAGTATGGGTGGTTTGATTTGGTCAGCAGTCATAGGTTTGGGTGGTTTGATTTGGTCAGCAGTCATAGATTTTCAGCCTTTGGTGATGTTGATGCAAAGTGAAATAATCACATGATATGAAATCTTGCCAAGTTATGAAATGAAGTGATAGCAATGCTTGGATACTCATGCGGGCCAAGCTTTATTGAACTTTTTTAGTTTTAATATATCCCGTATGTAGTAGTAAAATGTATGACAATTGATTTAATGGTTGGAACAATCAACAATATACATTTGTTTGAGATGATGCCCGACTTTTATCTCTTCACGGCCACCTTCTTGCCCCCTCGGCGAGATTACTGAGATAGCTCATTACTGAATGTTCGTTCCAGTCTAAGTTTCAACAAATCTATTTTCAGAATTGTGTTCCTCATGATGTGAAGAATCCCTTATGTACCTGTTAGCACACTGGTGCTGGATCGATCAACCAGAGATAATTGGGAAAGGAGAAGGAAGAACAGAGTGCAAGATCTGGAGAACCGGAGGAGGAAGAAACCTTTCAGAGGAAGGTTCGAGTATAGTATTGTTTGTTACAAGAATCATGATGATAGCTCCTTTGTCTGTTCAGCTATTTAACCACAAGCACACACGACATACATGGGCCTTGCCCAGCCAAAGTAACAAGCTACACTACTTTCCCCATTCGGGCCCAGCAACTCTTGGATTGGGCTTCTGAGTACGCGGGCCAATCCCAGTAGCAGTGGTGCTAACATGCCCCTCCCCTTGAGACGCTGCTTGACCCCAAGCAGGCGCAGTAGGGAAGCGACTCTTCAGAGCTTCCAAGTCTTCCCGCGTAGCCATGTCTTCAGGCCATTGAGACTATTTCACCAACACTTGAGGCACCGCAGCCACTCCATGAGTGATTAACCTCTTCTGTAGGATCCTCTCTGGCACACGAGGAAGCTCAATGTCAGAAGGAAATGCAAATACTACCTGTGTAGAAGGAGGCAGTGCTTGCTTGAGCCGGGACACATGGAAGACGGGGTGAATAGCTGCGGATGGAGGCAATTCCAATTTATAAGCCACTTGTCCAATGAGAGCCAACACTTTGAAGGGGCCAAAATACATGAAGGATAACTTTTGGTTAGATCTAGGCGCTAGGGATGAGTGCACATACAGTTGGATCTTGAGAAATACTGAATCCCCTATCTGAAATGTTCGTTCAGACCTGCCTTTATCAGCATGCTTCTTCATACGTTCTTTAGCTCTTGCCAAGTGCTGCTTAATTAGCTCTGTCATCAATTGCCTGTCTCGCAGCCAACTGGAGAGATCAGGAGAATGAGCGGCATCCGTCGCTGAGATACCAAAATGCTTAGGAGAGTAACCATATAGAGCTCAAAAGGCGATCTGCCCACTACTGAGTGATAGCCAGAGTTGTACTAGAACTATGCTGATGAAATCCAAGCACTCCATTTGTGTGGACAGGAATTCACAAAACAGCGAAGAAAGGTTTCCATTGTTTGGTTCAAACGCTTGGTTTGCCCGTCGGACTGAGGGTGATAACTAGAGGTCATGTGCAACTGAACTTCAGCCAAAGAGAAAAGCTCACGCCACAAGTTACTGGTGAATATACGATCCCTATCAGAGATGATGGATAAAGGCATACCATGGAGCTTGTAGATATTGTTCATGAACAACTTAGCCACACCAGCAGCCGTGAAAGGATGGCGCAGAGGAATAAAATGCGCGTATTTGGTGAAAGAATCAACCACCACAAGAATGCAATTCACTAAACTTGATAAAGGAAGACATTCGACAAAGTCCATGGATATAATTTGCCAAGCCGCTGTTGACACTTTTTATCTATGAATTTTATCCCTCACATTAAATGGAAAAAGGACTAAAATATGATTAGATCACCTTATTAGGATTTATATTAACAATTTCCACGAGTTTTAGTGAATCTATGAATTTGCAGGAACTATTCAGAAAAATATGCAAATAACCTCTCTAGAAGACTCCAGAAGGCTCCAGAACTCAACGTGACTTAGCACCGAAAAAAGAAGCATCTAGAAGGATCAAGGACCCACCTAGCTGAAGTAAACCCCGAGTGGGGCCCATACCAGGACGACTGGCCTAGTGGTGGGGCTGGTCGGCCATCCCCTGGCACCGAATGGGCCCGGCTTCTGGAATGTTCCTCCACCTCCTATGAAGATCAATCTAAACCACATGTTTAGGTCCGGTTGATCCTACGGTGCACGTCATCTCCTCTGGACTATATAAGCAAACCCCTGACCCCAGGGCAGAGAGCAACTCATTCTATTAGATCCTCCATGCCTACTTGAGGTTAGAGCTCTAGGTTAGAATTAGAGTTGGAGAGTTAATATCAAGTTGAGAGATTAGTGCCACGGTCTAATTAGACCTAGCTAATCTTGTCCGAGAGGATTAGAGAGCGGTTGAGGTGAAGCTGAAGGAAGGCCTGGACTTGTCGGTGTCTCCTCTTCATCTTCTACCCCCTAGGATCAACTCTATTGGAGTCTGATACTGAGACCTTACGGGAAAGATCAACTTCTTATTCAAGTGAGCACAATTGTTTTTATTGTTCTTACGGTTCATAACTCTTTGAGTACTTTAATTCCTGTCGCTCTTGAATTAAAGTTGCATGTTTAGTGTAAGCGTGGTGCTTAGACTAGCTAGCTTATGAATGCCTTCTATATTCCGGATGGTGGTAGTGACAACACCATTGAGTCCTTCGTAGTGCAACTCCCGTCTATAGAAATCGTAGGATTCCCCCATAGATTCTCGGAAGGTTCCCATTACTAAGTGTGCCTTCAGACAATCACCCCATAAGAACATGTGAGACATGGGTACCCACTGGTCCCCACCGACCAGGGTCTCCGCCATCCCTGACAGGCGGGCCCGACCTACCAGAAGGCCCGCCGACACTCGTCCGTGGACCCCCGCCCGACCTGACTTGTGGGCCCAAAGACATGAAGACAACTTGGTGTACAAGACAAGATAGTCCAGCTTGGATAAGCTTTCCATGTTGTAAACGAGTAGGATAGATCACTACGGAATCGGGGCCTCTGCCGAGAGCGGGACCCACTCGGCACGGGGCCGTTTGCTCTCGGCACGGCCGTGCCGAGAGGGGAGCTCTCGGCGGAGCGCTCCCGGCACCGGCCCCGGGCCGGCAAAGGCCGCTGCGCCGTGAGCCGGGGCCCAAACTCTCGGCACGGGCGTGCCGAGAGCCCACTTAGCTCTCGGCGGAGCAATTTTCATAAAAAAAAAAAAAAAGAAAATCCAAGGGCGGCGGGCCCACCGGCCGGCCGCCGTGGCCCCACGCCGCCGCCGCCGCCGACCACCGGCAACACCACCGACGCGCTCGCCGCCGCCGCCGCCCACCACCACCATCGGATCCGCCACCACCACCACCGGCGTCGCCCGCCACCACCACCACCGGCGCCGCCCGCCACAACCACCGCCGCCGAACACCGGCCACCACCGAAGCCGCCGCCACCACCTGCTGCCGACCACCACCACCACCGCCCGCCACCTCGCCTCGCCCTGCCTCGGTTGGGACTTGGAGAGGAGGCCGCCGGACTCAACACCCACAGGCCGGCCGCCGTGCACCGGCACCACCGCCCGCCGCCGCCGCATCGATGAGGAGGAGGAGGTCGCCCCCGCCACCGCACGATTCGGCCGCCCTAGATCCGGCCGCCCCGAGCCGCCGAGGCCGGAGGAGAGCGCCGTCGGAGGCCGGCGCGGAGTCGACGTAGCCGGTGCGAGTGGACGGAGGCCGGCGCGGCCTCCCCTCGAGATGCGCCGCCGCCACACCTCACCCCGCCGCCGCTCCTCCTCACCACCGGTGAGGGGCAAGCGAGAGGGGGAGGGAGAGGGGAGGCGAGAGGAGGGGGTGCGCGCCTTTGAGGGAGAGAAGGGGGGCGGCGGCGGTGTTGTGCGTGGTGGAGGCGAGAGGAGGTGGTGGGGGAGAGGAGGGCGGCGGCGGCGGTGGGGGGAGAGAAGGGGGGCGGCGGCGGCGGGGGGGAGAGGAGGGGTTAGGGTTTGGCGCTGTGTGGGGGGGGGCGGCGTTATATATGATTTCGGCGGCGGTGGTGGGCTGGTGGGCTGGTGGGCCGTTCTTGGGCTGGCTCTGCCGAGAGTAATATTTCGGCTCTCGGCAAAGAACCAGTCTGTGCCGAGAGTAAAGCTCTCGGCAGAGGTAATTTTAGTCAAAATTAATTTTAAAAATAGTAAAATGATGTGAGAATTTTCCAAAACCTAACATAACACCAATTATAGTGTATACTACTTGTAGAAAAAAATTTAGTCAAACTCAAATTTGAATTTATCTAAGACACCAAATCTAGTCACATTAGTTTAAATTCTCTTAAACTTCTTGTGAGATGTTCGGTTTCTAAAGAGTGTACGTGTCCAAGTGTTCAAAACAGTCTCAATTTTTTATCACAACCTCCACATATGATATCATGAGCACTTGACAAATTTCGTGATTTACAAACTTCATTTGAATTTTAAACAATTTTAAATCCTTTCTACATCAGGATCTGCATCATGCATATAGAACCAAATGCCAGAAATTTAGCTTCATTTCGTGTACATGGTCTTAGAGATGTCTCATGGACATAAATATCATTTTTCCAACAACTTTACTCTATGACTTCATGCACTTGCACTTCATATTAGACGTATACGAAAAAATACCTATTAAGAAGTAAAATTTTTAAATATAGCAAACATAGTTGAAATTGTGTCAACTTTGAGCATAAGTTTTTTATAAATTTATGTTGAGGATAGAAAAAATTTGGAGGTAAAAAGGTGATTTTTAAAAATTTCTTTGCCGAGAGCGAAAAGAATTGCACTTGGCAAAGAAATCTTTGGCGAGTGTTCTTTTCTGTGCCGAGAGCTTTTTGTTTGCCTCTCGGCAAAGAAGCTTTGTTTGCCAAGTGTTTCTTACGTGCCGAGAGCCAAATAAAAAACTCTCGGCAAAGCCTTCTTTGCCGAGAGTTTTTTATTTGGCTCTCGGCTGCATTCGAGCGCTCGGCGGAGGCTCTGTTTCCGGTAGTGGATGGAAACCAACTTGTAACCCAAGGCACGCCAGCCAATATAAGGCGGCCTCGGGCGCCCCTCAAGGGCACGTCGACTTCCCTTCCATGCATAATCCCATCACACTGGACGTAGGGTTTTACTCTCCGGAGGGCTGAACCAGTCTAAAACCACCGTGTCCTTGCCATTCTCGCCGAGTTCCGAGTTCATCTAAGAACTACCACCTACGCTCTTAGGTCCTGATCCCCCCATTAGTCAACCTACAACCGCTTGGGTAGCCCCCTTGCAGATCTGTCCAGGTCTCACCCCTTGACAGTTGGCGCTCTAGGTAGTGGAGATCGGGAACTCACAACACAGAATGGTGGCCCGACCCCAACGTCCTTTCCACGACGACGCGGAAGAACTCCCTCACGGCACGCAAAAGTTTTTTCGTGTCCGCCACCCACCCATGCCCTCTTCGATCCATTCAAGGTTCAGTAGATGCGACCGGCGTAAGCGCTGGTCGGCGGCGGCGTGATCTGATCTGCATGCAGCTGGCACAAACTCGTCGCAACAGAAATCAAGGTCGGCGGCTGCAGGTCTTCGTTGGTGCATGTTGAGTCCGTGTCCACCACGTGCACTCATCTAGGCGAATTCAGCTATGTGATTAGGGAAGTCATCATTAAGTTCCTGTAATCTATTTTATTGCTCACGAGTCCTGATGGCTAACGAGAATTACTCCTCCATTATTTCGTTTCATTGCTTCATACAAGGACCGGGTCCTTCTCCCTGCAATGATCATGATGACCTGGCGGCAAGTACCTCAACTCGGCTTCGTGCCGTATCGCCTTCGGCGAGTACCTCACTGAGCGGAACACCCCCAACGACTCCACGCACCCGACACGACAACGATCTTCTGGCTTCGACCTCGGCTACTCCAACGGTGCATCGCCAAACTCGTCGACGTTCCGATCTCGACGCGCTAGGCTCATCTTTGGCTCTTCCGACCTTCTATGGACCTGTTCCATGCCGTCGACCTCCAACGGTGTGCTGTCAACCTCTTCAGCGTCTTGAGCTCGCCACGCCGACTTCAATCTTGGCTACACGCAAAAGCTAAGTGCCTGTTTCAATTAAATATTGTTATGGCAATTATCTCGGTCTCCGCGACCTTCGCTGACCTGCTTTACATGCTTTTCTTGCTCCCTTTACCCTCCCTCTTCGACACACCCGGGGGCTTGGCGTAGCGGACCTCCACGCTCGGGGGCTTGGCTTTGCCAATGTAAGGGTCGTCAGACCTGAGAGACTTAATTAACTTCTGTGTGTTCTCCCTTTAAATGTCTTTTATTTATTATGCAAATTCTTAAGTCGTGTGGTTGCGAGACCTTGGGTCCAAGGCCCTCCTCCGCGTGCCGGCCGCACCTAAGCCTCCACACTGAGCTGTGCAGTCGGTAAGTCGTTCCTCCACCGAGTTGGGTTAGCGGAGGGGACACGTTTTGCAGCTTCATAGCATTTGAGTTCACGTAATTTGCGCCTAGCACGATGAGGGGGGGTGCTTTCTCAAACAAAACAACAAGCATATGTCTAGCCCAGTCTATGATTTCATTATACTTTGACAACTTGATACACCGTCTTTGCATCTACTTTGTTTCGCAGGGCCAGCTCCTTCCCCAGCTTCTGGAGTACTTCTGACCTTTGGACGTGACTCCTGTTGCCTAGCGGACCTCTCTAGTGGGAGGCGATTCAGTGCTTTCACGACTCATCCAGCTTCCACACTCGGGGGCTCGTCACGGCTGTAGGTCTACGGACCTCCCGGCGGTTCCCTCGTCGCCCGCTGTAGGTCTACGGACCTTTCGGTGGCTCCCTCGTTGCCCGTTGTAGGTCTACGGACCTCCCAGCGGCTCCCTCATCGTCCGCTGTAGGTCTAGGGACCTTCCGGCGTCTTCGTCGTTGCCCGCTGAAGGTCTACTGACCTCCCGACGTCTCCGTCATCGTCTGCTGTAGGTCTACGGACCCCCTGGCGGCTCTGTCGTCGCCCTGCTGTAGGTCTACGGACCTCCCGGTGGTTCCCTCGTCGCCCTGCTGTAGGTCTACGGACCTCCCGGTGGTTCCCTCGTCGCCCGATGTAGGTCTACGGACCTCCCGGCGGCTCCCTCGTCGCCCGCTGTAGGTCTACGGACCTCCCGGTGGCTCTGTCGTCGCCCTGCCTGTAGGTCTACGGACCTCCCGGTGGCTCTGTCGTCGCCCTGCCTGTAGGTCTACGGACCTCCCGGTGCTCTGTCGTCGCCGTCTCTAGGTCTACAGACCTCTTGGTATCTCCGTCATCGCCCGCTGAAGGTCTACGGACCTCCCGACGTCTCCGTCGTCGCCCGCTGTAGGTCTACGGACCTCTTGGCGTCTCCTTCGTCGCCGTCTGTAGGTCTATAGACCTCTTGGCATCTCCCTCGTCGCCCGCTATAGGTCTACGGGCCTCCCGGTGTCTCTGTCGTCGTCCACTTCAGTAGAAGGCTGTAGGTCGCGGACTTATTCTTCGAGCATCAACCCGACCTTCTAGGTCGCCTTACTGCTCGGGGGCTACTCTACGAGTGCATCTGTGCGACACCCTCTTTTCTCCACGTCGCCTCGACCTACTGGAAGCACGCTTCCGTCACATCTCTGCTCGACCTCCCTTTGGTCAACATTTAGACCTTCGTTGAAGGTGTGTTGGCTTCACCTGATTCCGATCAGGTCGGTGGTTCTTCAGGCAATGACAACGCCTTGTGTTCACCTCAAGCCCCTGGACCTACTCTCCAGAGACTTGATGTTTGCCTTCTTACGCCCTCAGGAGGATTTTCTTTTTTATCCCCGTGCACCCTATGCAACTTCATCGACGCCATGTCTGAAGGACCGATAAGGCGAACCAGAGAGAGGGGGAGTGAATGGGAGCCGATAAAAATTCTTCTTGAAGGAGATGGAGACTCCAACAAGACGAACACGGCTTCCAACACACGTCTCCGACTCACTACCCAAGTTGGCCAAGCCCACGTAGCCACTGGAGTGCCACTGGACCTAGAAACCAACGAACTACCTTCCGAGCCAAAACACACCAACATGCACAACGGAAACTTGCACAGCTTGCTGCCTGTGCTGCACCGGTCAGACCGATGGCCTGCGCCGGTCAGACCGGTGACACCGATCAGACAGATGGACAGAGCCGGTCAGGCCGGTGGTTACAGCAGCCACACAACAAGTGTTCCAGAGAGCCTCAGCGACTTCTCTAGGCCTTTGAACAAAAACACCCCTAAACCAGAACCTGCACGGAAGGAAAACCCTACACAAAATAACTCCAAACAGACCAAGAACTGACCAGTAGCACCAAGACCCAAAGACACACGAGTCAAGCAGTTCACCCGAGGCAAATCCCACAAGTGGCTTGCACCGGTCAGACTGGTCAAGAGCACCGGTCAGACCGGTGTAACCTGGGCAGCTCGGGATGAACAACACCCGCGGCTCAACTACCCCAAATCAAAACTTCGATCTCCCGAATCGCTCCACAGACTTGAACAAGACTTTGGGAATAGTAGGAACACCTCATGAGGAGTCCATAGCCAAGTTTAATCCCACCAAAACTTGTCAAATCAAGAGGAATGGAAGAAATCCCGCTGTCGGGCATGCTCCCCGGGTACTCATGCAAGGAAGGAAGAAGACGGACCCCTACTAGAATTCCCCTGTAATCCTATTAGGACTCGTTCCGTGTAATCCTACTAGGACTCCTGCCTTGTAACCGACTAGGAACCCGGCCCCTGGACTATATAAAGGAGGGCCGGGTACCTAGCCGAGCACCCGATCTCAACCCAACACCAAGCGCGGGGCGCCATACTTGATCACCCCAAACTGGACGTAGGGTTCGCCACCTTGGCAGCCCGAACCTGTATAAATCTTGTGTCCCGTGTACTTGCGCATACCTTCGAGTTCTCGGTCTCCCGATCACGATCCTCACCGCACAATCTACTACCTCGGGTACGCCCTTGGTAGGTTTGCCGGTCTAAAACACGACAGCTGGCGCGCCAGGTAGGGGTGATCATCACCACCGGGCGAATTTGAAGGACCCTCGTCAACAAGATCAATCTACTCATTGACTCGCAGAGATCCATTGAAGCAAGTCGCCTTGCTCCTGTCAAAGCGGAATCAATTTTCCCACGTCGCGTGTCTGGTTGCTTCGGCACGTCACGCGGCTCATCGCGCGGCTCATCGCGCGGCTCATCGCGCGGCCCGTCACGCGGCTCATCGTTGACTACTTCGCCTTGAGCAGGCTCGTCGTCGACTACTTCGCCTACACCGCGCGTCCGGGTGCCTCGGCACGTCGCACGGCTCGTCGCGCAACTCATCATCGACTACTTCGCCTCGCGCAGGCTCGTCGTCGACTACTTCGCCTACGCCGCGCGTCCGGGTGCCTCGGCACGTCGCGCGGCTCGTCGCGCGGCTCGTCGTCGACTACTTCGCCTCACGCAGGCTCGTCGTCGACCACTTCGCCAACGCCGCGCGTCCGGGTGCCTCGGCACGCCACGCGGCTCGTCGTCGACTACTTCACCTCGTGCAGGCTTGTTGTTGACCACTTCGCTAGCGCTGCGCGTCTGGGTGCCTCGGCACGTCGCGCGGCTTGTCGCGTGGCTCTTCGTCGACTACTTCGCCTTGTGCAGGCTCGTCGTCGACTACTTCACCTACGCCGCAAGTCAGGGTGCCTCGGCATGTCGCGCGGCTCGTCGTGCCGCTCATCGTCGACTACTCCGCCTCCGCCGCACGTCCGGGTGCCTCGGCACATCGCGCGGCTCGTCGCGCGGCTCATCATCGACTACTTCACCTCGGGCAGGCTCGTCGTCGACTACTTCGCCTCCGCCACGCGTCCGGGTGCCTCGGCACGTCGCGCGGCTCGTCGTCGACTACTTCGACTACGCCGCGCATCCGATTGCTTCAGCACGTCACGCGGCTCGTCGTGCGGCTCGTTGCGCGGCTCATCGTCGACTACTTCGCCTCGAGTAGGCTCGTCGTCGACTACTTCTCTGCGCCGCGCGTCCGGGTGCCTCGGCACGTCGCGCGGCTCGTCGTCGACTACTTCACCTCGCGCAGGCTCATCGTCGACTACTTCGCCTATGCCGCGCGTCCGGGTGCCTCAGCTTGTCGCGCGGCTCATCGTCGACTACTTCGACTACGCCACGCGTCCGGTTGCTTCGGCACGTCGCGCGGCACATCGCGCGGCTCATCGTCGACTACTCCGTGTGCCGCGACTTCGTCTTGCGGCCACACTGGCTCTACTTCAGCCACGTCGTGCGTCGCGACTACTTGTCTCGCGGCAACACTGGCTCTACATCAACTACGCCACGCACCGCCGCGACGTCGTCTTTTGGTCGCATCACGTCGACCATTCATCTCGACTAGTTTTCTAAACTAGTCGAGAACGGTAGTCACGCCCCCAACAACTAGTCGGAATCAATTCTGACTAGTCAACTTTAGCAACAAGCGTCGCGGCTCCATCGGCGTTGACGGATAAAACTTGTATCCACCTACGATCCGCAAGCGTACGGACCTACACCTTTTTCACCACGGGATTCCCAAGGTTCTTGTCAATCCGCGGAGCAAGGGGATTACTAGCGCTTAACCGGGTACTAATCTAGTTGAATGGAAAACCTTTGAAAGAGAGTATTAATCTAAAAGTAAAAACAATCTAACCTAAGTTAATCTAAGTTAAGTTGATCAAACAAAGCTAGGGTTAAACTAGATGGTAAAGGGGTGAACACAAGAGAGTGATAAAGAAAGATAAGTGTTCCCTCCCTAGGATCTAGGATAACATGGTATGCATCTACTACACGAGAGTGGTAAACCAATCTATCGGGGGTTGTGACCACGGTTTCGCCCTTTCCCTCCTCTCGCATTGTCACTACGCGAAGGTATTCATGACTAGACCTATGATGGACACGGTATGTTGATGGAATCTATGGGAGTAGCAGATATCATACGCCGAAAAACATGGTAGCTAACCTTAATCATCAAAGCATCATCAACATGAAAACAATAGATTGAAACCACAAATCGAGTAGCGATCACATAGCATGTATCCATCTAATCCTAGGGATGAACGGAGACATTACCCCATCATCTTACACGGATTGAAGCACATAGGGGTGATGGAGACTCCGGAGAACGTCGTCGATGAAGATGGCGGCGATGGAGCTTGGGAACACCCCTAGGCCAGCGGCTTGGAGTCCTCCTCTTGCTTCCTTCTCTCCGCCGGCGTTGATCCTTGCGACGAGCTCATCTAACTCTCTCCCTCATCTTGCGGCGGCGGTTTTCTGGTGATTAGCGTCGGTAGGATGATTTGTTCGATGGATAACCACCTTGGGGCGCCTAGGGGGTTGTATTTATGTCCTTGGGGTGCCTTTGGGCGTGCTCCACCTTGCCTTGCACGAGATCCTCCTTGGGAGAGAAGCAAACTTGGTTTCCATAAAATCAGCCAGATTTTCCTGATTCGCAGTCCTTCCTTGCTAGGGCCATATCTCCCACGTCTGGACTCCAAATAATGCAAATTCGGTGTCCAGGTTGTGTGCCACAAAATTATCTTCAACTTTGGTATTCATTTCTTTCCTTAAAAACGAAGATAAGATCTCCAAATCGGCCTTGGAAGATAATCTGTTCTGATTTCGGACTGACTGCGCAGCAGGGATTTCGGGGGCTATATCTCCTAGCTCCCTTATCCGAATTGGGCCTTCCACATGTCCAAATCGAAGGTATCGTCGAGGCCCACAACTTTGGTAGTCAAACTTTTGCCATTTAAGACCGTTTAAGTCTCCGAATCTGTACCGAAAGATCATGCTGTCCTGAGCTACGAGAATATCTCTCGGGCTGAGTTGATCCCGTTGGTAAACATCCAAGTCCCCGGAGTTTTGCGTGTTGATGCTTCGGTCCTTGGGTTGTTTGGAGTCTTGTTCACTTCGTGTCTTGACTTGTGACGGGCTTCATGATCTTCTCTTGAAGTGCTTGATGAACTTATCCCGAAAGTCTCCTCTTTAGCATAGATTTCCTGCGTAAACAACAAACTCCAAAATCGACATGCAAGTGTGAACTTGTTACATCATTAGTATGCCTAGTGGCGGGTTAGTTGCAAATCATAATCGAAACCAATGTATAACAAGTACTCTAGGTTGACGGAAATTCACCATCAACATCTCCCCCATGCTTAAACCTTGCTCGTCCTCGAGTAAGTAATCCTTGCTTAAAAGGGAAATCAGTGTTGCCTTCCAATGTTGTCCCTGCACTTAGTCATTCATGACGAGGCAAATTGCTCTCTTAAGAATTTATTTTTAAAGTTCAAGTTGTGACCGGCTTCTTTTTCATTATGGAAGATAGACTAACAATAAAGAACAAGCCACATTTAACACGATGCTCTCAAACTTAAGTGAACTTCAAACCATTACCTTGTCACATGGAAGATTTTCAAAAAGATGCATATCCAACATAAGTGAAAATCTCTTGCAAGAGCTCATGGAACACTCATCTCATCAAGTCACTCAAGCCTATACTAGATTATTTTCAACCTACTCTACTCATATGTGATAGTGGAAGGCTTTTGTGGAGCTTGGAAGGTTAAAGACAATCCTAGCAAAACATACATCCGAAATATTGTCATATTAAGAGAGAGGTCTATTGGAATTACCGAGACTCGTCAAAAAGGCCATGGAAAATAAATGTTGGAAAGAGAGAGGGACGAAACACACACATTTAGATAAGTGGACATGTGCAAGTGGCAAATGGATGATCCCGAGGCACGAGTGAAGTCCTCGTTATCGGATTGCACATGGTTGGAAGATTTGAGTATGGATTTGTCATCAAGTCACTTGAGAACTTATGAAGCAAAAAGAACCGAGGAGCATCTTTATTTTTTCTTTATTTTATTTCCTTCTCATTTTTCTCTCTTTCTTTTTTTTTCACTTTATTCTTCCTATTTTTCTTACTTTTCTTTTCTTCTTATCATATTTTTTTTCATTTTTCATTTTTTTTCTTTTTTTTCTTTTGCTCCTCAAAACTTTTTGCAACATAATACTTACATAGCATTTGTGTCGAGAGAATGACTCCTCCCCCATGCTTGAACGATGCGCGTCCTCGAGCATAAAAGAGAGGGGAAATGAGCGCTAAAGTAAGTATAAATTCCATAATCTTGCGGAATATTTGAATCTCCATCGAGAATTTTACTCTATACTCAAATTGGGTTGTGGACAAGGAGGTGATCACAAAAAGACGTTTTTGGTTTAGGGTGGATGCCCGGCGAAGCTTGTGGAATTTTCGATGTGAAAACCCACAATGCATGGACAAAAAGGCTAGCATGAAAAAGTTACACAAAGGAATGACCAGCTTCTTAGTCTCGAACCATAGAAATCAATCCTAATCCAACTCATCAAAACATATGTTTGCAATCTACGGGTTTTGTTATCATAAAACATATATGTATATGGCTTTGGTAGGTAGAACTTTGCAAGAGCATCACAAATATGTAGATAGCATATAAGTTAAGTTTTCATAAAAACAACAAGTTATCCGGCTATCCATAAACTTAAATCAAAGAGCAAAGATATGTATGTGGGTCTAGAGCATAGTCATTTCACCTCCACAAATAAAAGAGCTGGTATTTAAATTAATTTCAGATCATATTATAGAGAGCAATTAGTCAAGACATGTATAACTTCATGTAGGTAAAACAAAGCGGCAACTTTCATCATCTTTCCGTAAGCATAGGCAATATAGAACATCGAGGTGAACACATGGTCATGCTTATCTATTGAAAGTAAAAATAAACCTAGGTTGTCCTCCTAGTAGACATGTTACTGTTTGAAGAGAAAAAGAAAAGGTTGCACCTAGTTGAGGTTGGAGGCATACTTACAAGCATTTGTGTTTGGAATAGAGAAGGTCCATGGAGATGTTACCATCCTTTGTAATTCTTCGTTGCCTTCTTCCGACATCTCCATGTATCGATGTGGCTTTTGCTTTTGTCTTGATTTATCAATGCTCCTAAACTTCTGAATTTGATCTTGTATGCTTAATGGAGTCATTGGTCACCCTTCTCTTCAATGTTGTCATTACCATCTCCTCTTTCTTGTTCTCATCATCTCCTTGCTGTCTCTTTTTCATGGATTTCCCCCTCTGTCCAGAACAGAACATATATCGAAATATAGCTCTATTGAAAAGTTTATGAAATTACCTTTCCAACTTGTGGTCATTCATCGAAAACGGAGTTCAAACAAGGGGGCTATGTCCGTTTTACTTCAGCTCTGCGTGCTGTCCAGAACTGATTTCAGGACGTGTTGCACTCGGTGATTCAGGCATAACCGCTTGTAGGAACCTCCGATTGTCTTGATTCTTGATTTGTTGGAATTGTAACTTCATGGGGCTTCTAAATATCCAAAAATATCCAGTGTTTTCCCTTTGAGACCATTCAGAATTTTGATAAGATTGGTGGCTTCTTGCCCATTGATCCGGAGATGTTAACGATCTTTATCATTCTATCTTCTAGAGTGTCATGTTGCACTTCCGTGTTGAAGATTCAGGGTCTCCCCCATGCTTAGTATTTTGCTAGTCATGGAAGAAGAAGACAAAACACTTCTTAGCCATCCTTCAATTTCCTTGTAGTGAGAGTCTTTATCTTGCACGTAAGACGTTTTAAACGCACATTCTACCACCAAGGTGACGGTTGGGAGTAGATAGATTTGCCAACAATCCAACAATGTCTCCTAAGATTCTTAACTTGTGGCATAATTAGTTTAATGAGGAATAAAAACCTAATGAGTGTACGTGGTGCAAGGTGTGTATGCACATGATAGGAAGGCATATAAACAAGGACAATGTTTTCACCTAGTTCTAAACACCATGTTTACAACTAGGTTGCCGAATTTTTAAATAGCCATAAAGGTTTATTTATCAAGGGTTAAAACACCATGTCTGTCCCTAAATCAATAACTCTTATAGCACAAGAAAAATTAAGCGCATTGCAAAGCTTATAAACTGACCAAAGTAACATGAAAACATATGGAAAGCTAGCTAGGTTTATCGAACTTAACGATGATAGGCCGCAATCATGTTTAAACACCACGTTTACACAAGATCACAAAAGGAAAATACTCATAAGGCCTTATGAAGTATTAACATGGAAAATGAAGCATACATCATTAAGTATACAAAACAACCAAGCCAACTATGTGCAAAACATGTATACGCAAAGAAACATCACATTGATAACAAAATGCAATGCATGCAAATAAATAAATATGATCATGAACATGATGGTGGTTCTAAAACTAAAACTAAACTTATATTAATAACCACAAGTTGATCATCATAAGATGGTGCCATTTTTTTTATTTTCTCTAAGAAAGTAGTAAAAACATAAAGAAACGGGTTGCCTCCCGAAAAGCGTTTCATTTAAAGTCATAGAGCTCGACTTTCTCACATACCTTCTTTTCGTTGCATAGCCATGGCCCTTCATGTAAGAAGAAAAGGTACCAATGCAGCTTTAATTTACTTCCCATGTTGTGCTTGATCACTTATAGAAGACTTGCCCAAATCATCCTTTTGTTTCATCATTATCTCCTTCTTTATCATCCTTCGGTGCTGCCTTCACTCCATGAATTTTTTTTAATGTCCAGAACAGAGAGTATACTCAAGCTCTACTCCATTGCATAGTGCACAAAATTTCCTTTCCAACGAGTCTTTATTTGCTCAAATCGGACTCCGGACAAGAGAGTTACGTCCGTTTTACTTCGGCGATGAAATCTGTCCAGAAATTTCAGAACGCGCAACGCTCAATGTTTTCTCCATAACTCCTTGCACGGGTCTTCAAACTTGTTGGTTCTTGATGCGTTGGAATGGTAATTTGATGGAGCTTCTGAATATCTCATTTTCTTCATTTGTACACCTCTGAACAAGCCCTCAAATTGATGAAGACAGCAGCATCCATCGCGGGATTCGGAGAGGTTGATGATTTATCTTGCAACTCTTTTAGGCATGACTTCTTTTTTTTTCATTATTCAAGCCTTGTATACATGGTTAGTGAAAATCGGGCCTTTCCCGACATATGATTCTTTAAGGTCATTAGCTTGACCAAGCGCAAAGCATGATCGAGATTTACAAAACTTATTGTAAACATACGCGTCCATAATTAACACCACATGTGAATTGTAGCAACAAGTCAAGGTGTAAATAAAAGAAGCATATGTTTCATGCATAGCACTTAGCTCATCATTAGGCAAAGGTTGTTTAGGTGTGAGATTAATTGGATCAAAAATAAATGTTTCCTCTTTTTCATTCTCAAGAAAATCTAGCCTATCAACATGATCACTATTGGAACAAGACATAGACATTAAATTATCATTCATACTATTGGTTGAGCATGAGTATTTGAATTTATCAACATCAATACCAATAATATCTTGAGATTTCAGCGCGTACCTTGGCCTTAGAGATATTTCAACAAGAGTGATATTTGGTTCATCAAGCGGTGTTGAAGGCGAATCGATCTCAACAAGTATAGTTGCCTCTTCATCACCATCTAGCAATTTCTTCAACTCATCATGTGGAACATGTAATCCTTCAACTATGTACGCATTCATCTCTTCTTTGAAGTCTTCTTTATCAACCAGATCTTCATCTTCAAAGACTTGTATGTTGCTTTCTTTATCTTCCATGTACCACATATCGTCAAGATCGCTCATTGTTGATTCACTCTTTCCTTCATCCTTGAGTACTTCCATGTCTTGATTTGCTAGTGTGTAGGCTTCGATAGCACACAAGCTATCATCTAACTTGAGTCCTATCTCCTCCCATTTATCCTTTGAGTCACTAGGCTCATCACGGTTGTACTCTTCTCTTCCTTCATCATAAATCTTTGAGTTGTCAAACCGGTCGATCCATCCTTCATCTCCTTCTTCTCTTTCTTCTTCAAACATCTTTTGGATCGACTCTCCACTCATCTCTTGATCAAATATATCTTCAATTAGTTTGGCAACGTGTCGGCGTTCCTCCTTCCTTCGGTAGTTGATTAGTGGGGCGACATCAACTTGAACCCAACCGGATTGCTTGAACTCCGCCAATGGTCTAGCATTCCACATACTTCGGCCTACATTCATGTTAGTTTCAACATTTTTAACATCCGAAATGACTTCTCTTACCTTGGGAAGTGGATCTTCACTTTCTTGTATGGTCGGTTCATCTTCCTTGACCTCCGGTTCATCTTTTTCAGAAATTTCAGCAAGCACCTTGGGCTTGATTTTGTCATTTTGCTCCTCTCGACAACATCTTTGCCAATCTCGTATTGTTCTTTGTCCATTGCTTATCCTTTGTAAGATTTGTGCGGCTTCACTAATTGTTTTATCCATTATATCACCGCCTACACACATGCTTACAAAACGAGACGAGTTAGGGGTTAGTGAAAAATAAAAGGTATGCAACATCAAGTCACCGGAAAATCCCAAGTTCGGGCCTCGCTCAAGTAGTTCATTAAAACGGTCCCATGCTTCATCAATTCCTTCATCCTCTCCTTGCTTGAAAGTGAGCACTTGCCTCCTTAAGTCTTGGACCTTGCTTATGGGAAAGAACTTCAAAATAAACTTCTTCACTAGCTCATCCCAATTTCCTTTTGCTTCAACGGATGCAAGTGTGTACCATCTTCGCGCTTCATCTTCGAGAGAGAATGGAAAAAGATTCCACTTGAACCAAGCGGCCGGAACTCCATTTTGTTGCACCGTGTTGCATAACATCGTGAATTCCTTAATGTGTCTATATGGGTTGTCATCCTCCAATCCTCTAAATGGTTTTGTCGCCACTAACTTGATGATTCCGGGCTTCACTTCATAGTGGGTTGTAGCAAACGTCAAATCTGATTTTTGCATCTCGGTGTCTTCCATTGACGGCATTGCTAGCTCCCTTAGCGACATCTCTTCGTCTTCCAATGGTGAGGTGAACAAATCCATCTAGGCACAAAAAAAGTAGAAAGAAAAACAAAAAAAAGATTTTTTTTCTTTTTTCTAGAAAATAAAGGTTAGGTGTTAGTAATCAACAAAATTAATACTAGATTAAACGTAGCAAGCGGCTTGCTCCCCGGCAACGGCGCCAGAAAAAGGGGCTTGTTGACGGATAAAACTTGTATCCACCTACGATCCGCAAGCGTACGGACCTACACCTTTTTCACCACGGGATTCCCAAGGTTCTTGTCAATCCGCGGAGCAAGGGGATTACTAGCGCTTAACCAAGTACTAATCTAGTTGAATGGAAAACCTTTGAAAGAGAGTATTAATCTAAAAGTAAAAACAATCTAACCTAAGTTAATCTAAGTTAAGTTGATCAAACAAATCTAGGGTTAAACTAGATGGTAAAGGGGTGAACACAAGAGAGTGATTAAGAAAGATAAGTGTTCCCTCCCTAGGATCTAGGATAACATGGTATGCATCTACTACACGAGAGTGGTAAACCAATCTATCGGGGGTTGTGACCACGGTTTCGCCCTTTCCCTCCTCTCGTACTGTCACTACGCGAAGGTATTCATGACTAGACCTATGATGGACACGGTATGTTGATGGAATCTATGGGAGTAGCAGATATCATACGCCCGAAAAACATGGTAGCTAACCTTAATCATCAAAGCATCATCAACATGAAAACAATAGATTGAAACCACAAATCGAGTAGCGATCACATAGCATGTATCCATCTAATCCTAGGGATGAACGGAGACATTACCCCATCATCTTACACGGATTGAAGCACATAGGGGTGATGGAGACTCCAGAGAACGTCGTCGATGAAGATGGCGGCGATGGAGCTTGGGAACACCCCTAGGCCAGCGGCTTGGAGTCCTCCTCTTGCTTCCTTCTCTCCGCCGGCGTTGATCCTTGCGACGAGCTCATCTAACTCTCTCCCTCATCTTGCGGCGGCGGTTTTCTGGTGATTAGCGTCGGTAGGATGATTTGTTCGATGGATAACCACCTTGGGGCGCCTAGGGGGTTGTATTTATGTCCTTGGGGTGCCTTTGGGCGTGCTCCACCTTGCCTTGCACGAGATCCTCCTTGGGAGAGAAGCAAACTTGGTTTCCATAAAATCAGCCAGATTTTCCTGATTCTGCAGTCCTTCCTTGCCAGGGCCATATCTCCCACGTCTGGACTCCAAATAATGCAAATTCGGTGTCCAGGTTGTGTGCCACGAAATTATCTTCAACTTTGGTATTCATTTCTGTCCTTAAAAACGAAGATAAGATCTCCAAATCGGCCTTGGAAGATAATCTGTTCTGATATCGGACTGACTGCGCAGCAGGGATTTCGGGGGCTATATCTCCTAGCTCCCTTATCCGAATTGGGCCTTCCACATGTCCAAATCGAAGGTATCGTCGAGGCCCACAACTTTGGTAGTCAAACTTTTGCCATTTAAGACCGTTTAAGTCTCCGAATCTGTACCGAAAGATCATGCTGTCCCGAGCTACGAGAATATCTCTCGGGCTGAGTTGATCCCGTTGGTAAACATCCAAGTCCCCGGAGTTTTGCGTGTTGATGCTTCGGTCCTTGGGTTGTTTGGAGTCTTGTTCACTTCGTGTCTTGACTTGTGACGGGCTTCATGATCTTCTCTTGAAGTGCTTGATGAACTTATCCCGAAAGTCTCCTCTTTAGCATAGATTTCCTGCGTAAACAACAAACTCCAAAATCGACATGCAAGTGTGAACTTGTTACATCATTAGTATGCCTAGTGGCGGGTTAGTTGCAAATCATAATCGAAACCAATGTATAACAAGTACTCTAGGTTGACGGAAATTCACCGTCAACAATCGCCGACCGCCACGGCTTCATCAACGGTCCGCCGGGCAAAGCAATAGCTAAGTCATTTATTTAAATGATTACTGTTTTTCTTTTTCTTGGCTTTTTCTCCTCATCATGTAGCACTACTTGCCAACTACTCATTTGTGTACGCTTCTCGGCGGGTTTTCACGGGAGCTACACTCTGCTGACTACTCTTGGGGTATATAAATCAAGTCACCACGAGTCTACTTCATCAACTCGGGGGCTATCCCTTGGAGGCAGCTTCTAAAGTCCGCTACGCGCGACAATCTAAAGTCGATTTCTAAAGTCGCATTCTAAAGTCCGCTCTGTGTGGCAACTTAAAGTCGACTCCGGTCGCATCTTCGCCTGCTTCGGTGGCATACTACGTGTGTAAGCTTCGATGGAACCTAGCTGTAAGTGGCCCTCGGGTCCTGGCGATGATGGAACCTAGCTGCACATGGTCTTCACGCTCTGTACCATGGGTCCAAGTACCCTAAGTACTCGCGCTCCGTACCTTGGGTCTAAAATCCATGGCCCAGGTACACAAGTCGACTCCGGTCGCATCTTCAAGTCCACTCCGGTGGCAACCGTAACTTGGGTCTGAAATCCATGGCCTAGGTACACAAGCCGACTCCGGTCGCACCCTCAAGCCAGCTCTGGCGGCAGCTGTACCTTGGGTCTGAAATCCATGGCTCAGGTACTTAAGCCCACTCCGGTGGCACAAGTCGACGCTAACGGCCGCATCCAAGGCCACTCCAGTGGCACAAGCCGACTTCGGTCGCAATCTTAAGCCCGCTCCGGCGGCAAAACTACTCGTTTTCTCTGATTTTTCATTCGCTTTGGCTTTTCGGAAAGTACTTTTCGTTTTTTGCATCTTAAGTCCACTCCGTGTGGCACAAAGTCGACTATTGTAGTCGCATCTGTGCGGCATTCTAAAGTCGATTTCTAAAGTCGCATATCAAAGTCCGCTCTGTGCGGCAACTAAAGTCGACTTCGGTTTTCAAGTCGCGTCTCAAAGTCCGCCCTGTGCGGCAACTAAAGTCGACTTCGGTTTTCAAGTCGCATTCTAAAGTCCGCTCTGCTGGCATCTAAAGTTGACTTCGGTTGCATATAAAGTCTGCTTTGACAGTGCAGCTACTTCTCAAGCTCCACAGCTCGATGCCAACTTACTACTCGGAATCTCTTCAGCTCGGGGGCTACACTCAACATACTACTCGAGGATAACTTCAACATGTTTCGCTCGCTCTCAAGCTTGAGGGCTCCGCACCAACAACTACTCGACATGGCTCATATGGCTCTCTTATCCCGAGGGCTACACGCTGCAAGAGTACTCGGATGATGACTTTCACGAACACTGAAGACCCTTGGATTGATTACCTAATCATTTCAAGGCTCGGGGGCTACTATGCTACATCCATCATTCAATTTTTTCAAGATGGAAGATTCAGAATCAAGATTGACCCTCAGCTAGAGTCTACGACTCAACCTAAGGCTCGGGGGCTATGGAGTGCGATTTTGCAACCGCACTTCCATATAATCTCGACTTCAAGACAGATGAGCTGGACCACCTTCCAGCCTCGTGGCAGTTCAAGTACTATTGAAGACTTCTCCAAGTAGTACTTGAGGACGCTCAAGAACTACTCGAAGAGGCTTCAAGACTACTCGAACTACTACTCTCGACTACAACGTGCTCGGGGGCTTGTCGGGCATACTCCCCGGGTACTCATGCAAGGAAAGAAGAAGACGGACCCCTACTAGAATTCCCCTGTAATCCTACTAGGACTCGTTCCGTGTAATCCTACTAGGACTCCTACCTTGTAATAGACTAGGAACCCGCCCCCTGGACTATATAAAGGAGGGCCGGGTACCTAGTCGGGCACCTGATCTCAACCCAACACCAAGCGCAGGGCGCCATACTTGATCCCCCCAAACATGACTTAGGGTTCGCCACCTTGGCAGCCCAAACCTGTATAAATCTTGTGTCCCGTGTTCTTGTGCATACCTTCGAGTTCTCGGTCTCCCGATCACGATCCTCACCACACAAACTACTACCTCGGGTACCCCCTTGGTAGGTTTGCCGGTCTAAAACCCTAGAACACCGAAAACCCCAAAATCGAGCCCCTTAACTCACGAATTTGGGAGGGGAATCAAAGGCAAAATAACCACGAAGGGTTCCCAAATATTTCCCCCATCAATTCCCCAAGAGCAAGGTCCCGAAAACACACCAAGAAAACCACCAAGAGAGGGATCCGAAAATCACCACCAAGAACAACCGGGAACAACACAACAAAGCATTGAGGAACTGTCGTATGGACCTCCCTGGGCCCACTACCTCGGTGGGTACCAGGACCGACTACTCGGTGGGCCCCCGGGACTACCGGCTTGCGCTACACGGCATCTGAAGGCGTGGAGCACAAGGACTACACAGGAGTAGTACTCGGTTAGGGAGCTGTACATGTTCCGCACTGTATAGAGGACTCCTAGACGTACTCGACTAGTACTCTTTCCCTACTCCGACTTGTAACCCCGCCTCCGGACTATATAAGGCGAGGCGGGGACCGATCTCTAGCATCCAATCTCCTCTCATACAACTCACGGCGCACCATTGCACCATCTTGTAATCGTGCCCTATCAATCCGAGCTACGCAACATACGGGACGTAGGGTATTACGCACCTCGCGGCCCGAACTTCGTCTAAATTGTGTGCCACATGTCTCTTCCTTCGAGTTACCGATCTCGGCGAGTCACAATCATCTACTCCGGGTACTCCCCGTAGTAGGTTGCCGGTCTAAAACACCGACGGTGGCGCTTCGGTAGCCGGGGGCTCGGTTGCGGCTTGGGCGTCGGGGGGCGGCCTCCTCGGCGGACGGCGCGATCTCTTCCGCCACCGCTGATGAGGGCTCATCCCCATCCCAGCTTAGATCCGTGGATTTTCTGCAGCAATATTCACGGAAGATCGTCAGACAAGATCGACTACTCCAGCAAGTACTACTCGCGGGGATGTGGTACTTACAAGCTTGACCTGACAATAGTCACGGCCGGAGCACCGAGGATGCTAGCAATATCAACCAGTCCACCCTCGGCGGGCGTCTCCTCCTCCGCCCCTGCGGCTTCTGCCTCCTCTACGACGGCGGCGGCGGCGCAGATGTCTCCTGCGCTCCCGCGGCCTCCATCTCTCCAACGGCGGCGGCCGTGGGTACTCTGCTCTCCTCTGGAGCAGGGGGCGGCGCTCCAGTTGCGCCAGAAGTTCTTCAACAGTGGGGGCTGGACTACGGCTTCCAGCCGGTTCCCCCACTGTATCCCACACGCCCTCGTCGCCCTCTTCGACGGGCTCCGCTGGCGGCACCTCCTGCGTACAAGGAAGATTACTCGTCAGCAAAAGTACTCGAACGACGGGTACTCGACTACTCTGCTCAAGACGACTTACCTCCTGAGGCGTGGTCTCCGAGACCTTCAGCTTCTTCGTCACCCGCTTCCTAGCGGGGTTGCGCGGCTTCCGTGGCGGCGCAGCAAGGCTAGCCTCCAGGCTAGCCGGAGGATCTTGCACCAGCGGAACGTGAGGCAAGCCCGGGCGGCTAAACCTCGACCGCAGCTGGAAGCGGTCCTGCAGCGTCTCTTGGTCTTCTTCCTCCTCATCGGAGGTATCTTTCACGATGACGGGGTCGTCACCTTCACCGACTTCGCGGCGCTCCTTCATCTTCCCCTCCACCGGGATCTCGATCCCGCTCGGTGGTGGTTGCGGCTCGGAGATGAACCGCCTCACATCATCCTGCGCAAGACACAAGACGTCAGCACTACTACTACTCACTACTCGACGAGGGGAGTACGACTACTCACCTCCTTGGGCGGGCGCGCGGCGGAGTACTCCTCGACTGGGCACGCCGTATACGGCGGCATGTCCTTGAAGATCCGCGACAACCGCTCGACGATGTCGTTGTCGTCCAACTCGCCTCCCGGCATCCGCGACGAGTCCTCGTCGCCAGTGTACTCGAAGCCCAGGGTCTCCCGAGCCATCAGCGGCTGGATCCTGCGCTTCATGAAACTGAAGGCCACGTGCTCGGCCCTCAGTCCCGCCTCCCTGAGCACTTTGATGCGTGCTAGCAGCTCCGGGAGCTGGATTCCCTCTTGCATGGTGGGCTCCGTGTTCCACCACTCACGGTGCCTCGGCTGCCTCCCGCTCGGCTTCGGCAGTCCAGGGTGGTGGTTTGTGATGTAGAACCACCTGGCTTTCCAATCCGCGTTGGAATCGACAAGCTTGTAGGCCAAGTACTGCTCCGCGGCATCCTCCCTCAGCTGGATGCCGGCTCCTCCGACTACTCTGGGATTTGTAGCACTTGGTTGCGGCTTGACGCGGAAGAACTTGCGGAAGAGCACCCAGTGCGGCTTGATTCCGAGGAAGGCCTCGCAGAAGTGGACAAAGACCGACGTGTGGAAGATGCCGTTGGGATTCGAGGTTCGGTACTCGACGCCGTAGTACCCGAGCGGCCCCTTGAAGAAGTCGGCCGGGCCGGGAGCGCAAGACCGCGCTCCACGAACCGCGAGAACATCGGGATCTCGTCCTCGGCTTTCTCCATCGGATACGGATCTCCCGCGGCGGATCTCCACATATCGACTTCCTTCTCCCCGATGAACCCTCGTTCGGCGGGGGTCGGCAGTCCTCCGTCTTCACCTTCGATTTTTTCCACTCGCGGCTCGGATCAGCGCGCGGTGGCGACATGGGCGGCGCCGCTCCGGTGGCAGCCGCGGCGGCCTCCCTCGCGGCCCCTCTTCTTCCCGCCGGCCTTGGACACCTTGGACGGCGACGGCTTCATTCTCCAAGTGCAAGGAGTTTTCACTCGCATCCGCTCGGGGGCTACCCTAAAGGCTTCGGGTGGCGGTGCGCTTGGATCTACTACGGTGGCGGGCAGGCGGCGGTAGTGGATTTGCTTCAAGATGCGGATGGAATGACCGCGGCTTGAATGGGTGAAAACCCTAAGGGTTTTTGCTTTTATTTATAAGCCACATCGGCTCCGCAACGGGCGGCTTGTTAAGTCTGCGTGCGGCCGAGTCGGCGGGCCGCGCGTAACTCTTCGTATTCTACTAGTCGAAGAGCCTCACCTCGGGGGCTCGGCTACTTCTGCTCGACTACCTAGGAAGCGGCTAGTCTCAAGAGCATCTCAGGACACATTCTCCAAGAAGACCCTTCAATTCGAGAGGAAGTACTCGACTCAAGGCTCGGGGGCTCCGTGCCATGTGTCCTTCGGTTTTTCTCTCCGGATTTTTCGGGATTTTCTTGCCAAGATTTCAGATGAACCCTCAGCTAAAGCCCGCGGCTTGCGGCTCGGGGGCTACTCCATGTGAAGCGCGGTTTTGCAACTGCACCTCCATACCAGCTTCGGCTTCAAGACAAGACAGGCAGTTTTGGAAGATCTTCGAAGGCAGTTTTCGAGGACGCTTGGAACTACTCGAGAAGACTTCAAGATTGCTCAAACATCGTCTGGAGTACATTCCAGCCTCGGGATGCTTCGACTACTCTTGAGGACTTTTGACTTGTAGCACTCAGGGATGCTTGAGGACTACTCGTTAAGGCCGTCAAGACTACTTGAAGCTATCCTTCTCGACTACAAAGTACTCGGGGGCTTGTCGTATGGACCTCCCTGGGCCCACTACCTCGGTGGGTACCAGGACCGACTACTCGGTGGGCCCCTGGGAACTACTGGCTTGCGCTACACGGCATCTGAAGGCGTGGAGCACAAGGACTACACAGGAGTAGTACTCGGTTAGGGAGCCGTACATGTTCCGCATCGTATAGAGGACTCCTAGACGTACTCGACTAGTACTCTTTCCCTACTCCGACTTGTAACCCCGCCTCCCGACTATATAAGGCGAGGCGGGGACCGATCTCTAGCATCCAATCTCCTCTCATACAACTCACGGCGCACCATTGCACCATCTTGTAATCGTGCCCTATCAATCCGAGCTACGCGGCATACGGGACGTAGGGTATTACGCACCTCGCGGCCCGAACTCGTCTAAATTGTGTGCCACGTGTCTCTTCCTTCGAGTTACCGATCTCGGCGAGTCACAATCATCTACTCCGGTACTCCCCGTAGTAGGTTGCCGGTCTAAAACACCGACGGGAACCACGGCGAATCATCTATACATACCAAGGAGGTTCATACAAGGTCTAGCTTGCCGCCCGATCATCCAACCCTCTCACAAAATCTCACCATGAAGCTCTCAAGATAGTCCTATGGAAATCCTAAGAAAATAGGAAGGGAAAATAGGAAAGCAAATGAACTAGGGTTCCAAGAGATGGCTGCCATGCTCTCACCTCATGGGTTATATGGAGGCAACCGAAAGTCTAAAATACCCTTTCTTAATAACTAGGGATACAAGCCCCTCAAGGGCAGTTTTAGAAGTCTTCAGATTTTCTCCATCGGACGGATGCCCGGGGACCGCACCCTGCTTAGCCTCGACGCAAGCCATGCGATCCCGATGCGTGTCCTCCGCTTCGAAGATTCTGGACTACGTCGTCACACACGGTCGGACCGGTGCTCCTCCACCGGTCGGACGGGTCGGACCCACCGGTCAAACCGGTCCGGAGGCTGCTGCAGGACCGTCTTCGGTTCTCCGGTCTTGGCTTTGTGGATCAACCAAGGAACCCAGTGGTTTTCTGGTGAACCACTGGAAACCCCGCGAACTCGGTGTAGCCTTCGCCAATCGCCACTCATGACTTGGCTCCCACGTAGTCCCGACTTAACCTTGGTTTTGAGGCTCAACCAAGAAACCGTCCATGACTTCATCTTGTTGTTCATGCCACCATGCGGCCCGCACTTGACCCCGCTGGTCACCGGGTCCCTCGAACAAAGCCTACTTGTCTTCTCCACACCTAGAGGCCTCACCGGTGACGACCTTTCGCGCTTGTTCTTCACCTGCACCAACACCAATCAAGCCGCAACCTGCACCTGCAATACTTAGCCAAGAATCAGTCCACACAACGTTGTCAATCGCTCATCACACAAGGCAGCGACCATCCACCGGTCCTCGAACCACACATGGTCCTCAATCTCCCACTTGATGAGTGCATTGACAACACCCACATAAAGTAACAAGAGAGAAAAGAAAAAGAAAAGAAATGAATAAAAAGAAACTCCAACAAGCGATCGAAAGCCAAACAAAGGCAAAGAGCAAGATCACTTGAAGAAGGCAAGTCTCGGACCCCTTAGGCAAGGGCAACAGCTCGACACATCCGAGACAAAACTATGATAAAAAAAGAGCAAAAAACACCAAACCAAAGCCATCAACCATGGATATAAATCAAGATTATCAAGAGCTAAGCCAAACTAACCACAGCATACCAAAAAAGCTCACAAAGACATAAATATCATTCCATGGTGAACAATGTATATAAGAGAAGCTTTTCCTATCCAATGCATATGATACAAAATGCATGCAATCTAAGATACAAGGATTCCTATACATCATGTTACATAGGCCATGCCAAATGCAAAAAATGCACAAAGGAAAGCTATACATATCCTACAAAGGAGCTTCCACACACCCAACTCAAGAAATCAAACACACACCAAGCTCACCCCGCAAACGAGTGAAAGTTGCTTGATCTAGGGGTTTGGTGAAAATATCGGCTAGTTGCTCATGTGTGGGTACATGGATCAAGGTTATCTTTCCTTTCTCTACATTGTCTCTCAGAAAATGATACCTCACTTTTATGTGCTTGGTTTTGGAATGGAGCACTGGGTTCTTTGCAACGCTTATGGCACTGGTGCTGTCACATTGAAGTGGGACATGGGTATACTCCTCACCAAAGTCACTCATGGTGTATGTGATCCAAAGGAGCTGAGAGCAACAACTAGCAGCGACAACGTACTCTGCCTCGGTAGTGGATTGAGCAAAACTCGACTGTTTGCGGGAAGACCAAGACACCAAAGACGATCCCAAAAACTGGCAAGTCCCAAAAGTGGACTTCCTATCCAACCGACACCCGGCAAAATCCGCATCCGAAAAACCACGAAGAGCCAAAGAAGAGGACGCGGAGTACCAAAGACCGAAATCGGGAGTGTGACGCAGGTACCTGAAAATTTGCTTCACCGCTTGCCGATGCGAAGTTCTCGGAGACGCTTGAAAACGAGCGCACAGGCATACCGAGAATTGGATGTCCGGCCTCGTCGCCGTCAAGTAGAGGAGTGACCCGATCATGCTTCGGTACTCCTTCTGGTCCACGTGTTCACCTTCCTCATCTGCATCAAGAGCTGTAGTCATACTCATCAGCGTCGTCATAGCCTTGGAGTCTTCAATCTTGAACTTCCGCACAATGTCCTTGGTGTACTTTGCTTGGTGCACAAATGTTCCTTCCTTTGATTGCTTGATTTGTAGCCCGAGGAAGAAGTGCAACTCACCCATCATGCTCATCTCAAATTCCCTGCTCATATCCTCTGCAAACCTTGCAACAAGAAAGTTAGACGAGCCACCAAAGACAATATCATCCACGTACACCTGCACAATCAGGATATTTCTGCCCCGCCTAAGTAGAAACAAGGTCTGATCAATCTTCCCCATCTCAAAACCTCTCTCAAACAAGAACCCCCTCAACCTACCATACCAAGCTTTAGGCGCCTGCTTCAAACCATACAACGCCTTCCTCAACTTGTACACCCGGTGGGGGTACTTCTCACTCTCAAACCCCAGTGGTTGCCTCACATACACTTCTTCCTCCAACACACCGTTCAAGAAGGCACTCTTCACATCCATTTGGTGCAACTTGACCCTTTAGCCACGGAAAAGGCTAGAAGAATCCTAATTGCCTCCAAACGAGCTACAGGAGCAAAGGTCTCCTCGTAGTCAATCCCCTCCTTCTGACTGAACCCCTGAGCAACAAGCCTTGACTTGTTTGTCACCACTTCACCTTTCTCTCCCTCTTTGTTCTTCCACACCCACTTTGTACCAATTGGCTTACACCCTGAGGGAGGGTCAACCAATTCCCAAACCTGATTCCTCTCAAAGTTCTCCAACTCCTCATGCATCGAATTAACCCAATTATGATCAGATAGTGCGTGTCCAATGTCTTTGGGCTCAAAGGTGGCAACAAATGCAGCATGAGCGAAATGAGAATTGTTCCGAACCCTCGACCGTGTAGTGCATTCATTCATGTCACCGATGATCCTTGAAGCTAGTGTCGGTGTTTTAGACCAGCAACCTACTAAGGGGAGTACCTGAAGTAGATGAATGTGGCCTCGCCGAGATCGGTAACTCGAAGGAAGAGACACGTGGCACACAATTTAGACAGGTTCGGGCCGCGAGGTGCGTAATACCCTACGTCCTGTATGCTGCGTAGCTCTGGATTGATTGGGTACGATTACAAGATCGTGCAATATTACGCCGTGAGATGAGATGATGAGAGAGGGGTCCCTGCCTCACCTTATATAGTCTGGGGGGCAGGGTTACAAGTCAGAATAGGGAGAGAGTACTAGTCGAGTACGTCTAGGAGTCCTCTATATAGTGCAGGACATGTACAGCTTCCTAACCGAGTACTTCTCCTCCGTAGTCCTTGTGCTTCACGCCATCAGGTACCATGCAACGCAAGTCAGGTAGTCCCAAGGGCCCACCGAGTAGTCGGTCCTGGTACCCACCGAGGTAGTGGGCCTAGGGAGGTCCATACGATAAGCCCCCGAGTACTTTGTAGTCGAGAAGGATAGCTTCAAGTAGTCTTGACGGCCTTAACGAGTAGTCCTCAAGCGTCCCCGAGTACTACAAGTCAAAAGTCCTCAAGAATAGTCGAAGCATCCCGAGGCTGGAATGTACTCCAGCTGATGTTTGAGCAATCCTGAAGTCTTCTCGAGTAGTCCCAAGCGTCCTCGAGTGCTGCCCTTGAAGGTCTTCAACAATGCCCATGTTGTCTTGAAGCCGTAGATGATATGGGAGTGCGATTGCAAAATCGCACTCCATATGGAGTAGCCCCCGAGCCTTGGGTTGAGTTGTAGACTCTGGCTGAGGGTCCATCTGAAGTTTTAGCAAGAATATCCCGAAAAATCCGGAGAAAAAACCGAAGGACACGTGGCACGGAGCCCCCGAGCCTTGAGTCGAGTACTTCCTCTCGAATTGAAGGGTCATCTTGTAGAATGTGTCCTGAGATGCTCTTGAATCTTGCCACTTCCCAGGAAGTCGAGTAGTAGTAGCTGAGCCCCTGAGGTGAGGCGCGTCGACTAGTTGAAGTTGAAAGGTCACGCGCGGCCGCTGAGTCAGCCGAGCGCAGACTTATCCATCCGGCCATTGGAGGGTCGTTTGGACTTATAAATAGAAGCCAAAACCCTTAGGGTTTTTCACCCTACGCAGTTGTAGCCATTCCGAGCAGATCTTGGCCAGAAATCGCCATCAGCGCACGCCGCCGCCGCTGACTGAAGTGTAGATCCGAGTGCGCCGCCGTAGAGAGCCACCACAGTAGCCCCCGAGCGAATGCGCGTGAAGACACCGTGCACTTGGAGGATGAAGCCATCTCCGTCCAAGACCACGAAAGCCGCCGGCGGGAAGAAGAGGGGCCCTGAGGAGGCCACCGGATCTGCCGCAGGGACATCACCGCCGGTGTCCCCGCCGCGGCCAGATCCGAATCGTGAGTGGAAGAAGTCAAAGGCGATGACCGAAGACTTGCTCGCCCTGCTCAACAGTGGATTCCTACGCGAGAAGGAGGTGGACATGTGGAGGGCCGCCTTCGGGGATCCGTACCCCATGGAGAAGAATCCAGATGAGATCCCGATGTTCGCGCGGTTCGTGGAGCGCGGACTATCTCTTCCAGCGAGCGACTTCTTCAAGGGGCTCATGGGGTACTACGGCGTCGAGTACCTCAACCTCAACCCCAACGGTATCTTCCACACTGCTGTCTTCATACATTTTTGCGAAGCTTTTCTGGGGATCAAGCCCCATTGGATCTTGTTCCGGAAGTTCTTCCGTGTGAAGCCGCAACCCAGCGCCAGCAACCTGCGGGTAGTCGGAGGAGCGGGGATCCAGATGAGGGAGGACGCCGCCGAGCAGTACCTCTCGTACAAGCTCAACCAAGACTGGAAAGCCAAGTGGTTCTACGTCACAAACCACCATCCGGGGTTGCCGAAGCCGAGCGGGAAGCAGCCCAAGCATCACCCTTGGTGGAACACGGAGCCGACGATGCAATAAGGGATCCAGCTGCCCGAGTTGTTGGCGCGGATCAAGGCGTTGAGGGAGGCCGGGCTGAGGGTCGAGCACATGGCCTTCAGCTTCATGAAGCGCAGGATACAGCCGCTGATGACCTGCGACACCCTAGGGTACGAGTACACCGGGGACGACGACACGTCGCGGATGCCTGGGGGCGAAGTCGACGACGACGATATTGTTGACAGGCTGGCCCGGATCTTCAGGGATATGCCGCCGTACATGGCGTGCCCCGTACCGGAGTACTCTGCCGCGCGCCCACCAAAGGAGGTAAGTAGCCGCACCCATAGTCGAGTACCCATTCCATGTGAGTAGTCGCACTGATGAGTTGTTTCTTGCAGGATGACTTGAAGAAGTTTGTCTCCGAGCCGCCGCCGCCCCCTCAAGAAGTCGAGGTCCCAGAGGAGGGGAAGACCAAGGCCAAGGAGCGGCGTGAAGTCGGTGAAGGAGACGACACCATTGTCGTAAAAGACACGTCCGAGGAGGACGACGACGAGGAGACGTTGCAAGACCGCTTCCAGCTGCGGTCGAGGTTCAGCCGTCCTGGCCTACATCATATCCCTCTCGTTCAGGATCAACCGGCTAGCCTAGAGGCTAGTCTTGCCGTGCCGCCGTGAAGGCCGCGCAATCCGGCCCGCAAGCGCATGGCAAAGAAATTGAAGGTCACTGAGACCACGTCCCAAGAGGTAAGCCGTCTTGAGTAGTGTAGTTGAGTACTGGTGTCTCGAGTTCACTTGTTGATGAAGAAGTTTCCTTGCTTGCAGGAGTTGCCGCCTACGGAGCCCATTGATCAGGGCGACGAAGGCGAGTGGGACACGGTGGGGGAGGCCGCTGGGAGTCGTAGCCCAGCCCCCACTATCGAAAAACTCTTGGCGCAGATGGAGCGCCAGCCCTCGCCGCGCAGAGAGCGCCGTACCCGCCGGCTCGCTACCGCGGAAGAGGCAGTGGCCGCAGAGGCGCAAGAGGAGGTGCCCGCCGAGGGTGGACTGGTCGACATCGCCAGCATCCTCGGTGCCCCAACCGTGACGGTGGTCCGGTCAAGCTTGTAAGTGTTGGATCTTCCCGAGTAGTACTTGATGTAGTAGTCGTACTTGATTGACAACCGGCTTGTGTACTCTGCAGGAAATCGACAGACCTGTCCTGGGAGGGGGATGAACCCTCTGCAGCGGTGGCGGAGGATGAAGCCATGCCACCCGTTGAGGAGTCCGCTCCCGCCCCTCAGGCGGAGTCCGAAGTGCCGGCCGCTGAGGCTGCATTGCTCGAGGCCAGCGTCGTTGAAGGTGAGTACTCTGCTGATGTCGAAGTGCCTTCGTAGAGTAGTCGTAGTCGCATGTTGACTGATACACTTGTCTTCTTGTCGACAGGTGCTGAGGCCGAAAGGAGGGATATCCCGTCGACGGTGCCCGTGGAGGACGTGGCACCGGAGACTCAGGAGGCAGCCGTAGTAGCCTCCGAGCCGATGGAGGTGGCCGCCGGAGAAGCCGCCGCGACAACTGGAGGAGAGGAGGCCACCACGCTACCAGAACCCGCTCTGGAGGCTGTCGTCCGCTCGCTGGAGATCCAAGATGCGGAGCCAATCCGCTCGGCGCCGATGACCGAAGCCGCTGCGAGTAGTCGTGGCGGAATCAAGTTGTTGGCGGACGATCTGGTCGATCCGGCAATGGTGGCTCGACACTTGGAAGCGGTGCGACAAGCCAAACAGTGGATGAAGGTGAGTAGTCATCACCCTTGAGTAGTCAATCCTTTAGCGTTGAGTACCCATTTGATGCGAGTTGTCTGTGCAGGACGTCGCTGAGAGGTCCCGCCTGAAGTCGGAGATGCTTCAGGGGTATGGCAACGCTGTGCTTCGGGCCGAGACGCTGGAGGACCAACTTGTGAAGTCCTGGAAGCATGCCGCCGCCATGCAGTCGAAGCTGGATGCCGCCTTCGCCAAGTACCACAATGATATCCGGGAGATGCAGGCGAAAGGCGACGACTTGGTGCGGAAGAACAAGTCGCTCCGCAACAAGAACAAAGGTACATCACTTGTCTTGTTGAGTACTTGTTGGAGGTCGAGAGGTAGTCTAACCCGCTGTGCCTTGTTGTTTGCAGAGCTTGAGACTCGGGTAGAGCAGCTGAAGACTTCGTAGATCGATCCGAAGAATCTCTTCTACCGGGAGCGGGGAGGCCCGCTGTGTACTCGAGTGTGATTATAAGGAGCTTGCTTGCGAGTGCCAGAAGCACATGGAGCTCCGTATTGCATCAGACCGTGACCTCGTCAACTGTTACAAATCATTGCAGAAGCCGAACGAGGATTGCGAGAAGCTGCGGGGCCAGCTGAAGGAGCTTGAAGAAGCCGCGCTCCCCATCGCGAGGCTGCTGGTGCCTCATCCTGGCGGTCCCAAGATAGCGCCACTGGTGGATCGGTTGAAGGAAGCCCCCTGCCGACTGGCGGCCTACGTGAAGCACTTGGCGAAGTCAATCCCAAACCAGGTGCTTGCCTTCATGAAGTCATACTTCCCGAAGGCTCCCGTAGAAGTAGTCGGCCGGCGGAGCCGGCCGGCGAGATGGCGCCCATTGCAGATCAAGTCGCCGACAAGCTTAATCTCTAGTAGTCCTGTAATAGTTAGCTCGTAGCAGTAGATGTACAAAAACAATTGTAATTGTTTAAGTATTAATGAAGAAAACTTTCCATCAATGAGTACTCGTAGTCGCGATCTCAGAGTGCGGAGTCCCATCGTGGAGTTGTCGCGAGTAGTCGTACTCGGCAGTAGTCCCGCAGAGGGAAGAAGACAGTAAAGCAGTTGATGAATAATCAAACTTTATTACTGATGAAGTACACCTGGGTGGCCAGGGACATAGTTACAGAGTAGTCGCCAGGACCCGGAGGCCGCCTACGGCTAAGTAGTGCTAGGGCGTGTAGCCGCTTACAGCAGTAGATCCGTAAGTAGCCGTATAGGCTGGATCTAGGGGTACATGGTCTCTCAGTAGACCGCTGCTAGAGTCCTTCGTCGCTCGTCGCAGCCCAGGATCCGTAGGTAGCCGCATGGGCTGGATTCTGGAGAGTAGTCCGGAGACTGGTGCCTGGACCCAGAGGCCGCTTACAGCGAAGAAGTAGTCCGGAGACCAGTACCCAGACCCGGAGGCCGCTTACGGTGGAGGGGTCTTGATGTAGTCGTGTAGACTAGGCGTAGAACCGACAGAGCTGGTCGACATTCCACGAGTTGTTGACGTCTTCGCCTTCAAGTGTCTGGAGGCGGTAGGAGCCCGGCCCGGTCACCTTTGCGACTGTGAAGGGACCTTCCCAGGGGGAGCTGAGCTTGTGTAGTCCTTCCATGTTCTGGATGTGACAGAGGACGAGATCGCCGACGTTGAAGGAGCGTTCCTTGACGTTGCGATCATGGTAGCGTCGGATTCCCTCTAGGTACCTTGCTGATTGGACGAGGGCAGCGCAGCGAGCTTCTTCGATTCCATCGATGTCAACTCGTCTGTTGTCTTCAGAGACGCCTTCGTCGTAGTGCTCCACTGCTGGTGAATCCCATATGACATCAGCAGGGAGGATTGCTTCGGAGCCGTAGACCAGAAGTAAGAGGATTGCCCCGTTGGCTTGGAAGGCCGAGTACGTAGCCCCCGAGTGCATTGGGTAGTTCCTTGATCCACTTGCCTCTTTTTGAGTTAGCGGCGTCGTGTAGCCGCTTCTTGAGAGCGTCGAGCACTATCCCGTTGGCGCGCTCGACATGTCCGTTGGCCCGAGGGGTGGGCAAGCGAGACGTATCGGATGTCGATCCCGCTGTTCTCGCAGTACTCCCAGAACTGGTGGTTGTTGAAGTTGGAGCCCAGGTCTGTGATAATGCGATGGGGTAGTCCGTAGCGATGCACGAGTTCATCCAGGAAGTCGAGTACTGTCGTATGGACCTCCCTGGGCCCACTACCTTGGTAGGTACCAGGACCGACTACTCGGTGGGCCCCTGGGACTACCCGGCTTGCGCTACACGGCACATGAAGGCGTGGGGCACAAGGACTGCAGAGGAGAAGTACTCGGTTAGGAAGCTGTACATGTCCCGCACTGTATCGAAGACTCCTAGACGTACTCGACTAGTACTCTCTCCCTACTCCGACTTGTAACCCTGCCTCCCGGACTATATAAGGCGAGGCAGGGACCGATCTCTAGGATCACCTCATCACAACTCATCTCATACAACCCACGGTGCACTATTGCACCATCTTGTAATCGTGCCCAATCAATCCAGAGCTACGCAGCATACAGGACGTAGGGTATTACGCACCTCGCGGCCCGAACCTTTCTAAATTGTGTGCCACGTGTCTCTTCCTTCGAGTTACTGATCTCGGCAAGGCCACATTCATGTACTTCGGGTACTCCCCTTAGTAGGTTGCCGGTCTAAAACACCGACAGCTGGCGCGCCAGATAGGGGATCTCGCCCGAGATCACATGGCGAACTCAACGGCTCCCGTCTACTTCAAGCCAACCGTCGCCTTCAACCGCGGCGACACCTTCGTGGTGCCTCGGGTCCGCACCACTGATGGCGCGGGCTCCTTCCAGCGCCGCCTAACCATGCAGCCCAACCCGAAGACAGGCTTCGTGACGCTCCCTGAAGTCGTCACAGGCAAACTCGCCGGCAAATTCGGCGAAATTTCGCTCTTCAACCACCACGCTGACTTCGAGCTCGAGTCCGCTTCCAACTCGAACTCGACGTCTCCATGGGCCATCGCTTGCGAGCCGGCTACCCAGCCATCACAGGCGCCCCCCTCACCTCATGAGCGCTCCACGCGTGGCCCCCGCATCCTCAGCCGGGCCCGCACGGGGGCTCCCTCTTCGCCCTGAGCCGGCAAGGAGCCCGTACCCGAGTACAACTCGGACTCCGACACCGTCCCCGGCCACGCTTCGGACTCCAGCCCTCTCTCCGAGTTCTACTCGAACCCGGATTACGAGTTCGACTTCGGGTCGGACCCTGAGGAGCCTGAGTCCGAGGACAACACCACCGAGCTTCCCTTGTCAGGCCCGGCCTCTGGGCTGGTTATAACCTCCACACCGGCCGGGAGATTCGTCTACTGGCCAGACCGCAAGCCTGCCGACCTGATAAGTGGAGACTCACGCTACGTCGCCTACATCGACTCGTTACCGTTCCAGGAGGGAAGACCCTTAGCCCGGGCTGACTCGAGCACACCAACTGAGGTGGCACCCTCTGAGTCCAGCCTTGGCACCCCTGATCGCCAAGTTTTCATGGCCGCTGGCGACGCCCCAGGGCCTTCAGGGACGGCCCAAGACAGATATCTGGAAGACATCTCCTCTGACGAGCTCTCTGCTGATGCTCCACCAAACGAGAACCCCGCGACGACAGAGACGCTCGACGTGAGCGTAACCGAAGCGCGCGCCGAACGTCGCCGACGCCTCCGCGACAACTTCCCCCGTCCGCAACCTTGCGGAAGCTTTCGAGGCGGTCGAGAGCAGAGTACACACCACCCCCGAGCAATGCCTCATGTCGATCGCGGTGATCGCACGTCGGCTCGGGGCATACGCGCGGGAGAGGTCATCGCCAAGCTCGCCGAAGACGCCTACTTCATGCGGTGTCGACAACGAGTCAACCGGCCTCCTCCGGCTAGACCCCCGCGACAACGAGGCCACAAGTCACGGCGCAAACAACGGTCCTAACCGTACTCGAGCCGACCTCCCGGCCGAGCCAAACCGTCGTCGCTCCAACGCCGGCGGACCTTCGCGCCGCGACCACAAGCAACCGAGAAGTCATCCCCCACCGCGCTCCGGCCGGCGGGGGCGGCAACGACCCCGACGGCGGCGGCGGTGACGGCGGAAGCTCCAACCATGGAGCCAACGAGAGGGCCGGTGGCGGCGGCGGGCCGCGGCGGCCGAGGGCACGCGAACAGCCACGCCTTTGGCGCCTCACAGGGCGGCTACGACGCTCGCCGAAGATTGAGGAGTCGCGGCGGAAGAAGTCGACCACCGCAGCTGAGGGCGACGGCTTCCCCGCCTTCTCACCTCGACTTCGCAACTTGCTCCTCCCCGACAAAGTTCAAGCCTTTGGGGATCACCAAGTACGATGCAAAGCAGACCCCATCCGGTGGCTCGGGTGCTATGCCCTCTCCATCGAGAACGGCGGCGGCAACGGCGACACCAAGTGCCTCTACTTCCCCTTCGCCCGGACCAAGCACCACTCACATGGCTCGAGTCGCCGGACAAGCACTCGATCGACAAGTGGGACCACCGAAGGAGCGAGTTCACAAGCAACTTCGCGGGCGCCATGGGCCAGTCGGGTACTCGCATGGACCTGGCCAGGATCAAGCAGGAACAAGGCGAGACCCTTCGCAAGTACATGCGCCGCTTCTTCGACAAGCGCGCTACCGTCGTTGACGTCACCGACAAGGAGGTCATCGACCTTTTCCAAGACGGTCTCTACCACCGCCGCACCTTCGAAGACTTCGGTCGCCGCCCCAGGTCCATCCCCCACCTCAAGGACATGATCACGTCCTGGGCGGATGAAGAAGACAAGGCCAATGCCAAATACGACGCCATCCGCGGCAAGACCAAGCAGAACCAGGGCGGCGGCAGCGGCAGCAACGCAAACCAAGGCGGCCGCAACAACAACAATAACAACAACTACTCGGGTCCCAACCGCAAGCGCAAGCCAGACAACACCGTCGCGGCTATCCAGTGCCCTGCGAAAGGGAACTCGAAGAAGAACTCCGGCGGTTTCAAAGACCTACTGAAGGAGAAGTGCCCGTGGCATCCAAACGGCAACCACACCACCGAACAGTGCTACCAACTCAGGCATGCACTCAAGGATACGCCAGAGCCACCGCACCCTCACGACCAAAAGGGCAAGAAGAAGGATGGTGACAACAACGACTTCTAGGAGCCCGACAAGACCGTCAACGTCCTCTTCGGCGGATTGCCCAGCAGGCGGGAGTAGAAGGCTACCCGTCGTGAAGTCATGTCCATTGGCCAGCGGTCCCGACCCCTCTCAGGTGGTCGGAGGTACCCATCACCTTCTCCCGCGCGGATCATTGGACCAGCTTCTCCGAACCAGGATGATTCCCCCTCGTCCTGGAGCCAGTGGTCGCGGGCTCCAAACTCAACAAGGTGCTCATCGACGGTGGAAGCGGGCTCAACGTCCTCTTTACCAAGACTTTGAAGAAAATGAAGCTCGACATCACTCACATGCTCACCAAGAGCAACACGCCCTTCTACAGCATCGTCCCCGGCAACGCGGCTATTCCACTGGGCTCAGTGGTCCTGCCGCTACCTTCGGGGCATCTCGGGACAACTACCGTACGAGTACATCAAGTTCGAGGTCGCGGACTTCGAGACTTCCTACCACGCCATCCTCGGCGGACCGGCCATCTCCAAGTTCATGGCGGTGCCCCACTACACCTACTTGGTACTCAAAATGCCAAGCCCGGCCGGTGTACTCTCCCTTCAAGGGGACTTGAAGATCTCTCACGACCGCGACACGAGGCCGTGGAGATCGCCTCTACAAACCAAGTACCCAACTCGATGATGGAGGTCTACACCGCGTCGAAGAAGCTTGCTACAAGTGAACTCGACATCCCGCAGAAGTCCGACGGCAGCAACAAACCTCGCCCACCGAGGAGGTACTCGTCAAGACGATCGACCTCGAAACAGAGCGACCCCAAGACAAGACCACCACCATCGGGGCTGGCCTCGACCCCAAATAGGAAGACACGCTCATCAGCTTCCTTCGGGCTAACCGCGACATCTTCACGTGGAAGCCAGCGGACATGCCAGGAGTGCCCGGGAGCCGATTGAGCACCGCCTCAATGTCGATCCTAAGGCCACCCCCAAGCGACAACACATCCGACGCTTTGCCGACGACAGACGGGACGCCATCAAGAAGGAACTCGCCAAACTACTCGCGGCCGGCTTCATCAGAGAAGTCTTCCATCCTGAGTGGCTCGCCAACCCCGTCCTCGTCCGCAAGAAGAACTCGAACAAGTGGAGGATGTGCGTCGACTACACCGACCTCAACAAGCACTGCCCCAAGGACCCCTTCGGGTTGCCGCGGATTGATCAAGTCATCGACTCCACGGCGGGCTGCGACCTCGCTTTCTCGCTTCCTCGACTGCTACTCCGGGTACCACCAGATCGCGATCAAGGAAGAAGACCAGGAGAAGACCGCGTTCATCACCCCGTTTGGCGCATACTGCTACACGACCATGTCCTTCGGGTTGAAGAACGCCGGCGCTACCTACCAACGAGCTATCCAGGCCTGCTTCAAGAGGCAACTCAACAAGAACGTCGAAGCCTACGTGGATGACGTGGTCGTCAAGACCGAGAGACTCCGCATCCCTCATCGACGACCTTGAAGAGGCTTTCGCATCACCGCGCGAGTACCGCCGGGAAGCTCAACCCAAACAAGTGCGTCTTCGGCGTACCTTCGAGCAAACTACTCGGCTTCATCATCGCCCAAAGACGGCATCGAAGCCAACCCCGAGAAGATCTCCGCCATCACCAAAGCATGCAAGCTCCCACGAGCATCAAAGATGTCCGGGAAGCCGACGGGGGTGCATGGCGGCATCGAACGTATTTATCTCGAGGCTAGGAGAACGGGGGCTCCCCTTCTTCAAACTACTCAAGCATCAAGAGAAGTCCGTGTGGACTCCGGAGGCGGATCAAGCCCTTGCCCGGCTCAAGGACTTCCTATCGAAGCCACCGATCCTCACGCCTCCTCACAAGGGCGAGCGCTGTCTTTGCTCTACCTCGCCGCGACTACTAACGTGGTCGATCGCCATCGTCGCCGAGCGGCGGGGAAGACGGCCACGCCTACCTAGTCCATCGCCCCGCCTACTTCGTCGGCCGAGGTTCTATCGTAGTCCAAGGCCCGCTATCGCCCGTGCGAAGCTCCCGTACGCAGTACTCATCACCTCGCGGAAGCTACGACACTACTCCAAGAAGTACTCGATCTCCGTCGTCACCGACTACCCGCTCGGCGACATCCTGCGGAATCAATATGCTACTGGAAGAATCTCCAAATGGGCGGTCGAGCTCGGCGCCCTCACCATCGACTTCAAGCCACGCACAGCCATCAAGTCGCAGGCACTAGTCGACTTCATGGCAGAATGGCGAGAGAATCAGCTGCCTACTCCCACCGTGTGACCAGAGCATTGGGTGATGTACTTCGACGGCTCACTCAACCTCGAGGGCGCAGGCGCAGGGGTACTCCTGATCTCTCCAATGGGAGAACAACTCAAGTACGTCCTACAGATCTTCTGGAAGGTCTCAAACAACGAAGCCAAGTACGAAGCTCTCCTACACGGGCTCCGCCTCGCAGCTTCACTGGGCATCAAGAGGCTACTAGTCTATGGCGACTCCGCAGTGGTCATCAACCAAGTCAACAAGTCCTGGGACCGCAACAAGGAGAACATGGACGCCTACTGCCTAGAAGTCCGCAAGCTCGAGAACAAGTTCTATGGTTTCGAGTTCCACCACATCGCCCGCGACAACAACGTTGCAGCGGACGTCCTCTCGAAGCTTGGATCCACCCGCGCTCAAGTACCAGCGGGTGTCTTCGTTCACGAGCTTCATGCGCCATCCATCCCGGAGCCGGCGCCACCGACTACTGTCCCAGCCCATCCACCACCGGGCGAGGAGGTCATGATGATCGACGTGGATCGGAGGCAACCCTTCATCGACTACCTCGGCCGAGCGAAGGTCCCCCGCGACAAGAACTCGGGCCGAGCGGCTCGTCCGCCGCGCCAAGTCCTACGTCCTTGTCGGAGACAAGCTTTACAAGCAGGGCGCATCTTCTGGAGTACTCATGAAGTGCGTCCCACGTGAAGAAGGCAAGGACATCTTGGAGGAGATCCACAAGGGCGTCTGTGGCAACCACTCGTCCTCACGCACGCTGGTCAGCAAGGCCTTTCGGTGAGTTTTCTACTGGCCCACAGCTCTGGGCGATGCCGAAGAGCTCGTCAGAAGGTGCCAAGAATGTCAGTACTTCGCCAAGCAGCAACACGTCCCAGCCTACAAGCTAGTCACCATACCGCCAACCTGGCCCTTCGTCCGTTGGGGGCTCGACATGATTGGGCCACTGCCAACTGCGCCAAGTGGTTTCAACAAGGTATTGGTGGCCATCGACAAGTTCACCATGTGGATCGAGGTCAAGCCGGTCACATGCCCCAAAGCTGACAGAGTACTCGACTTCCTGGATGAACTCGTACATCTACGGACTACCCTACCGCATCATCACAGACCTAGGCTCCAACTTCAACAACCATCAGTTCTGGGAATACTGCGAGAACAGCGGGATCGACGTCCGATACGTCTCAGTTGCCCATCCACGGGCCAACGGACAAGTCGAGCGCGCCAATGGGATGGTGCTCGACGCTCTCAAGAAGCGGCTACACGACGCTGCTAACTCCAAAGGGGGCAAGTGGATCAAGGAACTACCCAACACACTTTGGGGGCTACGGACTCAGCCATCCAAGCCAACAGGGCAATCCCCTTACTTCCTGGTCTACGGCTCCGAAGCAATCCTCCCTGCCAACGTCATATGGAACTCGCCAGCAGTGGAGCACTACAACGAAGGCGTCTCAGAAGACAGCAGACGAGTTGATATCGATAGCCTCGAAGAAGCTCGCTGCGCTGCCCTCGTCCAATCAGCATGGTACCTAGAGGGTATCCGACGCTACCATGATCGCAACGTCAAGGAACGCTCCTTCAACGTTGGAGATCTCGTCCTCCGCCGTATCTAGAACACGGAAGGACTACACAAGCTCAGCTCCCCCTGGGAGGGCCCCTTCACCGTTGCAAAGGTGACCGGGCCAGGCTCCTACCGCCTTCAGACACTTGAAGGCGAAGACATCAACAACTCGTGGAACATCGACCGGCTCCGTCGATTCTACGCCTAGTCTACATGACTACTCCGGGTTCAAGTCTACACGACTACATCAACACCCCCCCGCCGTAAGCGACCTCCGGTCCCGGCTCCGGCCTCCGAACTTCCCCTCTCCAGATCCGGCCCGTGCGGCTACTTACGGACCCGGGTCGCGACGAGCGTCAAGGACTCTAGCGACGGTCTACCAAGAGACCACACTCCAAGATCCAGCCTGCACGGCTACCTACGGATCTACGATCCAGCCTACACGGCTACTTACGGATCTACCGCTGTAAGCGGCTACCCGCTCCAGCTCTACTCAGCTGTAGGCGGCCTCCGGGTCCAAGCGACTACTCTGTAACTACGGCCCTGGCCATCCAGGTGTACTTCTTCAGTAATAAAGTTTGATCGTTCATCAACTTCTTTACTGTCTACTCCCTACAACGGGACCACTACTGCCGAGTACGACTACTCGCATCCACTCCACGATGGGGGCTCCGCACTCTGAGATTGCGACTACGAGTACTCATTGTTGGAAATTTTCTTTCATTGATACTTAAGCAATTCATTACACTCCGCATATTGCTCATCGGTGCGGTTGGTGACTACCCCCCTCGCGACTACTTCCACCGGGGCCTTCGGGAAGTACGACTTCATGAAGGCCAAGACCTCGCCTTGGGATCGATCTTGCCATATGCTTCACATAGGCCTCCGGCCCGGCTTGGAGCTTCCTCGAGGCGATCCACCAGTGGAGCAATCTTGGGGCCGCCCGGGTGCGGCACCAGGAGCCTTGCGATCGGCAGTGCGGCTTCCTCAAGCTCCTTCAGTTGGGCCCGCAGTGCCTCGCAGTCTTCATTCAACTTCTGCAAGGATTTGTAGCAGTTGACGAGATCGCGGTTAGATGCAATCCGGAGCTCCATGTGCTTCTTGCACTCGAAGGAAAGTTCTTTGTAGTCGAGCTCGAGTACCTGGCGGGCTTCTTGCTCCCGGTAGAAGAGGTTCTTCATGCTCGTCTCCGAGGACTTCAGCTGCTCCACCTGGCCTTCAAGCTCTGCAACACAGAAACAGTACAGCGGGTCAGACTACCTCTCGACCTCCAACAAATACCCGACAAGTCCAGCGGCGTACCTTTGTTCTTGTTGCGAAGGCTCTTATTCTTCCGCACCAATTCGTCGCCCTTCGCCTGCAACTCTTGGACATCGTTGTGGTATTTGGCGAAGGCGGCGTCGAGCTTCGATCGCATGGCGGCCGCGTGCTTCCGCGACTTCAAGAGTCGCTCTTCCGGCGCCTCGGCCGAGCACCGCGTCGCCGAAGCCCTGTGTTGACGGTTAATAATTGTATCAAAGTTCGTTTGTGACTCGCAAGCGTACAAGTCTCCCGTCGTAGTCAAGGGACCCTTCTTCCCTCGAGTGGTGAACCCAAGGTATCGAATCCGTGGAACAAATGTGTGACGCAAGAGTTGATCTAGTAAAGCCAAATAACTTCAATCCTTGGTAAAAGAGAAACCCTAATGTATCTAGATAAGAACATAAAACAAAGATAAATCTAATCTACTAAAGACCAGAGAAAACAAAGTAAGATTGGGTAGATAAACCGATCTAGAGGGATCGGGGTAAGCCTTTTGTTGAAGGTCCAAGCAAGAGAAGAAGTAGCAAATCGAATCTTAATAGAAGCCTCTTTAAATCGTGGTTTCCCGTCCAAATCCGAAAACATCCGCCTTTCGAGACCCCCGTTCGTCACAACGTATCCCTATTCATGCGGGGAGCTTAGGGCGAGTCAAAAGACAAGTCGAGATTCTTTCGGAAGATCCGGCGTGTACCTCTAGCCACCGCGGCTACAAGAACACCCTAGGTAATCTATCGCGCGAATAGAATTGGAATAAGCAAAGCCGATCGAAAAACGAAATCTTCGAGGAAACACTTGATCGCTAAGAAAAGATTCAACTTGATAATTCAACTATGACAATGATACATACACAAGATCACCACCGGGATCCTTCCTTGATCTTGCTTCTAGCTCCGGAACTCCGACGTGGTCTTCCATGCAAGGTTCCCACGTCGGCTAGGGAAACCCTAGTCAACTAGCTCGACCCTCTCCTCTCCGACATGGTGTCCCTCTCTTCTCTCGCTTCTCGGCGGCCGAAGACGAAATCTTCTCTTCGTGGCTCTCGGTCGGGGGACTATAAATAGCCCGATTGGCGGCTAGGGCAAAGGAGAGCACGTTTGGGCCCAAAATGGGCACGGGCCGACCGGACCGGGCCGGCCGGCCCGGGCCCATTTAGGCCCGGCCCCGTGGGCTCCTTTGCCCCACGTCGGTTCCCTTGCTTCCCGGATGTTTCCCCCTTCGCATGTAGGTCCATGTCGTCGGTTTCTCTCCGAATTGGACTCAACTCCTTGTCTTGCAAGATTCAGGCACTTTTCCGGTCGGGTCCCCGAGTCCGTCGTCTTCTCGGATCAAGTCCCCGGCTTCTTGGAGTTAAGTTTGCTTCATTGCATGACTTGTACGGGGCTTCAAGGTCTTGTCATGAGGTGCTTGATGAACTTATCCCGAAAGCCTTGCATTCAACACTAAAACCCCGCATAAACATTAAACTCCAAAACCGACATGCACACGTGAACTTGTTATACCACGGGGGTTAGTACCAATGGATAAGGTATAAAACTCATGCCAACACCGAAGGTAAACTCATGGCTAGGTTGACGGATTTTCACCGTCAACATCTCCCCCATGCTTAAACCTTGCTCGTCCTCGAGTAAGCCTTCGATGGATATCATCATTGCCAAACAATGTTTAAACTTTGCACTTGATCACACATGAGAAAACATAATGCTCTCAAAATTTTAATTCATTAAAGTACCATAATGTACTAGCCTTCATCTCTACGGAGGGTAGATTCTTATTAAGCTTATCCCACAAGTATTAACATGCTCACAAAGTTTTAAATAGATCTCGAGAATTTTTGAAATAAAGAACGAGATAAAGAAAAGCTAAACCAAGTTCACAAATTTAAATCATCTCGTATATTGCTCATGAACTCTCATCTCACTTGTCTCTCAAGCCTATATATTCTACTCCTTTCCCTCTCATATATATGTGGTAGGCTTTATAAGGAGCTTTGGGAAAGTTTAGTCCTAACAAGATTTTATAAATGAGGTGTTGTCAAAACAAGACAAGCTTCTCATGGTCTTACCGAGACTCGTCAAAAAGGTCATTGGAAAATAATGTTAAATCAAGGAGGGGAAAGAGAAAAATACACACACTTTTAGATAAGTGGACATGTGCAAATGGCAAAGAGTGATCCCGAGGCACAAAATAAGTCCTCGTTATCGGATTGCACATGGTTGGAAAATGAGAATGGATCTTTTTAACTTGAAGCCTTGATTGCACTCTTAGAGAACCGGGGAGTTCACTTTACGCACATTTTTTCTTTCTCATATTTCTCATTCTTTTCTTTCTTTCTTTCTTTCTTTCTTTCTTTCTTTCTTTCTTTCTTTCATATATATATTTATTTATTTGTTTACCTTGAAAGTCATGAATATCGCTGGATTTTTTTTCTTTCATAAAAGTCATGAATATCGCCGGATTTTTTTCTTTCATCATCATTTTTTTTAAAATATTCCCCTTTGAACTCTAAAACTGCTAAAACTGCACCGTACCTACCTCCTCCCCCATGCTTAGACGTTGCTCGTCCTCGAGCAAAGAGGCGAAAAATAAGGTAGGTACCGGAGATATTTTTCCTTGGAGAGATACTTGAAATCTTCAACGTTGGCACCGTCTTGCGATCTTCCTTGAATTGATGATCCATTCTCAACGATAGGTTGTGGTCAAGGAGGTAATCACAAAAGATGATATTTGGTTTAAGGGTGGATATCCGGCGAAGTTTGTGAGATCACCGATGCGGGGATACACAATGCACGGATAAAAGGCTAGCAAAAAGATAGATACGCAAAAATGGAATGACCAGCTTCTTAGTCTCGGGCCGTAGAAATCATGGCCTGCAATAACTCACTCAAAAATAAATCTTGTACACTAAGGTTTATGCACTCAAATATATATAAGGCTCGGATAGGTTGAGCAACACACAAGCGATATTTGTGACAAGGTTAGCAATATTTTTGAGCATAAAAGACATCTTTAATCTATTCATAACTTGAGAGCACATAAAACACTATGGGTCTTTATTTTAATCATAACCTCCGCTGAAAATTAAGCTAGTATTTAAATAAGTTCAGATCTGTATTTTTAAGAGAGCACTAGCTTAAACATGCATAAATCAATTACAAAGATGAACAAAGCTGCAATTTTAATCATATATCATCATGGCACGAATTTTGTAACTTTTCCAATGATATAATCAAGGTGGTGTCTTTATTAATGATGACATCAAGTTGAAATACAAACTGAAAATAAACTAACATGCTTGCTGAAATTTAAATAAAAACAGAAAATACTACGCAAACACACATAAGCAAAAGCTGAAAATTACAGAGAAAAAGAAAAGAAAAGAAAACTAAAGTTCCTAAATCTTCTAGTCCTCCGCCGGTGGTTGATGTTGATGATCTTGATAATAATACCCTTGCTCATAATATGGTTGGACACTTCCTCCGACGAATTGATTTGGCTCCACAAGGTGAAGGCGTCCAAGATCAAAGGCAATATTTGCGTTGCCTTCACCAAGTTGAGCTGCGTTAGCTTGGATGGCTGCGATGTTTTGAGCGTTACTTGCAGCAAACCCTCCAATAATGGCCATGCTTTGTTGTGGTTGGGGATGATGAGCGTAGGACTCCGCGAAGTTAGCGTTGGGCACAACATAATTTTGTGGGGGTACCGGTGCACCACCCCCCATGCTTGCTCTTGTGGCCCTCCGTAATAACTTGGCGGAGGAGGGACCCCGCCGAATGGTTGCACATTGGGTTGTGCTCCACTCGCTTGTGCAGAGGATGTTCCCTCCTCTACGATTCTTCCTCTCTTGTTCTTCCTTGCAGGGACAAGTAGTCCCTCTTCCAACCAATCTTCTCTCCCTTCATTGAAAAGCCTAAGCCTCTCGTTGGGAAGAGGTAGGTTCACAATGGCCAACCGATAACCTCCTCTCTCATCTCCACTAATGTACTTGCCTTGCAAATACTCAATGCCGAGAGAGGTACCACGCAAAAGGTGAGCGGGGTTTCTTGCGATCCCCGGCCGCAAGGAAAAGGCCAACATGGAGAGGTAACACCCCGAACCAATATTACCCGCCCCCGATGTTGCTTCACAACACCAACGGTTGATCATGAGGTAAGAGGGGTCTATTGGCTGCCTGGCAATTAAAGCCGAGTATAGCCAATTCAACTCCGTGTCGGTCACCTTTGTTTCCTTCATCCTCCCCAATACCCTCTTGCACATCCAAGAGTGAAATATCCGGATAATGGGGTTGCGGATGCAATTGCGTTGTTGATGGGCTTCTCCGGAGATCATGTTCCAAAATCCCGCCAACATGCCGGGTGGCACGTCAACTTTCTCCGGAGCTCCCTTGTGGAATCCAAGCAGCTCCCTAACGTGCTCGTAGGGAACCTCTTGTTGGACTCCCTCCAAACGGAATGACAAGCTTTGCACCCCATCATCATCAATGATGGGTGCAATAGTCATTAAAATTTCCAAGGCGAACCCCAAATGGGTGTCCACCGATACTCCGTTGGAGAACTGCACCCATCCAAGGTGCCCCAACATGTAGTATATGTCGGTGCCAAAACCCAAGGTGTAGAGTGCTTGGTCGTCGAACTCGACGTTGGGCACAAGCCTCTTCTCAAGATTAGAGAGCCTCTCCTCCTCCGCCGCCGACAAGATGATGAAGCCGTACGAAGAGTATGTCGGGGTGTAAGGAGGTGGCGCGGTTGAGCCGGTCGATCGTCGTGGTGGCGCGGGCTGCTCCTCCGTGTGCCCACGAGGTTCGGTGAACCTCATGGAAGTGCTTCTTGCAGCCCTCATACCACCAAGGAGGAGAGCATCGTTCCTTCTCGGTGGTGCCGTATCCGTCTCCATGCTCCGGGGAGACTCGGAAACCAAGTGCCTCCTCGAAGACGTGGTTGATGACGGCTTGGACGACGACGAACTCTTCTTCTTGGAGAAGAGACTTGTGGTCTTCTTCCACATGGTTGCTGCACTCTTTTTTTTCAACTAAAATTCCGGGTTGCAACCGGTAACTAGGCACTTAAACTTTTCGCTTCGGATGTGGACTTTGAGTGGATTAAGGATGTGGATTTTTTTTTCTTGAGCTATCAAGCTTGGGAAGGTTGGCTATGTCTACGGAGGTTTTGAGCACACAAACTTGAACACACAAACAAAGGAAGGAGAGGGAAGCTTGCTCGCGAGAAAACGGGAGCCGGGGGGGCTCCTTATGTAGGTGAGGCCGGCCTCGGTGCTCCTCCCCGTCTCGTCTTTCTTCCAAGCACGATCATTTCACCTCGCAACTTTCCCTGCCCGCGTGCTCCACGAGTTGCACCGCCCAAACGCTCTCGTCCACTCCTTTATTGGTCCTTCCACTTGATGCTTCATGTTTTGGGTCATGTCCATGCTCCCTAGCTCCACTTGCTTCACATGCCACCATGAAATTCCTACAAAGTTGATGCTTGCTGCCCACCATGCTTGTCCTTTGCATGTGGAATTGGTGAAAGTTGATGAAAGGGAATCCAATGGTGCATGCATGATTACTAGATTGCCTCCATTAAGGTGTGTTTAAGGTTAAGCACTCCTCTAATTCAAATTTTAAAATATTTTTCAGAGCCATGCAAGAGCTCGAACATAATTTTAGAGAAGTTTTTAAACCATTAAAAACAAATGCAAGTCGAAAATATTTTCTTTTTACGTCGATTTCGGTCTCACCGGTATAGTTTGCCTTCATCGGTTGAGAGCAGACTTTTTCCCGGCTTGATCATGGGGGCATAGGTTTAGGTTCTAATTTTGGCTAAATAAGAAAGATTTTGAATAAAACAAAATTAGAATAGGCTTAGAAAAATTCTAATCCTAGAGAAACCAAGGATATAGATTTTTAAAACCAACCAAAAGTTTTGATTTCTAGGTTCACGCGAGTTCTACCACGTGCTGAATTTTATTAACACTTAAATATAAATCGTGGCTCTACTCGTGTGGTTTTAGCATGAAAAATAAGTCAACCACAGCACCATAATGAGGGTGAAAGGTTGAGCTAAGGTTCTGAAATTATTTGGTTGAGGGTTTCTTGAAAAGAAAAGAATCAAACAAGCACATAGGAGGGTTCATGCAAAGGGTTTATGATAAAGCAAACATTCAATCAAGAATTATGTCTCTAATATTGTTCAACCACTTCTAAGTCTAATGTCTTTGCGTAATAAAACTCAAAAACTAAATTATTAAAAATACTCGAAAAACCTGGAATCGGGTTGTCCTCCCGTAGCTTATTCTTGACTCGACGAAACGGGTTGCCTCCCGCCTAGCGCTTCGTTTATAGTCCATGGCTAGACTTCTTCACTTGATTACTCCGGATCAACGCTCTTTGCGGGCGTTGCAATCTTGGGTACCCACTTTGGCTTAGTCATTTTTTTTGGTCTTCACAGCTGGCTTTGTCCTTTGGTCTTGACGGATGCAACAACTTCCTTGTGGCTCGGCATCTCGAACTCCGGTCCTTCGGTCGTGATCTTCATGGTCTCTAGTGTGATCCTTCATCTCTCCCGAATGAGCTTGAGTAGCCTTCGCCGTCTTGGGACTTTGGAGTTGTCTCGGATATTCTTCTTCGTTACCCATTGGGCGCCGGCAAGTTGTCCCACTTGCGTCTAGCATCTTCATCACGATGAACACTTCACGTATAGAGCTTTCGACCTCCGTCACCTTGCCATCTAAATTCTTCAATATTTTCTCCATAGCCTCGAACTTAGTGACGGCGTCCTTGGACATGGTCGTACTCCACACACTCCTTGCATGAGGATCTTGCTTCGGCGGCCTTTAGGTGTTGAGCTTATTTCTCCATCTCCATCTTCTCCATCCTCCTCTTAAGTAAACCGATATGCCACTCAAGGAATCCGGCTCGTATGCATTCAGCTCTCGCAATCGTCATGCGGATAGTTGAGACCTTGATCTTGAACGGCCTCCCGGCGTCTTGACTTGGAGGTGGTGATTCCCTTGGAGATTTTGACAGTCCTTCGACTTCAACTTCTGAATTTCCAACCCTTTAGCTTGTGTTGCACGTCACCTTTGCCTGTAAAGTTTTCCTGGATCATCCACAAAAAAGTTTGGGTTTCTTGGAGAGGTAGCCAACCATCTCCGGTTAGGGTTAGTGATAAAACAAAAATCTAAGCATAAAAACTAGGGTTAATCAAAACTAGATTAGATGTATTTTGAGGATGATCAAAGTTTAGTAGATGCAAAAAGAGAAACAGAAAGAAAACTGAAAATTACAAAAAGGCAATAAAAAACAAATCTTGATCACTTGTTCCCCGGCAACGGCGCCAGAAAAAGGGGCTTGTTGACGGTTAATATTTGTATCAAAGTTCGTTTGTGACTTGCAAGCGGACAAGTCTCCCGTCGTAGTCAAGGGACCCTTCTTCCCTCGAGTGGTGAACCCAAGGTATCGAATCCGTGGAACAAATGTGTGACGCAAGAGTCGATCTAGTAAAGCCAAATAACTTCAATCCTTGGTAAAAGAAAAACCCTAATGTATCTAGATAAGAACATAAAACAAAGATAAATCTAATCTACTAAAGACCGGAGAAAACAAAGTAAGATTGGGTAGATAAACCGATCTAGAGGGATCGGGGTAAGCCTTTTGTTGAAGGTCCAAGCAAGAGAAGAAGTAGCAAATCCAATCTTAATAGAAGCCTCTTTAAATCGTGGTTTCCCGTCCAAATCTGAAAACATCCGCCTTTCGAGACCCCCGTTCTGTCACAACGTATCCCTATTCATGCGGGGAGCTTAGGGCGAGTCAAAAGACAAGTCGAGATTCTTTCGGAAGATCCGGCGTGTACCTCTAGCCACCGCGGCTACAAGAACACCCTATGTAATCTATCGCGCAAATAGAATTGGAATAAGCAAAGCCGATCGAAAAACGAAATCTTCGAGGAAACACTTGATCGCTAAGAAAAGATTCAACTTGATAATTCAACTATGACAATGATACATACACAAGATCACCACCGGGATCCTTCCTTGATCTTGCTTCTAGCTCCGGGAACTCCGACGTGGTCTTCCATGCAAGGTTCCCACGTCGGCTAGGTAAACCCTAGTCAACTAGCTCGACCCTCTCCTCTCCGACATGGTGTCCTTCTCTTCTCTCGCTTCTCGGCGGCCGAAGACGAAATCTTCTCTTCGTGGCTCTCGGTCGGGGGACTATAAATAGCCCGATTGGCGGCTAGGGCAAAGGAGAGCACGTTTGGGCCCAAAATGGGCACGGGCCGACCGGACCGGGCCGGCCGGCCCGGGCCCATTTAGGCCCGGCCCCGTGGGCTCCTTTGCCCCACGTCGGTTCCCTTGCTTCCCGGATGTTTCCCCCTTCGCATGTAGGTCCATGTCGTCGGTTTCTCTCCGAATTGGACTCAACTCCTTGTCTTGCAAGATTCAAGACTTTTACGGTCGGGTCCCCGGAGTCCGTCGTCTTCTCGGATCAAGTCCCCGGCTTCTTGGAGTTAAGTTTGCTTCATTGCATGACTTGTACGGGGCTTCAAGGTCTTGTCATGAGGTGCTTGATGAACTTATCCCGAAAGCCTTGCATTCAACACTAAAACCCTGCATAAACATTAAACTCCAAAACCGACATGCACACGTGAACTTGTTATACCACGGGGGTTAGTACCAATGGATAAGGTATAAAACTCATGCCAACACCGAAGGTAAACTCATGGCTAGGTTGACGGATTTTCACCGTCAACACCCCGCAAAGCATGTTGGACTTCTCGCGGGACCTCTCCGCGACGTCCTGCACAGACAACACACATCAACGAGTACTCAACGACAGAGGATTGAATACTCAGAAGCTATGGCTACTTACCTTCGTCCACTACTCGGCCTGGCGGATCGCTTCCAGGTGCTTGGCCACCGTTGCCGGGTCGGCAAGATCGTCCGCGAGCAGCTCTATACCGCCACGACTACTCGTGGCGGCCTCCGTCATCGGCGCAGAGCGGATGGGCTCTGCGTCCTGGATCTCTGGGGAGCGGATAGCCACCTCCAGAGCGACCTCTGGCGACGTGGTGACCCCCTCTCCTCCGTCCGCCACGGCGGCCTCCTCGACGACTTGTTCCATGGGCTCGGGGGCTCCTCCGGCAGCCTCCGGGACCTCTGGTGCCGACTTCTGCATCGGCACCCCCGCAGGGATGTCACTACCTTCAACCTCGGCACCTGTCAAGGAGAAGACAAGTGTATCAGCGACTACGACTACTCCTCGAGGAGCTCTACAGCTTCAGACGAGTACTCACCTTCGACTACGCTGGCCTCCGGCAACAGCGCTTCGGTAGCCGGCGGCTCGGGCATCGCCTGGGAAGCAGGAGCGGACTCCTCAGCGGGCAGCACAACTTCTTCCGCCACCGCTGAAGAGGGTTCATCCCCCTCCCAGGACAGATCCATTGATTTCTCGCGAAGCACACACAATTGGTCGTCAGTCAACCTCGACTACTACAACAAGTACTACTCGGGAAGCTGCGGTACTTACAAATTTGACCGGACTATTGTCACGGCCGGGGCACCGAGGATGCTGGCAATGTCTACCAGTCCACCCTCGGCGGGGGCCTCCTCCCCGCGCCCCCTGCGGCTACCACCTCTTCTCGCAACAACGGCGGCGGCGCGGTGCTCTCCTCCGCTCCCCGTAGTCACCACCTCTTCAACGGCGGCGGCTACGGGCTCCGTGCTCCCCTGTGGAGCAGGGGGCTGGCGCTCCAACTGCGCCAAGATCTCCTCGACTGTGGGGGCTGGACTACGACTTCCGGCTGGCTCCCCCACTGTGTCCCACCCGCCTTCGTCGCCTTCCTCGACGGGCTCCGCTGGCGGCACCTCCTGCATACAAGCAAAACTACTCATCAGCAAGCGTACTCGTGCGACGGGTACTCGACCACTACAGTCAAGGCATCTTACCTCCTGAGGCATGGTCTCCGAGACCTTGAGCTTCTTTGTAACCCGCTTGCGGGCGGGGTTGCACGGCTTCCATGGCGGCGCAGCCAGGCTAGCCTCCAGGCTAGTCGGGGGGTCTTGCACAAGAGGAACATGAGGTAAGCCTGGACGGCTAAACCTCGACCGCAACTGAAAGCGGTCCTGCAACGTCTCGTCGTTGTCGGTAGTGTCCTCCACGATGACGGGGTCATCGCCTTCGCCGACTTCTCGTCGTCCCTTTGCTTTCCCTTCCTTCGGGATCTCGATCCCGCTCGGGGGCGGCTGCGGCTCGGAGATAAACTTTTTCAATTCATCCTACAAAGGCACAAGAACATCAGCACGTCTACACCAAACAAGGACTACTCGACTAAGGGGGTACGACTACTCACCTCCTTCGGCGGGCGCGCGCGCGGGAGTATTCTCGGACGGGGGCACGCCGTGTACGGCGGCATATCCTTGAAGATCCGCGACAGCCTCTCGATGATGTCGCTGTCGTCCAGCTCGCCTCCGGGCATCCGCGACGTGTCGTCGTCGCCGGTGTACTCAAAGCCCAAGGTGTCTCGAGCCATCAATGGCTGCACCCTCCGCTTCATGAAACTGAAGGCCACATGCTCGGCCCTCAGTCCCGCTTCCCTGAGCACCTTGATGCGTGCCAGTAGCTCGGGAAGCTGGATCCCCTCCTACATGGTGGGCTCCGTGTTCCACCACTCACGGTGCCTGGGCTGCCGTCCGCTTGGCTTCGGCAGGCCGGGGTGGTGGTTCGTGATGTAGAACCACCTCGTCTTCCAGTCAGTGTTGGAGTCAACAAGCTTGTACGCCAGATACTGCTCCGCGGCGTCTTCTCTCAACTGGATGCCGGCTCCTCCGACTACTCTTGGGTTGGTGGCGCTTGGCTGCGGCTTCACCCGGAAAAACTTGCGGAAGAGGATCCAGTGCGGCTTGATCCCAAGGAAGGCCTCGCAGAAGTGCACGAAGACCGCAACATGGAAGATACCGTTGGGGTTCAGATTCAGGTACTCGACTCCGTAGTACCCGAGGAGGCCCTTGAAGAAATCGCTAGCCGGGAGCGCGAGCCCGCGCTCCACGAACCGCGCAAACATTGGAATCTCGTCTTCGGCCTTCTCCATTGGATATGGATCTCCAGCAGCGGCCCTCCACATGTCGACCTCCTTCTCCCGGATGAACCCGCTGTTCAGGAGGGCCAACAGATCTTCCGTCTTCACCTTGGATTTCTTCCACTCGCGGCTTGGATCAGCCCGCGGTGGAGACATTGGCGGCGCTACTCCGGTGGCGGCCGCGGCGGCCTCTTCGCGGCCCCTCTTCTTCCCGGCGGCCTTCGATGACTTGGACGGTGACGGCTTCATTCTCCAAGTACAGGGCGTCTTCACGCGCATCCGCTCGGGGGCTACCCTATGAAGGACCGATACGGCGAACCGGAGAGGGGGGGGGGGAGTGAATGGGAGCCGATAAAAATTCTTCTCGATGGAGATGAGAACTCCAACAAGACGAACGCGGCTTCCAACACACGTCTCCGACTCACTACCAAGGTTGGTCAAGCCCACGTAGCCACCGGAGTGCCACCGGACCTAGGAACCAACACGCAACCTTCCGACCCGAGAAACGCGGCGGAAAAACAAACCTCGAGTCTACGAGACCCACACCGGTCGGACCGGTGAGCACCACCGGTCGGACCGGTCCCTGCGCAGTGAACCCGAGCAACTTTCACTAAGTGGCTCTACACCGGTTAGACCGGTGAGACACACCGGTCGGACCGGTGGCGACACGAAAGCCCCCAAGACACCAAACAGGGCCAACCGACCACCAAACGGACCCAAACTCGAAACGGCGGCACCACGGGACAACTACGAACACACCAAGACGTTCACCCGAGCAAAATCCCACAGAGGCTTTCACCGGTCGGACCGGTCAAGAGCACGGTCGGACCGGTGTGGCACGGGTAGCTCGGGATGAACCAAGACCCGCGGGTCAACTCCCCCAAATCCAAAACTCGATCTCCCGAATCGCTCCACGGACTTGAACAAGACTTTGGGGATATCAGGAGCACCTCATGAGGAGTCCATAGCAAAGTTTAATCCCACCAAATCTCGTCCAAAAAGGAGGAATCGAAGAAATCCCGCCGAAAGCACCTCCAACCCAAGAACTCAAGAAACCCCCAAAATCGAGCACTTTTACTCACGGATTTGGGAGGGGAATCACAGACCAAAGAACCACGAAGGGTTCCCACAAATTTCCCCCATCAAATCCCCAAGAGAAAAGCCTCGAAAACAACCCAAAGAAATCACCGAGAAAGGGCTCCGAAAATCACCACCAAGAACAACGGGGAAAACACATCCAAACCTTGAGGAACCACGCCGAATCATCTATACATGAAACAAAGGTTCGTACAAGGTCTAGCAAGCCGCCCGATCATCCATCCCTCTCTACAAGATCTCTCCGTGAAGCTCTCTTGCTAGTCCTAAGGAAAACCTAGAGAAAATAGGTGGAAAATAGGAAAACAAATGAGCTAGGGTTCCAAGAGTTGGTCGCCAACCTCTCACCTCTTGGGTTATATAGGCGGCAACCGAATGTCTAAAATGCCCCTCTCTACTAACTAGGGATACAAGCCCCTCAAGGGCGGATTTGGAATTCTTGATGTCTTCACCATCGGACGGATGCCGGCGACCGCACCCTGCGTAGCCTCGACGCAAGCCATGCGATCCCGACGCGTGTCCTCCGCTTCGAAGATTCCGGACTGCGTCGTCGCACACCGGTCGACCGGTGCTCCTCACCGGTCGAGCCCGGTCCCCACCGGCCGGGCCGGTCGGACCCACCGGTCGAGGCCGGTCCGGTGCCTTCTGCACCTCCGTCTTCGGTTCTCCGGTCTTGGCTTTGTGGATCAACCAAGGAACCCGGTGGTTTTACGGTGAACCACCGGAAACCCCGCGAACTCGGTGTAGCCTCCGCCAATCTCCACTCATGACTCGGCTCCCACGTAGTCCGGCTCGACCTTGGTTTTGAGGCTCAACCAAGAAACCGTCCACGACTTCATCTTCTTGTTCATGCCACCATGCGGCCCGCACTTGACCCCGCCGGCCACCGGGTCCCTCGAACAAAGCCTACTTGTCTTCTCCACACCCGGAGGCCTCACCGCGACGACCTTTCGCGCTTGTTCTTCACCCGCACCAACACGAGTCAAGCCGCAACCCGCACACCGCAATACTTAGCCAAGAATCGGTCCACACAACGTTGTCAATCACTCATCACACAAGGAAGCGACCATCCACCGGTCCTCGAACCACACATGGTCCTCAATCTCCCCCTTGATGAGTGCATTGACAACACCCACACGAAAGTAACAAGAGAGAAAAGAAAAGAAAAAGAAACGAACAAAAAGAAACTCCAACAAGCGATCGAAAGCCAAACAAAGGCAAAGAGCAAGATCACTTGAAGAAGACAAGTCTCGGACCCCTTAGGCAAGGGCAACGGCTCGACACATCCGAGACAAAGCAAAGCTCAAGCAAAGAGCACAAACCACCGAAACAAAGCTCGAACACCACAAGAAACTCCCCCTGCACACATGCAAGCTCCCCCTGACCAATGCAACTCCCCCGGACGAATGCATGCAAGACACCACTTGAAAACGGGGCGAGCCCGCAACAAACCGGCCACGACCGGTCGACCGGTCAACACCACCGGTCGGACCGGTGTGCAACATGTGAACGAGCCGGCACTCACACCGGTCGGACCGGTGACCCCGACCGGTCGGACGGTGCTCAACGGAGCCCGAAAATGGCTCGAAACCACCCGAAAACCTTCTAAACACGCCCGACAAGCCATTTCAAGCTCAAACTTCTCCCCCTTGTTGGCAATGCATGAATCAAGCCAAAAATGCAAAACATTCAACCTAGAGCTTCTCAAATATGCAAAATTCAACAAAGAATGCGACACATGTCCAAATGAGCAAGTTAGGTACTCTACGGCTTCGTATCGATCTCAACTACATGATCACCAAGTTTCACAACCATTGGACGAAGCTAAGATGAATTTTGGCAATTTTGCGAAAACTTGCCTCTCATGAGCAAAGTCCTAAACATGATCAAAGCATATCAAAATGGCAAAGCCACACAAACTTCATGCTAGGACAGCTATTCTAACCATAAGACCATCACAAACACCCACAAGCACCTCATGTCATGTCAAAGCCACCGAGCCATGTGCCTACTTCTATTTATGAGACTTCTCATTGGTAGGCATCATGCAACGGTTTAGCACCCAAAGCAAATTAAATTCAGCACATATGACATGGGAGCATATTTTCCGGGCATTTTTCCTTTCATTTTCAGATTTGTAAATGGTACATGAAATGTCTTTGCGACAAAAAGGAACTTATGCTCCTCCACAAGATAAGTCAAGAGGGCTAAACATTCATGATGGCAAATGAGCCTTTGGCCCCATATGATCAATAAACTAGCTATCCAACCACAAATTAAGCATAGCAAGGCCACAAAAACATGTCAAGAGCATGTAAAGGCATTTACACATGAGAGAGCATACATGTGACATTTTTCAAAAGCATAGCTATCAACCATGGATTATTCATCAAGATCATCAAGAGCTAAGCCAAACTAACCGTAGCATACCAAACAAGCTCACAAAGACATATATCTCATTCCATGGTGAACAATTGTATATGAGAGAAGCTTTTCCTAACCAATGCATATGATACAAAATGCATGCAATCTAAGATACAAGGATGCCTATACATCATGTTACATATGCCATGCCAAATGCAAGAAATGCACAAAGGAAAGCTATACATATGCTACAAACCGGCTCCTCGAGGGGAGGCAAAACGGGCTCGACACCACCGGCAAAAGAAAGCCCCCACACACCCAACTCAAGAAATCAAACACACACCAAGTTCCCCCCGCAAACGAGTGAAAGTTGCTTGATCTAGGGGTTTGGTGAAAATATCGGCTAGTTGGTCATGTGTGGGTACATGGATCAAAGCTATCTTTCCTTTCTCGACGTTGTCTCTCAGAAAATGATACCTCACTTCTATGTGCTTGGTTTTGGAATGGAGCACCGGGTTCTTTGCAACGCTTATGGCATCGGTGCTATCACACCGAAGTGGGACATGGGTATACTCCTCACCAAAGTCACTCATGGTGTAGGTGATCCAAAGGAGCCGAGAGCAACAACTAGCGGCGGCAACATACTCGGCCTCGGTCGTGGATTGAGCAACACTCGACCGCTTACGGGAAGACCAAGACACCAACGAAGAACCCAAAAACTCGGCAAGTCCCGAAGTGGACTTCCTATCCAACCGACACCCGGCAAAATCCGCGTGCGAAAAACCATGAAGCGCCAAAGAGGAGGACGCGGAGTACCAAAGGCCGAAGTCGGGAGTGTGACGCAAGTACCTGAAAATTCGCTTCACCGCTTGCCGATGCGAAGTCCTCGGAGACGCTTGAAAACGAGCGCACAGACACACCGAGAATTGTATGTCTGGCCTCGTCGCCGTCAAGTAGAGGAGTGACCCGATCATGCTCCGGTACTCCTCTGGTCCACGTGTTCACCTTCCTCGTCCGCATCAAGAGCTGTAGTCGTACTCATCGGCGTCGTCATAGCCTTGGAGTCCTCCATCTTGAACTTCCTCACGATGTCCTTGGTGTACTTAGCCTCGATGCACAAATGTTCCTTCCTTTGATTGCTTGATTTGTAGCCCAAGGAAGAACTGCAACTCACCCATCATGCTCATCTCGAACTCCCTGCTCATATCATCTCGCAAACCTCGCAACAAGAGAGTTAGACGAGCCACCAAAGACAATATCATCCACGTACACCGCACAATCGGGATATCTCTCGCCCTGCCTCGGCAAAAACAAGGTCTGATCGACCTTCCCCATCTCAAAACCTCTCTCAAACAAGAACCCCCTCAACCTGCCATACCAAGCTCTAGGCGCCCGCTTCAACCCATACGGCGCCTTCCTCAACTTGTACACCCGGTGGGGGTACCTCTCACTCTCAAACCCCGGAGAGGTCGCCTCACATACACTTCTTCCTCCAAGCACACCATTCGAAAAGCACTCTTCACATCCATTTGGTGCAACTTGAACCCTTTAGCCACGAGAAAAGGCTAGAAGGATTCTAATCGCCTCCAAACGAGCTACGGGAGCAAAGGTCTCCTCGTAGTCGATCCCCTCCTTCGACCGAACCCCCGGGCAACAAGTCTCGACTTGTTCCTCACAACCTCACCCTTCTCTCCCTCTTTGTTTTTCCACACCCACTTTGTACCAATCGGCTTACACCCCGGGGGAGGGTCAACCAACTCCCACACCTCGATTCCTCTCAAAGTTCTCCAACTCCTCATGCATCGAGTTAACCCAATTGTGATCAGATAGTGCGTGTCCAATGTCTTTGGGCTCGAAAGAAGCAACAAATGCAGCATGAGCAAAATGGGAATTGTTCCGAACCCTCGACCGTGTAGTGCGTTCATTCATGTCGCCGATGATCCTCGAAGCTGGGTGATCCACTTGAACTCGCCGGGGAGGTTCTCGCCTCGAAGCTACCTCCCCCTCAACATCAGCTTCTCCTCGTTCTTGATTTGTCGTCGTAGGTGTAGCGAGAGGGTCCATCCATCATCGTCGTCGAAGTAGTGGGTACATGTTCGGCGGGGTCACCGCACCACCATCCTCATCATCATGTTCATGCTCCTCCTCCCGAAAGATCTCCTCGCCAAGCTCATCATCACCGCACACTCAAAGACAAGGCGACTACGTGGCTCTGTCTCGTCGAAGGTTACCTCGCAAGTCTCCACGATTTGGTTAGTTTCAAGATTGAGCACACGATATGCTCTAGAATGAGATGCATAACCAAAGAAAATGCCATCGACGAGACCTAGCCTCAAACTTATCCAACTTCCTGCCTTTCTTCAGAATGAAACACTTGCAACCAAAGACATGGAAGTGACTCACCTTGGGTGTGCGGCCATGCATCAACTCATAGCATGTCTTCTTCTTGTGCACCCTGAGGTATATCCTGTTCGACACATAGCATGCGGTATTCACCGCCTCAGCCCAATACCTCCTCGGAGTCCTATGCTCATCAAGCATCGTCCGAGCCATCTCGCACAAGGTCCTGTTCTTCCTTTCCACAACACCATTCTGGGAGACGTATACGGACTCGAAAACGCGGTGCTCAAGACCCAAGTCATGACAAAAGGCTTCAAAACGAGAGTTCCCGAATTCCGAGCCATTATCACTACGGATAGCTCGTATGGCATCTCCGTGCCTCTCGTTCCTCAACCTCAAGACTAGATCTCGAACAAAACCAAACGTCTCCCCCTTATCCTCCGTAAAGAACACCCACGCATACCGAGAATAGTCGTCCACCACAACAAGGACATACCACTTCCCACCCGCGAGATCGCACACGAGCCGGGCCAACAAGGTCCATATGGAGCGGCTCGCATGGACGCTCGGTCATCACATCGGTGAGAGGCGGGTGAGAAGAGGCCACCATCTTGGCATGCCTACACGGAGCACAAACCAACTCTTTCACAAGCCTCAACCGTGGCAATCCTCGGACCAAATTGAGTTTACTCAAGCGTGACAAAAGGTCAAAGCTCAAGTGACCCAACTTCCTATGCCACTTCCACAACTCACTCGAAGAACCGGCCAAGAAACAACGCTCCACACCCGAAGACCGAGAAAAATCAGCACGAAACACCCGACCCTCGGGAACGACCATACGGACAAGGTCCCCTCGAGAGTCCACAATCCGAGAACCACCAGGCCGAAACAACACCTCAAAACCCTCATCCAACAACCGAGACACGAAAGCAAATTGTATCCCGGCGATTGAACAAGAGCAACACGCCTCGAGTGATCTTGTCACTCACTTTTATCTCACCTTCCGAAAGCACACGCCCACGCCCATTGTCCCCAAAGGTGATGTACCTCTTCGTCACCACGGGACGAGACTTGAGAACCACCCCCTGTCTCCGGTCATATGCCTCGAACAACCGGAGTCAATCAACCAAATGTTCTTCAAGTCTCCCCACCGCACATCAAAAATAGGCACGTGAGCGAACAAACGACTCAAGACGCGGGGTTAGAACCAAAAGAGGAAAACCAGTGCCGAGCCATTTGCTCGAAAGTGGGGTTAGCACCAACCAAAGCATCTCTCCTACCAAAGCTACCTCCACGAACACCACCACGGTAACCACCCTGAGGGAACCACCCCTCTCTGCCTGGAGGAGGACCAAAACCACGCAAGAAAGCCCGTGGAACGTCCTTCCTCTCCAACACACCACCACGACTCCTCCAATCCCCGTATTGAGCACGAGGTGGAGAACGCCTAGCAAACTGACCACCTGCACCCTTTCCTGCCCAACCACCGAACCACGACCACCGAAACAACCCTCGCACCGTACGAGCTCGAAAACCGAACACCCGTCTGTCCAAGCCTCCACCGGTCCGACCGGTGCCCCACTGCCGTCCGACCGGTGTGACCCGGGCGCAACACCACCCTGCAGACCTTCTTCTCTCCCCAAGCCCGAACCGTCCTCACAATCGCCTTGCCCCCGGGCATCCGCATACGAGGCTCAAGTACACCATCGGAAGGGTGGTACTTGTCCTTGTTAGCCCACTCCTTTTCCATTCTCTCCTCTCGCTTCCTCTTGAAGCAAAACTCCTCCTTATGGCCATCTTTCCCACAATAGCCACAATGGAACCTCACAAGCTTAGGCTTTGGCTTGGGATGTGGTCCGCTCACTTGGTTTCTCTCCACTCAAACCTTCCACCGGTTTCTCACCACTAGCCTTCTCACTCTCCTTCCCAAAGAACACTTTCCCCGAAGTGCTCACAAACTTGATAGGCTTTTGTAGGTCATTTGTGGGTGTAGGGAACACGGGTGGAGCCGGGGTTGTGTCTAGTCGGTTCCTTAGATGGTTAGGTTTTGGTGGGAAATCATTCTTGTGGTGGGTTTTTGGTGGCTCGGGATATTCTCTCCACTTCCCTCACCAACCTTGTTTGCCCCAAGCCCCTCACCATCTTGCCTCTTAAAGGCCTCGATCATCATCCTCAACCGAGGCTCGTGACCGGGACAACCAACCCATCAACTTCCTCAAATCATCATTCTCATCCCGCAAACGATCAACATAATGTGCAAGCTCCAAATTTTTCAATGCATGCATTTCACGGGTAGAGCAAGATGTAGGCATGGGTTCCTTCAATTTAGCCTCGAGCGAACTAGTGTAAGCATGCATCTCATCAATCTTAGCATGCAAAACGGGGCAAGAAGTGCAAGCACCTAGCAAAGCGAGTCTAGACTTAAGCTCGGCCACTTCAACCTTAAGCACATCTAGTTCCTCACACTTGGAGGCATGCTTCTCCTTAAACAAAGCAAGATCGGCAAGGAATATGGAGCAATCAAGACAATCATTCTCATCGAAACAACGGGGGCTAGCCTTAAGCGAATCAATCTCAAGCTTGCTATCAAGCACCTCGTGTCTCTAGCTCGGCCACTCTAGTCCTAGCATCCTCGAGTGAAGCCCTAAGCTCTTTCCTCATTTTCTTGGCCTCTCTAAGCATGTCATCACGGTTATCAAGCAAAGAGCCAAGTCTCTCATTCTCCTGGCGCAAGAAGGGAAGCTCATCACGCACCTCGTCGTCGGACTCGCAGTCCGAGTCGCTCCGTGTGCTCTTCTTGCTTCGCCGGAGCTCAACGCCATGGTGCGAAGCCGTCTCTCGCGGCGGCTCGGCCCCGCTCGGGTTCTTGGACGACCTCTTGTTCTTGCGGCGATCTCCCTCGTCGTCGCCGCCGCTCGAGCTCGAGGTGGAGTACGCGGAAGCGGAGTCGACGTCGCTCGCTCCAACCATCGCTCGGGCCTTGCCTCGGCCCTCCTTCTTCCTCGATCGTCGCTCGTCCTTGTACTTGTTCTTGTGCTTGCTCTTGTGGTCGCGCCTCGAACGGTACTTGTCGTCGTTCTTCCTCGGCTTGTGCTTGTAGCCGTCCTTGTTCTCGGCCTTCTCGGGCGGTCGGCGACGAAGTGTCCCGCCACCGCACCGGAAGCAAGTCCTCGTGTTCCTCCTCATGTTCACGCGGTTCTCGTGCGGCCTCTCGAACCGCCTCGTCAACGGCGCCGGCTCGTCCTCTCCAAGGTCATCAAACTCCTCATCTGGCATAGACATCAGAGAGGAAAACGAGAACATCCTGGTGGATGGGTTAGAGTTAGTCTTTCCTTTGGAACCACCAACGAGGGCAAGACTATGGGAATCGGTCGGTCCCTCGAGCTTGGCGATCATGCCCCTATCCACCTCGGCCGACTTGAGCTTCGAGAACAGCTCGTTCACCGTCAGAGTATCGTATCGCTCCGACTCGACTATGGCCTCGAACTTTCCGCTCCATATCGTACGATCCAAAGAGTGTAAGAGCTTGACCGCTCTATCATGATCATCGTACGGGAGCACGTCCACATTGGCCCTCATGTTGTTCACCACCACCGTGAACCTGCGAAACAAGGCATCGATGGACTCACCGGGGAGATGAGTGAAGTTCTCGTACTCTCTCCGTAGGTCGCATACAACCGTGCTCGAACCTCGGGCGTTCCCAACATGAGCCTCCTTCAACACCGCCCAAATCCTACAAGCCAAGTGCTCGGTGTGCACCCGATCGAACTCGGCCGACACAAAGCACGAAACAAGTAGTCGACCGCCTTATTGTTGGCGTCGAAGCCGTCCCCTCGATCCCGGAGCGAGGAAATCAACCGGCCGGACATATCCCGTGTCCACCGTGACGTCCCAAAGGATCCGACCCTTTCCGCGGAGAAACGCACCCATCCGCTTGCTCCACATCCGGTAGTTCTTGCCATCGAAGTGTGGAGGACCCGAACCCCGTTCTCGGTACGCCATCCTTGGATCTTAGACCGGTTAGAGTCAACAAAGACCCGAACCGGCTCTGATACCACTTGAAGGACCGATACGGCGAACCAGAGAGGGGGGGGAGTGAATGGGAGCCGATAAAAATTCTTCTCGATGGAGATGAGAACTCCAACAAGACGAACGCGGCTTCCAACACACGTCTCCGACTCACTACCAAGGTTGGTCAAGCCCACGTAGCCACCGGAGTGCCACCGGACCTAGGAACCAACACGCAACCTTCCGACCCGAGAAACGCGGCGGAAAAACAAACCTCGAGTCTACGGACCCACACCGGTCGGACCGGTGAGCACCACCGGTCGGACCGGTCCCGCGCCGGGTGAACCCGAGCAACTTTCACTAAGTGGCTCTACACCGGTTAGACCGGTGAGACACACCGGTCGGACCGGTGGCAACCGAAAGCCCCCAAGACACCAAACGAAGCCAACCGACCACCAAACGGACCCAAACTCGAAACAGCAGCACCACGGGACAACTACGAACACACCAAGACGTTCACCCGAGCAAAATCCCACAGAGGCTTGCACCGGTCAGACCGGTCAAGAGCACCGGTCAGACCGGTGTGGCCTGGGCAGCTCGGGATGAACAGCACCCGCGGGTCAACTCCCCCAAATCCAAAACTCGATCTCCCGAATCGCTCCACGGACTTGAACAAGACTTTGGGGATATCAGGAGCACCTCATGAGGAGTCCATAGCAAAGTTTAATCCCACCAAATCTCGTCCAAAAAGGAGGAATCGAAGAAATCCCGCCGAAAGCACCTCCAACCCAAGAACTCAAGAAACCCCCAAAATCGAGCACTTTTACTCACGGATTTGGGAGGGGAATCACAGACCAAAGAACCACGAAGGGTTCCCACAAATTTCCCCCATCAAATCCCCAAGAGAAAAGCCTCGAAAACAACCCAAAGAAATCACCGAGAAAGGGCTCCGAAAATCACCACCAAGAACAACCGGGGAAAACACATCCAAACCTTGAGGAACCACGCCGAATCATCTATACATGAAACAAAGGTTCGTACAAGGTCTAGCAAGCCGCCCGATCATCCATCCCTCTCTACAAGATCTCTCCGTGAAGCTCTCTTGCTAGTCCTAAGGAAAACCTAGAGAAAATAGGTGGAAAATAGGAAAACAAATGAGCTAGGGTTCCAAGAGTTGGCTGCCAACCTCTCACCTCTTGGGTTATATAGGCGGCAACCGAATGTCTAAAATGCCCCTCTCTACTAACTAGGGATACAAGCCCCTCAAGGGCGGATTTGGAATTCTTGATGTCTTCACCATCGGACGGATGCCGGCGACCGCACCCTGCGTAGCCTCGACGCAAGCCATGCGATCCCGACGCGTGTCCTCCGCTTCGAAGATTCCGGACCGCGTCGTCGCACACCGGTCGACCGGTGCTCCTCACCGGTCGAGACCGGTCCCCACCGGCCGTCGGCCGGTCGACCCACCGGTCGGGACCGTGCGTGTGCCGCCGCACCTCCGTCTTCGGTTCTCCGGTCTTGGCTTTGTGGATCAACCAAGGAACCCGGTGGTTTTCGGTGAACCACCGGAAACCCCGCGAACTCGGTGTAGCCTCCGCCAATCTCCACTCATGACTCGGCTCCCACGTAGTCCCGGCTCGACCTTGGTTTTGAGGCTCAACCAAGAAACCGTCCACGACTTCATCTTCTCGTTCATGCCACCATGCGGCCCGCACTTGACCCCGCCGGCCACCGGGTCCCTCGAACAAAGCCTACTTGTCTTCTCCACACCCGGAGGCCTCACCGGCGACGACCTTTCGCGCTTGTTCTTCACCCGCACCAACACGAGTCAAGCCGCAACCCGCACCCGCAATACTTAGCCAAGAATCGGTCCACACAACGTTGTCAATCACTCATCACACAAGGAAGCGACCATCCACCGGTCCTCGAACCACACATGGTCCTCACCCTAAAGGCTGCGGGTGGCGGCGCACTTGGATCTACCTCGGCGACGGCCGAGCGCCGGGAGTGGATCTACCTCAAAAGGAATCTAAATGACTGCAGCTTGGATGGGTGAAAAACCCTAAGGGTTTTGGCTTCTATTTATAAGTCAAACCGGCTCCGCAACGGCCAGCTGGATAAGTCCACGCACAGCTGACTCAGTGGCTAGGCGTGACCCTTCGTATTCTACTAGTCGACGCGCCTCACCTCGGGGGCTCGACTACTTCTACTCGACTACCTGGGCAGCGGCAAGGCTCGGGAGCGTCTCAGGACACATTCTTCAAGATGACCCTTCAATTCGAGAGGAAGTACTCGACTCAAGGCTCGGGGGCTCCGTGCCACGTGTCCTTCGGTTTTTTCTCTCCGGATTTTTTGGGATTTTCTTGCCAAGACTTCAGATGGACCCTCAGCCAGAGCCTACGGCTCAACCTAAGGCTCGGGGGCTACTCCATATGGAGTGCGATTTTGCAATCGCACCTCCATATCAGCTCCGGCTCCAAGACAAGACGAGCATTTTTTGAAGACCTTCGAAGGCAGTGCTCGAGGACGCTTGGGACTACTCGAGAAGACTTCAAGATTGCTCAAATATCAGCTGGAGTACATTCCAGCCTCTGGATGCTTCGACTACTCTTGAGGACTTTTGACTTGTAGTACTCAGGGACGCTTGGGGACTACTCTTTAAGGCCGTCAAGACTACTTGAAGCTATCCTTCTCGACTACAAAGTACTCGGGGGCTTGTCGTATGGACCTCCTTGGGCCCACTACCTCGGTGGGTACCAGGACCGTCTACTCGGTGGGCCCCCGGGACTACCGGCTTGCGCTACACGGCACTCGAAGGCGTGGGGCACAAGGACTGCAGAGGAGAAGTACTCGGTTAGGAAGGCCGTACATGTCCCGCACTGTATGGAAGACTCCTAGACGTACTCGACTAGTACTCTCTCCCTACTCCGACTTGTAACCCTGCCTCCCGGACTATATAAGGCGAGGCAGGGACCGATCTCTAGGATCACCTCATCACAACTCATATCATACAACCCACGACGCACTATTGCACCATCTTTTAATCGTGCCCAATCAATCCAGAGCTACGCAGCATACAGGACGTAGGGTATTACGCACCTCGCGGCCCGAACTTGTCTAAATTGTGTGCCACGTGTCTCTTCCTTCGAGTTACCGATCTCGGCGAGGCCACATTCATCTACTTCGGGTACTCCCCTTAGTAGGTTGCCGGTCTAAAACACCGACAAGTACTCTGTCAGCCTTAGGGCATGTGACCAGCTTGACCTCGATCCACTTGGTGAACTTGTCGATGGCCACCAATACTCTGTTGAATCCACCTGGCGCAGTTGGCAGTGGCCCAATCATGTCGAGCCCCCAGCAAGCGAAGGGCCAGGTTGGCGGTATGGTGACTAGCTTGTAGGCTGGGACGTGTTGTCGCTTGGCGAAATGCGGCACCCTTGGCACCTTCTGACGAGTTTTTCGGCGTCGCCCAGAGCTGTGGGCCAGTAGAAAGCTCGTCGGAAGGCCTTGCTGACCAGCGTGCGAGAGGACGCGTGGTTGCCGCAGATGCCCTTGTGGATCTCCTCCAAGATGTCCTTGCCTTCTTGTCTGGGGACGCACTTCATGAGTACTCCAGAAGATGCGCCCCGTCTGTAAAGCTTGTCTCCGACGAGGACGTAGGACTTGGCGCGGCGGATGAGCTGCAAAGCCAAGTTCTTGTCCGAGGGAATCTTCTGCTTGCTGAGGTGGTCGATGAAGGGTTGCCTCCAGTCCACGTCGATCATCATGACCTCATAGCCCGCCGGAGGATGCGCTGGGACAGTGGTCGGTGGCGCCGGCTCCGGGATGGATGGCGCGTGAAGCTCATGGACGAAGACACCCGCTGGTACTTGAGCGTGAGTAGAACCAAGCTTCGACAGGACATCCGTTGCAACGTTGTTGTCGTGGACGATGTGGTGGAACTCGAGACCATAGAATTTGTTCTCGAGCTTGCGGACTTCTAGGCAGTAGGCGTCCATGTTCTCCTTGTTGCGGTCCCAATACTTGTTGACTTGGTTGATAACCACTGCGGAGTCGCCGTAGACTAGTAGCCGCTTGATGCCCAGTGAAGCCGCGAGGCTGAGCCCATGTAGGAGAGCTTCGTATTCGGCTTTGTTGTTTGAGACCTTCCAGAAGATCTGCAGGATGTACTTAAGTTGTTCGCCCGTTGGAGAGATCAGGAGTACCCCTGCACCTGCGCCCTCGAGGTTGAGTGAGCCGTCAAAGTACATCACCCAGTGCTCTGGTCGCTCGGTTGGGGTAGGTAGCTGATTCTCCCGCCACTCCGCCATGAAGTCGACTAGTGCTTGCGACTTGATGGTTATGCGTGGCTTGAAGTCGATGGTGAGGGCGCCGAGTTCGACTGCCCACTTGGAGATTCTTCGAGTAGCATCTTGGTTCCGCTGGATGTCGCCGAGAGGGTAGTCGGTGACGACGGAGATCGAGTACTCCTGGAAGTAGTGTCGTAGCTTCCGCGAGGTGATGAGTACTGCGTACGAAGCTTCTGTACTGGCTGGTAGCATGCCTTGGACACGGACAGGACCTCGCTGACGAAGTAGACTGGGCGCTAGACTGGATAGGCGTGGCCGTCTCCCTGCCGCTCAACGATGATAGCAGTACTGACCACATGAGTAGTCTCAGCGAGGTAGAGCAGTAGCTGCTCACCTTTGCGAGGAGCCGTGAGGACTGGTGGATTCGATAGGAAGTCCTTGAGCTGGGCAAGGGCTTGGTCCACCTCTAGAGTCCACACGAACTTCTCTTGGTGCTTGAGTAGTTTGAAGAAGGGGAGCCCCAGTTCTCCAAGCTTCGAGATGAATCTGTTCAAGGCCGCCATGCACCCGGTCAGCTTCTGGACGTCTTTGATGCACGTGGGAGCTTTCATGCTGGTGATGGCGGAGATCTTCTCGGGATTGGCTTCGACGCCACGGCGGGCGATGATGAAGCCGAGTAGTTTGCCCGAAGGTACGCCGAAGACGCACTTGTTCGGGTTGAGCTTCCGGCGGTACTCGCACGGGGATGCGAAAGTCTCTTCAAGATCGTCGATGAGGGTGCGGAGTTTACGGTCTTGACGACCACGTCATCCACGTAGGCTTCGACGTTCTTGTTGAGTTGCCTCTTGAAGCGGGCCACGGATAGGTCGTTGATATGTGGCACCGGCGTTCTTCAACCCGAAGGACATGGTCGTGTAGCGAAGACGCGCCAAATGGGGTGATGAACGCGGTCTTCTCCTGGTCTTCTTCCTTGATCGCGATCTGGTGGTACCCGGCGGTCGAGGAAGCGAGAGCGAGTCGCAGGCCCGCCGTGGAGTCGATGACTTGGTCAATCCACGGCAACCCGAAGGGGTCCTTGGGGCAGTGCTTGTTGAGGTCGGTGTAGTCGACGCACATCCTCCACTCGTTCGAGTTCTTCTTGCGGACGAGGACGGGGTTGGCGACCCACTCAGGATGGAAGACTTCTCTCGATTAAGCCGGCCGCGAGTAGTTTGGCGAGTTCCTTCTTGATGGCATCCCGTCTGTCGTCGGCGAAACGGCGGAGGTGTTGTTGCTTGGGGGTAGCCTTAGGATCGACGTTGAGGCGGTGCTCAATCAACTCCCCGGGCACTCTTGGCATGTCCGTCGGCTTCCACGCGAAGATGTCGCGGTTAGCCGGAGGAAGTTGATGAGCGCGTCTTCCTATTTGGGGTCGAGGCCGGCCCCGATGGTGGTGGTCATGCTTCGTCGTCGCCGGCCCGAGGTCGATTGTCTTGACCGAGAACCTCCTCGGGCCGAGGCTTGTTGGCTTTGTCGACTTCTCGGGGGATGTTGAGTTCACTTGGGGCAAGCTTCTTTGACGCGGCGTAGACCTCCATCATTGCGTTGGGTACTTGATTTGTGGAGGTGATCTCCACGGCTTCGGTGTCGCGGTCGTGCGAGATCTTCAAGTCCCCTTGGAGCGAGAGTACACTGCTGGGCTTGGCATCTTGAGTACCAAGTAGGTGTAGTGGGGTACCGCCATGAACTTGGAGATAGCCGGTGCCGCCGAGGATGGCATGATAGGACGTCTCGAAGTCCGCGACTTCGAACTTGACGTACTCGGTACGGTAGTTGTCCCGAGATTCCCCAAAGGTAACTGGCAGGACCACTGAGCCCAGTGGGATGGCCACGTTTCCGGGGACGATGCCGTAGAAGGGTGAGGCGCTCTTAGTGAGCATGTGGGTGATGTCAAGCTTCATCTTCTTCAAGGTCTTGGTGAAAAGGACGTTGAGCCCGCTTCCACCATCGATGAGGACCTTGTTGAGCCTGGAGCCCGTGACCACTGGCTTCAGGACGAGAGGGAACCGTCCTAGTTCGGAGAAGCTGGTCCATTGATCCGCGCGGGAGAAGGTGATGGGTACCTCCGACCACCTGAGAGGGGTCGGAACCACTGGTTCAATGCTCATGACTTCTCGACGAGTAGCCTTTTGCATTCGTCTGCTGGGTAGTCCGCCGAAGAGGACGTTGACAGTCTTGTCGGGTTCCTGGAAGTCGTCGTTGCCTCCGTCGTTCTTCTTCTTGCCTTTCTTGTCATGAGGGTGCGGTGGCTCTGGAGTACTCTTGAGTGCTCACCTGAGTTGGTAGCACTGCTCGGTGGTGTGGTTGCCGTCCAGATGCCACGGGCACTTCTCCTTCAGCAAGTCTTTGAACCCGCCGGAGGTCTTCTTCGAGTTCTCCTTCGCAGGGCGCTGGATAGCAGCGACAATGTTGTCTGGCTTGCGCTTGCGGTTGGGACCTGAGTAGTAGTAGTTGTTGTTGCGACCGCCTTGGTTCCCGTTGTTGCCTCTACCGCCGCCCGCGTTCTGCTTGCTTTTGCCACAGATGGCATCATACTTGGCGTTAGCTTTGTCTTCTTCATCCGCCCAGGACGTGATCATGTCCTTGAGGTGGGGGATGGACTTGGGGCGACGGCGACCGAAGTCTTCAAAGGTGCGGCAGTGGTAGAGGCCGTCTTGGAAGAGGTCGATGACCTCCTTGTCGGTGACGTCGACTACTTTGGCACGCTTGTCGAAGAAGCAGCGCATGTACTTGCGGAGGGTCTCGCCTTGTTCCTGCTTGACCATGGCCAGGTCCATGCGATTACCCGATCGGCCCATGGCGCCCGCGAAGTTGCTAGTGAACTGCTCCTTCAGCTGGTCCCACTTGTCGATTGAGTGCTTGTCCAGCGACTCGAGCCATGTGAGTGGAGCTTGGTCCAGGCAGAAGGGGAAGTAGAGGCATTTGGTGTCGTTGTTGCTGCCAGCGTTCTCGATGGAGAGGGCGTAGCACCTGAGCCACTGGATGGGATCCTGCTTCGCGTCGTACTTGGTGATCCCCAAAGGTTTGAACTTGTCGGGGAGGAGCAGGTTGCGAAGCCGAGGTGAGAAGGCGGGGAAGCCGTCTTTATCGCCTGCAGTGGCGGACTTCTTCCGCCGCAGCTCTTCAATCTTCTGACAGGCGTCGTAGCCGCCCTGTGAGGCTCTGGAGGCGTGGCTGTTTGCGTGGTCTCGACCGCCGTGACTGCCGCCACCGCCGGCCCTCCTGTTGGCTCCGTGGTTGGAGCTTCCGTCGTCGCTGCCGCCACCGCCAGGGTCACGGCCGCCGCCGTCGGGGCCGCGGTGAGGGATGACCTCACGGTTCTTTGTTGCCACCCCGCGAGGGTTCGCCGGCGTTTGCGCGAGTACGGTTGGGCTGAGCCGGCAGCTCGGCTCAAGTACAGTTGCGGCCGAGGTCCGCGCGCGCGACTTGTGGCTTCGTTGTCGCGGTTCCGGCGGGGGGAGGCTGGGTGACCCTGTTGTCGACCCGCATGAAGTAAGCGTCTTCAGCGAGCTTGCCGATGACTTCTCCAGCGCGTATTCCCTGAGCTTGGCGTGCGATCACTGTGATCGACATGAGGCATTGCTCGGGGGTGGTGTGTACCCTGCTCTCGACATCCTCGAGAGCTTCTGCGAGGTTACGGATGGGAAGGTTGTCTTGGAGGCACCGGCGCCGTTCGTTGCGTTTTTTGTTATGCTCACGTCGAGCGTCCCTGTTGGCGTCGATCTCATCCGCGGGCGCCTCAGCAGACAGCTCGTCTGCGGAGATGTCTTCAAGGTATTTGTCTTGAGCCGTCCCTGAAGGTCCTGGCGTGTCGCCGGCAGCCATGAAGACTTGGCGATCGGGGTTGCCAAGACTGGATTCAGAGCTCGCCACCTCCGTTGGAGTGTACGAGTCAGCTCGGGCAAGTGGTGTTCCCTCCTGGAACGGGAGAGAGTCGAGGTAGGCGACGTAGCGTGAGTCCCCGCTTATCAGGTCGGCGGGCTTGCGGTCTGGCCACTAGACGAATCTCCCAGCCGGTGTGGACGTTATAACCAGCCCGGAAGCCGGCCTTGACAAGGGTTGCTCAGTAGTGTTGCCTTCAGACTCGGGATCCTCAAGGTCCGACCCGAAGTCGAACTCGTACGCAGAGTCCGAGTAGAAGCCGAAGAGGGGGTTGGAGTCCGAAGCGTGGCCGGGGGCGGTGTCGGAGTCTGAGTTGTACTCGGGTACGGGATCCTTGCCGACCCAGCGCGCGGAGGGAGCCTCTGTGCGGGCCCTACAGAGGTTACGGGGGCCACGTGTGGAGCGCTCGCGGGGTGGGGGGACCACATGCGATGGCTGAGCAGCCGGCTCGCATACGGTAGCCCACGGGGATGTCGAGTTCGAGTTGGAAGCGGATCCGAGCTCGAAGTCGGCGTGTTGGTCGAAAAGCGAAATTTCGCCGAACTTGCCGGCGAGTTCGCCCGTGAATACTTCGGGAAGCGTCACGAAGCCAGTCTCCGGGTTGGGCGTCATGGTGAGGCGGCGCTGGAAGGACCCGACGCCGTCAGCAGTGCAGACCCAGGCACCGAAGACGAAGGTGTCGCCGCGGTTGAAGGCGATGGTCGGCTTGATGTAGATAGGAATCATCGAGTTCGCCATGTGATCTCGGGCGAGATCCCCTACCTGGCGCGTCGGCTGTCAGTGTTTTAGACCGGCAACCTACAAGGGGAGTACCCGAAGTAGATGAATGTGGCCTCGCCGAGATCGGTAACTCGAAGGAAGAGACACGTGGCACACAATTTAGACAGGTTCGGGCCGCGAGGTGCGTAATACCCTACGTCCTGTATGCTGCGTAGCTCTGGATTGATTGGGTACGATTACAAGATCGTGCAATCTTACGCCGTGAGATGAGATGATGAGAGAGGGGTCCCTGCCTCGCCTTATATAGTCCGGGAGGCAGGGTTACAAGTCAGAATAGGGAGAGAGTACTAGTCGAGTACGTCTAGGAGTCCTCTATACAGTGCGGGACATGTACAGCTTCCTAACCGAGTACTTCTCCTCTGTAGTCCTTGTGCTTCACGCCATCAGGTACCGTGCAACGCAAGTCAGGTAGTCCCAGGGGCCCACCATGTAGTCGGTCCTGGTACCCACCGAGGTAGTGGGCCCAGGGAGGTCCATACGACAGCTGGGTGATCCACTTTTACTCGCCGGGGAGGTTCTCGCCTTGATGCTACCTCCCCCTCAACAACAGCTTCTCCTTGATCCTGGTTTGTCGTCGTATGTGTGGGAGAGGGTCCGTCCGCCACTGTAGTCAAAGTAGTAGGTACATGTTCAGCCGGGGGCACCACACCGCCATCTTCATCGTCTCCATGTTCATGCTCCTCCTCTTGAAAGATCTCCTCGCCAAGCTCATCATCACCTGCACACTCAAAGACAACCTGACTACGTGGTTGTGTCTCGTCGAAGGTTACCTCGCAAGTCTCCACGATTTGGTTAGTTTCAAGATTAAGCACACGATATGCTCAGGAATGTGACACATAACCAAAGAAAATACTATCGACCGACCTAGCCTCAATCTTATCCAACTTCTTCCCTTTCTTGAGAATAAAGCACTTGCAACCAAAGACATGGAAGTGACTCACCTTGGGTGTGCGACCGTGCATCAACTCGTAGCAGGTTTTCTTCTTATGCACTCTAAGGTAGATCATGTTTGACACAGCACGCGGTGTTCACCGCCTCAGCCCAGAACCTTCTCTGAGTCCTATGCTCATCAAGCATTGTCCGAGCCATCTCACACAAGGTCCTATTCTTCCTTTCCACAACACCATTCTAGGGAGGCGTATACGGACTCAAAACTGGTGTTCAAGACCCAAGTCATGGCAAAAGGTTTCAAAACGAGAGTTTCTGAATTCTGAGCCATTGTCACTGTGGATTGCTCGTATGGCATCTCCGTGCCTCTCGTTCCTCAACCTCAAGACAAGATCTCGAACAAAACCAAACGTCTCCCCCTTATCCTCGAGAAAGAACACCGACGCATACCGAGAGTAGTCGTCCACCACAACAAGGACATACCACTTCCCACCCGCGGATCGCACATGAGCTGGGTCAACAAGGTCTATATGGAGCAGCTCGCATGGACGCTCAGTCATCACATCGGTGAGAGGCGGGTGAGAAGAGGCTACCATCTTGGCATGCCTACACGGCGCACAAACCAACTCTTTCTCAAGCCTCAATCGTGGCAATCCTCGGACCAAATTGAGTTTACTCAAGCGAGACAAAAGGTCAAAGCTTAAGTGACCCAACTTCCTATGCCACTTCCACAACTCACTCGGAGAACCAGCCAAGAAACAACGCTCCACACCAAAAGACTGAAAAAAATCAGATCAAAACACCTGACCCTTGGGAATGACCATACAGACAAGGTCCCCTCGAGAGTCCAAAATCCGAGAACCACCAGATCGAAACAGCACCTCAAAACCCTCATCCAACATCTGGGACACAGAAAGCAAATTGTACCCAAGCGATTGAACAAGAGCAACATGCCTGAGAGTAATGTTGTCACTCACCTTAATCTCACCTTCTGAAAGCACACGCCCTCGCCCATTGTCCCCAAAAGTGATGTACCTCCTTGTCACCAACGGGTGAGACTTGAGAACCACCCCTTGTCTCTGGTCATATGCCTCGAGCAACCGCAGTCAATCAACCAAATGTTCTTCAAGTCTCCCACCTGAAATTCAAAAACGAGCACGTGAGCGAACAAACAACTCAGCACTGGGGTTAGTACCAAAAGAGTAAAACTAGTGTCGATCCATTTGCTCAAAAGTGGGGTTAACACACTCCAAACCATCTTTCCTACCAAAGCTACCTCCATGAACACCACCATGGTAACCACTATGAGGGAACCATCCCTCTCTAACTGGAGGAGGACCAAAACCACGAAAGGAAAATCGTGGACCGTTCCTCCTCTCCAACTCAAAGCTACGACCCCTCTCATCCCCGTATTGAGCACAAGGGGGAGAACGCCTAGCAAACTGACCTCCTGCAAACTCTCTATCCCAAACACCAGAACCACAACCTCCAGAAACAAACCTCGCACATGTACGAGCACGAAACCCGAACTGTTGCATGTCCAAGCCTACACCGGTCTGACCGGTGCCCCTCACTGGTCTGACCGGTGTAGCCTGGCCAGCAGCGCCTTCAACAGCCTTTCGCTCTCCCCAAGCCAGAACTGTCCTCACACTAGCCTTGGCCCTGGGCACCTGCACACAAGGCTCAAGTACACCATTGGAAGGGTGGTACTTGTCCTTGTTAGCCCACTCCTTCGCCATTCTCTCCTCTCGCTTCCTCTTGAAGCAAAACTCATCCTTATGGCCATCTCTCCCACAATAGCCACAATGGAACCTCACAAGCTTAGGCTTAGGTTTGGGCTGCTCATTTGGTTTCTCTCAACTCGGCTTCTTCACCGGTTTCTCCTCACTAGCCTTCTCACTCTCTTTTCCAAAGAACACTTTCCAGGAAGTGCTCACAAACTTGAGAGGCTTTTGGAAATCATTTGTTTGTGGAGGAAACACGGGTGGAGCTGGGGTTGTGTCTAGTCGGTTCCTAAGGTGGTTAGGTTTAGGAGGGAAAGCATTTTTGTGGTGGGTTTTTGGTGGCTCTGGAATATTTTTTTCACTTCCCCCACCAACCTTGTTTGCCCCAAGTCCCTCACCATTCTTCCTCTTGAATGTCTCGATCATTATCCTCAACTGAGGCTCATGACCAGACAACCAACCCATCAACTTTCTCAGCTCATCATTCTCATCCTGCAAATGATCAACATAATGTGCAAGTTCCAAATTCTTCAAAGCATGCATTTCACAGGTAGAGCAAGATGTAGGAATTGGATCTTTCAACTTAGCCTCAAGAGAAATAGTGTAAGCATGCATCTCATCAATTTTACCATGCAAGACAGGGCAAGAAGTGCAAGCCCCTAGCAAAGCAAGTCTAGACTTAAGCTCAGCCACTTCAACCCTAAGCACATCTAGTTCCTCACACTTGGAGGCATGCTTTTTCTTAAACAAGACAAGACCAACAAGGAAAATAGAACAATCAGCACATTCAACTTCATCAGAAACAATAAGTGAAGCTTTTAGAGAGTCAATTTCAAGCCTAGCATCCAAATTCTGAGTTTCTAGCTCAGCCACTCTAGTCCTAGCATCCTCGAGTGAAGCCCTAAGCTCTTTCCTCATTTTCTTAGCCTCTCTAAGCATGTCATCACGATTATCAAGCAACAAGCCAAGCCATTCATTCTCCTGACGCAAGAAGGGGAGTTCATCATGCACCTCGTCGTCGGAATCAGAGTCCGAGTCGCTCTGTGTGCTCTTCTTGCTGCCGGAGCTCAGCGCCATGGTGCAGAAGCCGTCTCTAGCGAAGTAGCTCAACCCGCTCAGGTTCTTGGACAACTTCCTGCTCTTGCGACGATCACCTTCATCTTCACTGCTGCTTGAGCTCGAGTTGGAGTACGCAGAACTGGAGTCGACGTCGCTCGCTCCAACCATCGCTCGGGCCTTGCCTCGGCTTTCCTTCTTCCTCGATCGTCACTTGTCCTTGTGCTTGTTCTTGTGCTTGCTCTTGTGGTCACGCCTCGACCGGTACTTGCCATCCTTCCTTGACTTGTTCTTGTAGCCATCCTTGTTCTCGACCTTTCCGGGCAGTCGGCGACGAAGTGTCCCGGCTTGCCGCACTGGAAGCATGTCCTCGTGTTCCTCCTCATGTTCACCTGGTTCTCGTGCAGCCTCTCGAATCTCCTCGTCAACAACGCTAGCTCGTCCTCTCCAAGCACGTCAAACTCCTCGTCTGGAATAGACATCAAAGAAGACAAAGAGAACATCCTGGTGGATGGGTTAGTGTTAGCCTTTCCTTTCGAACCACCGACAAGGGCGAGACTATGAGAGTCAGTCGGGCCCTCGATCTTGGCTGTCATGCCCCTATCCACCTCAGCCGACTTGAGCTTCGAGAACAGCTCGTTCACGGTCAGAGTGTCATACTTCTCCGACTCCACAATGGCCTCGAACTTTCTGCCCCAAACCGTACGATCCAAAGAGTGTAAGAGCTTGACAGCTCTATCATGATCATCGTACGGGAGCACGTCCACATTGGCCCTCATGTTGTTCACAACCACCGTGAACCTCTGAAACAAGGCATCGATGGTCTCGCCGGGGAGATGAGTGAAGTTCTCGTACTCTCTCCGGTAAGTTGCATACATCCGAGCCTGAACCTGGGCATTCCCAACATGATCTTCCTTCAACACCGACCAGATTCTATAAGCCAAGTGCTCGGTGTGCACCCGATCGAATTCAGGCTGACACAAAGCACGAAACAAGTAGTTGACCGCCTTGTTGTTGGCGTCGAACATGTCCCTCGATCCTAGAGCAAGGAAGTTCATTGGCTGGACATAGCCTGTGTCCACCGTGACATCCCAAAGGATCTGACCCTTTCCGCGGAGGAATGCCGCCATCCGCTTACTCCACATCTGGTAGTTCTTGCCATCGAAGTGTGGAGGACCCGAACCCCGTTCCTGGTACGCCATCCTTGGATCTTAGACTGGTTAGAGTCAATCAAGACCTGTAACCGGCTCTGATACCACTTGAAGGACCGATACGACGAACCAGAGAGGGGGGGAGTGAATGGGAGCCGATAAAAGTTCTTCTCGAAGGAGATGGAGACTCCAACAAGACGAACACATTTCCAACACACGTCTCCGATTCACTACCCAAGTTAGCCAAGCCCACGTAGCCACTGGAGTGCCACTGGACCTAGGAACCAACGAACTACCTTCCGAGCCAAAAACACACCAACACGCACAACGGAAACTTGCATGGCTTGCTGCCTGTGCTGCACCGGTCAGACCGATGGCCTGTGCCGGTCAGGCCGGTGGCTACAGCAGCCGCACAAGTGTTCCAGAGAGCCTCAGTGACTTCTCTAGGCCCTTGAACAAAAACACCCCTAAACCACAACCTGCATGGAAGGAAAACCCTACACAAAACAACTCCAAACAGACCAAGAACTGACCAGCAGCACCAAGACCCAAAGACACACGAGTCAAGCAGTTCACCCGAGGCAAAACCCACAAGTAGCTTGCACCGGTCAGATCGGTCAAGAGCACCGGTCAGACCGGTGTGACCTGGGCAGCTCGGGATGAACAAGACCCGCGGGTCAACTCCCCCAAATCCAAACTCCGATCTCCCGAATCGCTTCACGAACTTGAACAAGACTTTGGGAATAGTAGGAACACCTCATGAGGAGTCCATAGCCAAGTTTAATCCCACAAAAACTTGTCAAATCAAGAGGAATCGAAGAAATCCCGCCAAGAACTCCTCTAACCCTAGAACACCGAAAACCCCAAAATCGAGCCCCTTAACTCACAAATTTGGGAGGGGAATCAAAGGCAAAAGAGCCACGAAGGGTTCCCACATATTTCCCCCATCAAATCCCCAAGAGCAAGGTCCTGAAAACACACCAAGAAAACCACCAAGAGAGGGCTCCGAAAATCACCACCAAGAACAACCGGGAACAACACAACAAAGCCTTGAGGAACCACGTCGAATCATCTATACATACCAAGGAGGTTCATACAAGGTCTAGCTTGCCGCCTGATCATCCAACCCTCTTGTTAACACCTAAAATTGGTACAGAAAAGGGGCTGACTTGTGGGCCGAGTTTGGTGACGAAATACCATTCGGCTAGAAAAATCTCCTCAGAGGATTCGGCAAAGGATGCTTGCGGTCGGCAATATGATATCATTCGGCAAAGGGACTGTTTGCGCTTTTAAGGAAGTTTTCGGGAATGCGTGGTGACGTGGCCTGATATAAGGAAGGAACGAGTTGATGGCGTATACGAGATGGACATTGGCGTCGAAGCATTAATTTAGCCATTAAATGTTGTACTCGTAGTCGACTAGGAGTCGTGTTAGGACAAGGGTATAAATATTAACCCTTGATGTCTGTAATAGGGATTGAACATCTTCACAACAAAACCGGCCCTGTGCCAAACATCGAGTCCTTTAGTCGAGTCGTCGAGTTCTTCGAGAGGAGCCATCGATCCGTCGACCTCCGTAAGTACCGGCAACTTTGTATCATGTCTAGTATCATGCGGTGGATTTAGACCGTGATTCAAGAAGTCTTGTTACCTTGCTTAGTATCATGCGGTGGATTTAAGCTTGGTTCAAGAGGGTTTCTTGTTAGATCATGAGACATGCGGTGGGCTAAGATCTAGCTTGGAGCTAGTTATCGACTCTATTAGATTTGGCAAGATCTAATTGATTCATTAAGTTATCATGTGTTCCTTTGGATTTTACTTTATGTTTAATTCATGTAACACTCCTTTGCCCAATTTAGATTGATTAGAATCGGCTTTATCTTGTTTTGTGATCCTTATGTTACATGCTCATATCTTTAACTTAATATAGTGCATTGGATCACGTGCTTTCCAATAGCCGAACCCGAATCAATCTAAGTTGTCACGTGTTGCAGGTTCAAGCTTGTTGATCTTCTATGAATCTTGAAAGAACTGAGTATCATGCGGTAGATGCAGGTTTTTGGATTGTTTTAGAGCTAATCATTCGGTAGATTAGTTTTTGATTCAATCTGATAGGTTTATCATCTTTAGCAATGTTTGTTTCTTCTCCATGGAACCCGATTCGGCTGTACAGCTGTATTCAGTTGTGCTACCATGAGTAAAACTTGTTCGTAAGTTTGTTTTAAATAATGCATGCTTTTAGCCTTCCATATTTAGATTGTATCATGCGGTGGATTAATCTCTTTGTGGTTGGTGGTGTGGTTTCAAGCAAGTTGTATCATGCGATGGATTAATTTGTTTGTTGTCATGCTAGACGGGTTTGAAGGTACCTAGACATGCGGTAGGCTAGTGCTTTTGACCTATGCATGCTTGTTTACTTCATATTTATAATCATGCTTTTACCTTATTTGTTTTAAATCATTATTTATCCTCGAGAATCGGTCATGGTCATGTATAAGCAGCACTATCTAAACAAAGACCGATTTTTCGTCATGCTTACGTCAAGCATTCGGCTATATCCTATTTTCATGTTTTAAAGCTCCTGAATGGCATTTAAAATGCTGATAGATAGCTTGTTGTAGCTATATGTCATTTTAATTGGCTTTTAGCCGTAAATACGGAACTGTCTGGTACTACCCGGCAAGTTCCTAGTTTTATCTAACTATTTTTATCCTTTGTCAGTTTCAGGAAAATTGACTGGCACGCTTCAGGATCCATCACGTGTGTTAAGCCAGCTTCTTTCGGCTTGCTGTGTGCTTGGTGCGAGGTGCTGGTTTTGCGTCAACACACTTTTTGGCACGCCTAGTGGGACACTCTAGTTGATTCAAGATGCCTGATATTCAAGACGTCATGGATGTCACCATTGATGATCTGTCTCCGGAGCAGCAAGTGTAGTTGAAAGATGCCATTGACCAGCTTCAACAGAAGTGCTTGATGTCATTTGACAAGAACATAAGTGGTGTGCCGTACCTCAAATCTGACATGCCAAGGGTTCTGTTACCAGGGGAGCCTGATACCACATCTGCTCAGAAAAAATAGGAGGCCTTGAATGCTTTTCGGGAGACTATTGAAAATGTAATGGTTAAGCATCATACTGCTTTCCTGAATATGTTCAAACAGATGATGGTTGGAGTCTTTGGCCCAGGCATGGAGAGCATGCTTAGCCGAGTATCCCCTCAAACATCTACTGCGGAGGTTGGAGAAACTAGTGCTGCTCAATCAGCTCGAGATGCAAGTGCCCAACCACCTCCGCAAAGTGTGGGAGGTCAACCAATCCAACCACCTCCGCAAATTGTGGGGAGTCAACCAATCCAGCCGCCTCTACAAAGCAATGGAGGTCGCCCAGTCCAACAACCGAACCCGTATCAGGCAATGCCCAATAAGCCTACATATGGAGATATGGCGTTTGGTTCCTCTGGAGTTCCACCTAACTCCACTTACAGGATAGCCCCAGCCAACAACAGGCTACAGAAGAATATGTACGGTAAGGGATATTTAGAAGTCATGGACTATGGTGTGTTGACGGTGAAAATCCGTCAACCTAGCCATGAGTTTACCTTCGGTGTTGGCATGACTTTTGTATCTTATTCATTGGTACTAACCCCCATGGTATAACAAGTTCACTTGTGCATGTCGATTTTGGAGTTAAGTGTTTACGCAGGGTTTTAACGTTGAAAGCAAGACTTCCGGGATAAGTTCATTAAGCACCTCATGACAAGACCTTGAAGCCCGATACAAGTCAAGCAATGAAGTGAACATGACTCCAAGAGCCCAAGGACCAAGCCCGAGAAGATGATAAACTCCGAGGACCGAACCGAGAAAAGTGCTTCGAATCTTGCAAGACAAGGAATTGAGTCCAATTCGGAGAGAAACCGACGTCAAGGGCCCACATGCAAAAGGGGAGAACATCTAGAAGACGTGGGAAGCAACACGGGCGAAGCGAGGCCGCGGGATGGGCCGAAGTGGGCCCGGGCCGGCCGGCCCGGCCCAATTCGGGGCCCAATCGGCCTCCCCTTTGACCTAATTGCTTCTCGGGCTATAAATAGCCCCCCGACCGAGAGCCACGCGGAACCGAAGTCGTAATCCGCCGCCGAGGAGCAGAGAAGCTTGAGGGACACCATCTCGAAGATGAGGGTCGTGCTAGTTGTCTAGGGTTTCCCTAGCCGACATGGGAACCTTGCATGGAAGACCACGTCGGAGCTCGGAGCGAGGATCAAGATCGAGGGAGGGCCCGGTGGTGATCTTGTTCATGTAATCATTCATGGTGAAGTTTGTAAGTGAATTCGATTTCTAGCGATCAAGTGCCTTCTCGATGATTTTGTTTTCTTCTTGGTTTTGCTTCTTCTACGATCTATACTTAAGATAGATTACATAGGGTGCTCTTGTAGCCGCGGTGGCTAGAGGTGCATACCGGACCGGCCAAGTGATTTCAACTTGTTCTATCGAACTCGCCCTAGACTACCCGCATGAATAGGAATACGTTGTGACGAACGGGGGTTCCGAAAGGCGGGCGTTTTCGGAGTTGGATGGGAAGGCCACGATTTAAAGATGCTTTTAATGAGATTCGCTTTACTATCTTCATCTATCTTGTTTGGAGCTACAACATAAGCATGATCTAGATTCTCTAGATTGGTTATCTCTTGCTTTCTCTTGCTACCTCTTTAGTGGATTAGATTAGATTCGTTTTCTTTATGAGTTAGTAGATTAGATGCAACTTACCTTCATAAGATAGCTTACCTTGCTTTACTAGATTGAATCCTTGCGTTGCACATTGTTCCACGGATTCGATACCTTGGGTTCACCACTCGAGGGAAGAAGGGTCCCTTGATTACGACGGGAGACTTGTCCGCTTGCAAGTCTAAACGAACTTTGATACAACTATTAACCGTCAACAAGCCCCTTTTTCTCGCGCTCGTTGCCGGGGAACAAGCAATCAAGATCCGATCTAGTATCGCTTATCTTTCAGCTTTTTCTTTTGATTTTCTTCGCATCTCTTAAGATTGATCATCCTCAAAAAGAAAAAAAAATTCAATCTAATCTAGTTTTGATTAACCCTAGTTTTTATGTTTAGATTTTTGTTTTATTACTAACCCTAACCGGAGATGGTTGGCTACCTCTCCAAGAAACCCAAACTTTTTTGTGGATGATCCGGGGAAAACTTTACGAGTGCAAAGGTGACGTGCAACACAAGCTAAAGGGGTGGAAACCCTAGATTCAAAAGTCAAACTCGAAGGACCATCAAAATCTCCAAGGGAATCACCACCTCCAAGTCAAGACGCCGGAAGGCCATTCAGATCAAGAGGAGGATGGAAAAGATGGAGATGGAGAAAAAAGCTCAACACCTAAAGGCTGCCAAGGCAAGATCCACATGTGAAGTGTTCATCACGATGAAGATGCTAGAGACGCAAGTGGGACAACTTGCCAGGCGCCCGATGGGTAACAAAGAAGAGTATCCGAGACAACTCCAAGGTCCCAAGATGGCGAAGGCTACTCAAACTCATTCGGGAGAGATGAAGGATCACACTAGAGACCATGAAGATCACGACCGAAGGATCGGAGTTCGAGATGCCGAGCCACAAGGAAGATGTTGCATCCGTCAAGACCAAAGGACAAAGCCACTCGTGAAGACCAAAAAAATTGACTAAGCCAAAGTGGGTACCCAAGATTGCAACGCTCGCAAAGAGCATTGATCCGGAGTAATCAAGTGAAGAAGTCTAGCCATGGACTATAAACGAAGCGCTAGGCGGGAGGCAACCCGTTTCGTCGAGTCAAGAATAAGCTACCGGGAGGACAACCCGATTCCAGGTTTTTCAAGTCTTTTTAAATATAATTCAGTTTTGAATTTTACTACGCAAAACATTAGACTTAGAATGGTTGAACAATATTAGAGACATAATTCTTGGTTGAATATTTTGCTTGATCATAAACCCTTTACATGAACCATCCTATGTGATTGTTTGCTTCTTTTTCGAGAAACCACAACCAAAAAAAAATTTCAGAACCTAACTCAACCTTTTCATCCTCATTATGGTGCTGTGGTTGACTTGTTTTTCATGCTAAAAACACACGAGTAGAGCCACGACTTGTATCTAGATGTTATTTAAATTTCAGCATGTGGTAGGACTCGCGTGAACCTAGAATCTTGATTTTTGGTTGGTTTAAAAATCCATATCCTTGGTTTCTCTAAGATTAGAATTTTTCTAAGCCTCACTTAATTTTATTTCATTCAAAATCTCTCTCATCTAATCAAAATTAGGACCTAAACCTATGCCCCCATGATCAAGCCGGGAAAAGCTTGCTCTCAACTAATGAAGGCAAACTATACCGGTGAGACCGAAATCGACGTAGTCGAAAAATATTTTCGACTTACATTTGTTTTTAATGGTTTAAAAACTTCTCTAAATTTATGCTTGAGCTCTTGCATGGCTCTGAAAAATATTTTTAAATTTCGAAATTAGAGTAGTGCTTAGCCTTAAAACATGCTCAAAGGGAGGCAATCAAGTTAACTTAACCATGCATGCACCATGATACATCACGGGATGCCCCTCCAACATATTTAAACCGCATGCAAAGTACAAGCATGGGGGGCAGCCAAGGCTTTGTTTTGTAGGAATATCATGGATGCATGTCGTGCAAGGGAGTATGGAAGTGAGTCAAAGCGAAAACATCAAGTGGAAGGAGCAATAATGCAAGCGAAGGAGTGGATGGGAACGTTTGGAAGGTGCACGCGGTCACAAAGCAACAAGCATGAATGCACTAGAGAGAGAAGAACCGAGCCAAGAGGAGGAGAGAGGTAAGTCTTTCATCCAACTCTTTGTTCGTGTGCTCTAGTTTGTAGGCCGGAATCACCTTAGACTTAGCCATCCACCGCGTTTGTTGTGTGCAACAAATCACATCCTTAATCCACTCAAAGTCCGGACTCCAAGATAATATTTGTGTACCTTGTTACCGGGTGAAAACCCCGGATATATATTTGTGAGGGAGAGTGCTGCAATCAAGGAAGAAAACTACAAGTCTTTTCACCGAAGAAGAAGGGATCATCGTCGTCTAAGCCATCATCGACAACCTCTTCGAGGAGGCACTCGGTTTCCGAGTTTCCTCGGAGTATGGAGGAGGACACGGCACCGCCGAGGAGGAACCACACTCTTCTCCTCGGTGGCATGAGGGCCACACGAAGCTCGTCTATGAGGTTTACCAAACTTCAAGGACATATGGAGGAGCCGCACGTCCAACCTCACCACTCGACACGATCATCCGCTCCACCTCCATACGCTCCGCGGTATTCCGAGGGGTATGTCATCATGACGGAGGAGGAGGAGAAGAAGCTCGCTCACCTTAAGTAGAGGCTTGTAGCGAACGTCGACATCGACGACCAAGCTCTCCACATATTGGGTTTCACACGGGACACCGGTGCAATTCTCTAACGAAGTGTCGGCAAACACCCACAAGGAATTCGCCTAGGAAATTTTCATGACCATGGCGCATACCCTTGATGAAGAGTGCTCGAGTCTCTCATTCCGTTTGGAGGGAGCCCACAAGTGGAGAAGAAGGAAGACACCGTCGGAAGGGTAACCTTGATCAATTATGCTATTTCTAGCACCTTGATGGGGTAATCTCCTTTCATCCATGGGTAGCAATCGATCTTGAGATGTAATCACACTTCGTTGGATTATCTATCTATCATCTTGTGTTGAAAATTGTTGACGGTGAAAATCCGTCAACCTAGCCATGAGTTTACCTTCGGTGTTGGCATTAGTTTTATACCTTATCCATTGGTACTAACCCCCGTGGTATAACAAGTTCACATGTACATGTCGTTTTTGGAGTTTAATGATTATGCGGGGATTTAGTGTTGAATGCAAGACTTTCGGGATAAGTTCATCAAGCACCTCATGACAAGACTTTGAAGCCCCGAACAAGTCATGCAATGAAGTAAAATTAACTCCAAGAAGCCGGGGACTTGATCCGAGAAGACGACATACTCCGGGGACCGACCGGAAAAGTCTCGAATCTTCCAAGACAAGGAGTTGAGTCCAATTCGGAGAGAAACCGACGACATGGACCCGTATGCGAAGGGGAAACATCCGGGAAGCAAGGGAACCGACCTCGGGCAAAGGAGCCCGGGGCCGGGCCTAAATGGGCCCGGGCCCGGCCGGCCCCGATCCGGTCGGCCCGTGCCCATTTAGGGCCCAAATCCGACGCCCTTTGCCCTAGCCGCCAATCGGGCTATTTATAGTCCCCTGACCGAGAGCCACGGAGAGAAGATTTCGTCTTCGGCCGCCGAGAAGCAGAGAAGAGAGGGACACCATCTAGGAGAGGAGAGGGTCGAGCTAGTTGACTAGGGTTTCCCTAGCCGACGTGGGAACCTTGCAAGGAAGACCACGTCGGAGTTCCCGAGCTAGAAGCAAGATCAAGGAAGGATCCCGGTGGTGATCTTGTGTATGTATCATTGTTATAGTTGAATTATCAAGTTGAATCTTTTCCCAGCGATCAAGTGTTTCCTCGAAGATTTCGTTTTTCGATCGGCTTTGCTTATTTCAATTCTATTCTCGAGATAGATTACATAGGGTGTTCTTGTAGCCGCGGTGGCTAGAGGTACACGCCGGATCCTCCGAAAGAATCTCGACTTGTCTTTTGACTCGCCCTAAACTCCCCGCATGAATAGGGATACGTTGTGACAGAACGGGGGTCTTGAAAGGCGGATGTTTTCGGATTTGGACGGGAAACCACGATTTAAAGAGGCTTCTATTAAGATTCGATTTGCTACTTCTTCTTTTGCTTGGAACTTCAACAAAAGGCTTACCCCGATCCCTTTAGATCGGTTTATCTACCCAATCTTACTTTGTTTTCTCCGGTTTTTAGTAGATTAGATCTGTTTTGTGTCTTTAACTTAGATGCATTAGGTTCTTTATTGAAGATTGCGGTTATCCGGCTTTAATAGATTAAGTCTTGCGTCACACATTTGTTCCACGGATTCGATACCTTGGGTTCACCACTCGACGGAAGAAGGGTCCCTTGACTACGACGGGAGACTTGTACGCTTGCGAGTCACGAACGAACTTTGATACAAACATTAACCGTCAACAAGCCCCTTTTTTCCGGCGCCGTTGCCGGGGAACAAGTGATCAAGATTTGATTTTTTATTGCTTTTTTTTGTAATTTTCAGTACTGATTTTGTTTTATTTTTGCATCTAATAAATTTCGATCATCCTCAAAATACATCTAATCTAGTTTGTCTAACTCTAGTCTTTATAGATTTGTTTTGTTTTCTAGTTTTTTCTCGCATATTTTGTTTATTGCTAACCCTAACGGGAGATGGACGGCTACCTCTCCAACAAGCCCAATAATTTTGTGGATGATCCGAGAAAAACTTTACGAGGCTAAGGAGACGCGAAGCACATCAAGCTAAAAAGCTGGATTTTGTAGATTCGAAGTCGGAAGACAAAGGATCGCAGGAATCTTCGAAAAATTCACCACCTCAAAGTCCGCGGGAGAACCGACGTCCACCAATGGGTGACTAACCACCGGAAGAACGCAAGATTGGGGAGCTATGCACCCCAGACATCATCGACCTACCAATCTTGAACCTCGAGGAGATCGGAAGACCGTTCGAGATCAAGACCTCAACAATCCGCATGGTGCAACATTCACCCTTCACCGGCAAAGAGGATCCGAACCTTCACCTCCAAGCATTCATTCAACCGTGTCGACTTTCAACATGGATGGGGTGACTCAAGATCAAATGAGGGCAAGGCTTTTTCCGTTTTCACTACTCGGGAAGGCGTTGCAATGGTTCCACTCTCAACCGGCGGAGACGGTGCAAAATTGGAACACGTTGATGAAGGCTTTCATGAAGGAATACTACTCACCGGGTAAAACTCAAAGATTGCGTAATAAGATTGCCACCTTTGTTCAATATCCTACGAAACTATCTCGGAGGCATTCGAGCGCTTCAACGAGTACACCGGGCGGTTCCACATCACAAGTTCCCGAAAGAAGACCTCGTGCAAAAGTTCTATCAAGGACTCACCATGGCGTCAAGGACGATCATCGATGCATCGGCGGGAGGATCTATCATCGAGCTTACACCGACGGAAGCTTTCACGCTATTCAAGAAGGTCGCGGATAATGACACGTGGGCGTCATCCGGGCGCCTACACCCGGCTCAACCTATGGGGAACGTCAAAGGAGTCTTGCAAGTGGAAAAGGAGAACATACTTGAAGGCAAGATCGACTCGCTCATGAGGAGGTTGGAGAAGATGGAGATGGAAAAGAAAGAGGCTCAAGACTTGAAGGCCGCCGAAGCAAGGTCCACATGCGAAGAATGTGGAGAGTATGGCCATGTCCGCAAAGATTGTCCGGAGGAAGCCAAAGTGCTCGACTACATGAGGAAGGGAGAATTGCCGAACTTCCACTACGGGCAAGGTAGGCCTCAATTTAATGCAAGCTCATCTATTCCTAACGCGGTTCCACTTCGGATACAATTGAAGGAGTTCATGGATGAGCAAGCTAAGATCAACAAGGACACCGTCACCAAGTTCAAGACCATAGACAATGTGTTGGAGAACATCGATAGCAAAGTGACGGAGGTCGGAAGTTCCAATCATCAAGTGCTCAACATGATGAAGATGCTCGAGACGCAAGTTGGACAACTTGCGGGGCGCCTCACTAATGATGAAGGGAAGCTTCCGGGACAACCCAAATGTCCCGAATCGGCAAAGGCCATTCAAACGCGTTCGGGGAAGGAGACCGAAGATCCGGAACGTACCGCGGGAGCAAGGAAGCTGAAACCGTCCACCGAGGTGGAAGGAGTTGCTAAAGAGAAGGTTACGGGGATCGTCACCGAGGAACCCGAATTCGAGATGCCGGAAGATGACACGAGGATACCGCAACTCAAGCCACGCTACTTCCGAGGTAAACTTGACAACCACTTTGAGAAGTTTGTGGAAGTTGTGCGTAGACTTAGCATCAACATGCCGTTACTAGATGCCCTACAAGTACCTACATATTCTCGTTACTTTAAAGACATACTTGCAAATAAATATGAGATAGCAACACTCGGGGTAGATCATGTCAAAATGTCCGAGGAGTGTAGTGCAGCTATTGCTTATGGGCTAGAGAAGCAAAAAGACCCCGGGTGCCCTACAATTCCATGTTCAGTTGGTTCTTTCAACTTCGAGAAGGCGTTATGCGACCTTGGAGCTAGTGTGAGTGTCATGCCGAGGGATGTGTTCGAGAAGTTACGCCTACCGATGGAGCCTACGGGAATATGTTTGGAGCTGGGTGACAACTCCATTCGCTATCCCTTGGGCATTGCCGAAGATGTACCCGTGAAGATTGGACACCACTTCATCCCCGTCGACTTCGTTGTGCTCGAGATGGGAGAGAGGGAGAAGCCGCCGCTCATCCTAGGGAGGCCGTTCCTCAAGACCGTGGGAGCTACTATTGATGTTGGCAAGGGGGAGATCATGTTCGATATCAACGGAGAAAGGAGTTCCTTCAAGTTCCGTCCAAGGATTGAGGCATGCAACATGATTGGAGTGAAGGTAGAACCAAAACAAACGGAGGGGCTGAAAAAGAAGAAGGAGCCGAAAAAAAGTGAACGTAACGAAAATTAAAGAAGATGTTGCATCCGTCAAGACAAAGGAAGAGAAGCCGCCCGTGAAGACCAAAAAAAATGACTAAGCCGCCCAAGCCAAAAGACAAGCCCGCGCCCAAGATGGTGCGGAAGTGGGTACCCAAGATTGCAACGCCCGCAAAGAGTGTTGATCCGGAGTAATCAAGTGAAGAAGTCTAGCTATAGACTATAAACGAAGCGCTAGGCGGGAGGCAACCCGTTTCGTCGAGTCAAGAATAAGCTACGGGAGGACAACCCGATTCCAGGTTTTTCGAGTATTTTCAATAATTTAGTTTTTGAGTTTTACTACGCAAAGACATTAGACTTAGAAGTGGTTGAACAATATTAGAGACATAATTCTTGATTGAATGTTTGCTTTATTATAAACCCTTTGCATGAACCTTCCTATGTGCTTGTTTGATTCTTTTCTTTTCGAGAAACCCCCCAACCAAATAATTTCAGAACCTTAACTCAGCCTTTCACCCTCATTATGGTGCTGAGGTTGACTTATTTTTCATGCTAAAACCACACGAGTAGAGCCACGATTTATGTTCAAGTGTTAATTAAATTCAGCACGTGGTAGTACTCGCGTGAACCTAGAAATCAGCTTTTGGTTGGTTTTAAAAATTTTTATCCTTGGTTTCTCTAGGATTAGAATTTTTCTAAGCCTATTCTAATTTTGTTTTGTTCAAAATCTTTCTTATTTAGCCAAAATTAGAACCTAAACCTATGCCCCCATGATCAAGCCGGAAAACGTTCGCTCTCAACCGATGAAAGCAAGACTTTACCGGTGAGACCAAAATCGACGTAGTCGAAAAATATTTTCGACTTACATTTGTTTTTAATGGTTTAAAAACTTCCCTAAAATTATGCTTGAGCTCTTGCATGGCTCTGAAAAATATTTTAAATTTCGAATTAGAGGAGTGCTTAACCTTAAACACACCTAAATGGAGGCAACTAGTTTGAATTAATCATGCATGCACCATTGGATCCCCTTTTATCAACTTTCACCAATTCCACATGCAAAGGACAAGCATGGTGGGCAGCAAGCATCAACTTTGCAGGATTTTCATGGTGGCATGTGAAGCAAGTGGAGCTAGGGAGCATGGACATGACCCAAAGCATGGAGCATCAAGTGGGAGGACCAATAATTCAAGAAAAGGAGTGGACGAGAGCGTTTGGGTGGTGCAACTCGTGGAGCACGCGGGCGGGGAAAGTTGCGCAGAGGCGAAATGATCGTGCCGGGAGAAAGACGCGCCGAGGAGGAGGCGGAAGACCCCCGGGCCGGCCGGCCCAGCCGGCCGGCCCGCCCTATAAATGGCGTCCCCCGGCGCCCGTCTTCTGCGGGCAAGCTTCCCTCTCCTTCCCTTGTTTGTGTGTTCAAGTTTGTGTGCTCGAACCTCCGTAGACTTAGCCAACCATCCCAAGCTTGATAGCTCAAGAAAAATCCACATCCTTAATCCACTCAAAGTCCACATCCGAAGCAAAGAGTTTAAGTGCCTAGTTTACCGGTTGCAACCCGGAATTTTTAGTTGAAGAAAGAGTGCAGCAACCATGTGGAAGAAGACCACAAGTCTCTTCTCTAAGAAGAAGAGTTCGTCGTCATCCAAGCCGTCATCAACCACGTCTTCGAGGAGGCACTCGGTTTCCGAGTCTCCCCGGAGCATGGAGACGGACACGGCACCACCGAGGAGGAACGACGCTCTCCTCCTTGGTGGTATGAGGGCTGCGAGAAGCACTTCCATGAGGTTCACCCAACCTCGTGGGCACACGGAGGAGCAGCCCGCGCCACCACGACGATCGACTCGCTCAACCGCACCACCTCCTTACACCCCGACACAATCTTCGTACGGCTTCATCATCATGTCGGCGAGAGGAGGAGGATAGGCTCGCCAATCTTGAGAAGAGGCTTGTGCTAAACGTCGAGTTCGACGACCAAGCACTCTACACCTTGGGTTTTTGCACCGACATATACTACATGTTGGGGCACCTCGGGTGGGTTCGGTTCTCCAACGGAATATCGGTGGACACCCACTTGGGTTACGCCTTGGAAATATTAATGACTATTGCACCCATCGTTGATGATGATGGGGTGCAAAGCTTGTCATTCCGTTTGGAGGGAATCGAGCAAGTGGTTCCCTACGAGCACGTAAGGGAGCTGCTTGGATTCCACAAGGGCGCTCGGAGAAAGTTGACGTGCCTCCCGCATGTTGGCGGAATTTTGGGGCATGATCTCCGGAGAAGCCCATCAACAACGCAATCGCATCCGCAACCCCATTATCCGGATATTTCACTCTTGGATGTGCAAGAGGGTATTGGGGAGGATGAGGGAAACAAAGGTGACCGACACGGAGTTGAATTGGCTATACTCGGCTTTAATTGCCGGGCAGCCAATTGACCCCTCTTACCTCATGATCAACCGTTGGTGTTGTGAAGCAACATCGGGGGCCGGTAATATTGGTTCGGGGTGTTACCTCTCCATGTTGGCCTTTTCCCTGCGGCCGGGGATCGCAAGAAACCCGGCTCACCTTTTGCGTGGTACCTCTCTCGGTTTTGAATACTTGCGGCAAGGCAAGTACATTAGTGGAGATGAGAGAGGAGGTTATCGGTTGGCCGTAGTGAACCTCCCCCTTCCGAATGATAGGCTTAGGCTTTTCACCGAAGGAAGGGAAGATTGGTTGGAAGAGGGACTACTTGTCCCCGCAAGGAAGAACAAAAGAGGAAGAATCGTAGAGGAGGGAACATCCTCCGCACAAGCGAGTGGAGCACAACCCAATGTGCAACCATCCGGCGGGGTTCCTCCTCCGCCAAGTTATTACGGAGGGTCTCAACAACAAGCATGGGGGGGTGGTGCACCAGTACCCCCACAAAATTATGTTGTGCCCAACGCTAACTTCGCGGAGTCCTACGCTCATCATCCCCAACCACAACAAAGCATGGCCATTATTGGAGGGTATGCTGCAAGAAATGCTCAAAACATCGCAGCCATCCAATCTAACGCAGCTCAACTCGGTGAAGGCAACGCAAATATTGCCTTTGAACTTGGACGCCTTCACCTTGTGGAGCCAAATCAATTCGACGGAGGAAGCGTCCAACCATATTATGAGCAAGGGTATTATTATCAAGACTATCAACATCAACCACCGGCGGAGGACTAGAAGATTTAGGAACTTTAGTTTTCTTTTCTTTTCTATTTCTCTGTAATTTTTCAGCTTTTGCTTATGTGTGTTTGCGTAGTATTTTTCTGTTTTTATTTAATTTTCAGCAAGCATGTTTGTTTATTTTCAGTGTGTATTTCAACTTGATATCACCATTAATAAAGTCACCACCTTGATTATATCATTGGAGAAGTTACAAAATTCGTGCCATGATGATATATGATTAAAATTGCAGCTTTGTTCATCTTTGTAGTTGATTTATGCATGTTTAAGCTAGTGCTCTCTTAAAAATACAGATCTGAATTTATTTATATACTAGCTTAATTTTCAGCGGAGGTTATGATTAGAATAAAGACCCATAGTGTTTTATGTGCTCTCAAGTTATGAATAGATTAAAGATGTCTTTTATGCTCAAAAATATTGCTAACCTTGTCACAAATATCACTTGTGTGTTGCTCAACCTATCCAAAGCCTTATATATATTTGAGTGCATAAACCTTAGTGTACAAGATTTATTTTTGAGTGAGTTATTGCAGGCCATGATTTCTCCGGCCCGAGACTAAGAAGTTGGTCATTCCGTTTTTGCGTATCTATCTTTTTACTAGCCTTTTATCCGTGCATTGTGTATCCCCGCATCGGTGATTTCACAAACTTCGCCGGATATCCACCCTTAAACCAAATATCATCTTTTTGTGATTACCTCATTGACCACAACCTATCATTGAGAATGGATCATCAATTCAAGGAAGATCGCAAGACGGTGCCAACGTTGAAGATTTCAAGTATCTCTCCAAGGAAAAATATTCCGGTACCTACCTTATTTTTCGCCTCTTTGCTCGAGGACGAGCAACGTCTAAGCATGGGGGAGGAGGTAGGTACGGTGCAGTTTTAGAGTTCAAAAGGGAGTATTTTAAAAAATATATATATATAATGATGAAAGAAAAAATTCGGCGATGTACGTGACTTCCAAAGTGAAGAAAGAAAAAATATATATATATATAAGAAAGAAAGAAAGAAAGAAAAGAATGAGAAATATAAGAAAGAGAAAAAATATATATTTGTGAGTAAAGTGAACTCCCCGGTTCTCTAAGAGTGCATTCAAGGCTTCAAGATAAAAAGATCCATTCTCATTTTCCAACCATGTGCAATCCGATAACGAGGATTTCTTTTGTGCCTCGGGATCACTCTTTGCCATTTGCACATGTCCACTCATCTAAAGAGTGTGTATTTTTCTCTTTCCCCTCCTTGATTTAACATTATTTTCCAATGACCTTTTTGACGAGTCTCGGTAAGACCATGAGAAGCTTGTCTTGTTTTGACAACACCTCATTTATAAAATCTTGTTAGGACTAAACTTTCCCAAAGCTCCATATAAAGCCTACCACATATATATGAGAGGGAAAGGAATAGAATATATAGGCTTGAGAGACAAGTGAGATGAGAGTTTATGAGCAATGCATGAGATGATTTAAATTTGTGAATTTGGTTTAGCTTTTCTTTATCTCGTTCTTCATTTCAAAAATTCTGAGATCTATTTAAAAACTTTGTGAGCACGTTAATACTTATGGGATAAGCTTAAAAAGAATCTACCCTCTGTGGAGATGAAGGCTAGTACATTATGGAACTTTAATGAATTAAAATTTTGAGAGCATTATGTTTTCTCATGTGTAATCAAGTGCAAAGTTTAAACATTGTTTAGCAATGATGATATCCATCGAAGGCTTACTCGAGGACGAGCAAGGTTTAAGCATGGGGGAGATGTTGACGGTGAAAATCCGTCAACCTAGCCATGAGTTTACCTTCGGTGTTGGCATTAGTTTTATACCTTATCCATTGGTACTAACCCCCGTGGTATAACAAGTTCACATGTACATGTCGTTTTTGGAGTTTAATGATTATGCAGGGATTTAGTGTTGAATGCAAGACTTTCGGGATAAGTTCATCAAGCACCTCATGACAAGACTTTGAAGCCCTGAACAAGTCATGCAATGAAGTAAAATTAACTCCAAGAAGCCGGGGACTTGATCCGAGAAGACGACATACTCCAGGGACCTGACCAGAAAAGTGCTGAATCTTCCAAGACAAGGAGTTGAGTCCAATTCGGAGAGAAACCGACGACATGGACCCATATGCAGAAGGGGGAAACATCCGAGAAGCAAGGGAACCGACCTCGGGCAAAGGAGCCCGCGGGGCCGGGCCTAAATGGGCCCGGGCCGGCCGGCCCGATCCGGTCGGCCGGAGCCCATTTAGGGCCCAAATCCGACGCCCTTTGCCCTAGCCGCCAATCGGGCTATTTATAGTTTCCCGACCGAGAGCCACGGAGAGAAGATTTCGTCTTCGGCCGCCGAGAAGCGAGAGAAGAGAGGGACACCATCTAGGAGAGGAGAGGGTCGAGCTAGTTGACTAGGGTTTCCCTAGCCGACGTGGGAACCTTGCAAGGAAGACCACGTCGGAGTTCCCGAGCTAGAAGCAAGATCAAGGAAGGATCCCGGTGGTGATCTTGTGTATGTATCATTGTTATAGTTGAATTATCAAGTTGAATCTTTTCCCAGCGATCAAGTGTTTCCTCGAAGATTTCGTTTTTCGATCGGCTTTGCTTATTTCAATTCTATTCTCGAGATAGATTACATAGGGTGTTCTTGTAGCCGCGGTGGCTAGAGGTACACGCCGGATCCTCCGAAAGAATCTCGACTTGTCTTTTGACTCGCCCTAAACTCCCCGCATGAATAGGGATACGTTGTGACAGAACGGGGGTCTCGAAAGGCGGATGTTTTCGGATTTGGACGGGAAACCACGATTTAAAGAGGCTTTTATTAAGATTCGATTTGCTACTTCTTCTTTTGCTTGGAACTTCAACAAAAGGCTTACCCCGATCCCTTTAGATCGGTTTATCTACCCAATCTTACTTTGTTTTCTCCGGTTTTTAGTAGATTAGATCTCGTTTTGTGTCTTTAACTTAGATGCATTAGGTTCTTTATTGAAGATTGCGTTATCCGGCTTTAATAGATTAAACCTTGCGTCACACATTTGTTCCACGGATTCGATACCTTGGGTTCACCACTCGAGGGAAGAAGGGTCCCTTGACTACTACGGGAGACTTGTACGCTTGCGAGTCACGAACGAACTTTGATACAAACATTAACCGTCAACAAAAATACTTTAATGCTTAAGGCTAGCGACCATGCCGTAAAGGGAGTAAGGGCTCTAATGCTTCCTTGGATCCATTCAACACAATCCCCGATAGATTAGATTGGTTTTCATGTTCGAAATGATTGCATGTTCTAGTATCGTAGATCCATGGGCGAGTGTCTCCTATTTTCAAAAGGGAGCTCCGGAACAAGTGGATGTGCATGAAGGCACATGGGAAGGTTTTTGGAGTATGATCACGGGAGGAGACCATCAATGAAGAAATACTATCCGGAACCCATTATCCAAGTGTGTCACTTTTGTGCAAGTGGATTTTTGGGAGAACAAGAGAGACAAAGATAACCAACACGGAGTTGAATTGGCTTTACTCGGCTTTGATTGCCAAGTGGCCAATAGACCCCACTCACCTATGATCAACCGGTGGTGTTGTTAAGCAACATCGAGTTCGGAAGATATTGGTTCGGGGTGTTGCCTCTCCATATTGGCTATCTCTTTAAAACCGGGTATTACAAGGAACCCAAATCATCTCCTACCCGGGACTTCCCTAGGAATATATGAAGAAAGGAAAATATAAGAGTGAAGATGAGAGAGGAGGCTTCCGAGTGGCCTAGGTGAATTTGCCCCTTCCGGATTGAAGATTAAGACTTTTCTTGAGGGGAAGAAGATCGGTTAGAGGAAGGACTTCTTGTGCCGGCAAAAAAAAAAAAAATAATAAAAGAAAAGAATTATAGGAGAAGGATCTTCTATGGCCCAAGAAGGAGGTGCACAACAAAATTATGTTCCACCATTCGGAGAAATTCCGGCATCGCCAAATTACTACGGTGGTGTACCAATGCAAGCATGGGGGAGTGGTGCAGCCATACCCCCACCATTTTTGCGGTGCCCAACGTAGCCTTTGCGGAGCCATTTGCACACCTTCCTCAACCACAACAAAATGTGGCCACCATTGGAGGATACGCTGCAAGAAACATGCAAAATATTGCAGCCATCCAAACCAATGCAAACCAAATGGGTGAAGGTAATGCAACATTCGCTTATGAGCTTTGACACCTTCACCTAGCACCGTCGGACAATTCATATGAGGAGTGGTGCATTATGAGTAAGGGTACAACAACCAAGACTATCAATATCAACCACCGGCGGAAGATTAGAGAGAGGAGGAGCTCTAGTTATCTTTCCTTTACCCCCTTTTCTTTAATTTTCAGCTTGTTTGCACCTATGTATGCGTAGTGTTTTAAGTTTTTATTTAAATTTCAGCAAGTATGTTAGTTTAATTTTTAAGCGTGTGTCTTAGTTTTTATTTTCATCATGAATAATGTCACCACCAAGTTTTTACCTTTGGTAAAGTTACAAAGTTTGTGCCATGATGATATATGATTATAATTGCCGCTTTGTTTATCCTTGTAATTGGTTTATGCATGTTTGAACTAGTGCTCTCTTAAAAATACAAATCTGAAATTATCTAAATGCTAGCTTAATCTTCAGCGGAGGTTATGATTAAAATAAGGACCCATAGTGTTTTATGTGCTCTCAAGTTATGAATAGATTAAAGATGTCTTTTATGCTCAAAAATATTGCTAACCTTGTCATAAATATCACTTGTGTGTTGCTCAACCTATCCGAGCCTTATATATATTTGAGTGCATAAACTTTAGTATACAAGATTTATTTTTGAGTGAGTTATTGCAGGCCATGATTTCTCTGGCCCGAGACTAAGAAGCTGGTCATTCCGTTTTTGCGTATCTATCTTTTTGCTAGCCTTTTATCCGTGCATTGTGTATCCCCGCATCGGAGATCTCACAAACTTCGCCGGATATCCACCCTTAAAACCAAATATCATCTTTTGTGTTTACCTCCTTGACCACAACCTATTGTTGAGAATGGATCATCAATTCAAGGAAGATCGCAAGACGGTGCCGACAACAAAGATTTCAAGTATCTCTACAAGGAAAAATACCCCGGTACCTACCTTATTTTTCGCCTCTTTGCTCGAGGATGAGCAACGTCTAAGCATGGGGGAGGAGGTAGGTACGGTGCAGTTTTAGAGTTAAAAGGGGAATATTTTTTAAAAAAATGATGATGAAAGAAAAAAATCCAGCGATAATAATGACTTTCAAGGTAAAGAAAAAAAAAATATATATATATAATGAATGAAAGAAAGAAAGAAAGAAAGAAAAGAATGAGAAATATGAGAAAGAGAAAAAATATATGCGTAAAGTGAACTCCCCGGTTCTCTAAGAGTGCATTCAAGGCTTCAAGTTTAAAAGATCCATTCTCATTTTCCAACCATGTGCAATCCGATAACGAGGACTTCCTTTGTGCCTCGGGATCACTCTTTGCCATTTGCACATGTCCACTCATCTAAAAGTGTGTGTATTTTTCTCTTTCCCCTCCTTGACTTAACATTATTTTCCAATGACCTTTTTGACGAGTCTCGGTAAGACCATGAGAAGCTTGTCTTGTTTTGACAACACCTCATTTATAAAATTTTGTTAGGACTAAACTTTCCCAAAGCTCCATATAAAGCCTACCACACATATATGTAATGAGAGGGAAAGGAGTAGAATATATAGGCTTGAGAGACAAGCGAGATGAGAGTTCATGAGCAATATGCAAGGTGATTTAAATTTGTGAATTTGGTTTAGCTCTTTTCTTTATCTCGTTCTTTATTTCAAAAATTCTCGAGATCTATTTAAACTTTGTGAGCATGTTAATACTTGTGGGATAAGCTTAATAAGAATCTACCCTCCGTAGAGGTGAAGGCTAGTACATTATGGAACTTCAACGAATTAAACTTTTGAGAGCATTATGTTTTTTTTTCATGTATGATCAAGTGCAAGGTTTAAACAATGAAGGGCAATGATGATATCCATCGAAGGCTTACTCGAGGACGAGCAAGGTTTAAGCATGGGGGAGATGTTGACGGTGAAAATCCGTCAACCTAGCCATGAGTTTACCTTCGGTGTTGGCATGACTTTTGTATCTTATTCATTGGTACTAACCCCCATGGTATAACAAGTTCACTTGTGCATGTCGGTTTTGGAGTTAAGTGTTTACGAAGGGTTTTAACATTGAAAGCAAGACTTCGGGATAAGTTCATTAAGCACCTCATGACAAGACCTTGAAGCCCGATACAAGTCAAGCAATGAAGTGAACATGACTCCAAGAGCCCAAGGACCAAGCTCGAGAAGATGATAAACTCCAAGGACTGAACCGAGAAAAGTCTCGAATCTTGCAAGACAAGGAATTGAGTCCAATTCGGAGAGAAACCGACGTCAAGGGCCCACATGCAAAAGGGGAGAACATCTAGAAGACGTGGGAAGCAACACGGGCGAAGCGAGCCGCGGGATGGGCCGGGTGGGCCCGGGCCGGCCGGCCCAGGCCGGCCGGCCCGGCCCAATCGGCCTCCCCTTTGACCTAATTGCTTCTCGGGCTATAAATAGCCCCCCGACCGAGAGCCACGCGGAACCGAAGTCGTAATCCGCCGCCGAGGAGCGAGAGAAGCTTGAGGGACACCATCTCGAAGATGAGGGTCGTGCTAGTTGTCTAGGGTTTCCCTAGCCGACGTGGGAACCTTGCATGGAAGACCACGTCGGAGCTCGGGAGCGAGGATCAAGATCGAGGGAGGGCCCGGTGGTGATCTTGTTCATGTAATCATTCATGGTGAAGTTTGTAAGTGAATTTGATTTCTAGCGATCAAGTGCCTTCTCGATGATTTTGTTTTCTTCTTAGTTTTGCTTCTTCTACGATCTATACTTAAGATAGATTACATAGGGTGCTCTTGTAGCCGCGGTGGCTAGAGGTGCATACCGGACCGGCCAAGTGATTTCAACTTGTTCTATCGAACTCGCCCTAGACTACCCGCATGAATAGGAATACGTTGTGACGAACGGGGGTTCCGAAAGGCGGGCGTTTTCGGAGTTGGATGGGAAGGCCACGATTTAAAGATGCTTTTAATGAGATTCGCTTTACTATCTTCATCTATCTTGTTTGGAGCTACAACATAAGCATGATCTAGATTCTCTAGATTGGTTATCTCTTGCTTTCTCTTGCTACCTCTTTAGTGGATTAGATTAGATTCGTTTTCTTTATGAGTTAGTAGATTAGATGCAACTTACCTTCATAAGATAGCTTACCTTGCTTTACTAGATTGAATCCTTGCGTTGCACATTGTTCCATGGATTCGATACCTTGGGTTCACCACTCGAGGGAAGAAGGGTCCCTTGATTACGACGGGAGACTTGTCCGCTTGCAAGTCTAAACGAACTTTGATACAACTATTAACCGTCAACATGGTGCCATTGATGCTCTCCGAAACCCTGGGTATGGTGCAGCTGCAGGAATGTTTAATGGATCTGTTGGAAGACCAGGGGATCAAGATGCTAATGTTGATCTCATGGTGCAGAAAATAGCCGATGTTTTGCAAAATCAATTCGGCCTTAAACCTAAGATGTAGGGACAAGCTTACACTCCTCCTTTCCCAGAGTGGTACCACAGAGTGGTTTTGCCACCAAGGGTGAAACCTTCTGCAGATTTCACAAAGTTCTCTAGACAAGATGATGCAAGTACTGTGGAACATATAGCACGATACCTGATGCAGCTTGGGGAAGCTTCAGCTGATGAGGCGTTCAGGGTCAGATACTTCCCCTTGTCGTTGACAGGCCCGACCTTTACATGGTTTACTTCTTTGCCTCCTCAATGGATCAGTACCTGGAAAGATTTGGAACAGAAGTTCCATGCTCATTATTTCAGTGGTAGTACTGAGAAAAAGCTAATTGATCTGGCTACCTTGAGACAAAGGCACAATGAAACACCCATGGAATTTCTCAGAAGATTCAGAGAGGTCAAAGGCATGTGCTTCTCTTTGAATCTGCCAGATGACCAATTGGCCTACATGGTTGTTGCGGGTATGTTGCCAGCTATACGGGAGAAGTTGTTCGGCATGGAGTTTGACAATCTTGGTCTGTTGTCCCAGAGGTTGTCACTAATGAGCAATCAAGCTTATGGATTCAAGAAAGACTCCAGGTTTGCCAAGCACAATGATATAGCTGATATCTACAATCAATTCCTCGAAAGAGCTGATCAAGGGGAAGAATTTGATGATGATGAGGAGATAGCAGCAGCTAAGATCATGTGGGGCAAAGAGCCGCTAACTGTGAATCAAAGATGGATAAAACAAGCTAAGGGCACATATGATTTCGATGTGACCAAGGCTGACAAGCTTTTTGAGTTCCTGGTAAAGGAAGGCCTAATCAAATTGCCAGAGGGGCATTCTATGCTTCGGTCCGATGGAGTTAAAGAGAAACGATACTGTGGATTTCATGATAGGAACTCTCACTCCATCAATGATTGCAGGGTTTTCAGGATGAGGATCCAGAAGGCTATCAAGGAGGGTCACTTGAAATTTGATAATAAGATAAGCTGGATGGCCACCCTTTCCCTCAGAACATGGTTGGCTTTTCTGTTAATATGGTGACTACTGAGGAAAAGGGGAAAGTGAAGGTCTTAACTTCAGCTAGAGCAAAGCAGGATGGATCAGTTGATCCTACACGACAAGTGACAGTGGAACAAGTCCACAAAGAGGCTCCTCGCATCCTGAGAAGCCAGATTGAAGTAGGGGAATCTTCCAGATCCAAGCCCAGGGTGACTACACGCATTCTCCTTAACAAGTGGCAGAGTCAGCAGGAAAAGGAACGCTACCAGAAGCAGAAATACGAAGAGGAGAAGCGGAGGTTTGAAGAAGAAGCGCACAGAAGAGAACTGGAAGAGCATGCACGAGAACAGGAGCGTGCACATTGGGGGTGCGCATGCTTCAGGCATTGCTAGAATGAGGGTTTGAAGCTCCCCACATTGAACAATTGCCCTGAATGCAGTGATAAGTATACTGAATATAGGCAGGAAACTGCCAATCGCCGATCCGTCCATGAAAGAATTGGAAGGATACATCTCAGTGATGGTCGGCGCGTAAAAATAAATGAAGTCAATGATCATCCAAGGAAAAGACATGTTGATCAAAAATGGGTTGATCAAGAGGAACAGGAACGCGAGTACGTCTGGCAAAAAGGACAGTGGTGCCCGTCTGGCTTGAGGAGAAGACAAAAGAGAAGGGTTCAACGCTTGAGGAACCAAGAATTGAAGCAAGCGGGAATCAAGAGAAAGCAGGTGTGGCGTCCAAAGGATAGGCCTGATGGATCGGGTCGTTCGGCTCCAGCATGCATGGTATACTTTTTGCCGAATGAGTTCATGGCTCCAGCTAACCAGGTTGTCAGGAAGAAGCGTTCCCGGATATCAATGACGATGAACAACTTGGGTTAATGGCACAGCTGGTGTTGGCTAAGCAGGCAACCTTCGACAAACCAGCCAAGAATCGACACATGAGGCCGTTGTACTTGAGATGATGCGTCAATGGCAAGCCATTGACCAAAATGTTTGTTGATGGTGGAGCTGCAGTCAACGTGATGCCATACACCACATTCAGGAAGCTTGGCATGGGCCCTGGAGATTTAACGCCAACGAGCATAGTTCTGAATGATTTTGCTAGGAATCCTTCAGATACCAAGGGTTGCGTGCACGTGGACTTGATGATTGGGTCTAAGACTTTTCTCACGACCTTCTTTGTCATTGAGGGTAAATGAGCTTACAGCATGCTGCTTGGACGGGACTAGATCCATGCAAACTGTTGCATCCTATCTACCATGCACCAACAACATGTTCATTGGGTAGATGATGATATAGAAGTGGTGCAAGCAGATGATTCAGTGAGCGTAGCTAACGTCGAGCCAGCTTTCTGGGAGTATCAAGGCATTGATTGCTTCTCAAGAAAGGACTGGGGTGAAGGTCCTGTTGAACCAGTCAGCAGTTATCAACAGCCGATTCAAGCAGTCGGCTCTTATAGCAAATTTTAATGGATAATCCAGTTGGTGGAACTGATGGGAAGTTAGGGCGTGGATTCATGTCGGCTGACAAATTGGAAGAAATGGACATTGGAGATGGTGATAAGCCAAGGCCGACATTTATCAGTGCTAACTTGGATTCAAGTTTCAGAGAACGATTAATCAAGCTATTAAAGGAATATAAAGATTGCTTCACTTGGGATTATTCGGAGATGCCTAGTTTGGATCGTTCCATTGTTGAGCATCGGTTGCCAATTAAGCCTGGTTTTAAACCTTATAAGCAACCTCCTCGAAAAATCTATAAGGATGAAGTATTGGCCGATGTGAAAAAGGAAGTTGAAAGATTGATCGATGCAAATTTCATTCGTCCATGCAGATATGCGGAGTGGATCTCAAACATCGTCCCTGTCTACAAGAAAAATGGGAAGATGAGGGTTTGCATAGACTTTAGAGACCTAAACAGAGCTACTCCCATGGATGGATGCCCAATGCCTGTTGCTGATTTATTGGTTGATGCTGTTGCTGGACATAAAGTTATCAGTTTTATGGATGGTAATGCAGGGTACAATCCAATTTTTATGGCAATAGAAGATATATCGAAGACAGCCTTCAGATGTCCCGGACATATAGGCCTTTTTGAGTGGATTGTCATGACATTTGGGTTGAAAAATGCCGGTGCAACTTATCAAAGAGCCATGAATTATATTTTTCATGAGTTGATCGGCAAAATTGTTGAGATATACATTGATGACGTCGTGATCAAATCTTTGGATCATGAGTCACATTTGAGGGACGTAAAGAGAACTCTAGAGTGCACCCGAAAGCATGGGTTGAAGATGAATCCAAATAAGTGTGCCTTTGGAGTTTCAGCTGGAGAATTCATGAGATTTTTGGTGCATGAAGTAGGAATAGAAGTTGGTAAGAAAAGCATGAAAGCTATCGATGAAGTTGTTCCTCCAACCAATCTCAAGGAGTTGCAATCACTGCTTGGCAAGATCAATTTTGTGAGGAGATTCATTTCAAATTTGTCACAAAAGGTTTTGCCTTTCTCTTCGTTGCTGAGGATCAAGAAAGATCAGAAGTTTGTATGGGGTGACGAACAACAAAAGGCTTTCGATGAGATCAAGCAATACATGAAGGAACCACCAGTGTTGGTGCCTCCACAGTTGAACAAGCCTTTCAAGTTGTACGTGGCGGACGATACCCAAACTATTGGATCGGCCCTTATACAAGAATTTGAAGGAAAGGAACGGATAGTAGCATACCTTAGCTGAAAATTGCTTGATCCTGAGACCAGATATTCGGCTGTGGAGAAGCTTTGCCTGTGTGTTTATTACTCGTGTACAAAGTTTCGACACTACTTGTTGAATGCCGAATGCATTGTATATTCAAAGTTTGATGTAATTAAACACATGTTATCTATGCCAATTTTGAACGGAAGGATTGGCAAGTGGATTTTGGCTATATTTGAGTTTCAGCTGAAGTTTGAATCGGCAAAAGCTATTAAAGGTCAGATTATTGCTGATTTCATTACTGAACATCGTGATCCATCAATTGATTAGCTTGAAATTACTCCGTGGGCTTTATTCTTTGATGGATCCTCATGTGGTAAAGGTGGTGGAGTAGGAATTTTACTAATTTCACCTAGGGGTGACATGTTTGAGTTTGCTATTCCTATTCAACCTACTGTCACCAATAATCAAGCTGAATATGAGGCACTGCTTAGAGGGCTTCAATATTTAAAAGAAGCAAAGGCTATTTCAGTTGAAATTTATGGATATTCAGAGCTGGTTATAAAACAATTGAATGGACAATATCAATGTAGAAGTGATATCCTGATGAGTTATTATGAAGAATGCAAGGAAATCCTGAAAAGTTTTCAGTTAGTAATTCTACAACATATTCCTAGATAACACAATGAAGAGGCAAACAGGTTGGCTCAAAGTGCTTCAGGTTATAGAGAAAACCAAGAAGCGTTTGCCATGGAGGTGTGTGCTTTCGGGAGTGATGTAGCAGAGGATGATTGGAGAAAAGAGATTGTTGATTATCTGGAGAATCCATCCCGAAAGGTTTCTAGGAAGCTCAGGTATAAAGCTATAAAATTTGTTCTTATTGATGGACGTTTGTTTTACAAATCATTAGATGGGGTGTTGCTGCAATGCACGGGTCCGGGAAGAAGCAAAGAAAATGATGAGTGAAGTGCACGATGGGCTATGTGGAGCGCATCAATCGGCTTATCGAATGAAATGGGTTATTAGGCACACTGGATGTTTTTGGCCGACGATGCTGGAAGATTGCTTTGAGTATTACAAAGGATGTCAAGATTGTCAAAAGTTTGGGAACATTCAAAGGGTCCCAGCGTCAGCTCTGAATCCTATCATCAAGCCATGATCATTCAGAGGATGGGGTATAGATTTGATTGGCCAGATAAATCCTCCATCTAGCAAGGGGCATAAATTTGTGCTTTTGGCAACAGATTATTTCTCCAAATGGGTTGAGGCAATTCCATTGAAGAAAGTAACATTAGAAAACATGGTTGATTTGTCAAAGAACACATCATCTACAGATTTGGGATTCCTCAAACAATTACGACTGATCAAGGAGCTCAATTTGTGTCTTTAGAGTTCAGAGAGTTTGCTGAAAGCATGGGGATCAAATTATTGAATTCTTCTCCTTATTATGCCCAAGCTAATGGTCAAGCAAAGGCTTCTAATAAGATCATGATCAAGCTTATACAAAAGAAAATTGATCCGAAGCCAAAGAGGTGGCATTCGGTACTCACTGAGGCTTTGTGGGCTTACCGAATGGCTCCTCATGGAGCTACAAAGACATCTCCTTATGAGTTGGTTTATGGGCATCATGCTGTTTTGCCCTGGGAAATACAATCAGATTCAAGAAGGGTGGTTTTGCAAAAGGATTTAAGCTCCAAAGATTACAGTGGCTTAATGATGGACGAGTTAGAGGATTTGCATATGATTTGTCTTGAAGCCCTGGAAAATACTGAAAAGAACAAGATGCGAGGTGCTAAATATTACAACAAGAAAGTAAAGATTAAGCAATTTGCAGAAGGAGATTTGGTCTGGAAAGCGTTACTGCCGATCGGGACTAAATACAGTACGTTCGGCAAATGGTCCCCGAATTGGGAGGGTCCTTTTCGGGTAGTCAGATGTGCGCCTGGTATTGCTTACATATTGAAAACTTTACTAGGAGAAGAATTTACTGCTGCTATAAATGGGAGATATTTGAAGAAATATTATCCTAGTATTGAAGTTGATCGTTGATTACAAGCACCAGGATTACAGGCATCTGATACACAAAAACAGCCGGCGTTCGGGAAAGAAGTCGCCATTAGAACAAAAAATCCTAACAGGAGATGGCCAATACTGGAATGTATTGCCCTTAGCACAAAAATACTTCACATTACAGGTGTTTCTTGTAGGCTTTTATTTGACAATCCAGCTACCTAAGATTGCAAGGGGGTGGGAAGCAGAAGGCCTGGAGGAAGAAGCGAAAGTATGCTTCATTCCTTTGATTCCTTGTTTTTCCTCTTCAGTTCTTCCCTCTTCAACTGTTCTAGGACCACCGTAACAGCAACCTGGAAGCTTCGGGGGTTGCCATGACTTGCGGCATCCATTAGGTCGTCCCGGGAAGCACTGCAAGTTCTTTGTACTCGTCGAGACATCTAGGAAAGGGGAACAATTGTTGGATGTGAAGATCTAGGCTTAAACATGGGAGTTAAATAAAGATGAAGATCTTACCCCCTACCAACGCTTCCAAGCTCATGCGGCGTTCGCGTTCGGCATTGCAGCGGGCGGTGATGTCTCACAAGTTATGCTCTAGATGCTGAATACGGCGGCGCAGTTGATGGTTTGCCTTCTATTCCGGCGTGGCATTCTCTTCTTTAGAGGAGGAATCGGAGAGGATGTACTCGGGAACCTCTTCAGCTCCAAAGATTTCTTCAGGAAGCAAGTCAAGACTGCAAAAAGCAGAAAGGGGTAAACCATGAGATTGCAAACGGGAGCAAGAAACAGATTGATAGAAGACTCACTCTCGAATGGCACGCTTCTTTGGTGTTGTACTGCCCTCCTTGATGGGTTGCTTTCCTTTATCCGCCATAGCCTCGGGGTTTTCTCCTCTGGAGCAAGAAGAGAAGATGTGAGGTGATGGAAGTGTATGCGAGTGGATTTGCAGGGCACCCAGGGGCTATTTTATTGACTGTGAGAGCGCATTGGGAGTGATGACTGGTTGGCGTCCGTTATTGGAATACCAAACGGTAGGGTTTTCTTCCCGAATGCGAAGGGTTTTCATTGAACAGTGTTTATGGTTCCCGAATTGAAGATTTTCTGCGGATTTGGTGCCAAGGGGCAGGAGTTTTTGCGTGTTCGGCTAAGATAAAGTTCCCGAATTCGTTTAAAAACAGTAAAGTTCGCATCCACAAGCAGAAGGGAATCATCACAATACAAGCACAGAAGTTGAAATTCTTTATTTATTGCCGAAAACCAAGCATCCCTAGTACAAACTAATCAAAAAGCATATTTAGCACAGACTAGGGATGGATGGTATCGGCAATGGCGTCGCCATGGCCATCGAGGCGCTCCAGGATGACCTCGATCTCGTCGACGTCCTCTGGTGCGCCGCCCTGGAAGCCGCGCGGCTGAGTGGAGTAGTCGACGCCGGTGTGCGTCGCCATGGCGGCCAAGCCCAGGGTGGTGCCCAGACAGACGCCGTGGAGGGCCACATCATCGACACGGTATTCCACCGCGGCGAGACGGTCCGCTGGCGTGTCCCCGCGGGCGTTCACCTTGTCCGCCAGTTGCTTCACCAGCATTTTTAGCTGATCAAGTTCGGCGTCACGGGCTGCAATGTTGCAAAGAGATGGTGGTTAGTTCGAAGTTGAGCTGGATTAAATCAATCAAGAAATTTACCATCAATGGTCTCCAGCAGCTGTTTGCGCTGATGCTCCCATTCGAGCTCGGCGATGCTAGCTTTCTTGGAAACTTCTCCCAGCTCACGCCGGGTTTCGTCACGCTCTGCCTTGAAGTGGAGGGCGTCGCGCTCGCCGTAGCGTGAAGGGGAGTAGTTGTACAACTCCGAGGAGTCGTCCGGCAGGGCTGGATTCGCAGCCGGTGCAGGGGCCGGATTCCAATGGATGAGTCTGAAACAAAAGGGGATCGTTGGAACAAAAAAATCTGGAAGAAATCTAAGGTGGGGATCGAAAAAAGTAATACCGAATGGACCTTAAGGGGATGAGATTTACCTAAACAACTTGATTTTGGTCCGCCATTGAAGATTTGAGCTTGGAGATTGATGACCTAGGGTTTGGATCTGAGCGGAGACTCCAACAAATTGCAAGAGGAAAGAATGGGTGTTAAACAGATTTAGCTCAAAGACGTTGGGCATTTATGGTCAATTCCGGAATAAAATCATTTTTATCCCGTAATTGAAGGGGCATATGTTAACACCAAAAATTGGTACAGGAAAGGGGCTGACTTGTGGGCCGAGTTTGGTGACGAAATACCATTCGGCTAGAAAAATCTCCTCAGAGGATTCGACAAAGGATGCTTGCGGTCGACAATACGCTGTCATTCGGCAAAGGGACTGTTTGCGCTTTTAAGGAAGTTTTCGGGAATGCGTGGTGACGTGACCCGATATAAAGAAGGAACGAGTTTATGGTGTATACGAGATGGACATTGGCGTCGAAGCATTAATTTAGCCATTAAATGTTGTGAAGGACCGATTAGGCGACCAGAGAGGGGGGGGGGTCAATGGGAGCCGATAAAAATTCTTCTCGAGGGAGATTGAAACTCCGACAAGACGAACTAGCTCGGTCGGACCCCCGAAATCACACGCTCCGCATTTTTACCTTCCGTTTGCCAAAACCACGTAGCCACTGGAGTGCTACTGGTCCTAGGAACAAACACTACTAGAAACCACAACACACACGCAGCAACGACAGCGGAAACAACTCGAAAGCCGGCTAACCAGAGGGGGTGGTTAGACCGGGTATAGTGGGCGGTTAGACCGCCTCCACTAGTAACCAAGAAATCCTCCGAAACACCTCTTCTGAGCACAAAAACGCACCACGATTTCACCAACGAAGATCTCTGGTCAAGGCCATGCTAGCTACCAGAAAATCTTGGCGAAAACCAAAACTCCACCCAGGGGCCTAGGGGCAGTTAGACCGGCTACCAGGGGCGGTCTAACCTCCTGTACCCAGCAACGAACTCCAACCAAGAACACCTTCCAAACGACACGAGAATGACCCGAAAATTCACCCAGACGCTCCTCTGATCAAGGCGAACAAACTCACAGAGGAAAATCCGGCGAAACAAAACTTCGACCTGGAAACACCCAGGGCGGTTAGACCGCCCCCAAGGCGGTTAGGAGCGCCCCTTCCGGAAAACGAACCCGCGGGTCAAACCTCAACTTCATCGCGCACGATCTCCCGAATCACTCCACACATTGCAGCAAAACTTCGGGAATAGCTGGGTTACCTCCTGGGCAACCTCTACCTCAAAGGAATCGACCCGAAACGCTCACAATCAAGAGGAATCGAAGAAATCGCTTCTCTGGGTCAAGAACTCGCCCAACTCGAAAAACCACCAAATCGAGTCCGATTCAAAGGAGATTTGGGGGCAAAGTCACCAGCCAAAGAGGCACAAGAACCTCATACGTGACACCCGCCAAAAACCCCAAGAAATCATCCTCAAAACACCGCCAACAAAGAGCTCCGAAAATCACCACAAAAGAGACGGGAAAACCACCTTGAGGAACAACGCCAAACCATCTATACATGCCATGAAAGGTTCGTACAAGGTCTAGCTTGCCACCAAAACATCCACCCCTCTCTCTAGATCTCACATGAAGCTCTCAAGCTAGTCCTAGGAAAAACTAGGGAAAATGGAGAACGAAAATGGAAAAACAAATGAGCTAGGGTTCCAAGAGTTAGCTGCCATCCACCCATTCAATGAGTATATATGGAGGCACCAAAAAGACTAAACTACCCTTCACTAATAACTAGGGATACATGCCCCTTGAGGGCGCATTTGGAAATCTTCGGAATATCTTCATCGGACGGATGCCCGGCGACCACAACCTGCTTAGCCTCGACGCAAGCCTTGCGATCCCGACGCGTGTCCTCCGCTTCGAAGCATCTCGGCGCCAGCGGCTGTGACGCCCCAGGTTTTTAATTAACAATTATAGCCGGTCAAATGGTCGACCGTGGTCAAACCTAGGTCAACCTGGGTCCTCACCTCGGAAAACTCACTAACCCACCCTAGTGACCCTAAATGAATAGTAAACACACTTGTGGGGCCAACCCATGGTCAAAGGTTGGGTCAAACCCCTTGCCACCCCAGTGTCCACATGTGTCTGCCGGAACTTTTGCCGCGTTCTCCAAAATTCACCTAAACACTTCAAATTCTACCTTTATGAAAGTTGTAGATCTTGATGAGGGACACAACTTTCATGTAGATTGGCATTTCAAATTTTGAGGGGAAAAACTTGAAAAATCAAGTGCAAGGCAGAACACACAGTTTGCCAAAACAGGCTGACATTCAAAGTTGGCATTCAAATATTTTCAAATCTAGGCAGAAAAACCCTATATAGCCTTTGTAGAAAATATTGTTGGTAGCTAGATCTACAACTTTGGTATTCATCACTTGGTCGACTTTTATACAAATTTTTGGAGCAATTGCATTTCGAAGGCAGCACCAGTGAAACAGTTGGGGCCAGAGCGTGTCGCGCCGCGACGTCGCGCGCGCCCGTGCGCGCGCCCGTCGCCGGCCGCCGGCCCCGCATCCGCGCTCGCGCCTCCCGAGGCCGTGCCCGACCCAAGGCGCTCCACCCCGTGATCCCCGCACCCCGATGCGCCCCGTCCCGAGGCACCCCGGCGTCGGCGCCGCGCGTACGCGCGAGCCCCGAGCGCCGTAGCACGGCCGGGAGCATCTAGCGCCATCACCCGGCGTCACCCGGTGCTCACGCTCCTATTTAAGCTCCCCCCGTTCCCCGCCGCACGCAACCCCGAGCCGCCACCGCGCCATTGCCGCCGCCGCTTTCTTCGCTGGCCGGAGCTCGCCGCCGGTGCTCACCGCCGAGCCGACCACCCTAGTCGCTTTCCTAGGTCCTAGTGAAGCTCACACGACCAGCTTGTTCACCGACCCCCATCGCCCCTAGCCGTGTTTCCCCGAGCCGCCGCGGCCCCGCCGCCGCCGGCGGCCGGCCACCTCTCTGCCTCCACTCCGGTCCCCAACCACTCTTAGGTGAGCATGTGGTCCCCCACGGCCGCTTGCCGGCCGGGATCGCCGCCGGCTCGCCGGAATGGCAGTGCCTGCGCCGCCGGCCTAGCCAAGGGCCCGATTGCAAGGATCTAAATCTATGTAGGGTGTTTTGTGCTAAATGCAGGGCTTAGTTGTAAGGATCCTTATCTAGTTTTTCTTGCAGTTAGGTCCAGAGCCTTAGAAAAATCCTAGAAATTCACAGAAAAATCAGAAAAATCCCAAACCAATTTTGTAGGGTTCAGGATGATAAATCCCACCTCTTTTGTTATATACTCGTGGCTAGATTTTAAATGGTTTTAGCAGGAAACTACAAATGTGTTAAACCTAGATCTGTCATAACTTGAAAACCATAAGTCCTCTGTAGTCCAATTTTGGATATGTTGTGTGTTAGGATATGACTAGATGTTGTGCCAAAAATTGCACAAAGTTATGCAGTAGGTCTTGCTAGATAAATTCTTTTCCATTCCTGCAGTAACTGCTTAGATGATTTTTCCTATTAAATATATTTATGTTCTTGAGCTCAACTTGTGCACACTGTCTTGTAATGCCAAAATGCACATCTTGTGAATTAATCATGAATTTTGGATTGACAGAAATAATTATTCTTGATTTATGCATGTGTTCCTTTGTAAATTAATAAACCAAGTTCGGTAGAGATTCCATGTGAACATCTTTGGTTCTTTAGACTTGTTTAGGACCAGAGAGCTTGCACAAGAAAGTTTGGAGCAAATTGATGCTTATTTATTTTTGTATGCATTTACTTTGAATCACTAGCTAGCTTTGTTATTTTCCATAATATTTAATTTCCTAGCATCCAACACTTACATGTGGGTCCAATGGACCAGGATAGGTGCTAATATGCATTTGAAACACTTCTTGAATTTTTGGTAATTTAATTGTTTAATAAAAAGCTTAAAAGCCCTTTTAATATTAAAGGGAAATTAAATAAAGAAAAATTCCTAATTAATTCTTTTTCCTTTTTGAAAAGTATTATTTAATATAATTAAAAGATAATTAATTATCATCACTGATAAGAAATTAATTCATAAATAAAAATATTAATTACACCTTTGTTGGTGAAGATAAAAGGAAATGAAGCTTTCACATGAAATGATAACCTTAATAAAAACCTTTATTCAAATGTGGAATAAAAGAGTAACCCATGTACAACCAATAACCTTCCTAAAAGAGAAACATTAGATGAATGCTTGTTAAGGTGAATATGACCAACCTAGAGTTGGATAAGACAACGAACTATCACATCACCTGAATTGCATTGCATTCCGTGTAGATCTTCTGGACGGAGATTAATCCCTTGTCCCGGAAACCGAGGAGGGAGGAGCGGTAGCGTCGCTGCAGTACGTGGAAGTACTCGACACCGAGGGTGCCCAAGCTAACCTAGCTGACGAAGGCAAGCTCCGGTGCATCTAACCCAGTTTTAAAGTTCTTTATTCAATTATCTATGAATGATTGTGCATTTACGTTCAGGAGTTGAATGAAACCCTAGATGCATGATCCATAGGTACCCTTTTGTCCCTACTAGTATGATAGGTCGATAGCTGCTAAGCTATAGGACCGTTACAAGTCGGGTGATGACCTCACTCGCGAGAATAGGTTCCTAGATAGGAATCACAATTTATCCTTAAATGGATTGCTCACGTGGTAAGAGCATGGGATCTGGGCTCCGGTCCAGTGGTTATGTGGGTTAAGTTTTTGAACGTACTAAGCACATGCCGGTTATGGGGCCGGTAAGCCTAGTACCTTAATGAGGCGGCGAGGGATCCTACTATTACTACTCTTGGGATTCGCTCTCACGGCTAGCTACCGGTGGTGTATGGTGACTCCGGGTATCTCGCGGGGTATGCTGGATAGCCTGCACCAAAGACTGTAAGATTCGATCCCGACCCGAGGATTTTTGGGGACAGCCTGGGAAAGTTGTTCTCGCGGGGACAACCTACCGTGTGTTTGGGTCTACCTTGCAAGGTTTAAACCAATCGATTGTCGGCCTCTCACCGTTATCCGAGACTACTTACTCCACTAGTCATGAGATCCCTAATGATGGAAGTTGATGAATATTATGTTTGATTAATTGTATTGTACAACTTTGTTTGTACTAGTTGGCTAATGTAGTAAAGATTAAACCCACTAGAACTCGTGCTAAAATCTTGAAAATAAGGACATACTCTTTGTTACTTTTTAGCAAAAGCAACCCAGTAGCCAAGAAGCCTTTCATGGTCTAGAATTGGTGAAGTAGTTATCACCGACGGGTAAGTCTTGCTGAGTATTAGTATACTCAGCCTTGCTATAATGTGTTGATCCAGGTAATGCCTTCAGTGATGTGTGGCCCGGAGAGATCCCGCTCGGTAGGGAGCCTGGAGTGGGTGGAGGACGACTACTGAAAGCATCATGGATGGCCTCCCGTGGTGTCTTCGCATCCGTTAGTTTATTTCCGCTGCTTTCGAAAACTCTGAACTATTTCGTCATGACAAAAACTATGGTTTGTAATAATTAAACCCCCTTCGGGGTACGAATTTGGATATTAATGTTGTTGTATCTCTGGACTCGCCTTCGAGTGAGTTTTAATGCATATATTCGATCCTTGTTTCTTTTCTAGTGATTTACCGGGCGTTAACCCGGCAACTAATGACAGGATGATACTTTATTATTGCTTAATGACCAAAGTGGATCGGTCTTAGGCGATAGTACGGTATTTTTCTGGGCGGGTTGTCACAGTTGGCATCAGAGCTTATATGCACCAGAGATTAATTAATTAAACCTTAATCAAATGGTTTTTGAATAAAATATGCCAAGATTATCGGATTTTCCAAACTACGTTGGTCCGCTAATGGTAAACTAGACCGAGAGGCCCTAGAGGGAATTTTGGGTTCTTTCAGGTGGCTTAATTAACTTATGGTTTATTTTGCTAACTTCCAGCACATTACTTCATGTCAGACTTATTTTCTCGCACAACCAAACTAGGAGCCACGTGTTTGATACGTGTGCTGTTCCGCATCACGAGAATTGCGAGGGTTGATGGAGTGATCCATTCCACGGATCCCATCTTCGCGTCTGTTTATGAGTTGTGTGTCGCCACGTGTCTCGTACGTGTGCATTCCGCATGTCGCCCATGCGAGGCAAGGATGCACTCCATTCAAACGGAGGGTGTCTGAGGTTGGACGCTGTCCATGCAGCGGCTTAACGCATGGATACCGTTTCTATAGTGAACGGTAATGAATGTGGACGCTTTCGTGACGTGCTGGCACGAAAGGTTCGTCTTACGCAGTACATAACGAGCGCTTCGTTAGTTGTTAAGCGAGTACCGTATAGCTCTCGACTAGATATTATAGGGAGAGACGAATAAAAGCCTTGCCACCGGCACTAACTTCGATTGTTGGCTTGATTGCCATGTGAGGTCGAATAGGACGTCTTGCATGCATATTAAAAATTGAAACAACTAAAATGGACCCAAAAATCGAATTTCCATATGTTCTCTAAGGAAGTTTATGCTAGTGTGTGCTTTTTATAAATTAGAGTACCTTTCATACCTAGCCGTCATGCTGCCGAAATTTTGTGAAAACGTTGTTTATCATGTGCTAGGTTTAATTAAACCAAATTGCTAAAACAAATGCTCCTTAACTAGCTATCTAGTAATAGCAAGTCTCAATCCTAGTTCTTTTTGGGTTGGTTACACTTTCCTAGGCAAATCCAGGTTCAGGACCGTTCATCTTGTTTCCTTGATCGATGCTCAACCTTAAAAGTTTAATTAAAAGCATTAAAGGTTTAATTCAAAACTTGGGAAATTTTGAGGTTTCTGGATTTTTGGTTATGAATTTTTATTCACAGCTGCCAGAACTTCACCATTTGACATGCCGTTCTTTTTGAGATCTGACATGAGTTACATTTGTGTACAGATGGATTTCCCCGTGTTCCACTTTGTTCGACGGCGACGGTACGATCCGTACCAACGGGTTGCGGTGGGAGGGTTTTCCGCGCCGGCGTAGGAAGCACTCGGTCGCGCGGGGCTACCTCACCCCACCGACTTACGAGGTGAAGGAGTATGAGCGCTTTGGCGTTCCCCGGCCGCGAGTGATCGTTGCGTTCGCCACACCCGGACCACGCCGACTAGTTTGACTTGAGCTTTGTCTGCGGGGATTTATCACTCACGAGTCCGTCGAGTCGGCCGCCCTCGGAGTGTTGACGGACACGTGACCACAACCCCCACCGTGGTAGCTCTTTCTCCGTTTGGATTGTTTCTGCCGTGAGTCCTCACGACCCAGCATGGTTGGACCGTATGGACCACCTACGGGAGCTTCTGACCCTAGCAGAGCCGTTGGATGTTACTCAGACGCTGGCCCGTTGTCTGAACGTGGTCTTCACACTTCAGGGGCTGCGTTATAACACCGCAGCGATTATTGCACAGCGCTTGGAGGCGTCTAGGCGCGATTGGGAGTAGCTTTCAGCAGCACACCAGCAGCTGAACTTCACGCTTACTCAGGTGCAGCAGGAGAATGACAGGTTGCGTGCTAGGAGGTTCCAGTTGGAGCTTGAGAGAGGCGACCGCCTACAGAGGATCGTAGATCTAGAGGAGGAGAACCATGCACTAGAGGAGGATGCCGATGCGCACGAGATTGAGAGGCTGACGTTACTACAGAACATTGCGGATATGCAGCAGCAGGTGCAGGAGGCCGAGGTACAGGTGGCAGCCTTGCAGGCTATAGTGGCCTTACAGCCACTGCCCCCAGTACAAGCACACCCAGAGGAGCAGCAGGCTTTGTCCGGTCTGGATCAGACGAGCCAGGCAGGGCCACCGCTACCGACTCCCCCAGCTTCACCTTCGTACAATGGTGCTTCAGTGGGCAACTAGGTTGCCGACAGCAGGGGTTAGGAGGATGTCGGGCCTATCGAGTTATTTGGAGGTGTTTAGAGTAGTGGCTTGACAGCACGTCTCCGTGCCAAGCACTGCTTGTATCGTGTCATGTCATGTTGTTTCAAATTCGAGTTGTAATGTCTTTGAACCTTGTTCTATTGTGTTGTAATAAAGAATGCTTGAGCTTCTATGCTTTAAGTAAATTTCGTTGTCATTCAAATTCGAAATTTTCTTGCGTTTGAATACCAGATCCTTGGATAGACCGTTGCAAATGACCGCGCTTGTCAATCTTGCATTTCTCACCTAAGAACGTTGGTAAACCAAAGCATTTTTAGGGACATCACTCGTTGCCAGCGAATAAGTGCTCGTTTGTATACCACCTTCGTTGGTATCCGAAATGACGATGATCGTTCGAGGGTATTTATGAGCCGTGCAATTGAGTAATCGCCGTCCTAACCGTGTTGAGAAGAATGATTCTATGAATCTTGGTGGCTATAGAATATTGTTGATTGTTGTTGTCCTCATTGTTTAAGTGCTAATGAGATGTGATTATGCATGATCGTGCTTGTCATCATTTGGAGTAAGCTTTTGGTTATCTCACTAATAAAGCTCACTTTTCAGATGGTGGGAACCACGCGCAGCTCTCCCAACGGTTTCGGAGAAAGTGTAGTGGTGACTTGCCACCACCCCCGCCCATGACACCGACGGAGGCTTTCATGGCCACCCAAATCGAGGTCTTTGTTGACGTGAAAAGTGCACTCAACGCCAATCACACAGCAAGCCGAACAAAGCTGGCTTCACACGCGCAGAGAGCAAAAGACGTGCCAGTCAATTTTTCCTGAAAATTAACAAAAGATAAAGCAGTTAGATGTCAAAGCTTGGAACTTGCCGGGTGGTACCAGACAGTTCCATATTTACGGCTAAGAAGCCAAATAAGATGACACATAGCTATAGAAAGCTATCTGCCAACGAACTATAACCATTCGGGAACTCGCAAAGGGGAAAAAGTAACACTGCCGAATGGATGACGTAAGCATGACAGCGATCAGTCTTTGTTTGAACAAGGATGCATGCGCACGAGGCCACGACCGATCCCCATGAAGATTAGCATTAAATAAATAAATAAAGTAAACCACGGACATGATCATGTATTAAACAAGTATGCATAGATCCAAAGCACTAGTCTACCGCATGTCTAGTTACTTTAAAACCCGTCGGGTACGATATCAAACAAATCTATCTACCGCATGATACAACTTGCATGAAAAACCGTACCACTTTCCACAAGTAGATCTATCCACCGCATGATACAATCTAGATATGGAAAGCTAAAAGCATACATCATTTAAAGCATGAATAACGCACGTGTTCTACTCGTGAAGAAACATAACCGAATACGGGCCGAACGACCAATTCGGGGTCCATGAAGAAGGAACAAACATTACCACGTGAATAAATCTATCGGATTGATTTGGGAATCTAATCCACGGATGATTAGCTCCAAAGCAACCCAAAAACCTCGCATCTACCGCATGATACCGGCTCTTTCAAGATTTATACAAACATTAGCAAGCTTGAACCCGCAACACGTAACAACCTAGATCGATTCGGTTTCGGCTATCGGAAAGCACAAGATCCACGTGTTAAAACATGAAACCTACTCGAACAAGGATCATAAAAGAGGCGAGCCGATCCAAACCCATCTAGATTGGGCAAAGGTGTGTTACATGAATTAAAACATAAAGTAAAACTCAAGATAACACGGGGTAACTTAATGAATCTATTGAATCTTGCCAAAATCCAATAGAGCCGATAACTAGCTTCAAGCTAGATCTTAGCCTACCGCATGACTCATGATCTAACAAGAAACCCTCTTGAACCAAGCTTGAATCTACCGCATGACACGAAGCATGGTAACAAGACTACTTGCATCAGATCTAAATCCACCGCATGATACTAGACATGATACAAGGTTGCCGGTACTCACGGAGGTCGACGGATCGATTAGCCCTCTCGAAGAACTCGACGACACGACAAGGGACTCTAGGGTTTGGCGTAAGGCCGGTGTGTATTGAAGAATGATTGTCTGTTACATACATTCAGGGGTCATATTTATACCCTGTTGAATACAACGCGAATGGATTCGTTGCCTAACTTATCTCTAAGCTCGATCGCCTATCCATCCATTCGTCTCCCCGATTGAGCCACGTCACCGTCCAATCCCGCAAAATCGGCTCTCTCGTTCCTTTGCCGAACCGGAGCAGATAGCCGACCGCAGATCTCTTTGCCGAATATCTCTGAAAATATCCTTTCTTCCACCAGACGGACTCTTTATCGAACCGGACCTACAAGTCAGACTCCTTACCAAATTTTGGTGTTAACACATGCCCCTTCAATTGTGGGATAAAAGTAATTTTGTTCGACAATTGACTCCAGCCACGAATACTTCAAATCAAATCTCGTCAACACCGTTCTTCGCAATCCGCCGGAATCTTCATCCGGATCCAACCCTAGATCCCCTTGTTCCGAGCTCAAAACTCCAATGGCAGCTCAAGATGCTCGGGTAAATTCATCCCTCGTAAGCCTCGTTCGGCATTTAGGTTTTCAATTTTACCCGAGATTTCCTTTTCCGCTTCTCTTCCGGGAGCCCTCTCGAGCTTTTGATTCGTACCGAGACCAATTCGAGGTCTTATTATCTTGGTCCCGTGGGGAACTGCGATCCTTGAGATTTCATCGCGGCCGAATCTCGGAGAATCCCCTTCAAAGCGGCCTCTGTCTCCACCGCCTCAATGGCAAGATGCTTTCAAGAACTGGCCTTTACCTCCAATTGCAGGCTGGAAAACTTGGTATCGGAGGATTCTTGCAGACAAGAGTGGATTAACAAACCTGGATACCCTCCATACCGCCCAGTGCCGGGAGTTATCCGTGGCTGAGACCCCAAAGAACGAAGACCTCCTGATAGCCGCCTACCACTTTTGGTCAAATGGCGTCAACGCCTTCCTTTTTGGGCATGGCCCAATGTCTCCAACTTTGGCCGATGTATATATGATCACCGGCCTTGACATCACAGGGTCTGTTCAACCTTGGAACTTCAAAAATTCCTCACGGCAAACGGGGGTGAAGCCGGGGAAACGGATACAAGAATTACATCTTGAAACACATGAAAGACAACCCCCCGGGCGCCGTTGAATACGGGGCGTTTCGAATATGTGGCTGTGCATATTTGTCTTCGTGGTAAAGCCAACGAGCCTACCCCGAACCATATTGCAATGGCGTCTCATCCGGCCGGTGGTAACCGTTTCCCCCACGGGAAAATTCTTCTTGGGCGGCGTATACCATATGCTTCACCGGAGGCGTCACCCGGATGTATACCGGCCAAAGGATAGCATGTGTCAACGGCCCTTGGTGGTTTGTTCAAATGTGGCTGCAGCTCCACATGCATCGGATCATCGGCGTCGATTTGAACTCTAGGTTCTTCCCCTTGTCCAATCACCCCGAAGGAGAGCCTCAAGCTACCGAGAGGATGCCGGAGTACGGCGAAGCGGCTTCAAGCTTGTTCTTGTTCGGCGGGACATCGGCCCGGCTCTTCGAGTTATTCTTCAAAGGTTTCCCCCAATCCTCTCTCGGCTTCCTTATCCGGGCAACGACACCTTGACCTTCCCTATTGAATTTTCCTTTGAGCCCGGCCATCAATATGGGAGATTCTTAGAGATTCTCAACATCATAATCCGCCCATGCATACCGCCGGCCGAGTTCAATGGAGGAAGGTGAATGTCGGCACTTATGAATACTATCGGCCTAATGTAATGGCCGGGCAAATTGGATGTGGACGGATGCCCCAAGGCTATTTCTGCATGAATTTCTGAAGCCTAGGGAGGAAATCAAAGAAAGTATGCACAGCAGCAGGGTCTTCCAATATGTGTGTAGCCCCACTATCTATACCTATCCTTTCATGCCCACAACCATAGCTCACCCCACCTTTAACTCCTGGTGGCAAGAATTCCACGATCACATCTTCAGTGAGCCTGTCCATGTGTTCTGTGCAGAGTTGGTGCCTGACTTCCTGCCAACCTCAGAGGTAATACAATGAACCTTTGGATCAGACATGTCCCCTTTATTCATGATTCTGACCTTCATCTTCTTGTCCACAGAACACGATGCTCGCCCTCGAGCCGGGGAAATTGCTTACAATGCGAAGGCCCAATTTCGAGATCGGGATTCAAATCCACAACTCGGCTCAACTAATGGCCGGGTATGCTACAACGGATCCCGGCCTTTCTAGCCTTGCTGCCGACGGGAGGCAAGGTCGCATCCGATTGCCCCTCCAAGTGCTAAGAGGAGAAGAAGCGTCAAGAAAGTGCTTGTTGAGGTAAAATCCTTTACCTTCTTGATTACAATATTACTCGTTCTTGATGAATCATATCATTGTGCATTTTCGGACCGAGCCCGGCGGCCTTCGAACCCAGACTCGCCAATGCCCCATCCTTCGGTATGACCTCTCTTGTTCTTTCTTAAGGATGAACAACGGCATTTACCCTTTCAATTTGACATTTGCGAAGAAACCATGGAAGAACATCTTGTAGATGTCCCGGTGGTTCAACAAGCAAGTCCACCCGGGTTGAATTACCCATCCCGGTGGAGATCTCATCTTCATCACCTTCTCGAAGCAATAAATTCTCCGAGATGAATCTCCCAATCCGGCCGGAGCCGCCAAGTCCTCCAAGAGCACAATCACCGTTGGTCATGCGGGAGACAACAATCCCAACGAAGGAGACCCTACTCCTCATCGGCCCGAAGCCCACGAGCTACCGGCGGTAGCGCATCAACACCCCCCGGCTCGGAAGCTTCGGCTCTACCCGGAGCACCTCCTTCCGTGATTGCCCTCGCTCAAGAAACCGGCCATGAGGTATCCATCCGCACTTAACTCTATTATCTCGGCGTTTAGCACCCTTAACTCGGCAATGCTTGCTTCTCGGGATCGAGGCCCCATCATCATCAAGCCTGCCATCGGAGAGCAATCCGACCGCCGAGGTGATGGGAAGAGTACACCCGGCCTGCGCGGATGAAGTATTATCAAAGCTTAAAGAAATTGTTGCTGGCTAGAAAAGGATGCTCAAGATCGGTTCAAAGATCTTGATCACTTCGAAGAGATGTTCGAATCCGTCGGCCAAGAACTTCCGAAGACATCGAGCTTCTCTATCATCCGTCTATGGCTTAGATACCCTTTATGCACCCATAAAGCATGCTTTGAGGAAATTGCGCTCCCGCCCGCTATTGAAAAGAGGAAAGCCGATGCTTGAACATGCCATGAACGGGGCACAATCCCAAGCGAGAGCCACAAGGATACATTGGCTAACCTGCGGGGCTTCTTATGATCCGAAAATTGCCGGGAAAGCTGCTCTAGAAGCGGGCGAGGAGCCCTGTCAGCGGAGATAGAGGCTGACAAAGAGAAAATAGCCGAGCTCCCTGGATTGATAGAAAAGACCCAAGCGGAAGCAAAATCGGCTATCACCAAGATAGAGCAATGCAATGCAGAACTCACCGACTTGTCTGGTACTCAAAAAGATTGCCAGGAGCTGCTGGACAATTTCCGTCTGACAACATCCAATGCTCATGGTGTGATTGCAAAACATCTAAACATTTGAATGCCCACATTGATGTATAACCGAATTGGTCGTTCTTGTAATATTTTCTTGCAATTTGTTTCCTTTCTTCTGCGTACCTTCAAATATAATGCTGAACGACCCATTCGGCAAAGAAACGCCAACTCCCGAATGGCACTTTGAATCTCTTTAGCCGAACCAATCAAGCGAACGCGGCTCGCCCTAGAACTCCAAGCGACCCGTCGGCGGGCTGGTCAAGGAAACCTTTCCACCTTCCGATTTTCTAGGGATATGCGCCACGATCCAAGGCCACGACTCGAAGCCACGATTCATCTTGCCAGGCCTATAAATGCAACCATAGGTGCCCCTAGTTCTCCACCAGGCCTTCTAGCTCTCGAATCTTTGCCAATCTTAGCCCTTCTGCAAACAGTGCACATCCCAAACCACAATGGTGCGCCGCCTCAACCGCCGCCGCGCCACCAACGAGGCCGAGGGGAGCAGCGCCAACGCGCGCCGGAGGCAATGATCGTCGATTCCTCCTCTTTGATTCTACTTTTGATCCTCTTCTTGCCTTGACGATCATTCCCTTTTTTCAGGTTGATTCAGTGGAATCCGCCTCCTGCGCCGGCCAATCAACCCCTCCCCGACGACTCCTCGGAGTCCGACGGCCACTCCCCCGTGCCATACGAGGAAGAAGACGCTCTCGCTTCGGGGGAGAAGCTCGAGGCGTCCCGGCATGAGCTGGAAGACGTTTCCAAGAAAGCGGGCATAGCCGAGGGCGGAATGGGAGAACCGGCGCGGACGGCATACCGCCGGAAGCCATCGATGGTACGGCTGCGAGATTAATTCTTGATCCAACCGGCTTTTGATGCTAATCTTTTTCTTCTTGCTTCTTGCGGCCCGCGACGGCGAGCTCAACCACCGAAGGCGCGGTAGAGTAGGCCGGCCGAGAAGGTGAACGCCCGCGGCGACACACCGGTGGAGCGCCTTGCCGCGGTGGAGCACCGCGTCGATGAGGTGGCCACCCATGGCGTTCGTCTGGGCACCACCTTGGGCATGGCTGCCATGGCGACGCACACGGACGTCGATTACTCCACCAGGCCGCGCGGCTTCGGGGCGGCGCGCCAGAGGACATTGAGGAGATCGAGCTCATCCTGGAGCGCCTTGATGGCCATGGCGACGCCATTGCCGAAATTACTCATCCCCAATCCGTGTTGAATAGGCTCTTCGACTAGATTGTACATAGGGATGTGTAAATATCGGCAATAAATGACGAACTTTTGCATTTCGTGCTTGTTTTGTGATGACTCCCTTTGCATTTTGCATCCGCGAATTTTGTTTTCTTTGAATGCATTCGGGAGCTATCTTGAGCCGAACGCGCGAGAACAACGCGCCCCTTAGCACAAAATCCACGAGAGGATCCCGATTCGGCAATCCATAAACACTCGTTCAAGAAAAAAACCCTTCGCACTTGGTAGAAAACCCCGCCGTTTGGTATTCCAACGGTGTGTACCGGCCGATCATCACTCCCAATGCGCCCCTTCGGTCAATAAAATAGCCCTCGCGGGGATGCTCGCAAATCCACTCGTGCACTCATCCATCATTTCTCATCTCCTCCCCTGTCTCTAGAGGAGAAAACCCCAACGCCATGGACAAGGGTAAGCAACCCCGGGGAGAGCGGCTCATCAAGGAAGCGTACGATTCGGAAGTGAGTTCTTTCGTGATCCGCTCTTCGTTCTCCCGCATGATCTCGCGCTTCATGTTTCCTTCTTGTCCTCTTCCGGCCTTGATTTGCTCCCCAGAAGAAATCATCGGGACCGAAGATGTGCCCGAGTACATCTCCTCCGATTCCTCCCTCGAAGCAGAGGATGCCACGCCTGAACAGAAGACCAACCATCAACTGCGCCGCCGCGTTCGGCATTTGGAGCACGGCCTCAGGGACATCACCGCCCGTTGCCAAGCCGAACGCGAGCGTCGTATGGCTCTGGAGGCACTAGTAGGGGGTAAATGTTTCGGACTCCTTCTTGATCTCGTGCTTGCACTTGGATTTCTTGCCCCTAACCTTGATTCCTCCGCCTCAGACGTCTCTGACAGGTACAACAACCTGAAGACGGCCTGGGATAGCTTGGTGGAGGCCGCCAACCATGGTCACCCCCATGCGTTCCAAGTTGCCGTCACGGTGGTCCTGGAACAACTGAAGAGGGAGCAGCCGAAGAAGTAAAGAAAAGATTGCATCATACTTTCGCTTCTTCCTCCACGCCTTCTGCTTCCCTCCTCCTTGAGGATCTGACCACCAGGGTTGTTAGATGTAAACCCGAGTTTCCTAGAGACCTTTCGGGATGGATCCTTCAAGTAATCGACGATTTCTTTCCTCCGGTCATCTTACGCAAGATCCGCCCCTAGTGCACACACTTCTGCAGCAAACGCTTCTTGACTCTCTTTGTAACCAGAGGCGCTTTGAGCGGCTTTGTTTGCTTCCTCGTTATGTTCTCTAGGAATGTGCTGTAGAGTTACCAATGGGAAGGTCTTCAAGATTTCCCTGCATTCTTCGTAGTAACTCCTCAGCGCTTCACTTTTGCACTCGTACTGGCCGTTCAATTGCTTAATCACCAACTACGAATCTCCATAGACTTCAGCTCGAAACGGCCCCAGCTTCTCTCAAATATTGAAGCCCTCGAAGTAATGCCTCGTACTCGGCCTGGTTATTTGTGACAGTGGGTTGTATGGGAATGGCAAATTCAAACATCTCACCTCTGGGCGAAATCAGTAGGATCCCTACTCCCCCACCTTTACCACACGATGATCCATCAAAAAACAAAGCCCAAGGGGTAATCTCAAGCAAATCAATTGACGGATCGCGATGTTCAGTTATGAAATCGGCAATGACCTGACCTTTGATGGCTTTTGCCGATTCGAACTTCAACTCAAACTCTGATAAAGCTAAAATCCACTTGCCAATCCTGCCGTTCAAAATTGGCATAGATAACATATGTTTTATCACATCAAGCTTGGAATATACGGTGCATTCGGCATTCAACAAGTAGTGCCGAAACTTTGTACACGAGTACTACACGCAAAGGCACGGTTTCTCCACGGCTCGAATACACGGTTTCAGGATCAAGTAGTTTTCGGCTAAAATAAGCTACTACCCGCTCCTTTCCTTCAAATTCTTGAATAAGGGCTGATCCAATGGTTTGGGTATCGGCCGCCACGTACAACTTGAAAGGCTTGTTTAGCTGAGGAGGAACCAACACCGGCGGCTCCTTCATGTACTGCTTGATCTCATCGAAAGCCTTTTGTTGTTCGTCGCCCCATGTGAACTTCGATCTTTCTTCGGTTTCGGCAATGGAGAGAATGGCAACACCTTCGTGATAAATTTGAAATGAATCTTCTCACGAAGTTGATCTTGCCGAGCGTGATTGCAACTCCTTGAGGTTAGTGGGAGGAACAACTTCATCAATGGCTTTCATGCTCTTCTTGCCAACTTCATTCCCCCTTCGTGGACCAAAAACCCCAAGAATTCTCCATTTGATACCCCAAAAGCGCACTTGTTTGGATTCATCTTCAAACCGTGTTTCCGGTGCACTCTAAGGTCTTCTTCACGTCTTCCAAATGGGTGTCATGACTTAGGGACTTGATCACCACGTCATCAATGTAGATCTCTACAATCTTGCCGATCAACTCATGAAAAATGTAATTCATGGCCCGTTGATAGGTTGCACCGGCATTTTTCAACCCAAATGTCATGACTATCCACTCGAACAGGCCTATATGACCAGGACATCTAAAGGTCGTCTTTGATATGTCTTCTATTGCCATGAAGATCTGATTGTACCCCGCATTACCATCCATGAAACTAATCACCTTGTGTCCAGCGGCAGCATCAATCAACAAATCGGCAATAGGCATCGGGTATCCATCCATCGGAGTAGCTCTGTTCAGGTCCCTGAAATCAATGCAAACCCTCATTTTTCCATTCTTCTTGTACACGGGGACGATGTTAGAAATCCACTCGCATATCCGCATGGCCGAACGAAGTTTGCATCAAGTAATCTTTCAACTTCCTTCTTCACATCGGCCGATACCTCATGCTTGTAGATTTTCCGGGGTGGTTGCTTATATGGTTTGAAACCGGGCTTGATTGGCAACCGATGCTCGACGATGGAACGATCCAATCCGGGCATCTCCGAATAATCCCGGGCGAAGCAATCCTTGTATTCTTTGAGAAGCTCAATTAAATTCCCCCGAAGTCCGGGCCGCAAATTTGCACCGATGAACGTCGGCCTTGGCTTATCACCTCTTCCAATGTCAACTTCTTCCAACTTATCGCCCGACATGAATCCTCGCCCTAACTTGCCATCAGTGCCATCTACGGGGTTCTCCATTAAAAATTGCTATAAGAGCCGACTGCTTGAATCGGCTGTTGATCACCGCCGACGGAGTTCAACGGGACCTTCTCCCCAGTCTTTCCATGAGAAACAATCGATGCCTTGGTATTCCCAGAAGGCCGGTTCCATGTTTGCCATGCTCACGGAGTCATCACGCTTGGACGACCTCGATCTCATCGTCCACCCCTTTGGATAAGCGTTGATGCATGGTGGATGGGACGCAACGGTTAGCATGAATCCGGCCCCGCCCAAGCGAGCGGGCCGTAGGCTCCTTTGCCTTCGATGACAAAGAAGGTGGTGAGTAGCGTCTTGGACCCGATCATCAAGTCCACGTGAGCGCATCCCTTGGTGTCCGAGGGGTTCCCGCGAAATCATTCAAGATGATGCTTGTAGGCGTCAAATCGCTCGGGCCCATGCCAAGCTTCCGAAGGTGGTGTACGGCATTACGTTGGCTGCCGCTCCACCGTCGACGAACATCTTGGTCAATGGCTTGCCATTGACGTATCCCCCTCAAGTACAGCGGCCTCATGTGACGGTTCTTGGCCGGCTTGTCGAAGATGGCCTGTTTGGCCAGCACCAGTTGTGCCATCATCCCCTCGGCTTGCTCATCGTCGAAGGAAGCTTCCTCCTGCATAACCTGGTTAGCAGGAGCCATGAACTCGTTCGGCAGAAAGTATACCATGCATGCTGGAGCCGAACGCTTCGATCCCTCCGGTTGGTCCTTGGGGCGCCACACCGCCCTCGTCCGGATCCCGGCACCGCCGGTTCACGGTTCCTCAAGCGGCCGGACCCGTCTCTTCTGACTCTTGCGTAGGCCGGGCGGGCACCACCGCCCCTTCGCCGGATGTAGTCATCCTCGTCCTCTTCTTGATCGGCCCACCCGAGATCGGCTTGGCACTTCCCGGGATGATCGATGACTTCAATTTTTTGGCGCCGATCCCCGTTAGGGTGCATCCTTCCAAGTCTCTCGTGGACGGATCGGCGATTGGCGTTTCTGCGCCCGTACTCAACATACCCGTCCTTGCATTCGGGACGGTTCTTCAACGTGGGCGCTTTAAACCCTCATTTCGGCGAGTGCACGAAGAAGGCGCATCCCCGGTGTGCGCGCGCTCGCTCGCGCGCGTGTCTTGCTCCCTGGTCCCTTCGCGCGCCTCTTCTTCGGCTCGCGCTGTTCCTCCTCGTAGCGTCGCTTCGGTAGCGTTCATTCTCTATCCGGCGCCGCCATTTGTTGAGGAGGATGCGCGATGTCACCCCGGGCTTGGCTGCGGATGATTCCCCAATCTCGATATGACTCTTAAGAATGCGGGGGCGTCACCTTGCACTTGTTCCGAGTCACTTGGCGCTCCGGGTCCCTTTGCTCCACCTTGTCTAGACCTGGTCGAGGTCAAGACCTTGACTTTTCCCTTCTCCTCGAGTTCGTTATCATATTGACGGAAAAGCCCACCATGTTCGAGGAAAGGGGTGGCCATCTAGCTTCATCTTGTTATCGAACTTGAGGTGACCCTCTTGGATGGCCTTACGGATCCTCATCCCGAAGACCCCCGCAATCATTGATGGAGTGTGAGTCCCTGTCATGGAAGCCACAGTAACGCTTTGCTTTAACTCCATCGGGCCGAAGCATGGAATGCCCCTCAGGCAGCTTGATTCGGCCTTCTTTTACTAAGAGCTCAAACAATTTATCAGCTTTTGTGATATCAAAATCATAAGTTCCCTTGGTGCCGCTTGACCCCGGCGCGATTCATTGTCAAAGGCTCCTTCCCCCACATGATCTCTGCTGCGGCTACATCCAATTCATCATCAGAATCCTCGAACAGATCAGCCTTGTCCAAGAAGCTGGTTGTAGATGTCGACGACGTCGTCTTGCTTGCCAAATTTGGCGTCCTTCTTGAAGCCATAAGCCGATTGCTCATCGGTGATAGCTTCGCGATAGGCGGCCCGGATTCTCAAATTCCATCCCAAACAACTTCTCGCGCACGGCCGGCAACACCCCGGCGACGGCCATATCGGGCCAAGGCGGTCGTCCGGCAAGTTCATCGAGAAGCACATGCCTTTGACTTCCCGAATCTTCTAAGAAATTCCGGCGGTGTTTCGCTGTGCCTTTGCTTCGGGGTGGCAAGGTCAATCAACTTCTTCTCCAAGCGCCTTCGAAATAATGAGCGTGAAATTTCCGCTCTAAGTCCTTCCATGCGGCAACCGATTCGGGGAGCGGGGACGAGAACCACCGGAACGCCGGACTGTCGGTGATGCGGGGAAGTAGCGGACCCGAATGTCTCTTCGGCCGAGCACTCCTCGAGCCGCATGAGGTAACGAGCGATGTGCTCGACCGTGCTCGTGTCGTCTTGCCCGAAAACTTTGTGAACTCCGTTGGCGGCTTCACCCTTGGCGGCAAGAGCACATTGTAGTACCACTGCGGGAACGGTGGCTTATAGGCGGGTCCTTGCATCTTTGGCTTGAGGCCGGGCGATTTTGCATCAATTCGGCCATCTTCCGCGCCGGGCGTCGTCTTCTTGTGCGCAGCGGTACCGGCGCGTATCCTGGGTGCGGGAAGGCGTCAAACGCTCCGTAGTTCCCCACTTCATGATAACCTCCGCCGTACAAATTCCTCTGCAGCCAGTTGGTCGCCGGAGCAATCCTGCGACCGGGATCAAGTGGGGCCCCAGACGAGCCGAACGCTAGGTCTCCGTACGTAGGTTGGTACGGATTCGGCTGTTGCACAGGCTGACCTGTGCTGCTCTGTGGTGGCGGTAGAACTGGCTGATTTCCTGAAGCTTGTAACGGGGGCTGAACTGGCTGCCCCCCAGTGCCCTGCGGAGGAGGCTGGAACGCTTGGCTTCCAGAGCTCTGAGGAGGAGGCTGCTGTGGCTGGCTCCGCAACGGTGGCTGAGAGCTCGACTCACCCAGCTCCACGGTGCCCCCCTAGACGGGCGCCTTACCGAACGCTTGCTCCATGCCCGGGCCAAAGACGGCCACCATCATCTGCTGGAGCGATCCGAGGAAAGCCTTGTTGTGCTTGCTAAGCATGTAATATGCTGATTCTTGGAATACTCGCGCGCATTCCTCTTTTTCTTGCTGAGATGTGGTATCGCTCTCCCCGGCAGCGGCACCTCGGGCATCTCGTTCTTCGGATACGGGACACCGCTTCTATTCTTTTTGAACGACGGCGAGACACTTCGCCGAAAGCGGTCCACGACGTCTTGGAGCTGCTGCCGCTGCTCTGGAGAAAGATCTTCAAGGTTGACATCCATGAGGTCTGCGATTTCAGGCATCTTGTATCTATTCGGCTGTGTCCCACTGGGCGTGCCAAAAAGTGTGTTGACGCGAAAAGTGCACTCAACGCCAATCACACAGCAAGCCGAACAAAGTCGGCTTCACACGCGCGAGAGAGCAAAAGACGTGCCGATCAATTTTTCCCGAAAATTAACAAAAGATAAAGCAGTTAGATGTCAAAGCTTGGAACTTGCCGGGTGGTACCAGACAGTTCCATATTTACGGCTAAGAAGCCAAATAAGATGACACATAGCTATAGAAAGCTATCTGCCAACGAACTATAACCATTTGGGAACTCGCAAAGGGGAAAAAATAACACTGCCGAATGGATGACGTAAGCATGACAGCGATCGGTCTTTGTTTGAACAAGGACGCATGCGCACGAGGCCACGACCGATCCCCATGAAGATTAGCATTAAATGAATAAGTAAAGTAAAGCACGGACATGATCATGTATTAAACAAGCATGCATAGATCCAAAGCACTAGTCTACCGCATGTCTAGTTACTTTAAAACCCGTCGGGTACGATATCAAACAAATCTATCTACCGCATGATACAACTTGCATGAAAAACCGTACCACTTTCCACAAATAGATCTATCCACCGCATGATACAATCTAGATATGGAAAGCTAAAAGCATACATCATTTAAAGCATGAATAACGCACGTGTTCTACTCGTGAAGAAACATAACCGAATACGGCCGAACGACCAATTCGGGGTCCATGAAGAAGGAACAAACATTACCACGTGAATAAATCTATCGGATTGATTTGGGAATCTAATCCACGGATGATTAGCTCCAAAGCAACCCAAAAACCTGCATCTACCGCATGATACCGGCTCTTTCAAGATTTATACAAACATTAGCAAGCTTGAACCCGCAACACGTAACAACCTAGATCGATTCGGTTTCGGCTATCGGAAAGCACAAGATCCACGTGTTAAAACATGAAACCTACTCGAACAAGGATCATAAAAGAGGCGAGCCGATCCAAACCCATCTAGATTGCGCAAAGGTGTGTTACATGAGTTAAAACATAAAGTAAAACTCAAGATAACACGGGGTAACTTAATGAATCTATTGAATCTTGCCAAAATCCAATAGAGCCGATAACTAGCTTCAAGCTAGATCTTACCCTACCGCATGACTCATGATCTAACAAGAAACCCTCTTGAACCAAGCTTGAATCTACCGCATGACACAAAGCATGGTAACAAGACTACTTGCATCGGATGTAAATCCACCGCATGATACTAGACATGATACAAGGTTGCGGTACTCACGGAGGTCGACGGATCGATTAGCCCTCTCGAAGAACTCGACGACACGACAAGGGACTCTAGGGTTTGGCGTAAGGCCGGTGTGTATTGAAGAATGATTGTGTGTTACATACATTCGGGGGTCATATTTATACCCTGTTGAATACAAGCGCGAATGGATTCGTTGCCTAACTTATCTCTAAGCTCGATCGCCTATCCATCCATTCGTCTCCCCCGATTGAGCCACGTCACCGTCCAATCCCGCAAAATCGGCTCTCTTGTTCCTTTGCCGAACCGGAGCGGATAGCCGACCGCGGATCTCTTTCTTGCCGAATATCTCTCGAAAATATCCTTCCTTCCACCGGACGGACTCTTTATCGAACCGGACCTACAAGTCGGACTCCTTACCAAATTTGGGTGTTAACGGGTGCGCACCGGATCCTGCGGACGCGGCGGCGGATCACCCAGCAGATGAACCGAGGGCCGCCACATGTGGCCAACCACGAGGGGCCTAACCAGGTCACTACGTACGCCCAGTTCATCGCTATGAAGCCGCCAACCTTCGCTAAAGCAGAAGACCCTCTAGAAGCTGAGGCTTGGGTCAAGGCCATAGAGGCAAAATTCTCTGCCTTTGTGTTGCCTTGCTCCGAGGAGAACAAAGCGAACTTCGCAACACTGCAACTGCGAGGGGAAGCTTTGATGTGGTGGAACCACTTCAAGTCAATGCAGCGAGGGCACGCTGTGACTTGGGATGAGTTCAAGCGGGCTTTCAAGAGCCACCACATTCCCAAGGGACTGATGGATAGGAAGATGAGGGAGCTGGTGGCCCTCCGTCGGGGTTCGACTCGGTGTACCGCTATGCTCAAAAGTTTAATAGCTTGTGTCGGTATGGTGGGCATCATGTTGATACGTCGCCAAGAAGATGGAGAGGTTTCGTGACGGGCTTGACCGTCTAAACCTGCTCGAGCACCGCAAACTTCCATGAGCTAGTGAACAAGGCTATCTCTCAGGAGGATGCTATGAAGAAAGCCCACGGGGACAACAAGAGGATGTCCGGCTTCACCCCAGGCAGCGGGACGAGCAAGAAGTTTTGCTTTGTGAAGAAGGAAGCTCCAGGCCCATCCCAGCAATGATCAGGCGGACGCCGGACAATGAAGCCACCCCGGGGGCAAACCCGCGGGGAACTTCCCGCATCCGCCGTGCCCGGCGGCAAGCTCCAAAGCCTAATGCACCCCCTCGCGATGTTGGAGATCGTCGTTGCTACAACTGTGGCCAGCTAGGGCACTACATTAATGAGTGTCCCAAGCCCTGGCAGATCAAGCCCAACCCGCAGAATCAGGGTACGAGGAGCAAGCCTACCACTCCGGCCAAGAAACCTATGGTGCAAGTGCGCCAAGGCAAGCTGAACTTCACCACGATGAATGACATCCCAGCAGGAGCTCTAGTACTCACGGGTACATTCTCTATCAATAACACTCCTGTTAAGGTTTTATTTGATTCAGGAGCCACCCATAGTTTCATAAATGAGAGTCTACTAGACAAATTGGGTCTAAGAGGAGCACAAACTAAAATCCGCTTATAAAATTACCACACCCGGTGGAAACATCACGTCTCAGTTAGTGACTTTTGGAGTTCCTCTAAGACTAGGAAGTCGGGTTATTCAATCTAATCTGGTAGTTATCAAATTGGGGAGCATGGATGTTATCTTGGGTATGGAATGGATGAATCAACATAAGGTGATTCTAGATATATCGGATAGGGTCGTAGAGATCAACTCTCCTACGGTCGGGCACACTACCTTGTACCTACCTTTCCGGGACGGTACCGACTCTTGTGCCTATGTGACCATTATCTCCTCTCTTGATGAAATTCCAGTAGTGTGTGAGTACCTGGATGTCTTTCCCGATGAGTTGCCTGGTATGCCACCAGACAGAGATGTCGAGTTTGTGATCGAACTCCAGCCTGGTACCGCACCCATATCCAAAAGACCTTATCGCATGCCACCCAAAGAGTTAGCTGAACTAAAGACCCAACTCCAAGAATTGTTAGATAAGGGTTATATTCGCCCGAGCTCTTCTCCTTGGGGTTGCCTTGCTCTCTTTGTCAAAAAGAAAGATGGTAGCTTGAGAATGTGCGTAGATTACCGACCACTCAATGCAGTCACCATCAAAAACAAATACCCGCTTCCTCGAATTGATGTTCTTTTTGATCAATTGGCTGGTGCCAAAGTCTTCTCTAAGATCGATCTTCGTTCTGGCTACCACCAAATCAAGATTCGACCTTGCGACATTCCTAAAACCGCTTTTTCCACTCGTTATGGTCTTTACGAGTTCTTGGTTATGTCCTTCGGACTCACTAATGCTCCCGCCTACTTCATGTACCTCATGAACTCTGTGTTCATGACGGAGCTCGATAAATTTGTCGTGGTCTTTATCGATGATATTCTCATCTATTCTAAGAGCGAGAAAGATCATGCCAATCATCTCCGAGTTGTCCTTCAGCGTTTGCGGGATCATAAGCTTTATGCTAAGTTCTCCAAATGCGAGTTCTGGTTGAAAAGTGTGAAATTATTAGGGCACACTATTTCCCATGATGGTATCTCCGTAGATCCTAGCAAAGTTCAAGAGGTGATGGATTGGAAACCACCCAAATCCGTACGTCAAATCCGCAGTTTCCTAGGATTGGCGGGATACTACCGTCGATTCATTCCTGACTTTTCTAGAATCGCAAAACCCATGACCGAATTACTCAAGAAAGGAGTGAAATTCGTGTGGAGTGAAGCATGTGAGAAAGCTTTTCACACCCTCAGGCAACATCTAACTTCAGCCCCAGTGCTAGCTCAACCCGATAATTCCAAACCGTTTGAAGTCTTTTGTGACGCATCAGGCACGGGTCTCGGCTGTGTCCTTATGCAAGAAGGCCGAGTCATTGCCTATGCTTCACGGGCACTTCGACCCCATGAGCTCAATTATCCTACCCATGATCTTGAGTTAGCTGCTGTTGTTCATGCCCTCAAGATATGGAGACATTATCTAATGGGTAATCATTGCAATATCTTCACTGATCACAAGAGCCTCAAATACATCTTCACCCAGTCAGAGTTGAATATGAGACAGAGAAGATGGCTTGAGTTGATTAAAGATTATGATCTAGAAGTGCACTATCATCCCGGCAAAGCAAATGTTGTTGCGGATGCTCTTAGCCGCAAAGATCATTGCAACCACCTAGAGTTGGAGCCAGTCAGTGAGCCCTTGTATGAAGAAATGAGAAGGCTCAACTTAGAAGTGGTACGCGGGGAATTCTTTATGGCTTGACGGCGAGAGTCAAATCTTTATGACGGAATTGTCACCGCCGGCCGCAATGATGCAGAGATTCAAACCATCAGGCAGAAACTAGCAGAAGGAGACCCCAAGTACACTTGTTTCCAGAAGGATCACTAGGATGTGGTCTGGTTTGGGCAACGTCTAGTGGTCCCCGTTGACCCAGATATTAAGAAAGTCATTCTAGATGAAGCTCACAAGTCCAAATTCTCTATTCATCCCGGTAGTACCAAAATGTACCAAGATCTAAAGCAGAACTTTTGGTGGTCCAAGATGAAGGTGGATGTAGCCAAGTATGTAGCCGAGTGCGATACTTGCCACCGGATGAAAGCAAGTCATTTGAAATCGGCAGGAGTACTCCAACCCCTGTCGATACCTATGTGGAAGTGGGACGATATTAGCATGGATTTCATTGTGGGTTTACCCCTAACCGCTAGAAAGAAGGACTCTATTTGGGTAATTGTGGATAGACTCACCAAGACCGCTCACTTCATTGCCGTGCACACCACTTACTCCGTACAACAATATGCAGAGTTGTACGTGGACCATATAGTTCGTCTGCATGGAATCCCAAAGACTATAATCTCTGATAGAGGGACTCAGTTGTAGCTCATTTTTGGGAACAGTTGCATGAGTGTTTGGGAACTCAGCTGATCCGCAGTTCCAGTTATCATCCGTAGACCGATGGTCAGACGGAGAGGATAAATCAGATTCTAGAGGACATGTTGAGAGCAAGCATCTTGCACTTTGACAAGAGTTGGGACAAGTGTTTGTCCTTGGCAGAGTTCTCTTACAATAACAGCTATCAAGCCAGCTTGAAAATGGCACCGTTCGATGCTCTATACGGACGTAGATGCTACACTCCTCTGAATTGGTTAGAGGCCGGAGAAAGAACACTCTTTGGACCAGAGTTAGTTAAAGAGGCCGAAGAAAGGGTGCAAGTGATAAGAGAGAATTTGAAGATGGCACAGATGAGGCAAAAGAGTTACCATGACAAGGGAACCGCACCTCGACACTTTGAAGTGGGAGATTATGTGTATTTGAAAGTATCCCCCACCAAAGGTGTGCAAAGGTTCGGAGTCAAGGGAAAGTTAGCCCCGCGCTACATTGGACCATATGAAGTTATAGAAGTATGTGGACCCGTGGCTTACCGTATCCAATTGCCAGAACGGTTTTCCGCAGTTCACAATGTGTTTCATGTAACTCAATTGAAGAAGGGAATGCCTGTTCCGGAGAATGAAATCATCGCGGAAGCTAATGCTTGGATCGAGCCGGATTTCTCGCTCGTCGAGCATCCATTGAAAGTACTAGACCAAAAAGAGCGAAAGACCCGAAGGTAGACTGTGCGAATGTACAAGATCCAATGGAGCCATCACACGGAGGAAGAAGCCACATGGGAGACGGAGGATTATCTTAACACCAAGTATCCGGGCTTCCTACAGTCCCAAAACTGTGAGTCCTTCTCCCCATCTCTTCGTTGTCAAATCGAATCTCGGGACGAGATTTCGTTTAAGGGGGTAGGCTGTGACGCCCCAGGTTTTTAATTAGCGATTATAGCCGGTCAAATGGTCGACCGTGGTCAAACCTAGGTCAACCTAGGTCCTCACCTTGGAAAACTCACTAACCCACCCTAGTGACCCTAAATGAATAGTAAACACACTTGTGGGGCCAACCCATGGTCAAAGGTTGGGTCAAACCCCTTGCCACCCCAGTGTCCACATGTGTCTGCCGGAACTTTTGCCGCGTTCTCCAAAATTCACCTAAACACTTAAAATTCTACCTTTATGAAAGTTGTAGATCTTGATGAGGGACACAACTTTCATGTAGATTGGCATTTCAAATTTTGAGGGGAAAACTTGAAAAATCAAGTGCAAGGCGAGTAAAACACGTTTGCCAAAACAGTCGACATTCAAAGTTGGCATTCAAATATTTTCAAATCTAGGCAGAAAAACCCTATATAGCCTTTGTAGAAAATATTGTTGGTAGCTAGATCTACAACTTTGGTATTCATCACTTGGTCGACTTTTATACAAATTTTTGGAGCAATTGCATTTCAAAGGCAGCACTAGCGAAACAGTTGGGGCCAGAGCGCGTCGTGCCGCGACGTCGCGCACGCCCGTGTGCCGCCCGTCGCCGGCCGCGCGCCGCCGGCCCCGGCATCCGCGCTCGCGCCTCCCGAGGCCGCGCCCAACCCAAGGCGCTCCACCCCGTGATCCTCGCACCCCGATGCGCCCCGTCCCGAGGCACCCCGGCATCGCCGCCGCCGTACGTGCGCGCACGCCGCGGACCGCCGGTCCGACGGCGGCGTCGCCGCCGTACGCGCGAGCCCCGAGCGCCGTAGCACGGCCGGGAGCATCTCGCACCGTCACCCGGTGTCACCCGGTGCTCGCGCTCCTATTTAAGCCCCCCCCCGTTCCCCGCCGCGCGCCACCCCGAGCCGCCACCGCGCCATTGCCGCCGCCGCCGGCCGCCGGAGCTCGCCGCCGGTGCTCACCGCCAACCAGCCACCCTAGTCGCTTCCCTAGGTCCCAGTGAAGCTCACACGACCGCTTGTTCACCAGCCCATCGCCCCTAGCCGTGTTTCCCCGAGCCGCCGCGGCCGCCGGCGCCGGCCGCCGCCGCCCTCTCTGCCTCCACTCCGGTCCCCAACCACTCCTAGGTGAGCATGTGGTCCCCCACGGACGCTTGCCCGGCCGGGATCACCGCCGGCTCGCCGGAATGGCAGTGCCCGCGCCGCCGGCCCAGCCAAGGGCCTGATTGCAAGGATCTAAATCTATGTAGGGTGTTTTGTGCTAAATGCAGGGCTTAGTTGTAAGGATCCTTATCTAGTTTTTCTTGCAGTTAGGTCCAGAGCCTTAGAAAATTCCTAGAAATTCACAGAAAAATCCCAAACCAATTTTGTAGGGTTCAGGATGATAAATCCCACCTCTTTTGTTATATACTCATGGCTAGATTCTAAATAGTTTTAGCAGGAAAAATACAAATGTGTTAAACCTAGATCTGTCATAACTTGAAATCCATAACTCCTCTGTAGCCCAATTTTGGATATGTTGTGTGTTAGGATATGACTAGATGTTGTGCCAAAAATTGCACAAAGTTATGGAGTAGGTCTTGCTAGATAAATTCTATTCCTTTCCGTAGTAACTGCTTAGATGATTTTTTTCCTGTTAAATATATTTATGTTCTTGAGCTCAACTTGTGCACACTGTCTTGTAATGCCAAAATGCACATCTTGTGAATTAATCATGAATTTTGGATTGACAGAAATAATTATTCTTGATTTATGCATGTGTTCCTTTGTAAATTAATAAACCAAGTTCAGTAGAGATTCCATGTGAACATGCTTTGGTTCTTTAGACTTGTTTAGGACCGGAGAGAGCTTGCACAAGAAAGTTTGGAGCAAATTGATGCTTATTTATTTTTGTATGCATTTACTTTGAATCACTAGCTAGCTTTGTTATTTTCCATAATATTTAATTTCCTAGCATCCAACACTTACATGTGGGTCCAATGGACCGGGATAGGTGCTAATATGCATTTGAAACACTTCTTGAATTTTTGGTAATTTAATTGTTTAATAAAAAGCTTAAAAGCCCTTTTAATATTAAAGGGAAATTAAATAAAGAAAAATTCCTAATTAATTCTTTTTCCTTTTTGAAAAGTATTATTTAATATAATTAAAAGATAATTAATTATCATCACTGATAAGAAATTAATTCATAAATAAAAATATTAATTACACCTTTGTTGGTGAAGATAAAAGGAAATGAAGCTTTCACATGAAATGATAAGCTTAATAAAATCCTTTATTCAAATGTGCGATAAAAGAGTAACCCATGTACAACCAATAACCTTCCTAAAAGAGAAACATTAGATGAATGCTTGTTAAGGTGAATATAACCAACCTAGAGTTGGATAAGACAACGAACTATCACATCACCGAATTGCATTGCATTCGTGTAGATCTTCGGACGGAGATTAATCCCTTGTCCGGAAACCAAGGAGGGAGGTGCGGTAGCGTCGCCGCAGGTACGTGGAAGTACTCGACACCGAGGGTGCCCAAGCTAACCTAGCCGACGAAGGCAAGCTCGGTGCATCTAACCCGAGTTTTAAAGTTCTTTATTCAATTATCTATGAATGATTGTGCATTTACGTTCGGGAGTTGAATGAAACCCTAGATGCATGATCCATAGGTACCCTTTTGTCCCTACTAGTATGATAGGTCAATAGTTGCTAAGCTATAGGACCGTTACAAGTCGGGTGATGACCTCACTCGCGAGAATAGGTTCCTAGATAGGAATCACAATTTATCCTTAAATGGATTGCTCACATGGTAAGAGCAAGGGATGCGGGCTCCGGTCCGGTGGTTATGTGGGTTAAGTTTTTGAACATACTAAGCACATGCGGTTATGGGGCGGTAAGCCTAGTACCTTAATGAGGCGGCGAGGGATCCTACTATTACTACTCTTGGGATTCGCTCTCACGGCTAGCTACCGGTGGTGTATGGTGACTCCGGGTATCTCGCGGGGTATGCCGGATAGCCTGCACCAAAGACTGTAAGATTCGATCCCGACCCGAGGATTTTTGGGGACGGCCTGGGAAAGTTGTTCTCGCGGGGACAGCCTACCGTGTGTTTGGGTCTACCTTGCAAGGTTTAAACCAATCGATTGTCGGTCTCTCACCGTTATCCGAGACTACTTACTCCACTAGTCATGAGATCCCTAATGATGGAACTAGATGAATATTATGTTTGATTAATTGTATTGTACAACTTTGTTTGTACTAGTTGGCTAATGTAGTAAAGATTAAACCCACTAGAACTCGTGCTAAAATCTTGAAAATAAGGACATACTCTTTGTTACTTTTTAGCAAAAGCAACCCAGTAGCCAAGAAGCCTTTCATGGTCTAGAATTGGTGAAGTAGTTATCACCGACGGGTAAGTCTTGCTGAGTATTAGTATACTCAGCCTTGCTATAATGTGTTGATCCAGGTAATGCCTTCAGTGATGTGTGGCCCGGAGAGATCCCGCTCGGCTGGGAGCTCGAGTGGGTGGAGAACGACAACTGAAAGCATCATGGATGGCCTCCCGTGGTGTCTTCGCTTCCGTTAGTTTATTTCCGCAGCTTTCGAAAACTCTGAACTATTTCGTCATGACAAAAACTATGGTTTGTAATAATTAAACCCCCTTCGGGATACGAATTTGGATATTAATGTTGTTGTATCTCTGGACTCGCCTTCGAGTGAGTTTCAATGCATATATTCGATCCTTGTTGCTTTTCAAGTGATTTACCGGGCGTTAACCGGCAACTAACGACAGGATGATACTTTATTATTGCTTAATGACCAAAGTGGATCGGTCTTAGGCGATAGTACGGTATTTTCCTGGGCGGGGTTGTCACGGCGGCCGGGCGGTCGAGCCGCCCCCCCTTGGGCGGTTAGACCGGCCGGGAGATCCGACCGGCCCTAGGCGGTCCGACCGCCCTGTCGGGCATACTCCCGGGTACTCATGCAAGGAAGGAAGAATAGTAGAAGACGGACTCTGGTAGAATTCCCCCGTACTCCTACTAGGACTCGCTCCGTGTACTCCTACTAGGACTCGCCTTGTAACCGACTAGGAACCCGCCCCCCGGACTATATAAAGGAGGGCGGGGGTACCTAGCCGCACATCCCCAATCCCTCCGGGGACAACCCAACACCAAGCGCGGGCGCCATACTTGATCCCCCAAACAGGACGTAGGGTTCGCCACCTTGGCGGCCCGAACCTGTATAAATCTTGTGTCCCGTGTCCTTGCGCATACCTTCGAGTTCTCGGTCTCCCGATCACGATCCCCACCGCACAATCTACTACCTCGGGTACCCCCTCGGTAGGTTTGCCGGTCTAAAACACCGACAGCTGGCGCGCCAGGTAGGGGTGATCATCACCACCGGGCGAATTCGAAGGACCCTCGTCAACAAGATCAATCTACTCGTCGACTCGCCGAGATCCATTGAGGCAAGTCGCCTTGCTCTTATCAAAGCGGAGTCAATCTTCCTATGCCGCGCGTCGGGTGCCTCGGCACGTCGCGCGGCTCGTCACGCGGCTCGTCGCGCCGCTCGTCGACTACTCCGCCTCGCCCAGGCTCGTCGTCGACTACTTCGTCTTCGCCGCGCGTCCGGGTGCCTCGGCACGTCGCGCGGCTCGTCCTCGGCTTGTCGCGCCGCTCGTCGTCGACTACTCCGCCTCGTGCGGCTCGTCGTCGACTACTTCGTCTTCGCGCGCGCGTCGGGGTGCCTCGGCACGTTGCGCGGCTCGTCACGCGGCTCGCCGCGCCGCTCGTCGTCGACTACTCCACCTCGCCCGAGGCTCGTCGTCGTCGACTACTTCGCCTACGCCGCGCGTCCCGGGTGCCTCGGCACATCGCGCGGCTCGTCACGCGGCTTGTCGCGCCGCTCGTCGTCGACTACTCGCCTCGCGGCGGCTCGTCGTCGACTACTTCGTCTTCGCGCGCGCGTCCGGGGTGCCTCGGCACGTCGCGTGGCTCGTCACGCGGCTTGTCGCGCCGCTCGTCGTTGACTACTCCGCCTCGCGGCTGGCTCGTCGTCGTCGACTACTTCGTCTTCGCCGCGCGTCCGGGTGCCTCGGCACGTCGCGCGGCTCGTCCCCGCGGCTCGCCACGCCGCTCGTCGACTACTCCGCCTCGCCCGGGCTCGTCGTCGACTACTTCGTCTTCGCCGCGCGTGCGGGTGCCTCGGCACATCGCGCGGCTCGTCCACACGGCTTATCGCGCCGCTCGTCGTCGACTACTCGCCTCGCGGCGGCTCGTCGTCGACTACTTCGTCTTCGCCACGCGTCCGGGTGCCTCGGCACGTCGCGCGGCTCGTCACGCGGCTTGTCGTGCCGCTCGTCGTCGACTACTCCGCCTCGCGGCGGCTCGTCGTCGTCGACTGCTTCGTCTTCGCGCGTGCGTCCGGGGTGCCTCGGCACGTCGCGCGGCTCGTCCCGCGGCTCGCCGCGCCGCTCGTCGACTACTCCGCCCTCGCCCGGGCTCGTCGTCGACTACTTCGTCTTCGCGCGCGCGTCCCGGGTGCCTCGGCACGTCGCGCGGCTCGTCACTCGGCTTGTCGCGCGGCTCGTCGTCGACTACTCGCCTCGCCCGGGCTCGTCGTCGACTGCTTCGTCTTCGCGCGCGCGTCCGGGTGCCTCGGCACGTTGCGCGGCTCGTCACGCGGCGCGCGCCGCGCCGCTCGTCGTCGACTACTCCACCTCGCCCGGGCTCGTCGTCGTCGACTACTTCGCCTACGCCCGCGCGTCCGGGTGCCTCGGCACATCGCGCGGCTCGTCCACGCGGCTTGTCGCGCCGCTCGTCGTCGACTACTCCGCCTCGCGGGCGGCTCGTCGTCGACTGCTTCGTCATCGCGCGCGTCCGGGGTGCCTCGGCACGTCGCGCGGCTCGTCACGCGGCTCGTCACGCCGCTCGTCGTTGACTACTCCGCCTCGCGGCGGCTCGTCGTCGTCGACTGCTCCGTCTTCCCGCGCGTCGGGTTCCTCGGCACGTCGCGCGGCTCGTCCGCGGCTCGCCGCGCCGCTCGTCGACTACTCGCCTCGCCCGGGCTCGTCGTCGACTACTTCGTCTTCGCGCGCGCGTCCCGGGGTGCCTCGGCACATCGCGCGGCTCGTCACGCGGCTTATCGCGCGCGCTCGTCGTCGACTACTCGCCTCGCGGCGGCTCGTCGTCGACTACTTCGTCTTCGCCGCGCGTCCGGGGTGCCTCGGCACATCGCGCGACTCGTCACGCGGCTTGTCGCGCCGCTCGTCGTCGACTACTCCGCCTCGCGGCCCGGCTCGTCGTCGTCGACTACTTCGTCTTCGCCGCGCGTCCCGGGGTGCCTCGGCACGTCGCGCGGCTCGTCCCACGGCTCGTCGCGCGCTCGTCGACTACTGCCGCACTCGCCCGGGCTCGTCGTCGACTACTTCGTCTTCGCCGCGCGTCCGGGGGTGCCTCGGCACGTCGCGCGGCTCGTCACGCGGCTTGTCGCGCGCGCTCGTCGTCGACTACTCCGCCTCGCGGCGCGCTCGTCGTCGACTACTTCGTCTTCGTCGCGCGTCCGGGTGCCTCGGCACGTCGCGCGGCTCGTCACGCGGCTTGTCGCGCCGCTCGTCGTTGACTACTCCGCCTCGCGGCTGGCTCGTCTTCGTCGACTACTTCGTCTTCGCGCGCGCGTCCGGGGTGCCTCGGCACGTCGCGCGGCTCGTCCGCGCGGCTCGCGCGCGCGCGCTCGTCGACTACTGCCCGCCTCGCCCGGGCTCGTCGTCGACTACTTCGTCTTCGCGCGCGCGCCGGGTGCCTCGGCACGTCGCGCGGCTCGTCACGCGGCTTGTCGCGCGCTCGTCGTCGACTACTCCGCCTCGCGGCGGCTCGTCGTCGACTACTTCGTCTTCGCCGCGCGTCCGGGGTGCCTCGGCACGTTGTGCGGCTCGTCACGCGGCTTGTCGCGCCGCTCTTCGTCGACTACTCCGCCTCGCGGCGGCTCGTCGTCGTCGACCTGCGTCTTCGCCGCGTGTCCGGGTGCCTCGGCACGTCGCGCGGCTCGTCCGCGGCTCGCCCGCGCCGCTCGTCGACTACTCCCGCCTCGCCCGGGCTCGTCGTCGACTACTTCGTCTTCGCCGCGCGTCGGGGTGCCTCGGCACGTCGCGCGGCTCGTCACGCGGCTTGTCGCGCCGCTCGTCGTCGACTACTCCGCCTCGCGCGAGCTCGTCGTCGTCGACTACTTTGCCTTCGTCGCGCGTCCCGGTGCCTCGGCACGTCGCGCGGCTCGTCTTGCGGCTCGTCGCGCCGCTCATCGTCGACTACTCGGGCTCGTCGTCGACTACTTCACCTCCGTCGCGCGTGCGGGTGCCTCGGCACGTCGCGCGGCTCGTCTTGCGGCTCGTCGCTCCGCTCATCGTTGACTACTCCGGGCTCGTCGTCGACTACTTCACCTCCGTCGCGCGTCCGGGTGCCTCGGCACGTCGCGCGGCTCGTCTTGCGGCTCGTCGCTCCGCCCATCGTCGACTACTCGGGCTCGTCGTCGGCTACTTCACCTCCGCCGCGCGTCCCGGGTGCCTCGGCACGTCGCACGGCTCGTCATGCGGCTCGTCGTGCCGCTCGTCGTCGTCGACTACTCCGCCTCGCGCGGGGCTCGTCGTCGACTACTGCCGCCTCGCCCTAGGCTCGTCGTCGACCACTCCGTGCGCCGCGACTTCGTCTTGCGGCCACGGCCGGCTCTCCCCGGCCACGCCGTGCGTGGTGACTACTTGTCTCGCGGCAACGGCGGCTCTGCCGAGTGCGCGCATGCTACCACGACGTCATCTTCCTCGGTCGCATCGCGTCGACCATTCATCTCGACTAGTTTTCCAAACTAGTCGAGAACGCGATCACGCCCCCAACAACTAGCGGAATCAACTCGACTAGTCAACTTCAACAACAACCGTCACGGCTCCATCACCGACCGCCACGGCTTCATCTACAAGTACGCCGGGGCGGCAGCAACGGCTAAGTCATTTATCTAAATGATTACTTGTTTTCTTGGCTTGTTCTCCTCATCATGTAGGACTACTTGCCGACTACTCATTTGTGTATGCTTCTCGGCGGGTTTTCACGGGAGCTACACCTGCCGACTACTCTTGGGGTATATCAATCAAGTCGCCACGAGTCTACTTCATCAACTCGGGGGCTATCCCTAGGAGGCGAGTTCTAAAGTCCGCTACGTGCGGCAATCTAAAGTCGACTTCTAAAGTCGCATTCTAAAGTCCGCTCCGTGCGGCAGCTTAAAGTCGACTCCGATCGCATCTTCGCCTGCTTCGATGGCATACTACGTGTGTAAGCTTCGATGGAACCTAGCTGTAAGCGGCCCTCGGGTTCTAGCGACAATGGAACCTAGCTGCACGTGGTCTTCACGCTCTGTACCATGGGTCCAAGTACCCTAAGTACTCGCGCTCCGTACCCTGGGTCTGAAATCCACGGCCCAGGTACAGAAGTCGACTCCGGTCGCACCTTCAAGTCCACTACGGTGGCAACCATACCTTGGGTCTGAAATCCATGGCCTAGGTACACAAGCCGACTCCGGTCGCACCCTCCAGCCCGCTCGGGCGGCAAGCGTACCTTGGGTCCGAAATCCATGGCTCAGGTACTTAAGCCCACTCCGGTGGCACAAGTCCACAACCGTGGCAACCGCACCTTGGGTCTGAAATCCATGGCTCAGGTACTCAAGCCCACTCCGGTGGCACAAGTCGACGCTAACGGTCGCACTCAAGCCCGCTCCGGCGGCTCGTACCTTGGGTCCGAAATCCATGGCTCGGTACTTAAGCCCACTCCCGGTGGCCCAAGCCGACTCCGGTCGCAATCTTAAGCCGCTCCGGCGGCAAAACTACTCGTTTTTTTTCGATTTTTCATTCGCTTTGGCTTTCGGAAAGTGCTTTTCGTTTTTTGCATCTTAAGTCCACCCCGCGTGGCACAAAGTCGACTTCTTCAGTCGCATCTCAAAGTCCGTTCTGCGCGGCATTCTAAAGTCGACTTCTAAAGTCGCATATCAAAGTCCGCTGCGTGCGACACCCTAAAGTCGACTTCGGTTTTCAAGTCGCAACTCAAAGTCCGCTCCACGCGGCATCACAAAGTCGACTTCGGTTTTTAAGTCGCATATCAAGTCGCTCCGCGCGGCATCCTAAAGTCGACTTCGGTTTTTAAGTCGCATTCTAAAGTCCGCTGCGACGGCACAACTACTTCTCAAGCTCCACGGCTTGACGCCAAACTCGCTACTTGGAATCTCTCCCGGCTCGGGGGCTACTTGAAGATAACTTCAAGGCATGCTTCGCTCGCTCTCAAGCTCGGGGGCTCCTCACCAATCACTACTCGACGTGGCTCATACGGCTCTCTTATCTCGGGGGCTACACGCGCAAGAGTACTCGGATGATGGCTTTCACGAACAACGAAGACCCTTGGATCGATTACCTAATCATTTCAAGGCTCGGGGGCTGCTATGCTACACCCATCATTCAAATTTTTTCAAGGGCGATGGTGGACCACCTTCCGGCCTCGCGGCGATTCAAGTACTATTGAAGACTTCTCCAAGCGGTACTCGAGGACGCTCAAGAACTACTCGAAGAGGCTTCAAGACTACTCGAACTACTACTCTCGACTCCAACGTGCTCGGGGGCTTGTCGGGCATACTCCCAGGGTACTCATGCAAGGAAGGAAGAATAGTAGAAGACGGACTCTGGTAGAATTCCCCTGTACTCCTACTAGGACTCGCTCCGTGTACTCCTACTAGGACTCCGCCTTGTAACCGACTAGGAACCCGCCCCCGGACTATATAAAGGAGGGCGGGGTACCTAGCCGCACATCCCCAATCCCTCCGGGGACAACCCAACACCAAGCGCGGGCGCCATACTTGATCCCCCAAACGGGACGTAGGGTTCGCCACCTTGGCGGCCGAACCCGTATAAATCTTGTGTCCCGTGTCCTTGCGCATACCTTCGAGTTCTCGGTCTCCCGATCACGATCCCCACCGCACAATCTACTACCTTGGGTACCCCCTCGGTAGGTTTGCCGGTCTAAAACACCGACACGCCCCTCCCGGGCGGTTCAGCCGCCCGGGTGGCCGCTCACCGTTCGTCGAGTCTTCGGCCTCGGTTTTGTGGATCAACCGAATAACCCGGTGGTTTTACGGTGAACCACTTCAAACCCCGCGAACTCGGTGTAGCCTCCCGCCAATCTCCACTCATGACTCGGCTCCCACGTAGTTCCGGCTCGCCCTTGGTTTTGAGGCTCTACCAAGAAACCGTCCACAAGTTCATCTTCTTGTTCATGCCACCATGCGGCCCGCACTTGACCCCACCGGCCATCCGGTCCCTCGAACGAAGCCTACTTGTCTTCTCCACACCGGAGGCCTCACCGGCAACGACCTTTCGCGCTTGTTCTTCACCTGCACCAACACGAGTCAAGCCGCAACCTGCACATGCAATACTTAGCCAAGAATCAGTCCACACAACGTTGTCAATCACTCATCACACAAGGAAGCTACCATCCACCGGTCCTCGAACCACACATGGTCCTCAATCTCCCCCTTGATGAGTGCATTGACAACACACAAGATTTGTAACCAAAGAGAAAAAAGGAAAAAGAAAAGAACAAATAAAAAGAAACATCAACAAGTGATCGAAAGCCAAAGAAAGGCAAAGAGCAAGATCACTTGAAGAAGACAAGTCTCGGACCCCTTAGGCAAGGGCAACGGCTCGACACATCCGAGACAAAGCAAAGCTCAAGCAAAGAGCGCAAACCACCAAAGCGAAGCTCGAACACCACAAAGAGCTCCCCCTGCACATATGCAAGCTCCCCCTGAGCCAAAGCACACTCCCCTGAACAAATGTAGCAAAGCAACAAGGGAATGCAACAATGAGCAAAAACCTGCTCACTCTGCCCAGGGTGGTTAGACCGCCTACCCCAGGCGGTTAGACCGCCTACCACTCATCTGACCGCCTGGGGGCGGTTAGACCGCCTGATGTGACCGGCCCTGCACCATACTGCTCAAAATTTGCCCGAACCAATTGGAACACCTTCCAAACACTCCCAGGTGCCCAAAGCATGCACAAACTTCTCCCCCTTTTTGACAATGCATGAATCAAGGCAAAATGCGAAACTTTACAACTTATAGCTTCTCAAATATACAAAATTCATCACAAGGAGCTACACAAGTCCAAATGAGCAAGTTAGATACTCTACAGGTTCGTAATGACCTTAACTACGAGATCACCAAGTTGCACAACCATTGGACAAGGCTAAAAAGGATTTGAGTAATTTTGCGAAAAGTTACTCTCTCACAAGCAAAAACCTAAACATGAGCAAAGCATGTCAAAATGGCAAAGCCACACAAACTTCATTGCTAGGACAACCATTCTAATCATAAGACCATCACAAACACCCACAAGCACCTCATGTCATGTCAAAGCCACCGAGCCATGTGCCTACTTCTATGTATGAGACTTCTCATTGGTAGGCATCATGCAACGGTTTAGCACCCAAAGTAAATTAATTTCAGCACATATGACATGGGAACATATTTTCCAAGCATTTTTCATTTCATTTTCAGATTTATAAATGGTACATGAAATGTCTTTGCGACAAAAAGGAACTTATGCCCCTCCATAAGATAAAGCAAGAGGGCTGAACATTCATGATGGCAAATGAGCCTTTGGCCCCATATGATCAATAAACTAGCTATCCAACCACAAATTAAGCATAGCAAAGCCACTAAAGCATGTCAAGATCATATAAAGGCGTTTACACATGAGAGAGCATATATGTGACATTTTTCAAAAATATAGCCATCAACCATGGATCATTCAACAAGATCATCAAGAGCTAAGCCAAAGTAACCATAGCATACCAAACAAGCTCACAAAAACATGTATAGCATCCCATGGTGAACAATGTATATAGGAGAAGCTTTTCCTATCCAATGCATATGATACAAAATGCATGCAATCTAAGATACAAGGATGCCTATACATCATGTTACATATGCCATGCCAAATGCAAGAAATGCACAAAGGAAACTATACATATGCTACAAAAGAGCTCCCACACACCCAACTCAAGAAATCAAACACACACCAAGTTCCCCCCGCAAACGAGTGAAAGTTGCTTGATCTAGGGGTTTGGTGAAAATATCGGCTAGTTGGTCATGTGTGGGTACATGGATCAAAGCTATCTTTCCTTTCTCTACAATGTCTCTCAGAAAATGATACCTCACTTCTATGTGCTTGGTTTTAGAATGGAGCACTGGGTTCTTTGCAACGCTTATGGCACTGGTGCTATCACATTGAAGTGGGACATGGGTATACTCCTCACCAAAGTCACTCATGGTGTATGAAATCCAAAGGAGCTGAGAGCAACAACTAGCAGCGGCAACATACTCGGCCTCGGTAGTGGATTGAGCAACACTCGATTGTTTGCGAGAAGACCAAGACACCAAAGAAGAACCCAAAAGCGGCAAGTCCCGAGAGGTGGACTTCCTATCCAACCGACACCCGCAAAATCCGCGTCCGAAAAACCATGAAGCGCCAAAGAAGAGGACGTGGAGTACCAAAGGCCGAAGTCGGGAGTGTGACGCAAGTACACGAAAATTCGCTTCACCGCTTGCCGATGCGAAGTTCTCGGAGACGCTTGAAAACGAGCGCACGGACACACCGAGAGGCCGTATGTCCGGCCTCGTCGCCGTCAAGTAGAGGAGTGACCCGATCATGCTCGGTACTCCTTCGGTCCACATGTTCACCTTCCTCGTCCGCATCAAGAGCCGTAGTCATACTCATCGGCGTCGTCATAGCCTTGGAGTCCTCCATCTTGAACTTCCGCACAATGTCCTTGGTGTACTTAGCACGGTGCACAAATGTTCCTTCCTTTGATTGTTTGATTTGTAGCCGAGGAAGAAGCGCAACTCGCCCATAATGCTCATCTCAAATTCCCTACTCATATCATCTGCGAACCTTGCAACAAGAGAGTTAGACGAGCCACCAAAGACAATATCATCCACGTACACACCGCACAATCGGGATATCTACCTTTTTGCCTCAGCAAAAACAAGGTCTGATCGACCTTCCCCATCTCAAAACCTCTCTCAAACAAGAACCCCCTCAACCTGCCAAACCAAGCTCTAGGCGCCTGCTTCAACCCGTACAGCGCCTTCCTCAACTTGTACAACCGGTGGGGGTACTTCTCACTCTCAAACCCCGGAGGTTGCCTCACATACACTTCTTCCTCCAACACACCATTCAGGAAAGCACTCTTCACATCCATTTGGTGCAACTTGAACCCTTTAGCCACGGAAAAAGCTAGAAGGATCCTAATCTCCTCCAAACGGGCTACGGGAGCAAAAGTCTCCTCGTAGTCGATCCCCTCCTTCTGACTAAACCCCTGAGCAACAAGCCTCGACTTGTTCCTCACAACCTCACCGTTCTCTCCCTCTTTGTTTTTCCACACCCACTTTCTACTAATCGGTTTGCACCCTGGGGGAGGGTCAATCAACTCCCACACCTGATTCCTCTCAAAGTTCTCCAACTCCTCATGCATTGAATTAACCCAATTGTGATCAGATAGTGCATGTCCAATGTCTTTGGTCTCAAAAGTAGCAACAAACGCAGCATGAGCGAAATGGGAATTGTTTCGAAACCTTGACCGTGTATTGCGTTCATTCATGTCGCCAATGATCCTCGAAGCTGGGTGATCCACTTGTACTCGCCGGGGAGGTTCTCGCCTCGATGCTACCTCCCCCTCAACATCAGCTTCTCCTCGTTCTTGATTTGTCGTCATAGGTGTAGTAGAGGGTCCGTCCATCAACGTAGTCGAAGTAGTGGGTACATGTTCAGCCGGGGGCACCGCACCGCCGTCCTCATCGTCTCCATGTTCATGCTCCTCCTCTCCCGAAAGATCTCGCCAAGCTCATCATCACCGCACACTCAAAGACAAGGCGACTACGTGGCTCTGTCTCGTCGAAGGTTACTCGGCAAGTCTCCACGATTTGGTTAGTTTCAAGATTGAGCACACGATATGCTCTAGAATGAGATGCATAACCAAAGAAAATACCATCGACGAGACCTAGCCTCAAACTTATCCAACTTCCTGCCTTTCTTCAAAATGAAACACTTGCAACCAAAGACAATGAAGTGACTCACCTTGGGTGTGCGACCAAGAATCAACTCATAGCATGTCTTCTTCTTGTGCACTGCGAGGTATATCCTGTTCGACACATAGCACGCGGTATTCACCGCCTCGCCCCAATACCTCCTCGGAGTCCTATGCTCATCGGCATCGTCCGAGCCATCTCGCACAAGGTCTGTTCTTCCTTTCCACAACACCATTACGGGGAGGCGTATACGGACTCGAAAAGCGGGTGCTCAAGACCCAAGTCATGGCAAAAGGTTTCAAAACAAGAGTTTCGAATTCCGAGCCATTATCACTCGCGGATAGCTCGTATGGCATCTCCGTGCCTTTCGTTCCTCAACCTCAAGACTAGATCTCGAACAAAACCAAACGTCTCCCCCTTATCCTCAAGAAAGAACACCCACGCATACCGAGAATAGTCGTCCACCACAACAAGGACATACTACTTCCCACCCCGAGATCGCACACGAGCTGGGCCAACAAGATCCATATGGAGCAACTCGCATGGATGCTCAGTCATCACATCGGTGAGAGGCGGGTGAGAGGAGGCCACCATCTTGGCATGCCTACACAGAGCACAAACCAACTCTTTCTCAAGCCTCAACCGTGGAAATCCTCGGACCAAATTGAGTTTACTCAAGCGATACAAAAGGTCAAAGCTCAAGTGACCCAACTTCCTATGCCACTTCCACAACTCACTCGAAGAACCAGCCAAGAAACAACGCTCCACACCCGAAGACTGAGAAAAATCAGCACGAAACACCTGACCCTCGGGAACGATCATACAAACAAGGTTCCCTCGAGAGTCCAAAATCCGAGAACCACCTGGCCGAAACAACACCTCAAAGCCTTCATCCAACAACTGGGACACAGAAAGCAAATAGTACCCCAGCGACTGAACAAGAGCAACACGCCTCAGAGTGATCTTGTCACTCACTTTTATCCCACCTTCTGAAAGCACACGCCCACGCCCATTGTCCCCAAAAGTGATGTACCTCTTCGTCACCACCGGGACGAGACTTGAGAACCACCCCTATCTCTGGTCATATGCCTCGAGCAATCGGAGTCAATCAACCAAATGTTCTTCAAGTCTGCCACCTGAAATTCAAAAATGAGCACGTTAGCGAACAAACGACTCAAGACGCGGGGTTAGTACCAAAAGAGTAAAACCAGTGCCGAGCCATTTGCTCGAAAGTGGGGTTAGCACACATCAATCCATCTTTCCTACCATAACTACCACCACGAACACCACCTCGGTAACCACTCCGAGGAAACCACCCCCTCGCTGCACGGGAGGAGGACCAAAACCACGGAAGACAACCCGTGGACCGTGCCTCCTCTCCTTCTCAAAGCTACGACTCCTCCCATCCCCGTAGTGAACTCGTGGGGGAGAATGCCTAGCAAGCCGACCACCCGCCGTCTCTCCGGACCAACCACCGGCTACTCCACCTCCGGACACCGAAACCTCTCGACTCACCACCTCGAAAACCACTCCGCCCGAGTGCCGGGGGCGGTTAAACCGCCTAGCCGGGCCGGTCCTGCTGCCCCCCTGCGGGCCGGGCGGCTCCGACCGCCTAGCCGGGCCGGTCGGCCGCCCCCTCCGAAGCGCTCCTCGGTCGCGGGAACTCGCATCTCCCCATGTCGGAACACTTCTCACCACGGCTTTACCCCTGGGCAGTGGCATACGAGGCTTAGGTACACCATGGGAAGGGTTGTACCTATCCTTGTTCGCCCACTCCTTTGCCATCCTCTCTTCCCGCTTCCTCTTGAAGCAAAACTCATCCTTGTGACCCTCTTTCCCACAATGGCCACAACGGAACCTCACAAGCTTAGGTTTAGGCTTGAATTGGGGCTGCTCGCTTGGTTTCTCTCCACTCAACTCCTCCACTGATTTCTCCTCACTAGCCTTCTCACTCACTTTCCCAAAGAACACTTTCCCGGAAGTGCTCACAAACTTGATAGGCTTTTGGAGGTCATTTGTGGGTGTAGGGAATATGGGTGGAGCTGGGGTTGTGTCTAGTCGGTTCCTAAGATGGTTAGGTTTTGGGAGAAAATCATTCTTGTGGTGGGTTTTTGGTGGCTCTGGGATATTCTCTTCACTTCCCTCACCAACCTTCTTTGCTCCAAGTCCTTCACCATCCTGCCTCTTAAATGCCTCGATCATCATCCTCAACTGAGGCTCATGACCAGACAACCAACCCATCAACTTTCTCAGGTAATCATTCTCATCCTGCAAACGATCAACATAATGTGCAAGTTCCAAAATTTTCAAGGCATGCATTTCACAGGTAGAGCATGATGTAGGCATGGGTTCCTTCAATTTAGCCTCAAGAGAACTAGTGGAGGCATGCATCTCATCAATCTTAGCATGCAAAACAGGGCAAGAAGTGCAAGCACCTAGCAAAGCAGGTCTAGACTTAAGCTCGACCACTTCAACCCTAAGCACATCTAGTTCCTCACACTTGGAGGCATGCTTCTCCTTAAACAAAGCAAGATCAGCAAGAAATATGGAGCAATCAGCACAATCAACCTCATCCGAAACAACAGGGCTAGCCTTAAGAGAATCAATCTCAAGCTTGCTATCAAGCACTTGTGTCTCTAGCTCAGCCACTCTAGTCCTAGCATCCTCGAGTGAAGCCCTAAGCTCTTTTATCATTTTCTTGGCCTCTCTAAGCATGTCATCACGGTTATCAAGCAAAGTGTCAAGCCTCTCATTCTCCTGGCGTAAGAAGGGAAGTTCGTCACGCACCTCGTCGTCAGACTCAGAGTCCGAGTCGCTCTGTGTGCTCTTCTTGCTGCCGGAGCTCAGCGCCATGGTACAAAAACCGTCTCTCGCGAAGCAGCTCAGCCCGTTCAGGTCCTTGGACGACTTCTTGTTCTTGCGACGATCACCTTCATTCTCACTGTTGCTCGAGCTTGAGGTGGAGTACGCTGAACTGGAGTCAACATCGCTTGCTCCAACCATCGCTCGGGCCTTGCCTCGGCTCTCCTTCTTCCTCGATCGTCGCTCGTCCTTGTACTTGTTCTTGTGCTTGTTCTTGTGGTCGCGCCTCGACCGGTACTTGCTATCGTTCCTCGTCTTGTGCTTGTAGCCGTCCTTGTTCTCGACCTTCTCCGGGCGGTTGGCGACGAAGTGTCCCGGCTTGCCACACTGGAAGCATGTTCTCGTGTTCCTCCTCATGTTCACCCGGTTCTCGTGCAGCCTCTCGAACCTTCTCGTCAACAACGCCAGCTCGTCTTCTCCAAGGTCATCGAACTCCTCATCTGGCATAGACATCAAAGAGGAAAGGGAGAACATCCTGGTGGATGGGTTAGTGTTAGCCTTTCCTTTTGAACCACCAACGAGGGCAAGACTATGGGAATCAATCGGACCCTCGAGCTTGGCTGTCATGCCCCTATCCACCTCAGTCGACTTGAGCTTCGAGAACAGCTCGTTCACTGTCAGAGTATCATACTTCTCCAACTCCACAATAGCCTCGAACTTTCCGCCCCATATTGTACGATCCAAAGAATGTAAGAGCTTGACAGCTCTATCATGATCATCGTACGGGAGCACGTCCACATTGGCCCTCATGTTGTTCACAACCACCGTGAACCTCTGAAACAAGGCATCGATGGACTCACCGGGGAGATGAGTGAAGTCCTCGTACTCTCTCCGGTAGGTCGCATACATCCGTGCCTGAACCTGGGCATTCCCAACATGAGCCTCCTTCAACACCGTCCAAATTCTACAAGCCAAGTGCTCGGTGTCCACCCGATCGAACTCAGGCTGACACAAAGCACGGAACAAGTAGTTGACCACCTTATTGTTGGCGTCGAATCTGTCCCTCGATCCTGGAGCGAGGAAGTCCATCGGCTAGACATAGCCTGTGTCCACCGTGACATCCCAAAGGATCTGACCCTTTCCGCGGAGGAACGCACCCATCCGCTTACTCCACATCTGGTAGTTCTTGCCATCGAAGTGTGGAGGACCCGAACCCCTGTTCCTGGTACGCCATCCTTGGATCTTGGGCGGTTAGAGTCAACAAAGACCCGAACCGGCTTTGATACCACTTGAAGGACCGATTAGGCGACTAGAGAGGGGGGAGTGAATGGGAGCCGATAAAAATTCTTCTCGAGGGAGATTGAAACTCCGAAAAGACGAACTAGCTCGGTCGGACCCCCGAAATCACACGCTCCGCACTTCTACCTTCCGTTTGCCAAAACCACGTAGCCACTGGAGTGCTACTGGTCCTAGGAACAAACACTACCAGAAACCACAACACAGACGCAGCAACGACAGCAGAAACAACTCGAAAGCCGGCTAACCAGAGGGGGCGGTTAGACCGGGTATAGTGGGTGGTTAGACCGCCTCCACCTAGTAACCAAGAAATCCTCCGAAACACCTCTTCCGAGCACCAAAACGCACCACGATTTCACCAACAAAGATCTCTGGTTAAGGCCATGCTAGCTACCAGAAAATCTTGGCGAAAACCAAAACTCCACCCAGGGGCCTAGGGGCGGTTAGACCGGCTACCAGGGGCGGTCTAACCTCCTGTACCCAGCAACGAACTCCAACGAAGAACACCTAGCAAACGACATGAGAGCGACCCGAAAATTCACCCAGACGCTCCTCTGATCAAGGTGAACAAACTCAGAGAGGAAAATCCGGCGAAACAAAACTTCGACCTGGAAACACCCAGGGCGATTAGACCGCCCCCAAGGCGGTTAGACCGCCCCTTCCAGAAAACGAACCCGCGGGTCAAACCTCAACTTCCTCGCACCCGATCTCCCGAATCACTCAACGGATTGTAGCAAAACTTCGGGAATAGCTGGGTTACCTCCCGGGCAACCTCTACCTTAAAGGAATCGACCGAAACGCTCACAATCAAGAGGAATAGAAGAAATCACTTCTCCGGGTCAAGAACTCGCCCAACTCAAAAAACCACCAAATCGAGTCCGATTCAAAGGAGATTTGGGGGCAAAGTCACCGACCAAAGAGGCACAAGAACCTCATACGTGACACCCACCAAAAACCCCAAGAAATCGTCCTCAAAACACCGCCAACAAAGAGCTCCGAAAATCACCACAAAAGAGACGGGAAAACCACCTTGAGGAACAACGCCAAACCATCTATACATGCCATGAAAGGTTCGTACAAGGTCTAGCTTGCCACCCAAACATCCATCCCTCTCTCTAGATCTCACATGAAGCTCTCCAGCTAGTCCTAGGAAAAACTAGGGAAAAATGGAGAACGAAAATGGAAAAACAAATGAGCTAGGGTTCCAAGAGTTAGCTGCCATCCACCCATTCAATGAGTATATATGGAGGCACCCAAAAGACTAAACTACCCTTCACTAATAACTAGGGATACATGCCCCTCGAGGGCGGATTTGGAAATCTTCGGAATATCTTCATCGGACGGATGCCCGGCGACCGCAACCTGCTTAGCCTCGACGCAAGCCTTGCGATCCCGACGCGTGTCCTCCGCTTCGAAGCATCTCGGCGCCGGCGGCGGGCGGTCGGACCACCCCCCCCCCCTTGGGCGGTTAGGCCGGCCCGGGAGATCCCGACCGGCCCCGGGCGGTCCGACCGCCCCTCCGGGCGGTTGAACCGGCTGGGTGGCCGCTCCTCTTCGTCGAGTCTTCGGCCTCGGTTTTGTGGCTCAAACGAGTAACCCGGTGGTTTTTACGGTGAACCACTGCAAACCCCGCGAACTCGGTGTAGCCTCCGCCAATCTCCACTAATGACTCGGCTCCCACGTAGTTCCGGCTCGCCCTTGGTTTTGAGGCTCTACCAAGAAACCGTCCACAACTTCTTCTTGCTGTTCATGCCACCATGCGGCCCGCACTTGACCCCACTGGCCACCGGGTCCCTCGAACGAAGCCTACTTGTCTTCTCCACACCTGGAGGCCTCACCGGCAACGACCTTTTGCGCTTGTTCTTCACCTGCACCAACACGAGTCAAGCCGCAACCTGCACCTGCAATACTTAGCCAAGAATCAGTCCACACAACGTTGTCAATCACTCATCACACAAGGAAGCTACCATCCACCGGTCCTCGAACCACACATGGTCCTCATGTTGTACTCGTAGTCGACCAGGAGTCATGTTAGGACAAGGGTATAAATATAAACCCTTGATGTACGTAATAGGGATCGAACATCTTCACAACAAAACCGGCCCTATGCCAAACATCGAGTCCTTTAGTCGAGTCGTCGAGTTCTTTGAGAGGAGCCATCGATCCGTCGACCTCCGTAAGTACTGGCAACCTTGTATCATGTCTAGTATCATGCGGTGGATTTAGACCGTGATGCAAGAAGTCTTGTTACCTTGCTTAGTATCATGCAGTGGATTTAGGCTTGGTTCAAGAGGGTTTCTTGTTAGATCATGAGCCATGCGGTGGGCTAAGATCTAGCTTGGAGCTAGTTATCGACTCTATTAGATTTGGCAAGATCTAATAGATTCATTAAGTTATCATGTGTTCCTTTGGATTTTACTTTATGTTTAATTCATGTAACACTCCTTTGCCCAATTTAGATTGATTAGAATCGGCTTTATCTTATTTTGTGATCCTTATGTTACATGCTCATATCTTTAACTCAATATAGTGCATTGGATCATGTGCTTTCCAATAGCCGAACCCGAATCAATCTAAGTTGTCACATGTTGCGGGTTCAATCTTGTTGATCTTGTATGAATCTTGAAAGAACAGAGTATCATGCAGTAGATGCAGGTTTTTGGATTGTTTCAGAGCTAATCATCCGATGGATTAGTTTTCGATTCAATCTGATAGGTTTATCATCTTTAGCAATGTTTGTTCCTTCTCCACGGAACCCGATTCGGCAGTACAGCTGTATTCGGTTGTGCTACCATGAGTAAAATGTGTTCGTAAGTTTGTTTTAAATAATGCGTGCTTTTAGCCTTCCATATTTAGATTGTATCATGCGGTGGATTAATCTCTTTGTGGTTGGTGGTGTGGTTTCAAGCAAGTTGTATCATGCGGTGGATTAATTTGTTTGTTGTCATGCTAGACGGCTTTGAAGGTACCTAGACATGCAGTAGACTAGTGCTTTTGACCTATGCATGCTTGTTTACTTCATATTTATAATCATGCTTTTACCTTATTTGTTTTAAATCATTATTTATCCTCGAGAATCGGTCATGGTCATGTATAAGCAGCGCTATCTAAACAAAGACCGATTTTTCGTCATGCTTACGTCACGCATTCGGCTATATCCTGTTTTCATGTTTTAAAGCCCCCGAATGGCATTTAAACTGTGACAGATAGCTTGTTGTAGCTATATGTCATTTTAATTGGCTTTTAGCCGTAAATACGGAACTATCTGGTACTACCTGGCAAGTTCCATGTTTTATCTAACTATTTTTATGCTTTGTCAGTTTCAGGAAAATTGACTGGCACGCTTCGGGATCCATCACGTGTGTTAAGCCAGCTTCTTTCGGCTTGCTGTGTGCTTGGCGCGAGGTGCTGATTTTGCGTCAACACACTTTTTGGCACGCCCAGTGGGACACTCTAGTTGATTCAAGATGCCTGATATTCAAGACGTCATGGATGTCACCATTAATGATATGTCTCCGGAGCAGCAAGTGCAGTTGAATGATGCCATTGACCAGTTTCAACAGAAGTGCTTGATGTTATTTGACAAGAACATAAGTGGTGTGACGTACCTCAAATCTGACATGCCAAGGGTTCTATTACCAGGGGGAGCCTGATACCACATCTGCTCAGGAAAAACAGGAGGCCTTGAATGCTTTTCGGGAGACTATTGAAAACATAATGGTTAAGCATCATACTGCTTTCCTGAATATGTTCAAACAGATGATGGTTGGAGTCTTTGGCCCAGGCATGGAGAGGATGCTTAGCCGAGTATCCCCTCAAACATCTACTGCGGAGGTTGGAGAAACTAGTGTTGCTCAATCAGCTTGAGATGCAAGTGCCCAACCACCTCCGCAAACCACCTCCGCAAAGTGTGGGGAGTCAACCGATCCAGCCGCCTCTACAAAGCAATGGAGGTCGCCCAGTCAAACAACCGAACCCGTATCAGGCAATGCCCAATAAGCCTACATATGGAGATCTGGCGTTCGGTTCCTCTGGAGTTCCACCTAACTCCACTTACAGGATAGCCCTAGCCAACAACAGGCTACAGAAGAATATGTACGGTGAGGGATATTTAGAAGTCATGGACTATGGTGCCATTGATGGTCTCCCAAACCCTGGGTATGGTGCAGTTGCAGGAATGTTTAATGGATCTGTTGGAAGACCAGGGGATCAAGATGCTAATGTTGATCTCATGGTGCAGAAAATGGCTGATGTTTTGCAAAATCAATTCGGCCTTGAACCTAAGATGCAGGGACAAGCTTACACTCCTCCTTTCCCAGAGTGGTACCACAGAGTGGTTTTGCCACCAAGGGTGAAACCTCCTGTAGATTTCACAAAGTTCTCTGGACAAGATGATACAAGTACTGTGGAACATATAGCACGATACCTGATGCAGCTTGGGGAAGCTTCAGCTGATGAGGCGTTCAGGGTCAGATACTTCCCCTTGTCGTTGACAGGCCCGACCTTTATATGGTTTACTTCTTTGCCTCCTCAATGGATCAGTACTTGGAAAGAATTGGAACAGAAGTTCCATGCTCATTATTTCAGTGGTAGTACTGAGAAAAAGCTAATTGATCTAGATACCTTGAGACAAAGGCACAATGAAACACCCATGGAATTTCTCAGAAGATTTAGAGAGGTCAAAGGCATGTGCTTCTCTTTGAATCTGCCAGATGATCAATTGGCTGACATGGCTGTTGCGGGTATGTTGCCAGCTATACAGGAGAAGTTGTTCGGCATGGAGTTTGACAATCTTGGTCAGTTGTCCCAGAGGTTGTCACTAATGAGCAATCAAGCTTATGGATTCAAGAAAGACTCCAGGTTTGCCAAGCACAATGATATAGCTGGTATCTACAATCAATTCCTTGAAAAAGCTGATCAAGGGGAAGAATTTGATGATGAGGAGGAGATAGCAGCAGCTGAGATCATGTGGGGCAAAGAGCCGCTAACTGTGAATCAAAGATGGATAAAACAAGCTAAGGGCACATATGATTTCGATGTGACCAAGGCTGACAAGCCTTTTGAGTTCCTGGTAAAGGAAGGCCGAATCAAGTTGCCAGAGGGGGATTCTATGCTTCGACCCGATGGAATTAAAGAGAAACAATATTGTGGATTTCATGACAGGAACACTCACTCCATCAATGATTGCAGGGTTTTCAGGATGAGGATCCAGAAGGCTATCCAGGAGGGTCACTTAAAATTTGATAATATGATAAGCTGGATGGCCACCCTTTCCCTCAGAACATGGTTGGCTTTTCTGTTAATATGGTGACTATTGAGGAAAAGGGGAAAGTGAAGGTCTTAACTTCAGCTAGAGCAAAGCAAGATGGATCAGTTGATCCTACACGACAAGTGACAGTGGAACAAGTCCACAAAGAGGCTCCTCGCATCCTGAGAAGCCAGATTGAAGTAGGGGAATCTTCCAGATCCAAGCCCAGGGTGACTACACGCATTCTCCTTAACAAGTGGCAGAGTCAGTAGGAAAAGGAACGCTACCAGAAGCAGAAATACGAAGAGGAGAAGCGGAGGTTTGAAGAAGAAGCGCACAGAAGAGAACTGGAAGAGCATGCACGAGAACAGGAGCGTGCACATTGGGGGTGCGCATTCTTCAGGCATTGCTGGAGCGAGGGTTTGAAGCTCCCCACATTGAACAATTGTCGTGAATGCAGTGATAAGTATACTGAATATAGGTAGGAAACTGCCAATCGCCGATCTGTCCATGAAAGAATTGGAAGGATACATCCCAGTGACGGTCGGCGCGTAAAAATAAATGAAGTCAATGATCATCCAAGGAAAAGACATGTTGATCAAAAATGGGTTGATCAAGAGGAACAGGAATGCGAGTACGTCTGGCAAAAAGGACAGTGGTGCCCGCTTGGCTTGAAGAGAAGACAAAAGAGAAGGGTTCAGCGCTTGAGGAACCAAGAATTGAAGCAAGCGGGAATCAAGAGAAAGCAAGTGTGGCGTCCAAAGGATAGGCCTGATGGATTGGGTCGTTCGGCTCCAGCATGCATGGTATACTTTTTGCCGAATGAGTTCATGGCTCCCGCTAACCAGGTTGTGCAGGAAGAAGCATCCCCGGATATCAATGACGATGAACAACTTGGGTTAATGGCACAACTGGTGTTGGCTAAGCAGGCAACCTTCGACAAACCGGCCAAGAATTGACACATGAGGCCATTGTACTTGAGAGGATACGTAAATGACAAGCCATTGACCAAAATGTTTGTTGATGGTGGAGCTGCAGTCAACGTGATGCCATACACCACATTCAGGAAGCTTGGCAAGGGCCCTGGAGATTTAACGCCAATGAGCATAGTTCTGAATGATTTTGCTAGGAATCCTTCAGATACCAAGGGTTGCGTGCACGTGGACCTGATGATTGGGTCTAAGACTTTGCTCACGACCTTCTTTGTCATTGAGGGTAAAGGAGCTTACAGCTTGCTGCTTGGACGGGACTAGATCCATGCAAATTGCTGCATCCTATCTACCATGCACCAACAGCTTGTTCAATGGGTAGATGATGATATAGAAGTGGTCCAAGCAGATGATTCAGTGAGCATAGCTAACATCGAGCAAGCTTTCTGGGAGTATCAAGGCATTGATTGCTTCTCGGGGAAAGGAGGCGGGGGTGAAGGTCTGTTGAACCGATCGGCGGTGATCAACAGCCGATTCAAGCAGTCGGCTCTTATAGCAATTTTTAATGGATAATCCGGTTGATGGAACTGATGGGAAGTTAGGACGTCGATTCATGTCGGCTGACAAGTTGGAAGAATTTGACATTGGAAATGGTGACAAGCCAAGGCCGACATTTATCAGTGCTAACTTGGATTCGAGTTTCAGAGAAGGATTAATCAAGCTGTTAAAGGAATATAAAGATTGCTTCGCTTGGGATTATTTAGAGATGCCTGGTTTGGATCGTTCCATTGTTGAGCATCGGTTGCCAATTAAGCCTGGTTTTAAACCTTATAAGCAACCTCCCCGAAAAATCTACAAGGATGAAGTATTGGCCGATGTGAAAAAGGAAGTTGAAAGATTGATCGATGCAAATTTCATTCGGCCATGCAGATATGCGGAGTGGATCTCAAACATCGTCCCTGTCTACAAGAAAAATGGGAAGATGAGGGTTTGCATAGACTTTAGAGACCTAAATAGAGCTACTCCCATGGATGGATACCCAATGCTTGTTGCTGATTTATTGGTTGATGTTGTTGCTGGACATAAAGTTATCAGTTTTATGGATGGTAATGCAGGGTACAATCAAATTTTTATGGCAATAGAAGATATATCGAAGACAGCCTTCAGATGTCCTGGACATATAGGCCTTTTTGAGTGGATTGTAATGACATTTGGGTTGAAAAATGCCGGTGCAACTTATCAAAGAGCCATGAATTATAGTTTTCATGAGTTGATCGGCAAAATTGTTGAGATATATATTGATGATGTCGTGATCAAATCTTTGGATCATGAGTCACATTTGAGGGACGTAAAGAGAACTCTAGAGTGCACCCGAAAGCATGGGTTGAAGATGAATCCAAATAACTGTACCTTTGGAGTTTCAGCTGGAGAATTCTTGGGATTTTTGGTGCATGAAGGAGGAATAGAAGTTGGTAAGAAAAGCATGAAAGCTATCGATGAAGTTGTTCCTCCAACCAATCTTAAGGAGTTGCAATCACTGCTTAGCAAGATCAATTTTGTGAGAAGATTCATTTCAAATTTGTCACAAAAGGTTTTGCCTTTCTCTCCGTTGCTAAGAATCAAGAAAGATCAGAAGTTTGTATGGGGTGAAGAACAACAAAAGGCTTTCGATGAGATCAAGCAATACATGAAGGAACCACCAGTTTTGGTGCCTCCACAGTTGAACAAGCCTTTCAAGTTGTACGTGGCGGCCGATACCCAAACTATTGGATCGTCCCTTATACAAGAATTTGAAGGAAAGGAACGGATAGTAGCGTACCTTAGCCGAAAATTGCTTGATCCTGAGACCAGATATTCGGCTGTGGAGAAGCTTTGCCTGTGTGTTTATTACTCGTGTACAAAGTTTCGGCACTACTTGTTGAATGCCGAATGCGTTGTATATTCAAAGTTTGATGTAATTAAACACATGTTATCTATGCCAATTTTGAATGGAAGGATTGGCAAGTGGATTTTGGCTATATCTGAGTTTCTGCTGAAGTTTGAATCGGCAAAAGCTATTAAAGGTCAGATTATTGCTGATTTCATTACTGAACATCGTGATCCATCAATTGATTTGCTTGAAATTACTCCGTGGGCTTTATTCTTTGATGGATCCTCCTGTGGTAAAGGTGGTGGAGTAGGAATTTTACTAATTTCACCTAGGGGTGAGATGTTTGAGTTTGCTATTCCTATTCAACCTACTGTCACCAATAATCAAGCTGAATATGAGGCACTGCTTAGAGGGCTTCAATGTTTAAAAGAAGCAAAGGCTATTTCAGTTGAAATTTATGGAGATTCAGAGCTGGTTATAAAACAATTGAATGGCCAATATGAATGTAGAAGCGATATCCTGAGGAGTTATTATAAAGAATGCAAGGAAATCCTGAAAAGTTTTTAGTTAGTAATTCTACAACATATTCCTAGAGAACACAATGAAGAGGCAAACAGGTTGGCTCAAAGTGCTTCAGGTTATAGAGAAAACCAAGAAGCGTTTGCCATGGAAGTGTGTGCTTTCGGGAGTGATCTAGTAGAGGATGATTGGACAAAAGAGATTGTTGATTATCTGGAGAATCCATCCAGAAAGGTTTCTAGGAAGCTCAGGTATAAAGCTATAAAATTTGTTCTTCTTGATGGACGTTTGTTTTACAAATCATTAGATGGGGTGTTGCTGCAATGCCTGGGTCCAGAAGAAGCAAAGAAAATGATGAGTAAAGTGCATGATGGGCTATGTGGATCGCATCAATCGGCTTATCGAATGAAATGGGTTATTAGGCACACTGGATGTTTTTGGCCGACGATGCTCGAGGATTGCTTTGAGTATTACAAAGGTTGTCAAGATTGTCAAAAGTTCGGGAATATTCAAAGGGTCCCAGCGTCAGCTCTGAATCCTATCATCAAGCCATGGCCATTCAGAGGATGGGGGATAGATTTGATTGGCCAGATAAATCCTCCTTCTAGCAAGGGGCATAAATTTGTGCTTTTGGCAACAGATTATTTCACCAAATGGGTTGAGGCAATTCCATTGAAGAAAGTAACATCAGAAAACACGGTTGAATTTGTCAAAGAACACATCATATACAGATTTGGGATTCCTCAAACAATTACGACTGATCAAGGAGCTCAATTTGTGTCTTTAGAGTTCAGAGAGTTTGCTGAAAGCATGGGGATCAAATTATTGAATTCTTCTCCTTATTATGCCCAAGCTAATGGTCAGGCTTCTAATAAGATCATGATCAAGCTTATACAAAAGAAAATTGATCAGAAGCCAAAGAGGTGGCATTCGGTACTCAATGAGGCTTTGTGGGCTTACCGAATGGCTCCTCATGGAGCTACAAAGACATCTCCTTATGAGTTGGTTTATGGGCATCATGCTGTTTTGCCCTGGGAAATACAATCAGATTCAAGGAGGGTGGTTTTGCTAAAGGATTTAATCTCCAAAGATTATAGTGGCTTAATGATGGACGAGTTAGAGGATTTGCATGTGATTCGTCTTAAAGCCCTGGAAAATATTGAAAAGAACAAGATGCGAGTTGCTAAATATTACAACAAGAAAGTAAAGGTTAAGCAATTTGCAGAAGGAGATTTGGTCTGGAAAGCATTACTGCCGATCGGGACTAAATACAATACGTTCGGCAAATGGTCCCCGAATTGGGAGGGTCCTTTTCGGATAGTCAGATGTGCGCCTGGTAATGCTTACATATTGAAAACTTTACTAGGAGAAGAATTTACTACTGCTATAAATGGGAGATATTTGAAGACATATTATCCTAGTATTGAAGTTGATCGTTGATTACAAGCACCAGGATTATAGGCATCTGATACACAAAAACAGCCGGCGTTCGGGAAAGAAGTCGCCTTTAGAACAAAAAATCCTAACAGGAGATGGCCAATACTGGAATGTATTACCCTTAGCACAAAAATACTTCACATTACAGGTGTTTCTTGCAGGCTTTTATTTGACAATCTAGCTACCTAAGATTACAAGGGGGTGGGAAGCAGAAGGCCTGGAGGAAGAAGCGAAAGTATGCTTCATTCCTTTGATTCCTTGTTTTTCCTCTTCAGTTCTTCCCTCTTCAACTTTTCCAGGACCACCGTAACAGCAACCTGGAAGCTTCGAGGGTTGCCATGACTTGCAGCTTCCATTAGGCTGTCCCAGGAAGCCTTCAAGTTGTTGTACCTGTCAGAGACATCTAGGAAAGGGGAACAGTTGTTGGATGTGAAGATCTAGGCTTAAACATGGGAGTTAAATAAATATGAAGATCTTACCCCCTACCAACGCTTCCAAGCTCATGCGGCGTTCGCGTTCGGCATTGCAGCGGGCGGTGATGTCTCGCAAGTTATGCTCTAGATGCCGAATACGGCGGCGAAGTTGATGGTTTGCCTTCTGTTCCGGCGTGGCGTTCTCTTCTTCAGAGGAGGAATCGGAGAGGATGTACTCGGGAACCTCTTCAGTTCCAAAGATTTCTTCCGGAAGCAAGTCAAGACTGGAAAAAGCAGAAAGGGGTAAACCATGAGATTGCAAATGGGAGCAAGAAACAGATTGATAGAAGACTCACTCTCGAATGGTATGCCTCTTTGGTGGAGTACTGCCCTCCTTGATGGGTTGCTTTCCTTTTTCCGCCATAGCCTCGGGGTTTTCTCCTCTGGAGCAAGGAGAGAAGATGTGAGGTGATGGAAGTGTATGTGAGTGGATTTGCAGGGCACCCAGGGGGCTATTTTATTGACTGTGAGAGCGCATTGGGAGTGATGACTGGTTGGCGTACGTTATTGGAATACCAAACGGTAGGGTTTTCTTCCCGAATGCGAGGGTTTTCATTGAACAGTGTTTATGGTTCCCGAATTGAAGATTTTCTACGGATTTGGTGCCAAGGGGCAGAAGTTTTTGCGTGTTCGGCTAAGATAAAGTTCCGAATTTGTTTAAAAACAGTAAAGTTCGCATCCACAAGCAGAAGGGAATCATCACAATACAAGCACAGAAGTTAAAATTCTTTATTTATTGCCGAAAACCAAGCATCCCTAGTACAAACTAATCAAAAAGCCCGTTTAGCACAGACTGGGGCTGGATGGTATCGGTAATGGCGTCGCCATGGCCATCGAGGCGCTCCAGGATGACCTCGATCTCGTCGACGTCCTCTGGTGTGCCGCCCTGGAAGCCGCGCGGCTGAGTGGAGTAGTCGACGCTGGTGTGCGTCGCCATGGCGGCCAAGCCCAGGGTGGTGCCCAGGAGGACGCCGTGGAGGACCACATCATCCACACGGTCTTCCACCATGGCAATACGGTCCGCCGGCGTGTCCCCGGGGGCGTTCACCTTGTCCGCCAGTTGCTTCACCAGCATTTTCAGCTGATCACGTTCGGCGTCACGGGCTGCAATGTTGCAAAGTAATGGTGGTTAGTTCGAAGTTGAGCTGGATCAAATCAATCAAGAAATTTACCATCAATGGTCTCGAGCAGCTGTTTGCGCTGATGCTCCCATTCAAGTTCGGCGATGTCAGCTTTCTTGGAAACTTCTCCCAGCTCACGCTGGGTTTCGTCACGCTCCGCCTTGAAGCGGAGGGCGTCACGCTCGCCGTAGCGCGAAGGGGAGTAGTTGTACAACTCCGAGGAGTCGTCCGGCAGGGCTGGATTCGCGGCCGGTGCAGGGGCCGGATTCCAATGGATGAGTCTGAAACAAAAGGGGATCGTTGGAACAAAAAAAATCTGGAAGAAATCTAAGGTGGGGATCGGAAAAAGTAATACCGAATGGACCTTAAGGGGATGAGATTTACCTGAACAACTTGATTTTGGTCCGCCATTGAAGATTTGAGCTTGGAGATTGATGACCTAGGGTTTGGATCTGAGCGGAGACTCCAACAGATTGCAAGAGGAAAGAATGGGTGTTAAACGGACTTAGCTCAAAGACGTTGGGTATTTATGGTCAATTCTGGAATAAAATCATTTTTATCCCGTAATTGAAGGGGCATATGTTAACACCAAAAATTGGTACAGGAAAGGGGTTGACCTGTGAGCCGAGTTTGGTGACGAAATACCATTCAGCTAGAAAAATCTCCTCAGAGGATTCGGCAAAGGATGCTTGCAGTCGGCAATACGCTATCATTCGGCAAAGGGACTGTTTGTGCTTTTAAGGAAGTTTTCGGGAATGCGTGGTGACGTGGCCCGATATAAGGAAGGAACGAGTTGATGGCGTATACGAGATGGACATTGGCGTCGAATCATTAATTTAGCCATTAAATGTTGTACTCGTAGTCGACCAGGAGTCGTGTTAGGACAAGGGTATAAATATAAACCCTTGATGTCTGTAATAGGGATCGAACAATTTCACAACAAACTAGCCCCGTGCCAACTTTCGAGTCCTTTAGTCGAGTCGTTGAGTTCTTCGAGAGGAGCCATCGATCCGTCGACCTCCGTAACTACCGGCAACCTTGTATCATGTCTAGTATCATGCGGTGGATTTAGACCGTGATGCAAGAAGTCTTGTTACCTTGCTTAGTATCATGTGGTGGATTTAAGCTTGGTTCAAGAGGGTTTCTTGTTAGATCATGAGCCATGCGGTGGGCTAAGATCTAGCTTGGAGCTAGTTATCGGCTCTATTAGATTTGGCAAGATCTAATAGATTCATTAAGTTATCATGTGTTCCTTTGGATTTTACTTTATGTTTAATTGATGTAACACTCCTTTGCCCAATTTAGATTGATTAGAATCGGCTTTATCTTGTTTTGTGACCCTTATGTTACATGCTCATATCTTTAACTCAATATAGTGCATTGGATCACGTGCTTTCCAATAGCCGAACCCGAATCAATCTAAGTTGTCATGTGTTGCGGGTTCAAGCTTGTTGATCTTGTATGAATCTTGAAAGAACTGAGTATCATGCGGTAGATGCAGGTTTTTGGATTGTTTTAGAGCTAATCATCTGGTGGATTAGTTTTCGATTCAATCTGATATGTTTATCATCTTTAGCAATGTTTGTTCCTTCTCCATGGAACCCGATTCGGCTGTACAGCTGTATTCGGTTGTGCTACCATGAGTAAAACGTGTTCGTAAGTTTGTTTTAAATAATGCATGCTTTTAGCCTTCCATATTTAGATTGTATCATGTGGTGGATTAATCTCTTTGTGGTTGGTGGTGTGGTTTCAAGCAAGTTGTATCATGCAGTGGATTAATTTGTTTGTTGTCATGCTAGACGGGTTTGAAGGTACCTAGACATGCGGTAGACTAGTGCTTTTGACCTATGCATGCTTGTTTACTTCATATTTATAATCATGCTTTTACCTTATTTGTTTTAAATCATAATTTATCCTCGAGAATCGGTCATGGTCATGTATAAGTAGCGCTATCTAAACAAAGACCGATTTTTCGTCATGCTTACATCACGCATTCGGCTATATCCTGTTTTCATGTTTTAAAGCTCCCAAATGGCATTTAAACTGCTGACAGATAGCTTGTTGTAGCTATATGTCATTTTAATTGGCTTTTAGCCATAAATATGGAACTGTCTGGTACTACCCGGCAAGTTCCATGTTTTATCTAACTATTTTTATCCTTTGTCAGTTTCAGGAAAATTGACTGGCACACTTCGGGATCCATCACGTGTGTTAAGCCAGCTTCTTTCGGCTTGCTGTGTGCTTGGCGCGAGGTGCTGATTTTGCATCAACACCTCTGACAAAATCTCACCATGAAGCTCTCAAGCTAGTCCTATAGAAATCCTAAGAAAATAGGAAGGGAAAATAGGAAAGCAAATGAACTAGGGTTCCAAGAGATGGCTGCCATGCTCTCACCTCATGGGTTATATGGAGGCAATCGAAAGTCTAAAATACCCTTACTTAATAACTAAGGATACAAGCCCCTCAAGGGCGGTTTTAGAAGTCTTTAGATTTTCTCCATCGGACGGATGCCCGGCGACCGCACCCTGCTTAGCCTCGACACAAGCCATGCGATCCCGACGCGTGTCCTCCGCTTCGAAGATTCCGGACTGTGTCGTCGCACACCGATCAGACCGGTGCTCCTCACTGGTCAGACCGGTCTGGAGCTGTTGCAGCACCATCTTCGGTTCTCCGGTCTTGGCGAACCAAGGAACCTAGTGGTTTTCTGGTGAACCACTGGAAACCCCGCGAACTCGGTGTAGCCTCCGCCAATCGCCACTCATGACTCGGCTCCCACATAGTCCCGACTCGACCTTGGTTTTGAGGCTCAACCAAGAAACCGTCCATGACTTCATCTTCCTGTTCATGCCACCATGCGGCCCGCACTTGACCCCGCTGGCCACCGGGTCCCTCGAACGAAGCCTACTTGTCTTCTCCACACCTGGAGGCCTCACCGGCGATGACCTTTCACACTTGTTCTTCACCTGCACCAACACCAGTCAAGCCGCAACCTTCACCTGCAATACTTAGCCAAGAATCAGTCCACACAACATTGTCAATCACTCATCACACAAGGAAGCAACCATCCACCGGTCCTCGAACCACACATGATCCTCCACGTCTTCGCTTTGCATCGACGTGACTTCGTCTCCGCCGCTTCACCTACACGTCAATCGGGGGCTTGTGAGACATGGGTACCCATGGGTCCCCACTGACTGGGTCTTCGCCGTCCCTGACAGGCGGGCCCAACCTACCAGAAGACCCGCCGACCTATCCGTGGACCCTGCCCGATCTGACTTGTGGGCCCAAAGACATGGAGACAACTTGGTGTACAAGTCAAGATAGTCCAGCTCGGATAAGCTTTCCATGTTGTAACCGAGTAGGATAGAAGGAAACCAACTTGTAACCCAAGGCATGCCAGCCAATATAAGGCGGCCTGGGGCGCCTCTCAAGGGCAGATCGACGTCCCTTCCACGCATAATCCCATCACACTGGACGTAGGGTTTTACTCTCCGGAGGCCTGAACCACCAGTCTAAAACCACCGTGTCCTTGCCATTCTCGCCGAGTTCCGAGTTCATCCAAGAAAAACCACCTACGCTCTTAGGTCCTGATCCCCCCATTAGTCAACCTACAACCGCTTGGGTAGCTCCCTTGTGGATCTGTCCAGGTCTCACCCCCTGACAGAACAATATAGACATAGCTTGTGAGGATAAGAACCAGACATCCTTAAGTTTTCCTTATCTCTCTTTTTGTCCATTCCTTGATAGCTATTCAGTTGATTAGTTATATACCTCAGATACTCTCTTTACCATTCTCCCTGTGGATTCGATATTTAAAACCCTCTACCGGGTGGAATGCCCACCGGTATCTGTCAGTGTTTTAGACGGCAACCTACCAAGGGGAGTACCCGAGGTAGATGAATGTGGCCTCGCCGAGATCGGTAACTCGAAGGAAGAGACACGTGGCACACAATTTAGATAGGTTCGGGCCGCGAGGTGCGTAATACCCTACGTCCTGTATGCTGCGTAGCTCTGGATTGACTGGATGTGTTTACAAGATGATGCGTATGAGAGAGATAGGGGTCCCTGCCTCACCTTATATAGCCCGGGAGGTAGGGTTACAAGTCGGTTTGAGGAGAGAGTACTAGTCGGGTACGGCTAGGAGTTCTCTACATAGTACAGGACATGTATAGCTTCCTATCCGGGTACTTCTCCACCGTAGTCCTTGCGCCCCACGCCATCAGGTGCCGTGTGGCACAAGCCGAGTAGTCCCGGGGGCTCTCGTAGTAGTCGGTCCCGATACCCACCGAGGTAGCGGGCCCGGGGAGGTCCATACGACAAGCCCCCGAGTACTTTGTAGTCGAGTAGGATAGTTTCGAGTAGTCCCGAGTACTACAAGCCAAAAGTCCTCAAGAGTACTTAAAGCATCCCGAGGGTAGAAGGTACTCCACCGATCTCGGTAGTCTTGAAGTCTTCTCGAGTAGTTCCCAAGCGTCCTCGAGTTCTCCTCTTGAAGGTCTTCAATAATACTCACTTTGTCTTGAAGAAGAAACCATATGGAAAATGTGATTCGAAGAATCACATTCCATATGGAATGTAGCCCCCGAGCCTTAGGTCGAATCGTAGATTCAAGCTGAGGGTCAACCTGAAATTCCGCCAAGATTATCCCGCCAAATCCGGAGAAAAAACCGAAGAACACGTGGCACGGAGCCCCCGAGCCTTGAGTCGAGTACTTCCTCTCGAATTGAAGGGTCATCTTGATTGTAGAATGTGTCCTGAGTTGCTCTAGGGTCTAGTCATCACCCCAGGAATTGAGTAGTCATAGCCGAGCCCCCGAGATGAAGCGCGTCGACTACTGGAAGTTGAAGAGTCAGGCGGCTGCCGCTGAGTCAGCTGCCGATACTTATCCATCTGGCCGTTGCAGCGCTGCCGGTTGGCTTATAAATAGAAGTCGAAACCCTTAAGGTTTTCCATCCTCCACACTCGCAGCCGTTTGAGATAGATCTAGCCAAGAGTCAGCCACCCGAGCACACTGCCACCGCGCCTTAGGCTGCAGATCCACGCGCGCCGCCACTGCTTGCCTCCAGAGAAGCCCTCGAGCGAATGCGAGTGAAAACCTGGTGCATTTGGAGGATGAAGGCTTCCCCGTCAAAGAGCATGAAGACCGGCGCCGGGAAGAAGAGATCCCGTGACGAGGCAGCTGGATCCGCCCAGGGATCAACACCACCGACCTCTCCCCCGTGCCGGAATCCGAACAAAGAATGGAAGAAATCCAAGGAGAAGACCGAAGACCTGCTGGCGCTGGTGAACAACGGTTTCCTCCAGGAGAAGGAGATGGACATGTGGCGCGCCACCGCGGGAGATCCATACCCAATGGAGAAGAACCCCGATGAGATCCCAATGTTCACGCGGTTCGTGGAGCGCGGGCTGGCTCTCCCGGCGAGCGACTTCTTCAAGGGTCTCAAGTACTACAGTATCAAGTACTTGAACCTGAACCATAACAGAATCTTTCACGTCTCCGTCTTCGTCCACTTCTACGAGGCCTTTGTGGGGATCAAGCCCCACTGGGTGCTGTTTCGAAAGTTCTTCCGCTTGAAGACACAGCCGAGCGCCAACGACCCAAGAGTAGTCGGAGGAGTTGGCATCCAAATGCGCGAAGACGCCGCCGAGCAGTACCTGCCGTACAAACTCATCGACTCCAACCAGGATTGGAAGTCGAAATAGTTCTACATCACCAACCACCACCCGGAGCTGCCGAAGCCGAGCGGGAAGCAGCCAAAGCATCAGCCCTGGTGGAACACGGAGCCGACAATGCAGGAGGGTATTCAACTACCTGAGCTACTGCAGAAGATCAAGGCTTTGAGAGAAGCCGGGCTGAGGGGCGAAGACGTGGCCTTCAGCTTCATGAAGAGAAGGGTACATCCGCTGATGGCGCGTGATACCCTCGGGTACCAGTATACGGGCGACGACGACACGTCGAGGATGCCCGGTTATGAGATTGATGATGATGACATCATCGAGAGGATGGGTAAGATCTTCAAAGATATGCCACCATGCGTACCCTGCCCAGTCCCCGAGTACTCCGCAGCTCGTCCGCCAAACAAGGTTGGTAGCCGAACCTATGTCTTTGAGTACTCATTGTATTGTAGTAGTCGAGCTCACCCAAACTGTTTGATGTAGGATGATCTGACAAAGTTTGTCTCCGATCCCGCTTCCCCTCCTCGACTTGTGGATATTCCAGAGGAGGGCAATGGCAAAGAGAAGGAGCGCCGTGAAGTCGGTGAGGGTGACGACACCGTCACCATAGAAGACATGTCTGACGAGAAGGACGGGGAGACGCTTCAGGATCGGTTCCAGCTGCGGTCCAGGTTCAACCAGCCTGGGTTGCCTCACATCCCCCTTGTCGAAGATCCACCGACTAGCCTGGAGGCTAGTCTCCCTGCGCCGCCACGGAGGCCGCGCAATGTGGCGCGCAAACGAGTCGCCAAGAAGCTGAAGGTGACCAAGACTATGTCTCAAGAGGTGAGCTCCTCGAGTAGAGTAGTCGATTACTTGACTTGAAGTATTCTGTATGCTGATAATTGACTTTTGAGTTGTCGCAGGAGATTCCCTCATCCGACCCTGCTGATTAGGAGGAAGGAGAGGACTGGGACACGGTGGGCGGGCCAGCTGAAAGAAGTCGCAGTCCAGCCCCCACCGTCGAAGAACTTGTGTCGCGGATGACACAGCGGTCGACTAGACTTGTCGAGCCGTAGGCGCCGGCCGTGGAGAGCAGGCCTGAGCCGAGCATGACTGCTGGTGCTGAAGAACCGGCAGCGGCTCAAGCTAAAGTGGAGGCGCCCGCCGAAGCCGGGCTTGTAGATATCACCAGCATACTTGGCGCTCCGACCGTGACTGTCGTCCGGTCTAGCTTGTAAGTGAAAAACTTTCCCGAGTAGTATTTGTAGCTTGGTAGTCTTACTTGGTTGACCACCGATCTTGTACTATGCAGGAAATCAACTGACTTGTCCTGGGACGGAGATGAACCCAGCACGGCGGCGGCTGAAGAAGTTTTCGCACCTGCCGCTGAGGAGTCCACTCCCCTCCCTTAGGCCGAGACCGTGGCGCCGGTCGCGGAGGCTATGCTGCCAGAAGCCAGCATTGTAGAAGGTGAGTACGCTGCAGTAATGCGTCCTTCCTCGAGTAGTAGTCAAAAGCCCCCTGGGAGCTGATCCCGTACGTCTTTTGTTGACAGGGGCAGAAGTCGAGAGTAGCACCATCCCTGAGGCTGTGCCAGTTGAAGGCGTTGTGCCGGAAGTCGAGGTGGCCACCAAAGCAGCAACTGAGCTAGCGGAGATAGCAGCCCCCGGGGTGGTCGAAGAAGTGCGTGGCGATGCCCTGTCGGAGGTCAGCTTGGAGGTAGTTATCCATTCGCCAGAGATCCAAGATGCGGAGCCAATGCGTTCGGTGCCGATGTCCGAGGCCACCACGACTAGTCGGGATGGACTCGAGCTTCTGGCGGATGACCTTATCATCTCGGCGGCGGTAGCTCGCAACTTGGAATCAATGCGGCGGGTCGAGCAATGGATGAAGGTATGCATCAGTACTCTTAAGTAGTAGAAATCTTTCGGATGTGAGTACCCGAATAATTGTTGCCTTCTGTAGGATGTCGTGGAGAGATCCCGACAGAAGTCCGATATGCTCCAGGGGTTTGGTGATACAGTGCTCTGGGCAGAGACATTGGAGAAAGAACTCGCTAAGGCCAGGAAGCACTCCACCATGCTCCAGTCCAAACTTGATGGCGCCTTCGGCTAGTACCACAATGAAGTACAAAATATGCAGGCGAAGAGCGATGAGCTGGTCCAGAAGAACAAGTCGCTGCGCTAGAAAAACAAAGGTATGCCGATGCCAATTTATCGAGTACTTAATGTGGGTACCCTGTAGTAGTCTGACATCTCCCTTTGAGTTGTTTGTAGATCTTGATGCCCGAGTGGAACAGCTGAAGGCATCTGAAGTCGATATGAAGAATATCTTCTACCGAGAGAAGGATGCCCGCGAGGTACTTGAGTACGATTATAAGCAGCTGGCCCATAAGTGTAATATGCATATGGAGCTTCGGATCGCCTCGGATCGTGACCTTGGCAACTGCTATAAATCTCTGCAGAAGCTTGGTGAAGATTGCGAGAGGCTGCGGGGTCAACTCAAGGAGCTTGAAGAAGCCGCGCAGCCCATCGCTAGGCTGCTGGTACCTCACCCGGGCGGACCGAAGATTGCTCCATTGGTCGATCCGATGAAGGAAGCCCCCGGACGTCTGGAGACGTATGTCAAGCATCTGGCGAAGTCCATCCCCAACCAGGTCTTAGTGTTCATGAAGTCGTACTTCCCCAAGGCCCCGGTTGATGTAGTCGCGGGTGGACTAGCCGCCAACTGCACAGATGAGCAGTACGCAGAGCTTTTGGAGCAGATGGCGCCAATCACCGAGCATGTCGCGGAGAAGCTGAACCTCCAGTAGTTGTCCTGTAGGGTTAGCTTACGGTGACATATGTAATATAAATAAGGTTGCAAAAAACTTGTTTAAGTTGTTATGAAAAGACTCCCAGGAAATGAGTACTCGTTGTTGCGATGTATGTATGCAGAGTGCCCATGTGTGGAGTTGTGTGCGAGTAGTAGTACTCACCCGTAGGCCCGTTGAGGGAGACACAGTAAATGAGTTGATTGATAATCAAACTTTATTACTAAAAAGATACACCTGGATGGCCAGGGTCGTTTACAAGTGAAGTCGCCAGGACCCGGAGGCCGCCTACGGCTAGAGTAGTGCTAGGGCGTGTAGCCGCTTACAACAGTAGATCCATTAGTAGCCGTATAGACTAGATCTTGAAGTATGTGGTCTCTTGATAGACCACCGCTAGAGTCCTTGACGCTCTAAGCAGCCCGAGTTCCGTTAGTAGCCGTTAACGCTGGATCTGGGAGTAGAGTAGCCCAAAGACTAGTGTCTGGACCCGGAGGCCGCTTATAGCAAAGGGCTCGGGAGTAGTCGCGTAGACTTGAGCCCCCAGAGTAGTCGAGAGACTACACGTAGAACCGACAGAGCTGGTCGACGTTCCACGAGTTGCTGCTATCTTCGCCTTCAAGTGTTTGGAGGCGATTTGAGCCTGGTCCGGTCACCTTTGCAACTGTGAAGGGACCTTCCCATAGCGAGCTGAGCTTGTGCAGTCCTTCCGTGTTCTGGATGTGGTGGAGGACGAGATCGCCAACGTTAAAGGAGCATTCCTTGACATTGCGATCGTGGTAGCGTCAGATACCTTCTAGGTACCTTGCTGACTGGACGAGGGCAGAGCAGCGAGCATCTTCGAGTCCATCGATGTCAACTCGTCTGCTATCTTCGGATATGCCTTCGTCGTACTGCTCTACTGCCGGCGACTCCCACATGACGTCGGCGGGTAGAATAGCTTCGGAGCCGTAGACTAGGAAATAAGGTGACTGTCTCGTCGGCTTGGTGGGTTGATTACACAGCCCCCAGAGAGCGTTGGGCAGTTCCTTGATCCACTTTCCTCCTTTCGTATTAGCAGCATCGTGCAGTCGCTTCTTGAGAGCGTCGAGTACCAACCCGTTGGCACACTCGACTTGTCCATTGGCCCATACTAGATGTCGATCCCGCTCGTTCTCGCGGTACTCCCGAAGCGGTGATTGTTGAAGTTGGAGCCCAGGTCTGTGATGATGTGATGGGGTAGTCCGTAGCGATGCACGAGTTCATCCAGGAAGTCGAGTACCCTGTTGGCCTTGGGACAGGTGTCCGGTTTGACTTCGATCCACTTGGTGAACTTGTCAATGGCCACCAGAACTCTGTTGAATCCTCCTGGCGCAGTTGGAAGAGGCCCAATCATGTCGAGCCCCCAACAGGCGAAAGGCTAGGTTGGTGGTATGGTGACTAGCTTGTAGGTCGGGATGTGTTGTTGCTTGGCCAAGTACTGGCACCCTTGACACCTTCTGACGAGTTCCTCGGCATCCCCAGAGCTGTGGGCCAGTAGAAAGCTCGTCGGAAAGCCTTGCTAACCAGCGTACGTGAGGATGCGTGGTTGCCGCAGACGCCTTTGTGTATCTCATCCAAGATATCCTTGCCTTCTTCTCGGGGAACACACTTCATGAGTACTCCAAAAGTAGCGCCCTGCCTGTATAGCTTGTCCCCAACTAGGACGTAGGACTTGGCCCAGCGGATGAGCTGCTCGGCCAAGTTTTTGTCCGACGGGACCTTCTGCTCGCGTATGTAGTCGATGAAGGGTTGTCGCCAGTCCACGTCGATCATCATGACCTCCTGGCCAGCTGGCGGATGCACTGGATCAGTGGTCGTAGGCGCTGGCTTCGTGATGGATGGCGCGTGAAGCTCGTGGACGAAGACACCCGTTGGTACTTGAGAGCGAGTAGAATCAAGCTTCGATAGGACGTCCGCTGCAACATTGTTGTCGCAGATGACATGATGGAACTCGAGACCATAGAACTTGTTTTCGAGCTTGCGGACTTCTAGGCAGTTGGCGTCCATGTTCTCCTTGTTGCGGTCCCAAGACTTGTTGACTTGGTTGATGACCACTGTAGAGTCGCCGTAGACTAGTAGTCGCTTGATGCCTAGGGAAGCTGTGAGGCGGTAGCCCGTGTAGTAGAGCTTCGTACTCGGCTTCATTGTTTGAGACCTTCCAAAAGATCTGCAGGACGTACTTGAGTTGTTCGCCCGTTGGAGAGATCAGGAGTACCCCTGCACCTGCACCTTCGAGCTTGAGTGAACCATCGAAGTACATCATCTAATGCTCTTGTCGCTCGGCTGGAGTTGGTAGCTGATTCTCCCAGCATTCTGCCATGAAGTCGACTAGCGCTTGCGACTTGATGGCTGTTCATGGCTTGAAGTCAATGTTGAGGGCGCCGAGCTCGACTGCCCACTTGGAGATTCTTCTAGTAGCATCTTGGTTCCGCAGGATGTCGCCGAGCGGGTAGTCGGTGATGACGGAGACCGAATACTCCTAGAAGTAATGTCGTAGCTTCCACGAGGTAATGAACACCGCAGACAGTAGCTACTGTACTGGTTGGTAGCGTGCTTTAGATTCTGACAGGACCTCGCTGACGAAGTAGATTGGTCGCTGGACTGGGTAGGCATGGCCATCTTCCTGCCGCTCGACAACGATGGCAGAGTTGACCACGTGAGTAGTCACAGCGAGGTAGAGCAGTAGCTGCTCCTTTTTGCAAGGAGCCGTGAGGACTGGCGGCTTGGATAGGAAATACTTGAGCTGCGCGATAGCTTGATCTGCCTCTAGAGTCCACACGAACTTCTCTTGATGCTTGAGTAGCTTGAAGAAGGGTAGCCCCCGTTCTCCAAGCTTCGAGATAAATCTGTTCAAGGCCGCCATGCACCCGGTAAGCTTCTAGACATCTTTGATGCAGGTGGGAGCTCTCAGATTGGTGATGGCGGAGATCTTCTCAGGGTTGGCTTTGATGTCGCGATGGCTAATGATGAAGCCGAGTAGTTTTCCCGACGGTACGCCAAAGACGCACTTGTTCGGGTTGAGCTTCCAGCGGTACTCTCGCAAGGATGCGAAAGTCTCTTCAAGATCGGCAATGAGCGTGTCGGAGTTTCTTGTCTTGATGACCACGTCATCCACGTAGGCTTCGACGTTCTTGTTGAGCAGTCTCTTGAAATAGGCTTGGATAGCTCGCTGGTAGGTGGCGCCGGCGTTCTTCAACCCGAACGACATGGTCGTGTAGTAGTAGGCGCCGAACGGGTTGATGAACACGGTCTTCTCCTGGTCTTCTTCCTTGATAGCAATCTGGTGGTACCCGGAGTAGCAGTCGAGGAAGCAGAGCAGATCGCAACCTGCCGTGAAGTCGATAACTTGATCTATCCGCGGAAACCCGAAGGGGTCCTTGGGGCAGTGTTTGTTGAGGTCGGTGTAGTCGACGCACATCCTCCACTCATTAGAGTTCTTCTTGCGGACGAGGACGGGGTTGGCGAGCCACTCAGGATGGAAGACTTCTCTGATGAAGCCAGCCGCGAGTAGTTTGGCGAGTTCCTTCTTGATGGCATCCCGTCGGTCGTCGGTGAAACGGCGGAGGTGTTGTCGTTAAGGGGTAGCTTTGGGGTCAACATTGAGTGAATGCTCGATCAGATTCCTGGGCACCCCTGGCATGTCCGCTGCTTTCCAAGCGAAGATGTCTCGGTTAGCCTGAAGGAAGCTGACGAGCGTGTCTTCCTATTTCGGGTCAAGACCCACCCCGATCGTGGTGGTCTTGCTGCTGTCGCCTGTCTCGAGATCGATTGCCTTGACTTGGACTTCCTCGGATGGCTGAGGTTTGTTGGCCTTGTCCGACTTCTCTGAGATGTCGAGTTCACTTGGGGCAAGCTTCTTTGACGCAGCATAGATCTCCATCATGGCATTGGGTACTTGGTTGGTGGCTGCAAGTTCCACAGCTTCTGTGTCGCAGTCGAAGGATATCTTCAAGTCCCCTTATAGCGAGAGTACACCGGCTGGACTTGGCATCTTGAGTACCAAGTGTGTGTAGTGGGGTACCGCCATGAACTTGGCAATAGCAGTTCTGCTGAGGATGGCATGGTAGGAAGTCTCGAAGTCCGCGACTTCGAACTTGATGTACTCGGTGCGGTAGTTTTCTCTGGTTTCCCCGAAGGTAACTGGCAAGACCACTAAACCCAGTGGAATAGCCGCGTTCCCGAGGACGATGCCATAGAAAGGCAATGTGCTCTTGGTGAGCATGTGAGTGATGTCGAGCTTCATCTTCTTCAAGGTCTTGGTGAAAAGTACATTGAGCCCGCTCCCACCGTCGATGAGTACCTTGTTGAGTCTGGAGACCGCGACTACCGGTTTCAGGACGAGAGGAAAACACCCTGGTTCGGAGAAGCTTGTCCATTGATCCACGCGGGAGAAGGTGATGGGTACCTCCGACCACCGGAGACGGGTCGGAACCACTGGTTCAATGTTCAAGAATTCCTGTCGAGTGTCCTTCTGAGACCGTTTGGTGGGTAGTCCGCCAAAGAGGACGTTCACCGTCTTGTCGGGTTCTTGGAAGTCGTTGTTGCCTTCATCGGCTTTTTTCTTGCCTTTCTTGTCGTGAGGACGCCGTGGGTCTGGAGAGTCTTTGAGTGCTCGCCGGAGTTGGTAGCACTGTTCGGTAGTGTGGTTGCCCTCCAGGTGCCATAGGCACTTCTCTTTCAGTAAGTCTTTGAAGCCGCCAGAGGTCTTCTTCGAGTTGTCTTTCACAGGGCGCTGGATAGCCGCTACTATGTTGTCTGGCTTGCGCTTGCGGTTAGGACCCGAGTAGTTGTTGTTGCGACCGCCTTGATCCCGGTTGTTGTTGTTGCTGCCGCCCGCATTTTGCTTGCTCTTGCCGCGAATGGCGTCGTACTTAGCATTCGCCTTGTCTTCTTCGTCGGCCCATGAAGTAATCATGTCTTTGAGCTTGGTAATGGAGCTCGGGCGATGGAACCGAAGTCTTCGAAGGTGCGACGGTGGTAAAGACCGTCTTGGAAGAGGTCGATGACTTCCTTGTCGGTGACATCGACTACAGTGGCGCGCTTGTCGAAAAAGCGTTACTTGTGCAAGGTCTCGCTCTGTTCCTGCTTCACCATGGCCAGGTCCATGCGAGTACCCAAGCGTCCCATGGTGCCCGCGAAGTTGCTGGTGAACTGCTCCTTGAGCTGGTCCCACTTGTCGATCGAGAACTTCTCGAGTGACTCGAGCCATGTAAGTGGAGCCTGGTCCAGGCAAAAAGGGAAGTAGAGGCACTTCGTGTCGTTGTTGCCACCAGCATTCTTGATGGAGAGGGCGTAGAACCTGAGCCACTGCACTGGGTCTTGCTTTGCATCGTACTTGGTGATCCCCAGAGGTTTGAATTTCTCTGGGAGCAGTAGATTGCGAAGTCGAGCAGAGAAGACGGGGAAGTCGTCGTTCTCACCTGCCATGGAGGATTTCTTGCGTCGAATTTTCCCGATTCTACGACGGGCATCGTAGTCGCCGCATGAGACACTGGTGATGTGGATGTCTGCGTGGCCTCGGCCTCCGCGATCGCCTCCGCCACCGGCTCTACTTTCAGCCCCGTGTGAGGAGCTCCCGCCGCCGCTGCCTCCGCCGCCGGCGTCGCCGTGAGCCACCACAACACGACTGCTGCTAGCGCGGCCGGCGCTGTGATCGCCCTGAGAAGGTCCTCCGTTAGATGCCCTAGTGCAGTTGGGGTTCTGCGGTAGCTCTCCTCAAGTACGGTTGCGTCCGTTGTCGGCTGGACTGTGGCTCGTGGCTTAATGATCAGCTTCACGAGTTCGAAGGGGAGTGTGACAACCTGCCCAGGAAAATACCATACTATTGCCTAAGACCGATCCACTTTGGTCGTTAAGCAATAATAAAGTATCATCCTGTCGTTAGTTGCCGGGTTAACGCCCGGTAAATCACTTGAAAAGCAATAAGGATCGAATATATGCATTAAAACTCACTCGAAGGCGAGTCCAGAGAAACAACAACATTGAAATCCAAATTCGTACCCCGAAGGGCTTAGCTATTACAAACCATAGTTTTTGCCATGATGAAATAGTTCAGAGTTTTCGAAAGCAGCGGAAATAGGCTAACGGAAGCGGAAACACCACGGGAGGCCATCCATGATGCTTTCAGTAGTCGTCCTCCACCCACTCCAGCTCCCAGCTGGGCGGGATCTCTCCGGGCCACACATCACCGAAAGCATTACCTGGATCAACATATTATAGCAAGGCTGAGTATACTAATACTCAGCAAGTCTTACCCGTCGGTGATAGCTACTTCACCAATTCTAGACCATGAAAGGCTTTTTGGCTACTGGGTTGCCTTTGCTGAAAAGTAACAAAGAGTAGGTCCTTACTTTCAAGATTTTAGCACAAGTTCTAGTAGGTTAAATCTTTACTACATTAGCCAACTAGTACAAACAAAGTTGTACAATACAATTAATCAAACATAATATTCATCATCTTCCATCATTAGAGATCTCATGACTAGTGGAGTAAGTAGTCTCAGATAACGGTGAGAGGCCGACAATCGATTGATTTAAACCTTGCAAGGTAGACCCAAACACACGGTAGGCTGCCCCCGAAGGAAAAACTTTCCCAGGCCGTTTCCAAAAATCATTGGGTCGGGATCGAATCTTACAGTCTTTGGTGCAGGCTATCCGGCATACCCCGCGAGATACCCGGAGTCACCATACACCACTGGTAGCTAACCGTGAGAGCGAATCCCAAGAGTAGTAATAGTAGGATCTCTCGCCGCCTCATTAAGGTACTAGGATTACCGGTCCCATACCCGACATATGCTTAGTATGTTCAAAAACTTAACCCACATAACCACTGGACCGGAGCCCAGATCCCATGCTCTTACCACGTGAGCAATCCAATTAAGGATAAATTGTGATTCCTATCTAGGAACCTATTCTCGCGAGTGAGGTCATCACTCGACTTGTAACGGTCCTATAGCTTAGCAGCTATCGACCCATCATACTAGTAAGGACAAATGTACCTAGGGATCATGCATCTAGGGTTTCATTCAACTCCTAAACGTAAATGCACAATCATTCATAGATAACTGAATAAAGAATTTGAAAACTAGGTTAGATGCACCGGAGCTTGCCTTCGTCAGCTAGGTTAGCCTGGGCACCCTCGGTGTCGAGCACTTCCACGTACTGCAACGAAGCTTCCGCTCCTCCTTGGTTTCCGGGACAAGCGAGTAATCACCGTCCAGAAGATCTACACAGAATGCAATGCAAGGTTCAGGTGATGTGATAGGTTGTTATCTTGCCCAACTCTTGTTGGTCATATTCACCTTAACAAGCATCTGGATAGTGTTTCTCTTTTAGAAAGGTTATTAGTTGTACATGGGTTATTCTTTTATTGCACATTTGAATAAAGGTTTTCATTGTACTTGTTATTTCATGTGAATGGGTAGCCCTTTTACTTTCACAAGCAAAGGTATAAATAATATTTTTATTCATGAATTAATTTCTTATTAGCAAGGATATTCAATTACCTTTTAATTATATTAAGTAATACTTTCGAAAAGGAAAAAAAGAAGTAAATAGGGGCTTTTCTTTGTTTAATTTCTCTTTAATATTAAAAGGGCTTTTAAGCTTTTTATTAAGCAAGTAAATTACCAAAAATTAAAGAAGTTTTTCTTAAGCATAATAGCACCGATACTGGTCCATTGGACCAACATGTGATGCTTGGAAGCTAGGAAACTAAATATTAGAGAAAATAACAAAGACTAGCTAGTGATTCAAATTAAATGCATGCAAAAATAAATAAGCATCAAAAGGGTCCAAACTTTCTCATGCATGCCCTATGGTCCTAAACAAGCCTAAAGAACTAGCATATTCACCTTGGAACCCTACTGATCTTACTTTATTAATTTACAAAGGAAAACATGCACAATTTAAGAATAAATATTTCTTTTAAGACAAAAATCATGATTAATTCACACGATGTGTATTGTAGCATAACAAGACAGTGTGAACAAGTTGAGCACAAAAACATAAGTATATTTAGCTAGAAAAATCATTTATGCAGATCTGGAAGAAATGGAAAAACATTTTTATAAACATATTTACATCATCACTTTGTTCAATTTTTGGCATAGGAGCTAGCCATAACCTAACACACAACATATCCAAAAATTGGACATAGAGGATGTATGGATTTTGAGATATTGCAGATCTTGGTTTTTCAGATTTGTATTTTTAATGCAAAAACTTTCAGGAATTAGCTCAGGCAAGAATAACAAAAGTTGTGGGACAATTCACCACGAATACAAAAAAATTAGTTTTGCATTTTTCTGATTTTTCTATGATTTTCTACGCAATTTACAAGAAACAGCCAAAGCACTTTTACTATTCTTTCACAGTGAGGCCCCTGAAAAGATTCTTTCTTTTTGCAATTTAGTCCCTGGGCGGCCGGCCGGCGCGGGGAGACCAAAATCCGGCGGCTCCGGTGAGGGAGATGGCCGGGAAAGGGTGTGGGGAGGAGGGGGAGCTCACCTAGGGTCCATTTGAGCCGGAGTTGGGGGTGGGGAGTTTGGGTAGGGGCAGAGAAGGGTGGTGGCAAGGTTGATTTGGCGCGCAGCCGGCCAGAGCCGGAGCTCGATGTGGCTGCCAACAATGGCGCCGCCGGCGGCTCGGACCGGGTGGCTGGGCGTCTAGCGTGGCGGGGAAGGGGTGGCAGCGCCTAAATAGGTGAAGCTCGAGCATCCTAACGACCGGCGGATGGACGGGGCCTCCACGGGGCGGGCGACGGCCATCGGACCGCAGTGCACTCGCGAGACGTACGGTGGTGCGGTGTTCAAGACTTCCTCGGCATGCGCGCGGTGTGGGGAAGGAGCGACGTTGGAGAGCGGGCCCACGGGCGGCGAGTGCGCGCGGCCACCGAGGCGAGTGGGCCCCGGCACCGGTCGCGGAAGGGCACGGCGGCGCGGCGCGGGCGCGCGGCGTGGCGCCCGGCGCGCCGGGAGCGCGGTGACGTCGCGGCCGGCCGTGCTCGTTTCGGACCGGCCCTGTTCGAATTAAATTTTCTCCAAATTCTTGTATGGAACTTGACCAAGCGGTGAACATGAAAGTTGTAGATCTAGTCACCGTCTACAACTTCTAAAAAGGCTCTAGGGTGTTTTTCACAACAGATTTTTTAGGAACGTCGCGCCAACTTTGAATGTCGCTAGGTTCCGGTAAACTGGAGGTGCTATTAGTTGATCAAGTTTTTCTCCAATTTCCACTCAAAATTTGAAATGCCAATCTACACGAAAGTTGTGTCCCTCAACAAGATGGACAACTTTCATAAAGGTAGATTTTGAAGTGTTTAGGTGAATTTTGGAGAACGCGGCAAAAGTTCCGGACGACATTCACTGACGTCAACGGTTAAGCTGGGTTTGACCGTTGACCACGGGTCCACCACGGGTGTGTGTAGGATCGGTCAAGGGGTTCATTAGGGTTCATTAGTGAGGTTTTTGAGGTGATGACCCAGGTTGACCTAGGTTTTACCGCTGTCGGTCGGTTTGACTCGGCTGATTCGGCCATTAGCGCTAATGACGCTAATTAAAAACCTGGGGCATCACAGGGAGGCCCTTGAGTGACTCTGTTGTCGACTCCCATGAAGTAGGCATCCTACGCGAGCTTGGCGATGACTTCTCTCGCGCGCATCCCCTGAGCCTGACGTGCTATCGTAGTGATGGACATGAGGCACTGTTCAGGGGTAGTATGCACCCGGCTTTCAACTTGGTTGAGCGCCTCTGTGAGGTACCGTAATGGGAGACTCTCACGGAGACGCCGATGCCGTTCGTTGCGCTTCCTGTTACGCTCACGTCGGGCATTCCTGTCGTCGTTGGTTTTGTCCGCGGGTGCATTGGCAGACAACTCGTCTGCTGAGATATCTTCAAGGAAACGGTCATGCTGTGTCCCTGAAGGTCCCGGCGTCCCATTGGTAGTCATGAAGACTTGACGATCGGGAGAGCCGAGACTGGAGTCGGTAGTCGCCACCTCTGTTGGAGTGTGCTCCTCCGCTGGAGATAATGGCGTTCCCTCCTGGAAAGGAAGCGAGTCCAGGTAGGAGACGTAGCGTGAGTTCCCGTCTATCAGGTCTGCAGGCTTGCAGTCTGGCCAGTAGACGAATCTCCCGGCGGGTGTAGATGTTATAACCAGGCCGGTAGCTGGTCCTGACAGCGGTTGCTCGGACGTGAAGGTTTCTGACTCGGGCTCGGCTGGGTCCAATCCAAAGTCGAACTCGTAGGAGGACTCCGAGTAGTAGCCAGAGACGGGGTTGGAGTCCGAAGTGTAGTCGGAGACGATCTCTTTGTCGGCCCGGTGTGCAGTGAGAGCCTTCGCATGGGCCTTGCTGGCATTGGAGAGGCCGTATGAGAAGTGCTCGTGGAGTGGGGAGTCCGCACACGATGGCTCGATAGCCGGCTCGCATGGGATGGCCCACAGAGACATCGAGTTCGAGTTGGAGTCGGATCCAAGCTCAAAGTCGGTGTGTTGGTTGTAGAGCGAAATTTCGCCGAATTTTCCGGCGAGTTCGCCCGTGACTACTTCGGGAAGCGTCACGAGCCCAGTGCTCGGGTTGGGAACCATGGTGAGGCGGTGTTGGAAGGATCTGGCGCCGTCAGCAGTGCACACCCAAGACCCGAAGACGAAGGTGTCGCCGCGGTTGAAAGCAGCGACTGGCTTCATGAGGACTGAAGCCGTCGAGTTCGCCATGAGATCTTCAGTGAGAACCCCTACCTGGCACGCCAGCTATCGGTGTTTTAGACCAGCAACCTACCAAGGGGAGCACCCGAGGTAGATGAATGTGGCCTCACCGAGATCGGTAACTCGAAGGAAGAGACACGTGGCACACAATTTAGACAGGTTCGGGCCGCGAGGTGCGTAATACCCTACGTCCTGTATGCTGCGTAGCTCTGGATTGATTGGATGTGTTTACTTGATGATGCGTATGAGAGAGATAGGGGTCCCTGCATCGCCTTATATAGCTCGGGAGGCAGGGTTACAAGTCGGTTTGAGAAGAGAGTACTAGTCGGGTACGGCTAAGAGTTCTCTACATAGTACAGGACATGTATAGCTTCCTATTCGGGTACTTCTCCACCGTAGTCCTTGCGCCCCTTGCCATCAGGTGCCGTGTGGCACAAGCCGAGTAGTCCCAGGGCCCACCGAGTAGTCGGTCCTGGTACCCACCGAGGCAGCGGGCCCAGGGAGGTCCATACGACAGTATCCGTGCGCTTGCGGATTATCCATCATAATATTTTTGTAGGCTGAACAAATACCAACAAGTATTTCTGGCGTCGTTGCCGGGGAGAACGGTTAAGAGAAAACTCTTCGAGTATAACTAATCTTGTATCTTCCTTTTTTCTTTTCAGTTTTAGATTACCTACTGTCCTTATGGACACCACCTTTATCAAAGACTTTTTGGCACCCTCAGAGCTCAGCCTTAGGCATATGCCATCATCGAAACCAATCCTAGCAGGTGCCTATGAGCTGCGCCCACAGTTAATAGAGGTGGTCCAAACCAAAACTTTCTTAGAAATAGAAGACGAAGACCCTTATCATCATCTCCAACAGTTTGAGCAAACTTGTGACTGCCTGCCCATTGAGGGTATGTTAGATGAGACTATCCGTTGGAAGCTTTTTCCATTCACTCTAAAAGGAAAAGCTTGCCAATGGTACGACCGAACCAAAGAGAAGATGAAAGGCGATTGGGGAATTCTCCATGCAGATTTTTCATGGATTTTTATCCCTCATCCAAAGTAGTCGACCTTAGAATCAAGATCATCTCCTTCAAACAGGGGGATAATGAGTCTATGAGTTCATCCTGGGAACGTTTTGAACTTCTTTGCAAATCCGGACCAGATCTAAGCCTTCAAGACCATATTCTTCTTCAACGTTTCTATATTGGTCTTAATAAGGAATCTAGAGCCTATTTGAATACCTCCTCTCATGGATCATTCATACACCTTACATCTAGTGGAGCTAGTCTTGTCCTAGACAACATTCTAGCCAGCACTAATGACGGTCCTTTAGAAGAGAAAACTTTAGAAGAAGAGATTCCAGAAATAGCTATACCAGAACCTATGCCAGAAACATGTCAACCTATAGCTATCCAACAAATAGAATCACCACAGGAAGAAATTCCTCTACATGATTTTATAAATGATATCGAGGATGATTTATTTTTCGATTATGGAAACACCTCGAAATATCATAAAGAGAAGAGGCCTCGAAAGCATACATCTTCTTCACATGAGAAGATAGACCCTTTTGAGCAAGACTTCTCAAGAGAACACACTGTGGAGCTTGCATCCATCATGAGTGGGGAATGGTTGGAAGAGTCATAGCTTTCCTCTGATGTGGTCCATTTGGATTCACCTTCTATACCAATTCAATGTACAATCAATGGAACCCCCTTTGATGCCCTTTATAATCCAGTTGTGGGAATTAATATAATGGCCTTATCCTTTCCATCAGTTTATCAAAAACAAGCCATTATCTCCCACAACGAAATAATTAAAGTGCTCCTCAGGACAAATTATTCAAAGTTTGGGAATTCTCTATGTATTACCTATTTCAGTTTACGACATGTCAATTCACCTGAGCTTTCACAATTGTGATATCAAGGAGTTTGATCTTTTAATAGGCTATCCTTTAGAAAAACTCCTTAAAGAAGGACACATAGGGAAACTTGAGGTTTGCCTAGGCAAAACCATTAAAGTTCCTTTGCACTTCTCACATTCGATCCATACTAAGACCGAACCCAGTCCTGAACTTGACCCAATGGAAGAGGTGAATGAAGCATCTTTAGAACATTTTGTAGAATGTAATCAAGAGGATGTCACTGAATTCTTCATCGAGGACAAAGAAGAAAATCCTACAGAATCTGAGCCCCTCGATGAAACCGAGGAACCCTCGAGACCTCCCATTGAGCTTAAACCTTTACCACCTGGTCTTAGATATGCCTTTTTGCACAATGATTCTGAGTCTCCTGTGATCATTAATGACCAACTCACTCAGGAAGAGACTCATAGGCTGATAACCATCTTAGAACAACATCGCTCAGCCTTTGGCTACTCGCTCCAAGACCTTAAGGACATCAGTCCTGCCCTTTGCACTCATCGCATTCCTACAGACCCTGATGTCGGTGTTTTAGACCGGCAACCTACCAAGGGGAGTACCCGAGGTAGATGAATGTGGCCTCACCGAGACCGGTAACTCGAAGGAAGAGACACATGGCACACAATTTAGATAGGTTCGGGCCGCGAGGTGCGTAATACCCTACGTCCTGTATGCTGCGTAGCTCTGGATTGATTGGGTGTGTTTACAAGATGATGCGTATGAGAGTGATAGGGGTCCCTGCCTTGCCTTATATAGTCCGGGAGGCAGGGTTTCAAGTCGGTTTGAGGAGAGAGTACTAGTCGTGTACGTCAAGGAGTTCTCTACATGGATCCGGACATGCACAGCTTCCTATCAGAGTACTCCTCTACCGTAGTCCTTGCGCCCCACGCCATCAGGTGTCGTGTGGCCCAAGTCGAGTAGTCCTAGGGGCCCACCAAGTAGTCAGTCCTGGTACCCACCGAGGTAGTGGGCCTAGGGAGGTCCATACGATAAGCCCCCGAGTACTTTGTAGTCGAGCAGGATAGTTTCGAGTAGTCTTGATGGCCTTGACGAGTAGTCCCCAGGCATCCCCGAGTACTACAAGCCAAAAGTCCTCAAGAATACTTGAAGCATCCCGAGGCTGGAAGGTACTCCAGCTGATCCTTGAGTAGTCTTAAAGTCTTCTCGAGTAGTTCCCAAGCGTCCCTGAGTTCTCCTCTTAAAGGTCTTCAATAGTACTCGCGTTGTCTTGAAGAAGAAACCGTATGGAAAATGTGATTCAAAGAATCGCATTCCATATGGAATGTAGACCCCGAGCCTTAGGTCGAATCGTAGATTCAAGCTGAGGGTCAATATGAAGTTCTACCAAGCTTATCCCATAAAATCCGGAGAAAAAACCGAAGGACACGTGGCACGGATCCCCCGAGCCTTGAGTCGAGTACTTCCTCTCGAAATGAAGGGTCATCTTGTCTGTAAAATGTGTCCTGAGTGGATCTTGAGTCTCATTGCCACCCATTGGACCGGGCGGCTGTAGCCGAGCCCCCGAGATGGGCTATATCGAGTACCGAAAGCCGAAGAGTCAAGCAGCCGCCGCTGAGTCAGCCGCTGATACTTATCCATCCGGCCCTTGCAGTGCCGCTTGCTAGGTTATAAATAGACACCAAAACCCTTAGGTTTTTTTCATTCCCCGCAGTAGCAGCCACTGGAATAGATCTATCCAAATCTTCGTCCACTGTTGCTTCTGCTGTCGCGCCTTAGATTGAAAGTCCACGTGCGCCGCCGCCACTCACCACCAGCGTAGCCTCCGAGCGGATGCGAGTGAAGACCCCTTGCTCTTGGAGGATGAAGCCGTCTCCGTTCAAGGGCTCAAAGGCTAGTGCTGGGAAAAAGTGATCCCGCGGCGAGACAGAGGGATCTGCTCAAGGGTCGTCGCCGCCAACATCTCCCCCGCGCCCTAATCCAGCCAAGGAGTGGAAGAAATCCAAGATGAAGACCGAAGATCTGCTGGCCCTGGTGAACAGAGGGTTCCTGCGGGAGAAGGAGATGGACATGTGGCACACCGCCGCGGGCGACCCGTACACCATGGAGAAGAATCCAGATGAAGTCCCAATGTTCGCCAGGTTCGTGGAGTGCGGACTAGCGCTCCCGGCCAATGATTTCTTCAAGGGTCTTCTCAAGTACTACAGTATCGAGTACTTGAACTTGAACCCTAATGGTATTTTCCATGTCTCTGTGTTCATGCACTTCTGCGAAGCATTCGTGGGAATCAAGCCCCACTGGATCTTGTTCCGGAAGTTCTTCCGTTTGAAGCCGCAGCCAAGCGCCAACGACCCGCGAGTAGTCGGAGGAGCTGGCATTCAGATGCGAGAAGACGCGGTCGGCCAGTATTTGGCGTACAAGCTTATTGATTCGAACCAAGACTAGAAGGCTAAATGGTTCTATATCAGTAATCACCACCCTGAGCTGCCGAAGCCGAGCGGGAGGCAGCCGAAGCATCCGGCGTGGTGGAACACAGAGCCGACGATGCAAGAGGGTATCCAACTACCCGAGTTGATGCAGAAGATCAAGGCCTTGAGAGAGGCCAGGCTGAGGGCCGAGCATGTGGCCTTCAGCTTCATGAAGAGGAGGGCGCAACCACTGATGACTCTTCACACCCTCCGGTACCAGTACACGGGTGACGAAGACACGTCAAGGATGCCTGACAACGAAGTCGACGATGATGACATTGTCGAGAGGCTGGGCAAGAGTGACGGACGCACGTCAAGGATATGCCACTGTACACTCCTTGCCCAGTCCCCGAGTACTCCGCGGCTCGCCCGCCGAACAAGGTTAGTAAATGTGACCTCTGCCTCCGAGTACTGATTAACTTGGAGTAGTCGTGCTGACCCAAGTTGTTTGCTGCAGGATGACATTGTGAAGTTTGTGTCCGACCCAGCTCCCCTTCCTCGACTTGTAGATATTACAGACGAGGGCAAGAGCAAAGCGAAGGAACGCCGTGAAGTCGGCGAAGGTGACGACACCGTCACCATTGAAGACACGTCCGAAAAGGAGGATGGGGAAACGCTCCAGGAGCGATTTCAGCTACGGTCCAATTTCAGCCGACCTGGACTGCCCCATATCCCCCTCATTGATAATCCACCGACTATCCTGGAGGCTAATCTTCCTACACCGCCAAGAAGGCCGCGCAATGTGGCGCGAAAAATTGTGTCGCCAAGAAGCTAAAGGTGACAGAGACCACTTCCCACAAGGTGAGTTCCTCGAATAAAGTAGTCGAGTACTTGTCTTGAAGCATTGCATGCTGACAGTTGAATTTGGAGTTGTCGTAGGAGATTCCATCGTCCGACCCCGCGGATCAGGGGGAAGAAGACGATTGGGACACGGTGGGCGGAGCGACTGAGAGGAGCCTCAGTCCAGCCCCCACCGTAGAGGAGACCGTGCCACAGGTGGCACAACAGACGCTTGTTACTGCCGAGCCGCAGGCGTCGGCAGAAGAAAGCAGGCCAGAGCCTTCCGCGACTACTTGAACCGGAGGACCAGTGGCAGCCCTTGCTGAAGAAGAGGCGCCCGCGGAAGCCGGGCTCGTTGATATTGCCAGTATACTTGGCGCCCCGACCGTGACTGTTGTCCGGTCTAGCTTGTAAGTAAAATCAATCTTCGAGTAGTGGATGTAGGTTGGTAATCTTGCTTGGCTGATCACCAAATATGTGCTTTACAGGAAATCCACCGATCTGTCCTGGGAAGGAGAAGAACCCAGTACAATAGCTGCTGAGGAGAACCCGTCACTAGTTGTTGAGGAGTCTGCTCCCCTTCCTCAAGCTGAGACCGTTGCACCGGGCGCAGAGGCTACGCCGCCAGAAGTCGCCGTAGTGGAAGGTATGTAGACTGCGGTGATGTCGTCCGCCCTGTGTAGTAGTCGTAGTCCCCGGGTACTGACGTCGTATGCTTTGTGATGATAGAACACAAGTCGAGGGGACCATGTCCCCGAAGCCGTGCCGGTCGAAGGCGTCGTGCCTGAAGCCGAGGTGCTGGAGGGAGCAGCTTCCGGACCGGAGGTAACAATAGCCCCCGAGGCCACGGAAGAGGTGCGTGACGACGCGCTCCCGGAGTCGAGCATGGACGTTATCGTCCGATCGCCAGAGATCCAAGATGTGGAGCCAATCCGTTCGGTGCCGATGTTAGAGGTTGCGGCGACTAGTCGTGGAGGGCTGGAGCTTCTGGCAGATGACCTCATCGACCAGGTGATGGTGGCCCGTAACTTAGAGACGATGTGCCGGGCTGAGCAGTGGATGAAGGTACGTGATAGTACCCTTGAGTAGTCGAATTCCGCAAGAACTGAGTACCCAAATAATGGTTGTTGCCTTGTGCAGGATGTCGTGGAGAGATCCCGACAAAAATCCGATATGCTTCAGGGATATGGCGACACAGTGCTCCGAGCGAAAACGCTAGAGAAGGAACACAACAAGGCCAGGAAGCACTCTGCCATGCTGCAATCCAAGCTGGATGGAGCTCTCGCCCAGTACCAAAATGAAGTACAAGAGATGCAGGCGAAAAGCGATGACTTGATCCGCAAGAACAAGTCGTTGCGCCAGAAGAACAAAGGTATGTCGCTGCTAGCTTGTTGAGTACTTATTGAGAGTACCTTGTAGTAGCCTGACATGTGTTTTGTGAGCTTTTGCAGATCTTGAGGCCCGGGTAGACCTGCTGAAGGCATCGGAGACCGATCTGAAGAACATCGTCTACCGAGAAAAGGATGCCCGAGAGGTACTTGAATATGAATATAAGCAGCTATCTCATGAGTGTGTCAAGCACATGGAGCTTCGAGAAGCCTCGGATCGTGACCTTGTGAACTGCTATAAATCTCTGCAGAAGCTCAATGAAGATTGCGAGAGGCTGTGGGGCCAACTCAAGGAGCTTGAAGAAGCCGCGCTCCCCATTGCGAGACTGCTGGTGCCTCACCCGGGCGGGCCAAAGATAGCTCCGTTGGTTGATCGGCTGAAGGAAGCCCCTGGGCGTCTGGCAACTTATGTGAAGCATCTGGCAAAGTCCATCCCCAACCAGGTCTTGGCATATACGAAGTCGTACTTCCCCAAGGCCCCGGTAGATGTAGTCGCAGGAGGACTAGCCGCCAATTGTGTAGGCGATCAGTACAAGGAGCTGCTGGAGCAGATGGCCCCCATCGCAGAAAAAGTCGCGGAGAAGCTGAACCTTCAGTAGTTGTCCTGTAGGGTTAGCTCACAGTAGCATATGTAATATAAACAAAGTTAGGAGTAACTTGTTTAAGTTTGAATGAAAATCTTCCATGATATATGTATGAAATGAGCACTCATTGTCGTTGTTTGTATGTGTGGAGTGCCCATCCATGGAGATATTGCGAGTAGTAGTACTCGATAATGGATCCATTGCGGGAGACACAATAACTGAGTTGACTGAGAATCAAACTTTATTACTGAAAAAAACACCTGGATGGCCAGGGTCGTTTACAAGTGTAGTCGTCTGGACCCGAAGGCCTCCTACGGCTTGAGTAGTGCAAGGACCCATGGCCGCTTATAGCTGTAGACCCGTTAGTAGCCGTATAGGCTGGATCTAAGGAGTACATGGTCTCTTGATAGACCGCCGCTAGAGTCCTTGACGCTCTGAGCAGCCCGAGATCCGTTAGTAGCCGTTGACGCTGGATCTTGGAGTAGAGTAGTCTGGAGACTAGTGCCTGGACCTAGAGGCCTCTTACGGCGAAGAGCCCGAGAGTAGTTGTTTAGACTTGGACCCTGGAGTAGTCGAGAGACTATGCATAGAATCGACAGAGCTGGTCAATATTCCACGAGTTGCTGACGTTGTCGCCTTCAAGTGTCTAGAGGCGGTACGAGCATGATCCGGTCACCTTTGCGATTGAGAAGGGACCTTCCCATGGCGAGCTGAGCTTGTGTAGTCCATCCGTGTTCTGGATGCGACGGAGGACTAGGTCACCAACGTTGAAGGAGCGTTCCTTGACGTTGCGATCATGATAGCGTCGGATACCTTCAAGGTACCTTGCTGACTGGACGAGGGCAGCACAGCGAGCTTATTCGAGTATATCGATATCTACTCGTCTGCTGTCTTCTTAGATGCCTTCGTCGTACTACTCTACTGCCAGCAAATCCCACATGACGTCGGCAGGTAGGATAGCTTCGGAGCCGTAGACCAGGAAATAGGGAGGCTGTCCCGTCGGCTTGGTGGGTTGTGTGCGAAGCCCCCAGAGTGCGTTAGGTAGTTCCTTGATCCATTTGCCCCCCTTTGTGTTAGCAGCGTCGTGCAGTCGCTTCTTGAGAGTGTCGAGTACCATCCCATTGGCGCGCTCGACTTATCCGTTGGCCCATGGATAGGCAACTGAGACATACTGGACGTCGATCCCTCTGTTCTCGTAATACTCCCAGAACTGGTGGTTGTTGAAGTTGGAACCCAGGTCTGTGATGATGCGGTGGGGTAGTCCGTAGTGGTGCACGAGTTCATCCAAGAAGTCGAGTACTCTGTCGGCCTTTGGGCAGGTGACCGGCTTGACTTCGATCCACTTGGTGAACTTGTCGATGGCCACCACAACTTTGTTGAGCCCCCCTGGAGCAGTCGGTAGAGGCCCAATCATGTCGAGCCCCAACAGGCGAAAGGCCAAGTTGGTGGTATTGTAACTAGCTTGTAGGCCGAGACATGTTATTTCTTGGTGAAGTACTGGCACCCTTGGCACCTTCTAACGAGTTCCTTCGCATCGCCCAAGGCTGTGGGCCAGTAGAAAGCTCGTCGGAAAGCCTTGCCGACCAGCGTGCGAGAAGACGCATGGTTGCCGTAGACGCCTTTGTGAATCTCCTCCAAGATGTCCTTGCCTTCTTCTCGGGAAACACACTTCATGAGTACTCCAGAAGAGGTGCCCCGCCTGTAGAGCTTGTCCCCGACTAGTACGTAGGACTTGGCTCGGTGGATGATTTGCTCGGCCAAGTTTTTGTCAATGGGAACCTTCTGCTCGCGGATGTAGTTGATGAAGGGTTGTCGCCAGTCCACATATATCATCATGACCTCCTAGCCAGCTTGAGAAGACGCTGGGTCGGTGGTTGTGGGCGCCGGTTCCGGGATGGATGGTGCGTGAAGCTCATGGACGAAGACTCCCGCTGGTACTTGAGCGCGAGTAGAACCAAGCTTGGACAGGACGTCCGCTGCAACGTTGTTGTCGCGGACGACATGATGGAACTCGAGACCGTAGAATTTGTTCTTGAGCTTGCAGACTTCTAGGCAGTTGAGGACCATGTGTGGTTCGAGGACTGGTGGATGGTCGCTTCCTTGTGTGATGAGTGATTGACAACGTTGTGTGGACTGATTCTTGGCTAAGTATTGCAGGTGCAGGTTGCGGCTTGACTGGTGTTAGTGCAGGTGAAGAACAAGCGTAAAAGGTCGTCGCCGGTGAGGCCTCCAAGTGTGGAGAAGACAAGTAGGCTTCGTTCGAGGGACCCGGTGGCCAGCGGGGTCAAGTGGGGGCCGCATGGTGGCATGAACAGCAAGATGAAGTCATGGACGGTTTCTTGGTGGAGCCTCAAAACCAAGGTCGAGCCGGGACTACGTGGGAGCCGAGTCATGAGTGGTGATTGGCGGAGGCTACACTGAGTTCGCGGGGTTTCCAGTGGTTCACCAGAAAGCCACTGGGTTCCTTGGTTGATCCACAAAGCCAAGACCGAAAAACCGAAGACGGTGCTACAACAGTGCCAGAACGGTCTGACCGGTGGGTACCGGCTCGACCGGTGAGGAGCACCGGTCGACCGGCGTGCGACGACGCGTCCGGAATCTTCGAAGCGGAGGACACCGTCGTATGGACCTCCCCTGGGCCCACTACATCGGTGGGTACCAGGACCGACTACTCGGTGGGCCCACGGGACTACTCGGCTTGCGCTACACGGCACCTGAAGGCGTGGAGTACAAGGACTGCACAGGAGTAGTACTCGGATAGGACTCTGTACATGTTCCGCACTGTATAGAAGTCTCCTAGACGTACTCGACTAGTACTCTTTCCCTACTCCGACTTGTAACCCTGCCTCCCGGACTATATAAGGCGAGGCAGGGACCGATCTCAGGATCATCTCATCTCATACAATCCCCTACAACCCACGGCGCACTATTGCACCATCTTGTAATCGTGCCCTATCAATCCAGAGCTACGCAGCATACAGGACGTAGGGTATTACGCACCTCGCGGCCCGAACCTGTCTAAATTGTGTGCCACGTGTCTCTTCCTTCGAGTTACCGATCTCGGCGAGTCACAATCATCTACTTCGGGTACTCCCCGTAGTAGGTTGCCGGTCTAAAACACCGACAGCTGGCGCGCCAGGTAGGGGCTCTCGCTCGAGATCACATGGCGAACTCGACGGCTTCCGTCCACATCAAGCCAACTGTCGCCTTCAACCGCGGCGACACCTTCGTTTTCGGCGCACGGGTGCACTTGCGCTGATGGCGCGGGCTCCTTCCAGCGCCGCCTGACCATGCAGCCCAACCCGAGGACAGGCCTCGTGACGCTCCCCGAAGCCGTCACAGGCGAACTCGCCGGCAAGTTCGGCGAAATCTCGCTCTTCAACCAGCACGCTGACTTCGAGCTCGAGTCCGTCTCCAACTCGAACTCGACGTCGCCATGGGCCATCGCATGCGAGCCGGCTGCTCAGCCATCGCAGACGGCCCCTTCACCACGCCAGCGCTCCGCGCGTGGCCCCCGCGTCCTCAGCCGGGCCCGCACGGGGGCTCCTACTCCACGACGGGCCGGCAAGGAGCCCGTAACCGAGTACAACTCGGACTCCGACGCCGTCCCCGATCACGTCTCGGGCTCCAACCCCCTCTCCGAGTTCTACTCGAACCCGGACTACGAGTTCGACTTCGGGTCGGACCCCGAGGAGCCCGAGTCCGAAGACGACTCCACTGAGCTTCCCTTGTCAGGGCCAGCCTCTGGGCTGGTTATAAGATCAACACCGACCGGCAGATACGTCTACTGGCCGGACCGCAAGCCCGCTGACCTGGCAAAGGGAGACTCACGCTACGTCGCCTACATCGACTCACTACCGTTCCGGGGAGGGAACACCAGCGGCCCGGGGCGACTCCAACACACCCACTGAGGTGGCACCTTCTGAGTCCGGCCTTGGCACCCCCGATCGCCAAGTCTTCATGGCTGCCGGCGACACCCGGGAACCTCAGGCACGGCCGCAGACAAGTACGTGGAGGACATCTCCGCGGACGAGGCTGTCTCGCCGATGCGCCCGCGGGCGAGACCGACGCCAACGGGGACGCTCGACGCGAACGTATGTTGACGGTTAATAATTGTATCAAAGTTCGTTCGTGACTCGCAAGCGTACAAGTTTCCCGTCGTAGTCAAGGGACCCTTCTTCCCTCGAGTGGTGAACCCAAGGTATCGAATCCGTGGAACAAATGTGTGACGCAAGAGTTGATCTAGTAAAGCCAAGTAACTTCAATCTTTGGTAAAAGAGAAACCCTAATGCATCTAGATAAGAGCACAAAACAAAGATAAATCTAATCTACTAAAGACCGGAGAAAACAAAGTAAGATTGGGTAGATAAACCGATCCAAAGGGATCGGGGTAAGCTTTTTGTTGAAGTTCCAAGCAAGAGAAGAAGTAGCAAATCGAATCTTAATAGAAGCCTCTTTAAATCGTGGTTTCCCGTCCAAATCCGAAAACATCCGCCTTTCGAGACCCCCGTTCGTCACAACGTATCCCTATTCATGCGGGGAGCTTAGGGCGAGTCAAAAGACAAGTCGAGATTCTTTCGGAAGATCCGGCGTGTACCTCTAGCCACCGCGGCTACAAGAACACCCTATGTAATCTATCTCGAGAATAGAATTGAAATAAGCAAAGCCGATCGAAAAACGAAATCTTCGAGGAAACACTTGATCGCTAGGAAAAGATTCAACTTGATAATTCAACTATGACAATGATACATACACAAGATCACCACCGGGATCCTTCCTTGATCTTGCTTCTAGCTCCGGGAACTCCGACGTGGTCTTCCATGCAAGGTTCCCACGTCGGCTAGGGAAACCCTAGTCAACTAACTCGACCCTCTCCTCTCCGACATGGTGTCCCTCTCTTCTCTGCTCCTCGGCGGCCGAAGACGAAATCTTCTCTCCGTGGCTCTCGGTCGGGGGGGCTATAAATAGCCCGATTGGCGGCTAGGGCAAAGGAGGGCGAAAGTGGGCCCAAAATGGGCCTGGGCCGACCGGACCGGGCCGGCCGGCTCGGGCCCATTTAGGCCCGGCCCCGTGGGCTCCTTTGCCCCACGTCGGTTCCCTTGCTTCCTGGATGTTTCCCCCTTACGCATGTGGGTCCATGTCGTCGGTTTCTCTCCGAATTGGACTCAACTCCTTGTCTTGCAAGATTCGAGCACTTTTACGGTCGGGTCCCCGGAGTCCGTCGTCTTCTCGGATCAAGTCCCCGGCTTCTTGGAGTTAAGTTTGCTTCATTGCATGACTTGTTCGGGGCTTCAAGGTCTTGTCATGAGGTGCTTGATGAACTTATCCCAAAAGTCTTGCATTCAACACTAAAACCCCGCATAAACATTAAACTCCAAAACCGACATGCACACGTGAACTTGTTATACCACGGGGGTTAGTACCAATGGATAAGGTATAAAACTCATGCCAACACCGAAGGTAAACTCATGGCTAGGTTGACGGATTTTCACCGTCAACATCTCCCCCATGCTTAAACCTTGCTCGTCCTCGAGTAAGCCTTCGATGGATATCATCATTGCCAAACAATGTTTAAACTATGCACTTGATTACACATGAGAAAACATAATGCTCTCAAAATTTTAATTCATTAAAGTTCCATAATGTACTAGCCTTCATCTCTACGGAGGGTAGATTCTTATTAAGCTTATCCCACAAGTATTAACATGCTCACAAAGTTTTAAATAGATCTCGAATTTTTGAAATGAAGAACGAGATAAAGAAAAGCTAAACCAAATTCACAAATTTAAATCATCTCGTGTATTGCTCATAAACTCTCATCTCACTTATCTCTCAAGCCTATATATTCTACTCCTCTCCCTCTCATATATATGTGGTAGGCTTTATATGGAGCTTTGGGAAAGTTTAGTCCTAACAAGATTTTATAAATGAGGTATTGTCAAAACAAGACAAGCTTCTCATGGTCTTACCGAGACTCGTCAAAAAGGTCATTGGAAAATAATGTTAAATCAAGGAGGGGAAAGAGAAAAATACACACACTTTTAGATGAGTGGACATGTGCAAATGGCAAAGAGTGATCCCGAGGCACAAAGAAAGTCCTCGTTATCGGATTGCACATGGTTGGAAAATGAGAATGGATCTTTTTAACTTGAAGCCTTGAATGCACTCTTAGAGAACCGGGGAGTTCACTTTACGCACATATATATTTTTTCTCTTTCTCATATTTCTCATTCTTTTCTTTCTTTCATTCATTCATTTTTTTTTCTTGTCATATATTCAGTCCATGACTTTCACAACGAAGTTTTGATTTTTTTTATTTGCTTGCTCCTCTTTTGAACTTCTTTTTTTTTTAAATTGCTCCCCTTTGAACTCTAAAAATTGCATCGTACCTACCTCCTCCCCCATGCTTAGACGTTGCTCGTCCTCGAGCAAAGAGGCGATAAATAAGGTAGGTACCGAAATATTTTTCCTTGGAGAGATACTTGAAATCTTCAACGTTGGCACCGTCTTGCGATCTTCCTTGAATTGATGATCCATTCTCAACGATAGGTTGTGGTCAAGGAGGTAATCACAAAAAGATGATATTTGGTTTAAGGGTGGATATCCGGCGAGGTTTGTGAGATCTCCAATGCGGAGATACACAATGCACGGATAAAAGGCTAGCAAAAAGATAGATACGCAAAAATGGAATGACCAGCTTCTTAGTCTCGGGCCAGAGAAATCATGGCCTGCAATAACTCACTCAAAAATAAATCTTGTACACTAAGGTTTATGCTCTCAAATATATATAAGGCTTTGGATAGGTTGAGCAACACACAAGTGATATTTGTGACAAGGTTAGCAATATTTTTGAGCATAAAAGACATCTTTAATCTATTCATAACTTGAGAGCACATAAAACACTATGGGTCTTTATTTTAACCATAACCTCCGCTGAAAATTAAGCTAGTATTTAAATAAATTCAGATCTGTATTTTTAAGAGAGCACTAGCTTAAACATGCATAGATCAATTACAAAGATGAACGAGCTGCAATTTTAATCATATATCATCATGGCACGAATTTTGTAACTTTTCCAATGATATAATCAAGGTGGTGTCTTTATTAATGGTGACATCAAGTTGAAATACAAACTGAAAGTAAACAAACATGCTTGCTGAAATTTAAATAAAAACAGAAAATACTACGCAAACACACATAAGCAAAAGCTGAAAATTACGAGAGAAAAAGAAAAGAAAAGAAAACTAAAGTTCCTAAATCTTCTAGTCCTCCGCCGGTGGTTGATGTTGATGATCTTGATAATAATACCCTTGCTCATAATATAGTTGGACACTTCCTCCGACGAATTGATTTGGCTCCACAAGGTGAAGGCGTCCAAGTTCAAAGGCAATATTTGCGTTGCCTTCACCGAGTTGAGCTGCGTTAGCTTGGATGGCTGTGATGTTTTGAGCATTTCTTGCAGCATACCCTCCAATAATGGCCATGCTTTGTTGTGGTTGGGGATGATGAGCGTAGAACTCCGCGAAGTTAGCGTTGGGCACAACATAATTTTGTGGGGGTACCGGTGCACCCCCCCCCCCCCATGCTTGTTCTTGTGACCCTCCGTAATAACTTGGCGGAGGAGGGACCCCGCCGAATGGTTGCACATTGGGTTGTGCTCCACTTGCTTGTGCAGAGGATGTTCCCTCCTCTACGATTCTTCCTCTCTTGTTCTTCCTTGCAGGGACAAGTAGTCCCTCTTCCAACCAATCTTCTCTCCCTTCATTGAAAAGCCTAAGCCTCTCGTTGGGAAGGGGTAGGTTCACTATGGCCAACCGATAACCTCCTCTCTCATCTCCACTAATGTATTTGCCTTGCCGCAAATATTCAATGCCGAGAGAGGTACCACGCAAAAGGTGGTCGGGGTTTCTTGCGATCCCCGGCCGCAAGGAAAAGGCCAACATGGAGAGGTAACACCCCAAACCAATATTACCCGCCCCCGATGTTGCTTCACAACACCAACGGTTGATCATGAGGTAAGAGGGGTCAATTGGCTGCCTGACAATTAAAGCCGAGTATAGCCAATTCAACTCCGTGTCGGTCACCTTTGTTTCCTTCATCCTCCCCAATACCCTCTTGCACATCCAAGAGTGAAATATCCGGATAATGGGGTTGCGGATGCAATTGCGTTGTTGATGGGCTTCTCCGGAGATCATGTTCCAAAATCCCTCCAACATGCGGGTGGCACGTCAACTTTCTCCGGAGCTCCCTTGTGGAATCCAAGCAGCTCCCTTACGTGTTCGTAGGGAACCACTTGCTCGATTCCCTCCAAACGGAATGACAAGCTTTGCACCCCATCATCATCAACGATGGGTGCAATAGTCATCAAAATTTCCAAGGCGTAACCCAAATGGGTGTCCACCGATATTCCGTTGGAGAACTGCACCCATCCGAGGTGCCCCAACATATAGTATATGTCGGTGCAAAAACCCAAGGTGTAGAGTGCTTGGTCGTCGAACTCGACGTTCGGCACAAGCCTCTTCTCAAGATTGGCGAGCCTCTCCTCCTCCTCCGCCGACAAGATGATGAAGCCGTACGAAGATTGTGTCGGGGTGTAAGGAGGTGGTGCGGTTGAGCGAGTCAATCGTCGTGGTGGCGCGGGCTGCTCCTCCGTGTGCCCACGAGGTTCGGTAAACCCCATGGAAGTGCTTCTTGCAGCCCTCATACCACCAAGGAGGAGAGCATCGTTCCTTCTCGGTGGTGCCGTATCCGTCTCCATGCTCGGGGAGACTCGGAAACCAAGTGCCTCCTCGAAGACGTGGTTGATGACGGCTTGGACGACGACGAACTCTTCTTATTGGAGAAGAGACTTGTGGTCTTCTTCCACATGGTTGCTGCACTCTTTCTTCAACTAAAATTCCGGGTTGCAACCGGTAAACTAGGCACTTAAACTCTTTGCTTTGGATGTGGACTTTGAGTGGATTAAGGATGTGGATTTTTTTTCTTGAGCTATCAAGCTTGGGAAGGTTGGCTATGTCTACGGAGGTTTTGAGCACACAAACTTGAACACACAAACAAAGGAAGGAGAGGGAAGCTTGCTGCGCAGAAAACGGGAGCCGGGGGGCTCCTTATGTAGGTGAGGCCGGCCTCGGTGCTCCTCCCCGCCTCGTCTTTCTTCCAGCACGATCATTTCACCTCTGCAACTTTCCTGCCCGCGTGCTCCATGAGTTGCACCGCCCAAACGCTCTCGTCCACTCCTTGGTCCTTCCACTTGATGCTTCATGTTTTGGGTCGTGTCCATGCTCCCTAGCTCCACTTGCTTCACATGCCACCATGAAACTCCTACAAAGTTGATGCTTGCTGCCCACCATGCTTGTCCTTTGCATGTGGAATTGGTGAAAGTTGATGAAAGGGAATCCAATGGTGCATGCATGATTACTAGATTGCCTCCATTACGGTGTGTTTAAGGTTAAGCAGTCTTCTAATTCGAAATTTAAAATATTTTTCAGAGCCATGTGAGAGCTCGAACATAATTTTAGAGAAGTTTTTAAACCATTAAAAACAAATGCAAGTCGAAAACATTTTTTTTACGTCGATTTCGGTCTCACCGGTATAGTTTGCCTTCATCGGTTGAGAGCAGACTTTTTCCCGGCTTGATCCTGGGGGCATAGGTTTAGGTTCTAATTTTGGATAAATAAGAAAGATTTTGAATAAAACAAAATTAGAATAGGCTTAGGAAAAATCTAATCCTAGAGAAACCAAGGATAAAGATTTTTAAAACCAACCAAAAGCTTTGATTTCTAAGTTCACGCGAGTCCTACCACGTGCTGAATTTTATTAACACTTAAACATAAATCGTGGCTCTACTCGTGTGGTTTTAGCATGAAAAAATAAGTCAACCTCAGCACCATAATGAGGGTGAAAGGTTGAGCTAGGTTCTGAAATTATTTGGTTGAGGTTTCTCGAAAAGAAAAGAACAAACAAGCACATAGGAGGGTTCATGCAAAGGGTTTATGATAAAGCAAACATTCAATCAAGAATTATGTCTCTAATATTGTTCAACCACTTCTAAGTCTAATGTCTTTGCGTAATAAAACTCAAAAACTAAATTATTAAAAAGACTCGAAAAACCCCGTAATCGGGTTGTCCTCCCGTAGCTTATTCTTGACTTGACGAAACGGGTTGCCTCCCCGCCTAGCGCTTCGTTTATAGTCCATGGCTAGACTTCTTCACTTGATTACTTCGGATCAACGCTCTTTGTGGGCGTTGCAATCTTGGGTACCCGCTTTGGCTTAGTCAATTTTTTTGGTCTTCACGAAGTGCCGGCTTTGTCCTTTGGTCTTGACGGATGCAACAACTTCCTTGTGGCTCGGCATCTCGAACTCCGGTCCTTCGGTCGTGATCTTCATGGTCTCTAGTGTGATCCTTCATCTCTCCCGAATGGGCTTGAGTAGCCTTCGCCGTCTTGGGACCTTGGAGTTGTCTCGGATATTCTTCTTCGTTACCCATCGGGCGCCGGCAAGTTGTCCTACTTGCGTCTAGCATCTTCATCACGATGAACACCTCACGTATAAAGCTTCCGACCTCCGTCACCTTGCCATCTAAATTCTTCAATATTTTCTCCATAGCCTCGAACTTAGTGACGGCGTCCTTGTTGATCTTAGCTTGCTCGTCCATCAAGTCCTTGAATTGTGCACAAAGAGAAACCAAAACTTGAATCGACGAACTTGCATTAAATCGGGGTTACCTTGGACATGGTCGTACTCCACACACTCCTTGCATGAGGATCTTGCTTCGGCGGCCTTTAGGTGTTGAGCTTCTTTCTCCATCTCCATCTTCTCCATCCTCCTCTTGATCTTGAACGGCCTTCGGCGTCTTGACTTGGAGGTGGTGATTCCCTTGGAGATTTCGACGGTCCTTCGACTTCAACTTTTGAATCTAGGGTTTCCACCCCTTTAGCGTGTGTTGCACGTCACCTTTACTCGTAAAGTTTTCCTGGATCATCCACAAAAAAAGTTTGGGTTTCTTGGAGAGGTAGCCAACCATCTCGGTTAGGGTTAGCAATAAGCAAAGTATGCAAAAACTAGAAAGGAAAAATAAATCTATGAAAACTAGGGTTAGACAAACTAGATTAGATGTAATTTGAGGATGATCAAAGTTTAGTAGATGCAAAAAGAAAGACAAAAAGAAAACTGAAAATTACAAAAAGGCAATAAAAAACCAAATCTTGATCACTTGTTCCCCGGCAACGGCGCCAGAAAAAGGGGCTTGTTGACGGTTAATAATTGTATCAAAGTTCGTTCGTGACTCGCAAGCGTACAAGTCTCCCGTCGTAGTCAAGGGACCCTTCTTCCCTCGAGTGGTGAACCCAAGGTATCGAATCCGTGGAACAAATGTGTGACGCAAGAGTTGATCTAGTAAAGCCAAGTAACTTCAATCTTTGGTAAAAGAGAAACCCTAATGCATCTAGATAAGAGCACAAAACAAAGATAAATCTAATCTACTAAAGACCGGAGAAAACAAAGTAAGATTGGGTAGATAAACCGATCCAAAGGGATCGGGGTAAGCTTTTTGTTGAAGTTCCAAGCAAGAGAAGAAGTAGCAAATCGAATCTTAATAGAAGCCTCTTTAAATCGTGGTTTCCCGTCCAAATGCGAAAACATCCGCCTTTCGAGACCCCCGTTCTGTCACAACGTATCCCTATTCATGCGGGGAGCTTAGGGCGAGTCAAAAGACAAGTCGAGATTCTTTCGGAAGATCCGGCGTGTACCTCTAGCCACCGCGGCTACAAGAACACCCTATGTAATCTATCTCGAGAATAGAATTGAAATAAGCAAAGCCGATCGAAAAACGAAATCTTCGAGGAAACACTTGATCGCTAGGAAAAGATTCAACTTGATAATTCAACTATGACAATGATACATACACAAGATCACCACCGGGATCCTTCCTTGATCTTGCATCTAGCTGCGGGAACTCCGACGTGGTCTTCCATGCAAGGTTCCCACGTCGGCTAGGGAAACCCTAGTCAACTAGCTCGACCCTCTCCTCTCCGACATGGTGTCCCTCTCTTCTCTGCTCCTCGGCGGCCGAAGACGAAATCTTCTCTCCGTGGCTCTCGGTCAGGGGGCTATAAATAGCCCGATTGGCGGCTAGGGCAAAGGAGGGCTAAATTGGGCCCAAAATGGGCACGGGCCGCGCGGCCTCGGGGCCGGCGGCCTGGGCCCATTTAGGCCCGGCCCGTGGGCTCCTTTGCCCCACGTCGGTTCCCTTGCTTCTCGGATGTTTCCCCCTTCGCATGTGGGTCCATGTCGTCGGTTTCTCTCCGAAGTGGACTCAACTCCTTGCCTTGCAAGATTCGACACTTTTCCGGTCGGGTCCCCGGAGTCCGTCGTCTTCTCGGATCAAGTCCCCGGCTTCTTGGAGTTAAGTTTGCTTCATTGCATGACTTGTTCGGGGGCTTCAAGGTCTTGTCATGAGGTGCTTGATGAACTTATCCCAAAAGTCTTGCATTCAACACTAAAACCCTGCATAAACATTAAACTCCAAAACCGACATGCACACGTGAACTTGTTATACCACGGGGGTTAGTACCAATGGATAAGGTATAAAACTCATGCCAACACCGAAGGTAAACTCATGGCTAGGTTGACGGATTTTCACCGTCAACAACGTAACGAGGAAGCGCAGCGAACGGCGCCGGCGGCTCAGAGACAACCTTCCTATCCGCAACCTTGCGGAAGCTCTCGAGGCGGTCGAGAGCAGAGTCCACACCACTCCTGAGCAATGCCTCATGTCGATCACAACGATCGCACGCCAGGCTCAGGGCATACGCGCCGGGAGAGGTCATCGCCAAGCTCGGCCGAAGAAGCTTACTTCATGCGGGTCGACAACGAGTCAGCCAACCTCCCCCAGCTAAGCCGCGCGACAACGAAGCTACTAGTCGCGGCGGCGGCGCCGGCCCCAACCGTACTCGAGGCGACCTCCCGGCCGACCCAAACCGTCACCGCTCTCACGCGGCGGACCTTCGCGGGACCAAGGCAACCGAGAGGTTGTCCCCCACGAGCGCTCCGGCCGGTGGTGGCGGCAACGACCCGACGGCGGCGGCGGCGGCGGCGGCGGCGGCTCCAACCACGGGGCCAATAGGAGAGCGGGGGCGGCGGCGGTCGCGGCGGCCGAGGCCACGCGAACGGCCACGCCTCCGGCGCCTCGCACGGCGGGTACGACGCCCGCCGAAGATCGAGGAGGCTGCGGCGGAAGAAGTCGACCACCGAGGGCGACGGCTTCCCCGCCTTCTCACCACGGCTTCGCAACCTGCTCCTCCCCGACAAGTTCAAACCTTTGGGGATCACCAAGTACGACGCGAAGCGGGACCCTATCCAGTGGCTCCGATGCTACGCTCTCTCCATCGAGAACGCTAGCGGCAACAGCGACACCAAATGCCTCTACTTCCCCTTCGCTGGACCGGGCACCACTCACATGGCTCGAGTCGCTCGACAAGCACTCGATCGACAAGTGGGACCGGTCGAAGGAGCGGTTCACAAGCAACTTCACGGGCGCCATGGGCCGTTCGGGTACTCGCATGGACACGGCCATGATCAAGCGAGAACAAGGAGAGACCCTCGCAAGTACATGCGCCGCTTTTTTCGACAAGCGCGCTACCGTCGTCGACGTCACCGACAAGGAGGTCATCGACCTCTTCCGGGACGGCCTCTACCATCGCCGCACCTTCGAGGACTTCGGTCGTCGCCGCCCCAAGTCCATTCCCCACCTCAAGGACATGATCACGTCCGGGCGGACGAAGAGGACAAGGCCAACGCCAAGTACGACACCATCCGCGGCAAGTCCAAACGAGAACCAGGGCGGCGACAGCGGCAGCAATGCAAATCAAGGCGGCCGCAACAACAACAACAACAATAACAACAACAACTACTCGGGTCCCAACCGCAAGCGCAAGCCAGACAACACTGTCGCGGCTATCCAGCGCCCTGCGAAGGGGAACTCGAAGAAGAACTCTGGCGGGTTCAAGGACCTGCTGAAGGAGAAGTGCCCGTGGCATCCGAACGGCAATCACACTACCGAGCAGTGCTACCAGCTCAGGCACGCACTCAAGGACACGCCGGAGCCACCGCACCCTCACGATCAGAAGGGCAAGAAGAAGGACGGCGACAACGACGACTTCCAGGAACCCGAGAAGACCGCCAACGTCCTCTTCGGCGGAGCGCCTAGCGAGCGGGGGAGCGAGAAGGCTACCCGTCGCGAAGTGATGTCCATCGAGCCAGCGGTTATGACCCCTCTCAGGTGGTCAGAGGTACCCATCACCTTCTCCCGCGCGGACCAGTGGACTAGCTTCTCCGAGCCAGGATGGTTCCCTCTCATCCCGAAACCAACGATGGCGGGTTCCAAGCTCAACAAGGTGCTCACCGAGGCGGCGGAAGCGGGCTCAACGTCCTCTTCACCAAGACCTTGAAGAAGATGAACCTCGACGTCACCCCCATGCTCAACAAGAGCAGCATGCCCTTCTACGGCATCGTCCCAGGCAACGCGGCTATCCCACTGGGCTCAGTGGTGCTGCCATTACCTTCGGGGCGTCTCGGGATAACTACCGCACCGAGTACATCAAGTTCGAGGTTGCGGATTTCGAGACTTCCTACCACGCCATCCTCGGCAGACCGGCCATCGCCAAGTTCATGGCGGTGCCCCACTACACCTACTTGGTACTCAAGATGCCAAGTCCGGCCGGTGTACTCTCCCTCCGGGGGGACTTGAAGATCTCCCACGACCGCGATACGGAGGCCGTGGTGATCGCTTCAACAAACCAAGTACCCAACCCAATGATGGAGGTCTACGCCGCGTCGAAGAAGCTTGCCACAAGCGAACTCGACATCCCGGAGAAGTCCGACGAGCGCCAACAAGCCTCGGCCACCGAGGAGGTACTCGTCAAGTCGGTCGACCTCGGAACAGGCGACCCCAGCAAGACCACCACCATCGGGGCCGGCCTCGACCCCAAATAGGAAGACGCGCTCATCAGCTTCCTTCGGGCTAACCGCGACATCTTCGCATGGAAGCCAGCGGACATGCCAGGAGTGCCCAGGGAGCTGATTGAGCACTGCCTCAACGTCGATCCAAAGGCCACCCCTAAGCGACAACACCTCCGACGCTTTGCCGACGACAGACGGGACGCCATCAAGAAGGAGCTCGCCAAGCTACTCGCTGCAGGCTTCATCAGAGAAGTCTTCCATCCTGAGTGGCTCGCCAACCCCGTCCTCGTCCGCAAGAAGAACTCGAACGAGTGGAGGATGTGCGTCGACTACACCGACCTCAACAAGCACTGCCCCAAGGACCCCTTCGGGTTGCCGCGGATTGATCAAGTCATCGACTCCACGGCGGGCTGCGACCTGCTCTGCTTCCTCGACTGCTACTCCGGCTACCACCAGATCGCAATCAAGGAGGAAGACCAGGAGAAGACCGCGTTCATCACCCCGTTTGGCGCGTCTTGTTACACGACCATGTCATTCGGGTTGAAGAACGCCGGCGCCACCTACCAACGGGCCATCCGGGCTGCTTCAAGCGGTAGCTCAACAAGAACGTCGAGGCCTACGTGGATGACGTGGTTGTCAAAACCCGAGACTCCGGTACCCTCATCGACGACCTTGAAGAGACCTTCGCATCACTACGCGAGTACCGCCGGAAGCTCAACCCGAACAAGTGCGTCTTCGGCGTCCCTTCGGGCAAACTACTCGGCTTCATCATCGCCCGGCGCGGCATTGAAGCCAACCCCGAGAAGATCTCCGCCATCACCGGCATGAAAGCTCCCACGAGCATCAAGGACGTCCGAAGGCCGACGGGGTGCATGGCGGCGTTGAACGATTCATCTCGAGGCTAGGAGAACGGGGTCTTCCCTTCTTCAAACTACTCAAGCATCACGAGAAGTTCGTGTGGACTCCGAGAGGCGGATCAAGCCCTTGCCCGGCTCAAGGACTTCTGTCAAAGCCGCCAATCCTCACGGCTCCCTACAAGGGCGAGCGCCCATCGCTCTACCTAGCCGCGACTACTCACGTGGTCGATGCGCCATCGTTGTCGAGCGGCGGGGAAGACGGCCACGCCTATCCGGTCCCGGCGCCGGTCTACTTCGTCGGCGAGGTTCTATCGAGTCCAAGGCTCGCTACCGGCCGTGCGGGAAGCACGTACGCTCTACTCATCACCTCGCGGAAGCTACGACACTACTTCCAGGAGTACTCGGTTTCCGTCGTCACCAACTACCCGCTCGGCGACATCCTGAGGAACCCAGACGCCACCGGAAGAATCTCCAAGTGGGGCCGTCGAGCTCGGCGCCCTCACCATCAACTTCAAGCCACGCACCGCCATCAAGTCGCAGGCACTAGTCGACTTCATGGCAGAGTGGCGGGAGAACCAACTACCTACTCCCACCGTGCGACCGAGCATTGGGTGATGTACTTTGACGGCTCACTCAACCTCGAGGGCGCGAGCGCGGGGGGTACTTCGATCTCTCCAACGGGCGAACAACTCAAGTACGTCCTGCGGATCTTCTCGAAAGGTCTCAAACAATGAAGCCGAGTACGAAGCCCTCCCCGCACGGGCTCCGCCTCGCGGCTTCACTTGGCATCAAGCGGCTACTAGTCTACGGCGACTCCGCGGTGGTCATCAACCAAGTCAACAAGTCCCGGGACCGCAACAAGGAGAACATGGACGCCATCGCCTAGAAGTCCGCAAGCTCGAGAACAAGTTCTACGGTCTCGAGTTCCATCACATCGTCCGCGACAACAACGTTGCGGCGGACGTCCTCTCGAAGCTTGGATCCACCCGCGCCCAAGTACCCGCGGGCGTCTTCGTCCATGAGCTTCACGCACCATCCATCCGGAGCCGGCGCCACCGACCACCTGCCTCGGCCCATCCACCGGTGGGCGAGGAGGTCATGATGATCGACGTGGACCGGAGGCAACCCTTCATCGACTACCTCGGCGAGCGAGAAGGTCCCCTCCGACAAGAACGCGGCCGAACAACTCGTACGCCGCGCCAAGTCTTACGTCCTCGTCGGAGACAAGCTTTACAAGCGGGGCGCATCTTACGGAGTACTCATGAAGTGCGTCCCTCGTGAAGAAGGCAAGGACATCTTGGAGGAGATCCACAAGGGCGTCGCGGAAACCACGCGTCCTCACGTACGGCGGTCGGCAAGGCCTTCCGGCGAGCTTTCTGCGGCCCACGGCCCCGAGCGATGCCGAAGAACTCGTCGAGAAGGTGCCAAGGATGTCAATTCTTCGCCAAGCAGACAACACGTCCCGGCCTACAAGCTAGTCACCATACCGCCGACCCGGCCCTTTGCCCGCCGGGGGCTCGACATGATTGGGCCACCGCCAAGCCGCGCCGGGGAGGATTCAACGGGGTACTGGTGGCTATCGACAAGTTCACCAAGTGGATCGAGGTCAAGCCGGTCACATGTCCCAAGGGCGACGAGTACTCGACTTCTCGGATGAACTCGTACACCGCTACGGGCTACCCCACCGCATCATCACGGACACCGGGGTCCAACTTCAACAATCACCGAGTTCCGGGGAATATTGCGAAAATAGCGGGATCGACGTCAGATACGTCTCAGTCGCCCATCCACGGGCCAACGGACAAGTCGAGCGCGCCAATGGGATGGTGCTCGACGCCCTCAAGAAGCGGCTACATGACGCTGCTAACTCTAAAGGGGGCAAGTGGATCAAGGAACTACCCAACGCACTGCGGGGGCCGCGGACTCAACCATCCAAGCCAACGGGGCAATCCCCCTACTTCTGGTCTACGGCTCCGAAGCCATCCTCCCCGCCGACGTCATATGGAACTCGCCGGCGGTGGAGCACTACGACGAAGGCGTCTCGGAAGACGAGCGAGACGAGTTGATATCGACAGGTCTCGAAGAAGCTCGGCCGCCCCGCCCTCGTCCAATCGGCAAGGTACCTAGAGGGTATCCGACGCTACCATGATCGCAACGTCATGGAACGCTCCTTCAACGTTGGAGATCTTGTCCTCCGCCGTATCCAGAACACGGAAGGACTCCACAAGCTCAGCTCCCCATGGGAAGGCCCCTTCGCCGTGGCTAAGGTGACCGGGCCGGGCTCCTACCGCCTCCAAACACTTGAAGGCGAAGAGGTCAACAACTCGTGGAACGTCGACCAACTCTGTCGATTCTACGCCTAGTCTACACGACTACTCCGGGGTTCAAGTCTACACGACTACATCAACACCCCTCGCCGCAAGCGACCCCCCGGGTCCTGGCTCCAAGTCTCCGGACTACTCTCCTCCAGGTCCAGCCCGCGCGGCTACCTACGGACCCTGGGCTGCGACGAGCGTCAAGGACTCTAGCAGCGGTCTACCAAGAGACCACACTCCAAGATCCAGCCCCGCGCGGCTACCTACGGATCTGCGATCCAGCCTACACGGCTACCTACGGATCACCAGCTTCGAGCGGCTACCCGCTCCAGCTCCACTTAGTCGCAACCGGCCTCCGGTCCGGGGTGACTACCTTGTAACTACGGCCCCGGCCACCCGTGTGTACTTCTTCGGTAATAAAGTTTGATTGTTCATCAACTTGTTTACCGTCTACTCCCTACGACGGGACTACTAAAGCCGAGTACTACTACTCGCACCTACTCCACGATGGGCGCTCCGCACTGCGAGATCGCGGTTACGAGTACTCATTCTTGGAAAACCTCATTTCATTTATACATGAATAAGTACATTTGTTTTTTGTACAACCATGGCTACTAGCTACCTATGCAGGGCTACTGGAGGTTCAGCTTCTCGGCTACCTGCTCCGCGATGGGAGCCATCTCGCTCCAGCGGCTACGCGTCATCGCTCATCCGAGCAGTTGGCGGCTACCCCGCCGGCGACCACCTCCACCGGAGCCTTCGGGAAGTACGACTTCATGAAGGCCGGCACTTGCTTCGAGATCGACTTGGCCATGTGCTTGACGTAGGCGGCCGGCCCGGCTTGGCGCTTCACGAAGTCGATCCGCCGAGGAGCGATCTTGGGGCCGCCGGGTGCGGCACCGGGAGCCTCGCGATCGGGAGAGCGACCTCTTCAAGGTCCTTCGGTCGGGCCCGAGCGCCTCGCAATCTTCGTTCAACTTCTACAAAGATTTGTAGCAGTTGACGAGATCTCTGTCAGAGGCAATCCGCAACTCCATATGCTTCTCGCACTCGAAGGCGAGCTCCTTGTAGTCGAGCTCAAGTACCTGGCGGGCTTCTTGCTCCCGGTAGAAAAGGTTCTTCATGCTGACCTCCGAGGCTTTCAGCCGCTCCACCTGGCCTTCGAGTTCTGCAACACAACACAGCAACGGGTCAGAAGCTTGACGACTTCCAACAAGTACCCGACAAGACAAAGGACATACCTTTATTCTTGTTGCGGAGGCCTTTGTTCTTCCGCACCGGCTCGTCGCCCTTCGCCTGCAAGTCCATGACGTCATTGTGGTACTTGGCAAAGGCGGCGTCGAGCTTCGACCGCATGGCGGCCGCGTGCTTCTTCGACTTCACGAGTCGCTCCTCCAGGGCCTCGGCTCGGAGCATGGTATCGCCGTAGCCTTGCAGCATGTTCGACTTCTCGCGGGATCGCTCCGCGACGTCCTACACAAGACAAGCTCGAGTCAAGCAGAGTACTCAACGCAAAGGATTGACTACTCGGGAGGCTCCGGCTACGTACCTTCATCCTTTGCTCGGCTCGCCGGATCGCCTCCGTGTGCCGGGCCACCGTTGCCGGCTCAACAAGATCGTCGGCCGGCCGGCTCAATCCCGCCACGGCTACTCGACGTAGCCTCCGTCATCGGCGCCGAGCGGATAGGCTCCGCGTCTTGGATCTCGGGGGATCGGATTGCCACCTCCAGGGCAACCCCTGGCGACGTGGTAGCCGCCTCCCCCTCGGCGGACTTCTCGACGACTTCCCCCACGGGCTCGGGGGCTCCTGCCGCAGCCTCCGGGGCTTCTGGTGTCAACTCCTGCATGGGCACCCCTGCAGGGATGTCACCTCCTTCAGCGCCTGTCAACAAGGAACACGCGCATCAGTGCCTACGACTACTCCTTCTGGAGTTCTACAGCTTCAAGAAGGGTACTCACCTTCGACTACGACCGCCTCTGGCAGCGGCTCTTCGGTAGCTGGGGGCTCGGTCGCGGCTTGGGCCTCAGGGACGGGCTCCTCGACGGGCGGCGCGGCCTCTCCCCGCCTCCGCCGTCGCGGGCTCTTCCCCGTCCCGGCTCGGATCCGTGGATTTTCTCGCGAAGTATCCACGAGAGGGTCGTCGGACAAATCGACTACTACAACGAGTACTACTCATGAAGACGTGGTACTTACAAGTTCAACGGACGATAGTCACGGCCGGAGCACCGAGGATGCCGGAGATATCAACCGGTCCACCCTCGGCGGGCGTCTCTTCCTCCGCCTCTTCGACTACCGCCTCCTCCACGGTGGCGGCGGCCGGCGCGGACGTCTTCTCGCGTTCCTGCGGCTTCCATCTCTCCAACGGCGGCGGCCGCAGTACCGCTGCTCTCCTGCGGAGCGGGGGTCGGCGCTCCGACCGCGCCAAGAGTTCTTCGACGGTGGGGGGCCGGACTTCGGCTTCCGGCCGGTTCCCCCACCGGTCCCACACGCCTTCGTCGCCCTCTTCGACGGGCTCCGTTGGCGGTACTTCCCGCACACAAAAGACGACTACTCGTCGGCCGACGTACTCAACTACCGGTACTCGACCACTCGCTCAAGATAGTCTACCTCACGGAGGCGTGGTCTCCGAGACCTTCATCTTCTTCGCCACCCGCTTGGTGGGGTTGCGTGGCCTCCCGCGGCGGCGCAGCAAGGCTAGCCTCCAGGCTAGCCGGAGGATCTTGGATAAGTGGCACGTGAGGCAAGCCCGGACGGCCGAACCTCGACCGCACCGGGAAGCGGTCCAGCAGCGTCTCTTGGTCTTCTTCCTCGTCATCGGAGGTATCCTCCACGATGACGGTGTTGTCGTCTTCACCGACTTCGCGGCGCTCCTTCACCTTCCCCTCCACCGGGATCTCGATCCCGCTCGGTGGCGGCTGCGGCTCGGAGACAAACCGCTTCACATCATCCTGCGCAAAGACACAAGGCGTCAGCAACTCTGCTACAAGTGCTCACTACTCGACGAGGGGGGTACGGCTACTCACCTCGTTGGGCGGGCGCGCGGCGGAGTACTCCTCGACCGGCACGCCGTGTACTCAAAGCATGTCCTTGAAGATGCGCGACAACCGCTTGATGATGTCGTTGTCGTCCAATTCACCCCCCGCATCCGCGACGTGTCGTCGTCGCCGGTGTACTCGAAGCCCCGGGCGTATCCCGCGCCATCGGCGGGCCGGATCCTCGCGCTTCATGAAACCGAAGGCCACGTGCTCGGCCCTCGGTCCGCCCTTCTGCGAGCACTCGAATGCGTGCTAGCGCTCGGGGAGCCGGATCCCCTCTTGCATGGTGGGCTCGTGTTCCACCACTCGCGATGCTCCGGGGCCGCCGTCCGCTCGGCTTCGGCAGGCCTGGGTGGTGGTTGGTGATGTAGAACCACCGCGTCTTCCAGTCCGTGTTGGAGTCCACGAGCTTGTACGCCAGGTACTGATCTGCGGCGTCCTCCCTCAGCTGGATCCCGGCCCCTCCGACTACTCTGGGGTTGGAGGCACTGGGCTGCGGCTTGACGCGGAAGAACTTCCGGAAGAGCACCCAGTGCGGCTTGATCCCGAGGAAGGCCTCGCAGAAGTGGACGAAGACCGACGTATGGAAGATGCCGTTGGGGTTCAAGTTGAGGTACTCGATGCCGTAGTACCCGAGCAGCCCCTTGAAGAAGTCGCTTGCTGGGAGCGCAAGACCGCGCTCCACGAAGCGCGAGAACATCGGGATCTCGTCCTCCGCCTTCTCCATCGGATACGGATCTCCTGCGGAGGATCTCCACATGTCGACTTCCTTCTCCCCCGATGAACCCTTTGTTCGGCGGGGGTGAGCAGTCCTCCGTCTTGACCTTCGACTTTTTCCACTCGCGGCTTGGATCGCCGCGCGGTGGAGATAGGGGCGGCGCCGCATCGGGGGAGGCCGCGGCGGCCTCTCGCACGGCTCCTCTTCTTCCCCGCCGGCCTTGGACGTCTTCGACGGCGACGGCTTCATTCTCCAAGTACAAGGAGTCTTCACTCGCATCCGCTCGGGGGCTACCCTAAATCCTTCGGGTGGCGATGCGCTCGGATCTACTACGGCGGCAGCAGGTGCTGGAGTGGATCTACTTCAAGATTCAAACGGAAATGACTGCGGCTCACTTGGGTGAAAAACCCTACGGGTTTTGGCTCTTATTTATAAGCCAAATCGCCTCCGCAACGGGCGGTTGGATAAGTCCACGCGCGGCTGACTCAGCGCCTGCGCGTGACTCTTCGCATTCTACTAGTCGACGCGCCTCACCTCGGGGGCTCGGCTACTTCTACTCGACTACCTGGGACGCGGCTAGTCTCAAGAGCATCTCGGGACACATTCTTCAAGAAGACCCTTCAATTCGAGAGGAAGTGCTCGACTCAAGGCTCGGGGGCTCTCGTGCCGTGTGTCCTTCGGTTTTTTCTCTCCGGATTTTTCGGGATTTTCTTGCCAAGACTTCGGATGGATCCTCGGCCCGAGCCCGCGGCTCGAGGCTCGGGGGCTACTCCATGTGGAGCTGCGGTTCCGCAAATCGCATCTCCATGACGGCTTCGGCTTCAAAACAAGACAGCATTTCTTGAAGACCTTCGAAGGCGATTTCAAGGACGCTTGGGACTACTCGAGAAGACTTCAAGATTGCTCAAACATCGACCGGAGTACATTCCGGCCTCGGGATGCTTCGACTACTCTTGAGGAATTTTGACTTGTAGCACTCGGGGACTCTTGAGGAGTACTCGTTAAGGCCATCAAGACTACTTGAAGCTATCCTTCTCGACTACAAAGTACTCGGGGGCTTGTCGTATGGACCTCCCCGGGCCCACTACATCGGTGGGTACCGGGACCGACTACTCGGTGGGCCCCTAGGACTACTCGGCTTGCGCTACACGGCACTCGAAGGCGTGGAGTACAAGGACCGCACAGAGTAATACTCGGATAGGACTCGTACATGTTCCGCACCGTATAGAAGTCTCCTAGACGTACTCGACTAGTACTCTTTCCCTACTCCGACTTGTTACCCCGCTTCCGGACTATATAAGGCGAGGGCCGGGACCGATCTCGGGATCATCTCATCTCATACAATCCCCTACAACCCACGGCGCACTATTGCACCATCTTGTAATCGTGCCCTATCAATCCGAGCTACACAGGCATACGGGACGTAGGGTATTACGCACCTCGCGGCCCGAACCTCGTCTAAATTGTGTGCCACGTGTCTCTTCCTTCGAGTTACCGATCTCGGCGAGTCACAATCATCTACTTCGGGTACTCCCCGTAGTAGGTTGCCGGTCTAAAACACCGACGGACACGTGTTGGGATCGCAAGGCTTGCGTCGAGGCTAAGCAGGTTGCGGTCGCCGGGCATCCGTCCGATGGAGAAAGCTTCAAGTCTTCCAAAACCGCCCTTGAGGGGCTTGTATCTGTAGTTGTTAGAGAAGGGTATTTTAGACTTTCGGTTGCCTCCATATAACCCAAGAGGTGAGAGGATGGCAGCCAACTCTTGGAACCCTAGTTCATTTGCTTTCCTATTTTCTCTCCCTATTTTCTTAGGATTTCCATAGGACTAGCTTGAGAGCTTGATGGTGAGATCCTGTTGAGAGGGTTGGATGATCGGGCGGCAAGGTAGACCTTGTATCAACCTTTGTTGCATGTATAGATGATTCGGTGTGGTTCCTCAAGGTTTGGATGTGTGGTTCCCGGTCGTTCTTGGTGGTGATTTTCAGAGCCCTCTCTTGGTGATTTCTTTGGGCTGTTTTCGGGACCTTTCTCTTGGGGATTTGATGGGGGATATTTGTGGGAACCCTTCGTGGTTCTTTGGGTTGTGATTCCCCTCCCAAATCCGTGAGTAAAGGGGCTCGATTTTGGGGTTTTCCGGGTTGTAGGGTTTGAGGTGTTCTTGGCGGGATTTCTTCGATTCCTCCTTTTTGGACGAGTTTTGGTGGGATTAAACTTGGCTATGGACTCCTCATGAGGTGTTCCTAATATCCCCAAAGTATTGTTCATGTCCGTGGAGCGATTCGGGAGATCGAGGTTTGGATTTGGGGGAGTTGACCCGCGGGTGTTGTTCATCCCGAGTCGCCCGAGCTACACCGGTCTGACCGGTGCTCTTGACCGGTCTGACCGGTGCAACCCTCGGTGGGTTTTTGCTCGGGTGAACGTCTGGGTGTGTTCGCTGTTGTCCTGTGTTGCAGCTGTTTCAAGTTTGGGTCAGTTTTGAGGTCGGTTGGCCTGTTTGGTGCCTTGGGGGCTTTTAGGCTGTGACCGGTCTGACCGGTGCGTCTGACCGGTGTGGAGCCACTTAGTGAAAGTTGCCCAGTTTCACCAGCAGGGACCGGTCTGACCGGTGGTTCTCACCGGACTGACCGGTGTTGGTCAGTGGACTCGAGGTTTGGTGTTCCGCTGCGTTCTCGGGTCAGAAGGGTGTGTGTGTTGGTTCCTAGGTCCAGTGGCACTCCAGTGGCTACGTGGGCTCGGCCAACTTGAGTAGTGAGTCGGAGACGTGTGTTGGAAGCCGTGTTCATCTTGTTGGAGTTTCCATCTCCTTCGAGAAGAATTTTTATCAGCTCCCATTCACTCCCCCCTCTCTGGTTCGCCGTATCGGTCCTTCAAGTGGTATCAGAGCAGGTTCGGGTCTTTATTTACTCTAACTAGTCTAAGATCTAAGGATGGCATACCAGGAACGGGGTTCGGATCCTCCACACTTTGATGGCAAGAACTACCAGATGTGGAGTAAGCGGATGGGTGTGTTCCTCCGCGGAAAGGGTCAGATCCTTTGGGATGTCACGGTGGACACAGGCTATGTCCAGCCGATGGACTTCCTCGCTCCAGGATCGAGGGACAGATTCGACGCCAACAATAAGGTGGTCGACTACTTGTTTCGTGCTTTGTGTCAGCCTGAGTTCGATCGGGTGCACACCGAGCACTTGGCTTGTAGAATTTGGACGGTGCTGAAGGAGGCTCATGTTGGGAATGCCCAGGTTCGGGCACGGATGTATGCGACCTACCGGAGAGAGTATGAGAACTTCACTCATCTCCCCGGTGAGTCCATCGATGCCTTGTTTCAGAGGTTCACGGTGGTTGTGAACAACATGAGGGCCAATGTGGACGTGCTCCCGTACGATGATCATGATAGAGCGGTCAAGCTCTTACACTCTTTGGATCGTATGATTTGGGGCGGAAAGTTCGAGGCCATTGTGGAGTCAGAGAAGTATGACACTCTGACGGTGAATGAGCTGTTCTTGAAGCTCAAGTCGGCTGAGGTGGACAGGGGCATGACTGCCAAGCTCAAGGGACCGACTGATTCCCATAGTCTTGCCCTCGTTGGTGGTTCGAAAATAAAGGCTAACACTAACCCATCCACCAGGATGTTCTCTTTGTCCTCCTTGATGTCTATGCCAGATGAGGAGTTCGACGTGCTTGGAGAGGATGAGCTGGCGCTCCTGACGAGGCGGTTCGAGAGGCTGCACAAGAACCGGGTGAACATGAGGAGGAACACGAGGACATGCTTCAAGTGCGGCAAGACTGGACACTATTTCGCCGAGTGTCCGAAGGTGAACAACCACGACAAGCACAAGTTCATGGACAAGAGGAAGAAGTTCAAGAAGAAGGATCATGAACATGGGAAGAAGGCTTGGTCTCGAGAGAAGATGAAGAGATCAAGCGATATCGAGTCTGATTCCGAGGACACGTCTTCAAGCTCAAGTAATGAAGACGGAGAGGATGACAAGAAGAAGAAGAAGAAGAAGAAGAAGAAGAAGAAGAAGAAGAAGAAGAAGAAGAAGAAGAAGAAGAAGAAGAAGAAGAAGAAGAAGAAGAAGAAGAAGAAGAAGAAGAAGAAGAAGAAGAAGAAGAAGAAGAAGAAGAAGAAGAAGAAGAAGAAGAAGAAGAAGAAGAAGAAGAAGAAGAAGAAGAAGAAGAAGAAGAAGAAGAAGAAGAAGAAGAAGAAGAAGAAGAAGAAGAAGAAGAAGAAGAACCTCGGCAAGTATCTCAACGGCCTTTGTGTGACGGGCCTAAGCCTCAAGGACGACTTCTACGGCATGGCTCACAGTTCGAGCAGCAAGAGAAGCCAGAAGGTCGCCTCGGACTTGGATTCCGAGGATGAGGTATGTGATGAGCTCTCTTCCTTGCGCAAGGAGAATGAGGAGTTGGTTGACTTGCTTGATAATCGCGATCACATGCTTAGAGAGGCTAAGAAGCTTAAGAAGGAACTTAGATTTTTGCTTGAGGATGCTAGGACTAGAGTGGCTGAGCTAGAAACACAGGTTCTTGATAGCAAACTTGAAATTGATTCTCTTAAGGCTAGTCCTGTTGTTTCTGATGAGAATGATTGTGCTGATTGCTCTGCCTTCCTAGCTGACTTGACTGATCTTAGGGAGAAGTATGCCTCCAAGTGTGAGGAACTAGATGTGCCTAGGGTTGAGTTGGTTGAGCTACAATCTAGACCCACTTTGCTTGGTGCTTGCACTTCTTGCCCCGGTTTGCATGAGAAAATTGTTGAGCTTCATTCTCGCATTGTTTCGCTTGAGGCCGATTTGAAAGTGCCTATTCCTACTTCTTGTTCTACATGTGAGTTGCATGCTATGAAGAATTTGGATCTTGCAAAATGTGTTGGTCGCTTGCAAGATGAGAATGATAAGTTGCGTGAAGCGCTGAGTTGGTTGTCGAGTCAAGAACCTCAGCTTGGTATGATGATTGATAGTTGTAAGCGCTTTGATGGTTGGGCTTTGGGATTGGATAAGGTTGGTGAGGGTAGTGGTGAGAGAGAAAGGAAATTTGGGAATGTTTCAGTTCCACCACAACCTACACCCAAAGACAAGTTTGCATCGAAGCCAAACCAACCAAGAGAAAAACCAAGTGAGAAGGCAAGTGAAAAGCCTAGTGAGAAACCAAGTGAGAAGCCTTGTGAAGAGCCTCATTCCAAGCCTAAGCCCAGGTCAATCTGTTTCCATTGTGTCTATTGTGGGAGAGATGGCCATAAGTATGAGTTTTGCTTCAAGAGGAAGCGAGAGGAGAGGATGGCAAAGGAGTGGGCTAACAAGGACAAGTACCACCCTTCCAATGGTGTACTTGAGCCCCGTGTGCAGATGCCCAGGGCCAAGGTGAGTGTGAGGACAGTTCGGGCTTGGGGAGAGTCGAAGGTCGTTGGAGGTGTTGTCGCCTGTGCACACCGGTCGGACGGTGAGGTGCACCGGTCGGACCGTGCAGCTCCGGACAGGGCGGCGGTTTGGGTTTCGTGCTCATATAGGTGCGAGGTTTGGTGCTGGAGTTCATGGTTCTGGTGGTTGGGCTGGAGAGTTTGCAGGAGGTCAGTTTGCTAGGCATTCTCCTCCTCGTGCTCAATATGGGGATGGGAGGATCCGTAGTTTTGAGAAGGAGAGGAGGGACAGTCCACGAGTTTTCTTTCGTGGTTTTGGTCCTCCTCCAGGTAGAGAGGTTTGGTTACCTCATGGTGGTTACCGTGGTGGTGTTCGTGGAGGTAGCTTTGGTGAGAAAGATGGTTTGGTTTGTACTAACCCCAGTGTTGAGTCGTTTGCTCGCTCTCGCTCTTGGTTTTGAGTTGCAGGTGGATGGCCTGGAGAACATTTGGTTGATACCAGGGGGTGGTTCTCCGGCCTCATACCCCGGTGGTGACATGGAGGTACACCACTTTCGGGGATGGTGGACAAGGATGAGTGACTTCTGAAGAAATGATAAAGGTAAGTGAATTTGTGACCTTCAAGTGTGTGGCCTTGGTCAAGCCACTTGGTTCTTTTTGCTCTTTGCCCTATCTCATGTGTGTAAGGTGAGCTTTGTATGCTCTTTGGCCTTAATGCATGAGTTTAGGTGGAGCTTGTGAATTTTGTGCTTCTTTGCTCTTTTGCCGGTGGTGTCGAGCCCTTTTTGCCTCCCCTTGAGGAGCCGGTCGTTTGTGAGCTTGGTGTGTGGGAGCTCCATTGTAGCATATGTATAGCATTCCTTTGTGCATTTCTTGCATTTGGCATGGCATATGTAACATGATGTATAGGCATCCTTGTATCTTAGATTACATGCATTTTGTATCATATGCATTGGTTAGGAAAAGCTTCTCCTATATACATTGTTCACCATGGAATGCTATTTATGTCTTTGTGAGCTTGTTTGGTATACTATGGTTAGTTTGGCTTAGCTCTTGATGATCTTGATGAATAATCCATGGTTGATAGCTATGTTTTTGAAAATGTCACATGTATGCTCTCTCATGTGTAAATGCCTTTATATGATCTTGACATGTTTTGGTGGCTTGGCTATGCTTAATTTGTGCTTGGATAGCTAGTTTATTGATCATATGGGGCCACAGGCTCATTTGCCATCATGAATGTTTAGCCCTCTTGCTTCATCTTGTGGAGGGGAATAAGTTCCTTTTTGTCGCAAAGACATTTCATGTACCATTGATAAATCTGAAAATGAAATGTAAAATGCTTGGAAAATGTGCTCCCATGTCATATGTGCTGAATTTAATTTGCTTTGGGTGCTAAAACCGTTGCATGATGCCTACCAATGAGAAGTCTCGTACATAGAAGTAGGCACATGGCTCGGTGGCTTTGACATGACATGAGGTGCTTGTGGGTGTTTGTGATGGTCTTATGATTAGAATGGCTGTCCTAGCATGAAGTTTGTGTGGCTTTGCCATTTTGATATGATTTGATCATGTTTAGGACTTTGCTCATGAGAGGCAAGTTTTTCGCAAAATTGCCCAAATCCATCTTAGCTTCGTCCAATGGTTGTGAAACTTGGTGATCATGTAGTTGAGATCGATACGAAGCTATAGAGTATCTAACTTGCTCATTTGGACATGTGTAGAATCCTATGTTGAATTTTGTCTATTTGAGAAGCTCTAGGTTGAAAGTTTTGAATTTTTGGCTTGATTCATGCATTGCCAACAAGGGGGAGAAGTTTGAGCTTGAAATGGCTTGCTGGGTGCATTTAGAAGGTTTTCAGGTGGTTTCGAGCCATTTTTGGGCTCTGTTGTGCACCGGTCTGACCGGTCGTGGTCACCGGTCTGACCGGTGTGAGTGCTGATCCTGTGCACATCTTAGGCACCGGTCTGACCGGTGGTGATGACCGGTCTGACCGGTGTGAGCTGAAGTTGCTGCAGCTGCCCTGTTTTCAAGTGGTTTGCATGTGCATTTAGAAGGTTTTCAGGTGGTTTCGAGCCATTTCTAGGCTCTGTTGTGCACCGGTCTGACCGGTCGTGGTCACCGGTCTGACCGGTGTGAGTGCTGATCCTGTGCACATCTTAGGCACCGGTCTGACCGGTGGTGATGACCGGTGTGAGCTGAAGTTGCTGCAGCTGCCCTGTTTTCAAGTGGTTTGCATGCATTCGTCCAGGGGGAGGTGCATTGGTTCAGGGGGAGCTTGCATGTGTGCAGGGGGAGCTCTTTGTGGTTTTTCGAGCTTTGTTTCGGTGGTTTGCGCTCTTTGCCGGAGCCTTGTTTTGTCTCGGATGTGTCGAGCCGTTGCCCTTGCCTAAGGGGTCCGAGACTTGTCTTCTTCAAGTGATCTTGCTCTTTGCCTTTGTTTGGCTTTCGATCGCTTGTTGGAGTTTCTTTTTGTTCGTTTCTTTTCTTTTTCTTTTCTCTCTTGTTACTTTCGTGTGGGTGTTGTCAATGCACTCATCAAGGGGGGGGATTGAGGACCATGTGTGGTTCGAGGACCGGTGGATGGTCGCTTCCTTGTGTGATGAGTGATTGACAACGTTGTGTGGACTGATTCTTGGCTAAGTATTGCAGGTGCAGGTTGCGGCTTGACCGGTATTGGTGCAGGTGAAGAACAAGCACGAAAGGTCGTCGCCGGTGAGGCCTCTAGGTGTGGAGAAGACAAGTAGGCCTCGTTCGAGGGACCTGGTGGCCAGCGGGGTCAAGTACGGGCCGCATGGTGGCATGAACAGCAAGATGAAGTCATGGACGGTTTCTTGGTTGAGCCTCAAAACCAAGGTCGAGCTGGGACTACGTGGGAGCCAAGTCATGAGTGGTGATTGGCGGAGGCTACACCGAGTTCGCGGGGTTTCCAGTGGTTCACCGAGAAAACCACCGGGGTTCCTTGGTTGATCCACAAAGCCAAGACCAAAGAACCGAAGACAAGTCTTTGCAAGAGTGCCGGACCGGTCCGACCGGTGGGTCCGACCGGTCCGACCGAGTGAGGAGCACCGGCTCGACCGGTGTGCGACGACGCGAGCCCGGAATCTTCGAAGCGGAGGACACAAGTCGGGATCGCAAGGCTTGCGTCGAGGCTAAGCAGGTTGCGGTCGCGGACATCCGTCCGATGGAGAAAGCTTCAAGTCTTCCAAAACCGCCCTTGAGGGGCTTGTATCTGTAGTTGTTAGAGAAGGGTATTTTAGACTTTCGGTTGCCTCCATATAACCCAAGAGGTGAGAGGATGGCAGCCAACTCATGGAACCCTAGTTCATTTGCTTTCCTATTTTCTCTCCCTATTTTCTTAGGATTTCCATAGGACTAGCTTGAGACCTTCATGGTGAGATCCTGTTGAGAGGGTTGGATGATCGGGCGGCAAGCTAGACCTTGTATGAACCTTTGTTGCATGTATAGATGATTCAGCGTGGTTCCTCAAGGTTTGGATGTGTGGTCCCGGTCGTTCTTGGTGGTGATTTTCGGAGCCCTCTCTTGGTGATTTCTTTGGGCTGTTTTCGGGACCTTTCTCTTGGGGATTTGATGGGGGATATTTGTGGGAACCCTTCGTGGTTCTTTGGGCTGTGATTCCCCTCCCAAATCCATGAGTAAAGGGGCTCGATTTTGGGGTTTTCCGGGTTCTAGGGTTTGAGGTGTTCTTGGCGGGATTTCTTCGATTCCTCCTTTTTGGACGAGTTTTGGTGGGATTAAACTTGGCTATGGACTCCTCATGAGGTGTTCCTAATATCCCCAAAGTCTTATTCCTGTCCGTGGAGCGATTCGGGAGATCGAGGTTTGGATTTGGGGGAGTTGACCCGCGGGTGTTGTTCATCCCGAGTCAAGCCGAGCTACACCGGTCCGACCGGTGCTCTTGACCGGTCCGACCGGCCGGTGCAACCCTCGGTGGGTTTTTGCTCGGGTGAACGTTTGGGTGTGTTCGCCGTTGTCCCGTGTTGCGACTCGTTTCAAGTTTGGGTCGGCTTTGGAGGTCGGTTGGCTTTGTTTGGTGCCTTGGGGGCTTTTAGGGCCGTGACCGGTCTGACTGGTGCGTCTCACCGGTCTGACCAGTGTGGAGCCACTTAGTGAAAGTTTCCCAGTTTCACCGGCAGGGACCGGTCTGACCGGTGGTGCTCACCGGTCTGACCGGTGTTGGTCAGTGGACTCGAGGTTTGGTGTTCCACTGCGTTCTCGGGTCGGAAGGGTGTGTGTGTTGGTTCCTAGGTCCGGTGGCACTCCAATGCCTACGTGGGCTCGGCCAACTTGGGTAGTGAGTCGGAGACGTGTGTTGGAAGCCGTGTTCATCTTGTTGGAGTTTCCATCTCCTTCGAGAAGAATTTTTATCAGCTCCCATTCACTCCCCCCCTCTCTGGTTCGCCGTATCGTTCCTTCAGCAGTAGGCATCCATGTTCTCCTTGTTGTGATCCCAAGACTTGTTAACTTGGTTGATGACCATTGCGGAGTTGTCGTAGACTAGTAGTCACTTGATGCCCAGAGATATTGCAAGGCGGAGCCCGTGTAGCAGGGTTTCGTACTCGGCTTCGTTGCTTGAGACCTTCCAGAAGATCTGCAGGACGTAGTTGAGTTGTTCGCCCTTTAAAGAAATCAAGAGTACCCCTGCACCCGCGCCCTCGAGCTTGAATGAGCCGTCGAAGTACATCACCCAATGCTTTAGTCGCTCGGTTGGAGTTGGTAGTTGATTTTCCCGCCACTTTGCCATGAAGTCGACTAGTGCTTGCGACTTGATGGTTGTTCGTGGCTTGAAGTCGATGTTGAGGGCGCCGAGTTCGACTGCCCATTTGGAGATTCTTCCAGTAGAATCTTGGTTCTGTAGGATGTCGTCGAGCGAGTAGTCAGTGATGACAGAGATCGAGTACTCCTGGAAATAGTGTCGTAGCTTCCGCGAGGTGATGAGCACTGCATACAGTAGCTTCTGTACTGGTTGGTAGCATGCCTTAGATTCCGACAGGACCTCGCTGACGAAGTAGCCTGGTCACTGGACTGGGTAGGCGTGGCCATCTTCCTGCCGCTCGACGACGATGGCAGTGCTGACCACATGAGTAGTCGCAGCGAGGTAGAGCAGTAGCTGCTCCTTTTTGCGAGGAGCCGTGAGGACTGGTGGCTTGGATAGGAAATCCTTGAGCTGAGCCAGAGCTTGATTTGCCTCTGGGGTCCACACGAACTTCTCTTGGTGCTTGAGTAGTTTGAAGAAGGGTAACCCCCATTCTCCAAGCTTCAAGTTAAATCTGTTCAGGGCCGCCATACACACGGTGAGCTTCTGCACATCTTTGATGTAGGTGGGAGCTCTCATCTTGGTGATGGCGGAGATCTTCTCGGGGTTGCCTTCGATGCCGCGATGGCTGATGATGAAGTCGAGTAGTTTTCCTGTAGGTACGCCAAAGACGCACTTGTTCGGGTTGAGCTTCCACTGGTACTCCCGCAGAGATGCGAAAGTCTCTTCAAGATCGGCGATGAGCGAGTCAGAGTTTCGGGTCTTGACGACCATGTCATCCACGTAAGCCTCGACGTTCTTGTTGAGTTGTTTCTTGAAACATTTCTGGATAGCTCGCTGGTAGGTAGCGCCGGCGTTCTTCAACCTGAACGACATTGTTGTGTAGCAGTAGGCGCCAAACGGGGTGATGGACGTGGTTTTCTTCTGGTCTTCTTCCTTGATAGTGATCTGGTGGTATCCGGAGTAGCAGTCGAGGAAGCAGAGGAGGTCGCAGCCTGCCGTGGAGTCGATGACTTGGTGAATTCGCGGCAACCCGAAGGGGGTCCTTGGGGCAGTGTTTGTTGAGATCGGTGTAATCGACGCACATCCTCCACTCATTTGTGTTCTTCTTGCAGATGAGGACGGGATTGGCGAGCCACTCAGGATGGAAGACTTCTCTGATGAAGTCGGCCGCGAATAGTTTGGCGAGTTCCTTCTTGATGGCGTCCCATCGTTCGTCGGTGAAACGACGGAGATGTTGTCGTTTCGGGGTAGCTTTAGGGTCGACGTTGAGTGAGTGCTCGATCAGCCTCCTGGGCACCCCTGGCATGTCCGCTGGCTTCCAAGCGAAGATGTGTCGGTTAGCCTGGAGGAAGCTGACGAGCGTGTCTTCCTATTTTGGGTCAAGGCCCGCCCCGATCATGGTAGTATTGCTGTTGTCGCCTGTCCCAAGGTCAATCGCCTTGACTTCCACTTCCTCAGATGGCTGAGGCTTGTTGGCTATGTCCGACTTCTCTGGGATGTCGAGTTCGGTTGGGGCAAGCTTCTTGGATGCAGCATAGATTTCCATCATTGCATTGGGTACTTGATTGGTAGCTGTGAGTTCCACAGCTTCTGTGTCGCAGTCGAAAGATATCTTCATGTCCCCTTGTAGAGAGAGTACACCGGCCAGACTTGCATTTTGAGTACCAAGTACGTGTAGTGGGGTACCACCATGAACTTGGCGATGGCTGGTCTGCCGAGGATGTCATAGTAGGAAGTCTCGAAGTCCGCGACCTCAAACTTGATGTACTCAGTGCGGTAGTTTTCCCTGGTTCCCCAAAGGTAACTGGCAGGACCACTGAACCTAGTGGAATAGCCGCATTCCTGAGGACAATGCTGTAGAAAGGCAATGTGCTCTTGGTGAGCATGTGGGTAATGTCGAGCTTCATCTTCTTCAAGGTCTTGGTGAAGAGGACGTTGAGCCCGCTCCCACCGTCGATGAGTACCTTGTTGAGCCTGGAGCCCGCGACTACCGGTTTCAAGACGACTGGAAACCACCCTGGCTCGAAGAAGCTTGTCCATTGATCGCGCGCGAGAGAAGGTGATGGGTACTTCTGACCACCTGAGAGGGGTCGGGACCGCTGGTTCAATGTTCAAGACTTCCTATCTGGTGGCCTTCTGAGACCGTCTGGTGGGTAGTCCGCCGAAGTGGACGTTCACTGTCTTGTCGGGATCTTGGAAGTCGTTGTTGCCCTCGTCGGCTTCTTTCTTGCCCTTCTTGTCGTGAGGAGGCCGTGGGTCTAGAGAATCCTTGAGTGCTCGCCGGAGTTGGTAGCACTGCTCGGTGGTGTGGTTGCCCTCCAGGTGCCACAGACACTTCTCTTTCAGCAAGTCTTTGAAGCCGCCAGAGGTCTTCTTCGAGTTGTCTTTCGCAGGGCGCTGGATAGCCGCGACTGTATTGTCTGGCTTGCGCTTGCGGTTAGGACCTGAGTAGTTATTGTTGCGACCCCTTTGATCCCTGTTGTTGTTGTTGCTACCGCCTGGGTTTTGATTGCTCTTGCCATGAATGGCGTCATATTCGGCGTTTGCCTTGTCTTCTTCGTCGGCCCATGAAGTGATCATGTCCTTGAGCTTCGTGATGGAAATTGGGCGGCGGCGACCGAAGTCTTCAAAGGTGCGACGGTGGTAGAGACCGTCTTGGAAAAGGTCGATGACCTCCTTGTCAGTAACATCAACTACGGTAGCGCGCTTGTCGAAAAAGCGTTGCATGTACTTGCGTGGGGTCTCGCCTTGTTCCTGCTTCACCATTGCCAGGTCCATGCGAGTACCCGAGCGTCCAATGGCGCCCGCAAAGTTGCTGGTGAACTGATCCTTGAGCTGGTCCCACTTGTCAATCGAGTACTTGTCGAGTGACTCGAGCCAAGTAAGTGGTGCTTGGTCCAGACAGAAGGGGAAGTAGAGGCACTTTGTGTCATTGTTGCCACCAACATTTTCCATAGAGAGGGCGTAGCATCTGACCCATTGGACTGGGTCTTGCTTCGCATCGTACTTAGTGATCCCCAGAGGTTTGAATTTTTCTGGGAGAAGCAGATTGCGAAGTCGAGCAGAGAAGGCGGGGAAGCCATCGTTGTCGCCTGCCGTGGAGGACTTCTTGCGTCGTATTTCTTCAATTCCGCGGCGGGCATCGTAGCCGCCGCATGAGGCGCCTGTGACGCCCTAGGTTTTTAGCCGGAGTTATTAACCCTAATGGGAAGGTCAACAGTGTTGACTTTGGTCAAACGACGGTCAACCTGGGCCATCACCTCGAAAACTTCACCAATGACCCCTAATGACCCCTTTTGGTCAACCATAGTCAACCTTGGTCAAAACCCCACTCAAAACCCTTGAACCCCTCTTGACCCACTAGTGTCAGCCGGTACTTTTGCCACGTTCTCCAAATTTCACCTAAACACTTCAAAATCTCCCAATGTAAAAGTTGTGTGTTTTGTCGAGGGACAGAACTTTCATGTTGAGTGGCATTTCAGATTCGAAGTTTAAAAGGGTGAAAAATTCAAGTCAATGCCCAGGATTACTATTCACTGGCGCCCAGAAAATCTGCATCTTGGCATGCCTTTTGTGCCAAAATGGTTGAGCAAAACACCATACGCCCTTTGTAGAAGTTGTAGAGGGATGGAAGATCTACAACTTTCCTATTCAAACCTTGGTCCACTTCTATTTAAAAATCTTGAGTAAACAGCAGTCAAACAGGGCCAAATGGATTTAAACCAGGGCAGCCCGCGCCCACGCGCGCGACGTCGCACGCGACGCCGTCGTGGCACGCCGACCCCGCCCACAGTACACGCACACGCTGAGGTTCCCCTTCGACCGTCGGTCCGTGCGTTGTGCCATGGTCACTGTGCTCCGGTACGGTCGACGCGGTCTAGAGGACATAGGTCAGTGCCACGCGGTCCACCCTCACACGCTGGCCGGCGCACCGCCTCCCGCCATTGGCCACGGCGCCGCCCGCTTGTTGCCACCCCCTTCCGCCGTACCCGGCCATGCCGCGCCCATACCGTGACCGTGTGAAGACGTGGTGCCCAAGCCACTGCCCTAGCGCGTCTCGGCTGCCTTTAAAAGTCGTTGTCTCCTCTCCTCGCGCGAGCGCCCAATAGAGCCACCGGCCACCATGGGTGCCACACGGTGAGCTCCACCCTCGACTTGCGTCTCGAACCAATTGACCCCCGTAGCCGCTTCTCTAGCACCACTGGAACCCCCCTGTGCCACGCATTGGTTAGCGCAGCCCCTCCCCGCGCCGGAATTTGGTCCACAGCAGTCGCCGCCGTCGGCTTGGACCCTCCCCGGTGAGTTCCATGCGCCGGCCGTTCTCGCAGCCGACCGCCGCTTCAAACCTCCTCTCTAGGACCCCCTAAAGCCTCTACCATTGCTTGTTATCCAGCTCCACTTGTCGGTTCGCCGGAGAAACGTTTCTAGCAGCCGCCGTCGTTGGTCTCCGTCGTGCCCGCTCGCCGGACCAACCCCTACCCTCCAATCCGTGGCCAACAGACCCTAGGTGAGTGGAATCGAGCATCTGGGTCATTTGTTTGCCAACCCCGGTCCCACGTCACCGCTGGCGAGCCTCCCTCCGCCGCCAAGGGTATATCTTTGAGAGTTTTTGACCTGAGGGCATGGTTGTGAAGAGTTAATTGTTTGCATGGACCTGAGTGCAAGAAGATTCTTCCTTTTACTTGTGACTTGCCTGTAACTTGTAAATTCAATATAAAATAGTAGAAAAATCCAAAAATTGGAAAGTCAATTTTGTTGTGCTCTATGCAACCAAAACTACAACTTTCCCAAAACATGTATATACTTTTGAGTTTTAGTTTTTGCTGGAAAAATAGAAATGTAAAATACCTAGATATGTGACTCTGCAAAATCCATACATGATCTTGAGCTGGATTTTGGATATGTTGTGAGTGCTAGGATGTGTAGGTCCTATGCCAAAAATTGCACAAAGTTACTGAAGAAATTATTTTGTATAAATTATCTTGTGATATTGATAAATCTGCCTAGCTGATTTTTGTAGCTTAAAATATAATTAATTGTGAGCCCTACTCCTAGATATTGTCTTGTAATGTTGAGATGCACCTCTGGTGAATTGATCCTGATTTTATCTCTGTTATAAACATTATTCCCTAATTTATGCTTGATTTCATTCATAAATATGTATAGCAAGATCCATAGTAGCCATAGGTGTGTTTGTTGGTTCCCTGGGCTTTTTTTGGGTCAAAGAACTTGTGGGAGAAAATTTAACTCCAAATCTGCTACTGTTATTTTATCATGCATTTATCTCTAAATAACCAACTAGAAATGCTTTAAATTGAGGTACATAAATTGTAATGTAAAGAATAGGAAGACTTGCTGTCCCAATAATGTTTTTAGGCTTAGTATACCCTAGTGGTACTATTAGAATGATTTAGGGAGTTCTTGAGTGGAATTACAGTGAATGGACCACCATAGGTTGAATAATGGATTAAAGGGAAAAGGTCCTTTAAAACAAATGAGTGATTTCAAATGAACAGAGAGATGACTTGTGGCTTAGGATGTCATTCTTTGCTGGTTATGAGTTATAAAATTTATTCTTTGCATGAACAACATGTGTGGGCTTAGTAAAAGAATAAAATAATTAAGACTCACATATATGTATGTTATAGGAAGAAAATGCTAGTAATTGTGAGTATGTGACTTTGCAATGGATCAATCTAGTTGCTTGCTGTCCAAAGGAGTGTCTCCTAGTCAAGTAGGGCCAGGGGGTGCTATTAGGCAAATTGAGGAATGATTGGTTACTTAAAAGGTTGCAAAGTAGATCAACTTAGTGAAGGAAAAATAAGAAAAACAATCCTTTTGTGCATAAATTATACAAATGAGTTAGGAAAGTAAATTGTGGCATAAAAGTGACTTTTCCTTGCTGTTGTATTTAAATTAAATATTCTTTTATAGATGTGCACACAATCACCTTAAAGAGAAGACTAGATGAGCCTTTTGATTATCTTTTAAAAGGAAAAAATGTTTAAATACATTTCTTAAGGTGAATATGACCAACCCTATACAACTTGTAGCTGTTGCTACTGTTTTATTATGTGAATTAAATTAATTTATTTATATATATATGTACACAGTCACTATTAAAAAGTCTAGATAATAAGGCAACGCATATTGTTCCTTTATAGGAAGAGTATGCTGAATGTATTATTATCTAGGTGAAGGTGGTCACCCAAGCACCCCATGGTTGTCATGTGTTATTGTGATTAATTAAATCAAATGGTCAATTAAGTCTTGCATTTGCATCCTCCATGTAGAAGTTCCCGACGGTAGTTACACTCTCGTGCCAGTGGACGTGAACGAGGGAGCAGGAGGAGACGTGCACTACGTCACTGTAGAGCAAGACCCGGGCCAAAGTTTGGAAGTTTGTCTAACTGCTTGTGCCAACGAAGGCAAGCCCCGGTTTCATCATTAACCCATGTTTAATTAAATTTATGCAACTGTCTTTGTTATTCTATGTGCATTTACGTTCAGGAATTGAATGAAACCCTAGTTGCATGATCCCTAGGTGCCTATGTTCTTTGACTAGTATGCTAGGTCATTAGAGGCTATGCTCTAAGGACCCGGTAAAAGTCGAGTGATGTTCGTCACTCGCGAGAATAGGATTTCCTTTCGGAATCACCCATTTTATAAATGGATTGCTCATGTGGTAAAAGAATGGGATTTGGGCTCCGGTCCAGTGGCTTCGTGGGCTAAGCTTTTGAACGTACTAAGCACTTGTCGGGAATGGGACCGGTAAGCCTAGTACCTTAATGAGACGACACGGGATTTTACTACTACTACTACTCTGATTCGTCTCCTGCCCAGCTTGCAACCGGAAGGAGGGTACTTGTGTGAGGCTGGGTGTACTAGGTGGGGCATGCCAGATAGCCTTGTACCAGGGACTGTAGGCTATTATCCCAACCCGATGATTTTTGGGAACCGTTTGGTCGGTGTCAGCTCAGTTGGGGCACCACTCCGTGTGTTTAGGTTTACCTTGCAAGGGTTTATGAATCAATCGATTGTCGGCCTCTCACCGTTATCCGAGACTGCTTAATCAGCTGGCCATGATATCCCTTAATGATGGAACTATGTGAAATCTTCTGCGTGAAATAATTGTATTGTACAATTCTTGATTGTATTAGTTGCTCATCATAGTAATGATAATCTCACTAGAATTTGAGCTAAAATATTGAAAGTAAGGATCCATGATCCTAGTTGCTTTTTGGCAAAACAAACCCACCAGCCAAAAGCCCTACATGTCGAGAGGTAACTTTTGTCAGGTAAGTCTTGTTGAGTATTAGTATACTCAGCCTCGCTATAATTGTTGCTTTCAGGTGAAGTTGTTTGGCCTGGTGAGATTCCACCCGGCTGGGAGCTGGAATGGGTGGTCGATGACGCCGAGTAATGGCATCACAGATGGCCTCCAGTGATGTCATATCGTATCGCTGTTAGTACTTCCGCTGTTTTAATAAAACTTTGAACTATTTACTTTTATGTCAAGAACCATGTTTGTAATAATGGACCCTACGGGGAATTTGGTATCAATTTCTAAGGCACTCTGGACTCTCCTTCATGGGAGTTTAATGCATACGTTCGATCCTCTCTGTATTTCCAAGTGATTTACCAGGTGTAAACCTAGCAACACTCAATGGGATGATTCTTTATTGTCGCTTAATGACCAAATGGAGTGGTTTAGGCGATAGTACGGAATTATCTCGGATGGGGTTGTCACAGCACCGGTGACGTGGATGTCTGCGTGGCCTCGGCCTCCGCGATCACCTCCTCCACCGGCTCTCCTGCCAGCCCCGTGTGAGGAGCTCCCACCGCCGCTGCCTCCGCCACCAGCATCACCGTGATCAGCAGCGCCGCGACTACCGCCGGCGCCGCCGGCACTGTTGCCACCCTGAGAAGGCCCACCAGCTGATGCCTAGTATAGTTGGGGTTCTGGGGTAGTTCTCCTCGAGTACGGTTGCGTCCATTACCCCATGGACTGCGACTTGTGGCTTCATGGTTATCGAGTTCACGAGTTTTGAGGGGAGGTACTTGAGTGACTCTGTTGTCGACTCTCATGAAGTAGGAGTCCTCCGCGAGCTTGGCGATGACTTCACCCGCGTGCATCCCCTGAGCCTGACGTGCTATCGTGGTGATAGACATGAGGCACTGTTCGGGGTCGTGTGCACCCGGTTGGCAACTTGGTTGAGGGCCTCTGTGAGGTTCCGTATGGGAAGGGTTTCACGGAGACGTCTGCGTCGTTCGTTTCGCTTCCTATTGCGCTCACGTCGGGCGTTCTTGTCGTCATTGGTTTCATCCGCGGGTGCATTGGCAGACAGCTCGTCTGCCGAGAAATCTTCAAAGTACCGGTCGGGGTGAGTCCCTGAAGGTCCTGGCGTGTCGCCAGCAGCCATGAAGACTTGGCGATCAGGGGTGCCGAGACCGGAGTCAGTAGTCGCCACCTCTGTTGGAGTGTGCTCCTCTGTTGGAGCTAGGGGTGTTTCCTCCTGGAAGGGAAGCGAGTCGAGGTAGGCGATGCAGCGTGAGTTCCCGCCTGTCAGGTCAGCAGACTTGCGGTCCGACCAGTAGACAAATCTCTCGGTGGGTGTAGATGTTATAACCAGGCTGGTAGCTAGTCGTGAAGTGGTTGCTCAGTCGTGGAGTTCTTGGACTCGGGTTCGTCGGGCTTCGATTTGAAGTCGAACTCGTAGGAGGAGTCCGAGTAGTAGCCGGAGACAGGGTTGGAGTCCGAAGAGTAGTCGGAGGCGATCACTTTGCCGGCTCGGCGTGCAGCGAGATCCTCCGCATGGGCCCTGCTAGCGTTGCAGAGGCCATATGGGAAGTGCTCATGGAGTGGGATGTCTGCACACGATGGCTCAGTAGCCGGCTCGCATGCGATGGCCCATGGGGACGTCGAGTTAAAGTTGGAGGCGGATCCGGACTCGAAGTCGGCGTGTTGGTTGTAGAGCGAAATTTCGCCGAATTTTCCGGTGAGGTCACCCGTGATCACCTCGGGAAGCGTCACGAGCCCAATGCTCGAGTTGGGTGTCATGGTGAGCCGGCGTTGGAAGGATCCAGCACCGTCTGCGGTGCAGACCCAGGACCCGAAGACGAAGGTGTCACCGCGGTTGAAGGCGACGAATGGCTTGATGCAGATTGAAGCCGTCGAGTTCGCCATGAGATCATCGGTGAGAGCCCCTACCTGGCGCGCCAGCTGTCGATGTTTTAGACCGGCAACCTACGAAGGGGAGTACCCGAGGTAGATGAATGTGGCCTTGCCGAGATCGGTAACTCGAAGGAAGATACACGTGGCACACAATTTAGACAGGTTCGGGCCGCGAGGTGCGTAATACCCTACGTCCTGTATGTTGCATAGCCCTGGATTGATTGGGTGTGTTTACATGATGATGTGTATCAGAGAGATAGGGGTCCCTGCCTTGCCTTATATAGTCCGGGAGGCAGGGTTACAAGTCGGTTTGAGGAGAGAGTACTAGTCCTGTAACGTCTAGGAGTTCTCTACATGGATCCGGACATGCACAGCTTCCTATCCGAGTACTCCTCCACCGTAGTCCTTGCGTCCCACGCCATCAGGTGCCGTGTGGCCCAAGTCGAGTAGTCCCAGGGGCCCACCGAGTAGTCGGTTCTGGTACCCACCGAGGTAGTGGGCCCAGGGAGGTCCTTCCGACACTTGATGTTTTACCATCTAGAGAGCCACAACGAAGACTCAACAATGCGATGAGAGAGGTAGTGAAGAAAGAAGTTCTGAAACTCTTACACGCTGGGATTGTATATCCTGTGCCACATAGTGAGTGGGTGAGCCACGTGCAAGTTGTGCCTAAAAAGGGAGGCATGACCGTTGTGAAAAATGAGAAGAACGAATTAATTCCTCAGAGAACCGTCATTGGTTGGTGTATAAGAATAGATTATAGAAAACTCAACAAAGTCACAAGGAAAGATCACTTTCCACTACCCTTCATTGATGAAATGTTAGAGCGGTCGGCAAATCACTCTTTCTTTTGCTTTCTTGATGGATATTCAGGATATCACCAAATCCCAATCCATCCCAGTGACCGGAGCAAAACCACTTTTACATGCCCTTATGGAACTTATGCTTATCGTAGAATGTCTTTTGGGTTATGTAGTGCTCCAGCTTCTTTTCAAAGATGTATGATGTCTATATTCTCTGACATGATTGAAGAGATCATGGAAGTTTTCATGGATGATTTTTCTGTTTATGGAAAAACTTTTGATGATTGTCTAGAAAACTTGGATAAGGTTTTGCAAAGATGTGAGAAAAGCACTTAGTCCTTAATTGGCAAAAATATCATTTCATGGTTAGAGAAGGAATAGTGCTAGGCCATCTAATTTCTGAAAGAGGAATTGAGGTAGATAGAGCTAAAATAGAAGTAATTGAACAACTACCTCCACCTGTTGATGTCAAGGGAATCAGAAGTTTACTTGGCCGTGCTGGTTTCTATAGAAGGTTTATAAAAGATTTTTCTCATATTGCTAGACCTCTTACAAACTTGCTTGCCAAAGATGTTCCTTTTGACTTTGATGATGCTTGTCTTAAATCTCTTAAAACTCTGAAAATGCTCTTATTTCTGCACCCATTATACAACCCCCTGATTGGTCTTTACCTTTTGAAATTATGTGTGATGCAAGTGATTATGTTGTGGGGGCTGTTTTGGCCTTTTGGGGCAAACAAAAGACAAGAAACATCATGCCATTGCTTATGCTAGTAAAACTTTGACAGGACCTCAACTCAATTATGCCACAACTGAAAAGAACTGCTAGCTGTTGTTTATGCCATTGACAAGTTTAGATCTTACTTAGTAGGAGCAAAGGTTATTGTTTACACTGATCATGCTGCTTTAAAATATTTGCTCACTAAGAAAGATGCTAAACCTGGATTAATAAGATGGGTTCTGCTTCTCCAAGAATTTGACTTAGAAATAAAATATAAGAAGGGAGTAGAAAATTCTGTTGCAGATCACTTGTCTAGAATGTATTTTGATAAACCACAGGAACTACCCATCAATGACGCAATGAGGGACGACATGCTCTATCGGATCGCCCGGTCAGACCCCTGGTACGCAGATATTGTTAATTTTATGGTTGCAGGGTATATACGACCAGGAGCTGACAAGAAAAAGCTTATTTACGAGAGTCGCCATCACCTATGGGATGAACCATACCTTTTTCGAGTATGCTATAACGGGTTACTCAGGAGGTGTGTACCGGTAGAAGAAGGAATGAAGATCATTGAGAGGTGCCACTCATCACCATATGGAGGTCATTATGGAGCTTTCCACACACATGCAAAGATCTGGCAAAGCAGATTTTTCTAGCCAACCATGTATCAAGACACAAAAGATTTCGTACGAAGGTGCAATTCCTGTCAGAGGCACGGGAAAATCAATTCCAGGAATGCCATGCCACTAACAACCAACCTTCAGATCGAGCTCTTTGATGTCTTGGGAATTGACTACATGGGACCATTCCCAAAATCCGGAAAATTCGAGTACATCTTAGTGGAAGTTGACTATTTCTCCAAATGGGTTGAAGCCCTGCCATGCAGAACTGCTGACCACAAAAGCTCAATAAGAATGTTTGAAGAGACAATTTTTTCGAGATTTAGTACGCCAAGGTTAGTGATAAGTGGTGGAGGATCCCATTTCATCGACAAGCGCTTCAAGAAATACCTCATGAACCATTGGATCCAACACAATGTCGCTACTCCTTACCACCCGCAAACAAGTGATCAAGCAGAGACGTCCAATAAGCAGATCAAGAACATTGTACAGAAGACGGTGGACCAAATGGGGATAAAATGGAAAGACAAGCTACCCGAAGCACTTTGGGCTTATCGGACAGCTTATAAAACCCCCATTGGAATGTCTCCCTACTAACTGGTCTACGGGAAAACATGTCATTTGCCGGTTGAGCTAGAATTCAAGGCTCATTGGGCAATAAATAGATGGAACATGGACTTTGAAGCAGCCGGAACAAAACGGAAAATGCAACTATCCGAGCTAGAAGAATGGAGAGAAAAGGCGTATCACAGTGCCAAGATCTACAAGGAAAGAACCAAGAAATGGCACGACAAGAGAATTATAAAGAAAGAATTCAACCTAGGCGATCAGGTATTAATTTTTAACTCCAGGGTACGACTCTTTGAGCACGGAAAGTTACGAAAAAAGTGGGAAGAACCATACAAAGTAGTGAAGTCATCGTCACACAGAGTCGTCACTCTTCAAGACTACAAAGGTACGTTATTCAAGGTAAATGGTCAACACCTTAAAATAGTTTTAGAGCCCAATAAAGAGTCTGAGTATTTAGATGAGATAGATTTCCTTTGCTTACCAACGAAAATTAATTTTAGGACGTAATGGGCCACCTTAGGTTTTTTAGGGATCAGCACATGGTTAGAGCACCCTGCACTGAAAATCACCGCAAGGCGCCCCGGTAGGGGACTGATCGGCCCCCTCACTAGGCCGATCGGGCCCTGCCTGCCGCCGTTCGCCGCCAGCTTTCGCCCATGCTATCTCTAAGGTGTTAGGGTTTTGAAACAATGGTTCAGGGATCTTTTACGAGATTTTCTGCAGCCTTTCCAAGCCATGTCAACCCCCTCTGCAAGTCTGGGACTGATATATAAGCAGGGGTAGACCCCCACATTTTTCTCATCCCAAAGCCTCCAAGTAGCAGCAATGGTCGACAAGCAGCTCGTCCCCTTTAGCTTTGAAGAAAAGGTGGTTGTTCCTTTTAAGAAGGAAGCAAAGCCGCTAGCCTCCTTGCCTCCTGATCATCCCCTTCTCTCGTTGTTCCCACCTGTCGTCCACGTTCACCGCCACCTACAAAAAGCAGGCAGGGGATGTACGCTCAGCCATACGATTGCCATCGTGAAGCAACTCAGAAAAAGCTGATCTGTGTTCCTAGCTACATGGATCTGAAGATGCCAAGGGAGGGAGAGCGACTCGTTGATGTGCACATGGACAAGCATGGCAACACTAGGGTGCTCAAGTATACCACCTCCTCAAGCCGCGTCACCATCTATGGAGTTCGTGCCAAGGAACCACAGATCAAGAGAATCCCAGTCTTCGAAGCCAGCCAGTGGATGCCACAGAAACAGAAGACCCGGAAGACCGTGGCTGAGCTAGCACAGGAAGTAGCAAGCCTGGCAGAAACTTGCAAGGAGATCCACCGTGTCAACGCTTCTCTCACTAGGACCGTCCTTAAGCTGTTAGAGTCAAAGAAACGTAGGGATGATGAGGAAGACCTTAGCCGCGACCTTAAGAAGGGCAAGCGTCCTGTGTAAACACCTTAGTTAGAGAGCACATTAGTGATAGTTAGTTCGATTTAGTTAGTTTGCTTTAGAGTTGTTTAATAAAGTGCTCTCTCTTTTAATAAATAAGTATTCCACAAGTTGAGCTATTTTTGCATATATTTTCTGGATATGTTTTTGTCTCCACCATGTTGTGCATGCAAGATAAGAGAGAACAAGTGTGGGGGGAGAAGAACAGACAAACGACATCAAGAAAAATGGACAAAGCACAGAACAAACGACTCGCACGACGAACCACGACAGAACCTAGTTCGGCCACGTCTCGTCCACCACTCGGTTTGCTTCCTGAACTTTTCAAAGTTTTGCATTTTGCTTTCCGTTTCGAATTTGAATAAAGATGCCCTGCTAAAATGTCCTGATAACCTAAAAGATAAAGTTTCACATGTTTATGCTCTTAGAAATATTTATTACTTTTGGGATGATCGGAATAAGGTTAGAATAATGAGAACCTTCTTTCTTTTATCTTGTCTATGGAGAGTACTTTAAAAAATTCATTAGCTAAGTTTCTCCTTTGTGATCAAAAATATACCACAACAGAGCTTTCATTGAAAATAAATTTGATTAAATGCTTACTTGTATTGAGCTTTGTAAAATCTAGAGCTATGTTGAAGTTTTTTCTAAGTCTGTGATCAAGATCACGTACACTGCTTTCACTAAAGTATCTATGCTCTAAGTTTTTTGATCTATGTCTCCCATATCATGAAAAAAGGGTACAGCTAAAAAAAGAGAAAAGCCAAAGAAAAAGAAAAAAATTATTATGAGTGGAGAGAAAAGTGAGGGAGAGGAGAAAATGGACAAGTGTTCTACGAGTCAGAAGAACCCCCTCTCAGAAAAGAAAAAGGCATAAAAAAGAGAAGAATAATGGACATGTGTCCGAGGGTGAGTAGGGCCCACTTCTGTAAAAAAATAAGTGAGAGAGTAATAATGGACGCGTGTTTAAGGGTAAGTGTAACCCAACTCTCCACAAAATAGTTGGATACCTTGTTCTAAAAAATGGGAAAAGACAGAAGATTCTAAAGTCAGAGCAATGATTTTTAAATTTTGACACACACACATATCTTGCTCTACGACCTATGACGGACCTCTTCATGGATACAGATTTTGACCCAGCAATATATGCAAGGTAAGTCTGCTACATCTTTACATTCTAAGAACTTGAGAGTATCACAAAGGAGTAAACAAGGCTGCATTTTCAAAACTTATTCAGAAACTCTCCATTGACTTGATTTGAGAAATAAAGGTGATCTGTTTCTAGTTATATTCAGACTTTCCCTGAGTATAGATATGACTAAGGAGTATATTTATGTTGATTCTTGTCTCTACGGTTATAAACCATACTCCTAAGTGTGGGGGAGTTTGTTGACACTTTTTATCTATGAATTTATCCCTCACATTAAATGGAAAAAGGACTAAAATATTATTAGATCACCTTATTAGGGTTTATATTAACAATTTCCATGAGTTTTGGTGAATCTATGAATTTGCAGGAACTATTCAGAAAATATGCAAATAAACCTCTCTAGAAGACTCCAGAAGGCTCCGGAACTCAATGTGACTTAGCACCTAAAAAAGAAGCATCTAGAAGGATCAAGGACCCACCTGGCCGAAGTGGACGCCGAGTGGGGCCCACACCAGACCGACCGGCCCAGTGGTGGGGCCGGTCGGCCACCCCCTGGCGCCAAATGGGCCCGGATTCTGGAATGTTCCTCCACCGCCTATGAAGATCAATCTAAACACATGTTTAGGTCGGTTTGATCCTACGGTGCACATCATCTCCTCTGGACTATATAAGCGGACCCTCTGACCCCAAGGCAGAGAGCAACTCATTCTATCAGATCCTCCATGCCTACCTGAGATTAGAGCTCTAGATTAGAATTAGAGTTGGAGAGTTAGTATCAAGTTGAGAGATTAGAGCCACGGTCTAATTATACCTAGCTAATCTTGTCCGAGAGGATTAGAGAGCGGTTGAGGTGAAGCAGAAGGAAGGCCCGGACCTATCGGTGTCTCCTCTTCATCTTCTACCTCTGGGACCAACTCCATTGGAGCCCGATCCTGAGACCTTACGAGAAAGATTGACTTCTTATTTAAGTGAGCACCATTGTTTTTATTGTTCTTACGGTTCATAACTCTTTGAGTACTGTAATTCTGGTCGCTCTTGAATTAAAGTTGCATGTTTAGTGTAAGCATGGTGCTTAGACTAGCTAGCTTATGAATGCCTTCTATATTCTAGAACGTGCTGGTGACAGCACCATTGAGTCCTTCGTAGTCCACCTCCCATCTATAGAAATCGTAGGATTCCCCTATAGATTCTCGGGAGGTTCCCTTTACTAAGTGTGCCTTCAGACAATCACCCCATAAGAACAATATAGACATAGCTCGTGAGGATAAGAACCAGATATCCTTAAGTTTTCATTATCTCTCTTTCTGTCCAGTCCTTGATAGCTACTCAGTTGATTAGTTATATACCTCAGATACCCTCTTTACCATTCACTCTATGGATTCGATATTTAAAACCCTCTACCGGGTGGAATGCTCACCGGTATCCGTGCGCTTGCGGGTTATCCATCATAATATTTCTGTAGGCTTAACAAATACCAACAGCTGCCGAAGGTACCGGTAGGGGCTGAAGCTTGCCAGGGAGTTTAGCACGATCTGGTTTGGCCTATTGACAAGTAACACAAATCTGCACAAACTTTAGCACTACAGCTTTCATGCCCTTCCAAGCAAACAGTTGCTTCATTCTTCTGTAAGTAACAGAAGCACCAAAATGGCCACCCAAAGCACTATCATGACAATCCTTCATTAATTTCAACTGTAAGCTAGGATTAGAGCCAATCCAGATTCTGCCATTCAGCCAAAGTACACCATTTTGAAGAGTAAAATTGGGCACTGCTTGATCATCAGTGGTGAGCTTAGCAATAATATCCAGAGTAGTAGTGTCTTGTTGATAACCCTCTACAACTTCATTGATCCATGCTGGCACTACTGAAGAAATGGCATTACACTGAGCTGAGTGAGCAGTTTTCCTTGACAAGGCATCAGTCACACGATTGTCCACACCTTTCTTATATACAATCTTGTATTGGAGGCCTAAAAGTTTAGTGAATACTTTTTGCTGCCATTGGGTATGCAGCCGCTGTTCATTAAGCTAGATCAAACTCTTTTGGTCAGTGAAAATAGTAAATTCCCCATGCTGTAGATAAGCTCTCCACTGTTGCACAGCCATAAGTATAGCAAGGTATTCTTTCTCATAGATTGACAGCCCCTGGGACTTGGAACCTAATGCTTTGCTAATGAAGGCTAGGGGTGATTATCTTGGACCAAGACAGCCCTAATACCCATGCCACTAGCATCAGTTTCAATGGCAAAGGGTTTGGAGAAATTGGGTAAAGCCAGGACTGGAGCTTGGGACAAGGCATGTTTGAAAGCAGCAAAGGACTGGTCATGGACAACAATCCAAATGAAGCATGTGTTCTTCTTGAGAAGTTCAGTTAATGGCTTGCTAATGATGCCAAAATGTCTGACAAACTTTCTATAATAGCTTGCCAACCCAAGAAAACTTCTTAATTCTTTAACATTAGTTGACACTAGCCAGTCAGTTATAGACACAATCTTCTGGGGATCAGTCCCAACACCTTGTTCACTAATAGTGTGACCCAGATAAGAAATTTGCCTCTGAGCAAATGAGCACTTGGATAGTTTGATCTTCCATTGATCCTTGGCCAGAAACTCAAATACCAGTTTGATGTGCAAAAGATGCTCCTCCAAAGTCTTACTATATATCAGAATATCATCAAAAAATACCAGCAAAAACTTTCTAAGGTAAGGAGCTAAAGTTGTATTCATGGCTGCCTGAAATGTGCTAGGTGCCCCAGTTAAGCCAAAGTCCATGACTCTAAATTCAAACTGTCCAAAGTGTGTCTGGAATGCTGTCTTGAACTCCTCCCTTGTCTCATTTATTTGATGGAAACCAGCCCTCAAGTCCAAACTAGTAAACCAACTGGCTAATGAAAGCTCATCGAGGAATTCATCAATGATAGGTACATGAAACTTTCCTTTGATAGTAATTGCATTTAGGAATCTGTAATCAACACAAAAATGCCATGTATTGTCTTTCTTTTTAACCAAGAGCACAGAGGAAGAAAAGGGGTTGTTGCTTGGTTGAATTAAGCCATTCTTCAGCATTTCCTTCACCTGTTTTTCTATTTCATCCTTCAGTGCTGGGGCATATCTATATGGCCTCATATTTACTGGAGCAGCACCATCAACTAGAGGAATTGAATGGTCACAAAACCTTTCAGAAGGTAACTCTATTGGAACCTCAAACAACGTGGAAAACTGATCAATAAGTTCTTGAACTCCCTTAGGCCACACAACAGCCACTGTATCCTAGACAGACACTTCCAGTGAACACACTTGCAGCACAGTGCCAATTGGAAGATGAGGCAAGGAGCTGTATAGTAACACAATTGTATCCTTATAGGGAATGGCCATCCATTTCTCTTTCCAATATACCTTCATAGGACTAAAGCTTTCTAACCAGTCTAGGCCCAACACCATATCATAGGAGGACAGAGATAGCACCTTCAGGTCTGATTGGAATTCATAACCACAAACAGACCAATTAGCATTGAGGAGTTCAGAATCACAGTGCAGAAGAGGCCCATTGGCCACCCTCACATGCAAAGAACTAGCAACACTTGATATGCCAGACAACTTAGCAGCTAAATCATGACTGATAAATGTGTGGGAGCTACCTGAGTCCACCAGTATAGAAACCTGATTGCCTTGAATCACGCCTTGTAAACACATGGTTCTGGGAGCAGAAACACCAGATATAGCAGCCTCAGACAAGGTTAGGAACAATTGATCAGAAGTCTCTTCAATGGATTGATTGTGATTAGAATCACATTCCAGCATGAATACCTCCCATAACTCTTCTAATGCATGTAGCTAGGCTTTCTCAGCACAATGATGGTCTTTATGCCATTTTTCAGCACAATGTTGGCACAGACCTTGGGCTCGACGGGATGCCCGTAGAGCAGCCCATCGATCCTCAGGAATCTTGGGCTTGGAGGAGTCAGTACCGCGGTGTTCATCAGGGAGCATAGGAGGAGCCTTGTATGCCCGTTGTAAAGAATACTCTTGCCTGGCCATAGAAGAGAAACCCATCTTCTTGAACTCCCTTCATCTTGATGGGAAGGAGACCTCTTCCTGCAACTGAGCAAGAACATAGGCAGTATCCAAATCCGAAGGCCTTTGAATAAGCACAGATGGTTTAAGATCATCACAGAGTCCATCTATAAATTTCATAGTATAATGTAGAGGATCAGTACTACTTTCATAAGTAGCGAGTTGATCCATCAAACTAGCAAACTTCTCAATGTAATCAGCTACGCTACCCACTTGCTTAATATGAAATAACTGTCTAATGAGAAGTTCATGCTGATCACGACCAAAATGATCTAAAAGCATCCTAGCAAACTCCTCCCAAGTGCATGTACGTAATCTCTTTTCTACAGACTGCAACCATCTACCAGCAACAGCAGAAAAATTCATGGAAGCGAATCTAACTCTTACAATAGGATCCAAATCGTACAGATCAAAATAATCCTCACATCTAGTTAACCAAAGCTTGGGATTACCGCCATCAAACTGAGGAAATTCATCTTAGGCAAACGACCGGCGCTTGTGGGATTGGCAGAGCGCCAACGATGGCCCGCAAATGGCATGGAATTCTCAACAAACTTGGGGGATTGGGGAGGAGAGGGAAGTTTACACGCACCCTTGACCAGGGGATGTACTAGGGTCGTCACCAACCCATAACCATCCTCCCAGAGGTAGTTGTCGAAGCGGTGCCCATGGGGCCTGTCGGTCTTGTCCGCAGCAGATGGGCGTCCAGACTCCGACGAGATTTCGAGAGACTCGAGCGATTGTCGCTGGAGATCTCCCAAAGGTTGAGGAAGCACATACGCGGATGCTGGTAGTGTCGAGGAAGGTGGTGTTGATGAAGACGGCACGGTCGGCAGAAGCGGTGGAGAACGCTCACGAACAACACGCTCCCAGAGCTTGGAGACCTTCCCGACCTCGACGCGGATGTCGTCGACGGTGCCCACCATCGCCGGCCTCCAGTCCTCAAGGGCTGACGCGCTCGAGCGCCTGCACACGAGCATCCTAAGCAACCTTGAGATCTGCGAACTTGCGCTCCCAGTGGTCTTCGGAGGTCGCGAAGTGAGACTCCCACTACTCCTCTGCCTCCCCGAAACTCTTCTCCAGCTTCTCAGCAGCCTCAGTGAAGGTGTTCTCCCATCTGGACTCCAGGTCATCGAAGCGCTTGGAGAGAGCGTCGAGAACAAGCTTCGTTTCAGGATTCATGGATCCGAGGCGACCTTGAAGGTGGGTGTAATGGTGGTTGGGTGGAATCGAATGCAGGATAAGATGATTGAGCCCGAATCGAGATGCGATGAACGTGAATTACAAGCCATGAACTGCGGTTTCCTGCGAAATCAAACAGACGCGCTCACCAAACCCAATTCGTTTGCATCCCAATCGACAGACCCACTGTCTCTGATACCAACTGTTAGCACACTGGTGCTGGATCGATCAACCAGAGATAACTGGGAAAGAAGAAGGAAGAACAAAGTGCGAGATGTAGAGAACTGGAGGAGGAAGAAACCTTTCAGAGGAAGGTTTGAGTACAGTATTGTTTGTTACAAGAATCATGATGACAATTCCTCTGAACAACTATTTAACCACAAGCACACACGACATACATGGGCCTTGCCCAGTCAAAGTAACCAGCTACACTACTTTCCCCATTCGGGCCCAGCAACTCTTGGATTGGGCTTCCGGGTAAGCGGGCCGATCCCAGTAGCGGTGGTGCTAACAGTACCCTGCTGAATTTGCTCTTTTAGGATAAAAAGTGATTTGAGGCCACATGGCTAATATGGTCTTCTTAGACTGTCTCCAGCGGATGCTGGATCCGAGTCTACACCTGCAAAATGAAGAAGGATTTGGCACTGTAGCGGCTCCAATTAAGTGCTGCATCTCGTTCTTCAATTTGCAGATAGTGCCCTCCCGTAGCGCAGTCTCAGGATTTCTCTCCCTTCGCTGCATCACAACTGCCGCAGCGCCGCGTCTCCTCGCTTCCGTCGCCCTGCTCGTCGTCCCTGCACCGGCCAGACCTCTGCCGCCCGCTGCCACCTCACCGGCGCGTGAGTTCGCCGGGAGATGGAGGGCCGCCGGTGGGTTTCCCCCAAGCCTCGCCTTGCTCGAGCTCTATCGCTGACCGCCGGCGGAGGAAGGGGACAGGCCAGGGAGGAGGAGCGCCACCGTGGACCCCGCTTCCACCGCCGCGGACCTCACCTCCGCCTTGCTCCGGCCGTCGCGGACCCCACCTCCGCCTTGCTTCCGCCGCCGTCGAGAGCTCCACGACTTGCTCCCGCGCGGACCCCGCCGAGGAGGAGCGCGGCCGCGGACCTCGCCCGCGCCTTGCTCCCGCTGTCGCGGACCCACTTCCGCCTTGCTCCCTCCTCCGCCCTGCTCTCGCCTCCGCGAACCTCGCCTGCGCCTTGCTCCACGCGGCGGCCTGGATCTGCTGGGCAGCGTGAATTTGGCAGGGCTGCGCTCCTGCTCCTCCCCCGACCGTCGGCAGCGACCTCTCCCTCGCGTACGTAGAGCTCGGTGCGGCCTTCGAACCCGCGGGAGACAACTTCTCGGGCCTTGCGCGACGGCTTCCGCTTCATTGATGGAGGTGCTCCTCCTTTGCAGTACACGATCCATCTCTCTCCTTTCTGCAGCACTCAGATTTTGCAGATGCAGATCCCAGCACTACTGGAGACAATCTTAGGATATAGGAGTTTTATGGGCACATAATAAGAAATTGGATACTAGTTTTCTCAACAGTTAACCTTGTTTATAACTATATGATTCATTTTCTTGAGTTCAAAATCTTTCGTTGGTTAAGTTGCATTGCTAGAAAAAAGAATCTGTACAGTACTACAATATTAATGTCCCCTTCATTTCTTGATAATATGCACCTTTGCGGCCCGTTCGTTTGGCTAGTGGCTGGTGCTGGTTTGTTCTGAGAGAAAAGTACTGTTGGCTGGTGGCTGGTTTGTTCTGAGAGAAAAGTCTAGCTGGCTGGTGGCTGATAAGCCAAGCGAACAGGGCTGGTTGGTGAGGCTGCAAAGTGAATCTTGTGCTGAGAATTGTGAATCTGGGGTGGAAGGCTTGTGAGGAACATCACTTGGCAGGGGGATCCCCTTTCCCTCTATGCTAATACAGTTTCCTTGTTTAATTCTTAGCAAATGGGTTCAGAAAATGTTTTATTCCATAGCCTTGTAGGTGATGACTTCTTCACAACACTGTGCCATTGTTGGCTTCCTCTTCACTATGGTTAGTGGTTACACATGTTTTTGCTGAAATTGCAAAAAAAAAAAAGTTGCAAGTCTTGTGCATATAAGGACCAACACTGCTTCCATGCTAGAGGTTTTGTGTGTTGAATAATAAGGCTCGGCTGGTACTGCTGGTCTCGATGGATGTTTGACGTTATCACCCACAATTTCAGCAAATGCTATTGCTTGTTGCTAATTCATTGGGTGTCTGTATAGAGACAACTAGCACTTGTAGGTAATGGAACTGCTTATGGTATGTCTATGAACACAGTAGCTTAGTTTATCATGAGGTTTGAATGAGATCAGTGTTCATGTTGTCGAAAAAGACAAAACCCTGAAACTTAGATTAGTTTAAGCTGAGCTTGTGGAAGTATCATCACTTCCTTTCTCAAATAAGACTAGCAGCCTGTAATCTTTATTTATATTGTGTTTTGGAACATTGCTAGAGCCTGAATGAGTGTCAACAAAATTGATATAAACCATGCATCTTTGTGACATTGCTTTTCATAATCGACTGGCATGGGTGCTACTTGTCACATGGCATATTTTTTGCTTATCTGACAGCTGCTTATATTGTTGCTGAATTATTTTATATTCTTGGGTAACTGAGGTTTGCAGGATGTTAGAGATAGCATACCAATGTTTTTTAGGAACTTGGAAGGAGGTGCCAACGACTTGTCAACAAACTCATCAAATTGTCAACCCAATTTTTATTTGTTTTGGGCTGCTTGTAGATGTCTCAATTTATAGTTTTGGAGCTAAACAATCAAGATATGTAGATGGGATCAGCTATATTTGTGTAGCTAACAGTTTCGTAGTGTAGTATAATCTGATGTTATGATACTAGCTGCGGTGATATTAGCTACTTGCATGTTGTTATGTGTCTACATGAATTAATGAAAGCTTGTATGCTTAAAGTGGTCATCTATGTGATGAATATGTGGATTTGGATTTTTTGTGTTGATCGATCCAAATAGTCCCAATGAACTGGTAGTCGGTATAAATTTTTAAGCACGTCGAACTATTAGTCGGTATAAACATGTCGGTCGGTACAAACTTATACCGACGCCACTTATAATGACTTATAGGTGGAGTCGGCATAGCTCTATACCGATAGATAGTTCATCGTCGAAAGACTTATAGCGACCTCAATGAAGTCGTTGTAATGGGGTTGTGGTATAGTGATGTGAACTTAACTTTCCTGCATTACAAACTTTTGCGATCATCAGTAATATTTAGTCTTTGGACTCTTTGAGACCTACTAGGGGCCTCAACCATAGCACATTATGTGCCTCAACTTCCATGTAGAGCTGCAGTAGCTCTCCCAATGCATAACAATGGGTTCCAACGGTTCCAGGTTCCATATTTTCACTCATTGTTGCCACAAGTGTTGAGAAAAATAGCTCTTAAATCATTGGAGTGGACACACATACCCTCTTCTCCTCGAAGTCAATTTCTCGAGCCACAATACTCCCCTGACCGCTCTGGTATTCCAGGAAGATAATGTGTCTCGTTAGAAATAAAAGAACATTTTCTTTTATCTAGATAGCGACAAAATGGCGTGTTGGTTCTATCTCACACTTGTCGTGCATGCACTTCCACTAGTTAGTATAGATATAAATAGACTTTAGTGCAATTGGAAACCTCCCTCCGCTCCAAAAACCAAAAATAAAAAAAATCAACTATCTCCGCACCAAGGCTAACCAACGGGGTGCTCTTCTCATCTGACTAGTCAACGACTACACCTTGCCCTGCATCCTTCCTGAATGAAAGGCTGAAATGGACACCGCTGCTCGATGGTCGTCGTGCTAGCCGTCGTCGATGTCGAGGATCGTCGTCTTGTGCACGTCGCTCTCATGTTCATCTGCTCCCAACACAAACCTGGACCAGGTGGTCCATATCCCGTTTCCATCGGTTTCTCCTTCCACACGTCGCACCAGTTGTACGCTATAGCTGCCGCTAGTTGCCTTTTTATTTCTGCTTGATTGATCTGCCGTCGGTTCTGAGCTTGCGGTTGCTGGCTCGTTTGACAACTTCAACTGGCTACTGGCCTGATTCCATGGTTCGTTAGTGTAAAACAATCTTAAGGATGCATATAAAATGCGTTACAAGATCTGGCACATTATATTATTGGATTATTAGATCCTCATGGTATCGTCCTTTTCTTTCTAGGTTTTCTATTTCTAGAATTTTGTAACACACTATAATATTCCAGCTAAATGAATTATTTTGCTCAGTTTGCACCTCCCGCAAGTTTGTGTTCTTCCAAAAGATTTATAGGGCCAATCATCTACAATATTCTAGAAATAGTGCATGTGTTTATGTCACCCGGGTACAATGATCCATTACACAATTTTAATTCGTGACCGCGTTTGATCCGTTCGGCTGATCTTCAGCAGATTTGTGAAAAAAATATTATGTGCAAATGTTTTAGATAGATTTGTTTTAAGAGAAAACACTGCAGAACAAGCCGAACGGAGGTGAGTTCTCTTTCCTTATCACCTTCCTACCTACTATCTCTAACCAGATGTGTACATTTTGGTTCGGCAGATTTTAAATTGGGTTTGGCTAATTTATTGTTTCGGATTTAGCATACCCTTACAAACTTTATTGTTTCGGAAAATGTCAATTTCTAAAACGCTGACATATTTAGGAGTGATGTGGCTATCACTAACATGCATGACCGGGTTTGGATGGGAAAAATCAAATGTGTGACGAGTTTGTATCTGCTCGCGTTGACCTGGCTATTCCGAGTCAACGACACGGTCTTTGCCTATTGGAGAGAGAAGTTTCGAGGCAGACCAGACGGGCGCATCTTCCGTCTTCCCTATCCGAGGTCCGAGCTGAGCTCAGTACACGTTCAGCGTCTCCAACCGCCGCAGTTAAGACTGGGCCCGCGGCCCGGCCGCACCGAGCTGAGAGCAGCAGGGCCGGCCCGCCGGCAATGGAAAAGTCCGGCAGCGCCGGCGGCTCGTGGGAGTACAGCCTGCGCAAGTACCTCCTGCTTCTGGCTTCGCTGGTAGCCACCGTGACGTACGGCGCGGCGTTCAACCCGCCCGGCGGCGTGTGGCAGGACGCCGACCCCGCCAATGGCCGCATCGCCGGCGACCCCATCATCCAGAAGACCAACCACCGACGCTACATGGTCTTCTTCTACGGCAACGCCACCGCCTTCGCATCCTCCCTCGTGGTCATCGTCCTCATCCTCATCCTGTCCATCCTGCAAGACAGGGGCGGGATCAGCCTCGCCCCAGTGCTCGCCATCCTCCGGCTCGTCATGATCCTGGACCTGCTCAGTCTTATAGTCGCCTACGCCGCCGGCACTTTCCGCGACGTTCTCACCGCCGTATACTCCCTCCTCCTGCTCGCCAGCGTCGTCGCCTACCTCCTGGTTCACCTCGCGCCGGGCAAGGGGAAGGACGAGTCGCCGGAGCTGGAGGAGCAGGCCGGCGAATCGGAGGAAGAGAGGACGGAGAAGAGCGCAATGCTGCGGCTCCGCAAGGTGCTCATGCTGCTGGCTACGTTCGCGGTGAGCGTCACTTACGTCGCCGGCCTCAGCGCGCCGGGCGGCTTCTGGGACCACAACGAGGACGGCCACAAACCCGGCGAGGCCATCCTCAAGGGCGGTTCCCACGACGCGCGCCTTAAGGCCTTCTTCGTCTGCAACACCACGGCGTTCGTAGCGTCCCTGCTCATCCTCGTCATGCTCCTGGTGAGGAAGCTCTGCTTCGGCCGGGCGGTGCGGGATTTCGAGCTCTACGGTCTCATCGCCGTCACGCTCCTTGGCCTCGTGGCGGCGTATGCCGCCGGCAGCGGCCGGGAGATCGACACCACCGTCTATGTGATCTCTCTGGTTGGCGCCGTTGCTCTGTGCATTCTCGTGCAAGTGGTTTTTGTTTTCCTAATCCGAGGAGATTCGAGTTTGGGGCAACAATCTCAAGCTCGGGCTGCTCAGCAGACTAGCAATGAGGTTGGCAGGTAGGAATAACACATCCTTTTTTCTCCTGTTAGTGTGTGTCTATATATATATATAATCCCATTATTCCAATATGAAATTGGCAGGTATGGACGGAAAGATTAAATCCTTCATGTTTCTACACTCCGAATTGTTTTCTCTGTAATTTCTTTGACGGGGCTTGTTTTCTCTGGCATTATCAGTGATAAACATGAGGAGGAGGAGGAGGAGGAGGAGCAAAGCCAAGGTCCTAATAATACCAATGACAGGTACAGGCTGAAGGACATATTCATGCAGTTCCAGTGTGCCATTCAATTGTGTTTCACTTATATTTTTTACGGGTTTATTTTCTTTGTAATTTATCAGTGATGAAGAGCGCCACCAGCAGCAGCAACAAACTCAAAGCTCGCAGAATCTAAGGGCCCCTTTGGCGGGGTTTCGTTTGTGGCTAAAACGGCTAATTGTCATGCGGGCGTTACGTGGCAAAATAATGGCTTCTTTGGTGAAGTTGAAGCCATTTTGTAAAGTGTTTGTGAAAATGGGCGTGGTTGTGGCTTCTATGTCACATGTGGGGGAAGAAGCGCGGGAAGCCACTATTTTTGACTTCACCTCCGTAGTACAAATTGCAAAATGGGCTTCTCCATGGCTTCGCCACTTGGAAGCCGTTTTTTGTTAGGGGGTTTGGCGGGGGCTTCGTAAAAGCCAGGTGGAGAAGACTTGGAAAAGCCCGCCAAAGGGCCCCTTATATTTTTTACGGGTTTATTTTCTTTGTAATTTATCAGTGATGAAGAGCGCCACCAGCAGCAGCAACAAACTCAAAGCTCGCAGAATCTAAATGGCAACGACAGGTACAAACAGAGCACAGAACGAAAAGAAAAAAAATCAGATCACACATTCTCCTTGTATCATCAGCATTGCAGTATGCAATTCAGTTCCGGCTTTTCTACAGTTTTTGACACATCTGTAAATTTGATAGTGACCGGCACGAGCAAAAAACTAAGACCCTGGAGAAGGCTCGCTCCCTCGTGCTGCTGCTCGCCACTCTCGCAGCGGCGATCACCTACCAAGCAGGCCTCAGCCCGCCGGGCGGCCTCTGGCAGGCTGACGATGCCGGCGGCCGCTACAAGAACGGCGATCCGATCCTCCTGACCGAGAAGCCGAGGCGGTACAGGGCGTTCTACTACTGCAACTCCATCGCGTTCGTCGCGTCCCTGGTCGCCATCATCCTCGCGAGGACCAACGCCCTGCACCACCACAACGCGCTGGAGGCCGCCATGATACTGGACCTGTTCGGCCTCATCGGCGCGTACGCCGCCGGGAGCTGCCGGGACGTGAGCACGTCGATATACGCCATGGCCCTGGCAGGAGCCGTCCTGGTCTACGTTGTGATCCATGTGGTCTTCTTCACGCTGGACGACAACAAGGACGGCAGCAGGAGACGGAACGAAGAAGCTTCACTGGAGGAGAAAAGGGCCGAGGAACTGTTGGAGAAGAGGCGCAAGCGGTTGCTCCTCTTCGCCATCTTGGCGGCCACCATCACTTACCAAGCGGGGCTGACGCCGCCGGGCGGCTTCCTGGACGACAATGATCCGGTAAGAAAGCGCCTTGCCGGGGACCCTGTCCTGCTCAACAACTCCAAGAACCGTTACAAGGCCTTCTTCTACTGCAACTCGGTGAGCTTCATGCTGTCCATCGCCCTCATCATCCTCCTGGTGAACCCCAACCTGTACCGGCCGGCCATCCGGAGCAACGCGCTGTCCGTTTGCACGGCGGCCGGCCTGATTGGCATCATGGGTGCCTACGCCGCCGGCTGCACGCAGAATCTCAAGACGTCCATCTATATCTTCGCGCTGTCAGCGGTGGTTCTGGGCTCTGTTGTCTTGCTGGTTGCAGTGTTCTTTGTGAAGCATCTCAGAGAAAAAGGGGAGGACCAAGTAGATTCATTGTCGTCAGCTGAGGAAAGCGGTGATGCCAATAATGCCACGAGAGCAGAGGAGGCCCATTCACAAGTAGGAGTGCGTGGAATCAGCAGCAATGCAGCTGCACAAGTTCGGCGAGAAAAGAAGTTGCATGCCAAGCGCAAGTACCTGATGCTGCTGGGGATCCTTGCGGCGAGCGTGACCTACCAGGCCGGCCTGGCGCCGCCAGGTGGGTTCTGGCAGACAAACGGCGGCGGGCGCGCGGCCGGCGACCCGGTGATGCACGACAACCGGAGGGCCCGATACCTGACATTCTTCTACAGCAACTCCATCTCCTTCGTCGCGTCGGTCGTGGTCATCGTGCTGTTGCTGCCTCCGTCGCTGCACAAGAAGCTTTGGTGGCTCGGAGTTATGAACGCCACCATCGTGCTGGACCTCCTCGGCCTCCTCGTCGCCTACGCCGCTGGGTCCAGCAGGGCGTGGAAGACCTCCGTGAAGGTCTCCGCGCTCGTCGTCGCCGTGCTTGCCTATTTTTGGATCCATGTGGTGCTGTCGTGCTTTAGCAGGAGACGTAAGAAGACAACTCCGGTGGCCTCTGCCGCCGGCGCTGACCCAAACGAAACGGCAAACGGTACGCTTCAGGCACAAATGGCTCCGGGCCACGAGCGTTCCGAGGCTATTTGAATGTGTGTAGGATGGGAGATGGTAGTATGTACTGTGCTTTTTTTTTCTATATGACATCTGATTTGGGTCCTCCGGTCACATGCATGTTTACATGCCCCAAATGAACAGACACATAATGATGCTCAACTACTCAAGAATTTGCACAAGTTCTTTAACAAACAAGACATTCCTTGGGTGCACTTGATTTGGGAAAAATACTATCGATAAGGGAAACCACCCAACCACACCATGAAAGGATCATTTTGGTGGAGGGATAACTTGAGACTCTTGAATCAGTATAAAGGGCTTGCTCGAGTCGTTGTGGGAGCCGACTTTTTCACTTTTTAGCCCTTTTTGCGAAAGATTTTCACAAGTAGACCCTTTTTGGAAAGATTTCAAAAAATGGACCCTGAGCTCGGCGCTTTGGATCATGGCGCCGAGCTTACTTGCCTCGGCGCCACATATCATGGCGCCGAGGTTTTAGGCCTGAAAACAATATCAGTTACCCTACTTTGAAATTCTTTTGTGAAGAAATTTGTATGTTTTCATGGTCGACAACATACACAAAATGTTTATCAAACATCATACTACATTTGGGATCCAAATTCTTTCAATGTATATATGAAAACTTTTTCAGAATAGAATTTCAAAGTTGCATGCCTGTTAATGTTTTAAGGGTTACGAACACTTACAATTTTTCAGCGCATGAGTAAATGCCGACAGCAATACTTTCAATTTTGGAATGTGATTTTAAATATGTAAACTCGCTTAGTTTTTATCCACAAATGTTGTAAGATGTTAAACAAAGTTCATAGATTCCATTTTGTATGTTATTGGCTACATTTTACATACAAATTTCTTCACAAAAGAATTTCAAAGTAGGGTAACTGATATTGTTTTTAGGCCCAAGACCTCGGCGCCATGATCTGTGGCGCCGAGGCATGTAACCTCGGCGCCATGATCCACGGCGCCGAGCTCAGGGTCCATTTTTTGAAATCTTTGCAAAAAGGATCTACTTGTGAAAATCTTTCGCAAAAAGGGTTAAAAAGCAAAAAAAGACGTTGTGGGAGCTGGTGATACTTGTTCTCTTTGGTTAGATCAGTGGGAAGGGAAAATTCCTTGTAAGACAATGCCAGAACTTTTCTCTTTTGCAAGGAATCAGTTTCTGTCTATCAACAAGGCTAAAAGCATCCTCGACTTGAATTCTATCCTACATTTGCCAATTTCTCAGGAAGCTTATCTTCAACTCATACAATTAGCTCAAATGCTTGAGAATATGACTGCCTTGAATGAGCCTGACATCTGGAGCCTGACATCTGGACCTATGTTTGGGGCTCACCTTGGTTCTCAGCCGCAAAGGTATACACTCATCTGATTGGTCATCGAACAGTTCACCCCGCTTTTCATTGGCTTTGGAAATCTGCTGCTCAGAACAAACACAAAGTTTTCTTTTGGCTGCTTTTGCATGACAGACTCGGCACAAGAAACAGGTTAAGGAGAAGAAATATGGTTCTGCCCTCTTTTGAGTGTGTTCTTTGCTAGTTGCAAGTTGAAGAAACTTTGGAACACTTATTCCTGGAATGCTCTTTTGCACAAGCTGCTTGGGGTCTTCTCAATCTGAACCTCCCTCTTGGACCTCTTTTTGAAATTCTGGAATCATTCAAAGTGCAGCTAGGTGTTAATTTTTTTATGGATATTATCATTATGTTAAGTTGGTGCATCTGGATGGAAAGAAATGACTTCATTTTTAAGGACAAGCAGCCAGCTATTGAATCAGTGAGAGATCGATTCAAAACAGAATTTGCTTGGGTTATCCTCAGGGCAAAAGTTGTTAGGAAACCTAGTATGATTGTATGGATAGACTCCATCTTGTAATTCTCAGTTTTATTTTCTTTTCCTCTTTTTTTGTTTCCTAGCTGCATTTTGTAAACCTGGGCCTTATTTATTTATATATATAAATATAATCAGTAGGGGTTCTGCCCCTCCTGTTCAGTCAAAAAATGACATAAATCTGTGAAAAAAATATTTGTGTCATTCTACAGGTGCTATCACAGGATTTGCAAAAAGTCAAAGCAAATAGATTTCCCAAAACTATCACCCAAATTTCCGTGATTTTGTCCTCGCCATCACACATATTTTTATAGAAGCAAATCAGATAAAAATACAGCAGAAGCCAAATCTGTTTGATTCCCCCGTGACACAAATTTACATAAACTTACATGACAATTTACATATTATGGATGAAAAATTTACAACAACCAAATTGGAGTAATAAAGGCAACTGATAAGTGTACCAATTGACTAAAATAATAAGACTGAACATTTAAATCAAAATTTGGATTCAGAAAGTGTGATTAGCACAATGGTTCATTTTATGCATTGAGATGCATAAGCAAAAGTGTTTTGATTGATCATGTTACAAACAAATAGGACATTTTAAAAGTTCAAATGTGACACAAGCATTCCAGATTCTACTAGAGATTAGGCAACAACACAAGCTTGAAATACCAACTAGGTGCACATTCTAGCAGAACTAACAAAAACCAAGGTCGAGCCAGGACTACGTGGGAGCCGAGTCATGAGTGGCGATTGGCGGAGGCTACACCGAGTTCGCGGGGTTTCCGGTGGTTCACCAGAAAACCACTTGGTTCCTTGGTTGATCCACAAAGCCAAGACCGAAGAACCGAAGACGGTGCTGCAGTAGTGCCAGACCGGTCTAACCGGTGGGTCTGACCGGTGGGTCTGACCAGTCTGACCGGTGGGTACCGGTCTGACCAGTGAGGAGCACCGGTCTGACTGGTGTGCGACAACGCAGTCCGGAATCTTCGAAGCGGAGGACACGCGTCGGGATCGCAAGGCTTGCGTCGAGGCTAAGCAGGTTGCGGTCGCCGGGCATCCGTCCGATGGAGAAAGCTTGAAGACTTCCAAAACCGCCCTTGAGGGGCTTGTATCTGTAGTTGTTAGGAAAGGGTATTTTAGACTTTCGGTTTCCTCCATATAACCCATGAGGTGAGAGGATGTTAGCCAAGCTCTTGGAACCCTAGTTCATTTTGCTTTCCTATTTTCCCTTCCTATTTTCTTAGGATTTCCATAGGACTAGCTTGAGAGCTTCATGGTGAGATCTTGCGAGAGGGTTGGATGATCGGGCGACAAGCTAGACCTTGTATGAACCTTTGTGGTATGTATAGATGATTCAGCGTGGTTCCTCAAGGCCTTGTTGTGTTGTTCCCGGTTGTTCTTGGTGGTGATTTTCGGAGCCCTCTCTTGGTGTTTTTCTTGGGGTGTTTTCAGGACCTTGCTCTTGGGGATTTGATGGGGGAAATTTGTGGGAACCTTTCGTGGTTCTTTGGGCTGTGATTCTCCTCCCAAATCTGTGAGTAAAGGGGCTCGATTTTGGGGTTTTCTGAGTTCTAGGGTTAGAGGCGTTCTTGGCGGGATTTCTTCGACTCCTCCTTTTTGGACAAGTTTTGGTGGGATTAAACTTGGCTATGGACTCCTCATGAGGTGTTCCTATTATCCCCAAAGTCTTGTTCAAGTCCGTGGAGCGATTCGGGAGATCGAAGTTTGGATTTGGGGGAGTTGACCGCGGGTGCTGTTCACCCCGAGCTGCCCAGGCTACACCGGTCTGACCGGTGCTCTTGACCGGTCTGACCGGTGCTACCCTTGGTGGGTTTTTGCTCGGGTGAACATCTGGGTGTGTTCGCTGTTGTCCTGTGTTGGGGCTGTTTCGAGTTTGGGCCTGTTTTGAGGTCACTTGGCCTGTTTGGTGATTTGGGGGCTTTTTGGCTATGACCGGTCTGACCGGTGTGTTGCACTGGCCTGATCGGTGTGGAGCCACTTAGTGGAAGTCGCCAAGTTTCACCAGCGGGGACCGGTCTGACCGGTGGTGCTCACCGGTCTGACCGGTGTTGGTCAGTGGACTCGAGGTTTGGTGTTCCGCTGCGTTCTCGAGTCGGAAGGTTGTGTGTTGGTTCCTAGGTCCAGTGGCACTCTAGTGGCTACGTGGGCTTGGCCAACTTGGGTAGTGAGTCGGAGACGTGTGTTGGAAGCCGTGTTCATCTTGTTGGAGTTTCCATCTCCTTCGGGAAGAATTTTTATCGGCTCCCATTCACTCCCCCCTCTCTGGTTCTCCGTATCGGTCCTTGAAGTGGTATCAGAGCCGGTTCGGGTCTTTATTGACTCTAACCAGTCTAAGATCCAAGGATGGCGTACCAGGAACGGGGTTCGGGTCCTCCACACTTCGATGGCAAGAACTACCAGATGTGGAGTAAGCGGATGGCTGCGTTTCTTAGAGGAAAGGGTCAGATCCTTTGGGATGTCACGGTGGACACAGACTATGTCTAGCCGATCGAGGGACATGTTCAACGCCAACAATAAGGCGGTCGACTATTTGTTTCGTGCTTTGTGTCAGCCTAAGTTCGATCGGGTGCACACCGAGCACTTGGCTTGTAGAATCTGGTTGGTGTTGAAGGAGGCTCATGTTGGGAATGCCCAGGTTCAGGCACGGATGTATGCGACCTACCGGAGAGAGTACGAGAACTTCACTCATCTCCCCGGTGAGTCCATCGATGCCTTGTTTCAGAGTTTCACGGTGGTTGTGAACAACATGAGGGCCAATGTGGACGTGCTCCCGTACGATGATCATGATAGAGCTGTCAAGCTCTTACACTCTTTGGATCGTATGATTTGGGGCGAAAAGTTCGAGGCCATTGTGGAGTCAGAGAAGTATGACACTCTAACGGTGAACGAGCTGTTCTCGAAGCTCAATTCGGCTGAGGTGGATAGGGGCATGACCGCCAAGCTCGAGGGTCCGACTGATTCCCATAGTCTTGCCCTCGTTGGTGGTCCGAAAGGAAAGGCTAACACTAACCCATCCACCAGATGTTCTTTTTATCCTCTTTGATGTCTATGGCAGATGAGGAGTTCGACGTGCTTGGAGAGGACGAGATGGCGTTGCTAACGAGGAGGTTCGAGAGGCTGCACGAGAACCGGGTGCACATGAGGAGGAACGCGATAACATGCTTCCAGTGCGGCAAGCCGGGACACTTCGTCGCCGACTGCCCAGAGAAGGTCGGGAACAAGGATGGTTACAAGCACAAGTCGAGGATGGATGGCAAGTACCGGTCGAGGCGTGACCACAAGAGCAAGCTCAAGAACAAGCACAAGGACGAGCGACGATTGAGGAAGAAGGAGAGACGAGGCAAGGCCTGAGCGATGGTTGGAGCGAGCGATGTCGACTCCAGTTCCGCGTACTCCACCTCGAGCTCGAGCAGCAGTGAAGATGAAGGTGATCGTCGCAAGAGCAGGAAGTCGTCCAAGAACTTGAGCGGGCTGAGCTGCTTCGCGAGAGACGGTTTCTGCACCATGGCGCTGAGCTCCGGCAGTAAGAAGAGCACACAAAGCGACTTGGACTCTGATTCCGACGACGAGGTGTGCGATGAACTTCCCTTCTTGCGCCAGGAGAATGAGAGGCTTGGCTCTTTGCTTGATAACCGTGATGACATGCCTAGAGAGGCCAAGAAAATGAGAAATGAGCTTAGGGCTTCACTCGAGTATGCTAGGACTAGAGTGGCTGAGCTAGAAACACAGGTTCTTGATAGCAAGCTTGAGATTGATTCCCTTAAGGCTAGCCCTATTGTTTCTGATGAGGTTGATTGTGCTGATTGCTCCATCTTTCTTGCTGATCTTGCTTTGTTCAAGGAGAAGCATGCCTCCAAGTGTGAGGAACTAGATGTGCTTAGGTTGAAGTGGCTAAGCTTAAATCTATATCTGCTTTGCTAGGTGCTTGCACTTCTTGCCCTGTTTTGCATGCTAAGATTGATGAGATGCATGCTTACACTGCTTCCCTTGAGGCTAAGCTGAAAGAACCAATTCCTACATCTTGCTCTACTGTGAAATGCATGCTTTGAAGAATTTGGAACTTGCGCATCATGTTGATCGTTTGCGGGATGAGAATGATGAGCTGAGAAAGTTGATGGGTTGGTTGTCCGGTCATGAGCCTCGGTTGAGGATGATGATCGAGGCATTTAAGAGGCGAGGATGGTGAGGGACTTGGGGCAAACAAGGTTGGTGAGGGAAGTGGAGAGAATATCCCAGAGCCACCAAAAACCCACCACAAAAATGATTTCCCCCCAAAACCTAACCATCTTAGGAACCGACTAGACACAACCCCAGCTCCACCCGTGTTTCCTATACCTACAAATGATCTCCAAAAGCCTATCAAGTTTGTGAGCACTTCCGGGAAAGAGTTCTTTGGGAAAGAAAGTGAGAAGTCTAGTGAGGAGAAACCGGTGGAGAAGTTGAGTGGAGAGAAACCAAGTGAGCAGCCACAGCCCAAGCCTAAGCCTAAGCTTGTGAGGTTCCATTGTGGCTATTGTGGGAGAGATGGTCATAAGGATGAGTTTTGCTTCAAGAGGAAGCGAGAGGAGAGAATGGCAAAGGAGTGGGCTAGCAAGGACAAGTACCACCCTTCCGATGGTGTACTTGAGCCTCGTGTGCAGATGCCCAGGGCCAAGGCGAGTGTGAGGACAGTTCGGGATTGGGGAGAGCGGAAGGCTGTTGGAGGTGTTGCTGCCCAAGCTACACCGGTCAGACCGATGTGGGGCACCAGTCAGACCGGTGCAGGCCTGGACAGGCAACAATTTGGGTTTCGTGCTCGTACAGGTGCGAGAGTTGTTTCTGGAGGTCGTGGTTCCGGTGGTTGGGCTAGAGAATTTGCAGGCGGTCAGGTTGCTAGGCATTCTCCCCCTCGAGTTCACTACGGGGATGGGAGGAGTCATAGCTTTCAGAAGGAGAGGAGGGACGGTCCACGGGTTTTCTTTCGTGGTTTTGGTCCTCCTCCAGGCAGAGAGGGTTGGTTCCCTCATGGTGGTTACCGTGGTGGTGTTCGTGGAGGTAGCTTTGGTAGGAGAGATGGCTTGGTTTGTGCTAATCCCACTTTCGAGCAAATGGCTCGGCACTGGTTTTGCTCATTTGGTACCAACCCCATTGCTGAGTCATTTGTTCGCTCACGTGCTCGTTTTTGAATTTCACGTGGGAGACTTGAAGAACATTTGGTTGATTGACTCCGGTTGCTCGAGGCATATGACCGGAGACAAGGGGTGGTTCTGAAGTCTCGTCCCTGTGGTGACAAGGAGGTACATCACTTTTGGGGACAATGGGCGTGGGCGTGTGCTTTCAGAAGGTGAGATTAAGGTGAGTGACAAGATCACTCTCAAGCGTGTTGCTCTTGTTCAATCGCTGGGGTGCAATCTGCTTTCTGTGTCCCAGTTGTTGGATGAGGGTTTTGAGGTGTTGTTTCGGCCCAGTGGTTCTCGGATTTTGGACTCTCAAGGGGACCTTGTCTGTATGGTCGTTCCCGAGGGTCAGGTGTTTCGTGCTGATTTTTCTCAGTCTTAGGGTGTGCAGCGTTGTTTTCTTGGCTGGTTATTCGAGTGAGTTGTGGAAGTGGCATAGGAAGTTGGGTCACTTGAGCTTTGACCTTTTGTCTCGCTTGAGTAAACTCAATTTGGTCCGAGGATTGCCACGATTGAGGCTTGAGAAAGAGTTGGTTTGTGCGCCGTGTAGGCATGCCAAGATGGTAGCCTCTTCTCACCCGCCTCTCACCGATGTGATGAGCGAGCGTCCATGTGAGTTGCTCCATATGGACCTTGTTGGCCCAGCTCGTGTGCGATCCGCGGGTGGGAAGTGGTATGTCCTTGTTGTGGTGGACGACTACTCTCGGTATGCGTGGGTGTTCTTTCTCGAGGATAAGGGGGAGACGTTTGGTTTTGTTCGAGAACTAGTCTTGAGGTTGAGGAACGAGAGGCACGGAGATGCCATACGAGCAATCCGCAGTGACAATGGCTCGGAATTCAGAAACTCTCGTTTTGAAACCTTTTGCCATGACTTGGGTCTTGAGCACCAGTTTTCGAGTCCGTATAAGCCTCCCCAGAATGGTGTTGTGGAAAGGAAGAACAGGACCTTGTGCGAGATGGCTCGGACGATGCTTGATGAGCATAGGACTCCGAGGAGGTATTGGGCTGAGGTGGTGAATACCGCGTGCTATGTGTCGAACAGGATCTACCTTAGGGTGCATAAGAAGAAAACATGCTACAAACTAATGCACGGTCGCACACCCAAGGTGAGTCACTTCCATGTTTTTGGTTGCAAATGCTTTATTCTGAAGAAAGGGAAGAAGTTGGATAAGTTTGAGGCTAGGTCTGTCGATGGTATTTTCTTTGGTTATGCATCTCATTCTAGAGCATATCGTGTGCTCAATCTTGAAACTAACCAAATCGTGGAGACTTGCGAGGTAACCTTCGATGAGACACAGCCACGTAGTCAGCTTGTCTTTGAGTGTGCAGGTGATGATGAGCTTGGCGAGGAGATTTTTCTAGAGGAGGAGCATGAACATGGAGACGATGAAGATGGCGGTGTGGTGCCCCCAGCTGAACATGTACCCACTACTTCGACTACGGTGGTGGACGGACCCTCTTCTACACCTACGACGACAAATCAAGATCGAGGAGAAGCTACTGTTGAGGGGGAGGTAGCATCAAGGCGAGAACCTCCCCAGCGAGTACAAGTGGATCACCCAGCTTCGAGGATCATCGGCAACATGAATGAACGCACTACACGGTTGAGGGTTCGGAACAATTCTCATTTTGCTCATGCTGCATTTGTTGCTAATTTTGAGCCCAAAGACATTGTACACGCATTATCTGATCACAATTGGGTTAATTCGATGCATGAGGAGTTGGAGAACTTTGAGAGGAATCAGGTTTGGGAGTTGGTCGACCCTCCCCCAGGGTGTAAGCCGATTGGTACAAAGTGGGTGTGGAAGAACAAAGAGGGAGAGAAAGGTGAAGTGGTGAGAAACAAATCGAGGCTTGTTGCTCAGGGGTTCAGTCAGAAGGAGGGGATCGACTACGAGGAGACCTTTGCTCCCGTAGCCTGTTTGGAGGCAATAAGGATCCTTCTATCCTTTTCCGTGGCTAAATGGTTCAAGTTGCACCAAATGGATGTGAAGAGTGCTTTCCTGAATGGTGTGTTGGAGGAAGAAGTGTATGTGAGGCAACCTCCGGGGTTTGAGAGTGAGAAGTACCCCCACCGGGTGTACAAGTTGAGGAAGACGTTGTATGGGCTGAAGCAAGCACCTAGAGCTTGGTATGGCAGGTTGAGGGGGTTCTTGTTTGAGAGAAGTTTTGAGATGGGGAAGGTCGATCAGACCTTGTTTCTACCGAGGCAGGGCAGAGATATCCTGATTGTGCAGGTGTATGTGGATGATATTGTCTTTGGTGGCTCGTCAACTCCCTTGTTGCAAGGTTTGTAGAGGATATGAGCAGGGAATTTGAGATGAGCATGATGGGTGAGTTGCAGTTCTTCCTCGGGCTACAAATCAAGCAATCAAAGGAAGGAACATTTGTGCACCAAGCTAAGTACACCAAGGACATCGTGCGGAAGTTCAAGATGGAGGATTCCAAGGCTATGACGATGCCGATGAGTACGACTACAGCTCTTGATGCGGACGAGGAAGGTGAACACGTGGACCAGAAGGAGTACCGAAGCATGATCGGGTCACTCCTCTACTTGATGGCAACGAGGCCAGACATCCAGTTCTCGGTATGTCCGTGCGCTCGTTTTCAAGCGTCTCCGAGGACTTCGCATCGGCAAGCGGTAAAGCTAATTTTCAGGTACTTGCGTCACACTCCCGACTTCGGCCTTTGGTACTCCGCGTCCTCTTCTTTGGCGCTTCATGGTTTTTCAGACGCGGATTTTGCCGGGTGTCGGTTGGATAGGAAGTCCACTTCTGGGACTTGTCAGTTTTTGGGTTCTTCTTTAGTGTCTTGGTCTTCTCGCAAATAGTCGAGTGTTGCAGAATCCACTACCGAGGCCGAGTACGTTCCCGCTGCTAGTTGTTGCTCTCAGCTCCTTTGGATTTCATACACCATGAGTGACTTTGGTGAGGAGTATACCCATGTCCCACTTCAATGTGATAGCACCAGTGCCATAAGCGTTGCAAAGAACCCAGTGCTCCATTCCAAAACCAAGCACATAGAAGTGAGGTATCATTTTCTGAGAGACAACGTAGAGAAAGGAAAGATAGCTTTGATCCATGTACCCACTGTTGACGGTGAATTTCCGTCAACCTAGAGTACTTGTTATACATTGGTTTCGATTATGATTTGCAACTAACCCGCCACTAGGCATACTAATGATGTAACAAGTTCACACTTGCATGTCGATTTTGGAGTTTATTGTTTACGCAGGAAATCTACGCTAAAGAGGAGACTTTCGGGATAAGTTCACCAAGCACTTTGGAAGAAGATCATGAAGCCCGACAAGAGTCAAGACACGCGATGAACATGACTCCAAATGACCCGAGGACCGAAGCGTCAATGTGCAAATCTTCAGGGACTCAACCAGAAAATAGCGAAGCTTGCATAGCAAGGATTCAAGCCTTAACCGTGAAGGAAACGACGTCAAAGGCCCACATGCAAGTGCACACAAATAAGGGATCACGCGAGAAGCAACCGGGGAGGAAACCGGGGCCGAACCGAGGCCAAAATGGGCCTGGGCCTGCCGGCCTGGGCCGACCGGCCCAGCCCACTCCGGGGTCGGTTCGGTGCCCCCTTTGCCCTAGGTGTTCGTTTATTTATTGCCTCCGCCGCTGCTGGCCGCCACATCGAACAAATCATCCTACTGACGCCATTGACCAGAACACCGCCGCCGCAAGATGAGGGAGAGAGTTAGATGAGCTCGTCGCAAGGATCAATGTCGGCGGAGAGAAGGAAGCGAGAGGAGGACTCCAAGCCGCTGGCCTAGGGGTGTTCCCAAGCTCCATCGCCGCCATCTTCATCAACGACGTTCTCCGGAGTCTCCATCACCCCTATGTGCTTCAATCCGTGTAAGATGATGGGGTAATGTCTCCATTCATCCCTAGGGTTAGTGGATGCATGCTATGTGATCGCTACTTGATTCGTGGTTTCAATCTATTGTTTTCATGTTGATGATGCTTTGATGATTAAGGTTAGCTACCGTGTTTTTGGGCATATGATATCCGCTACTCCCATAGATTCCATCAACATACTGTGTCCATCATAGGTCTAGTCACGATTACCTTCGCATAGTGATAGTACGAGAGGAGGGAAAGGGCGAAACCGTGGTCACAATCCCCGGTAGATTGGTTTACCACTCTCGTGTAGTATATGCATATCCATGTTATCCTAGATCCTAGGGAGGGAACGCTTATCTTTCTTAATCACTCTCTTGTGTTCACCCTTTACCATCTAGTTTAACCCTAGATTTGTTTGATCAACTTAACTTAGATTAACTTAGGTTAGATTGTTTTACCTTTAGATTAATAATCTTTCAAAGGTTTTCCATTCAACTAGATTAGTACTTGGTTAAGCGCTAGTAATACCCTTGCTCCGCGGATTGACAAGAACCTTGGGAATCCCGTGGTGAAAAAGGTGTAGGTCCGTACGCTTGCGGATCGTACGTGGATACGAGTTTTATCCGTCAACAAGCCCCTTTTTCTGGCGCCGTTGCCGGGGGAGCAAGCCAGTTTGCTATGTTTAATCTAGTATTAATTTAGTTGATTACTAACATCTAACCCTTACTTTCTAGAGAAAAAGAATCCTTTTTTGTTTTTCTTTCTACTTTTATTGTGCCTAGATGGATTTGTTCACCTCACCATTGGAAGACGAAGAGATGTCGCTAAGGGAGCTAGCAATGCCATCAATGGAAGACATTGAGATACAAAAATCAGATTTGATGCTTGCTATAACCCACTACGAAATGAAGTCTGGAATCATCAAGTTAGTGGCGACAAAACCATTTAGAGGATTGGAGGATGACAACCCATATAGACACATTAAGGAATTCATGATGATATGCAACACGGTGCAACAAAAAGGAGTTCCGACCGCTTGGTTCAAGTGGAATCTTTTTCCATTCTCCCTCTAAGATGAAGCGCAAAGATGGTACACACTTGCGTCCGTTGAAGCAAAAGGAAATTGGGATGAGCTAGTGAAGAAGTTTCTTTTGAAGTTCTTTCCCATAAGCAAGGTCCAAGACATAAGGAGGCAAGTGCTCACTTTCAAGCAAGGAGAGGATGAAGGAATTGATGAAGCATGGGACCGTTTTAATGAACTACTTGAGCGAGGCCCGAACTTAGGATTTTCCGGTGACTTGATGTTGCATACCTTTTATTTTTCACTAACCCCTAACTCGTCTCGTTTTGTAAGCATGTGTGCAGAAGGTGATATAATGGATAAAACAATTAGTGAAGCCGCACAAATCTTACAAAGGATAAGCAATGGACAAAGAACACAATGGGATTGGCAAAGATGTTGTCGAGAGGAGCAAAATGACAAAAGCAAGCCCAATGTGCTTGCTGAAATTTTTAAAAAAGATGAACCGGAGGTCAAGGAAGATGAACTGACCATACAAGAAATTGAAGATCCACTTCCCAAGGTAAGAGAAGTCATTTTGGATGTTAAAAATGTTGAAACTAACATGAATGTAGGCCGAAGTATGTGGAATGCTAGACCATTGGCGGAGTTCAAGCAATCCGGTTGGGTTCAAGTTGATTTCGCCCCACGAATCAACTACCAAAGGAAGGAGGAACTCCGACATGTTACCAAACTAGTTGAAGATATATTTGATCAAGAGATGAGTGGAGAGTCGATCCAAAAGATGTTTGAAGAAGAAAGAGAAGAAGGAGATGAAGGATGGATCGACCGGTTCGACAACTCAAAGATTTGCAATAAAGGAGGAGAAGAGTACAACCGTGATGAGCCTAGTGACTTAAAGGATAAATGGGAGGAGATAGGACTCAAGCTACAAGATGAATGGGAAGGGGTTGACATAGATCAAATACTCCAAGAAGGCCCCACCCCACAAGGTGATAGCTTGTGTGCTATTGAAGCCTACACACTAGCAAATCAAGACATGGAAGTACTCAAGGATGACGGAAAGAGTGAATCAACAATGAGCGATCTTGACGACATGTGGTACATGGAAGATAAAGAAAGCAACATACAAGACTTTGAAGACGAAGATTGGGATGACAATGAAGACTTCAAATAAGATACGAGATGCAAATGTAGTTGATGGATTACACGTTCCACATGATGAGATGGAGGGGATGCAAAAAGGTAACAAAGAGACACCTTCACTCGTTGAGATTGATTCGCCTTCAACACCGCTAGATGAACCAAATATCACTCTTGTTGAAAAGGCTCTAAGGCCAAGGTACGCGCTGAAATCTCAAGATATTATTGGTATTGATGTTGATAAATTTAAATACTCATGCTCAACCAATAGTATGAATGATAGTTTAATGTGTATGCCTTGTTCCAATAGTGATCATGTTGATAGGCTAGATTTTCTTGAGAATGAAAAAGAGGAAACATTTATATTTGATCTAATTAATCTCACACCTATAGAACCTTTTCCTAATGATGAGCTAAGTTCTATGCATGAAACATATGCTTCTTTTATTTACACCTTGACTTGTTGCTACAATTCACATGTGGTGTTAATTATGGATGCGTATGTTTACAATAAGTTTTGTAAATCTCGATCATGCTTTAAGCTTGGTCAAGCTAATGACCTTAAAGAAGAACATGTTGGGAAAAGGCCCGATTTTCACTAACCATGTAGACAAGGCTTGAATAATGAAAAGAGAAGTCATGCCTAAAAGAGTTGCAAGATAAATCATCAACCTCTCCAAATCTCGCAATGGATGCTGCTGTCTTCATCAATTTTAGAGCTTGTTCAGAGGTGTACAAATGGAAAAAATGAGATATCCAGAAGCTCCATCAAGTTACCATTCCAACACATCAAGAACCAACAAGTTTGAAGACCCGTGCAAGGAGTTATGGAGAAAACATTGAGCGTTGCGCGTTCTGAAATTTCAGGACAGATTTCATCGCCGAAGTAAAACGGACGTAACTCTCTTGTCCGGAGTCCGATTTGGGCAAATGAAGACTCGTTGGAAAGGAAATTTTGTGCACTGTGTAATGGAGTAGAGCTTGAGTATACTTTCTATTCTGGACATTAAAAAAAACTCATGGAGTGAAGGAAGCACCGAAGGATGATAAAGAAGGAGATAACGATGAAACAAAAGGATGCTTTGGGCAAGTCTTCTATAAGTGATCAATCACAACATGGGAAGTAAATTAAAGCTACATTGGTACCTTTTCTTCTTGCATGAAGGGCCATGGCGATGCGACGAAAAGAAGGTATGTGAGGAAGTCGAGCTTTATGACTTTAAATGAAGCGCTTTTCGGGAGGCATCTCGTTTCTTTATATTTTTACTACTTTCTTAGAGGAAATAAAAGAATGGCACTATCTTATGATGATCAACTTGTGGTTATTAATCTATTTGCATGCATTGCATTTTGTTATCAATGTGATGTTTCTTTGTGTATACATGTTTTGCACATAGTTGGCTTGGTTGTTTTATATACTTAATGATGTATGCTTCTTTTTCCATGTTAATACTTCATAAGGCATTATGAATATTTTCCTTTTGTGATCTTGTGTAAACGTGGTGTTTAAACAAGATTGCGGACCATCATCGTTAACTTCGATAAACCTAGCTAGCTTTTCATATGTTTTCATGTTGCTTCGGTTAGTTTATAAGCTTTGCAATGCGCTTAATTCGTCTTGTGCTATAAGAGTTATTGATTTAGGGATAGACATGGTGTTTTAACCCTTGATAGATAAACCTTTATGGCTATGGAGAAATTCGGCAATCTAGTTGTAAACATGGTGTTTAGAACTAGGTGAAAACATTGTCTGTGTTTATATGCTCTCCTATCATGTGCATACACACCTTGCACCACATACACTCATTAGGTTTTTATTCCTCATTAGACTAATTATGCCACAAGTTAAAAATCTTAGGAGGTATTGTTGAATTATTGGCAATTCTATCTACTCCCAACCGTCACCTTGGGGGTAGAATGTGCGTTTAAAACGTCTTGCAGGCAAGATAAAGACTCTCACTACAAGGAAATTGAAAGATGACTAAGATAAAAATGCTTTGTCTTCTTCTTCCATGACTAGCAAAATGCTAAGCATGGGGGAGACCCTGAATCTTCAACACGGAAGTACAACATGACACACTAGATAGAATGATCAAGATCATTAACGTCTCCGGATCAATGCACAAGAAGCCACCAATCTCATCAAAATTCTGCATGGTCTCGAAGGGAAAACACTGGATATTTTTTGATATTTAGAAGCCTGATGAAGTTACGATTCCAACAAATCAAGAATCAAGACAATCGGAGGTTCCTACAAGCGGTTATGCCCGAATCACCGAGTGCAACACGTCCTGAAATCAGTTTTGGACAGCACGTAGCGCTGAAGTAAAACGGACATAGCTCCCTTGTTTGAACTCCGTTTTCAATGCATGACCACATGTTGGAAAGGTAATTTCATAAACTTTTCAATAGAGCTATATTTCGATATATGTTCTGTTCTGTACAGAGGGGGAAATCCATGAAAAAGAGACAGCAAGGAGATGATGCGAACAAGAAAGAGGAGATGGTGATGACAACATTGAAGAGAAAGGCGACCAATGACTCCATTAAGCATACAAGATCAAATTCAGAAGTTTAGGAGTGTTGATAAATCAAGACAAAAGCAAAATCCACATCGATACATGGAGATGTTGGAAGAAGGCAACGAAGAACTACAAAGGATGGTAACACCTCTATAGACCTTCTCTTTACCAAACACAAATGCTTGTAAGTATGCCTTCAACCTCAACTAGGTGCAACCTTTTGTTTTTCTCTTCCAACAATAACATGGCTACTAGGAGGACAACCTAGGTTTCTTTTTACTTTCAATAGATAAGCATGACCATGTGTTCACCTCGATGTTATATATTGCCTATGCTTTCGGAAAGATGATGAAAGTTGCCGCTTTGTTTTACCTACATGAAGTTATACATGTCTTGGCTAATTGCTCTCTATAATATGATCTGAAATTAATTTAAATACCGGCTCTTTTATTTGTGGAGGTGAAATGACTATGCTCTAGACCCACATACATATCTTTGCTGATTTAAGTTTATGGATAGCCAGATAACTTATTGTTTTTATGAAAACTTAACTTTTATGCTATCTACATGTTTGTGATGCTCTTGCAAAGTTCTACCTACCAAAGCCATATACATACAAAACTCGTAGATTGCAAACATATGTTTTGATGAGTTGGATTAGGATTGATTTCTATGGTTTGAGACTAAGAAGCTGGTCATTCCTTTGTGTAACTTTTTCATGCTAGCCTTTTTGTCCATGCATTGTGGGTTTTCACATCAAAAATTTCACAAACTTCCCTGGGCATCCACCCTAAACCAAAAACATCTTTTGTGATCACCTCCTTGTCCACAACCCAATTTGAGTATGGAGTAAAATTCTCGATGGAGATTCAAATATTCCGCAAGATTATGGAATTTATACTTACTTTAGCAGTCATTTCCCCTCTCTTTTATGCTCGAAGACGAGCATCGTTCAAGCATGGGGGAGGAGTCATTCTCTGACACAAATGCTATGTAAGTATTATGTTGCAAAAAGTTTTGAGGAGCAAAAGAAAAAAAAGAAGAAAAGAAGAAAAAAATGAAAGAAGAAAAAATTATTATGATGAGAAGAAAAGAAAAGTAAGGAAAAAAGGAAGAATAAAGAAAAAAGAGAAAGAAAGAAAGAGAGAAAAATGAGAAGGAAATAAAATAAAAGTAAAAAATAATAAAAGTGCTCCTCGGATCTTTTTGCTTCATAAGTTCTCAAGTGCCTTGATGACAAATCCACACTCAAATCTTCCAACCATGTGCAATCCGATAACGAGGACTTCACTCGTGCCTCGGGATCATCCATTTTCCACTTGCACATGTCCAGTTATCTAAATGTGTGTGTTTCGTCCATCTCTCTTTCTAACATTTATTTTCCATGGCCTTTTTGACGAGTCTCGGTAATTCCAATAGACCCCTCTCTTAATTTGAAAATATTTCGGATATATGTTTTGCTAGGATTGTTTTTAACCTTCCAAGATCCACATAAGCCTTCCACTATCACATATGAGTAGAGTAGGTTGAAAATAATCTAGTATAGGCTTGAGTGACTTGATGAGATGAGTGTTCCATGAGCTCTTGCAAGAGATTTTCACTTATGTTGGATATGCATCTTTTTGAAAATCTTCCATGTGACAAGGTAATGGTTTGAAGTTCACTTAAGTTTGAGAGCATCGTGTTAAATGTGGCTTGTTCTTTATTGTTAGTCTATCTTCCATAATGAAAAACAAGCCGGTCAAAACTTGAACTTTAAAAATAAATTCTTAAGAGAGAGCAATTTGCCTCGTCATGAATGACTAAGTGCGGGGACAACATTGGAAGGCAACACTGATTTCCCTTTTAAGCAAGGATTACTTACTCGAGGACGAGCAAGGGTTAAGCATGGGGGAGATGTTGACGGTGAATTTCCGTCAACCTAGAGTACTTGTTATACATTGGTTTCGATTATGATTTGCAACTAACCCGCCACTAGGCATACTAATGATGTAACAAGTTCACACTTGCATGTCGATTTTGGAGTTTATTGTTTACGTAGGAAATCTACGCTAAAGAGGAGACTTTCGGGATAAGTTCACCAAGCACTTTGGAAGAAGATCATGAAGCCCGACAAGAATCAAGACACGCGATAAACATGACTCCAAATGACCCGAGGACCGAAGCGTCAACGTGCAAATCTTCAGGGACTCAACCAGAAAACAGTGAAGCTTGCATAACAAGGATTCAAGCCTTAACCGTGAAGGAAACGACGTCAAAGGCCCACATGCAAGTGCACACAAATAAGGGATCACGCGAGAAGCAACCGGGGAGGAAACCGGGGCCGAACCATGCCAAAATGGGTCTGGGCCTGCCGTCCTGGGCCGACCGGCCCAGCCCACTCCAGGGTCGGTTCGGTGCCCCCTTTGCCCTAGGTGTTCGTCTATTTATTGCCTCCACCGCCGTTGGCCGCCACATCGAACAAATCATCCTACTGACGCCATTGACCAGAACACTGCCACCGCAAGATGAGGGAGAGAGTTAGATGAGCTCGTCGCAAGGATCAATGTCGGCGAAGAGAAGGAAGCGAGAGGAGGACTCCAAGCCGCTGGCCTAGGGGTGTTCCCAAGCTCCATCGCCGCCATTTTCATCGACGACATTCTCCGGAGTCTCCATCACTCCTATGTGCTTCAATCCATGTAAGATGATGGGGTAATGTCTCCGTTCATCCCTAGGGTTAGTGGATGCATGCTATGTGATCGCTACTTGATTCGTGGTTTCAATCTATTGTTTTCATGTTGATGATGCTTTGATGATTAAGGTTAGCTACCGTGTTTTTCGGGCGTATGATATCCGCTACTCCCATAGATTCCATCAACATACCGTGTCCATCATAGGTCTAGTCACGATTACCTTCGCGTAGTGACAGTACGAGAGGAGGGAAAGGGCGAAACCGTGGTCACAACCCCCGGTAGATTGGTTTACCACTCTCGTGTAGTAGATGCATATCCATGTTATCCTAGATCCTAGGGAGGGAACGCTTATCTTTCTTAATCACTCTCTTGTGTTCACCCTTTACCATCTAGTTTAACCCTAGATTTGTTTGATCAACTTAACTTAGATTAACTTAGGTTAGATTGTTTTACCTTTAGATTAATACTCTTTCAAAGGTTTTCCATTCAACTAGATTAGTACTTGGTTAAGCGCTAGTAATCCCCTTGCTCCGCGGATTGACAAGAACCTTGGGAATCCCGTGGTGAAAAAGGTGTAGGTCCGTACGCTTGCGGATCGTAGGTGGATACGAGTTTTATCCGTCAACACCCACCCATGACTAACTAGCCGATATTTTCACCAAACCCCTAGATCAAGCAACTTTCACTTGTTCGTGGGGGGACTTGGTGTGTGTTTGATTTCTTGAATTGGGTGTGTGGGAGCTCCTTCGTAGCATATGTATAGCTTTTCTTTGTGCATTTCTTGCATTTGGCATGGCATATGTAACATGATGTATAGGCATCCTTGTATCTTAGATCGCATGCATTTTGTATCATATGCATTGGATAGGAAAAGCTTCTCCTATATACATTGTTCACCATGGAATGCTATTTATGTCTTTGTGAGCTTGTTTGGTATGCTATGGTTAGTTTGGCTTAGCTCTTGATGATCTTGATGAATAATCCATGGTTGATGGCTATGTTTTTGAAAAATGTCACATATATGCTCTCTCATGTGTAAATGCCTCTATATGATCTTGACATGTTTTAGTGGCTTGGCTATGCTTAATTTGTGGTTGTACAGCTAGTTTATTGATCATGTGGGGCCAAAGGCTCATTTGCCATCATGAATGTTTAGCCCTCTTGCTTCATCTTGTGGAGGGGCATAAGTTCCTTTTTGTCGCAAAGACATTTCATGTACCATATATGAATCTGAAAATGAAATGTAAAATGCTTGGAAAATGTGCTCCCATGTCATATGTGCTGAATTTAATTTGCTTTGGGTGCTAAACCGTCGCATGATTCCTACCAATGAGAAGTCTCATACATAGAAGTAGGCACATGGCTCGGTGGCTTTGACATGGCATGAGGTGCTTATGGGTGTTTGTGATGGTCTTATGATTAGAATGGCTATCCTAGAATGAAGTTTGTGTGGCTTTGCTATTTTGATATGTTTTGATCATGTTTAAGACTTTGCTCATGAGAGGCAAATTTTTCGCAAAATTGCCCAAATCCATCTTAGCTTCGTCCAATGGTTCTGAAACTTGGTGATCTTGTAGTTGATGTCGATATGAAGCTATAGAGTATCTAACTTTCTCATTTGGACATGTGTAGCATCCTACGTTGAATTTTGTCTATTTGAGAAGCTCTAGGTTGAAAGTTTTGCATTTTTGGCTTGATTCATGCATTGCCAACAAGGGGGAGAAGTTTGAGCTTGAAATGGCTTGCTGGATGCATTTAGAAGGTTTTCAGGTGGTTTCGAGCCATTTCTGGGCTCTGGTGTGCACCGGTCTGACCGATCGAGGTCACCGGTCTGACCGGTCAGAGTGCTAGTCTTGTGCATATGTTGGGCACCGGTCTGACCGGTGGTGGTGACCGGTCTGACCGGTGTGAGCTGAAGTTGTTGCAGCCGCCCTGTTTTCAAGTGGTTTGCATGCATTCATCCAGGGGGAGGTGCATTGGTTCAGGGGGAGATTGCATGTGTGCAGGGGGAGCTCTTTGTGGTTTTTCGAGCTTTGTTTCGGTGGTTTGCGCTCTTTGCTTGAGCTTTGTTTGTCTCGGATGTGTCGAGCCGTTGCCCTTGCCTAAGGGGTCCGAGACTTGTCTTCTTCAAGTGATCTTGCTCTTTGCCTTTGTCTGGCTTTCGATCGCTTGTTGGAGTTTCTTTTTGTTCGTTTCTTTTCTTTTTCTTTTCTCTCTTGTTACTTTCGTGTGGGTGTTGCCAATGCACTCATCAAGGGGGAGATTGAGGACCATGTGTGGTTCGAGGACCGGTGGATGGTCGCTTCCTTGTGTGATGAGTGATTGACAACGTTGTGTGGAATGATTCTTGGCTAAGTATTGCAGGTGCAGGTTGCGGCTTGACTAGTGTTGGTGCAGGTGAAGAACAAGCGTGAAAGGTCTTCGCCGGTGAGGCCTCCGGGTGTGGAGAAGACAAGTAGGCTTCGTTCGAGGGACCCGGTGGCCGGCGTGGTCAAGTGCGGGCCGCGTGGTGGCATGAACAGCAAGATGAAGTCATGGACGGTTTCTTGGTAGAGCCTCAAAACCAACGTCGAGCCGGGACTACGTGGGAGCCGAGTCATGAGTGGTGATTGGCGGAGGCTACACCGAGTTCGCGGGGTTTCCGGTGGTTCACCGAGAAAACCACTGGGTTCCTTGGTTGATCCACAAAGCCAAGACCGAATAACCAAAGACGGTCTTTGCAGCGGTGCGGACCGGCCCGGCCGGGGTGGGTGCCGGTCGACCGGTGAGGAGCACCGGTCGGCGGGTGTGCGACGAAGCGATCCGAAATCTTCGAAGCGGAGGACACACGTCGGGATCGCAAGGCTTGCGTCGAGGCTAAGCGAGGCTGCGGTCGCCGGGCATCCGTCCGATAGAGAAAGCTTGAAGACTTCCAAAACCTCCCTTGAGGGGCTTGTATCCGTAGTTGTTAGGAAAGGGTATTTTAGACTTTCGGTTGCGTTCATATAACCCATGAGGTGAGAGGATGGCAGCCAAGCTCTTCGAACCCTAGTTCATTTTGCTTTCCTATTTTCTTAGGATTTCCATAGGACTAGCTTGAGAGCTTCATGGTGAGATCTTGTGAGAGGGTTGGATGATCGGGCAGCAAGCTAGACCTTGTATGAACCTTTGTGGTATATATAGATGATTCGGCGTTGTTCCTCAATGCCTTGTTGTGTTGTTCCCGGTTGTTCTTCGTGGTGATTTTCAGAGCCCTCTCTTGGTGTTTTTCTGGGGGTGTTTTCGGGACCTTGCTCTTGGGGATTTGATGGGGGAAATTTGTGGGAACCTTTCATGTTTCTTTGGGCTGTGATCCCCCTCCAAAATCCGTGAGTAAAGGGGCTGGATTTTGGGGTTTTCCGAGTTCTAGGGTTAGAGGTGTTCTTGGCGGGATTTCTTCGATTCCTCCTTTTTGGACAAGTTTTGGTGGGATTAAACTTGGCTATGGACTCCTCATGAGGTGTTCCTATTATCCCCAAAGTCTTGTTCAAGTCCGTGGAGCGATTTGGGAGATCGAAGTTTGGATTTGGGGGAGTTGACCCGCGGGTGCTGTTCACCCCGAGCTGCCCAGGCTACACCGGTCTGACTGGTGCTCTTGACCGGCCTGACCGGTGCAACCCTTGGTGGTTTATTGCTCGGGTGAACGTCTGGGTGTGTTCGTTGTTGTCCTGTGTTGGGGCTGTTTCGAGTTTGGGTCTGTTTGGAGGTCAGTTGGCCTGTTTGGTGATTTGGGGGCTTTCTGGCTGTGACCGGTCTTACTGGTGTGTTGCACCGGCGTGACCGGTGTGGAGCCACTTAGTGGAAGTCGCCAAGTTTCACCAGCGGGGACCGGTCTGACCGGTGGTGCTCACCGGTCTGACCGGTGTTGGTCAGTGGACTCGAGGTTTGGTGTTCCGCAACGTTCTCGGGTCGGAAGGTTGTGTGTTGGTTCCTAGGTCCAGTGGCACTCCAGTGGCTACGTGGGCTTGGCCAACTTGGGTAGTGAGTCGGAGACGTGTGTTGGAAGCCATGTTAATCTTGTTGGATTTCCATCTCCTTCGGGAAGATTTTTATCGGCTCCCATTCACCCCCCCCCCCCTCTCGGTTTGCCGTATCAGTCCTTCAGTTGCTGCCCACCCAAATGAGCCGCAAATGAAATAAGTGAAGTAACTACAGAAAAACTGCAGATAAATCAAGCAAACTACCAAGCTGCAAGATAATAAGCAACCTAAAAAGATGTTGTTGTGGCTGTTAACAATATAATCAGCTGCCATATATACTACCCAAGCTGTTGTTGATGCAAGGAAAACTGAAAAGTTGACTGCAGAAATCCAAGTTATTATTTATTAAAAAACCAAGCTACAAATTAAACAGATTCATCTCTGATAGATGACCAAATACCAAAAACTAATACATAGATTATTCTATCCATAATTCAAGTTAACATGCTATTTTGGGGTGCGACGAAACTCCCCAAATACCAGACTTTAAAAGAAAAATTGCCAAATATACAGACTAAGAAGATTACTACAAATTGAACATATTCATCTCTAACAGATGACCAAAATACCATGTTAAATCACATCAAGAACTTACATCGGAACTATTATATCGACCATTTCAACTTAATTATACTAGGTTTTAGATATAATTTTACAAACGTACTCTCCGTCCCATAAAAATTGCAATCCTAGGATTTGGAAAAAAAAATCCCACAAAGAATGCAATAGTAGAAAATAGAGGCACTACAGTCTTTTCGTACCACCACTAATCTGTCCTAGAAAAACTAGAATTGCACTTTTTATGGGATGGAGAGAGTACACCATAACTAATCAATTGACTAATCAGAGACCTTGTCACTCACCAACTGACAACACAAGAAACTAGTTCTTGCCGACCATGGAAAAACTAATGAGCCGACTAATAAAATAGGAGTTCATCCTAGAAATTATAAGCATATGAGACATCCATCACAAGCTTGATATCATTGGAACAGATTTTGCACATATTTTCAAGAAAAAGAATTACAAACAGACTAAACAGCAAGCACTGTAGAACAGTCATGGAACCATAGGGCCATCCATGTTTACAAATTTTCAGTTCACAAGTTCAAAGACACCAGATTGATTTTTAAACTAATTAGCTTCATTGAGAATTAATGAAGCTGCAAGGAGAAGAAAATCCCAAAATAGCAAATTTCAGATAAAAAACAACAGATTTCATTTAACAAATTTCAGTTTGACAAATGAATCTACATGCAATACATACTAGTATTAATTTTCTGGGATGTGATTTAGAATCCCCAAATTACAGATTTATCAGAAAATCCAAAAACATCAAATTTCAGACAAAAAACAATAGATTCTATATTAACAAATTTCAGTTTGACAAATGAATCTACATGCAATGCATACTAGTATTAATTTTCTGAGATGTGATTTAGAATCCCCAAATTACATATTTATCACAAAATCCCAAAATAGCAAATTTCAGACAAAAACAACATATTCTAGATTAACACATTTCATATTGACAAATGAATTTACATGCAATGCATACCAATATTAGTTTTTCGGGATGTGATTCAGAATTCCCAAATAATAGATTTATCAGAAAATCCCAAAGTTGCAGATATAAATGATTATATTTTGCGATGCATACTAGTATTAATTTTCTGGGATGTGATTTAGAACCCCAAATTACATATTTATCATATATCCAAATAAACAAATTTGAAAAAAACCAATTACAAACATTCTTAGTAGATTCATTGCATCTTTTAATTCTCAATAAAAAGCTATGTTTGTCATCATTGATTCTAATGTGTTTTGATGACAACCATGAGACAGACAACTAAGAACATCATTTGACTATGAACTTGGAGCGCATATATATGTATATAATCCCAAAAAAATCAGATGTTAAATCATATCAGAAAAGCCCAAATGACAAACTCTAAAATTGAATTGCCTCAGACAGATTGCCATAATTATTTGACCTTGAACTTGAAGCATAAGGAAATCATGACAGAATGTTGTGAAACACAGGTTCTAGATTAGGAAAAGCTATCAGTCATGTGCGCTCATGGCAACCCAGGCTTCAAGACAAAGAAATAGATGTTTCATGTGCTTTGATGCCAATACAATCATCAACAGAAATCACAAAGAAGCAACACAAACAAGCAAAATGACACGTCCAATAACTCACAAGTTCAAGGTCATCACAATATTTTCTTAACTACGATAATTGGGAAAACTTTTATGACATCATAGGCACAAAAACTTACCTTTAAAGGATCATGCAGCTCAACTAAAAAAATAATTACAGAACTTCAGAAGGCCAACATCGCCATATACTGTCTATCACAGACTTTACAAGTAGACATCAGATGAAAACACACAAAATACAGATTAATCTACAAGCAAACAGGTTAGCATATAAACTTTATGATGTGATTGAAAATAGCAAGTGACATATTAAAATAGATGAACTAGAATCAACATATATGCAGTACTCCCCACCCCGATTTTTTTAGGAAACACCGTTGGGAAAAGCCCCAGGACAACTTGAATTAACTAAGAGTGAGTTTGAGGAAGCTTACAAATAACAATTCAGACAGGGGTTGGATTGGAGAGAGAAAAGGGCAGAAAAAATACAACATCTCCCTAACATGGAGATCTCTAAACAACAAGAGGAAAGGGCAAAAACAAAAGCTACAGCTAAGCTAAAAGAGCAGAAAGCGAATTATAGGGCATCAAGCCAACGGTCGATGGAACTATGAAGCTTTCTCTTGATCCTGATGAAGTGATCTCTGACTTCAGCTTTAAAAGAGGATTTCCACAGACAGGGGCGTAGCCAGGATTTGACCTTAGGGGGGCCAAGATGCAAAAAGGTGGATTTCAAAATTTCGATTTGAAATTGAGTGCATAATTAATATGTAAGGTTGTCTTCTTTGAACCTTCCCTGAATTCCTAGATTTATTTTGAGCAAAAACATAAAATTTAGGAATTATAATTTGCTAGTGTGAGAACCTTGGATTTTATGGGATTTATTTTGCATCTTAAATGTGTGGGATTCAAATTTGAATTCTAATTCAAATTCGAACCATAGTTTAATTAGGAGTGTAGGTGTTTAGATAATGGGAAAACACCCTAGTCCCCCGTCGGGCCCTTTTCTCGAGTCGCTAAGTTCTCTAGAGCTCCCCAATCTCTCCTCACGGGTTCACCAGGCCGCGCCCCCGCCCGTGCATTTCGGCCCAACATAGCCAGCCGGCCCGCCTGCCCTTCATCTCTCTTCTTGTTTCACTGCCAAGTGGGCCCCAGCCGTCAGCCACCATCCTTATCCCTATCTCCCTGTTTCTCTTCCCCGTGACGCACCGAGGGGGGCGCGGGCGGGGGGCGACGACGCCGGCCGTGCCGGCCCCCATGGCCACCGCCCGCCGTGGCCGGCGCCACCGGATGGCCTCCGCGTGCCCCTGAATCGAATCCTCGCCGCCCGCTCTCGAGCCCCAAACCCTAGGCGCCGCCCCTACAAGTAGCCGCCCAACCCTTCCTCCCTGTACCGCGCCGCCTCCCATGGGAGATCCTCCCTGTCCACCGCAAGAAGGAGAAGAAGAGGGGGAGATGGAGAAGCCGGAGGAGCGGAAGAAGAAGGAGGGAGAGGGGGAGGCGGAGGCCGCCGCCCGGAGCCGAGCCCTTGGCAGCCGGCGGGGGTGAGGCGCATCCCGCGAGGCGCCATGCCCCTCCCGTGCCGCCGTTCGGGGAGAAAAAGAAAGGATAAGCGGGGGGGAGAAGAAGAGAAGGAGGAGAGGGGGCCGCACCGCCGCGCCGCCGACCGGTGCGCCGAAGGCCGTCGTCGCGCGCGGCGGTCCACCGGCTCGCTACCCGTCTGCAGGCGAGGCCGCCGGACGGGGGGGGGGAAACGCCGTGCCGGGACCGCCGCGTCGCCGCCGGCCTGCGGGCGAAGCCGCCCGAACGGGGGAACGCCGCGTGCTTGGACCGGCGGGAGACGGAGCAATTCAAGTCGCCGACGCCCGAAGCCGGAGCCGCTCGCGGGGAGTTGCCCCGCACCATGGAGCCGGAACCGGACCGACCAAGGGCGACGCCGCCCCCGTCTACATCTTCACCGCCCCCTTCACCACGCTCGAACCGCCCGCATCCATCTTCACCAAGCTCTTCATCACCGCCTCGCCGAACGCCAAGGAGCGGGGCCGCGGCACCGGGAAGATGTCGCCGTGGGAGCCATGGACCGCGCCGCCCTGCTTCCTCCGCCCCCGGAGCCGTTCCGCCGCTCGTCGAGCCCTACACCTCGCCTCCTCGCCGTCGTGTCCGGGAACGCGAGGTGAGTTTCCCCCCTTCACCTTGTTGTGGACCCGGCCTTCGAGCCGAGGCCGGACCGAGCCATGTGAGCTTGCTGTTTGTTGTTGACCGCCGTCCCGCACCGCGCCGCCGCGCGGACCCGCCGTCGCTTGAGAGCCGGCCATCGAGCGAGCCGGTCGTTTGCGGGTGCCGCCGCCTACCGCAACGCGCGCGCTCCTTGCTTTGCGTCGTGTTGATCTTGTCCCGACAAGCGCACGCCGAGTTTCGGCTCGCCGTCGGCACCCACACACTGAGCACGCCACCGTCGAGCGAAGGCCCTGCCTTTTTGGGCCAGGAGTCGTGTGAGCACAGACCCTCGTCGTGCGCACTTCCCCGCTTGCCGTCACCCTGTTTATGTCCCTTTGTCGTGTGCTTATTGTCGGCATTGTACCATCGCCACGGCTGTGCCGCCGACGTGATGCCCGCACACACCACCACCGGGCCGAGGTCCTGTCCTCCCTGGCCAAACCTGTGCATGCGCACTCACGCACACGCGAGGTCGTTCGTCGGCGTATGTCCCCCAACCAACGCCGTCGGGCCGTCCCTCGCCGTTTTTCCCCTTTCTCTGTTCCCTTGCCTAGTGCACGCCATCAATTTTGTGTCACTGCCATGGCCGTGCCATCGGCGTTCGGCACGCACACGAACACACGCAACCGAGGGGCCGAGCCTCCTACTTCACCTATCCGTGACTGTGCTCGACGTTCCGCCGTGTCGTCACCGCGAACCCCAACGCACCGGCGCACGTGTGTCCGTCGAGCCATCGACCCCAAGTTCGAACCTTTCGGCCACTTCGACCCTGAGCCCTGCCTCGCCTAAATCTGATCGTTGTGCTCTTGTCTCTGTGTCGTCGCCGTGCATGCGCCGTCAGTTTCGTGTCGCCCCAGTGGCCTGGCCGCCGACGTTTGCTCAAGTGCGAACGTATACACCCGAAGGGTCGAACCCCTCTCGCTCTCCCCGACCAACCGCGCACACACATAACCGTGCGCACACTCACGCTCGGTTTCGCACGTGATCGTTTGATCCTCACCGCACCGCACAAGAGTTTGCGTCGGTGAGCCCATCTCACCCCATCTCACCCCGCTGCGCCGCCGCCGCGAACCCCAACGCGTCGGCGCACGTTTGTTCCCCGAAGCCATCAGACGCGAGGTCGAACCATCTTTGGCCGCCTTGAGCCTCATCACCTCCCGGCCTTAGCACGGTCGCCACTCTCTTTTCCTTGCACCGTCACTGTGGTACGCCGCCGCAGTCGCGTTGTCGCCATGGTCACGCCGCCGCCGTTCCGGCCCACCGCCGTGGCCTGGACGCCGGTATGCGCAAGCGTTCGCCCTTGCCTTGTGCAACCACGCACACTCGTGCCCGTGCCTAGTCGCTCAACCCTGCGTGCGCTTGCCTGGAGAGGTAAAGGCCAAACCTTTGGCTCCCTTTCGCGCCAGACCTTGTCGGCACTCCGTCCCGCCACGAGACGCGGCTTTGCCGCCAATGGAGATCCTTCCTCCCCGGGAGTGCGAGCGCCAACTCGATCCCGTTCTTGCACACTTGCTCAGGTGCATGAGCGCGCCAACCCAGTCGTCGCCTTCCCCACCTCGAGTGAAACCGAAGCACCCGGTTCGCGACCACCCCGTCTCTCTCTACTTCACCGCCGAGGACGTCTTTCCGCCCGGGCGCACGAGCGTCAGGCCAAGTCAGTGCTCGTGTTCGTCCACACGTACGCATGCAAGAGAACACCCGGTGTGCCACCGTGGAGCTCACCTTTCTGTGCCCAGACCTCGTGTGAACTCAAACCCTCGCCGCCGACCTTCTCATCATCGCCAGGAAAGCCCTGTTCTTGACCGTGACCTTCTGTTCGCAAGACGGCGTCCCCGCCGTGTAGTGCGTTGTCTCTGTCAACCTTCGCCGCGTCGGGCCGCTCTCTTTCGCCGTCGGCGTTACGCTCACGTACACCCGCACCCGCGGGGAGTCGAGCCCCCGCTCTTCTCTGTCCGAGCGGTGCATGCGCATGTTCACACGCACGCACATCCTCGCAAGCGAGCCGCCACGCCGCCGCGGACACCCCGGGTCGCGACGCCGCGGAGCTCGAGCCGCACCAAGACGTTTACCTTCGCACCGCCGTGCTCGTCCGGGAGCTTCGTCTCACAGACGCACGCTCGTGCATGAGCTCGACCAAGCCGTCGCCTTTGCTCTCCTTGCTCGAGTCCGGTGAACACGCTCACGCGTGTGAGCCGAACCCGACCGTCGCTCGCCCGTCGTGACCAGGAACCCCATCATCAAGAGCATCATTTCTACCGAGGCGCGCGAGCGCCGAACCAACTCGTGTACGCGTTCGCTCTCGGGCACGCGAGCGCATACATCCTCATCGATGCCGACCACCCTAGTCTTGTCGCCGAGACCCTCTCGCCTTGCACCGTGCGCCAAGCCGCTCTCCGTCACCGTCGTGCCGAGTTTCGACCAAGGCAACCCTTTTCTTTGCCTAGATGAATCCCTAGGTGTACCCGAGCCGCGTCGAGTTGCGTGAGGTCGAGTCACCGACCAACCTCGCCGCCGACGAGCCCCTTTCCGCCCGTCGCTCCTCTGGGACTTACCATCGAGCACCTGGCGCCCACGCCAGAGCCCCGTAGGAAATAGATGCACACACGCGCCCGCACGCCTTCGTTACCGTAGTGGATCCTGTCGGATCTAGTGCGGTCGACCAACCTCAAAAACACCACACCTCTGCCGCTCAGCTGCGAGCCGCAGCAGATCCGACCGAGATCGTTTGTGGCGCCACACCTTCAGCCAAGTGGGCAGCCACTTGTGCATGGGTCAGCTTATAGCTACCTATGTGGCAGCCATGGGAGCTCGAAGAGCTAGCTTGCAGCCAACTTGTAGATAGCTTAGAGCCCTTTTGAGCCTGCCAGTAGTTAGCTTATAGTTAAGTGTATTGTGTATGCGTATTTTAATTTCAGAAATCTATTTTATCTTTGGAAAATCCTAGAAAACTCATTTCAACTCCGAAAATTGTGAAACCTTTTCCAAAGCTCTTCTAAAATTATAAACTCCGTGTTAGGCTAGAGTTCGCTCTCTTTTGGCTCTTAATTGTTGTTCATTTGGAGTTAATTGCAATAGGACCCGCCTTTATTTTGATTACGCGTTCTTAGGAGCGATTTGGAGCGGGGGGAGCCGAGCTCGGAGATCGACTACAACGACGACTACGTCACCGACGACTACTCGCACGCGGTGTTCACGCCCGCCCGATTCGAAATACCTATTAGGCATTGCTATGTAGAATGCTTGCGCTTTACTTTAAATGCATGATGATGAACCTTGCACCGCCTACTTTTATTATCTCGTCCTTGATTCTCCTACTACTATATATGTTTATATAAGCGTGTATATGCGCTGAGCTTCGCGATGCATGTGTTTGGGATGGGAATAGTGGTTCTTGGCGTGAGTGGGGTAAAACCGGCAGGAGAAGGCGTTTTGGGTACTTTGGCGGGGGTGAGCTCGAAACAACCGATCTGGGATCGGGGATAGGGGTGCACTCCTCAGTGTATCCCTGCTTTGACGGTTTTCGGAGCCTAGGTGTTGGGGTTTTACTTGCGGATGGAGGACATGAGCTTGCCCCGGTCTGAAACCGAGTGGATCAACTTGTCGATAGGACTTTCGTACACACCACCTCGCCGAGAGTGGGGATAGGGCCGAGTTGAGCTCGGCAAGTACGGAACCATACCTGCTTAGGAAGGATAGAGGGTATCTGTGGGGGAGCGGTGGAGGTGAGACCACCCTCTCAGAGCGTCTCCCGTGTGTCCACACGGGAGCATTTCACGATTCGGTGCAATTCCCTTTGCGAGGGGAATCGCTTTGAGGGCCGGATGCGAGGATGGGATCGTAACTACCGAGAGTTCGCACGGTAGGATGGGCTCGGTTGGCCGATCACCGTCGGGTACCATCCCGAGTTGGGTACGTGTGTACACGCTGCGCAGTTTTGATCTATACGTATAGCCGCGTCCTCGGTCATGGACAAACCTTGAAGACATGTTCGTTCCTCATGTTTTGGGATTTCTACCTCCCCCGTATTTGAGATTGTGGTGAGCCGTGGTTGCAGTCGGTTAGAGGAGAGTGGCTCCCTCTACCTCGTCGATCCGATTGCAATCATTGAGGTGCGAGGAGAGGAAGTTCTCGCATCGACCCTAGATAGAGATAGGTTGTGGAGACGGGGCCCTGGGGTACCAGGTGGTTCCGAGCTGTGTTTGAGAGATTGGAATGGGACCTATATGGAGATGATTTCTGTTTAAGCTTGCTGCTGCTGCATAGGAAACCTGAGCTTCCACCTTGTCTCTTTTCTTACCCTTTAGAAGATAGGCCACTTAAAGCTGCATACAGTCGGTGACGTGAACCTATCCCACTCCTTGGGGATAGACTTTGAGTGTGCAGGTTACGAGTTCGACTTCGACAACAACACAGACGAATGGTACGACTGAGGGATACGTCGCTTCGCTCAAGGATGCCTGTGGGCGTGAAGAACAGAAGATGGAGACCCTTCCGAGATGCTAGCTACCGCCGCGTAGAATTTTACTCTGATTCAGCCTTGAGGCTTGTAATGTTGTACTCCATTATGGACATGTATTAAACTATGTACTAATATTTGTGTGATGCGATGTACGGTTGTGATTTACCTGCTGTGATGAGATCTGTACGCGATAGCCACTGATCCCGGGACTATCGCAAAGGTACAGGGACTCGGGTTTTCCTCACCGAAAATCCGGGGTCAGCTAACCATATATTTGATAACTTACATAGTATCAGTCTTACATTTTACTATGTAATAAGTTGTTACATTATTTCACCCAAGTAAATATAAACACCATAAGAAAAGATATCTTTGATAATAAAGAACATGGATTATTGATTTAGTGACACAATTTCTGTTCGGTATATATTGAGATAATTTGTGCAGTAGATTTGTTCTGAGAGAGTTGTGTGCTGATTTGTACGGCAGATTTATTCTAAGAGTGGAATATTGTAGAAGAAGCAGAGAAAAGACAAGACAAACATTTTGTATTTGGTGACACAAAACATGAAAAAAAGAAAATCTAGAAGTTGATTATTATATGGTTTTCTCAATAAACTTTAATCAATTATTTTTCTTGATAGTCCGGTGTCCAAATGAATGGGAAGAAGGACATCAGTATCATCTAGTTGGAAAAAATAAACAAATGATTCGGGTCATTTGATTGCATCTATGACCCACGCTCTACTACGTTAGCATCAGTTACTAAGTTTTTATGGACTGATTTGTATGTCACTTGAATGGTCTTAAACTCTTAATACCTGTGATTAACAAAATATAATTATAGAGCTCGGTAGCATAGGGGGGCTAGGCCCCTGCGCGCCCCCCTGTGGCTCCACCCCTGTCCACAAAGCAAAGCTTGGTGGCCTATGGTTGAAGACGTAATCATTTCTGATTTCTCTCATTCCAAATAGTCCATGCACCACTCATGAAAATTTCCATGAAAAAGGGTTGATTGAACTATTGCCTGGCAATGTAGATCCTGTGAGGTATATTTAAGTTCTCTTCCCATAGACTACCAAGGGCAAACCAACTAGTGACTGTAGGTGGCAATCAAAAAATAAATTCTCCAAAGTCTCTTCCACTCCATGAAGGCAAAGAGGGCAATTATAACCTTCCTCCAGAAATTTGTTTCTCCTTCTCAACATGTTCCTGGTATTAAGCTTGTCATTCAACAGGAGTCAGGCAAAAAATTTGATTTTGGGCACACAATTAGATTTCCTTATCCAAGTGATGGACCTTTCAAGGTGAACTTCCCTAAAACTGAACTGATAATATCTGCTAGAAGTGTAGCAGTTGTTGTAAGAAACTAAGAAAAATAAGGTGTGAAAATTTGCAAAATTTAAAACTTTTTGTTTGAATTGGAGTGCCACAAATTTTCAACCCAAATTGCTCGCCCTTTCTTAAAATCTCCACCAATTTGTCCTATTTATAAAAATATAATTTCAACTTATGGTAAAACATGTGAGTTGGATTTATTTTGGATTTATTTGGAGTTCAATTGAGTGAAGTTTGAATTTGAATTGTATTCAAAATTCAAACTCTAACTTAAATCTATATTCAAATATATTAGCAAAGCTTTGGTTTCAAGCTTGGGCCGTCTTCCTCCCTTTCCTTCCCTAAGCGAACAGCCGGCCCAACCGAGCCCAGCAGACCGCAAAACCCCGCAGCCCAGTCGACCGGCGTTTTCGCCTTTCTATCCCTTTCGCTGACGCTCGGGCCCCACAGGTCAGCCACTCGGCTCTCTTCTTCCTCACCTTTCCACCTCCGCAGCTGGCCGCGCCGCTTTGACTAGCGCGAGTGCGCGTGATGGGATGGCCAGGGGCGGGCTGGCGCGCACGTCGAGCCACGTCGCGCCCGAGCCAACCCATCCAGAGGCCGGTCCACAGGGGGAATCCCTCTTTTGCCCCTGCCAGTGATGCAAAAGGGGCGGTGGCGGCCACTGCCGGCCGTCCACATCACCACCTCCGCCTGGGCACCCAATCTCATGGCGCTGAGGCTAATTTTGCCCTCGAGTAGCCTTGACCGGTGCCTTCACCCTGAGGCCGAACCCCTGCGGGCTTCCCACCGACCAATTGTGGTTTTCCCCAATCTTCTGTTCCTCAACCGAGCGGGGAGGAGAGGGGGAGGAGTGCGTCGCGCCTCCACCGCGCCGTGAGGAGAAGACCGAGGACCGCTTGTGGCCAAGGGGAACCGGACCGGTCGCCGTGGGAGAAGGAAGGTGCCGCGCCGGACGAGAAGGCCAAGGCAGAGTAGGGACACCAACACCGAGCGCCAGTCCACCGAGCCGGCCACGACTACACCGCCGACCAACGTGAGCACCCCGTGGCCAACTTCTGATTCTCTCCCTCCTTGGATGCTTCCCTGTGTAGTACCGGCGATGTAGAGGTGCGCCGTCGGGAATCTTGCCCTGCCTGTGTGCTGGCCATCGAGCCGCAGAACTGCCGCCCCGCGACAGGTCGGAGCTCCTGGGCTCTTCATGCTCCTGAGCTCGCCGTCGCCGTGCGATGTGCCTCTGTGAATGTCGGTCATCGAGCCGTGAATGTTTTTGCAAGGAACGTGGTGCGTCGCCGCACCACCTCGAGCCGCGCCCCTGGCTTCCGTGTGGCCGCACCGGCGAACGTGGCGAGGCCGTGCGTGCCTTAGGCACGGCGGTGGCCCGCGCACGCCACCGCGCACTCAAGGCTTGGCCGCCGGCCAGCCGAGCCGCACGGGTGGCCGCCGCGACGCGCTAGGGCCTCTGGGCGACATTCGCCCCGAGCTCGCCGTCGCCACGCAAGACGCCTGTGTGTGCGAGCCGGGCTTCGTCCCGAGCATGGTCTTGCAGGTGAAAGCACAGGGCGCCATGCCTCGTCACGCCGGCAGCGTCGAGCTCGTCCCTGGTAACCGGGTGCACGCGTCGCGCGCCATGCGCGAGGCCGCGTGCGCGAGTGCATGCCCGCCGCGCACCCCGGCGGCGTGCCGCGACCTAACTTCCGGCCGGCCAAGCCACCGTGACGCACCGCGCGCGCTGCCCGCCTGGATGTTGCGCCGCGTCGTGCCCTGGCTGGGGAGGCCAAGTCAGGAGCTGGCATGCGCGCTGTCGCCGCGGGGAGCGACTGGCTTTTCCCCGAGCACCTGGCAGGTGACGCAGGGGAGGTGATGGTCTTAAAACCTAAGAGGGCCACCGGCAAGGCTTGGGCCCATTCAAGCCCAGCAGACCGCTAACGGCCCAACAGTGCCACACGCAGGTGATCAGGGTCCTTTTCCGGACTTTTGGTTCCTGGGCCAACTAGGCCGAGCCCACTGGGCCACTTTCGGCCCAGCGGCACTTTCGGCCCAATGACAGCACGCTATCCGAGAGTCGCTGATGTCATGCTGACGTCAGCAACATTTTTAATAAAAACCCTTTTCTAATGATTTTCAGAAATGATTTATAAATGGTTTTAATCTCTGAAAAATCATAACTAAGTATAGGAAGCTTAGAAAAATATAAAACTAATTTCTATAACTTTGTAATTTTGAAACCTTGCTGATTATAGGTAGTTTGAGTTCTTTTGGGATTTCTAAAAATAGGTTTCTATTTGGAGTTATTGCTTAGATGTGCATCGTTTTCTTACGTTCGCGTCAAATCTCGTGCCACAGACCCGAGCTTCGACCAGGAGGACGCGGAGGACCCCGAGTACACTGCTCTGGACAACGACTGCTTCAACGACAACAAAGGTGCCATCTCACTCCTGACCATGTTGATATTTAGATGCTAGTGCTTTACTTTATATGCATTGCTTGGATGAATTGCATAGCCTGTTGATTAGCCTTCCCTTGATAATTTGATATATCATGTTTCCTTACTTTACCTACCTCGGGACTAGCTATAGACCCCTAGCTAGTCCCTTATACCAAGTATCCATTCTTTTGTTTCTTGATTATGGATGGTTTTCTGGGCTTGAACTGAGATGCGGGAGATCTCGGTGTGTTCTGGCGTGAGTTCTGGGTGCGTTCCTCCTTGACGTGTTTTGGCGGGAGCAAGCCAATCAGTTTCCTGTGAACGCCTACCTCGGGAAGATGCGATCTGGCCTCTTGCCCGAGCGGTGTGTCGGACGGACGGAGTTGGGGGAGTGCTCGCTCTTGGCCCTTAAGGACCGATCGTCAATTGACCTTGCTTCAGATGGCTTTTACCGTACAAACCGCTCGCCTTGTATTGGGCGGAGGTGTGAGGTGAGACTTTTAGTGGATAGAACTCCGCCTGTAGGAGGAACAGTGTGATCGTGAAGGGAGACGGTTTTCCTCCTTAGTAGACTTCTCCCCGGCGAGGCCGGGGAAGGGTTCCACAGCTTCGAGGGACCCCTCGCTGGCAGTATGAGCTCTACAGCAGGGGTTGTGCCAGACTCGGAGACACGGGTGAAGGACCGATACGGCGAACCGGAGAGGGGGGGGGGAGTGAATGGGGAGTCGATAAAAATTCTTCTCGAAGGAGATGAAAACTCCAACAAGACGAACGCGGCTTCCAACACACGTCTCCGACTCACTACCAAGGTTGGTCAAGCCCACGTAGCCACCGGAGTGCCACCGGACCTAGGAACCAACACTCAACCTTACGACCCGAGAAACGCGGCGGAAAAACCAAACCTCGAGTCTACGGACCCACACCGGTCGGGACCGGTGAGCACCACCGGTCGGACCGGTCCCCGCAGTGAACCACGAGCAACTTCCACTAAGTGGCTCTACACCGGTCGGGACCGGTGAGACACACCGGTCGGACCGATGGCAACTCGAAAGCCCCCAAGACACCAAACAGGCCAACCGACCACCAAACGGATCCAAACTCGAAACAAGCAGCAACACGGGACAACAGCGAACTCACCAAGACGTTCACCCGAGCAAAAACCCACAAGGGCTCGCACCGATCGGACCGTTCAAGAGCACCGGTCAGACCGGTGTAGCCTGGGCAGCTCGGGATGAACAACACCCGCGGTCAACTCCCCCAAATCCAAATCTCGATCTCCCGAATCGCTCCACGGACTTGAACAAGACTTTGGGGATATCAGGAACACCTCATGAGGAGTCCATAGCCAAGTTTAATCCCACCAAATCTCGTCCAAAAAGGAGGAATCGAAGAAATCCCGCCGAAAGCACTTCCAACCCAAGAACTCAAGATACCCCAAAATCGAGCACTTTTACTCACGGATATGGGAGGGGAATCACGGCCCAAAGAACCACGAAGGGTTCCCACAAATTTCCCCCATCAAATCCCCAAGAGAAAAGTCCCGAAACCAATCCAAAGAAATCATCGAAAGAGGGCTCCGAAAATCACCACCAAGAACAACCGGGAAAACACATCCAAACCTTGAGGAACCACGCCGAATCATCTATACATGAAACAAAGGTTCGTACAAGGTCTAGCAAGCCGCCCGATCATCCATCCCTCTCTACAAGATCTCTCCGTGAAGCTCTCTTGCTAGTCCTAAAGAAAACCTCGAGAAAATAGGTGGAAAATAGGAAAACTAATGAGCTAGGGTTCCAAGAGTTGGCTGCCATCCTCTCACCTCTTGGGTTATATGGAGGCAACCGAAAGTCTAAAATGCCCTTCTCTACTAACTAGGGATACAAGCCCCTCAAGGGCGGATTTGGAATTCTTGATGTCTTCACCATCGGACGGATGCCGGCGACCGCACCCTCGCGTAGCCTCGACGCAAGCCATGCGATCCCGACGCGTGTCCTCCGCTTCGAAGATTCCGGACCGCGTCGTCGCACACGGTCGCCGGGACCGGTGCTCCTCCCGGTCGGACCGGTCCCCACCGGTCGGACCGGTCGCCGACCCACCGGTCGGGGACCGGTCCGGTGCCGCCGCACCTCCGTCTTCGGTTCTCCGGTCTTGGCTTTGTGGATCAACCAAGGAACCCGGTGGTTTTCGGTGAACCACCGGAAACCCCGCGAACTCGGTGTAGCCTCCGCCAATCTCCACTCATGACTTGGCTCCCACGTAGTCCCGGCTCGACCTTGGTTTTGAGGCTCAACCAAGAAACCGTCCACGACTTCATCTTGCTTGTTCATGCCACCATGCGGCCCGCACTTGACCCCGCCGGCCACCGGTCCCTCGAACGAAGCCTACTTGTCTTCTCCACACCCGGAGGCCTCACCGGCGACGACCTTTCGCGCTTGTTCTTCACCCGCACCAACACGAGTCAAGCCGCAACCCGCACCCGCAATACTTAGCCAAGAATCGGTCCACACAACATTGTCAATCACTCATCACACAAGGAAGCGACCATCCACCGGTCCTCGAACCACACATGGTCCTCAATCTCCCCCTTGATGAGTGCATTGACAACACCCACACGAAAGTAACAAGAGAGAAAAGAAAAAGAAAAGAAACGAACAAAAAGAAACTCCAACAAGCGATCGAAAGCCAAACAAAGACAAAGAGCAAGATCACTTGAAGAAGACAAGTCTCGGACCCCTTAGGCAAGGGCCACGGCTCGACACATCCGAGACAAAAGCAAAGCTCAAACAAAGAGTGCAAACCACCGAATCAAAGCTCGAACAACCACAAAGAGCTCCCCCTGCACACATGCAAGCTCCCCCTGAACCAAAGCACCTCCCCCTGGACGAATGCATGCAAACCACTTGAAAACAGGAAAGCTGCAGCTTTTCAGCTCACACCGGTCAGACTGGTCATCACCACCGGTCAGACCGGTGCGTAACATGTGTACAGGACCAGCACTCACACCGGTCAGACCGGTGCTCTTCACCGGTCAGACCGGTGTACAACAAAGCCCAGAAATGGCTCGAAACCACCTGAAAACCTTCTAAATGCGTCCATTAAGACATTTCAAGCTCAAACTTCTCCCCCTTGTTGGCAATGCATGAATCAAGCCAAAAATGCAAAACTTTCAACCTAGAGCTTCTCAAATATACAAAATTCAACATAGGATGCTACACATGTCCAAATGAGCAAGTTAGATACTCTACGGCTTCGTATCGATCTCAACTACATGATCACCAAGTTTCACAACCATTGGACGAAGCTAAGAAGGATTTTGGCAATTTTGCGAAACACTTGCCTCTCATGAGCAAAGTCCTAAACATGATCAAAGCATATCAAAATGGCAAAGCCACACAAACTTCATTGCTAGGACAGCCATTCTAATCATAAGACCATCACAAACACCCACAAGCACCTCATGTCATGTCAAAGCCACCGAGCCATGTGCCTACTTCTATTTATGAGACTTCTCATTGGTAGGCATCATGCAACGGTTTAGCACCCAAAGCAAATTAAATTTAGCACATATGACATGGGAGAATATTTTCCAAGCATTTTTCATTTTCAGATTTGTAAACTGTACATGAAATGTCTTTGCGACAAAAAGGAACTTATGCTCCTCCACAAGATAAATCAAGAGGGCTAAACATTCATGATGGCAAATGAGCCTTTGGCCCCATATGATCAATAAACTAGCCATCCAACCACAAATTAAGCATAGCAAGGCCACAAAAACATGTCAAGAGCATGTAAAGGCATTTACACATGAGAGAGCATACATGTGACATTTTTCAAAAGCATAGCTATCAACCATGGATTATTCATCAAGATCATCAAGAGCTAAGCCAAACTAACCGTAGCATACCAAACAAGCTCACAAAGACATATATCTCATTCCATGGTGAACAATGTATATGAGAGAAGCTTTTCCTAACCAATGCATATGATACAAAATGCATGCAATCTAAGATACAAGGATGCCTATACATCATGTTACATATGCCATGCCAAATGCAAGAAATGCACAAAGGAAAGCTATACATATGCTACAAAGGAGCTCCCACACACAAAGCTCACAAACCACCGGCTCCTCGAGGGGAGGCAAAAAGGGCTCGACACCACCGGCAAAAGAGAGCTCCCACACACCCAACTCAAGAAATCAAACACACACCAAGTTCCCCCCGCAAACGAGTGAAAGTGGCTTGATCTAGGGGTTTGGTGAAAATATCGGCTAGTTGGTCATGTGTGGGTACATGGATCAAGGCTATCTTTCCTTTCTCGACGTTGTCTCTCAGAAAATGATACCTCACTTCTATGTGCTTGGTTTTGGAATGGAGCACTGGGTTCTTTGCAACGCTTATGGCACCGGTGCTATCACATTGAAGTGGGACATGGGTATACTCCTCACCAAAGTCACTCATGGTGTAGGTGATCCAAAGGAGCCGAGAGCAACAACTAGCGAGCGGCAACATACTCGGCCTCGGTCGTGGATTGAGCAACACTCGACTGCTTGCGGGAAGACCAAGAGACCAAAGAGGAACCCAAAAACTGGCAAGTCCCAGAAGTGGACTTCCTATCCAACCGACACCTGGCAAAATCCGCGTCCGAAAAGCCATGAAGCGCCAAAGAAGAGGACGCGGAGTACCAAAGGCCGAAGTCGGGAGTGTGACGCAAGTACCTGAAAATTCTCTTCACTGCTTGCCGATGCGAAGTCCTCGGAGATGCTTGAAAACGAGCGCACGGACACACCGAGAACTCGTATGTCCGGCCTCGTCGCCGTCAAGTAGAGGAGTGACCCGATCATGCTCCGGTACTCCTTCGGTCCACATGTTCACCTTCCTCGTCCGCATCAAGAGCCGTAGTCGTACTCATCGGCGTCGTCATAGCCTTGGAATCCTCCATCTTGAACTTCCGCACAATGTCCTTGGTGTACTTAGCCCGGTGCACAAATGTTCCTTCCTTTGATTGCTTGATTTGTAGCCCGAGGAAGAACCGCAACTCGCCCATCATGCTCATCTCAAACTCCCTGCTCATATCATCTCGCAAACCTCGCAACAAGAGAGTTAGACGAGCCACCAAAGACAATATCATCCACGTACACCGCACAATCGGGATATCTCGCCCTTGCCTCTCAAGCAAGAACAAGGTCCGATCGACCTTCCCCATCTCAAAGCCTCTCTCAAACAAGAACCCCCTCAACCTGCCATACCAAGCTCTAGGCGCCCGCTTCAACCCATACAACGCCTTCCTCAACTTGTACACCGGTGGGGGTACCTCTCACTCTCAAACCCCGAGGCTACCTCACGTACACTTCTTCCTCCAACACACCATTCGGAAAGCACTCTTCACATCCATTTGGTGCAACTTGAACCCTTTAGCCACGGAAAAGGATAGAAGGATCCTAATCGCCTCCAAACGGGCTACGGGAGCAAAGGTCTCCTCGTAGTCAATCCCCTCCTTCGACCGAACCCCCCGGGCAACAAGTCTCGACTTGTTCCTCACAACCTCACCCTTCTCTCCCTCTTTGTTTTTCCACACCCACTTTGTACCAATCGGCTTACACCCTGGGGGAGGGTCAACCAACTCCCACACCTGATTCCTCTCAAAGTTCTCCAACTCCTCATGCATCGAGTTAACCCAATTGTGATCAGATAGTGCGTGTCCAATGTCTTTGGGCTCGAAAGAAGCAACAAACGCAGCATGAGCAAAATGGGAATTGTTTCGAACCCTCGACCGTGTAGTGTGTTCATTCATGTCGCCGATGATCCTCGAAGCTGGGTGATCCACTTGAACTCGCCGGGGAGGTTCTCGCCTCGAAGCTACCTCCCCCTCAACATCAGCTTCTCCTCGTTCTTGATTTGTCGTCGTAGGTGTAGCAGAGGGTCCATCCATCATCGTAGTCGAAGTAGTGGGTACATGTTCAGCCGGGGGCACCGCACCGCCATCCTCATCATCACCATGTTCATGCTCCTCCTCCTGAAAGATCTCCTCGCCAAGCTCATCATCACCTGCACACTCAAAGACAAGCTGACTACGTGGCTCTGTCTCGTCGAAGGTTACCTCGCAAGTCTCCATGATTTGGTTAGTTTCAAGATTGAGCACACGATATGCTCTAGAATGAGATGCATAACCAAAGAAAATGCCATCGACAGACCTAGCCTCAAACTTATCCAACTTCCTCGCCTTTCTTCAGAATGAAACACTTGCAACCAAAGACATGGAAGTGACTCACCTTGGGTGTGCGACCATGCATCAACTCATAGCATGTCTTCTTCTTGTGCACTCGAGGTATATCCCGTTCGACACATAGCACGCGGTATTCACCGCCTCGGCCCAATACCTCCTCGAGTCCTATGCTCATCAAGCATCGTCCGAGCCATCTCGCACAAGGTCCTGTTCTTCCTTTCCACAACACCATTCCGGGGAGGCGTATACGGACTCGAAAACCGGTGCTCAAGACCCAAGTCATGACAAAAGGTTTCAAAACGAGAGTTCCCGAATTCCGAGCCATTATCACCGGCGGATAGCTCGTATGGCATCTCCGTGCCTCTCGTTCCTCAACCTCAAGACTAGATCTCGAACAAAACCAAACGTCTCCCCCTTATCCTCGAGAAAGAACACCCACGCATACCGAGAATAGTCGTCCACCACAACAAGGACATACCACTTCCCACCCACAGATCGCACACGAGCTGGGCCAACAAGGTCCATATGGAGCAGCTCGCATGGACGCTCAGTCATCACATCGGTGAGAGGCGGGTGAGAAGAGGCCACCATCTTGGCATGCCTACACGGCGCACAAACCAACTCTTTCTCAAGCCTCAACCGTGGCAATCCTCGGACCAAATTGAGTTTACTCAAGCGAGACAAAAGGTCAAAGCTCAAGTGACCCAACTTCCTATGCCACTTCCACAACTCACTCGAAGAACCAGCCAAGAAACAACGCTCCACACCCGAAGACTGAGAAAAATCAGCACGAAACACCTGACCCTCGGGAACGACCATGCAGACAAGGTCCCCTCGAGAGTCCACAATCCGAGAACCACCTGGCCGAAACAACACCTCAAAGCCCTCATCCAACAACTGGGACACAGAAAGCAAATTGTACCCCAGCGATTGAACAAGAGCAACACGCCTCGCAGTGATCTTGTCACTCACTTTTATCTCACCTTCGAAAGCACACGCCCACGCCCATTGTCCCCAAAGGTGATGTACCTCTTCGTCACCACCGGGACGAGACTTGAGAACCACCCCCTCGTCTCCGGTCATATGCCTCGAACAACCGGAGTCAATCAACCAAATGTTCTTCAAGTCTCCCACCCGAAATTCGAAATAGGCACGTGAGCGAACAAACGACTCAAAGATCGGGGTTAGTACCAAAGGAGGAAAACCGAGTGCCGAGCCATTTGCTCGAAAGTGGGGTTAGCACCAACCAAAGCATCTCTCCTACCAAAGCTACCTCCACGAACACCACCACGGTAACCACCCCCGAGGGAACCACCCCTCTCTGCCTGGAGGAGGACCAAAACCACGCAAGAAGGCCCGTGGAACGTCCTTCCTCTCCAACTCAACGCCACGACTCCTCCAATCCCCGTATTGAGCACGAGGAGGAAAACGCCTAGCAAACTGACCACCTGCACCCTTTCCAGCCCAACCACCAGAACCACGACCACCAGAAACAACCCTCGCACCTGTATGAGCTCGAAACCCGAACAGCTGTCTGTCCAGGCCTGCACCGGTCGACCGGTGCTCCACACGGCCGTCGACCGGTGTGACCTGGCGGCAACACCACCTACGGCCTTCTTCTCTCCCCAAGCCCGAACCGTCCTCACAATCGCCTTGCCCCCGGGCATCCGCATACGAGGCTCAAGTACACCATCGGAAGGGTGGTACTTGTCCTTGTTAGCCCACTCCTTCTCCATTCTCTCCTCTCGCTTCCTCTTGAAGCAAAACTCCTCCTTATGGCCATCTCTCCCACAATAGCCACAATGGAACCTCACAAGCTTAGGCTTTGGCTTGGGATGTGGCTGCTCACTCGGTTTCTCTCCACTCAAACCCTCCACCGGTTTCTCACCACTATCCTTCTCACTCTCCTTCCCAAAGAACACTTTCCCCGAAGTGCTCACAAACTTGATAGGCTTTTGTAGGTCATTTGTGGGTGTAGGAAACACGGGTGGAGGCGGGGTTGTGTCTAGTCGGTTCCTTAGATGGTTAGGTTTTGGTGGGAAATCATTTTTGTGGTGGGTTTTTGGTGGCTCCGGGATATTCTCTCCACTTCCCTCACCAACCTTGTTTGCCCCAAGCCCCTCACCATCTTGCCTCTTAAAGGCCTCGATCATCATTCTCAACCGAGGCTCGTGGACCGGACAACCAACCCATCAACTTCCTCAAATCATCATTCTCATCCCGCAAACGATCAACATAATGTGCAAGCTCCAAATTTTTCAATGCATGCATTTCACGGGTAGAGCAAGATGTAGGCATGGGTTCCTTCAATTTAGCCTCGAGCGAACTAGTGTAAGCATGCATCTCATCAATCTTAGCATGCAAAACGAGACAAGAAGTGCAAGCACCTAGCAAAGCAGTCTAGACTTAAGCTCGCCCACTTCAACCCTAAGCACATCTAGTTCCTCACACTTGGAGGCATGCTTCTCCTTAAACAAAGCAAGATCAGCAAGGAATATGGAGCAATCAAAGACAATCATTCTCATCGAAACAACAGGGCTAGCCTTAAGCGAATCAATCTCAAGCTTGCTATCAAGCACCCGTGTCTCTAGCTCGACCACTCTAGTCCTAGCATCCTCGAGTGAAGCCCTAAGCTCTTTCCTCATTTTCTTGGCCTCTCTAAGCATGTCATCACGGTTATCAAGCAAAGAGCCAAGCCTCTCATTCTCCCCGGCGCAAGAAGGGAAGCTCATCACGCACCTCGTCGTCGGACTCGAGTCCGAGTCGCTCCGTGTGCTCTTCTTGCCGCCGAACTCGCCGCCATGGTGCGAAGCCATCTCTCGCGAAGCGGCCTCGGCCCGCTCGGGTTCTTGGACGACTTCTTGTTCTTGCGGCGATCTCCCTCGTCTTCGCCGCCGCTCGAGCTCGAGGTGGAGTACGCGGAACCGGAGTCGACGTCGCTCGCTCCAACCATCGCTCGGGCCTTGCCTCGGCCCTCCTTCTTCCTCGATCGTCGCTCGTCCTTGTACTTGTTCTTGTGCTTGCTCTTGTGGTCGCGCCTCGAACGGTACTTGCCATCGTTCATCCTCGGCTTGTGCTTGTAGCCGTCCTTGTTCTCGGCCTTCTCGGGCGGTCGGCGACGAAGTGTCCCGCTTCCCGCACCGGAAGCAAGTCCTCGTGTTCCTCCTCATGTTCACGCGGTTCTCGTGTAGCCTCTCGAACCGCCTCGTCACCGCCGCCCGGCTCGTCCTCTCCAAGGTCATCAAACTCTTCATCCGGCATAGACATCAAAGAGGAAAACGAGAACATCCCGGTGGATGGGTTAGAGTTAGTCTTTCCTTTGGAACCACCAACAAGGGCAAGACTATGGGAATCGCCGGTCCCTCGAGCTTGGCAGTCATGCCCCTATCCACCTCAGCCGACTTGAGCTTTGAGAACAGCTCGTTCACCGTCAGAGTATCATACCTCTCCGACTCGACTATGGCCTCGAACTTTCCGCCCCATATCGTACGATCCAAAGAGTGTAAGAACTTGACCGCTCTATCATGATCATCGTACGGGAGCACGTCCACATTGGCCCTCATGTTGTTCACCACCACCGTGAACCTTTGAAACAAGGCATCGATGGACTCACGGGGAGATGAGTGAAGTTCTCGTACTCTCTCCGTAGGTCGCATACATCCGTGCCTCGAACACGGGCGTTCCCAACATGAGCCTCCTTCAACACCGCCCAAATCCTACAAGCCAAGTGCTCGGTGTGCACCCGATCGAACTCGGCCGACACAAAGCACGAAACAAGTAGTCGACCGCCTTATTGTTGGCGTCGAATCCGTCCCTCGACCCCGGAGCAAGGAAATCCATTGGCTGGACATAGCCTCGTGTCCACCGTGACATCCCAAAGCAACCGACCCTTTCCGCGGAGGAACGCACCCATCCGCTTGCTCCACATCCGGTAGTTCTTGCCATCGAAGTGTGGAGGACCCGAACCCCGTTCCGGTACGCCATCCTTGGATCTTAGACCGGTTAGAGTCAACAAAGACCCGAACCGGCTCGATACCACTTGAAGGACCGATACGGCGAACCGAGAGGGGGGGGGAGTGAATGGGAGCCGATAAAAATTCTTCTCGAAGGAGATGAAAACTCCAACAAGACGAACGCGGCTTCCAACACACGTCTCCGACTCACTACCAAGGTTGGTCAAGCCCACATAGCCACCGGAGTGCCACCGGACCTAGGAACCAACACTCAACCTTCGGACCCGAGAAACGCAGCGGAAAAACCAAACCTCGAGTCTACGAGACCCACACCGGTCGGACCGGTGAGCACCACCGGCCGACCGGTCCCCGGCAGTGAACTCGAGCAACTTCCACTAAGTGGCTCTACACCGGTCCGACCGGTGAGACACACCGGTCGACCGATGGCAACTCGAAAGCCCCCAAGACACCAAACGGAGCCAACCGACCACCAAACGGATCCAAACTCGAAACAAGCAGCAACACGGGACAACGGCGAACTCACCAAGACGTTCACCCGAGCAAAAACCCACAAGGGCTCGCACCGATCGACCGGTCAAGAGCACCGGTCGGACCGGTGTAACACGGGCGGCTCGGGATGAACAACACCCGCGGTCAACTCCCCCAAATCCAAATCTCGATCTCCCGAATCGCTCCACGGACTTGAACAAGACTTTGGAGATATCGGGAACACCTCATGAGGAGTCCATAGCCAAGTTTAATCCCACCAAATCTCGTCCAAAAAGGAGGAATCGAAGAAATCCCGCCGAAAGCACTTCCAACCCAAGAACTCAAGAAACCCCAAAATCGAGCACTTTTACTCACGGATGTGGGAGGGGAAACACGGCCCAAAGAACCACGAAGGGTTCCCACAAATTTCCCCCATCAAATCCCCAAGGGAAAAGTCCCGAAACCAACCCAAAGAAATCACCGAAAGAGGGCTCCGAAAATCACCACCAAGAACAACCGGGGAAAACACATCCAAACCTTGAGGAACCACGCCGAATCATCTATACATGAAACAAAGGTTCGTACAAGGTCTAGCAAGCCGCCCGATCATCCATCCCTCTCTACAAGATCTCTCCATGAAGCTCTCTTGCTAGTCCTAAAAAAAAACCTCGAGAAAATAGGTGGAAAATAGGAAAACTAATGAGCTAGGGTTCCAAGAGTTGGTCGCCATCCTCTCACCTCTTGGGTTATATGGAGGCAAATCGAAATTCTAAAATGCCCTTCTCTACTAACTAGGGATACAAGCCCCTCAAGGGCGGATTTGGAATTCTTGATGTCTTCACCATCGGACGGATGCCGGCGACCGCACCTCGCGTAGCCTCGACGCAAGCCATGCGATCCCGACGCGTGTCCTCCGCTTCGAAGATTCCGGACCGCATCGTCGCACACCGGTCGACCGGTGCTCCTCACCGGTCGACCGGTCCCCACCGGCCGACCGGTCGGACCCACCGGTCGGGGACCGGCCGGTGCCGCCGCACCTCCGTCTTCGGTTCTCCGGTCTTGGCTTTGTGGATCAACCAAGGAACCCGGTGGTTTTACGGTGAACCACCGAAACCCCACGAACTCGGTGTAGCCTCCGCCAATCTCCACTCATGACTTGGCTCCCACGTAGTCCCGGCTCGACCTTGGTTTTGAGGCTCAACCAAGAAACCGTCCACGACTTCATCTTGCCGTTCATGCCACCATGCGGCCCGCACTTGACCCCCGCCGGCCACCGGTCCCTCGAACAAAGCCTACTTGTCTTCTCCACACCTGGAGGCTTCACCGCGACGACCTTTCGCGCTTGTTCTTCACCCGCACCAACACGAGTCAAACCACAACCTCGCACCTGCAATACTTAGCCAAGAATCGGTCCACACAACGTTGTCAATCACTCATCACACAAGGAAGCGACCATCCACCGGTCATCGAACCACACATGGTCCTCAACGGGAGGGTACTATCCACTTACTTGAGCTTCAGCCGTACGGTAGAGCTTGGAATCGGTGACGGCCGGTTCCGGTCCTATTCGGGCGGATACAGTTGTACAACCTCTGCAGAGTGTTTAAACCTGTAGCTATAGTCCGTGTCCACTTGTTATGGACAGTCTTCTGATCTCTCACCTGACTAGATATACTTCTCTTGTGCTTCTTCTCTCCCCCGAGTGAATGAGCCCGTCTTTGGCTGTTGAGATGTGGGGATAGGAGCTGGTGGGCCCCATATCGCAGATGAGAGTTGGGGGCTGGATCGTGGTTGTGATCTGGTGTTTTGGTGTGGAATACTTGAGCGGGGTGTGGACCCTAGAGGCGTGGACCTCGGAAGTGAGAGCTTCCCCGAGGTTATGACCTCACTGCATATCTCTGCTTACCTTGAATGTTGCTTCGCTGATTTGCTTAAGCCTTCTACAGCCAGAGTAGGAATATATCCTGCATAGCAGAACATACACCGCTTTTTGCCTCTTTGTTGGGAAGCTGACATGACCTACCCACTTATCGGGTAGATCCTGGTGTCTCTGACACAGAGCCGGACTACGACTTCGACAACGACGGTTGGGAGCACTAGTGCTCTTTGTACGCTCGAGATGCCTATGGACATGGAGTTTCCCTGTGCTTGCATGGAGTCCTGCTAGACGTTTTCTTTCTATTTGATTCAGTCCTGATGGACTTGTACCCGACATGTGCCAAAGAGATGTACTCTGATTATTGTAATAAATAAATGTTGTACTCTATCTGTTTTTCCCTTTCTGTATGGATTTTTGGTATTACTGAGACAGGGATTGCACGTGGTAGCCCTCCTGGGACTACCACTGAGGTGTAGAGAGTCGGGTTTCCTATTTGCGGAAAACCGGTTCGTTTCAGTTGGTACCAGAGCCATGCTTGACCGTAGGACGAGCCCTAGGAATGGTCGATAGCTTAGGAAGTCATTTCTGAACCTTGAAACTTTATATAAACTCCTTGACTTACGTGTGTATATATATCTATATTTATATACGCATTTTCTTAATTAACTTTAACTAACTACCTTACTAACTACCCTCTAACAACGTTGTGCAGATGGCGAAGCGACCGTGGACTCCCCTTGAGTCGGACGGCAAGTGGGCCGGAGGTTTCTGTCACCTTCTGAGGGAGTGTCTAGAGTAAGCAGGAGTGGAGACCGACCAGGTGAGCTACGAGGGGAGGACTATGGGACCATTGGACCAGTCGTCTACGTTCCTCACAGTCACGGTACCGGTGGACCCACGAGTTCCAGAGTTCAAGGGCGTCAAGGTGCACTACTTCGAGAGTTCCACCATGGAGGCGCACCAGGTCTGCGCACGCCGAGCACTCAAGGAGGTCTATGTCCAGCTTGGAGAGAAGCTCAAGGACACCCTGTTCAGCATTCTACCGACGAGGGTTTACGACCCGAGTCGCTGAGACACCTCCGACCGCGCCAAGTACTTCGAGGTGACCACGGAGGAGGAGGACAAGAAGTTGCACATGGCGAACCGGTGCATCCTAGTGCAGGACCAGGTGCTCTACTGGCTTGACAGTGAGATCACTTTCCTGAGATGGAAGTGGGGCCAGACCTTGTAGCTCGCACAGGAACTAGAGTTGGAGAAGTTGGACTTGGAGGATCGACTAGGACAGGCTCACCAGAGGAGCAGCGAGTTGGTGCAGCTCGGGCTGGCAGCCACCAGGGCTAGCTCGGAGTGAGATGCCGTGAGATCGCGACCTTGGAGGCATGGTTGAAGACTGCCGAGGAGAAGCACCGGGCCATAGTGGAGGCCACCCGCGCTGACAGGGAGCGGTTGGCAGAGACTAAGTACCTGATGGAGTCTGTTGGATTGGCGGCAGCTGATTACCAGGTGAGAGTGTGGAACTTACAAGAGGAGAGTCGTCACAACTACAACCACTTGTGCTACCTCGGAGGACTGGTGTACGAGGAGAGGGACCGTGCTACTAGGACCTGCATGGCCTGGGAGCACTCCGACCAGTGGAGACTGGCGGAGTTGGAGGAGATCTCAGCACAACTACCACTGAAGAAGAGGCCACGTCTGCGAGCAAAGACCTTCGAGTTATCCCCGACACTTCTTCCACAGCTACGCTCGTACCCGAGAGGTTCCCAGGACACAACAGAGATGGACCGCGCTCTCTAGGACACTTGTGACTACTACGGAGGACCAGTGATCAGGTTGCCGGGTACCCAAGAGTTCACTCGCCGCCGTTCTACTCTGTTCCACCAGACTCTAGCCCAAAGGCACCCCAGTGCACCCCGTGACTAGAGTATAGTTCTAGCAGTAGATCCAGAGATGTCTTAATGATCTAGTTGTAGTTGCTACCACCCATGTTGTTATGTCAGTAGTAGCTACCCCATGATGTACCATGCATTAGCGTTATGTGTTGCCGTGTAATCTCTAAGGTCATTGGAGTAAACCTCGAGATACACCTCTTTTGTATGGTGGCATTGATTGAGTGACATGGATCTTCATGGTTTTCCTCGAATTTCATGCTTCTTACATGTCTGAATGAAATTGTGAAATTGTCTGTTTGTTAGTAGGATTACTCCTTTATAGTTAATAACCCTATAAATTCTCTCCCTACCACAACTGACTCTTGTACATGGAACAGATGTCGGGAGCAAGGAGGTCCGGACGACTCCTGGCCCGCTTCGAGGAGGTCGCTGGGGACAACGGGGGGAGGATGCCCCTAACCCAGTCGGAGTGAGAGGCCGCAGGTGCCACGGAGGGCACACCGCGCGAGGAGGACTCCGTGGAGGCCGAGAAATCCGGGGTGGTCGATCGAGGAGGCCGAGGTGACCAAGGAGGGCATGGACCCGCACACGATGTCGAAGGAGAACGGGAGCCTGAGCCTGAGCAGGAACCCGAGCCCGCGGGAGGAGCTGGTCAAGAACAGGAGCAGGAGGTGCCACCACCGCCGCCTCACCCGAACTTGGCCGACGTGATGGTAGTGCAGACCCAGCTGATGCAGACGATCACTCAGTTGCTAGCGCGGAACAACAACAACAACAACAACCAGAGGGGACAGCACCGCAACATGCTAGAGGGCTTCCAGAAGAAGGTCGATAACTTCAACAAGCTGCGACCGCCGACCTTTGACAACTCTATGGATCCTATGGATGCGGATAACTAGCTGAGGGAGATAGAGAAGAAGCTGGAGTTGACTGAGCTCACTGAGGAGGAGTGTGTGACCGTGGCAGTGCACCAGTTACTGTGACTCGCACCCGGACCCGTTGCACATTGGGTGGGACGAGTTCGTGGAGGCCTTCAGGAACCACCACATTCCCGAGGTCGTGATGGACAGGAAGGCTGACGAGTTCAGGCACCTCAAGATGGGAGCGATTGTCGGTGTTTTGGACCGGCAACCTACTACGGGGAGTACCCGAAGTAGATGAATGTGACTCGCCGAGATCGGTAACTCGAAGGAAGAGGCACGCGACACACAATTTAGACAGGTTCGGGCCGCGAGGTGCGTAATACCCTACGTCCTGTATGCTGCGTAGCTCTGGATTGATAGGGCACGATTACAAGATGGTGCAATAGTGCGCCGTGGGTTGTAGAGGATTGAGATGCGATGCTAGAGATCGGTCCCTGCCTCGCCTTATATAGTCCGGGAGGCAGGGTTACAAGTCGGAGTAGGGCAGGAGTACTAGTCGAGTACGTCTAGGAGACCTCTACACAGTGCGGAACGTGTGCAGAGTCCTAACCGAGTACTACTCCAGGGTTGTCCTTGTGCTCCACGCCTTCGCACGCCGTGTAGCGCAAGCCGGTAGTCCCGGGGGCCCACCGAGTAGTCGGTCCTGGTACCCAGCGAGGTAGTGGGCCCAGGGAGGTCCATACGACAAGCCCCCGAGTACTTTGTAGTCGAGAAGGATAGCTTCAAGTAGTCTTGACGGCCTCTACAAGTAGCCCTCAAGCGTCCCTGAGTGCTACAAGTCAAAAGTCCTCAAGAGTAGTCGAAGCATCCCGAGGCTGGAATGTACTCCAGCTGATGTTTGAGCAATCTTGAAGTCTTCTCGAGTAGTCCCAAGCGTCCTTGAAATCTGCCTTCGAAGGTCTTCAAAAATGCCTGCCTTGTCTTGAAGCCGGAGCCGTCAAGAAGATGCGATTTGCAGAACCGCAATCCACGTGGAGTAGCCCCCGAGCCTCGAGCCGCGGGCTCTGGCTGAGGTCCTATCCGAAGTCTTGGCGAGAAAATCCCAAAAAATCCGGAGAGAAAAACCGAAGGACACGTGGCACGGAGCCCCCGAGCCTTGAGTCGAGTACTTCCTCTCGAATTGAAGGGTCTTCTTTGGAGAATGTGTCCTGAGATGCTCTTGAGACTAGCCGCGTCCCAGGTAGTCGAGTAGAAGTAGCCGAGCCCCCGAGATGAGGCGCGTCGACTAGTGGAATGCGAAGAGTCACGCGCAGCCGCTGAGTCAGCCACGCGTGGACTTATTCAGCCGCCCGTTATGGGAGGCGTTTTGGCTTATAAATACAAGCCGAAACCCTTAGGGTTTTTCACCCAAGTGAGCCGCGGTCATTCGCCACTTGAATCTTGACGTAGATCCACCCCGGCGAGCGCCGCCGCCGTAGTAGATCCGAGCACATCGCCACCCGAAAGCCGTAGGGTAGCCCCCGAGCGGATGCGAGTGAAGACTCCCCTGTTCTTGGAGGATGAAGCCGTCCCCGTCGAAGACGTCGAAGGCCGGCGGGAAGAAGAGGAGCCATGCGAGAGAGGCTGCCGCGGCCGGCACCGGAGCGCGCGCCGCCACATCTCCACCGCGCGCCGACCCGAGCCGCGAGTGGAAAAAGTCGAAGGTGAAGACCGAAGACTTACCGACCCCGTTGAACGAGCGGGTTCATCGGGGAGAAGGAGATCGATATGTGGAGATCCGCCGCAGAGATCCCTATCCAATGGAGAAAGCGCAAGACGAGATCCCGATGTTCTCGCGCTTCGTGGAGCGCGGGCTTGCGCTCCCAGCGAGCGATTTCTTCAAGGGGCTTCTCAGGTACTATGGCATCGAGTACCTCAACTTGAACCCCAACGGAATATTCCACACTTCGTCTTCGTCCATTTACGCGAAGCATTTTTGGGGATCAAGCCACACTGGGTTCTCTTCCGGAAATTCTTCCGCGTGAAGCCGCAGCCCAGCGCCTCCAACCCCGAAGTAGTCGGAGGGGCCGGGATCCGTTGAGGGAAGATGCCGCCGAGCGTACACGGCATACAAGCTCGTGGACTCCAACACGGACTGGAAGACGAGGTGGTTCTACACCACGAACCACCATCCCGAGCCGCCGAAGCCGAGCGGACGGCAGCCCAAACACCAAGAATGGTGGAACACGGAACCCACCATGCAAGAGGGGATCCGGCTCCGGAGTTGCCGGCACGCATCAAGACCCTGCGAGATGCGGGAGCGAGGGCCGAACATGTGGCCTTCAGTTTCATGAAGCGCCGGATCCGGCCCCCGCCGGCGGCGCGGGATACGATGGGCTTCGAGTACACCGGCGACGACGACACGTCGCGGATGCCGGGGGGGCGAAATAGAGGACAACGACATCATCGAGAGGTTGTCGAGGATCTTCAAGGACATGCGGAGTACACGGCGTGCCTGTCGAAGAGTACTCCGCCGCGCGCCCGCCCAACGAGGTAAGTAGCCGTACCCGCCCCGTCGAGTAGTAGGCACTTGTAGCAGAGTTGCTGACGCCTTTGTGTCTTTTGCGCGAGGATGATGTGAAGCGGTTTGTCTCCGAGCCGCAGCCACCACCGAGCGGAATTGAGATTCCAACGGTGGAGAAGGTGAAGGAGCGCCGAGTAGTCGGAGACGACGACGATCCCGTCATCGTGGAGGATACCTCCGATGACGAGGAAGACGAGGAGACGCTCGGAGACCGCTTCCAAGGCGCGGTCGAGGTTTAGCCGTCCAGGCTTGCCTCATGTACCTCTCATCCAAGACCCTCCGGCTAGCCTGGAGGCTAGCCTTGCCGCGCCGCCGAGGAAGCCGCGCAACCCCGCCAAGAAGCGGGTAGCCAAGAAGATGAAGATCTCAGAGACCACGCCTCCAGAGGTAAGTCATCTTGAGCAAAGTAGTCGAGTACCCAGTTGATCGAGTACAGGACTGACGAGTAGTCGTCCTTGTGTGCAGGAGAGGCCGCCAACAGAGCCCGTGGAGGAGGGTGATGAGGGCGCGTGTCCCACGGTGGGGGAACCGGCTGGAAGCCGAAGTCCAGCCCCCACTGTCGAGGAACTCGGCGCGGGCGGGGGCGCCGGGGCCCCCGCCCCCGAAGGGAGCAGAGTACCGCGGCCGCCGCCGCCGAAGAGGTGGAAGCCGCCGGAGCGCGAAAACCGCGCCGGCCGCCGCCGCGGTGGAGGAGGCGGTAGTCGGAGAGGCGGAGGAAGAAACGCCCGCCGAGGGTGGACGGTCGATATCGCCGGCATCCTCGGTGCTCCGGCCCGTGACTATCGTCCGGTCGAGCTTGTAAGTACCACGCTTTCTTCGGTAGTACTCATTAGAGTAGTCGATCTTGTCCGACGATCCTCTCGTGGGTACTTGTGCGAGAAAATCCACGGACTTGAGCCGGGACGGGGAGGAGCCCGCGGCGGCGGGGGCGAAGAGAGAAGGCCACGCCGCCCATCGAGGAGCCCGCTCCCCGAGGCCCAAGCCGCGACCGAGCCCCCAGCTGCCGAAGCGCCGCTGCCAGAGGCGGTCGTAGTCGAAGGTGAGTACTCCTCCTGAAGCTATAGAGCCCCAAAAAGAGTAGTCGTAGATGCTGATGCGCGCGCTCCTTGGCGACGGGCGGCCGAAGGGGGGGTGACATCCCTGCAGGGGTGCCCATGCAGGAGTTGACACCAGAAGCCCCAGAGGCTGCGGTAGAAGCCCCCGAGCCCATGGGGGAAACCGTCGAGAAGTCCGCCGAGAGGGAGGCGGCTACCACGTCGCCAGGGGTTGCCCTGGAGGTGGCGATCCGATCACCGGAGATCCAAGACGCGGAGCCTATCCGCTCGGCGCCAATGGCGAAGGCTACAACAAGTAGCCGTGGCGGGATCGAGCTGCTTGCCGACGATCTCGTCGAACCGGCGGTGTTGGCGCAAAGCACTTGGAGGCGATGCGGCGTGCCGAACGGTGAATGAAGGTACGTAGCCGTCGCCTCCCCGAGTAGTCAATCCTTTGCGTTGAGTACTCGCTTGACTTGTACTTGTCTTGTGTAGGACGTCGCGGAACGATCCCGCGAGAAGTCGAATCTGCGCAAGGCTACGGCGACACGCATCGCGAGCCGAAGCCCTGGAGGAGCAGCTCATGAAGTCGAGGAAACATGCGGCCGCCATGCAGTCGAAGCTTGACGCCGCCTTCGCCAAGTACCACAACGATGTGATGGACTTGCGGGCGAAGAGCGACGAGCTGGTGCGGAAGAACAAGGGTCTCCGCAACAAGAATAAAGGTATGTCTCTTGACTTGTCGGGTACTTGTTGGGAGTCATCAAGCTCTGACCCGTTTTTGTGTTCGGTCTTTGCGCGCAGCTCGAAGGCCGAGTGGAGCGACTGAAAGGCTCGGAGATCAGCATGAAGAATCTCTTCTACCGGGAGCGAGGAAGCTCGCCAGGTACTTGAACTCGACTACAAGGAGCTGGCCTTCGAGTGCGAGAAGCACATGGAGTTGCGAATTGCTTCGACGGGATCTTGTCAACCTGCTACAAATCCTTGCGAAGTTGAACGAGGACTGCGAGGCGCTCGGGCCCACTCGAAGGACCTTGAAGAGGCTGCCCTCCCGATCGCGAGGCTCCGGTGCCGCACCCGGCGGCCCCAAGATTGCTCCGTTGGCGGATCGACTTCGTGAGGCGCCAAGCCGGCTGGCCGCCTACGTGAAGCACATGGCCAAGTCGATCCCGAAGGCGGGTGCGGCCTTCATGAAGTCGTACTTCCCGAGGGCCCCGGTGGAGGTAGTCGCCGGCGGGGTAGCCGCCAACTGCTCGGATGAGCGATGCACGCGCAGTTACCGGAGCGAGATGGCTCCCCATCGCGGAGCGAGTAGCCGATAAGTTGAACCTCCGGTAGCCCGCGTAGATAGCTAGTAGCCGTAGCTGCATAGGAAACAGTTGTAATGAACTTTTTCATATATCAATGAAATGTGATGTTCCATCAATGAGTACTCGTAGCCGCGATCTCAGAGTGCGGAGCGCCCATCGTGGAGTAGGTGCGAGTAGTAGTACTCGGCTTAGTAGTAAAGAAGTTGATGAATAATCAAACTTTATTACTGAAGAAGTACACCTGGGTGGCCAGGGCCGTAATTACAAGTAGCCGCCTGGACCCGAAGGCCGCTTACAGCTGAGTAGTACTGGAGCGGGTGGCCGCTTACAGTGGGTGATCCGTAGGTAGCCGTGTAGGCTGGACCGCAGATCCGTAGGTAGCCGTGGGGCTGGATCTTGGAGTGTGGTCTCTTGATAGACCGCTGCTAGAGTCCTTGATGCTCGTCGCAGCCCAGGGTCCGTAAGTAGCCGCACGGGCTGGACCTGGAGGAGAGTAGTCCGGAGACTTGGAGCCAGGACCCGTAGGGTCGCTTGCGGCTAGGGGTGTTGAAGTAGTCGTGTAGACTTGAACCCCGGGGTAGTCGAACAGACTAGGCGTAGAATCGACAGAGTTGGTCGACGTTCCACGAGTTGTTGACTTCTTCGCCTTCAAGTGTTTGGAGGCGGTAGGAGCCTGGCCCGGTCACCTTAGCCACGGTGAAGGGGCCTTCCCAGGGGGAGCTGAGCTTGTGAAGTCCTTCCGTGTTCTGGATACGACGGAGGACAAGATCCCCAACGTTGAAGGAGCGTTCCTTGACGTTGCGATCGTGGTAGCGTCGGATACCCTCCGGTGCACCTTGCCGATTGGACGAGGGCGGCGCAGCCGAGCTTCTTCGAGGCTGTCGATATCAACTCGTCTGCTGTCTTCCGAGACGCCTTCGTCATAGTGCTCCACTGCTGGCGAGTTCCATATGACATCGGCAGGGAGGATGGCTTCGCAGCCGTAGACCGGGGAAGTAGGGGGATTGCCCCGTTGGCTTGGATGGTTGAGTCCGCAGCCCCCAGAGTGCGTTGGGTAGTTCCTTGATCCACTTGCCCCCTTTTGAGTTAGCAGCGTCGTGTAGCCGCTTCTTGAGGGCGTCGAGCACCATCCCATTGGCACGCTCGACTTGTCCGTTGGCTCGTGGATGGGCGACGGAGACGTATCTGACGTCGATCCCGCTGTTCTCGCAGTACTCCCAGAACTGGTGGTTGTTGAAGTTGGACCCCAGGTCTGTGATGATGCGGTGGGGTAGCCCGTAGCGGTGTACGAGTTCATCCAGGAAGTCGAGTACTCGTCGCCTTTGGGGCATGTGACCGGCTTGACCTCGATCCACTTGGTGAACTTGTCGATAGCCACCGGTACCTGTTGAATCCTCCCGGCGCGGTTGGTAGTGGCCCAATCATGTCGAGCCCCCCGGCGAGGCAAAGGGCCGGGTTGGCGGTATGGTGACTAGCTTGTAGGCGAGGGGACGTGTTGTCGCTTGGCGAAGAACCGACATCCTTGGCACCTTCGACGAGTTCTTCGGCGTCGCCCGCAGCCGTGGGCCGCAGGAAGGCTCGCCGGAAGGCCTTGCTAACCGCCGTACGTGAGGACGCGTGGTTGCCGCAGACGCCCTTGTGGATCTCCTCCAAGATGTCCTTGCCTTCTTCACGAGGTACGCACTTCATGAGTACTCCAGAAGATGCGCCCCGCTTATAAAGCTTGTCGCCGACGAGGACGTAAGACTTGGCGCGGCGGACGAGTTGCTCGGCTGCGTTCTTGTCGGAGGGGACCTTCTGCTCGCTGAGGTAGTCGATGAAGGGTTGCCTCCAGTCCACGTCGATCATCATGACCTCCTGCCCGGCTGGTTGATGAGCCGGGGCAGTGGTCGGTGGCGCCGGCTCCGGGATGGATGGCGCGTGAAGCTCATGGACGAAGACGCCCGCGGGTACTTGGGCGCGGGTGGATCCAAGCTTCGAGAGGACGTCCGCTGCAACGTTGTTGTCGCGGATGATGTGATGGAACTCGAGACCGTAGAACTTGTTCTCGAGCTTGCGGACTTCTAGCGATAGGCGTCCATGTCCTCCTTGTTGCGGTCCCGGGACTTGTTGACTTGGTTGATGACCCTCGCGGAGTCGCCGTAGACTAGTAGCCGTTTGATGCCAAGTGAAGCCGCGAGGCGGAGCTCCGTGCGGGAGGGCTTCGTACTCGGCTTCGTTATTTGAGACCTTCCGGAAGATGCGGGACGTACTTGAGTTGTTCGCCCGTTGGAGAGATCGGGGAGTACCCCGGCCCTCGCGCCCTCGAGGTTGAGTGAGCCGTCAAAGTACATCACCCAATGCTCGGTCGCACGGTGGGAGTGGGTAGTTGATTCTCCCGCCACTCGCCATGAAGTCGACTAGAGCTTGCGACTTGATGGCCGTGCGTGGCTTGAAGTCGATGGTGAGGGCGCCGAGCTCGACGGCCCATTTGGAGATCCTTCCGTGGCGTCCGGGTTCCTCGGGATGTCGCCGAGCGGGTAGTCGGTGACGACGGAAACCGAGTACTCCCCGGAAGTAGTGTCGTAGCTTCCGCGAGGTGATGAGTAGAGCGTACGAAGCTTCGTACGGGGCCGGTAGCGAGCCTTGGACTCGATAGAACCTCGCCGACGAAGTAGACCGGCGCCGGGCCCGGGGTAGGCGTGGCCGTCTTCCTGCCGCTCGACGACGATGGCAGTACTGACCACGTGAGTAGTCGCAGCAAGGTAAAGCCACGCCCGCTCGCCCTTGTGGGGAGCCGTGAGGACCGGTGGCTTCGACAGAAGTCCTTGAGCCGGGCAAGGGCTTGGTCCGCCGCCCGCCGGTCCACACGAACTTCTCGTGGTGCTTGAGAAGTCTGAAGAAGGGGAGACCCCGTTCTCCGAGCCTCGAGATGAATGCGTTCGGGCCGCCGCCATGCACCCCCGTCGGCTTACGGGACGTCCTTGATGCTCGTGGGAGCTTTCATGCTGGTGATGGCGGAGATCTTCTCGGGGTTGGCTTCGATGCCGCGCTGGCTGATGATGAAGCCGAGTAGTTTACCCGAAGGTACGCCGAAGACGCACTTGTTCGGGTTGAGCTTCCAGCGGTACTCGCGCAATGATGCGAAGGTCTGTTCGAGGTCGTCGATGAGGGTGCTGGAGTCCCTGGTTTTGACAACCACGTCGTCCACGTAGGCCTCGATGTTCTTGTTGAGTTGCCGCTTGAAGCAGGCCTGAATGGCCCGTTGGTAGGTAGCGCCGGCGTTCTTCAACCCGAATGACATGGTCGTGTAGCAGTACGCGCCAAACGGGGTGATGAACGCGGTCTTCTCTCGGTCCTCTTCCTTGATTGCGATCTGGTGGTACCGGAGTAGCAGTCGAGGAAGCAGAGTAGGTCGCAGCCCGCCGTGGAGTCGATGACTTGATCAATCCGCGGCAACCCGAAGGGGTCCTTGGGGCAGTGCTTGTTGAGGTCGGTGTAGTCGACACACATCCTCCACTCGTTCGAGTTCTTCTTGCGGACGAGGACGGGGTTGGCGAGCCACTCAGGATGGAAGACTTCTCTGATGAAGCCGGCAGCGAGTAGCTTGGCGAGCTCCTTCTTGATGGCGTCCCGTCTGTCATCGGCGAAGCGTCGGAGGTGTTGTCGCTTAGGGGTGGCCTTTGGGTCGACGTTGAGGCGTGCTCGATCGGCTCCCCGGGCACTCCGGCATGTCCGTCGGCTTCCACGCGAAGATGTCGCGGTTAGCCCGAAGGAAGCTGATGAGCGCGTCTTCCTATTTGGGGTCGAGGCCGGCCCCGATGGTGGTGGTCTTGGTGGGGTCGCCTCGTTCCGAGGTCGACCGACTTGGTGAGCACCTCCTCGGGCGGCCGAGGCTTGCTGGCCGGCGCCGTCGACTTCTCTGGGATGTCGAGTTCGCTTGTGGCAAGCTTTTTCGACGCGACGTAGACTTCCATCATCGGGGTGGGTGCTTGATTTGTTGAAGCGATCACCACGGCCTCCGTATCGCAGTCGTGAGAGATCTTCAAGTCACCTTGGAGGGAGAGTACGCCGAATTTCGGACTTGGCATCTTGAGTACCAAGTACGTGTAGTGGGGCACCGCCATGAACTTGGCGATGGCCGGTCTGCCGAGGATGGCATGGTAAGAAGTCTCGATATCCGCGACCTCGAACTTGATGTACTCGGTGCGGTAGTTGTCGCGAGACGCCCCGAAGGTAATCGGCGCACCACCGAGCCCGGGGGATAGCCGCGTTGCTCCGGGACGATGCCGTAGAAAGGCATGTCGCTCTTGTCGAGCATGGGAGTGACGTCAAGGTTCATCTTCTTCGCAGTCTTGGTGAAGAGGACGTTGAGCCCGCTTCCGCCGTCGATGAGCACCTTGTTGAGCTTAGAGCCCGCCACCGTTGGTTTCGGGATGAGAGGGAAACGTCCCGGTTCGGAGAAGCCGGTCCATTGGTCCGCGCGGGAGAAGGTGATGGGTGTCTCCGACCACCCGAGAGGGGTCATAACCGCCGGTTCAATGGACATTACTTCACGGCGAGTAGCCTTCGCTCCCGCCCGCCGGGTAGTCCGCCGAAGAGGACGTTGACGGTCTTCTCGGGTTCCTGGAAGTCGTCGCCGTCCTTCTTCTTGTTCTTCTGATCGTGAGGGTGCGGTGGCTCCGGCGTATCCTTAAGTGCATGCCCGAGCCGGTAGCACCGTTCTCGGTGGTGTGATTGCCGTTTGGATGCCACGGGCACTTCTCCTTCAGCAGGTCTTTGAACCCGCCGGAGTTCTTCTTCGAGTTCCCTTTCGGAGGACGCCGGATAGCCGCGACGGTATTGTCCGGCTTGCGCTTGCGATTAGAACCCGGGAAGTTGTTGTTGTTGTTGCGGCCGCCTTGGTTTGGATTGCTTGCCGCCGCCACCTTGGTTCTCGCTTGGACTTGCCGCGGATGGCGTCGTACTTGGCGTTGGCCTTGTCCTCTTCATCCGCCCAGACGTGATCATGTCCTTGAGGTGGGGAATGGACCGAGGACGGCGACGACCGAAGTCCTCGAAGGTGCGGCGATGGTAGAGCCCGTCCTGGAAGAGGTCGATGACCTCCTTGTCGGTGACGTCCACGACGGTAGCGCGCTTGTCGAAAAAGCGGCGCATGTACTTGCGGAGGGTCTCGCCTTGTTCCTGCTTGATCATGGCGAGGTCCATGCGAGTACCCGAACGGCCCATGGCGCCCGCGAAGTTGCTTGTGAATTGCTCCTTCACTGGTCCCACTTGTCGATTGAGTGCTTGTCCGGCGACTCGAGCCACGTGAGTGGGGCTTGGTCCGGACGTAAGGGGAAGTAGAGGCACTTGGTGTCGCCGTTGCCGCCGCCGTTCTCGATGGAGAGAGCGTAGCATCGGAGCCACCGGATAGGATCCGCTTCGCGTCGTACTTGGTGATCCCCAAAGGCTTGAACTTGTCGGGGGAGGAGCAAGGTTGCGAAGCCGGGGTGAGAAGGCGGGGAAGCCGTCGCCTTCGGCGGCGTTCGTCGACTTCTTTTGCCGTAGTTCATCAATTCTCCGACGAGCATCGTACCCGCCGTGGGGAGGCACCGGAGGCGTGGCCGTGCGCGTGGCCGCGGCCGCCGCGGGCGCCGCCGCCTCCGGCTTTCTTGTTGGCTCCGTGGTTGGAGCTGCCGCCGTCGCTGCCGCCTCCGTCGGGGTCGTTGCCGCCGCCACCGGCCGGGGCACGGTGGGGGACGACTTCTCGGTTGACGTTGTCCTGCCGTGAGGGTCCGCCGGCGGTGGAGCGTCGGCGATTTGGATCAGCTGGGATGTCGCCCCGAGTACGGTTGGGACCGGGGTCAGCACTGCGACTAGTAGCTTCGTTGTCGCGAGGCTTGGCTGGGGGAGGTTGGCTGACTCTCTTGTCGACCCGCATGAAGTAGGCTTCTTCAGCGAGCTTGGCGATGACCTCCCCGGCTCGTATGCCCCGAGCTCCGGCGTGCGATCGCCGTGATCGACATGAGGCATTGCTCGGGAGTGGTGTGGACTCGCTCTCAAGCGCTTCGAGAGCTTCCGCAAGGTTGCGGATGGGAAGGTTGTCTCCGAGCCGCCGGCGTCGTTCGTTGCGCTTCCCTGTTGCGTTCGCGCCGGTGTCCCCGTTGGCGTCGGTCTCGTCCGCGGGGGCATCGACGCACGGCTCGTCCGCGGAGATGTCCTCCAAGTACTTGTCCGCGGCCGTGCTCGAGGTTCCCGGGTGTCGCCGGCAGCCATGAAGACTTGACGATCGTGCGTACCCAAGCTTGGCTCGGAAGGCGCCACCTCGGCTGGTGTGTTTGAGTCGGCTTGGGCTAGTGGTGTTCCCTCTGGAACGGTAGCGAGTCGATGTAGGCGACGTAGCGTGAGTCCTCCTTTGTCGCGCTCGGCGGGCTTGCGGTCCGGCCGCAGACGTATCTTCCGGCCGGCGTCGATCTTATAACCAGCCCAGAGGCTGGCCCTGACAAGGGAAGCTCAGAGGAGTCATCTTCGGACTCGGGCTCCTCAGGGTCCGACCCGAAGTCGAACTCGTAGTCCGGGTTCGAGTAGAACTCGGAGAGAGGGTTGAAGTCCGAGACGTGGTTGGGGACGGCGTCGGAGTCCGAGTTGTACTCGGTTGCGGGCTCCTTGCCGGCCCGGCGTGGTGCAGAAGCCTCCGTGCGGGCCCGGCTGAGAACGCGAGGGCCACGCGCAGCGGTGGCATGGAGAGGGGACCGCCGCGATGGCCGAGGAGCCGGCTCGCATGCGATGGCCCATGGCGACGTCGGGTTCGAGTTGGCGATGGACTCGAGCTCGAAGTCGGCCGTGGAGGTTGGAGAGCGAAATTTCGCCGAATTTGCCGGGCGAGCTTGCCCGTGACGACTTCGGGAAGCGTCACGCGCGTCCGTCCTCGAGTCGGGTTGCATGATCAAGTGGCGCCGGAAGGAGCCCGCGCCATCGCCAGGTGCGGACCCGTGCGCCGAAGACGAAGGTGTCGCCGCGGTTGAAGGCGACGGTTGGCTTGATGTGAACGGAAGCCGTCGAGTTCGCCATGTGATCTCGAACGAGACCCACTACCCGGGCGCGCCACCGTCGGTGTTTTGGACCGGCAACCTACTACGGGGGAGTACCCGAAGTAGATGAATGTGACTCGCCGAGATCGGTAACTCGAAGGAAGAGGCACGCGACACACAATTTAGACAGTTCGGGCCGCGAGGTGCGTAATACCCTACGTCCCGTATGCCGCGTAGCTCGGATTGATAGGGCACGATTACAAGATGGTGCAATAGTGCGCCGTGGGTTGTTGGGGATTGAGATGCGATGCTAGAGATCGGTCCTTGCCTCGCCTTATATAGTCCGGGAGGCGGGGTTACAAGTCGGAGTAGGGCGAGAGTACTAGTCGAGTACGTCTAGGAGACCTCTACACGGTGCGGAACGTGTGCGAGTCCCTAACCGAGTACTACTCCGGGGTTGTCCTTGTGCTCCACGCCTTCGTACGCCGTGTAGCGCAAGCCGGTAGTCCCGGGGGCCCACCGAGTAGTCGGTCCCGGTACCCACCGAGGTAGTGGGCCCGGGGAGGTCCATACGACGGCGATGTCCGTGCATGAGTACGCTAACCGCTTCCAGGAGCTGATGAGGTACGTGCCAGACGACACCAACACAGAGAAGAAGAAGGTCTACTGGTTCAGGAAGGGGCTACACAAGGGGATGGCACACCACTTGTCCGCGCACGACTGTCCGACACTTCGCTCCATTATCGACAAGGCACTGATCGTTGATAGGTCGAGGCTCAAGTACATGGAGATCCGCGGAAGCAAGTCGAGGCGCACCGACCAGGCCGGACGTTCAGGTCCACCCCAGAGACAGAGGACAGGCTACTCTTAGGGTCACCAGTCACAGCCGAGACACTACACCACCCAGTCACAACAGCTGAATAGGACCAACCCAGGAGGAAGTGAAGGACCAAACAACTAGAGGCTGAGACCGCCACCGCAGACAGCAGACAGAGCTAAGGTGACTTGCTTCAACTTCCGTCAGGTTGGGCACAAGTCGTTCGAGTGCCCACAGCAGGTGCAACCAGGCGGTCAGAACCGTAGCTCGCAGTTCCAGACTCCAGCCAAGGCACCAACACCAGGAGGACAGCCACCCCGTACTCAGCAGAGGACTGCTCAGCCACCAGCTACTCGAGGACACTTGAACCATCTCACCGCTGAGGAGGCTGCAGCCGCACCTGACGTCGCACTCAGTGAGTTCCCTGTTGACTCAGTTTTGGCAACAGTTTTGTTCGATACCGGAGCTCAGGTTTTTGTATATTTCTACCAAGTTTGTTAAAGAAAGGTCGGTACCAACTAAGTCTCGACCAAGGCCTATCTTTACTAGCTCTCCTCTAGGAGAGAAGAGGATTATGTTAGAGTGCAGGGGAGTAAAGTTGGTCTTTGAGGGACAGCTGTTCACGACAGACTTGATGGTTCTGGAGTCTACAGGCATAGACGTGATTCTAGGGATGGATTGGTTGGCAAAGCACAACGGAATGGTTTCATGCAACCCTAGGTTCATACAGTTAGAACACCCCAGTGGAACGAAAGTGCGAATTGAAACTCAGAGTCCGAAGGCTGCAACGATGTTGTGCAACATGAGTGGGAAAGAAATTGAGGAAATTCCAGTGGTCTATGAGTTTCCGGACATGTTTCTAGAGGAGCTTACGGAGTTACCCCCTGACCGAGATGTGGAGTTTGTGATTGAGCTGATGCCGGGAGCGGGACCCGTTGCAAAGAGTCTGTACCAGATGTCGTCCGATGAGCTGGACGAGTTGAAGAAACAGCTCAAGAAGTTGCTCGAGCAAGGGTTTGTTCGGCCGAGTGCCTCACCGTGGGGTTCACCTGTGCTCTTCGTGGAGAAGAAATATGGCACCAAGAGGATATGCATAGACTACCGCATGCTCAACTCGATGACGATCAAGAATAAGTATCCACTACCCAGAATCGAGGACCTATTGGATAGGCTGAAGAAAGCAAAGTTCTTCTCCAAGATCGATCTGAGGTCAGGTTACCACCAGATGAAGATCCGAGAGTAGGATATTCCCAAGACAGCTTTTACCACACGGTACCGTTTGTACGAGTTTGTGGTGGTTTCTTTCGGGCTGACCAACGCCCCTGCCTACTTCATGAACTTGATGAACAAAGTCTTCATGGAGGAGTTGGACAGATTTGTGGTGGTGTTTATCGATGATATCCTGATCTACTCTAAGACAACGGAGGAGCACGAGGAACACCTGAGGATCGTGCTAGAAAGGCTGAGGCAGCAGAAACTATACGTCAAGTTCAGCAAGTGCGAGTTCTGGATGGAGAAGGTCGCATTCTTGGGGCACATGTTGTCAGCTGAAGGGATCGCTATGGATTCGTCCAAACTGGAGTCAGTCACCAAGTGGGAGCAGCCGTTGAACGTGACGGATGTCAGAAGTTTCCTTGGGATGGCAGGATACTACCAAAGGTTCATTGAGAACTTCTCCAAGATTGCTAAGCCAATGACAGAGTTGCTTAAGAACAACACGAAGTTTGAGTGGTCGGAGGCGTGTGAAAAGAGCTTCCAAGAGCTGAAGAAGAGACTCACCACAGCCCCAGTACTTACTTTGCCAGATATCAAGAAGGACTTTGTGGTCTACTGTGACGCTTCAAAGCAATGACTCGGTTGTGTCCTGATGCAGGAAGGGAAAGTTGTGGCTTATGCTTCCAGACAGCTGAAGAAACACGAGGAAAACTACCCGACACACGACTTGGAGTTGGCAGCTGTCGTGCATGCACTCAAGATCTGGAGACACTACTTGATGGGAAACAAGTGTGAGCTGTTCACCGACCACAAGAGTTTGAAGTACTTCTTCACCCAAACAAAGTTGAACATGAGGCAAAGAAGGTGGTTAGAGCTGATCAAGGACTACTACGTGGAGATCAACTACCACCCAGGCAAAGCTAACGTCGTGGCAGACGCACTGAGCCAAAAGACGTATTGCAACAACCTCATGGTGAAAGAAGAGCAACCCACCTTACACGAAGAGCTAGAGAAGCTGAGGATCAAAATTGTGGACCATGGACAATTCAACGAGTTATGTGTGACCTACGACCTGGAAGATCATATCCGAACAGCTCAGAAGTCGTGTGCAGAGATCAGAGTTCTGCAAGAACTGATGAAGGAGGGTAAAGCAGAGGATTACCGCTTGGACGAGCAAGGCACCGTGTGGCTGAAGGAACAAATTTGTGTACCGCAAGACAAGGCACTTCTAGAGCAGATCATGAGAGAAGCCCATGACTTGAGGTACTCGATTCACCCTGGAAGCACAAAGATGTACAAAGATTTGAAGACAAGGTACTGGTGGAAAGACATGAGGGGAGATATAGCTCACTATGTGGCCTGCCGCGACACTTGTAGCAGAGTGAAGATCGAGCACCAGAAGCCCCCAGGACTGCTTAAGCCGTTAGAAATCCTGGTTTGGAAGTGGGAGGACATCTCTATGGATTTCGTAGTGGGACTTCCCCGGAACCAAAGGGGAATGACTCGGTCTGGGTCATAGTGGACCGATTGACGAAGGTGGCTCACTTTGTGCCGGTGAAGACCAGGTACGCCACAGAGAAGATGGCAGAACTATACGTGGAGCACATACTCAGACTACATGGGGCACCCAGAAGCATCGGTTCCGATCGAGGCTCCCAGTTCGTGGCCAAGTTCTGGAAGAGCTTCCACCAGCTACTAGGCACTACTCTTAGCTACAGCACAGCTTTTCACCCACAGACGGATGGACAAACTGAGAGAGTCAACCAAGTTCTTGAGGACATGCTACGAGCTTGTGCACTCACTTACGGCACAGATTGGGAGAGCAGCTTACCGTTTGCAGAGTTCTTTTACAACAACAGCTTTCAAGCAAGTCTTCGGATGGCACCTCTTGAGGCCCTTTACGGGAGAAAGTGCAGAACCCCGCTAGCATGGTCTGAGGTTGGAGAACGAACACTCTTTGGGCCAACAATCATAGAGGAGGCAGAGGAGAAGGTAGAGAAAGTTCGTGAGAACCTGAGGATCGCTCAAAGCCGTCAGAAAAGCTATGCTGACAAAAGGAGGGAATTGACCTTTGCAGTCGGGGACAGTGTGTACTTGAAGGTTTCACTACTTCGAGTTACCAAGAGGTTCTTAGTAAAAGAGAAGCTTGCTCCGAGGTACGTGGGGCCGTATCAAATCACCAAAAGGATTGGAAGTCTAGCCTACCAGCTCGCACTACCCGAGGCAATGGCAGGAGTGCACCCAGTGTTTCACGTTTCACAGCTAAAGAAGAGTGAAAAGGAAGTGGAAGCCAAGCAAGTGCCCATGGAGTTGCTAGACCTGCAAGATACCCTCGAGTATGCCGAGTATCTCGAGAAGATCTTGGACCGAGCAGTCAAAGAGACAAGGAGAACAACCATTCCCTTCTGCAAAGTACTGTGGAGTAACCATACAGAGCGAGAAGCAACTTGGGAGAAAGAAGCCGATCTTAGGAAGGAGTACCCTCACTTGTTTGCAGAGGAAGTTGGAGTCTAAATATCGAGGACGAGATTCTTGGTGGTGGGGAAGAATGTAACAAACCAGGAAAAATAAGGTGTGAAAATTTGCAAAAATTTAAAACTTTTTGTTTGAATTGGAGTGCTACCAATTTTCAACCCAAATTGCAAGCCCTTTCTTAAAATCTCCACCAATTTGTCCTATTTATAAAAATATAATTTCAACTTATGGTAAAACATGTGAGTTGGATTTATTCTGGATTTATTTGGAGTTCAATTGAGTGAATTTTGAATTTGAATTGCATTCAAAATTCAAACTCTAACTTAAATATAAATTCAAATCTATTAGAAAAGCTTTGGTTTCAAGCTTGGGCCTTCTTCCTCCCTTTCCTTCCCTAAGCCTGGGCACCCAATCCCGTGGCGCTGAGGCTAATTTTGCCCTCGGGTCGCCTTGACCGGTGCCTTCACCCTGAGGCCGAACCTGTGCGGGCATCCCACCGACCAATTGGGGTTTTCTCCAATCTTCTGTTCCTCAGCCGAGCGGGGAGGAGAGGGGGAGGAGTGCGCCGCGCCTCCGCCGCGCCGTGAGGAGAAGACCGAGGACCGCTCGTGGCCAAGGGGAACCGGAACGGTCGCTGCGGCAGAAGGAAGGTGCTGCACCGGACGAGAAGGCCAAGGCAGAGCAGGGACACTGACGCCGAGCGCCACTCCACCGAGCCGGCCACGACTACACCACCGACCCGACGTGAGCACCCCGCGGCCAACTTCTCCTTCTCTCCCTCCTTGGATGCTTCACTGTGTAGTACCGGTGACGTAGAGGCGCGCCGCCAGGAATCTTGCCCTGCCTGTGTGCTGGCCATCGAGCCGCAGAACTGCCGCCCCGCGACGGGTCGGAGCTCCTAGGCTCTTCATGCTCCCGAGCTCGCCGTCGCCGTGCGATGTGCCTCTGTGAATGCCGGCCGTCGAGCCGTGAATGTTTTTGCAGGGAACTTGGTGCGCAGTCGCGTCGCCTCTAGCGACGCCCCTGGCTTCCAGGTGGCTGCACCGGGCGAACTTGGCGAGGCCGCGCGTGCCTTAGGCACGGCTGTGGCCCGCGCACGACACCGTGCGCTCAAGCGCTTGGCCGCCGGCCAGTCGAGCTGCACGGGTGGTCGTCGCGACGCGCTAGAGCCTCTGGGCGACCTTCGCCCTGAGCTCGTCGTCGCCGCGCAAGACGCCTGTGTGTGTGATCCAGGCTTCGTCCCGAGCATGTTCTTGCAGGTGAAAGCACAGGGCACCGCGCCTCGTCGCGCCGGCAGCGTCGAGCTCGTCCTCGGCAGCAACCGGTGAACGCGCCGCGCGCCGTGCGCGAGGCCGCGTGCGTGAGTGCATGCCCGGCCGGTGCACCCCGGCCGCCGTGCCGTGGCCTAACTTCTGGCCGGGCAAGCCGCCGTGACGCACTGCGCGTGGCGCCTGCCTCGGTGATGCACCGCGTCGTGCCCTAGCCGGGGAGGCCAAGTCAAGAGCTGGCATGCGTACCATCGCCGCAGGGAGCGACGGGCTTTTCCCCGAGCACCTGGCGGGCGACGCAGGGGAGGTGATGGTCTTAAAACCTAAGCGGGCCACCGAAAAGGCTTGGGCCCATTCAAGCCCAACAGACCGCTAACGGCCCAACAGTGCCACGCGCAGGTGATCAGGGTCCTTTTCCGGACTTTTGGTTCCTAGGCCAACTAGGCCGAGCCCACTAGGCCACTTTTGGCCCAGTGGCACTTTCGGCCCAATGACAGCCCACTATCCGAGAGTCGCTGATGTCAGGCTGACGTCAGCAACATTTTTAATAAAAACCCTTTTCTAATGATTTTCATAAATGATTTATAAATGGTTTTAATCTTTGAAAAATCATAACTAAGTATAGGAAGCTCAGAAAAATATAAAACTAATTTCTATAATTTTGTAATTTCAAAACCTTGCTGATTGTAGGTAGTTTTAGTTCTTTTGGGATTTCTAAAGATAGGTTTCTATTTGGAGTTATTGCTTAGATGTGCACTGTTTTCAGGAGGATGCGGAGGACCCCGAGTACACTGCTCTGGACAACGACTGCTTCAACGACAACACAGGTGTCATCTCACTCCTGACCATGTTGATATTTAGATGCTAGTGCTTTACTTTACATTGCTTGGATGAATTGCATAGCCTGTTGATTAGCCTTCCCTTGATAATTTGATATATCATGTTTCCTTACTTTACCTACCTCGGGACTAGCTATAGACCCCTAGCTAGTCCCTTATACCAAGTATCCATTCTTTTGTTGCTTGATTATGGATGGTTTTCTGGGCTTGAACTGAGATGCGGGAGATCTCGGTGTGTTCTAGCATGAGTTCTGGGTGCGTTCCTCCTTGACGTGTTTTGGCGGGAGCGAGACGATCGGTTTCCTGTGAACGCCTACCTCAGGAAGATGCGATCTGTCCTCTTGCCCGAGCGGCGTGTCGGACGGACGGAGTTGGGGGAGTGCTCGCTCTTGGCCCTTAAGGACCAATCGTCAATTGACCTTGCTTCAGATGGCTTTTACCGTACAAACCGCTCCCCTTGTATTGGGCGGGGGTGTGAGGTGAGACTTGTAGTGGATAGCACTCCGCCTGTAGGCGGAACGGTGTGATCGTGAAGGGAGACGGTTTTCCTCCTTAGTAGACTTCGCCCCGGTGAGGCCGGGGAAGGGTTCCACAGCTTCGAGGGACGCCTCGCTGGCAGTATGAGCTCTACAGCAGGGGTTGTGCCAGACTCGGAGACACAGGAGAGTACTATCCACTTACTTGAGCTTCAGCCGTATGGTAGGGCTTGGAATCGGTGACGGCCGGTTCCGGTCCTATTCGGGCAGGTACAGTTGTACAACCTCTGCAGAGTGTAAATCTATAGCTATAGTCCGTGTTCACTGGTTATGGACAGTCTTCTGATCTTTCACCTGACTAGATATACTTCTCTTGTGCTTCTTCTCTCCCCGAGTGAGTGAGCCCGGCTTTGGCCGTTGAGATGTGGGGATAGGAGCTGGTGGGCCCCATATCGCAAATGAGAGTTGGGGGATGGATCGTGGTTGTGATCTGGTGTTTCGGTGTGGAATCCTTGAGCGGGGTGTGGACCCTAGAGGTGTGGACCTCGGACGCGAGAGCTTCCCCGTGGTGATGACCTCACTGCATATCTCTGCTTACCTTGAATGTTGATTCGCTACTTTGCTTAAGCCTTCTACAGCCAGAGTAGGAATATATCCTGCATAGTAGAACATACACCGCTTTTTGCCTCTTTGTTGGGAAGCTGACATGACCTACCCACTTTTCGGGTAGATCCTGGTGTCTCTGACACAGAGCCGGACTACGACTTCGACAACGACAGTTGGGTGGACTAGTGCCCTTTCTATGCTCGAGATGCCTGCGGATATGGAGTTTTCCCACGCTTGCATGGAGCCGCTTCTAGACGTTTTCTTTCTGTTTGATTCAGTCCTGATGGACTTGTACCTGGCATGTGCCGAAGAGATGTACTCTGATTATTGTAATAAATAAATGTTGTACTCTATCTGTTTTCCCTTTCTGTATGGATTTTTGGTATTGCTGAGACAGGGATTGCACGTGGTAGCCCTCCTGGGACTACCACTGAGGTGCAGAGAGTCGGGTTTCCGTCCGCGGAAAACCGGTTCATTTCAGTTGTTGCCCCATATATAAGACCAAGAATGCTTCTCTCCCTAAGGAGGAATAGGAAAACCAGCCAGTAGATTTTGCACAAGGATGAACTCATTGTAAGTTGTTCTCGACATAGGAATTCTGAAATTTCCAATAAGATCATCAGGCCGCCTCATCTTCCAGAGGGAAATGTTTGGGTCCTTAGCAAATTCAAATAATGAAGGGAACACCAGGGATAGAATAACACCATTGATCAAATCACCCCAAAAGCTAATAGTGTCCCCTTTGGCGGGAGAGCATACAACCACCCCTCTGAAGTGAATATTCATCCTGAGGATGTCCTTCCACCAGAAGGAACCCTTTTCTTTGGCAAGGTGTGGAACAACATCATTGTAATATTTTCTCCAAATCAACATGGCCCATTGAACATTGGCTTTCTTATAGAATTTTTCCAGATGCTTCAACAACAAGGCATCATTCTGCACAGTCAAATTGATGACTCGCAGACCCCTTTGTCTTTGGGCTTTCTAACCAAATCCCAGGCTGCAAGATTGTACCCTTTGTTTTTAAACTCTTCCCCCTCCAAAGACAATTCTTTCTATGTTTATCAATTATTTCAATGACAACCACTGGCAATTTAAGAGTGCACACGTAATAAGTAGGGAGGGAAGAAATCACCGAGTTAACCAATTGGAGCCTATCAGCATATGATAGAAATTGAGAAGAAGTAGAGGGCCTTCTTTCAATTCTGCAAATCAGAGGTGCATAATCTTTGACTAGTGGCTTTTTTAGTCCCGGAGGAAGGCCTAGATGGAAAAGAGCCCACAATGCAACCAAAAGCAATGGCAAGGGAGGCAGCATGCTCCTGAGTGATATTGATGGGGACTAAGCAGGATTTATGGAAATTAATTGTAAGTCCACTGGAAAGTGTGATCTTATGCATAAGCTCCTTAAGGAAAAGGGGTTGCTCAACATCTGCTTGCATGACAAGGATGGTGTCATCGGCATACTGCACAACAGGGAAAGGAACATCCTGATGCTGCGGGAAAGAAGAGTGCAGGTTTCCAAGTGCATACTCAGGATTTATTACACTTCGCAAAAGATCAGCAGCAATAGCAAACAACAAGGGTGATAGAGGCTCACCTTGTCTCACTCCCCTCTTGCACTTGAATTCTTTTCCTGCAGTACCATTGAGAAAAACCGAGGATGTGATGGTACTGAACATCTTAGCATACCACTTGTCAGGAAAGCTTTTATCTTTCAGCATTTCCATAACCAGCGTATGTTCAACTAAATCAAAAGCTTTCTCAAAGTCCAGCTTGAGGACAACAATCTCTCTTCTGGAATGATGGCACTGATGTATATATTCAAAAGCCCGTCCAAGATAATCCTAGATTGTTTCCCCCTTGATGAAGCCATATTGGTTTTCATGAACTATCTCAAGAATGACATATTGGAGCCTATTACTCATTAACTTATACAACAGTTTTGGAGCGGAGTTGACCAAGGAGATGGGCTTGAAATCATTCACATACTCAGGGTTATCTTTTTTGGGGGGACATGAGTAATATAGGAATAATTGATACTCTTGAGATCTGCCTGATAATGCAAAAAATCCTCACAAAGCCTATACATGTCCTGTCTGATGATGGGCCAATCTTTCTTTAAAAAGGTTGTGTTAAACCATCAGGCCCAGGAGCCTTGTCATTGGGCAGCGTACGAACAACACTATCAATTTCCTCCCTATTTAAGGGGGGGCAGAGGTGATCTAGGCTGTTGTGGGGGGTAATGATGGCTTGAAGATCAAATTGCATAGATACCTCAACTGAGGTACCCAACCTTCTTTTGAATTCCTGAAAGAATACGACACTTTTCTCCCCATGATCAGAGATCATTCTCCCAGTGTCATCCATAATTTGACTAATGACATTTTTTTTGTATCTTTCAGTAGCCATGGCATGGAAGAACCTGGTGTTTTCATCCCCAAACTGCATAACTCTTTGAGTGAATCTTTTCTTCCAATATTCCCTCTGCATGGAAAGCAGATTTATGATGTGGTCCTTCACGACATTTCTGAACTTGGACTCATGGGGGTTAGGGTTCTAATTTCCTCCAATTTATCTAAGAAGGCAATAGTCATGTTGTAGTTTGCTGAGTCTGTTGAGGTTTGAGAGGTTCCTTGCCCAAAGTTTTTAAACTCTTCTAAGAAGTTTGAACATAGCACTGATCACATGGGCACTGTTATTGGCTTGCATAGGAGCAAGCCAGGCATTTTTAATCTAATCCATACAGTTGGGGTGGTTAAACCAGAAATTCTCAAACCGGAAAATATTGACTTTGGGGACGTTGGTGCCAATCCGAACCTTGCATGGCAGATGATCGGAGTTGGTTTTAGCAAGAGGAAGGACCATGGTCATGGGAAACTGAAGAAAAGAACCAATCAATCTGCTCCAGTAGGGGGACTCTTGCATGTTGCTCCAAGTGTAGTTTCTCCCCTTAATAGGCAACTCAATCAAGCCTAACTGACTGATGATATTATTAAATACTAAGCAGTCATTGAAATCTCCCCCAGGTTTATTTCTGTTTTCAGCTAATCTGTAAAAGTTGAAATCCCCCACTAATAGCCAAAGATCATCATCATCTATTTCCAAGTTGTGGAGCCAATTAACAAAGAGGTCTCTAGCAAGCTGCCTACAAGGACCATAAACTACCACAAGAGTCCAGGATAGCAGGTTATGAGTGGAAGTGATTGCCAGCTTGATAGCAAAGCTTTGCTTCTCTAGAGTTATAGAAGAAAAATGGTTGTAAGCCAAGCAGACCAGAATTCCCCCAGAGGCACCATCAGAGGGGCAATAATTAGACTTATCAAACCTCTTGGGAGAAAATTTTGTAATGAAAGCAAGGTCAAAGCATTCTCTCTTAGTTTCTTGAAGGCAAAAAATATTGGCATTACTTTCATCAATTCTGTTTCTAATTGGATCCCACTTCTCTCTGTCATTGACCCCCCTCACATTCCAACACAAAACATTCCAAGCACGACAATGCATTAAGAGAGTGTCAAAGTAAACAAAATAAGCCAGATGGGCCATAGCCACCACTAAGAGAGGGTACCGTCATTCATAAGTTTTAATAGTATCATAACATCACAAAATGAAAACCAAAGACAACACCAAGTAGTTTCAGAGACCTTGAGCATCATAATTGACTTCATCTTGGTGTTGCAAAGTATCCAGGCTCAGCTCCATAGGAGGGACACCACAGAAGGAGTTGCCCAGCTAAAGTAGCAGCAGGAATAGCACCAATCATAGCATCATCCATGTCCTCTTCAAGGCTTCTATTGCACTGGCATTTTTGAGGTTTGAAATAGTTGAGAAGGAGACAGTTTTCCTGGGTGCACCCTTCTTTCTTCTAGGCTCATTATCAAGTTGAACATAAGTCTGCCAAGCTTCCCTCTTGAATCTAGAGCACCTGCGTACTTCATCATCCACTATGGGGGTTTTAGCTTTAGTTCTCCTCCTTTTGATGGTGGGAGTGGTAGTAGTATTAGCAGACTACATGGTGGAGTGAGTCTCAACATTTAGAGAACCAGCATTGTGTTCCTCTACCTCCATCATGTGAATGTTTGTGGCATGGTCTCATTATGATACAATCCCTCACTAGAAGTATCATGACCATGAATTTGACCAAGAGTCTAACTGTAGGCAAATTTCCTGCTATAGGTCACCATAGCTTGACTGTCAGGGTTGTTGCAGAAGATAACAGGGCCGCCTTCATCCTCAGACAGCTGGGATAGATGATCCTCATTGATTGGTAATATTCTGGGCCTTCAGTAGCCACTTGAGGAAGAAGCTTCCACATTGTTGCCCCATGATAGATTGTCCATATTGACCAGCCATCTATTAGCAATTAGAATGTTGGTGTATGAGTGTGGAAGACTAGGTGAAGGGACATGGTTTTTAAATGGAAGCATAGTCCTGATATCCTGGGCTTTGAAAGCCAGATCCTAAAGGAGCATTTCAACAAAAGGTGTGGGCCCAAAACCTTGATGCAGGCCAAGCCTGTTTGCCAAATCTCTGATCCTATAGTCATTATCAAAGTTGAGAGTCTGATTGGCCACCTTCAAGACTCTGGAATCTGAATTGGAGGTAACAGGAAGGGGTAGCTCCAGAATGACAGGTGAGCCTTGAGCTCTGAAGAATGTCCCAATATCAGAGCTGACAGAATGGCCGTCTTGACGCTGCTCAGGATGCTGAAGAAGCCCATTAGCAACTGCCATTGCAACAACAACATTAACCAGATTATTAACTGCATTCAATTCATTATATCCAACAATTTCACCATTTTGTTGCTCCCATGGTCCCCACCCCAAGGCATCTTTTGGTGGAGTGGAGCCTCTCACCCATGATTCACATTTTACTTCTGAATGTGATCCAGGTCACCCACATCTTCAAAATTCCCAGGTTTGGGTTGTCATTGTTATGCTGCTCATGCATTGGATGAGGATTACCATTTGGGGGAATCTGATCTTCATCTCCTGGCAAAGCATCATTGAGCTGACTGTAGAGAATAAAAACAAGAATAGTCCAGGAGTTGCCATTGTCACCAACTGAACTGCCTTCACTGATAATCAGACTCTGAGGGATCCTGCTCACAAGGGTAACTTTGCATCTGAGGAGAATCGTCGACTTGCATCCAGAGTTGTTTGTCCAAGTGACGACTGACCCGAACAGCGCAACAGCCTGAGAAATGATTTCTCGAGTCTAAAATCCAGAGGAAAGGCCAAAAACATCACCCAACATGTTCGAGTAAACGGACAGCTTCACAGATTGATGCCTCAATCATGCTCCATAATTGTGATTACCCTATTCTCATCAATATGGTGGGGGCTGAGATTAATCATCGCCTTCCTACTGAATGGGGAATGAAATAAATCAAACATAAACCCAATGGAAACAGACATCAAGAAAGCACCCTAACATTGTGATTTTCCTCAAAATACTCAACCACATCACCCAACGCATTATAAAATTGATCGGCTGGGGGGAGGATGCATGGCAAAAATAGCATACTCATCATGACGTCGAGGCAGATTCCTAAAGATGATGATCCTGCCTTGAGTCGGACGAGCCAAGTCTTCAACTTTGAAGCTGTCGGGGGTGTAGGGAGCAGGATCAACGACGAAGTTGGCCATGAGGCACTCCGTTTGATCGTCCTCCAGGGACAAGAAGGTGGAGTGATGTGCTTGTGGAGCTATGGTTTTAGAGGTGTAATGGATGGGGGAGGTGTTGGGGTTTTCTATGGGGGTACTGTATATGGGGGGAGTAACATTGTTGACCCCAGTCTCTTCATCTTCTACCGGAGACGTCTGAGCTTCTTCGTTGGGCCTAGAGTGTTGGGTGGGCTTGGGTCGCCAGGAAATTTTGGGTTAGGCTTTCGTAATGTAGAATTTGAAAGTGTGGTCATATTTAAAACATGTTGCACCGTGCGCATTTGAAAGGAGCTCGACAGCCCACCCACTGGTGGTTAATGCTAAAGCACCGGGTGCAATTTCCCAAGTTACAAACGCGATTAACCACCTCGAGAAAACCAAGAGTCATTAATGTTGCGGGCAGATGAAGAGTTAGAACTCAAAAAACTTCTAGAATGTTCTTGAGCCAGATGTTGAGTCGAAGACTCAAAGTTTGAATTCTCCAAATTCTCGGACTGATTAAGAACCTGATCTCGATTCAAGTCTAGAGACAAATCACTAGAATTCACCTAATCAAATAGAGTGGTCCTTTTGATAATTCCGGTAGTAACAAAACATTTATTTTCTTGACCAGATTCAAAGGGAATAATCAATTCGAAATCACCAATTCTGATAGTGCATTTCGTCTCAAATGGCCGAGATTTAACAACGAGAGAATCAGCCACAATATTCTCAGCTAAACGAACTTATTTCACACGAGCCTTGAAAGAATTAGCAGATTTAGTTGTCAAATGCTTTTGATTCTTCGAGAGAACCCTAGACCATTGCTTGTCTTCTTCAGCCTCCCAAAGCCTCTTTTCACGCTCCCAATGCGGAGCATTATTGCTCCATAGATGAAAATAAACATCAAAAGAACTTCCAATAAATCCGCGCAACTTGTAAATAGCGAAACAAATTGTTTTGCAAGAGACTGTGGATTTAAAATGATTATGGCTCTAGTAGGAGACACAAAACTCTTGAGCTAGACCACCAAGGCAAGATTGGAGAGCAAGCACTACTAGGAATGAACCCTTTGCCAACACCTATATATGGTTGCAATATGGCTACTTTGGTTGCATCTGGAATCAGTTGCATCGAAGTGAGGTGGTCGACAAATGGTTGCAATTGGAACGGTGCAATAGCCTGAGGCAACCGTAAGATGATATGTTGCAATAGAGTTTGTTAATGCAATGACCAAAAAATCCTATTGCAACCAATAGTTGGTTGCTACAAAAAATATTGCAATGCAAAAGAAGCCTAATGCAACCTATACTAGGTTGTAATAACAAATATGGCAACGAACAAAAAAGGAAATGCAACCAATTTTTGGTTGCAAGAGTAAATATTGCAACGACTTTATTGGTTGCCTCAGGTTTTATTGCGACCAAACGCTAGGATGCAATAGTTCATGATTGCCACGACCAAATGTGTTGCAATAGAAAAGTATTGCCACTCCAAAGCTACGTAGGCATATAGTCTTATTACCACGAATTCTGATCCATTGCATTACAATACTTTTGCAACAAATCAGATATGGTGGCAATAGATGATATGTTAATGCAACGAACTAGTCTTCGAGGTAATATATCTAGATTGCAATGTATTTGTGTTGGTGGCAATAGAGGGCACATGCAACAAACAATTGTTGGTAGTAATAGATAATATGATAACGCAACACTTAAAGTTCATTGCAATAAAGCATATTGCAACCAAAATCAATAGTCTATCGCAATGAGGTGAAATTAAAATTATTTTTTAATTATTTTCACTGGTAGAGAATATCACAAATAATAATTGATACATTCATTAATATTAATTTTGTCTCAAACTGAAGTATCACACAACGACCAACATTCTGGTTTAAAAAACATGACCACAACTAACAAAATAAGGACATCATATTTAACTAAGTTCACTGCATTGTTTAGCATACAAATAATTGATCTAGAAATGGGTTCGTTGGTTGCTCCATCGCCCATCAGCAACTTGTCATTCTTGTTGGTGCCGTCCATCAACTTGCAGCCATAGAAGCTTTCTCTAATTGTTTTGGCTCCCTGAGTTTCTCTGTGATTCAGGGAAACAAATATGTTTAAAATCATGGAGTAATTAGCAATCGTTGGACAAGTGCAATTGAGATCAAACAATTCCAAGCACATTCAGCCATGCTGGGACAAAAAACTGCTAGAAATTTATTTTAACAATTCATCTGAGAAAAGAACTATGTATCAATTTGGTTTGTCATTCAGTTAAGTAGATTGCTGGTACTTGCATCATCTCTGGTCTCTATATTTTCATGAAGGATTGCGTAAAATACAATATTTTAAACCACGTACATTGCAGGCAGTAAATGTGATTACCTTTTTGCTGCAAAGATATGGGCCTTATTTCGAAGAGTGCGGAAATTCAGATGGTCTATGCCTTGTTTCCAATGTGCAGCAACTGCAGGAAGATAGTCGCATTAGTCGCATCAAGGAGCTCTCGATCTATTTTTTACCACCTAATGCAGTATCTAGCCATGGTAAAAAAACTAACATAGAAAGTGTTAGCATACAAAGTTAAGTCAAGCAAACATTATCTATTCTTCGAATATAGACTGCTTCAGTGCATAATCATGTCATCATTCTAAAAACTCATAAGCTACAACTATTCATAGTTATCATTGTTGTAGTCTTGTAGATCAATTCAAAAAATGAAATGGCATGAACTGGGAGGACCAACCTTAGCTCCATGTCACATCTGTTTGGACTTGGAGGAGGGGCGCACAGTCTTGTATAGCAGCTTTTCAGCTAAGAATCCATCCTAAATGCAATCCAGAAAGCAAGATTAGTTATCACAAAGTAACCATGAGAAGGCATATAACACTACAATCTAGTCATCCAATAGCTATACTTCAGTCTACAGAGAATTACACGTTTTATATGTGCATTGCGGGCTTTGCTACGGTACTCCCCATTCTCTCCTAAGAGGTAATACATTAAATATAAAATAAATAAAATGTTAAATAAAAAGAGAGAAACAACCGCCTATATCTTGGTCAACGCATCTTTCCTTGCATGTAGGAGAACTGAACAGATATGCATGTGTGTGTACAATCTATTTTCTTTTGATTTGCAACATTTGGAATACTATTTTTCATGTTGCAAAAAAAATGAGTGTTTGTTTCACGTTTCTTTAGTCAAGTTTAAATGAACAAAGTGTTCCAAAAAATCATAGTCAGATTCCATTATTTTTTGTTACAAGGAATAAGAAGTTATGGGAAAAAATGTTACAAATCAACCATGTGTCACATTATATTTTTCTGATTGAAGTTAGATCATGTATACACACTTGCATTACATCAGTTAATTTCTGGAATAAATTACAGGCCTGTATGTAATAATTTACAGATACAATTAGAAGTAAAACAATCACAGTTTCCATAAACTAGTGTCACCAAGACCATACACCAAGACAATGAATCCCTGTGCCCGCATTTTACAATGTGATGTTTGTAAGACTGAAGCAAAACTATTTATTCACAAGCTGCTATTTTAAGAAAGTACGATAAGATACAGTCAAACATAACTTCCTTTTGCTATTTTATCAAACATAACTTGTTGGTCTAAAAGTCACTGCATTCTATAAACAGCCAAGCTTGGTCAAGGGAACAGCTCACTTCTGAGCAAATTCCGCACTGGAGCGAATTCAACAAATAAAGAATGAGCAGAAAGGTTACCCTGCATGGCCCATTCGGCAGCCTCCGGTTCATCTGCAATGCTTGACTGGCTTCCGGTCCCAGCGGATGCGGATCGCACTGTGTTGGTCCAAGTCTGTCAACGTTTCATCCAGAGGATATGAAAACTAACGCACAAATCACTAGCTATTGTAGTTCTTCTCTTGAACTAAATTCTGATTTAATCTCTTATAACTTGAAATTAAGAGGTTTGGTTGCAGAAATTCCAGGAACCAGATAACATATGCTTGCTTGCACGAGGGAAGGAGGAGACAAACTCACCACGAACAGCACTCCGGTGGCAGGGGCTGAAAGAAACGGAGAAGGGGGAGCCCCCCGGGTTGAATCTACTGCGAGCGGTGCAGCTGGGGTAGTTAACGGCGGCGGCGACCTGTGCGCCCGGCAGAAGCAGCAGCGGGCAGTCAACCATGCCGTTGCGAGACGCGTCGAGGTCCGCGCAGGGCACGCACAGGTAGTCAGGTAGGAACGCCGCCGAGGTTCCCCAGCCGGTGTGGAGGCTGCCACAACACCCAACAAACAGAGCTCGATGGGTGGGGGGAAGAGGAGTGAGGAGGAGGAGCGGATGGATCTGAGCCTGCTGCTGGGAAGGGGGAAGGGGAAGAGGGTGGAGATAGGAGAGGCGCGGCGAAGGAGAGGGATGAGGTGGCGGCGCAGCCGCCGAGCCTAGCGGGGACGGGCGTTGTGATGGTCGATGCGGGAGGAAGGAGGGGTTGGGGTCCCGCGCGCTGCGGTGGTGGATGTGGTAGTGGAGGTGGCGGGGAGAGAGGGGCGACAGGTGAGGAGGGACTGCGGGAGGAGGGAGACGGGAGTTAGGGTTAGGGTTGGATGCAGCACTATATACAAGCAAACACGATGAGAACCATTGGATCGACGATCGATGGCTGCAAATCGTTGGGTTATTTGGGCCAACATCCTTTATTGCACCATTGTGCAGTAACACTAAAAAATAATTATGTTATATGTACAAATATATTTTTTATATATAATAGTACGAATACAAGTTTTCATGTAGGAGTTTTAAGAATTTTCGAGTGGATTTACTATTTTCTATCATTTAAATCAATTTTTACGTGTTTACTGAAAGTAATTCAAAATTGACCTATATGTGCATCTAATAAGTTTAAAAATTCGAAAACAAATTATATTTAGGAGTTTATGGTCCATTCTAGGCCACATGTAGGAGATTGACGAAAAATTCAATTGGCTTGTAGGGAAATTTCAAACTTCTACTTGTCACCTTGTTATAAAATAATGATAATAATAAATAAAATTATCAAAAAATTATGTAAATTGGCACAGGATCATTTTATCGATGTACAAGCTTGACAAAAAAAGTTTCATATGATTTTGTGAAAATTGGACTATACAGTGTTCATAAACTAGATAGATCATCACATTGTTTCATACAACTCAACTTAAACTTCAAAGTTCGTACACACTCAAATACTTTCTTACCCATGGGCACCTCAAATTTGGATGCAACCTTGTGTTGACCATAACATTAGAGAATATTAAGTTATATTAGCAATTATTATGAAAAGACATGTTTTTTATATTCTCTTTTTTGTTGGAAACGATATGTTGTATGAAAGCAATCGAGAAATAGTAACTATGATACAAACAAATGGCACTGAGGAAAACATCTCGATTTTAGAAAAAAATAGAAAAAAGAATCAACTGATTTGGAGTTCGTATGAGGAAGAAAAACAGTTTACAAGTTTTATCCAAAGATTAAAAACAGAAATTGCACTTGCTATGAACTGAGATGAACCAGTGTGTTTTCTCTTTTTAATCTTTGACTAAAACTTGTAACTAGTTTTTCTGTCTCATACTAACTCCAAATTGGATGATTCTTTTTTCTAAAATTTTCTAAAATCATTCTCTACCAAGATCTACAACTTTAACAAATGAAAAATGATTTCGACATCAGTTTATTATTGGTAATTCAAACTTAAATCTCGAATTTACACTATCACGATTCAAATAATATCATAAAATGCTCTAATGGTTCTACGAACTGACGTGATAACATATTAGCATATAATCATGTTGTAAAAAAATCAGATGATTTTAATAAGGTGAGATTATAGATGTTCAGGAAGAGGAACATCTCTCACATAGTTTCTTATAACTATACTCAAACCTTTGAAGTTTGAACACAACATAACATTGTTGAAGTCCTATGCAACTCAAATTTGGTAAAAATCTTTTTTTTATTAGTATGATAAAATATGAAGTTACACCGACACTTGTCTTAGTGCAAATATCTTTATTTATTCTCTTTTGGTAGAAGAAAAGAAGCTACATAAAAAAGATAAACGAAATAGCAATTAATATGTAGACGAATGATATTACACGAAAGATCATGATTTTACAAAAAATCAGAAAAAACAATCAATGAATTTGGAGTTACTATGACTGAGAAAAACCAATTTCAAATTTTAATTGTAGATTAAAAAGAAAAATGACGGGGGAAACGAGAACAACGTGCGCCACGTGGTTGTGGCGAAGCAACTTGACCATTCTAGTTCTGCCATGTGGTCCCGAAGCTTAATCGATATGTATATAAACTAAACTATCTTCAGTTTACCACAACTCATGAAGTGTCCCAGTGGTAGCAGATGTGCTCTTGATGCGTGAGGTAGTGGGTTCGAATCCCATCCTTGCATGCTATTTTTTCAACTTTCCTGGAGGCGATGGAGGAAAGGATATATAAATAAACTTCTATAATGACACATAACTTCAGATGTAGCTCAGTGGTAAAGCAATCCAACTCCTTTCCTCCAGGTAGCGGGTTTGAGTTCCCTGTGCACCTCAATTTTTTTTGCAGTGACGGATTATTTTCCATAAGCGATGGGCCATCGCGCGGCTGCTGGGCTGGCGGACCGGGCCTGTGTGGCCAGGCATGGGCCAGCGCGACGATTGTTCTGGCGGACCGGGCCTGCGTGGCGGCTGTGGCTGACCTGCATTTTTGTATTTCGATGCGAAGAGATATGTGGAACTTTTTCACAAAATAATCACAAACCAACATGTGCTCTAGTGGTAAAGGGTTGCAGAGTTGATGTGTGAGATCCTCGGTTCGAATCCCTTCGGGTGCAGAGTTTTTGCTTCATTTTCCGACTTGTTCATGTGGTACACGGTTCAAATTCGTCTCTCCACAAATTTTTTTCATTTATTTATTTTTCTATTTTTTTCATACATCATTCTTTTTTCCCATGATTTGTCTAATGAAGTTTTTTATTTATCAATGATCATCTCTAATTCTTTTAATTTACTAATCATGAGGAAATGGTGAAATGCAATGTGGGTCAAATTATGACGAAATTGGCGCAACGTCATAGTGTTTGGACTTCATATCGGGCTTCATATCCAACAGTGCTAATCTATGACTAAATCTGCATGTTGTCATGGATGCATTATGATCTGTGACGAAATCTATGACGAAATTGACACAACGTCATAGTGTTTGGACTTCATATTGGGCTTCATATCCAGCACTGCCAATCTATGACGAAATTTGAGTGTTTGTCATGGATGTAGTGTGATCTGTGACGAAATCAGAAAACATCATGGGAATTTCGTCATGGATCAAAGGATTTCTTGTAGTGTTTTTTTCTTTTTTTCTGCGACCATGTTGTTGCCTCTGCGACCATGCTGTTGCCGGCTGGCCGAGGTCCGACCTACACAGGGCGCATACGCAGGCACGAGTCAGCCTTTTTTCTTCTCAGGTCTTTTTTCCCTCTCCTCATGCGCTGGTGGGCTGGGTTAGAGGCATGATTTTTTTCCTAATTTTGTTAGCAAGCCGGCCACAACAATACAACCCAATTGGGTTTGCTTATTTTTCTTTCTTCAAAAGTGCAAGTGAGTTTAATTACATCATCATAAAATCTTTTAGCGCAACAAAAAAATCTAATGAATTCACCAAATTTATCGTGGAAATAAAACCTAATTGATGCAACGATTTGTTTTCTGGATGCAACAGTCACATGACCTATCGCAACCAGGTTTATGTTTTAGGCAACGTTAGTTCATCGTGGTTGAAAGCCGACATAATCGCAACCTACTAAATATTCATGGCAACAAACACACATCAAACACAACGAATGATTTTTTGGATGCAACAGGCACATCAGCTATCGCAACAAAGTTTGCACTCTACACAACGAAATTTCATCGTGGCCATAGGCATGCATTATCGCAACCAATTAAATATTCGTGGCAACAAACACATATCTATCGCAACATTAAATCGATACTATCGCAATGCACAATCAGTTGTGGCAATAGCTACCCATAAAGGCAACCACCATTTTCACCGTGGCATTAACACCAACCTGTTGCAACAACTGTTTCAATAGACGCAACCCACATTTTTGGTTGCCATAACACCCAGATATCGCAACGCATTAATACGTTGGTTGCTATAAAACCAACTATTGCAACCAAATACGTGGTGTTGCCAGAAAATTTGGTGCTCTAAGGGTCGATTCCTAGTAGTGAAGAGCAACTGACTCTTCATTGAGCTAAAATAGATATCTCCTAAGTGTAGCCAACAGATAAAACCTCTTTCATTTTCGAAGGAGTCGGGGATGCTTCTTCTAGTTGTGCGGAGAATATCCTTTTCAAAAGCCTTGCCAACATCTAAATCTAGTTTCAACAACAAATTTATGCCCAAAAAAAACGGGAGGGACAAAAAACTCTGAGGGGAGCTAAACCAAAGCCAGGGAACCAAAACACCAATCGAGAGACCCAAGGAGATCACTAAGAACACTAGGGAAAAGCAAGGGAAGATATCAGTAGAGGCAAAATGGAAAATGAAGTAGAAGAGGCGAGGGAGCCCAAGAGATAAGGTGGCACGACTTCCAAAATCATGCTTAATAGAAAACAATTAGTAATAAGAAAAAGAAATTAAATATATGAGAAAATTAGATACTTGATATGACTTATGTGAGGTACGACCCTTGTGAGTAACTGGGGGATGTGTTCTGTAGCACGACAATTTGCAATAGCAGCAGGACAACCTTCAAATCAGACACGCTTCGATTGTTGAGGATAGGGATGGCAACGAGGAATTCCTCGTCGGGCAACGCTGTCCCATCCTCGTCCCCATGGGGAAGAAAAATCCCCGCCCCCGTCCCCGTGAACACTTGCGGGGAACGATTCGTCCCCATCCCGGCACGGAGAAATTTCCCCGATGGGTCCCCGTCCCTGTGAATTCATTACAATTTATGTACAATGAAGAACACTCAAGGATGAACATTATCAGCTAACAGTGCATAGGAATAAACCACTCTAATCAAGAAACAAATCTAAAACCCCTTGAGCGGAGTTTAATAATTAGAAAAATCAAATCTCATGAGCACAAAAGACAAAGCTGCATAGCTATGGCTGCTAATACGTAGAAGCATTGGATTCGCTAGCTGTGGACAGCGCAATCTTGGACGGATTCTGTGTCGCGAACTAGCGGCCTCCTGATGTGGGCGCACAACGTAGCAGAAGTGCAGTCTGCGGGGGGGACCTGCTCGAGCGACGTCGAGTCAAGGTCGCCCCACGCTGAGGCCAAGAGTTGCAGGATAGCAGCGGGGACAACCAGGCGGCGGCGGCGGGCTGGTAGTCTGTGAGACCTTGGGGGAGGAACAGATAGAGATGGGATTTAGGGTTAGCTTGTGTTATATACTCTAGTACTATCTGAGTGGGTTTTGCACTCATGGGCTGCTTTGATGGGCTTGATTTTGAACCGATTACGCCATGTCTAATAATCGGGGTCGCGGAGAAATGGGGACGGGGACCCAAGGGTCATCCCCGCCCCCTCCAGCCTCGACGGGGATTAATTTATCCCCGTTTGATTCCCCGCGAGGACTGAATTGCTACCATCCCCGTCCCCTAATGGGGGAATTCCCCGTGGGGAATCGGGGATCAGGTCCCCGTTGCCATCTCTAGTTGAGGACTTAATCTAGGAACATTGAAAGAATGAGATACAACTTTTGCAATAAAAATTTTCTGAGATAATGGAATATGATCAAATGACTCATTCAATTTGCACGTCAATTTATCACTGTACTGGCTTGAGGAAAAATTAAATAATATATAAACTATTAAAAAATTATGACATACAATACAAGAAAATATTAATATTTTAAGTTAAAGAAAATAAGAAAGCAAAACGATAGGAAGAATATTTACTGGAGGATGGTACATCAGTAGAGCTTCTAATAATTTTGTGTCAGATTTTTCTGAGCAGCAACAATTGAAAGTGAAAACGTCAATTACAATAAAAAAAAACTTATTAAAAGAATAAATAAATATTTATGTTTATCTTATATGAGTAAAATAAATTAACAATTCTTGAACTAGCCATTTTTAACCAACTTTTTAATAACATCTTCAACATTTTTGTTAGTAGCCTACAACGAAGAAACAACAAAAAAGAATAAATGGAAATAAAATTATATGTATTGATTGAACAAGATGTAGAAGAAAATACTGACATGTCTTGTGACTGAAGCAACAGTTTTATGATTATGAGATTTTGATGAAACATGAGGAGTGGACCTTGAATTCTACAACAAAAATGAAATGTATTAAAAAAACTTTTCATACAATTGAAAACCCTAGAAAAATAGACTAAGTTGATAGGAAATAGTATATACCTTCCTAGCATCATCACATTTATCATTGTTGCATCTTGCAGCGGTGGATTTGCGAGAGTAATAAAATTTATGATTATAGAATTGGTTGAAATACGATTAATTGAATGGAAAGAAACAAACAGAGGGGCAATTAGACCATAATAAACCTGAATTATCTTAGGAACCAGAACGAGGAGGTTGAGAAGGAGGATTCCCATCTGACCCTGAATGTGATGGAGTAAATCTTCATATTCAGAATCAATTCTTTTAGTTTCAACTATAGCTTTCATGAGTTGAACAACAAGATCTTTAGTTCTATCATGAAGATTGGTTGCATAATTCGTCATCCTTGCAATCAACATCTTCATGTCAGCAGGAAGGGTAGCAACAGATGAAAGATCCAGGTTGACAGATAAACCAAACACACAATAATGCTTTGACACCAACTCTGAAATCTTAACTTTCAAACTGTCGGGTAGCTTGCAGCCAGCAACTTCTTCCAGTTGCTCACAAAAAGCATAATCCATTTCAAACTCAGGTTCAGGGGTCGTGTATAGTTGATGCTGGAATGACAAGAACAACACAATGAAAATTATTAATACATAAAAAAAGAAATTATGGACAATTAACATTAAATTGGAAAAATACAATTCAAAAAACATATAATGAATGAAATTAGAAAAATGATCAAACCTGGGCATAACAGGTAGCGTCGTAATCATGGAGAGAGCGGTGTCCATATACTGCAGGAGACTTCTTGTCAAGTTCAAAGTAGATTTTAATCATGTCATGTTTCCAAACATAAATTCGAGGGATATCAGGTTGTACTTGGCGGGTACAAAGGTCAATATGTTCCAAGTACATCACCTAATAATTAAATAACCAAAAATGTTACTGCTACATTGATACATAAATGAAGAGTAGAACAGAGGAAACAATGGAATTCAACATGAATAAGATTATAATGCATTTATACTAATTAAAATATCAAACGGAAAAGAAATACTTACAGCAAGGTAATATATACAACCACCCAGAAATTGACGAGACTTAGAGGACCCAACACCTGAATTTGCTCTATTGAAAGCCTTGATGTGACTTAAGAGCCAAGACAGAACAAGACCAGCCCAATCATAGCCTCTTGCATTATCAATGTCCTCAAAAACACCAAAGTATTTTGGGCTGGAAACTAAAGAAGTGTTGGAACATAAAAATGAACTGGGAGCTACAATCATGAAGCATACGAAAACATCCTCATAACTCATTTCAACTTGCTTGATTATCTTATTAGCAAAGAAAGTGACATGGGGTAAATGTTCCTTGCCAAATTTAGTGAGCACAACCGTCTTCCAACACTATAGTCAGATGGAATAGGCTCTGCACCCATGGGGACGCCAAGAACTAGATTCACAGATGTTTTTGTACGAGAAATAACCTATATAGCCAAGAATAAAAAAATGAAAGAACCCGGATTAGAAATTAAAAGATCAACAGGTTGAGAAGTGCTAAAAAAGAAAATTGGAATATAGTTTTAAATAGTAGTATGGACTATTAAAAAAATCATATACAACATCGAATAAAATTAGCATGAATAATAATAGCAAGGAACAATAATTTCATACATTGTTTTACATAACAAATAGTTGAAAATTACAATGAGGTAAATAAAGTAAATGCAGAAAGTAAGAGAGTATAGTATAGCCTGATTTAGAATCAACTTGTCGGGCGATCCATGTAGCAAAATTTTTTGAACATGACACTTGCTAAATTTTAGAAGGGATCCAAACCCATAGCATTCAATTACAGTTCTTTGGTGTGGAATCAAAGCATCTATAACATTTGCAAAAGGAGTAGTAGAAAATCTAGTAGAATCATCATCACCAGTCTTAGCAAACTTTGTCCTTTTAGTCTGATAATGGAAAAGAAAACAAAAATGAGAAAGTTAAGAAAAAAAGGTCAAAATAAATTTAGGTTTCATAAAAATATCAAAATATATACCTTATGAGTAGAAGACAAGTTTAGCTCACGCCTCAACTTCTTAATAAGCTTCAACTGAGATAACAAAAAATGAAAATTATAAGAAAATTTGATAAATTAAAATGTAACACGGTACAATGGAAAGCACCTAAACCATTGTAATAAAAAAGCATAAAAAACATACATCTCTCATCACTAAGTCAAACAGGAGTTGATTGAACCCTCCACCACCATCTGTTGACGAGGATGACTTCAATTGAATATGAACCAAAAAAGAAAAGTGCATGTTAAATATCATAGAAAAAGACAACTGCATAAATAGACTTAATTTATTTTAATAAACTTATTAAGCTTACATCAGAATGAGCTTCATTGTCAGGCCCAAGGGATGGTGTATCAGCATCATAAGAGGGTTGTTGGGAGCATTGCACATCTTCAAACTCAAATTATTCAGACTCAAAATTAGATAGCTCAGCAGCACGACTAGAACGCTTCCGGGACATCTAGAAAAGTAAATGCAACAATTTAGCATATTTTCAATAAACCAAATTTCATATAACACACTTGTAATTCACAAGAGCAAAATAGCCGAATAGACAAAATCACTCAAACAAACTGAACCCAACACCAAAACCTCTAGCCTATGATCAAATAAGCAAAATCAACTACACATGGTTGAGACATCATGTTTAAGTGACACACCAACAAGGCACTGTTAAACCCCAAACCAAAGTTTCACTACAAATACACTGCCAATCAATTACAACTAAATGTTTGAAATTTTTATTTGGTATAGAGATGGTAATATTGGCAGGTGCATACTATAATAGAAATAGAAACTCAATAATATACAATGCAACCACTCAGATTTAAACAAAAAACAAAAAAGTGAATATAGAAGACATGAATTAAACTACAGTTGCACATGAGTGAGAAAAAAATACCAGGTGTTGTTGCCAAACAAACAAAACAAAAAAATTCACAGAACTATAGGTTTGACAAAAAAGCTAATCAAGTTATGGTACTAAGTAACCAAACATAACTTCTGAAAATTTTTATCTATGAATGCAAGGTAACATATCACATTCTGAAAAAATGTGAAGAACCAACAATTCACAAAATCATCGAAACTCAAAATAAAATGCATAGCACAAACCTAACAGAACATAAACTCCAAAAAATATATCAATATCCTAAACAGGAAGACTAAAACAGGCATAAGAAAGAACATATACATACATGGAAAATAGCACACATATGAAATTATCTAGCTCAGGTAAGGGTTAGTTCAACCCAAAATTCAACTAAATTCATATTAAAACTGCACAGTTGGTAGACATTTTCTAGTATATATTATGGAAAATAAACCCTAAAATTCAAAATTCCACATAGAACTAAGAGTAAAATTAGGAACAACTACTCACTGCATTGATGTACAGCCCTAAAATAACCAATCATCATCAGGAATATAGAAGGGGATAACCAAATCGTCATATAAACATCTAGATCAGCACGAACAAAAATCGCCATGGCGAACCACATTAGTTCAGAATGCGAAGAACACAACAAACAACGAGCGAATCAGAAGATAATCAACATAGGAGGAAGGGGGAAATGAATCCTGGAAATGGGACTTATCGGCGGCGGTCGGAACTCCTAGAAATCAACCCTCGTCACCGGAGAAGAGATAGTTTGACAGAGACACACTGAATCAGCACTTCCGCGTACAAATAAGGAGTTGAAGAGACTAGATCAACATATATCAAACTCACCTCGACTGTTGACGGTATGTATGCGTATGAAACTTCGTTTGGATTACAAGCGGACAAATCCTCTGTCGTAGTGAAGGGACCCTTCTTACCTCAAGTGTGAACCCAAGGTATCGAATATGTGGAACAAATGTGTGATGCCAGAACCAATCTATTAAAGCCAATAACACTTTGATCTTCAAAGGAAGTGCTATTGCATCTAATCTAGAGAACACCAAGAAAATGAATCTAATCTATGAACTACCGGAGGTAGCAAAAGATAGAGAGGGTAGGTAAAACCAATCTAGAGAGATTGGATCAAGCTCTTGTTGAAGTTCCAAGCAAAGATGAACAAAGAAAATTGAATATCATAAAAATCCACTCTAAATCGCGGCTTCCGTTCCAACTCCGAAGACGCCCGCCTTTTGGAACCTTCGTCCTGTCACGACACGCCCCTATTCGTGCGGGTTTGCCTAGGGTGAGTCTAAAGGACAAGATGAAATCGCTTGGTAGGTCAAGCGTGCACCTCTAGCCACCATGGCTACAAGAACACCCTATGTGATCTATCTCAATAATAGATCGTGAATTAAGAAAAACTAGACGAAGACCAAATCGTAGAGAAAGCACTTGATCGCTAAGAATCAGATTGCAATTTGACAATTCAACATCATGAATGATACATGGACAAGATCACCACCGAGATCCTACCTTGATCTTGCTCCTAGCTCCTGGAACTCTGACGTGGTATTCCTTGCAAGGTTCCCACACCGGATAGGGAAACCCTAGACAACTAGCTTGACCCTCTCCTCTCCGGAATGGTGTCCCTCTCTTCTCTACTCCTCGGCGGCGAATGAAAAATTGATTAATGTGTGGCTCTTGGCAGGGGGCTATAAATAGTCCGAGGATCGTCTAGGTCAAAGGGGGCGGAGAATGGTGCACGAAATGGGCTGGGCCGGCCGGCCTGGGCCCACTCATCCCACTTCGCGACCTCCTTTGTCGTGCGAGCTTCTCGTGTCTTCTGGAACATTCTCCCTTATGCATGTGGGCCCTTAGCATCAGTTTCTCCGCAGTTTGGATAGGGCTCCTTGTCTCGCAAGCTTCAGCATTTTCTGTCTAGGTCCTCGGAGTTTTCTGCCTTCACGGGTTGGTCCTTGGGATTCTTGGAGTCATGTTCACTCCATTGCTTGACTTGTGTCGGGCTTCATGTTCTTCTCACGAGGTACTTGATGAACTTTACCCAGAAGTCTCGCATTTAATGCTAAATTTTGTATAAACATTAAACTCCAAAACTGACATGCACGAACGAACTTGTCATATCAAGGGGGTTACTAACAATAGATAAGATATAAAATTGATGCCAACACCGAAGGTAAACACATGGCTAGGTTGACCGAAATTCACCGTCAACACGTGAATACATGAAAAGTTGTGTGACGACGCAAACCGCACGAATCAGATGGAGTGCACGCGACGAGGAGATGGAAACAAAGTAGATCCATGGGTATGTAACTCACCGACACAGTCCGATGCAAAGAATCACCAGCGGGCGCCACGCGATGCCGCTTGTTGCCGGGGAAGAGGGGGGAGAGGCAAGATGGAAAATGAAGCGGCCGAGGCAAAGGAGCCGAAGAGATAAGGCGGTGCAACTTCCAAAAATCAAATAGTTGAGATTACCACCCTGGACCCACATGTCATAGACAGATCAACTGAAACAGAACGCAAGCACACATCAACTACAGATCGCACAATCAACGGCGCACAAATTCGTGTGACAGACATGCCAGAATTGTGCGCGTGATAGATAGCTTTTCCTTTCTTTTTTGGCCCCTTTCTAATTTGAAGTCCACATAAGGAGAAAAGAGGGCAATCTCTTTTCCGTCTTCAAGATTTTTAATATCTTAGGATGAGTTTGAATTTTTACACATTGGGTTTTGCATAATTACCATCTTGATGATGGACCTCGCAAAATCATTACCCAAATCATTGTCAACTTGTTTCGCTTAAAAATTAAATATCTCCATGTATCTCATCGGAAATGTTTGATGCTTCTTGGGGCTTCTTTGGCGACCGTGAAGTCACCGGATGAATTGCCGAGTAGATAGATCTGATCCGGGCGTTGCACCGTGGTGATACAGACTCGACCCGCTCCTACCCACCCTACGGTATCATAGCATGTCGGGAATCGAGGGGGGACATACTGGACATAACAACTCTTGTCGATTGGGGGCTCTACCACCCTGCCATTCGATCGATACAGAGTTGAGGAGGCCGATCACGAAAGTGACAGGCGTGGGAGCGATCCTGGGAAGGCAAGGCTAAGATGGCACCTTGAATTTTCATTTACTATCATTAGAGGACCTGTATCGGATTGGATGGATCCTTCAAATCAAATCACTGTTGTCCCCGTTGTTCCCCCAACGTCATGGGCACCGTCGCTCGTGTCGGCTCATATCATTGCAGAAAAACACCGACCAGTGACGCAATATAATTTTAGCATCATTGATTTATGATGTTCCTGGCAGATATCGTCATAAAATTTCACTTCCAAGAAAATTTAGTGACAAATGGCATAAACCAACCTTGGTCCAACACGTTGAGAGCCATGTCTGGTTCGAGGACCGGTGGATGGTCGCTTCCTGGTGTGATGAGTGATTGACAACGTTGTGTGGACTGACTCTTGGCTAAGTATTGCAGGTGCAGGTTGCGGCTTGACTGGTGTTGGTGCAGGTGAAGAATAAGCGCGAAAGGTCATTACCGGTGAGGCCTCCAGGTGTGGAGAAGAGAAGTAGGCTTGGTTCGAGGGACCCGGTGGCCGACGGGGTCGCGGACCGCATGGTGGCAAGAACAACGGGACGAAGTCATGGACAGTTTCTTGGTTAAGTCTCAAAACCAAGGTCAAGCCGGGACAACGTGGGAGCCGAGTCATAAGTGATGATTGGCTGAGGCTACACCGAGTTCGCGGGGTTTGCAGTGGTTCACCAGAAAACCACTGGGTTACTCGTTTGAGCCACAAAACCGAGGCCGAAGACTCGACGAGGAGGTGCGGCCACCCAGGCCAGTTCAACCACCCAGGAGGGGCGGTCAGATCGCCTGGGCCGGTCTAACCGCCCAGGGGGCGGTCTGACCGCCCGGGTGGCTGCTGCCAAGAAGCTTCGAAGCAGAGGACACGCGACGGGATCACAAGGCCTGTGTCGAGACTAAGCAAGGATGCGGTCACTGGGCATCCATCTGATGGAGAAAATCTGAAGACTTCCAAATTCACCCTTGAGGGGCATGTATCCCTAGTTATCTAGTAAGGGTAGTTTAGTCTTTTGGGTGCCTCCATATAAACACTTGAGGGGATGGATGGCAGCCATCTCTTGGAACCCTAGCTCATTTGTTTTCGCATTTTCGTTTTCTATTTTTCTCTAGTTTTTCTAGGACTAGCTTGAGAGCTTCATGTGAGATCTACAGAGAGGGATGGATGATTGGGTGGTAAGCTTGACCTTGTATGGACCTTCATGGTATGTATAGATGATCCGGCGTGGTTCCTCAAGGTCTTGTGTTGCCTTTCCCGTTTTCCTTTGTGGTGATTTTTGGAGCTCCTTCTTGTGATCTTTTTGGCAGAGTTTTGAGGTGATTTCTTGCAGGATTCTTGTTGGGTGTCACATATGAGGACCTTGCGCCTCTTTGGTTGGTGACTTTGCCCCAAGAATTCCCTTGAATTGACCTCGATTTGGTGGTTTTTCGAGTTGCTCGAGTTCTTGACCTAGAGGGCCTAAATCCGCGATTCCCTTTGATTGTGGGCGTTTCGATTCGATTCCTTTGAGGGAGAGATTGCCCAGGAGGTAACCCACCTATACCCAAAGTTTCACCTCAATCCGTGGGGTGAATCGGGAGATCGGGTGATGGGAAGTTGAGGGTTGACCCGTGGACATATTTTTTGGGTAGGACGGTCTAACCGCCATAGGAGGAGGCCTACCCGCCCTGGGTCATCTAGGCAAAGGTTGTGATTTTGCCGGATTTTCCTCTGTGAGCTTGTTTGTCTTGATTAGAGGAGCGTTCAGGTGAAATATCGGCTAGTTTCAGTGTTGTTTGCTTGGAGTTCTTGCTTGGAGTTCGTTGCTGGGTACAGGAGGTTAGACCGTCCGTGGTAGCCGGTCTAACCGCCCTTAGGCCCCTAGGTGATGTTTTGGTTTTCACCAAGATTTCCTGGTAGCTAGCTTAGCCTTGACTAGAGATTTCTGCTGGTGAAATTGTGGTGCGTTTTGGTGCTCGGAAGAGGAGTTTTGAAGGATTTCTCGGTTACCAGATGGAGGCGGTCTAACCGTCCCCCCATACCCGGTCTAACTGCCGCCTCCAGACAGCCTCCTCTCAAGTCATTTTCGCTGTCGTGTGCGTATAGGAGTTGAGGCTACTGGTAGTGTTTGTTCCTAGGACCAAGAGCACTTCAGTGGCTATGTTGTTTTGACAAACAGAAGGTTGCGTACGGAGCGTGTGATTTTGGGTGCCCGACCGAGTTCGTCTTGTTTGGGAAGTCATCCCATTCACCCCCCCCCCCCTCTTTGGTGATCTAATCGGTCCTTCACATGTAAGTTGAAGCATATTGACGGTCCTTGCAACAAAAATTCAACTGTCATTATCTCTAGAATGAGAGGAGTATACGAAGAGTTTCATGCACATTTTGGGTACTAATAAAGTTCCATGAGTTGTGTTGTGAATGTTATTTGTAGCTACACATTTGGGAAGAAACCACGGACCGCTAAGCGACACTTGGCAGGTGCAGGCGCACCTCTAGGTGTGACCGGCCCTGCCAAGTTCCATGTCACGACTCCAGGGCATAAGCAATCCCACGAACAAGTCTTGGATGAATGAGAAATGTTGGTTACATGTTGTTTTGATCAAAGGGACAAGAATGGAAGCACTTGGATCCATGGGTCCACTTATCCATACAACCCAACCTCCACATCTTCCACAACCGCCATTAAGAAGCAATCTTGGATGTCCTTTGACACCGTCGGTGCAACACACGACCACAGGGTAGGGCCGACCGCACCTCTAGGTGCGGTTGCATCTATGAACCGGTGAATCAGGTGCATCCGAGCTGGGAACCGACTTGCAACCGACCAAGGATCAGGGATCAAGGCCCTCTATGATGAGAGACGATAGATCACAAGTACACCCACACCTATAGGTGCATCCGCACCTATCTCCAACCTCCCATGCTCTCCATCGACCATCAACTGCTATAAATAGAGCCCACACTCGCTGGAATCAGACACACGAAGCAAGAGCATCGCTTGAAGCCTCATTTCTATCTTAGAGTAGGAATAGTGTAGTTTCGAAATTAGAGTCGAGTCAAGCTAGTCTCAGGGTTCCGGCAAAGTGTTCTTTAGAGTTTCAGTACTACTCTTGTATCCTTTCTTTATTGAGACTTAAGTTCAATATCAAGTTATCTTTCTATCTTACCTTTAGAGTCAATTATATTTAGCTTGTACTTTGCTCTAGTAGCTTTATTTCCAGTTTAGACTAAAGTGAGTTTGGCCTTGGTTAGATTAGTTCTCTTGAACCCTATAGTGTTGTGGTTATTCTTCGCTTGATCTTCTACCAAGTGCTTTTGTGCTTAGTAGGGGAGAGAGATATTTCTTGGTGATATCCAAGGAAAGGTTCTTTGGTTTGTTGAGCATTGTGCTCAGAGCTTACCTTAGTCTTAGATTGGTGTCCTGTTCATTGGTATAGTTGTGGTACCCTAGGGAGGTAATAGCTCCGGACGGGCTTTGCAGTCCACCAAGTTAGTCCGGGTCGGTAGGATTCAACGTGTCGTTGTTCTCCCTCCTCATCCCTATCTGAGAGCATGACTTTGCATGGCCCTGCACCACTAGAAGAGATTGTTGATCTTTCTTACCTTGACTCTACCTTACCTTAGTTCTTCTCCTGAAGTTGACAAGAATAGATAGATTGTGTCAGGTTCCTTTCTCGTCTCGTTATCCTCCCAGCTTGCTAGGTCCACTTTATTTACCTTTATCAAGATCTCCTTGCATGTCAACTTACCCATTGAATATCATTATCATTGACATCACTATAGCTCTTTACTGAGTCTCGATATATTGTCCACCGATTTATTATTCGACAATCTACACCTTAGTGCTTCCCTTGGGAAAAATATAAATATGATAACTCAAATACCACCTCGTGAAGTGCTACAACGGTAATTTGTGCGCTTACGGACCTTTTCTATGACATGTGATTTACCTGGCATTTCTGATGCCATTGCAATTGCAGCGACAACGTTAGTAAACGCCAACAAGCATTCCTGGTGTCGTTACCGAGGAAGCAATAGGCATTAGATATCGTTTAATATATCGGTAGAGTTATCTTGGTTCGGTGATGTAACACCCTAATTTCAAATTTGGCTTTTAATAAAATTTGGTGCCAACCTTTATTTATGCTCATAAGGAATATAAGGTTGTCTTTAATTTCTTTTGGGCATTTAAATATTTCTGAAATTAAATAAATAAGTCATCAGAGTTTATTGTTGCATTCATGCTGGTACATTGTTTTGTTTGTTTGAATTAAATTTGTATTTAAATTCCAATTGTTTGATATCCTTTCGAAATAGCCAAAACCTTTTCTTTTATCTTCCCTTCCTTTCTCGCTATCTGGCCTAGCTTCACGTGAAGCCCATCGACCTGAAGTCTGGTGCCGCACCACGGACTCCTCCTTTCCGCCGCCGCACCGTTCCTCAGCTCGTCAGGCCGCAATCCAGCTTGACCCAGTCGAACCGCTCCGCCTCCCTCCGCCGCTGACACGCGAGGCCCACGTGTCATCCCCGTCCTCCAGCCGTGGCCGAGCCGGACTCGAGTCCGGGCTCCAACCCCGCCTCAAGCGCGCCCCACTAGGTGTGGCCCACACGCCAAGGCACCACCTCCGGCCTTTATAAGAAGTCGCCACTCCTGCGTCCGCACCCCAGAAACCCTAGCCGCCTGAGCCCCTACATGCCACCCCAAACCCTAGAAGCGCCGCCACCGTCGATCTCTCTCGCCGTCGCCTCCTGTCGTTGAGAAGACCACTAGGAGAACTACAAGGAGGTAAGAAAGCCCCTGGTGCCGCTTATTCACGTCCCTGTGCTCCACATCGTCTTGGAGCGCTCACCGGAATGGCACCGCCGCGCTTTTTTGCCTCACTGAGCCCGACATCATCTCTGTTGTGCCTCTACCGACAGCACCACCCTAGATCGCTTCGCCGTGCCGCGCTCTACACTCTGGTGCAATCCGAGTGCAAAATTGCATACCGTAGATTGGTTTCGATCTTCGCCGGTGAGCTCGCCACCATGTGCTGCCGCTCGCCATCACAAGTCGCCGCTGCCTTGCGTCAGCCGCAGCCGCCAACCACCCGATCTAGATCCAACGGTCCAGATCGATCTAACCGAGGTCAATACCGGTCAACACCGTCAAGCCATCATAATTTTGCAGAAAAGCCCTTAAGTTCTTTCGGTTTAGAAATAAGTCCTCCCACTTAACAAAGTTTCTTACAGTTTAGTCCTTTTTCTTCGGTTAAGCCCCTGGAAGTTTAGTTTCTTCACACATAGACCCCTATAGCTTGTTTAATGCATAGTTTCATCGCTTTAGATCCGTTTTTAGTGTTTTTGGTGTCCAAACGATCGTCTTGTAGTGTATATTAGTTTTTCACCTATGTTCTTGTTGACGGTGTATTTTGGTGCACCTAGCATGTTCATTACACTTTGGTTTGGATTTGATTATGGAACTAACCCGCCACTAGGCACACTAATCATATAACAAGTTCATCTTTGTGCATGCATTTGGAAGTGTTGTGTTTATGTAGGAAATCATGGACATAAAGGACGGATTCGCAATAAGTTCAAAGGAGCATTCATGGAGTCTTGTTCGTGTCCATGAGCTCGCCGAAATTACTTCCAATGGTGGTGAGGACCGAAGTGCTACGAGGAACACCCCGGGGATTGAAGCGTAAAAGATCAAACTTCATGCAAAGAGAGCCTCCATCTTGATCGCGAGGATAACGGCGTCAAAATCATCCAAGTGGAGGGGGCAAAGTAGATAAGTGCACGAGGACCAACGGAGCAAAAAGGGCGACCGAACCGGCCGAAAGCCGGGCACGGGGCCGGTCGGCCCTGGGCGGGCCGGCCCGGCCCACTTCGGGCACCGGTTCGGTCCCGTCTTCCTTGCCCTCGAAGGATCTTCGACCCTAAAACCCCCGACGCGCCGCCAACACGGGGAAGGAGGAGTTATTCGCACCGAAGGCCATCCACAAGCTAGAGAGAGAGGAGGAGGATCTCCGGCGGGAGATCAACCACCTCGAAGGAAGCACCCTCTCGTGGAGAAGGAGGAAGACACGGCGGAAGGGAAACCATGATCAACGGTGCCATGATCGCACCTTGATGGGGTAATCTTCTCATTCGTCCATGGGTTGTAATCGATCTTGAGATGTAATCGCACTTTGTCGGATTATCTATCTATCATCTTGTGTTGAATATACTTTAATGCTTAAGGCTTGCAACCGTGCCGTAGAGGGAGTAGAGCTCCAATGCTTCCTTGGATCCATTCAATACGCCGTGGCCATCAAAGGTCTAGTCATGAATACCTTCGCGTAGTGACGATGCGAGAGGAGGGAAAGGGCGAAACCGTGGTCACATCCCCGATAGATTAGATTGGTTTTCATGTCTTTAAGCGATTGCATGCTCTAGTATCGTAGACCCATGGGCGAGTGTCTTCTATCTTGATCGTTTATCATTCTCTCTAGTGTAGTTTAGTGTTTTCTAGTATAATAGTAGTTAGGGTTTTAGTAGCTAGTGTGTCGTTGTTGATCGAACGCTTGTAATCCCCTTGCTCCGCGGATTGACAAGAACCTTGGGAATCCCGTGGTGAAAAAGGTGTGGGGTCCGTACGCTTGCGGATCGTAGAGGGATACGTCTTTTATCCGTCAACAAGCCCCTTTTTTCTGGCGCCGTTGCCGGGGAGCAAGTTAGTTTACATCGTTTGATTTGCATCTAACTTAGTTTTATATTTTAGTTTATCTTTTATTTGCTATATCTAACATATATTTTCCAGAAAAACACTTGTTTCTTTTTTGTTTTTGTTTTTATCTTATTGTCTAGATGGAGTTCGTTAATCAACCCGTGGAAGAACCGGAGAAATCATTAAGGGATTACGCTAGCCCTCGATGTGAAGACATAAAGGTACAAGAGTCGGATTCGAAGCTCGAAGCGACCAAGTATGAAATTAAATCCAAGATCATGAAGATGGTGGCGGAGAACCCATTTGAAGGGATGGTTACGGAGAACCCATATAGACACATAAGGGATTTCACGACAATATGCAACACGGTGCGTCAAGAAGGAGTTCCCGATGAATGGTTCAAATGGAATCTCTTTCCCTACTCACTTGCCGGCAAAGCAAAGACATGGTATTCGGTTGCGTCCTTTGAAGTTGAAGGCAATTGGAACAAGTTGACAAAGAAGTTTTGAGAGAAGTTCTTTCCAATGAGCAAGGTTCAACATCTAAGGAAGCAAGTGATCAATTTCATGCAAGGAGAAGAGGAAGGGATAGACCAAGCACGGGATAGGTTTAATGAATTAATCGAACAAGGACCAAAACTCGACTTCACCGGTGACGTACTCTTGCATACATTTTTCTTTTCCCTAACCCCTAGTTGCATGCGACACGTCGAAATGTGTGCGGGTGGGGATCTCATGGAGAAAACACTCACGGAAGCCGCCCAACTTCTACAAAAAGTTAGTAAAGCGGCTGCCATGCGAAGAGATTGGGAAACAAGACTTGCGGAAGAGCCGGAATTCAATTCAAGGAAGAAAAAGCTTGCTGATTTTTCTAAAGAGGCAACCCGGAAGTCACAAAAGAGGAGCCAATCATGGAAAAGCTTGAACAAGAACACATTAAGTCAAGAACTACACCGGATGTCGACTTCGCCGCACCAAATGAGACGAACAAGAGAAGCATGTCAAGCGCGAAGCCACTAAGGGAGTTCGAGCCAATGGATTGGGTTCCTATTGATTACGGAGAAGTATTTGACAAGAGAAGACCGTTCCCTAATCAAAAGGGGATGGCAAGAGCATTGGAAGTCAATTTCCCACGGAGAAGAAAGCTGAAAATTCATACGACCTCGAAACCACGGTGAGATTTTTGAAAAGCTCTTTGGAGATGACGTGGTGGATCCGAACATATTGCCGAGGTGAAGAGGATCATGGGGATCAAGCCCGAAGCATCACCATACGCTCGCCTTGCTGAAATTTATTCGATCGGATGCGAAGAAGAAGAGAAGATGACGCCGCACTTGAGTTGCGAAATCAACGGAGTTCAATGCAAAGCTTTATGCGACATCAGAGCCCAAGTAAGTGTTCTATCTTCTAAAATTTACGATAAAGTTCAATACCACAACCTAGACTTAGCTCCGACATCAACGAAATTAATTATGGGAGATGGTAGAACTATCAAACCTCTAGGTATTGCTTGCAACATGAAAGTAAAAATTTCTAGAAACTATATACCAACCGATTTCTTTGTTATTGATGCTTACCATAGTAATTCTGATCATATAATCTTAGGTAGGCCTTTTCTTAAGTTGGTTGATGCCGTGTTAGATGCCGGAGAAGGCAAAGTAACAATGAACCTTAATGGAACAAAGTACACATATAACTTTCTTCGTGCTTCTAAACACCTTACTCCTTTTCCTCCCGAAGATGAAGAAATAGATGAGATAGATAGTCTTTGTTTTGTTGAAACCCTTAGAGACCCGCTGCAAAGAGCGATGGAAAATCAAATTAGTAATCAACAAGATGAAGAACTAGACGAAGCAACAAAAGGCTTAGAGCCGCATGATGGTAGCGTGGAGGAAGAGAAGTTCGAAGACATAGGAGAAATCAAACCCGAGGAGCCACAAGTGCCCGAAGTAGACCTTAAACCTTTGCCCAAGGGATTAAAATATGAATTTTTGGGCCCGGACAAAACCTATCCGATCATTGTGAGCGACGAGTTGAGCCCCGAAGAAAATGAAGCGTTGCTGATTTTATTAAAAAAACATAGGAAGGTGATTGGATATTCAATTAATGATCTCAAAGGTATTAGCCCAGCCTTTTGCACTCATCGTATACCAATGGAAGACCAATGTAAGCCTGTAGTGGACCATCAAAGGAGGCTAACCCATGCCATGCGAGAGGTAGTAAAGAAAGAGGTTATCAAGTTACTTGATGCCGGAATCATCTACCCGGTTCCACATAGCGAATGGGTGAGCCGGTACATTGTGTACCGAAGAAAGGAGGTTTGACCGTGGTGAAGAATGAGAAGAACGAATTGATACCACAAAGAACCGTGACCGGGTGGCGGATGTGTATTGATTACCGTAAGCTTAACAAAGCGACGAAGAAAGATCACTTCCCCCTACCGTTCATAGACGAGATGCTCGAGAGGTTAGAAAAACCACGCTTATTTTTGCTTTCTCGATGGATACTCGGGGTTCATGCAAATTCCCATTCACCGGAAGATCAACATAAGACAACATTTACGTGTCCTTACGGAACGTTTGCATATAGGAGGATGCCCTTCGGCCTATGCAACGCTCCGGCCTCTTTTCAACGTTGCATGATGGCCGTGTTTTCGGAATTCATCGAAGAAATTGTTGAAGTGTTTATGGATGATTTTTCCGTTTACGGGAAGACGTTCATGGATTGCTTAGCAAACTTAGAAAAGGTCCTTACAAGGTGTGTGGAGGTAGATTTGGTTTTAAATTGGGAAAAGTGCCACTTCATGGTTAAGCAAGGCATAGTGCTCGGACATGTTATATCCGAGAGAGGAATTGAAGTGGACAAGGCTAAGGTAGAGACGGTTGAGCAACTCCCACCTCCTACGGATGTTAAGTCCTTAAGGAGCTTTCTAGGCCATGCCGGATTCTATAGAAGATTTATAAAGGACTTCTCGAAGATCACTAAGCCTTTAACACACCTTCTTCAAAAGGATGTGGCTTTCGACTTTGATGAGAAGTGTCTAGCGGCATTCCGGACCTTGAAAAATGCGTTGGTGAGTGCTCCCATCATCCAACCTCCGGATTGGAGCCAACCTTTCGAGATCATGTGTGACGCAAGTGACTACGCCGTAGGCGCGGTCTTGGGACAAAGAAAGGAAGGCCGAGTTCACGCCGTTTACTACGCTAGCAAAACTCTTAGTGGGGCACAATTAAATTACGCTACTACAGAAAAAGAATTGCTAGCGGTGGTATTCGCTTTCGAAAAATTCAGATCTTACATCGTGAACTCGAAAGTCATTGTTTACACCGATCACGCAGCCATAAAGTATCTCTTGGCTAAGAAGGAAGCTAAACCACGTTTGATTCGTTGGATCCTTCTTCTCCAAGAGTTCGATGTTGAAATTCATGATAAAAAGGGGGTGGAAAATGTTGTGGCCGATCATTTGTCTAGGATGAATCGTGGGCAAGATGATAAAGAGCCCATAGAAGATAAGATGAGAGATGACCACCTCTATAGAGTGCTTGATAAAGATACTTGGATGATCGACATCATTCGAGCAATTCGAAAGATGCCCCTCGATCATCTAGACAAAAACACCCAAAGGAAGATAATTTCGAAAGTAAGAAATATTTTTGGGATGCACCATACCTCTTCAAGCTTGGCAATGATGGAGTGATGAGAAGATGTGTGCCAAGAGAAGAGAGGCTTGAGATTCTAAGGAAGTCCCACTCGGCGGAGTACGGTGGGCATTATAGCCATTTTCGAACCGAAGCCAAAGTATGGTCGAGCGGATTCTATTGGCCGGAGATGCATGAAGATACTAAAAGATATGTTGCGTCATGCCCCGAATGCCAAAGAACCGGAAACATCTCTCAAAGAAATTCTATGCCTTTGAAATACAACTTGCAAATCGACATATTCGATGTATGGGGCATAGACTTCATGGGGCCTTTTAAAAACTCATTTGGATTCGAGTATATACTTGTTATGGTTGATTATGTATCCAAGTGGGTAGAGGCTATACCATGTCGTAAAGCTTCCACGGAGGAGTCCATCACTATGATCAAGAACGTGATTTTTCCCCGTTTCGGTACACCGAGAATCTTGATAAGTGATGGAGGAACTCATTTCACCGGGAAGAACTTCAAAAAGTGCTTGTCCAAGTTGGGAATTGAGCATAGGGTCTCCACGGCCTATCACCCACAAACCAACGGACAAGCGGAGACGTCAAATAGGCAACTAAAAAGCATACTTAACAAAACCATAGAGAAGGGAGGCAAGGATTGGTCAAAGAAATTAGACGGAGCTTTATGGGCTTATCGAACGGCGTTTAAAACACCGATAGGTATGACCCCTTATCAATTCGTCTATGGAAAAGCTTGCCACCTTCCGGTTGAGTTAGAACATAAAGCCTATTGGGCGATTAAAGAGATGAACCTTGATCTCGATGCCGCGATGGTGAAACGGAGAATTCAAATAAGCGAGCTAGAGGAGTTGAGGTTGAAAGCATATGAAAACACAAGCATATACAAGGAGAGAATCAAAAGGTGGTATGATAAAAGATTGAAGAAAAAAGAATTTAAAGAAGGAGATAAGGTCCTCCTCTACAATTCGAGGTTTAAAACCTTCGGAAAGGGGAAATTGCAAAGCAAGTGGGACGGACCTTATGTTGTGCATTCGGTGTTCTCCAACGGAGCGGTAACCATTATGGATATAAACGGCGATCAATTTGTGGTGAATGGACAGCGGCTTAAGGTTTACTACGAACCCGACGTCGTGCCCATTCATCATGTTGACGTCTTTACCATGGAGGAAGAGCCCGAACGTCCCGCCTAGGACGAAAAACAAGGCACCAACTTCGTAAATAATTTTTCTTTTAGCTTTCCGGAGTTTTTCGCGAAGATTAACCGGGCCAACTTTTTCCCGTGGGCCGAGGAAGAAACAATAGGGCGGTGTGCAAAAAAACCGGACCGGCCGGCCCCCGAGGCGGGGGTGGGCCGGCCGGCCCGGTCGGATCGGCCCGGGGGTGGCCCGATGCCCGATGTCCCCGAATTTCGCCCGAATTGCTCCTTTTTGACTTCCTTGTTTGGTCGGAAAATTTTAAGGGAAGTGTAAAAAAGGAAAATAAGGTTCCCGGGGCTTTTCTCTCGGGACTATATATTTGGCCGAATTGGGAGCTCGAGAATCAAACCTTTCAAGCAATGTGTTGCACCCTTGTAGCAGCCATTGAGCCTCCAAAAAGCTTAGAGTTGAAGGTAGAAGCCAAGAAGCCATCGATGGAGGAGGCGATGCGATGCGAGGTCAAGCTACCCGTCAAGAGGACCGCACGTATCCGTTGCGGAGGACGTGTCCCGACCGGAGCTCTTGCATCTCGCAACCCCGTCAAAGGAGAGAAGGTCCCTACACCCGTTCGAAGGTCGGCACGCCTCCAAGGCATCAAGCGCAAAGATTACAAGGAGGTGTCGCCGGAGCCTAAGGATTATGGGGATAGCGACTACTCCGACGATCGTAGCCCGAGCTCGTGGGCGGCCGCCGTAGAGACGATGACGATTGGGGCGAGCAGCCCTATGAAAGGACTCCCGAGGGCCCCAATGGCGACGGCAACGGCGGTGGCGAAGGCGACAACAATGGAGGTGGCGACGACGGTGGTGACAACGGTGGAGATTATGGCGACGACGACCCCTTCGGATTGCATCCGGTGTCTTCGTCGAGTTTGCCGTCAATCCATCGCGGATCTCTACACGTCGGCCGACGAATGTTTCCAAGCCATGGAAGCGATGAAGCAGCGTATGGAGGACTTGGAGCGCGTAGTTGAAGATGATTACAAGTTCCTTAACCGTAACGTGCGCAAACTTTTCGGCATGGTTGGAAACATGAGAGGCAAGTGGTGCAAAGCTTGCTCGAAGTACCACTAGATCTAGTTTTCCCCTTTGGTTTTTGTAAGATACGACGAGGACGTCGTATGTTTTAAGTGTGGGGGAGAGCTAGCTCGCTAGCCTTAGCTTTTGAACTTCAAGTTTAGGTTCGGTTTAATCTTCGTGTGAGAGTCTTAGTGTTTTAATGAGTCTTTAGTTTTTGAGTCTGTTTTAAAATTTTCTGCAAGTGTCTTAAATTAGTGTTGAGTCAAGAAAACCAAATAAAAAGAGTCTTATATATATCTTTGTGTTTTATGTATTGTTTATTTTTATTTACTTGTTTGTTTAATCTTCGATTCTTGATATATGAGCACAAGTATGTGGTTTGAAAGACGTTTACCGTGGTGCTTAGTGGAATCGCTACTACTTAAAGTACCCATACCGCACTTCGATCTTGAGCTTCACATGCTAGTTGTGCTATTTTCGATGCTAAAAATTGGAGGATTTCAGTTCTGAAAATTATATTAAAACCCTTGTAATAAAGGTTAGCAAAACCTCTTTTTCCAAGATGAGAGTAAGAAAAAAAAATTCCTATCCAAAGCCAAGTTTGTTTTTTTTCGCTCCACCATAAGTGTGATTAGCACGATGAGTTAGGCTAGGACCCTTCTCTCTTGGTGAGTTTTAATTTCGAGCAATGATCATGTCCTTGTGCTTATCTTTTGTTGCTAGCCTCGTCATATATTCAGTGCATGACTTTCACAACGAAAGTCATGAATACCGCTGGATTCCATACCCAACCCTATACATCTCTTTTGTACATCGTATTCCTTGAACACAACCTATTTTCAAAGTTTCGTCTCGTCTCTAGCATGATTTATTTAAAAAATTCAGATTGTGTGCATGCGAGAAAAGGGAGAATTGAAAGCTTTGAAAAGTTGTCAAGAGAGAGAAAAATAAAGAGAAAAAGTATGTGTATGGAAAAGAAAGAAAGAAAGAAAGAAAAATCATATGTGAATGAAAGAAGAAAAGAAAAAGAGAGAAAGATGAGTTAGCAATGAAGATATGAGAGGGATGGATCAAGTGAAAGAAAAAAATAATAAAGTTTAAGGAAGGATGTCACGTTGATTGTGAGACGAAACTTTTACTCTATTTCCAACCATGTGCAATCCGACAACGAGGACATCATTGGTGCCTTGAAGTCACAATTTTCTTTTGCCCTTGCACATGTCCACCATTCTAAATCTTCTCATCCTTGATATCCCTACATATGGTTAATTCTCATGATCATTGGCTTTGAAAGGTAGACAACCATTAGAGGAAGTTCTTAGTTTGACAATACTTGTGTTGATTGCGCTAGCCCTACCTATAGCTCCACTTTACATGATATATGAGAGATTAATGGGAGGTGAGAGTTTTATAAAATTTGGTTAGGATAGACACTTCATATGAGTGACTTGAGAGAGCTTGGAGAAAGGTTTTTGTCTAATACTTGTTGCGGGAATTTTTGTTTTGAAAACCATAAAAACCCTCCGATGGAAGCAAAGAAGTAAGTATGGCTGAAATTGAAAGCTTCGAGTGAAGAGTTTGAGTTGTGGGGTAAATCTTGACGTGGTAAAAATTCTAAACGCCCATGTTTATGTTTGATTATCATTACTTTGTGTTTATGGATTAAAGATGAAGGGATTGACTAACTTGTGAAGGAGGATTAATGATACACGATTACACACCTTGGACGAAATTCTTTTACGAGTACTTGCTCGAGGACGAGCAAGAGCTAAGTGTGGGGGAGATGTTGACGGTGTATTTTGGTGCACCTAGCATGTTCATTACACTTTGGTTTGGATTTGATTATGGAACTAACCCGCCACTAGGCACACTAATCATATAACAAGTTCATCTTTGTGCATGCATTTGGAAGTGTTGTGTTTATGTAGGAAATCATGGACATAAAGGACGGATTCGCAATAAGTTCAAAGGAGCATTCATGGAGTCTTGTTCGTGTCCATGAGCTCGCTGAAATTACTTCCAATGGTGGTGAGGACCGAAGTGCTACGAGGAACACCCCCGGGATTGAAGCGTAAAAGATCAAACTTCATGCAAAGAGAGCCTCCATCTTGATCGCGAGGATAACGGCGTCAAAATCATCCAAGTGGAGGGGGCAAAGTAGATAAGTGCACGAGGACCCACGGAGCAAAAAGGGCGACCGAACCGGCCGAACCGGGCTGGGCCGACCGGCCCGGGCGGGCCGGCCCGGCCCACTTCGGGCACCGGTTCGGTCCCGTCTTCCTTGCCCTCGAAGGATCTTCGACCCTAAAACCCCCGACGCGCCGCCAACACGGGGAAGGAGGAGTTATTCGCACCAGAAGGCCATCCACAAGCTAGAGAGAGAGGAGGAGGATCTCCGGCGGGAGATCAACCACCTCGAAGGAAGCACCCTCTCGTGGAGAAGGAGGAAGACACCGGCGGAAGGGAAACCATGATCAACGGTGCCATGATCAGCACCTTGATGGGGTAATCTTCTCATTCGTCCATGGGTTGTAATCGATCTTGAGATGTAATCGCACTTTGTCGGATTATCTATCTATCATCTTGTGTTGAATATACTTTAATGCTTAAGGCTTGCAACCGTGCCGTAGAGGGAGTAGAGCTCCAATGCTTCCTTGGATCCATTCAATACGCCGTGGCCATCAAAGGTCTAGTCATGAATACCTTCGCGTAGTGACAGTACGAGAGGAGGGAAAGGGCGAAACCGTGGTCACATCCCCGATAGATTAGATTGGTTTTCATGTCTTTAAGCGATTGCATGCTCTAGTATCGTAGACCCGTGGGCGAGTGTCTTCTATCTTGATCGTTTATCATTCTCTCTAGTGTAGTTTAGTGTTTTCTAGTATAATAGTAGTTAGGGTTTTAGTAGCTAGTGTGTCGTTGTTGATCGAACGCTTGTAATCCCCTTGCTCCGCGGATTGACAAGAACCTTGGGAATCCCGTGGTGAAAAAGGTGTGGGGTCCGTACGCTTGCGGATCGTAGAGGGATACGTCTTTTATCCGTCAACGATTCTGTTCTGTTGTTACTATTTGGTGATTGTTTCTTATTTTCTTTTTTTATGCTTGTATGTGCTTGATGTGGTGCGTAGAGAGTAAAACGTTCGGAGGATTTGAAGAGCAAGAAGTCCAAGAGTTTGAGCAGCAACAGAATCTTGTTGAAGGCAAGTCCCCATTGATGCATACCCATTTAATCCCATATAACATGCATTTAATTCAATGTATTTACTTTATTGCTTGCATCAATTTTGACGGGTTCCTATTAAGGATGATGACTAGTGTTCTTTTGACCTTTGCCTTGTAACCGGGTTTCTTAATTAATATTGATGGTAGTTATTGCTTAGTATGGTCAACTGGGATGGAAATAATCAACATGGTTACCTTTTATGCTCTATGTTCCTTTATGTTAATTTTAATTGCAAGACCACTTATGATATGTTAATTGGAACATGGAGAATCACCCAGGAAAACAGTATGACCACAAGAACTAAATGGGCACTGGTCTTGACCAAGTAATTAGGAACTTTAGATTTGGGTGATCTTACCTGATAAGGACAAGGGATCGGTAGTCATGTGGGGTATGGACCCTCCCTAGCGGGAGTTGGGTTGTTCTTTTATGGTGGGGTATTGACTGCTAGGGGGCTTTATACCTTACTAACTGATCCAGACCTTGTGGGTCACAACTTGTTGGGGAGCCTTTGTAAAGGTCTCGTAGCATCCCTATGCAGCCACACCTCGGTAGTGTGGTATGGTGCCTGCGCAGCATCGCATGGTCGGGTTCAAAGTTCTTCGGAGACTTTTACGCAACTTGTGGGTAAAGTTGTACAACATTTACAGAGTGTTTAAAAACTAACCAGTTAGCCGTTCTCATGGTCAAGAGTGGTCTGGACCCTCACATGATAATTGAACTTGAAGATGGACATAAATTGTGATATACAGTTATGGTTGCCATATTCTTATGGTGTATCTTACCTTTATGCTTAATGTGGGTTGGTATATACTTATATCTTAGTAATCATGTGCTAATAAAATGACCAATTAAAATTTCTTAATGCAGTCAACCAGTCAGCCTTTCCTTGTTTAAATCCTTTGCATTCATATATTTCCCACACTTGCTGAGTACGACATGTGCTCACCCCTGTTATAAACAATGTTGCTCAGAAAAAGGAAGCTACTACAAAGCTGCTATGAAGATGTTGCTGGTGCTAGGCGTACGCAACCCCCAGTCGACTGTCTGTAATGTTTGGAGCCTTCGTTTCCAGGATTTAACATAATACTCTGATAATCTTTCTCTTTCTTTACGTGATATTGTACTATTATTCACTTATCAACTATATGCATGAAACTTGATCTTGGCATGCATATAGGAATACACTTGGTTTTCTTTGGAAAACAGATGTGACAGAGTGGTATCAGAGCCGTGTTGACTGTGTGACATTAGCCTAGTTAGAAATGGTTGAACTTAAGGATTATAATGTCTTAGAAGCCCCTCTTACTACATGCTTGTTTTATTTCTTATTAAATAAATCTTAATCTTGCTTTTATCTCACCCTTGACTTCTGCTTGGTTCTTCATCTTGTGCTTGCTATCTTTTATCTCTCGTCACTTAATCTTGATATCTATCTCACTCGGCACATGTTTCACTGCACCTTTAGATGGTTCGTCGCTTGAAGACTACTCGCACGGGCGCCAGCACTCTGAATGCCCCGCGAGAGAAGTACAACGACTACCACGACGACGACACCAACGAGGAGATAGTGATGGAAGCACTTCCTGCTGTGGCTGCCCCCGCTCCAGTGCTCATCATTGTGTCAGATGGGGAAGAGGAGGAAGGCCAAGAGGAGGTGATTCCAAAAGGGGAAGGAGAGGAGCAGGTGCAGGACAATGATCAAGACCAAGTGGAGGAGGGTGGAGAACAAGAGAAAGGTGGTGGACAAGCTGACCAACAAGCTCTAGTGGCAGGAGAGCCAGCCGAAGAAGTGATATGAACTATATACTACTACAAGATGGATGGAGTGGGCGTTCACATGGTTGACAACCTGAGGGCAATGGTGTTCCGCTTGGGCTATGACAAGGCACCAACTTACCACTATGAGCTCTGGACTCACCCATGGTTTGAGCCCCACTGGAGGTTACAGCTATCCTATACGAGAAGGAGCCCTTCCATGGAGATAAGGAGATATCTATGCATCAAGATGTGGCTCACATGACCACCATGGATGCAAGCATCGCAGAAGTAGCATGGAGGGCGCTCTATATACTCTCCCACAAAGAGCGTGATAGGTTGGAGGACACCCTCTGCAGGTACACTCCTTATAGAGCGAGTGGTGAGGCCAAGACCTACATCGCCCCAGCTTCGGCTTATGAAGGAACGTTGAACAACATCCGTGGTTTGCTAGCCGCTGTCAACACTGCCTTGGACGATGCCAACAACACCCTCTTTGTGGCTCAATAGAAGATCTTTGCCCTGGAGTTGGAGAAGCGTTCTTTGGAGGCTGGATTGTTGAACAAGGAGCAAGCAGTGATCCACGACGCTGCAGAAGCACACTCACCTCCCCGTCACCCAAGAGGCCTCTCTACGGCTCCCCCGACGCCCACATAGAAGCCATGCCAAGGGAAGAAAGTCCTTAGGTTTAAGTTTAAGTTTAAGTTAGGGTCTTTGTAATCGTTAGTAGTCGAACGAACGGTTAAAGTGTGCTTAGTCTAGAGGTGTGCCTGAATGCTTGAGTTTGTGCTTATGATTGAGCTGGATTTTTGTTTGAGTGCAATGTGTTGTGGGGTGATGACCACAAAGATATTGGTTTAGTAGTAAAAGTGTTTAGTTGGGTTTATTCTCAGTCTCAATCAATCTTTGTCATAATCTTCTGTCCCTCTTAATTTTACTCGTAATACAAATCCACAGCTTCAAATTTGTTTGTGCAACTCTCGATCTCAAGCTACAGAACTCTGATTGCAATAAATCGTCTTATCTATACTATAAGGAGTGAAGACAACTGAAAACTTTTCTCACCCAAATCGGACCCACCGTACCCCTCACGTCGAACCCACCCGTCATATGTTTTTGGGAGTGGATAAGGTGGAAGGACTATAGAAGTACCAAAAAAACACAATTTGGAGAGCGTTTCTGCCAAAACGGACGATTTTTCTCACCCAGCCCCTCCATACCTGCATGTGGTACCCATGTCGGGTCCACCTACTCAATCACCCAAACCCCACACCGCGGTAAAAAACGATTTGACTTTTTTTCCACCGCGCCGTCCCACGTTAACTCCTATCGCAGGCCGCTGCCCTACCCACCGCGATGGCAGCAGTGATCCGGCGCCCCCGCCGCGGTACCGGTTCTACCCGATGGAGGAGGAGCTGCTGAGCTTCTACCTCCGCCACCGCCTCGCTGGCACCAGGCCACAAGTCGACCACTTCATCCCCGTCGTCGATATCTACGCCTACCATCCCTCCGAGCTCCAGGGTTAGTCGTCGTAGTTCGTTCATCGATCTCCCTCGTCCCTCAATCGAATCATCACACGATCGATGATCTGTGCATGCGTGCAGTGATGGCCAGAGTGGCGAATGTGGGCGACAAGGAGCAGTAGTTATTCTTCTGCCCGCGGGTGGAGCGAGAGCTCCACGGCGGCCGGCCCACGCGCACCATGTCGTCGGGCTACTTGAAGGCCACGGGGTCGTCGTCCTATGTCTACTCCGCGCCGGCCAACTGCGTCATCGGGGAGAAGCGCACCATGGTCTTCTACGAGGGCCGCGCGCCCACGGGCAACAAGACGCGCTGGAAGATGAACAAGGTCTCCGCCGCCGCCGACGACGACGACCGCACCATCGTCGCTGTTGATGGCGCGCAACACCTGTCAGGGTATGTACGCGTGCTACTGCTGGCTGCATGCGATTTGGTTGCGCATTTCAGATGGTAATTGTAATTAATTAATACGTACTAATGATTATGGTCACCACTGTATGATGATGTTTGCAGCTGCGGAACGAGTTTAGCGTTTGCCGCGTGTACATCAGCACTGGCACGCTGAGGTCCTTCGACCACCGGCCACTCAACCCAACCGGCGGCGGCGGCGAACAAGCCGTCGTCCACTGCTACTAATAGCATCAAGTGCTACCGCCACCGCTGCCTCCGGGGAGCAAGACGATGATGACTGCAGTAGGAGTGGCCGTCGCCAACGGGCAGATGACGGAGAACTCCCACGACAGCTCGTCTTCAGATTCTCGAGGGATCGTCGTGGACAACGTAGCTGAAGAAAACACTGGCACCACAGAGGATGGGCGGGGATCAGCCTGGGCAGCGGCAGCCAGAGCAAGCGTCGGTCGTGACACCATGGCCATGGGGAGATCTCGGTCGTGCATGTTGGCAATCGTGGGCGTGGGAGGTTGCTGCGGCCACGCAATTCAGGCAGAGGACCTCACCGCCAAAGGAGAGAGCGCGGGTGGCGAGTCATGCAGGTGGGGGAGCTCATCGTCGGCAGTCGTCGAGGAGCGCTCGGGTGGCAAGGCCGGTGGGGAACCTTGCCGCCGTCGTGGAGTGCGCGGGTGGCGAGGCTGTCAAGGGAGCTCCCTGCCGCGCGGGTGGTGTGGTGAGGCCAGCAGGCGCAGGCGAAGTGCCGCGGTAGGTGTCCCCCTCCGCTTCGACATAGGTGTCGGGGTCGAACATGAAGCCGTCGAGGAACTCACCCTCGTAGAGTCGTTGGTGCTGCCGGACAGCCAGGAGAACCAATCGTGGCCGGTGCCCTCGTGTAGATATCGTCATTGGGGAGCGACCGCTCCTGCCGCCCTGCGGGTCGCCCTCGTCGGCGGGGTCGTTGTCAATTGTCACCACCCGCGAGCAGCGGCATCGGTGACACGCGGGTCGCGTGCGAGCGCCCGCACATGGCTCGGTCTGGGCCCGCCGCGATGGTGGTCCGTGGGCTCTCTCTCCAGCTATGGAGCTGCCGATGCAGAGACAACGATGTCGTAGGGAGCTCTCTCTCTCTCCAGCGGCAGCGGCAGAAGCAGAGGCGCTGGTGTCCTAGCACGGTTTGCAAAGATCAAGGATGCAAAAGCATTGTGGAATCAGCAGGAATATAAAATCGAGTTCTGTGCGACATGAGGGAGCTGATACGACAGATATATAAGTCAACATGATGCACATGCTAGCTGGGCAGCTGTCTGTTTTTTGTTCAGATCTTGTGCATAGATATTGTGTCCTAGAAAAGAGGTTGTTTAAGAAAATATGCATTGCCCTTTGATGTAGGAATTGTGGAACAGTAATGAAAAGGTACGGTAGGTAGTAAGGCAGATAGTCGAATGCAATCGGGGACCTTTGGTGCAGATGGTATCTTTATCTCCCCGTGTTACTGTGTGAGGAAGACGACTGCAATCAAACATCCAACATTGAGATGATGAGATCTTCATCTGCCAGGTGCATATGCATCACACACATTTCGATCTATGCCCTTCTCCTGCATCTATCAGAATTAATATGGATACAAAGATTTTATTCCACTTAGGTTTCCTTATTTGATTTGTTGGTTGGTTTCATATGTGAGTTCTGTGTGCTACCCCTAAAGCTATGATTCAGTGGCCATGTGGTTATTATGCATGTTTGCTTCGAGTACATGCATGTCACGAAGTAACTAGCTAGCATCCTTGTCAGCCATGTCATCCCTTAACGTGTTGAAATTAGGCTAACAAATGGGCGGACATGTGGTTGTATGAAGATTATAAATCTGACTGAAGAGGGACCTATGGCTCATTTCCTCTTTGAGGATGACAAACCAACAGAAGTGATAAAAATATGAATTGTTGATTGCCAATGCCATTCGGATAGTGCAAAGTTTTTTTATGATGCATAGTACAACTCAAGTTTTGATTGTTTTTACTTGTTTGATTTGAATAATGTGGGTTTACAAGTAAATCCATACGCACAGACTACGGAATATCGATGAAAATAAAATAACTACAATATAGTTGCATTTCTGAAATATCTTTTATATTTTTAAATGGAAGAATGGTAAGTTGATGGATTCATACTCTAAAGTTTTTTAATAACACGTGCGTGTCGCACGTGCACTTTACTAGTAGGTAATAAAACATCGTTATTAGAGCTCTATTACGATACTTTCTATTATGATTTTCCAGCATGTAGTTTAATAAAAGTTACAAAATAAATAAATAAATTTGGTTGTTGTTCCCACTGTTTTTACTTAGTCTCACCAACACCAAGTTAGTACTTCCTTTTACTTCCCTTTAAGTACTTTCACCATTAGATTTCACGCAAGGATAAGCACTCTAAAATTTTTCTCGTTATTATATTATATAGGTGTATTTTTTTCAGAACCATAAAAAGAGTCAAGTCAATTTCTAATGTCAAATAAGAAAAAAATCAATTTCAATTGAACATGTATAATGTATGTTACAGCTTTATAGATGCGTCTTTACACGATAGGATCGCGTGTGGCACGGGCAACCACGCTTTACAGAACAGCGGATGCGACAAAACATCCGTACACCGGGGTGGCATGGAGAAGAATACGGGAGCCATTGGTACTACTAGCACAAAGAACACCGGAGCACGAGGTGGTGAGACCTGGCCGCTCTGCTCTGCCGCCACCACGGCGAGCGCCTCGACTCTACTATCAGCTTGGGCCGCACACATCGCAGTCGCGCCACATGCCGCCGCAGAGCTATGCGCCGCCGCGATCGCTACCGGCCGTGCGTCGAATGCGCCTCCATCAGCAGCACCACTTCCTGACGATGTTCCGGACGAAGAGGCTGCGTGCCCCGTCCTTGAGCGCTGCGCCGCCGCGATCTCCGCCAGCGCCTCGAATCCAGGATCAACATGTTGGGCCGCCGAGGCGTCACCACCTGATGACGACATCACAGGTGTAGCGGCGGGCGCGTAGAGTGCGATGGCGCTCTGTGACCTTCCGAGCGTCGTCGCTTCCGCCGTCACCGCATTAGAGCTATTCAGCAGCAACGGCGCCGACGCCGTCCGCTGAACCCGATCCGGCGCGAGCTGCGGCGCCGCGTCCACGACGACCGGGGACAGGAAGGCCCGGACGCGCCCGTCCCTGGCGGCGAGGCCGTCGCAGCAGCACAGGCGCGTCACCAGCACCCACAGGTCGTGCTCGTCCGCCACGTCGTGGAGGCTGTCCAGGCCGTCCCCGCCTGGTCCTTCCAGGGCGTACCGGATGCGGACGCCGTAGGAGTAGCCGGCGATTGCCGCGAGCCGCGCGCGGAGTTCGCCCAGGCGCTCGGACATGCCGACCCTGACGATCCGGTTCTCGCCGCCCGCGTACCTGGACTTGCCGGTGTAGGGGCAGCGCACGATCTCCCCGCCGTAGCTAACGACCATCTTCACCGCGGAGCGGCCGTCGGCGGCCACGTGGAGAACCATGTTTTATTTTTGAATCACCACTCATATATATGCATGCACACTCTCTTACGAACGCATGCACACAACACTATCCTACTAGCACCTTCGAAAGTCTAAACGGACAAATTCTCAAGATTAACAAATCCACCACTAATATCTTGTAATCGACAAGCACATCACCAGTAGTATGAACACCAGTGTCGTCCACCGGTGTCGTCCAATCAAGAACTCAAACCTGATGCACAAGTTCCACCACAATCAATTGTACCCGCCGAGCGTGCGCTTCGCGACCGACCTCTCGAGTGATCTTGCTGCCGATGGTCAAGGGAGAGACCGTACGGGAGTCTGTTGATCGAGATGTCCCTGTTACGTTCATGGCCCGTGCCCTGTGCCTGTTCCGATCCTGTGCCTGTGCTGCGCGCCCCTTTTATCGAGAGCCGTTAGCCCGTTACGATGCCGACTCCAAGAGGCACGCGTCGCTAACCTCGTAGTTCGACTAGGTTTAAGATTCAGATACTAATCTGATTCAGCCGGAAGCTACGCGTTCAGAAAGACACCGTTGCCTACCAAGCAAATCTGAATCAAGTGGGAAAGGGACTGCAACCTCTTCTCAGTTTCTCTTGGATCGCAGCTGATTTTGTGAACCGATAGGAATAGGTTGCATATCCCGATTAAGAAAAGACTAATTATCCTTTTATATCTCTACTTCATCTTCGTTTTCCATTTTTATTATTTTTATACTATCAGGCTTCCGCCTGTTTTTTTTTTGTTACGTCAACTGTAAAAATTCGTTAAACTAACGGAGTCCCAGCTGAAAACCGGTGAAAATCGAGTCTACCGGCTGAAGAGCGCACCCTTAAAATATACTGAACCACCAGCTATTTTGATTGCTTCACGTAACTCTTGTGCGCTGATAGGTATATATATATATATATATATATATATATATATATACGTGTGTATTCTACACCCTAGGTGTAGAATGGGATTCTACACCCATGGACCCAACATACACCCAACCGGTCCAACCCAACCAGCCTTCTTCCCCCCTACCGGATCCACCTCACCTTCTGTTATCATTCCCCCCCCCCGACCCGTTATCATCCCCCCCCCCCCCCCCCCCCCCCCCCCCTCCCCCCCGACCCGCCCCCCTTCTCGTTCGTTGCGAGCGCGAGGCGTGAGCGGCGCGCAGCCGCCGCGAGGGCCGAGCGCGAGCCGCCGCGTGGAGGAACGCCGCGCGCGAGAGCAGCAGCGCGTGGAAATCGAGTCATCAGGTCCTCCACGAATTGATTTGGGGATCTCGTATACCTCAGGTCCTCCCTCCGCCATTCACTAGAAAAGCTTAGATTCGGGTGATTTTTTTTGTTTGATTTAAGATTCCCTCTCAGTAATTGCTAGTCCGCCGTACGCTAGAAAGCGATTTGCTCCCCCCCCCCCCCCCCCACCCCCCCGGATTCCTTCTCGATCCCACACAGATTACGGCCCCCCGATTACTGGTTTTTTCTGTGATTTTCCGTTTGTGTGATTCCTTGGTGTGTCGCAATTCTTGGATCGCTGATTTTTTGCGTAATCATACCGTTTAATTGTCTGCGATTACCGACTAGATTGAGAAAATAGCATGGATTGATTTGGGAACGCTAATTTTTGTGTGTGGTGAACGCTTGATTTGGGAAAATTACTTGTGATGCGGCTTCTTGCTGCAAAAAATCCTCCGGATTACCGAGACGTACTTGTGTTACGGGATATAATAGCTTGACGTCACCCCGCAAAATGGATTGATTGTTTTAAGACTAGGGCATTGATTATTTTTTTGTCATACGCGGATATGGACGGTGGTGATCTTGCGGTCAATCGGGCGAGCCCTTCTATCAGCCTTGTCAGTAAACGTGTGTTGGCAACACCAGTGTCTATGGCACCGTCAGCTGTGGCTACACAAACATCTCCAGATCCAACCAATGTGGGTGGCGCTGCAAGTGGAGGTGTGACGAGGACACCAGAAGTTACTATTGGTGGTGCACTTGTTATCAGCCCAACCTGGCTCGGGGACGATATGCGCCATCGTCTTCGTTATGACGCCTCCGGCGTGTGCGGTCCCCGAACAAATGGTGTCTCCAGATGCTAACCGGACATTCACACATGTGAGTTATTATCAAAAAAAACTAACGTATTAAGCAAAAAATAATGATTCCAAAGTGAGTAACTATGGAAACCGAATCAACAAGTTTGATGTGGTTACTCGAAAAAATTGGTCCGTATTCCTCGAAATGATGAATGATTTTGTTTAATGAATTAGTGGTTGAGTTTATAAATTAATGATTGAGTTCTTGGATGAATATATATGTTCTTTGAACGATTATTACTGAGTTCTTGAATGTTAATTTTCTTGAATGAGTTTAGTACCGACCAATTATTTTAATGAAAATATTAGCTGATTTCTTGAATGATTATTACTGAGTTGCTTGATTGATTATTTCTACTGAATTCTCGAATGAGTTTAGTCTCGACTAATTATTTTAACGAATTACTAGTTGAATATAGTTACTTAATGATTATTTACTAAGTTACTGGATGAAATATATTACTGAGTTATTCGATGAGGTCATTTCTGAATGATTACTGAACTGAACGCATTTATTGTTACTGAACAGGGCGATGATTTGGACCGTCGTTATGTTCCGAACTACGAAATGCACTTTCGATCGCTGGATGAAGCGTTTGAATTCTACACAGCGTATGCAAGGTTGGCCGGGTTTGGCGTGAAGAAAAACAGGAAGAGGGGGAAGGATGCCCAAGAGTTTTGTTGCACAAAAGAAGGGAAACACAGGGCGGTCGATGAAGCTGAACGTGTCACCAAGCAAGACGTCAAAACGCGGCGGATGCAAGGCAATGGTCTTGGCTAAACTATCTGCAGACAAATCACATGCCTTTTTTGCAAGGATTTTGTTGGACCACAATCATAAGCTAATCCCTACACCGCGTATGACCAAACGTATGTCGGCCCACAAAGTCATGGAGCCTAGCATGATGCAATTAGTTGACACAATGCATGCGGGACATGTGCCTCACCCAAACGTTATGCGAGTCCCGCGCATCATTGCCGGTGGTTCGGACAACCTACAATTCCCGAGAGGGATATCCGGAACAGGTTTGTGTTCTTTGTTTGATTACCGAAAAATTGGTCCGTATTCTTGAAATGATGAATGTTTCCAAAAAATTGTTGTGGCTGTTTTTATAAAAACACTTTGGTAAACATGCGGGAGAGAGCGCGCCGTGAGAGAAGAACGTGTTGACGACATTCCCAAGCTTCAAGCATTCTTCGGGACCGCAAAGCCAAGAACCCGCAGCTTTTTTTGTGAATTCCAACTTGATGATGAAAATGTAGTTAGAAATGTTTTTTGGAGCCACGCTAGCCAGGCAAGGAGACTACGCGGGTACACGAAAAAAAATTGGAAAAAATAAAAAAATCATGTTTGTACTTTTTAAAAACGCAACTTTTTCGAAATGATTATTCGAAGTTGTGACCTTTGATACAACATATCGGACAAATCAATATAGTATGCCCCTGGCCATGTTTGTTGGGTTTAACAACCAGATGCAGAATGTCGTATTTGGGCAAGCTTTGCTTAGGGATGAGAAGGCGGAGACACGTTTGAGTGGTTGTTTCGACGAGTTTCGGATTTGCGTGCGTGGAAAAGATCCAATTGTCATATTCACGGGTGTGCCACCACCCCCCTCCTAATTTAATACTAAATTGATAAATGGGATGTCTTGGATCATTTCTGGAATGAAAAATGTTATTCGAATTACTTGAATGATTGTTATCTTTGAATTCTTGGATGATTGTTATTCCTATTTACTGGGTGATTGATTTCTTGAATTCTTGGATGGTTCTTATTCGACTTGCTGAATTATTGTTATTCGAGTTACTTGAATTGTTGATATAATAAAATTACTAAATGATTCTTATTCGAGTTACTAAATTGTTGATATTCGAATTACTTGGAAGATTGTTATTCCTAGTTCTTGGGTGATTTATTCTACTGAATTATCGGATTCTTGTTATTCCGAATTACCGAATTGTTGATATTCGAGTTGCTTGAATAGTTGTTATTCGAATTACTGAATTGTTCATATTCGCATGCAAAAAAAATATATTGCAGATCAGGACAGCTCGATTGAGAAGGCAATAGGGTTGGTGTTTCCCAACACAAAACACCGATCTGCGGGTGGCATATCACGAACAAGTATAAACATGAAGTCGAATCGGCTTAACTCACAAGCATAATGGGTTCCACGAAACTTTGACGACGATCATAAACCACCCTCTAACTCCGATTGAGTTTGAACAAGCTTGGCAAGCCATGCTTGACAAGTATGGAATCCATGAGTCAAGGGTCCTCCAAAAGCTCTACGATGACAGAAGGTGGTGGATAGCATCCTACTTCAAAGAAATTTTTTGTGGAACCGTTACATCTACTCAGAGGAGTGAGAGTGTGAATAGGGTTGTGAAGCATGGATATTGTGACAACTCTACATCCATACATGAATTTGCAAAGTCATTCCTAGAACTCCTGGAGCACACAAAGGAAAAAGAGTCTGCAGAGGAGTACAATTCTCAGGTAAAAAAGAACATGGTTGATGTGTGATGATTTTGAACTAGAATGTTGCTTAAAAAGCCTTAGGAATGCGGTAATGGACGTTTGTTTTGCTCTTTTTTATGTAGGCTCTATGTGTGACAGCTTCAAACTATGGATTCGACGAGCAACTTGCACGTGTGTATACCGGGAATGTCTACAATGAATTCAAACGGAGGTTCAAGGCGGCCTTGGTTTCCGCGTGCGTATACACCCGAGAGAAACCAAATTACTATCTTGTAGGTCACACAAGGCCGCCGACCGATTTCCCATGGTTACGGCACGAATATTGGGTGAAAGCGGTTGTGAACGAAGAAATGCCGAGCTCTCAATATTCAATTGTGAGTGCATGAGGGTGGAGCATACGGGTACGTAAAAAAAATTCACTTCTTGATGCCCGATGAATAAAATTACCGAAATAATGACAAAAACTTAAAAAAAGCAATGGTCGAGAGATCTTGAAAAAACCAAAAAATGTGTGTTTTGTAAACATGCAGGGATGTTCTGCCCACATTTGGTAGCTATATTTATTAACCTGCAAGTTGTGTATATCCCATCTCGATATATTCCAAAAAGATATACAAGAAATGCGAGGGTGAATGTCGCGTTTGACAGACATGATACTAAATTTATTGGACCTGATGGGAGCACAAAAGCCAGCAGGATGCTTGAATTGTTGCCTCATTGGTCGGCGCTCCAACAAGAAGCGGTTATGTCGGTGAGGTGAGGCGGAGCTTCATTATTAATATTCTTTGGATTCTTTGTGGTAATGTTGATTACTTGGATGTATTCTTGGATTCTTGTATTATTGTTTTATTACTTGATTACTACATTAAAAAAATGGTTACTCGATTCCTGGATGCATAGCTGCATTACTGTGGTAATGTTGAGTACTGGATGTATTACTGGATTACTGTGTTAGTGTTTATTACTTGATTACTAGATTACTAGATTTAAAAAATGGTTACTCGATTACTGGATGCATAGCTGCATTACTGTGTTGATGTTGATTACTGTATTAATGTTGATTACTAACTAATGCTTTTTTTGTAACCATGCAAGCAGGGTGTTGCCAAGTGCAAGGATTTGCTGCAGCAGGCGATTGCAACCATCAGCAAGATGACACACGACGTGGGTCCGGCGGCTCTTACCGCTCCATCACATAAGCTCGCGATGGGGCCGAGAGGTCCACTTGAACCCCCCCCCCCCCGGAAGCATTCCGTTGGAGCGACAAGCGGCTCCTAACGCTCCAGGGCATACGCCAACACCTACACCGAGCCTCATGCGGCAAACATTGCGTTGGAGGAACGAGTCATCTCCGCATCGGCTCCTCCGATCTCGACAACAAAGGGGAGCCGCAAGAGAAATGCTACGGTGGAGATGTCCCAGCACCTCACTTCAAGCGCCCCAAACAATCAAGCCACGTGCGACGCTGCTCCAAATGCAACCAGCTCGGCCACTACTCTACATCATGCGGTAGAGATGCCCCACCCCCTAAAAGACCTAGGGGTAGGCCAGTAGGGAGTGGAAGGCAAAAGACGACTGCATAAGGAGGACTGTTTGAAACATGACAATAAGTGTTGCAATTGTAGTTTAACAAAAAAAATGTTAATTAATTCTTTGTTGAGCATGTAAGAGGGGAAAAAATGGTAATAATGTTTGCGGAGTGCATAAAGGATTAGTGATATCCTGGTTACTGAAAATAGCAAATTATGGTTACTGAGTGTAAAAATGTATTACTGATATTCCGAGTTACTGGATAACGTTTTCAGATTTAGGTGCGAGAAAAAATGGATTTTCTTATGTGATGATCAGCTAGTGACGCCCAAAAAACGTTTACTAACAGAAACAATTACTAAGTTTGAGATCCTGACAAATGTAGATGGAAAGTGGTCATTACTGAACACATACATCGCTGAGGCCTGATGTGTTACTGAGCACAGAAAAAAAGACTGAACTTGCATATTCTAGTAAAACATAAAAGCTATTACTGAGTTGTGCAAAAAATTACTCAGTAAAAAAAATTATTGCCGATGATTACTAAGAGAAAACAATTTTGAAAACACATGCCATCCTGGCGCCAAAAAAAAAATAGAGAAAACATACGGCCCACCAGAAAAAAATGTTACTGAGCACATATAGACTAATAAGTGGTCATTGTTGGTACGATATCTAGTTATTACTGAACGCAAGATATGATACACAGTAGTTTTGAAGACGCGTTTACAGTAATGACATGAAAAGCTGCCATGTTTTGAAATATGTACATTGCACCCTAAAAAAGATTCTACCGTGGAGCTAGTTCACAAATTTCATCCGGTAACTGCTTCCTGCATGCGTTCAGCTTGTGGAAGATCATGTAGTACAAAATTTGGGCCTTGTACTCCGTTCCAAAATCCTGCAAAAAAAAAGGTAAATGTCCAGTAAGGACATGTGTAATATGATTTGAAAAAAAAACAAAGGAAAGGAATATTGGGAGACAGAAAAGGTAACAAACCGGATCTATGTCAACATTAACCTTGCGCAAACCACCATCATAATGCTCCATAAATAGCATGATATATAGAGCATCATCATAGTTATTACTGAACTTGGGCACCGAGACAAATGGCAAACCAAACTGGGAGAAATCAATGAACCTGCCGTGTGTGAAATCCTGGAAAACAGCATTGAGTCGATAGCGTATTCGCCCTGCGATGGCTCCATGAAAGGCAACCCGATCTTGCTCATTAGTCCAAGGGAATGGATCAAGAATATCAATCTGTCCGTGAACTAAATTAACACAATATAGCGACCAATGACCCTCTCCACGTGTCACATCCCTTGAATGGTACACAGGCAGAATGACCTTTTTATAAAAAAAGAATAAAATGGAGTCTATTACTAACCAAAAAAATAGTTACATACTACAGTATTACTGAAGTATGTGATCAAAATTACTGAAGATGTGAGTAATTTACTTACAATCTTTGCAAACAATAACTCTTCAGCATCAAAAAATTCACTGAGGAAGTAGAGTGCTGAAGAATGTGAGTATGGAGAACCAGTGAAGTACTGCTCGTGCAGAATAGTGTTCTGTATACATTTTGATATAAAAAAAGTTAGTGCAATTACTGGACAAAGTAGGATCATAATTACTGACCGATTGATTACCAAAAAAAAAGTCACATTAATTACTGAATCATAATTACTGAACCGAGCAATTACTGAAAACAAACAGTAGCGGAAGTTATAGGAGAAAATTTATATCAGAGGGCACGTACAGAAAGCGCTATTGGTAGAATTATCCTGTAAATAGGGCGATCAGGTTCTGCGGCCTTGTCATCATTCATCAAGCAGGTGCCGAAAAAATGAATGAAACTGCTTTTGCATGTCGAAGCATCCAAGAATGAATCCACAATGCTAGATCTTGACTCCATGCATGAATGAGCGGTGCGATAATACAAATCTGAACTTGCTCTCAACAAACTGCTACTGCATGAAAGGGGAGGGGGGAGGGGAAAACAGTTGCATAGTTACAATAAAAAAAGTGAACAAAGGAGAAGTACAAAATAAGTGCAAAACAAAAAGAGGGGATGAGATATGAGCACTTACAGTTGCATCTTTTTCGTTGCTGGTGTTGCCATGATGACGGCACGGAGCTGCATTGCTTTTTCAACATCAGAGAGGCAACGTTGTGGGAATGGGAACCTGGATGAAACCACTAACTTGTCTGCCCCTTGTTGTAGCCTTGCTTTGCTAAGTTGAAATAATGCCAATTGACACCCTAGATTGGCTGGGCACTTGAAAATGTCTACAATGTCCTTATTCTGCCTGTTATAAGTCTTGGCATGTGACTGTTTTGGACAAAATTAATAAAAATCAGTAATAATTTTACATGTGATATTATAGCATTACTGAATAGAAAAGTGAAAAAACGATTCTTGAACTAAACGTGATAAAGGAGGTAAAGGTGTGAATCATGGCCGCAAACCTCGATTGTTTGGTGGCGGGGCTTCATAGGAGACACGCCGGCGCAGCCTAGATCTTGTTCCGTGCCTTGGCTTTCATCAATGTCGCGCAAAACGCTTGATATATCGTTCCAATGCTCGCGATCAAACAACATCTCGTTAACACCAGTACTCTGCGTTCCTTGTGTGCCTTGGTCAAGTGGAGCATCACATGCCGGTGACATTTCGTGTTGTGTTGGTGTTTTATCCAATGTTGGCTTTGATTGGCATGTACTATCATTGAATGAAGGTGGTTCTATGTGATAAGTTGATGGGTGGAAAAGGGGTGGGCTGAAAATGGGTTGGGCATCTGTCTCCTATGTAGAAACAAAAAAATGTGATAACTGAATGCATAAATACATATTACTGAACTCGCACGTAGTAGAACTAAAAATAACAAAAAATACTGAACTAAAATCCATGACGCTAATTACTGAAACTAATACATTAATATATAGGATGTTATCATTCACACATAAAAAAGCTGCAACAACAATATAGCAGAAAACACAAACAACCACCAAGTATCATATTGCTAAATAAAAAATAACAAAAAACATCATGCATCCGCGTAGTTGGTTGGACCCACAATCGTACCATCCTGGGCAGGAAAAACAAAATACTGAGCATAGCAACAGCTATTGAAAATACGCACTTGATGCTAAATTACTGAATATAAAAATACATAGTAAAAAATACTAAAGCATGTAAATATTAATTACTGATCAGAAAAAAGTTTTGCGCGTATAAATAATTTCAAAAAAATTAATAAAAGACATGTAGCATTCGAACCTTGTCAATTGTATTATCAATCAGACCACCATCAGTGATTGCATCATCATTGGTAAGAGGGGGGCTATCCTCAACACGCGTGGCACCGTCATCTTTATCCATCGCACCAGTTGATGATGTAGTTGGGACATCCTAAAAGAATATTAAAAATATTAAAAAAAGTAATATTGAAAAATTGTTGGGATGCGTTTGTAAGTCTCGAGGATCAATTACTGAAGCAAAAATGTGTGCTAGAAAAACACGGGTTGAATAAAAAAGAAAAGCATCAACTACTAAGTCAGTCAAAAAATATATTTTTAATAGCGACAGCTACTGAAAATACGCACTTGATACTACATTACTGATTATAAAATATATATAGTAAAAGTGCTAAGCAAGTAAATATTAATTACTGATCAGAAAAAAGATGTGCACGTATAATTAATTTCAAAAAATTAATAAAAACATGTAACATTCGAACCTTGTCAATTGTCTTATCAATCTGACCACCATCAGTGATTGCATCGTCAAAAGTGAAGGGGGGGCTACCCTCAACACGCGTGGCACCGTCATCTTTATCCTAAAAAAGTTTAAAAAAGTAATATTAAAAATGAACTATATATGGGATTACTGAAATTAGGACGGTGTTTACTAAAAATTGTTGGGTGACAAAACGATCAAGTAATCAATAATCTCAGTATTTTTGAAAAACCTGAATCTTTAATAATCAGTAATCTCAGTTGTCAGTAATATTACTGCGTTACTGAACATACTAGGGGTAATCAAGAGGGTACAGATCACACCTAAAAAAAAGTGTATACATGCAGTAATATGACACAGATCACAACTAAAAAAAGTGTATACAAAGCGTAAAAAATGCCACTAGTGTTAACTACGGAGCTACTAATGTTAAGTTAACAAACGAAATTACCGAAATACTGAAAAAATCTTGTTACCGAATGACACTACTTTAATTAATGGGGATCCTAGATAAATTACTAGATTAGAGTACGTTATGGATTACTGATTACTAAGTTAAATAATGAATGGTTATAGAATTACTGAACCACCAAATTACTAAATTACATATGTTGATACATGATTACTAAATTACTGATATTAATTGATTACTGAAAATACATGACTCAAAATTACTAGACTACCAACACAAAGCCAATTACCAAAAAGCCTATTTGTAAAGCTACGGTGTCCAAACCGAACTAAGAAGAAACTTTGTACTAATAAACTAATCTATATTACTGAAGGCTAATTACTGAGCATAAAAAAGACAAAATGTACCACTCAACTAATCTATGATAAAAGACTTTGTAGTATTGAACTAATCTATTACTGAATGCTATTTACTGAAAAATTGTACTACTGATCATTATTGTATATATGCTCGCAAACAAGCATCACAGAAAGAGCATAATACCCTATTACTGAAAACAAATGGTTATTATTGAATTACCAAAAAAAAGTTTGCACAGCAAACAATATTCACATAGCGTACAAAATAGTTGGGCCAGGGGTCGTCAGTGACTCAATAATCAAATAAAATTAGAAATATAAAGCTAACAGATCTGTAGATCGAGAAATGATGAGCATAAAAATATTTCAATACCAGGCATGTATCATTACAGAGAATGTGTGTATTAATTACTGACCATAAAAGATTATTACTGAAGAAAAAAATAAATACCGAACTAACACAACAAAAAAAGTTGGGAAAAAACCTGCGGAGAGCTTGCGCAGCGACCACATTGGGAATATCAATACCCCCCTCGGCATCAATCTGGTCACGGCTGTTGTCAACATCATCATCAGTGAGTACGACAGTATTGGTGGGGGGAGGGCTACCCCCGACACCATAATTGGGCTTAGCGCTACACCTCCCGCCTATTGTGCCACTTGCAATTGAAGCATCAACATCATCCTAAAAAAAAAGAGAGAATTACTAACAGCAGGAATTACTGAATACAAAATTACTGAAAGACGTTGATTACTGAAAAAATAAAGCAAAAAGAGCAAAGACGCAAAAAGACAAAGCAGAAAAAAAGTGAGACCTCAGGCGTCACACCGCTTTTTGCAGCAGACCGGCATCTTGCTCGAATATCCCTTGGGGAACTAAGATCATAAGCACCTCCGAACAATCTTGTCAATGCAGAACATACATTTCTATGGGCATCTTTGATATTACTCTCCCCTTCAGAGACCAACCTTTTCCCATCTTCAACAAGCTCCATAGCTGCATCCATCTGCCTATCATGATCCCGCAAGGCAACTCTAGCCCTCGCCTGCGCCTTCTCATCCTCAATCCGAGAGATAATGCCCTCAAATCTTGGGAGCAAGTGAAGCGACGAAGCATCTAAATTATTGTGTGCAGCAGAGCTGGGTTTTGAAGGTCTGCGCGGACGCTTTGTGGGCATGGCACCAGCGACAGTGGCCTCTGATCGCTGCTGCTTTTCTGCTGCATCCGACCGAAGACGCTTGCGTCTGGCAGGTTCAGGGGGGCACGCATCTGGCGAAGGCAAATCATCACCCCTCACATCTTCATAGCAGGTTCCAGCTTTGCTGCGAAACTAAAAAACAATGCAAGAAGATGGTTGAGTAAAAAAAAATCAGATGGGTAGGAGGAAAAAACCAACATTTATTTAGGCGGCATAGTTGGAATTAAGTGGGACAACTTACTTCAAGATTGCCATATGTAATTGTCTTGCCATCACAAGCATACTTCATATCAGCTTTCGCAATCTTGTCAACAAGATTAGAATTGAATAATGAAGCACGTGGAGTTGATTTTGCATCCATCAGCATATGGGCAGGGCAGAAAAGGTTATCCAAGTAATATATCTGCAACGAAAAAACATATTACTATACTGCATTACTGAGCATGTATTACTGAACATATTTCAAGATATTACTGAGCATGTATTACTGACCGTACAAAAGTATTAGTTCAGAAAAGAAAAATATAAAAAGAATCAAAGCATTACCACAACAAGCGCAACGCAGCCCTGGACTGAAGTTGCCCCTGACCTGTCACTGGGGGCGACTTTCTTCCACTTCTTTGCCTTTACGATCAAATCATCAACAACAAGCAGTACAAAGGTCATACTTGGCAACATCTTCTATGTTCTTGCAATAGTAATAAATATCTCGGGAACAAAGAGAGCACTTGTAGAGAAAAGCAATCCGTCTAGAAGAGTCATGAAGAAACAACTAATGCTCCAAGCATCACCATTACCCTTCTTTACAAACTCTTCAATAACATACCTACAATTTAAAAAAAAGGTAAATTACTGAACAACTCCAACCGACATAATTCTCGATCTACTGAACTATCAAAATTACTAAACATAAAAGAGCAAAAAAAAGAGATGAGAGAAATTAATAAAGAGAATTAAACTGTTGATATTACTAAGACACTTGATTTGAATTACTGAACTATAAAATTACTAAACAATAACTCTTTGTTGCTGAATTACTATACTATCAAATTACCAGGATAATGAAAAAAGGTGAAATTGCATGACTGATTACCAAAAAAAGGTGGGGTGGGAGTACCTAGGAACCTCATTTGGCTTCAGCTCCTTGAATCTCCTAATTTTTGAATTTTTCTTGCGCTTCTCACTAACAATGTTCTGCATGCCTCTCTTTACACATTCATCCCCGAGCTCTTTACGGTAAATTGCTTTATCGGATGCGAAACAAAATCAAGAGGTTTGTTTCCATCGGGAATGCCTAAGACAAGTTTGACAATCACGGAGTAATTGGAAGTTCCCTCCCATTGATGACAATACGAAGTGGGTCAACCTCTATATGATCCATGAGAAAAGTGGCAAGCATTCTATCGTCGAGCTTATCGAGAGAGAATGAGAGAAAATCCTTAAAGCCCAAACGGATCAACTCATCTTTCATAGGGCCGACTCATCGCACTCGGTAAGTTGAAAACGAAGGGGAGCACGGCGTATGGTTGGATATGTTTTTTTTTTCTATTAATATAAAAAGACTAATCAGTAATAAAACAATTGTAAATCAGTTTAATAAAAAATGAAAAAGTGATTACTAAAGCTAAATTACTGAAGCTACACTGAAAATGACTGCTGAGTGATTAACGAAACTAAATTAGAACATATTATAAAGCAATCAACAATGAAATAATAGATTAAGAAAATCAGTTTACTGGAAAACTGAAAAAGTGATTAATATAAGATTAATTACTGAAGGTAAGCTGAAAATGACTAAATTACTAAAGTGATAACTGTAAGCAAAAAAACTGAGTGATTATGGAAGTGATTACTGTAAGCTAAAAAAATTACTGAATTGATTACTGTAAGCTAAAATTCGAGTAAATGAAAAGTGATTACGGTAAGCTAGATGACTTAACGGAACCTAAAAATTCCGAGTGATTGATTATTAAAGTGATTACCGTAGCTAAAATTACGAATTGATTACCGTAAGCTAAAATTATTGAGTAATAAGCGAAATGATTATGGTAAGCTAAATTACTTAAGGTAAGCTAAAATTACCGAATTGATTTTCGTAAACTAAAATTACCGAGTAACCGAAATGATTACGGGAAGCTAGATTACTTAAGGTAAGCTAAAAATTACCGAGTGATTGATTCCGAAGTGATTACGTAAGCTAAAAATTACCGAATTGATTACTATAAGCTAAAAATTACCGAGTAATCGAAAAGTGATTACCGTAAGCTATCTAGATGACTTAAGGGAAGCTAAAAATTACCGATCGATTGATTATTGAAGTGATTCTTGTAAGATAAAATTACCGAATAATCGAAGTGATTCGTAAGCTAAATTACATAAGATAAGCTAAAAAAACTGAGTGATTGATTATTGAAGTGATTACTGTAACCTAAAATTACTGAATTGATTACTTGTAAGCTAAACTACTGAATGATTACTGAAACTAAAAAAATGGAACAGATTATAAAACAGTTTATAAAAAAAGCACACATATACCTTATCGTCCTGAATAGGATGCTCGGTGTCTTTCGTTCTTATCTCGCGAGGTGCTTGCTTACGGGGCTTCACCCCGCCTTCTTAAACCTCATACCACTCGATTTTGGATTCACAAAATCGTCACTTGAATTTTGTTCTTGCTTTGGGCTACCCTGCTAATAGGGACCTTACGAACAACACGACGACGTTGTGTTGATGATTGCGAAGCTTGTTCATCAGCAGGGGCCTGTTCTTCTCCATCTACTTAAAAAAGGTGAGAAAACAAAAAAAATGCTTTAATAAAGAATAGCCAAAAATGCACATTGACTAGGTGAAAAGAAGAGCATGAAAAAATATGCTATAATTCACCTGACACAAGCTGACTCGCTGCGTCAGAACCAACAAAACCAGGGGGGTCGGGCGGTTGCGTCGGGGGAGGATCCATTCACACAGCTGAAATTTTACAGTGGAATTACTAAAAAAAGAAGAAAAGGGGATTACCAGCATGCATGGGGGGGGGGATTTAGTGATCAACTGACACACTATAATTAACATGACAATTACTACTATGCAACCTTAGATTTTGAACAAAACCTTGCATCTCTACTGCATGTGTTGCCAGCACACCAGCTTACTAGCCTACCGGTGATTGTCATTGGAGTACAATTCAATTCTGGATTTGAAAAGTGATTGTAAGCTAAAAGGGCCTAGCACTAATGGAGTTTTTCTCTATGGAGACACTTGCATGCTGGGGAGCAAAATCAAAACAGATAGCATATTACACAAAAAAAAGACCCCCCCTGAATTACCAAAAAAAATAGAGTTATCAATCAATCAAGCAATCATAAAACACCACTGAAAAAATAGCAAAAAAATAGTACTGATATGTAACATTATACCACTTAAAATTACTGAATTAAAAATACCTTACTACTGGCACTACTAAACTTTGATGGTCGATTACTGAAACACAAAAAAAATCCTAGACAAAAAATACATGTACTACGCAGACAACTCTATGGCAAAATACATTAGGACAAAACCGAAAAATCGAACCCTAGGCAAAAAGCACATACATGAAACCCCTAGGCAAAAAGCACATACATGAAACCCTAGGCAAAAAGCACATACATGAAACCCTAGGCAAAAAAAGCGTGAAAATGGAACCCTACACAAAAAACAGTCATGGAACCATAGGTGGTGGGAGGATACGCTCACCAGAGTGCGCGTGCGAATCACCAACAGGGGCCCTTCATGCGCGGCGCCGTGCTGCACCCTCGCCTCGCATCGGCCTTGTCCGCGAATACACGGATCCCAACGAATGGATTAGAACGCGAGGAGGTAAGCGCGGGCGGGAGGAAGAAGGGGCGCCTACAGATTGAGAGCGAGAGGCGCCGCCGGAGACCCACGCCGCCGCCAACCCCGGCGCCGCCGAGTCGCCTTGAAGAAATCGCGATAGCCGGGATGGAAAGAAATCGAGAGAAGGGATGCGAGAGGAGAGGATAAGGACGAGAGATGCGGGTTCGTGGTCGGCGGTTACGGGTGGGCCGCGCGCGGGTTTAACGGGTGCGGGTTGGTTCGGGCAAGGGTGCGGCGTGCGTGCTCGGGACGGTTGGCCGGCTCGGTGCGTGGGCGTGGGTGGGGCGTGCGAGCGAGCGGGTTGGCCGGGCGGCTCGGTGCGTGCGTGCCGGGGCGTGGGTGGGCGTGCGTGCGAGCGGTTATCATCCCAACCGGAATGGATTAGAACGCGAAGGTGTAGAATCCCATTCTACACCTAGGGTGTAGTATAGCACATATATATATATATATATATATATATATATATATATATATATATATATATATATATATAGCGCTAATCTACACCCTAGGTGTAGAATCCTATTCTACACCCAACGATGATTACCGACCAAACTGCGTAAAAAATTACCGAACCAAATCGTGAGATTACCGACCGGTGAGCATGGTTCGGTAATCCCGAACTTAGTTCGGTAATTATTAATCGGTTGGCCGTAATTACTGCCGTGTGTAGAATTTTACTCTACACCCGGGGTGTAGATTAGCACATGTGTGTGTGCATATATATATATATATATATATATATATATATATATATATATATATATATATATATATATATATATATATTTAATTAATCGTGTTCTGAAGATATTAAATTACCATGTCTTGATGTTGATATCGCTAAACCTTAACGCGATGATGTGCACGGGCACATGCCTCACGTCAGCATGCACTACTTGCTACTCGCTCCGTAACATTATACTTGTCGTTTAGAATTTTTCTAAATATTTTCTAGATATATAATAAAAGGAATGTACTAAAAAAGTCAAAATGATAAGTATTATGAAATTAACGGAGTACTTAGGTTAAATGCATGCAAGCTAATAAGCTCATACAAGTGAAGCTTGCTCTAGGTGGGACCATATATATGTAAGAATATATCTTTCCTGACTTAGTTCAGAGATTAGATTTAGTGATAAGGTGGTGTTCTATGGCACAATATAGTTGGGACATTTTTGTTGGTCTGCACCTACTATCTTGCTAGAATATATTAAAAAAAGATGGAGCTGTGATGGGTACTTTTGAGAATAAAGAATTACATAAGTTCATGGCCTCTTCCTCTGTCTGTGCGCGTGTGCCTCCCTTTTATCGAGAGCCGTTAACGATGCCGTCTCCAGGCAAGGTTTTTTTTACCGACCGCTAGGTTTTTATCGCTGGCCAGCGGTAACGGTAGCAACCACGGTTACCGCAGTATACCGCTAAATATCGCTCGAATTCAAATTTCAAACCAAAACCGCTAGTTCAAACGGTACCCAGGGGTATACCGCGGTATAAACTATTTATACCGCGGTATAAATTATTTTTACCGCGTGGTAAGGAATTTATACCAGTGCACAGAAAAAGACCCTCCGACTTAGAATAAATGAAAATTTTGGCATGGCGCTGGCACAAATTAGTGTTAAATAGCACCCCTAATCAATGATTTATAGTTATGCATAGAAATACTACACCAAACACAATAATACTAGCCGTGCATAAGTGAGTTGGTAGTTCAAATACAAATAGTTCATACAAATAGTTCATACAAATAATTCATACAAATAGTTCATACAACACAAGTTCAATGGTAGAAAGGAAAGATCCCCAGCTGGGTCGCGGAGTGGTACTCGGCGATGGACATGACATTCAAGCCTCTCGTCCTAAGCAACTCACCCTTGTACTGTTGCCAAGTTAGGCCCGTCCACGCCGCTGTTGTCTGCCACTCACCGACTAACAAGTTGTAAAAATCAGGGTCTTCCCATTCATACACCCATGTCGTCTGTGGCTGCGCGTTGATGTCAGGAATGGGATAAAAAGACCGCGACTGGGAGGTATCACTGTGGGAGGAAGAAGAGTACGCTGGGTCGTATTGTGACGCTCCAACCGTTCTCCTCTGCGACTCTGGTGCTCCATGGTCGCGATCCTGAGTAGCATGTGTGAATTCAGTCTCCCCTACAGTCAACCATGGATCATAATTAGCACATATAGTTAGAAACATCATACGTGTGTCCTGTGAAGCGAATTCCACCACCACCACCACCACCATCATCACCATCATCATCACCATCATCACCACCACCACCGTCACCATCACCATCACCATCATCATCATCATCACCGTCATCTTCACCTGAGCTGCTATCCGCGGACTCCCGGTACGGTGGACTACGCCGACCATCATCATCAGTGGAGGCGTCGCTGGTCACTTCTATTGGTGCTGTTGTCTTGCCTTTTTGACGTTTTGGGTCACCCCGCTAGGTCCACTCTGGAACAACCTCTTCCCAATGTGACTGCTACCCACATTTTTTGTGCCCAATCACTAATGCAATCATCACCCGTAGCGGTTTCGAGATCTCTCGGGGTCTACTCGATCCCTCACAAGCCGGGACGGGATAGTAATGTCACCGTCTTCATCCTCCACATCAAGAACCGGCTCCCGGTTTGATCTACCATATTCCATCCATTCCCGCACCGGATTTTTCTCATCATAGAAGCTAAGTTGGCCAAGATGCTCAATAATATCACCATCATCATCACGCCCGGGAGTGGCATCCTCAAGTCGCGGCTCGAAGGTTGTAGTTGACATATACAAGCTTGTTAAGTTTCTTGTGTGTCAACCGATTTCGAACCTTGGTATGTAGCAACGCAAAAGTACTCTAATTATGCTCACATCCACTTGAGGAAACACACTGTGAAACAAGCCGCAAAGCTAGGCGCTGCAACTGTGGAGTAGATCCACCGAACATCATCCACCAGGCCGCTGCATGTGCAACCGATTGTGTAAGCAATATATTCGAGTAGCAGATAATAAGGTGTCTTTGGGAAGAACGCTTACATGGTGATGTCTTCGGGTCCGTCGTCATCCGCTGTGCCATTTCCGATCCATAGTCGCCATGCTTCATGCGAAACACTTCAGCCTCCTGCAATGCTTGCACGGCGGACTCGACATCTGTCATGCGCTCAAAGCAATCCTTCAGCATTCGATACATCTCCCAAGTTGGATCCATCGTATATGAAAGAGCAGGATTGAGGACACCAGCTGCACAATATGAACGACTAGAAATAAGCACAACTTCAGAAGACATTAGTATTGAAAATGAAATAAGCACAAGTAGTACCTGCACCAACATATGTCTCAACGTACACATCATGAATCCGTCTGTCAAGAATCTGTCGATACTCACTCCAAGTCGACACATTGTTTCCAAAGAAAGACTCCATTTCAGACTTGCACAATTGGTATTGGTATACAACCTCACACAAGTTTGGCTTCTTGTCCCGATCAGCAAAGCGAAGCAACTTGTATACTGGTTGCACAATGTCAATGATGTACTTCATCCCATCCCACCAATCCATATTAGACAACCTGGAATGAGCAAATCGACCTTCATCGGTATGCGCCCACTTACTGTTTTGGAATTCAGGAGATGCATCATCTGCATGATACCCTGGCGTCTCCGATACATGCTATCCAAAAACATGTAGTTGGTCCCAAATCGAGTGGCATTCCATTTAACCAACTCCCCACCGATAGCCTTTCTCATCATTGCATTCAACTGACCATGATTGTGCAACCAAGCTGAAATTCGCTTGCATACCGAGATGAGACCTGCATGTTCCGCCCTTTCACCGATATCCTTCAACATCAAATTGACAGTGTGTGCTAGACAAGGTGTCCAAGTAATGTGTGCAAACTCCCGTCCAAGTGCCTTGCATGCTTTCTTGTAGTTGGACCCATTGTCCGTGACTATATGCACGATATGCTCCGCACCGATCTCCTTCACCACCTTACGAATCTCCTGGAAAAAATAAACACAACATTTAGTTACCTCCCAAGACATTCTCAATGCCTCATAGTAAGTAAGCTAAGGTTTAGGGGTTACCGTCTTGAGATAGTCTGAATCCTGAGATTTTCCAGTTGCATCAATAGACTTGTGAAACCACGTGACCCCATTGCAATATATCAAAAAATTGATCACACTCATCCGCGTCGGCCCAGTCCAAGAATCACACATCAAAGACACGCCAAAGATGGGCCAATCATCCTGAAACTTTGCGTACCGATCTTTCAAGTCTTTCTCGTTCAAATCAAGATACTTGCCATCAATATCCCGTCCAGTGGGGGATGCAATTCCTTCACCTGCAGCCATACAAAAAAAATGAGAACAGATACACAAAAGCAAGCCGAAAGAAAACTTTTAAGAACATAAAATGACAGAAAACTCACCTCACTTCTGTGTCTCTCTAACCGCACTAGCAAAGTAAGGACTATCTGCCTGTCTCCTAGGTACTCCCGCAGTGTGGAAGAATTTGGACCAAGCTTTTCCAATAGATTCCCTAGCATTCTTACCCTTCTGCGTCCAGGACCCTTTATCAATCCTCGTTTGCTTCAATCCACTTCTCCCACCTGCAGCCAAGTTATAGTCTTCCACCACCACAGGAGTTTCCCTCCGCGAACCAGCCTCTTCTAAGCATCCTCCGGAAGGGATTCAACCCCCGCCGAACCACTACCCCCTCCACGCTCATAAGTACCTCCTCTCCCTTCAACCCCCCGTCGAACTCGCTCGCTCTCGACAAGTTAATTGCATCCCGGATCCGAGCCTCTTCATCATATCCTCCGGCGGGACCGTTACCCGCCGCCGCTCGCATCCTCCCGTGCCAACCTCTCGTCGAGCACGTTCATTAGTTGCCTTCTTCGTCCTCTCAATATCCCGCCGTAAGTACTCCCCGCACAGTGTGGTGGAACGTTGTTGCAATGGAGCACCGATGATCCGCGCGCGACCAAATATTGTTTCAACCTAGTTGAACCACCACCACTTTTCGCATACCACAAGAATCGCATCGCCATCCGGGAGCTAGATTGACACCATGTTCCCATACGGGGTCTTTAGGTCTGCCCGACATTGTGTACCCGCATAAATGACAACATAAACTAAATTACAAAACACTACCTTAATACTATACCTAATGAAAATGTACCTAATTCCGAAACAAATCCTAACTAAAATTGGATCCTACCACAAATCCTACATCATGCCACAAATTATCCTCCTAAACCTAAAAGCTAAAGCAACAATTCCATTTCTACCTAAAGCAACAATTCTATTTCTACCTCCACCTCACATCCTAAATCGTACCAAAAATCTTAAACCAAAGTAAACCTAAATCCTAACACAAATCCTAGATCCTAACACAATTCCTAAAGCCTAAATCTACTCAAAAGCAAAAAAAAAAATTACCTAACTGCGGTATACCGCGGCTCCCGCGCGGCTAACCGCACCGCCCGCGCGCGCGGCTAACCGCCCCTACCGCGCGGTATACCGCGGCCGGGGCGCGGCAAACCGCCGGCGGCGGCGCGGGCGGCGGCTAGCGGCGGCGGACGGGCCGGGGGAGCTGCGGACGGGGGAGAACCAGGGGAGTAGATGCTCGGGGCACGCGGTTGGGGTTCTGCTAGGTCATCTAGTTGATTTGGGCTTCATGGGCCTTAACGGGCCGACCCATGTTTTTTCTTTTTCTTTTTTTTTCAACTTCTAAAACTCGAAATAAATACCAAATGCACTCAAATTTGAAAACTTTCAACACCATAAGACTCTACAAATCATGAACTATTTTTTGGTGATTTTTATTGAATTTTTCATTTTTTGAATTCAAATTCAAATTTGAATTTTTGGGCCGGTTGCTTCCGCTGGGTACCGTTACCGTACCCCAGTGATAGCAGCGGTAACCGCGGTATACCGCGCGGCTACCGACGGTAAAAAAACCCTGAGTCCAAGTGGGCACGCGTCGGCGTCGCTAACTTCTCGGAGACTAATCGGAATGAGTAGGATTCACATACTAATCGGATTCAGCCGGATCAGCTACGCGTTCAGAATGATATTATCGTTGCCTGCCAAACAAATACGAATCAAGCGGGAAAGGGACCGCAACCTTGCTTCTCAATTTCTCTTATCGCAACTGATTCTTTTTAACAAATCCCAATTAAAAGACTTAATTCTTTTATATGCCGTCATAAACCGGCATGTCACCACAATCTAATATCCTGATGCACATGTGCATGATGGTCGTGACGAACTGTACAACGGAGACACCAACAACACATGCACACTCACTCTAATGAAGGCATTGCACCCACGTAAATCCTACATGTGAGCATCTTCGAAGACTGAATTAGTCTCAACCTTTGTTGGATCGAGCTTAATAATATTGTCGACATATATTGAATTAGTCCACTTATTATTGTGTCCAGATCAGTACTTGTTGTCATCATAGATTGTTTTAGGCTTTATTCTTGTTGAATCAAGCCTAAAAATTTATGATAATTGATGGTGTTAAAACTTGGTTTATGTCCAATTCTTATTGGATCAATAGTAACATACGTACGCTCACGTGATAACTTTGTTTAGACCCACAAAAATGGACCAAGGGGCATGCTCACAAAATCGATGGGACAGTTGTTCAAAAAAAAATCGATGGGACAGGTTCAACTGCAGAATTTTAAGCCCCATCTCCTATGCCGTTGAAGGCATACTGCGCGACTTTGTAGCAATTCGACATCTACACCTCGAGTTGAACCTGTCCACAATAAATCAGCAGAGACCACCGACAGCACCTGTCGGTACACGGCGGCAGCGTTCGCGCCGCGTAGGATCAAGACCAGCCTTGGTGAGGAAATGAACGAACCGTGCTTCCGGCGACGCCGCAGCGGGATCCGTGCCCGTGGGGTCACCGTGATGGCCATTTGGCACAAGTATCATGGGCCGACGCGAGCACGGACACGACACAATGATGACAGTGTCTAGTGTCTGAGCCGCCAATTAGGCAAATAGTACCGGCCTGGGCACGAAACGGCTTGGGCACGAAACGGCTTAAGGGGCTGCCACGGTAGTGGCTCGTTAAAATCCTGCATTCTGGCCTGCTATAGCCCACCAGGCCGTCCCTAAGTTTACGAGGCCATGGTGCGAAATGCAAATGGTGACCCTATATCTGTATTATAAAAAGCAAATAATATAAATATATTCATATTTCATAATACAACTATTATCATAATCCAGTCACGCTAAAGAAGTAAAAAGTAAAGAGTGAATCTTTCTTACCTAATTTTCTTTTCTAACTCTAGAAGACAAAAATAGAACTAATAAATATGTGTTTCATGCTTCATGGTGAATTGGTGATGAGGGAGGGCTCAACCGTTCAAGAAAATAGAAGATACAAAATTGCAAATCAAGATCAATGCAGAATTATATTGAAGATCAGATCGGTGATCACCTGATGAACGGCGAGCAAACTGTGGCGTCGATGACTGTCGAGTAGCGACTGCCCATTGTCGAGACGTGATCAAAGGGGAGCAGCGAAGTGAGCGCTGAGCGGCAACTGCGGCGTTGATGCAGAGGGAAGACCGGAAGAGAATTTGTCATCGCTTTCGTCTCACGGCAGTTCCGCGGCATTGGGACCCTCTGTTTTCCTTCTTGCGTTCGACGTTCCTAGCCTTCGGGGCTTGATGGGCTTTAGGGATTAATTATTACTAGGATCAGTAACTAATGGACTTGATTTGGGCGCCCCCACAAATGGGCGGCCTGGCGACGTCGCGCAGGTTACGCCGCTCAATCAACGGGCCTGTAGCCCACATAGACTACTTAGTATATAAGCAACTCACAAACCCTAACATTCCATTCCCCTCACTTCCCCAGCCGCCGCAACACCGCTACATACGTGGGCGATGACGTTCCGCACCCACACACCCCGCCACCCGCCCCCTCAGCCATCGGCCTCGACTCCGCGTTGCCCCCCTCTGCCTCACTGCGGCGACCCCCTCCGTTGATTCCACGCGCGGCTCCCTTTGCCTCGGCTCCGATCCCTCCACCACCAGCCCACAGTAGTGACCGCTGCCACAACGGGGCGCCACACCTGCCACATCCAGCGTCAATGAGGGCCGCGCCGGCCTCCTCCGCCTGCGGGAGCAGAGCCGTCCGCTGTGCCTCCCTCCACGGTAGACGGGAGCATGGGCGGCGACCGCGTCTGCCTCCGCCACCATTGAAGGCCACCATTGGCTGCCTCGGCGGTCGCCACATATGTATTTGTGTGATGGATTCGTCTATTAGTCGATGAACTTGATGATTGGTGATGGTTTTTCTTCAATTCTTGATTTGTGTGTGATGAATTTGATTTTTTTATCCTTGCTTGTAGTGCTTGCCATGGCACGAGCACGGCAGTGCCGCCATGCCTAGAGGCACGATACGACAACCTCAAAGAGTTATAGTGTCGTGCCCGTGCTTGGGAATGAGCATGACGACACTGATAGGCACAACATGATTACTTCACGCGCCTGTTAGTGTCGTGCCTATTCGTGCTCGTGCCCGTGCCGGACCGGGCAGCCCGTTTGGCCATCTATACCTGTGACCCTTCCTCGCCGCGCCGGCACTGCAGGGGACGATGCGTAACATGTGCCGTTGCTTTTATGTCATCTCTGATCGAACCACCCAGGCATGTACCGCGCCAATCATTACTTTCCAGTCGATCGATTGCTACTATTTGCATGTAGGTGCTCTGGAGTGAGCCCTCATGGTGTCGGTGGTATGGCGGCTCTGCTGCTGCTGCAGCATTGATCTTGCTCTTTTGGGCAGTCCCAATGGAAGAAACCAACACGGTTTTCATAGCACAAGAAATTATCTATATAGAAACTATCCTTCACAGTGGTACTGTCTTCGAGTAATAATTGTTTTGTATTTCTCTCTCCTAATTTCACCAATGGGGAGCTTGCATTAACTCCATTGAAACTAGTGGTTTCTTCCCAATGGCAAATTCATGGTTTCTTGTGCATTGGGTAAAGAGTAGACATGATTTCTCCTTGAGGAAACCATTTCTATGATTTGTGCTCCCTTTCCTCATTAATTAGGCTACCACATCATCATTTGCTTAGTTGGCAAGCTATTTAATAGGAATATAAATCACCATTAATACTCTATTAAGAGTGCCTTGGAGGAGCGAGGAGTCCCTAGCCCCGCACACGTTGTTGGAGAGATGCGGATTGAATCTAAGGGCACCCACAGTAGACATCGTTAATATCTATAGCGATCTACGTCGGAGAGAGAGAGAGAGAGGGAATGAGAGAGAAGAAATCGTCATCAACTCTGGCGAGAACCGTAGAGTGGCGCAGAGCCTCCATCTGGGCTGCTGACGTGGGGATGGTCGAGTGCCAACGTGGTCGGGGCAGCCGAGCTCTCATGGAGAAGAGGTAGTCGAGCGGTTGCCGGTGCACGGGGCAGCCCGAGCGCGGACGAGGCATGCGGCCGCTAGGTAAACCTCACCGGTCGCCGCTACCGTCGGAGGAGGCCGGGAGGGGGCACAATGGCCAGGGGTGTGGCGCGCGGCCGCCAGAGGAGGTCGAGGCCGGGGCTGGGCGGCAGACCTTGGTGGAGCCGTGGAAGCGCGACAGCCGGGGTGTTTGCGAAAGAAGAGCACCACATCATTTCACATGTGGAAGACGTCAAAAACATCAAATTTGGAGCAGTTCAATATTGACGGATAAAAGACGTATCCACCTACGATCCGCAAGCGTACGGACCTACACATTTTTCACCACGAGATTCCCAAGGTTCTTGTCAATCCGCAGAGCAAGGGGATTACAAGCGTTTGATCTACTTCTACTACTAACTACCTAAACCCTATCTATGATTAAACTAGAAAATGACTACACTACACTAGAGAGGATGATTAAGCTAACAAGATATGAAAGAGACACTCTCCCATGGGTCTACGATACTTGAACATGCAACCGCTTAAAGCATAAAAAACCAATCTAATCTATTGGGCGTTGTGACCACGGTTTCGCCCTTTCCCTCCCCCCGTACTGTCACTACGCGGAGGTAATTGTAACAAACCAGAAAAAAATAGGTGTGAAAATTTGTGAAAAAATTTAAACTTTTCGATTGAATTGGAGTGCTACCAATTTTAAACTGAATTTCTAGCCCTTTCCTAAAATCTCCACCAATTTGACCCATTTATAAAATATAATTTCAAACTATGGTAAAATATGTGAGTTGGATTTTCATTTGGATTTTATTGGGAGTTCATTTGAGTGAAGTTGGAATTTGAATAGGATTCAAATTCAAATAGTATTTCAAATTTAATTGCAAAACTAAATCTAAAGCCATGACCCCTAGCTCGGGCCAGTAGCCCCTAAATCAGCCCGCCGGCCCAGCTAAGCCCACCAAGCCGCTAACACCGCAGCCCAACCCACTGGAGCTCCCTTCCTTATTCTTTTCCATCGCTGACATGTGGGACCCGCTCGTCAGTCTCACCCCTCTCTTCTTCTCCACCTTTTCCCTCACCGCAGCGCCGCACCATATCAACAAGCGTCGCGGCCGCGCGCACGCGGATGGGACGGTCGGGCCGCCGAGCTGGCACGCACACCGAGCTCACGCGCGCACCCGTGACCCACCCCGGTGTGATTCCGCTAGGGGAAAACCCCCTTTTGCCCCTGCCGTTGACGCGAAAAGTGCACTCAACGCCAATCACACAGCAAGCCGAACAAAGCTGGCTTCACACGCGCAGAGAGCGAAAGACGTGCCAGTCAATTTTTCCTGAAAATTAACAAAAGATAAAGCAGTTAGATATCAAAGCTTGGAACTTGCCGGGTGGTACCAGACAGTTCCATATTTACGGCTAAAAAGCCAAATAAGATGACACATAGCTATAGAAAGCTATTCGCAACGAACTATAACCATTCGGGAACTCGCAAAGGGGAAAAAGTAAAGCGCCGAATGGATGACGTAAGCATGACGGCGATCGGTCTTTATTCGAACAAAGATGCGTGCGTACGAGGCCGTGACCGATCCCCATGAAGATTAGCATTAAATAAATGAATAAAGTAAAGCACGAACATGATCATGTATTAAACAAGCATGCATAGATCCAAAGCACTAGTCTACCGCATGTCTAGTTACTTTAAAACCCGTCGGGTACGATATCAAACAAATCTATCCACCGCATGATACAACTTGCATGAAAAACCGTACCACTTTCCACAAATAGATCTATCCACCGCATGATACAATCTAAATATGGAAAGCTAAAAGCATGCATCATTTAAAACATAAATGACACACGTGTTCTACTCGTGAAGAAACATAACCGAACACGGCCGAAGCAGCCGATTCAGGATCCATGAAGAAGGAACAAACATTACCAAGTGAATAAACCTATCGATTGGTTTGGGAAACTAATCCACCGGATGACTAGCTCCAAAGCAACCCAAAAACCTGCATCTACCGCATGATACCGGCTCTTTCAAGATTTATACGAACCTTAGCAAGCTTGAACCCGCAACACGTAACAACCTAGATCGATTCGGTTTCGGCTATTGGAAAGCACAAGATCCACGTGTTAAAACAGAAACCTACTCGAACAAGGATCACAAAAGAGATAAAGCCGATCTAAACCCATCTAGATTGAGCAAAGATGTGTTACATGAATTAAAACATAAAGTAAAAACTCAAGATAACACGGGGTAACTTAATGAATCTATTGAATCTTGCCAAAATTCAATAGAGCCGATAACTAGCTTGAAGCTAGATCTTAGCCTACCGCATGACTCATGATCTAACAAGAAACCCTCTTGAACCAAGCTTGAATCTACCGCATGACACGAAGCATGGTAACAAGACTACTTGCATCAGATCTAAATCCACCGCATGATACTAGACATGATACAAGGTTGCCGGTACTCACGGAGGTCGACGGATCGATAAGCCCTCTCGAAGAACTCGACGACACGACAAGGACTCTAGGGTTTGGCGTAAGGCCGGTGTGTATTGAGGAATGATTGTCCCCGTTACATACATTCGGGGGTCATATTTATACCCCGTTGAGTACAAGCGCGAATGGATTCATTGCCTAACTTATCTCTAAGCTCGATCGCCTATCCATCCATTCGTCTCCCCCGATTGAGCCACGTCACCGTCCAATCCCGCAAAATCGGCTCTCTTGTTCCTTTGCCGAACCGGAGCGGATAGCCGACCGCGGATCTCTTTGTCGAATATCTGCGAAAATATCCTTCCTTCCACCGGACGGACTCTTTATCGAACCGGACCCACAAGTCGGACTCCTTACCAAATTTTGGTGTTAACACATGCCCCTTCAATTGTGGGATAAAAGTAATTTTTTTCCACAATTGACTCCGACCACGAATACCTCAAATCAAATCTGTCAACTTTTGTTCTTCGCAATCCACCGGAATCTTCATCCGGATCCACCCCTAGATCCCCTCGTTCCGAGCTCAAAACTCCAATGGCGGCTCGGAACCAAGATGCTCGGGTAAATTCATCCCCCGTACGCCTCGTTCGGCATTTAGGTTTTCAATTTCACCGAGATTCCTTTTTCGCTCTTCTTCCGGGAGCCCTCTACCGAGCTTTTGATCCGCACCGAGGCCAATTCGAGATCTTATTATCTTGGTCCCGTGGGGAACTCCGACCCTCGAGATTTCATCGCGGTCGAATCTCGAGAGAATCCCCTTCAAAGCGGCTCTGTCTCCACCGCCTCGGTGGCAAGACGCGTTCAAGAACCGGCCTTTACCTCCAATTGCGGGGGGCGGAAAACTTGGTATCGAAGGATTCTTGCGGATAAGAGTGGATTGACCAACCCGGATTCCCTTCGTATCGCCCAGTGCTTGGAGTTATCCGTGGCTGAGACCCCCAAGAATGAAGACCTCCCGATAGCGGCACCGCCACTTTTGGTCAAATGGCGTCAATGCCTTCCTTTTTGGCCACGGTCCAATGTCTCCCACCTTGGCCGATGTATATATGATCACCGGCCTTGACATTACAGGATCTGTTCAGCCTTGGAACTTCAAAAATTCTTCACGGCAAACAGGGGTGAAGCCAGGGAACGGATACAAGCATTACATCTTGAAACACATGAAGGACAATCCCCTGGGTGCCGTTGAATACGAGCATTCTTGAATATGTGGGCCGTGCGGATTCGTCTTTCGTGGTAAAGCCAACGAGCCTACCCCGAACCATATCGCAATGGCGTCTCATCCGGCGGTGGCAACCGCCTTCCCCGGGAAAATTCTTCTTGGGCGTGTATACCATATGCTTCACCGATCGTCACCCGGATGTATACTAGCCAAAGGATAGCATGTGTCAATGGCCCTTGGTGGTTTGTTCAAATGTGGCTGCGGCTCCACATGCATCGGATCATTGGTGTCGATTTGAACTCCCGAGTTCTTCCCCTTATCCAATCATCCCGAAGGAGAGCCCCAAGCTACCGAGAGGATGCCGAATTACGGAGAAGCGGCTTCAATCGTTCTTGTTCGGCGGGACATCGGCCCGGCTCTTCGAGCTATTCTTCAAAGGTTTCCCCAATCCCTCTCGGCTTCCTTATCCGGGCAACGACACCTTGACCTTCCCCGTTGAATTTTCCTTTGAGCCCGGCCATCAAGATGGGAGATTCTTAGAGATTCTCAACATCATAATCCTCCCATGCATACTTCGCCGGCCGAGTTCAATGGAGGAAGGCTGAATGTCGGCACTTACGAATACTATCGGCCTAATGTAATGGCCGGGGAAAATTGGATGTGGACAGATGCCCCCAAGGCTATTTCTGCATGAATTCCTTAAGCCTAGGGAGGAAATCAAAGAAAGTATGCACAGCAGCAGGGTCTTCCAATATGTGTGTAGCCCTACTATCTATACCTGTCCTTTCATGCCCACAACCATAGCTCACCCCACCTTTAACCCCTGGTGGCAAGAATTCCACGATCACATCTTCAGTGAGCCTGTCCATGTGTTCTGTGCAGAGTTGGTGCCTGACTTCCTGCCAACCTCGGAGGTAATACAATGAACCTTTGGATCGGACATGCCTCTTTTATTCATGATTCGACCTTCATCTTCTTGTCCACAGAACACGGTGCTCCGCCCCTCGAACCGGGGAAATTGCTTACAATGTCGAAGGCCCAATTTCAGACTCGGGATTCAAATCCACAACTCGCATCAACTAATGGCCGGGTATGCTACAACGGATCCCGGCCTTTCTAGCCTTGGCTGCCGACGGGAGGCAAGGTCCGCATCCGATTGCCCCTCCAAGTGCTAAGAGGAGAAGAACCGTCAAGAAAGTGCTTGTTGAGGTAAAATCCTTTACCCTCTCGATTACAAGATTACTCTATTCTTGATGAATCATATCATTGTGCATTTTCGGACGAGCCCGGCGGCCTTCGGAACCGGTGCACGCCAATGCCCCATCCTTTGGTATGACCTCTCTTGTTCTTTCTTAAGGATGAACACCGGCATTTACCCTTTCAATTTGACATTTGCGAAGAAGCCATGGAAGAACAGGCTTGTAGATGTCCCGGTGGTTCAACAAGCAAGTCCACCTAGGGTTGAATTACCCATCCCGGTGGAGATTTCATCTTCATCACCTTCTGCGAAGCAATAAATTCTCCGGAGATGAATCTCCCAATCCGGTACGGAGCCATCAAGCCCCCCAAGGGCACAATCACCTGTTGGTCATGCAGAGACAACAATTCCAACAGAAGTGGGCCCAACTTCTCATCAGCCAGAAGCCCACGAGCTACCAGCAGCTGCATCAGCACCTCCCAGCTTGGAAGCTTCAGCTCTACCTGGAGCACCTCCTTCACCTGTGATTGCCCCTGCTCAAGAAACCAGCCATGAGGTATCCATCTGCACTTAACTCTGCTATCTCAACGTTTAGCACTCTTAACTCGGCAATCTTGCTTCTCGGGATCGAGCCCCATCATCATCAAGCCTCGCCATCGAGAGAGCAATCCAGTCGCCGAGGTGATGGAAAGAGTACACCGGCCTGCGCCGGATGAAGTATTATCAAAGCTTAAAGAAATTGTTGCCTGGCTAGAAAAGGATGCTCAAGATCGGTTCAAAGATCTTGATCACTTCGAAGAGATGTTCGAATCCGTCGCCCAAGAACTTCCGAAGACATCGAGCTTCTCTATCATCCGTCTATGGCTTAGATACCCTTTATGCACCTATAAAGCATGCTTTGAGGAAATTGCGCTCCCGCCCGGCTATTGAAAAGAGGAAAGCCGATGCCGAATATGCGATGAACGGGGCACAATCCCAAGCAGAGAGCCACAAGGACACATTGGCTAACCTGCAGGCTTCTTATGATCTGAAAATTGCCAGGAAAGCTGCTCTAGAAGCGGGCGAGAAGCTCGTCGGCGGAGATAGAGGCTGACAAAGAGAAAATAGCCGAGCTCCCCGGATTGATAGAAAAGACCCAAGCGGAAGCAAAATCGGCAATCACCAAGATAGAGCAATGCGATGCAGAACTCACTGACTTGTCTGGTACTCAAAAAGATTGCCAGGAGCTGCTGGACAATTTCCGTCTGACAACATCCAATGCTCGTGGTGTGATTGTAAAACTTCTGAACATTTGAATGTCCTTATTGATGTATAACCGAATTGGTCGTTCTTGTAATATTTTCTTGCAATTTGTTTCCTTTCTTCTGCGCACCTTCAAATATAATGCTGAACGACCCATTCGGTAGAGAAACGCCAACTCCCGAACGGCACTTTGATTCCCTTTAGCCGAACCAATCAACTGAACGCGGCTCAGCCTAGAACTCCAAGCGACCCGTCGGCGGGCTGGCCAAGGAAACCTTTCCACCTTCCGATTTTCTTGGGATATGCGCCACGATCCAAAGCCACGACTCGAAGCCACGATTCATCCTGCCCGTGCCTATAAATGTGACCATAGGTGCCCCTAGCTCTCCACCGGGCCTTCTAGCTCTCGAATCTTTGCCAATCTTAGCCTTTACGCAAACAAGTGCACATCCCAAACCACAATGGTGCGCCGCCTCAACCGCCGCCGCGCCTCCGACGAGGCCGAGGGGAGCAGCGCCAACGCGCGTCGGAGGCAATGATCGTTGATTCCTCCTCTTTGATTCTACTTTTGATCTTCTTCTTGCCTTGACGATCATTCCCTTTTCTCAGATTGATTCAGTGGAATCCGCCTCCTGCGCCGGCCAATCAACCCCTCCCAGATGACTCCTCGGAGTCCGATGGCCACTCCCCGGTGCCGTACGGGGAAGAAGACGCCCTCCGCTTCAAGGAGGAGCTGGAGGCGTCCCGGCGTGAGCTGGAGGACGTCTCCAAGAAAGCGGGCATAGCCGAGCTGGAGTGGGAGGACCAGCGCAGACAGCTGCTGGAAGCCATTGATGGTACGACTCTGAGATTAATTCTTGATTCAACCCGGCTTTTGACTCTAATCTTTTTCTTCTTGCTTCTTGCAGCCCGCGATGCTGAGCTCAACCACCGAAGGCGCCGGTAGAGCGGCCTCGGCCGAGAAGGTGAACGCCCGCGGCGACACGCCGGCGGAACGCCTTGCCGCGGTGGAGCACCGCGTCGACGAGGTGGCCACCCATGGCGTTCGTCTGGGAACCACCTTGGGCCTGGCTGCCATGGCGACGCACACGGACGTCGACTACTCCACCAGACCGCGCGGCTTCCGGGACGGCGCGCCAGAGGACATTGAGGAGATTGAGCTCATCTTGGAGCGCCTTGATGGCCATGGCGACGCCATTGCCGAAATTACTCATCCTCAATCTGTGTTGAACAGGCTCTTCGACTAGATTGTACTAGGGATGTGTAAATATCGGCAATAAATGAAGAACTTTTGAATTCTGCGCCTATTCTGTGATGACTCCCTTTGCATTTTGCATCCGCGAATTTTGTTTTCTTTGAATGCATCCAGGAACCGTATTGAGCCGAACGCGCGAGAACAACTGCCCCTTGGCGCAAAATCCACAGAGGATCCCAATTCGGCAATCCATAAACACTGTTCAAGAAAAAACCCTTCGCACTTGGTAGAAAACCCTGCCGCTTGGTATTCCAACAGTGTGTACTGGCCAGTCATCACTCCCAATGCGCCTCTTCGGTCAATAAAATAGCCTGCGGGGATGCTCTGCAAATCCACTCGCACACTCATCCATCATTTCTCATCTCTTCCCCTGTCTCTAGAGGAGAAAACCCCAACGCCATGGACAAGGGTAAGCAGCCCCAGGAGAGTGGCTCATCAAAGAAGCGTACGATTCGGAAGTGAGTTCTTTCTTGATCGCTCCTCGTTTTCCCGCTTGATCTTGCGCTTCATGTTTTCCTCTTGTCCTCTTTCGGCCTTGATTTGCTTCCCGAAGAAATCATCGGGACCGAAGATGTGCTCCGAGTACATCTTCTCCGATTCCTCCCTCGAAGCGAGAGGATGCCACGCCCGAACAGAGGACCAACCATCAACTGCGCCGCCGCATTCGGCATGCGGAGCACGGCCTCGGGGACATGTGCGCCGTTGCCAAGCCGAGCGCGAGCGTCGCATGGCTCTGGAAGCACTAGTAGGGGGTAAACGTTTCTGACTCCTTCTTGACCTCGTGCTTGCACTTGGATTTCTTGCCCCTAATCTTGATTCCTCTCGCTTTAGATGTCTCTGACAGGTACAACAACCGAAGACGACTCGGGATAGCTTGGTGGAGGCCGCCAACCATGGTCACCCCCGTGCGTTCCAAGTTGCCGTCACGGTGGTCCTGGAACAAGCGAAGAGGGAGCGGCCGAAGAATTAGAGAAAAGATTGCATCATACTTTCGCTTCTTCCTCCACGCCTTCGCTTCCCTCCTCCTTGAGGATGCGACCACCCGGGGTTGTTAGATGTAATCCTGCAAGAAGCAGTTGTAATGTAGTTTTTGTGCTAAGGGCAATGCATCCGGGCACTGGCCATTTTTCCTGTTCATGGATTTTTGTTCTGAAGGCGGCCTCATTCTTGAGCGCCGGCTATCTCCATACCAGATTCGTGTAATCATCGATCGATCTCAATTCTAGGATAATATTTCTTCAGATATCTTCCATTTATTGCGGCGGAAAATTCTTCTCCTAGCAAAGTTTTCAATATATATGCATTACCAGGGACGCATCTGACCACACGAAAAGGTCCTTCCCAGTTAGGGGACCATTTGCCGAATTCACTGTATTTAGTTCCAATCGGCAATAGCGCTTTCCAAACTAGATCGCCTTCTGCGAATTGCCTTACTTTTACCTTCTTGTTATAGTACTTGGCAACCCGCAGTTTGTTTTTCTCGATGTTTTCCAGGGCCCTAAGACGGATCATATGTAAATCTTCTAGCTCATCCATCATTAGGCCACTGTAATCCTTGGAGCTCAATTCCTTTTGTAGCACCACTCTCCTTGAATCTGATTGCATCTCCCAAGGCGAACCGCGTGATGCCCGTAAACCAACTCGTAAGGAGAAGTCTTTGTAGCTCCATGGGGGGCCATCCGGTAAGCCCACAGTGCTTCACTGAGTACCGAATGCCACCTTCTTGGCTTCGATCGATCTTCTTCGTATCGGCTTGATCATGATCTTATTAGAAGCCTCGCTTGACCATTAGTACGGGCATAATAGGGAGAAGAATTAAACAATTTGATTCCCATGCTTTCGGCAAATTCTCCGAACTCCGGTGACACGAATTGTGCCCCTTGGTCGGTGGTAATTGTCCGAGAGATCCCAAATTGATAGATGATGTGCTCCTTGACGAATTCAATCATGTTTTACGACGTCACCTTCTTTAGTGGGATCGCCTCAACCCATTTAGTGAAATAGTACGTAGCCAAAAGCACGAACTTATGCCCCTTGCTAGATGGTGGATTAATTTGGCCAATCAAGTCTATACCCCGGCCCCCGAATGGCCATGGCTTGATGATGGGATTCAATGCGATGCGGGGACCCTTTGAATATTCCCAAACCTTTGGCAATCCTGACATCCCTTGTAATACTCAAAGCAGTCCTCTAATATCGTCGGCCAAAAGCATCCAGCTTGTCTAATAACCCACTTCATATGGTAGGCCGATTGGTGCGCTCCACATATCCCATCGTGCACCTCGCTCATCATGTTCTTGGCTTCTCCTGGACCCAGGCATCGTAGTAATACCCCATCTAACGATTTATAGAACGATTATCATCCGGAAGAACGAACTTTATGGCCTTGTACCTTAACTTCCTAGAGACCTTTCGGGATGGATCCTTCAAGTAATCAACGATTTCTTTCCTCCAATCATCTTCCGCAAGATCCGCCCCTAGTGCACACACATACCGCAGCAAACGCTTCTTGACTCTCTTTGTAACCGGAGGCGCCTCCGAGCCGGCTTTGTTTGCTTCCTCGTTATGTTCTCTAGGAATGTCTTTGTAGAGTTACCAATGGGAAGGTCTTCAAGATTTCTCTGCATTCTTCGTAGTAACTCCTCAGCGCCTCGCTTTTGCACTCGTATTGGCCGTTCAATTGCTTGATTACCGGCTCCGAATCCCCATAGATCTCAACCGAAACGGCCCCAGCTTCTCTCAAATATTGGAGCCCTCGAAGTAATGCCTCGTACTCGGCTGGTTATTTGTGACGGTGGGTTGTATAGGAATGGCGAATTCGAACATCTCACCTGCGGGCGAAATCGGAGGATCCCTACTCCCCCACCTTTGCCACACGATGATCCATCAAAAAACAAAGCCCAAGGGGTAATCTCAAGCAGATCAATTGACGGATCACGATGTTCAGTTATAAAATCGGCAATGACCTGACCTTTGATGGCTTTTGCCGATTCGAACTTCAATTCGAACTGTGATAAAGCTAAAATCCATTTGCCAATCCGACCATTCAAAATTGGCATAGATAACATATGTTTTATCACATCAAACTTGGAATATACGGTGCATTCGGCATTCAACGAGTAGTGCCGAAACTTTGTACACGAGTAGTATACGCAAAGACACGGTTCTCTCCGTACCGAATACCGGGTTTCGGGATCAAGTAGTTTTCGGCTAAGATATGCTACCACTCGTTCCTTCCCTTCAAATTCTTGAATAAAGGCCGATCCAATGGTTTGGGTATCGGCCGCCACGTACAACTTGAAAGGCTTGTTTAGGCGAGGAGGAACCAACACCGGCGGCTCCTTCATGTCTTGCTTGATCTCGTCAAAAGCCTTTTGTTGTTCGTCGCCCCATGTGAACTTCGATCTTTCTTCGACTTCGGCAATGAAGAGAACGGCAATACCTTCTGTGATAAATTTGAAATGAATCTTCTCACGAAGTTGATCTTGCCAAGCAGTGATTGTAATTCTTTGAGGTTGGTTGGAGGAACAACTTCATCAATGGCTTTCATGCTCTTCTTGCCAACTTCAATTCCCCCTTCGTGGACCAAAAACCCCAAGAATTCTCCAGCTGATACCCCAAAAGCGCACTTGTTCGGATTCATCTTCAAACCGTGCTTCCGGGTGCACTCTAAGGTCTTCCTCACATCTTCCAAATGGGTGTCATGACTTAAGGACTTGATCACCACGTCATCAATGTAGATCTCCACAATTTTGCCGATCAACTCATGAAAAATGTAATTCATGGCCCGTTGATAGGTTGCACCGGCATTTTTCAACCCAAATGTCATGACTATCCACTCGAACAGAGCCTATATGACCGGGACATCGAAGGCCGTCTTCGATATGTCTTCTATTGCCATGAAGATCCGATTGTACCCCGCATTACCATCCATGAAACTAATCACCTTGTGTCCGGCGGCGGCGTCAATCAACAAATCGGCAACGAGGCATCGGGTATCCATCCATCGGAGTAGCTCCGTTCGGGTCCCCGAAATCTATGCAAACTCTCATTTTTCCATTCTTCTTGTACACGGGGACGATGTTAGAAATCCACTCCGCGTATCCGCATGGCCGAACGAAGTTTGCATCAAGTAATCTTTCAACTTCCTTCTTCACATCGGCCAATACTTCATCCTTGTAGATTTTCCGGGATGGTTGCTTATATGGTTTGAAACCGGGCTTGATTGGCAACCGATGCTCGACGATGGAACGATCCAATCCGGGCATCTACGAGTAATCCCGGGCGAAGCAATCCTTGTATTCTTTGAGAAGCTCAATTAAATTCCCCCGAAGTCCGGCCGCAAATTTGCAGCGATGAACGTCGGCCTTGGCTTATCACCGCTTCCAATATCAACTTCTTCCGGTTTATCGGCCGACATGAATCCTCGCCCTAATTTGCCATCGGTGCCATCTACGGGGTTCTCCATTAAAAATTACTATAAGAGCCGATCGCTTGAATCGGCCGTTGATCACCGCCGACGGAGGTTCAACGGGACCTTCTCCCCGATCTTTCCCCGAGAAACAATCGATGCCTTGGTATTCCCGGAAGGCCGGCTCCATGTTGGCCACGCTCACGGAGTTATCCGCCCGGACGACCTCGATCTCATCGTCCACCCTTTGGATAAGCCGTTGATGCATGGTGGATGGGACACAACGGTTAGCATGAATCCGGTCCCGCCCAAGCAAGGCGGGTAGGCTCCTTTGCCTTCGATGACAAAGAAGGTGGTGAGTAGCGTCTTGGACCCGATCATCAAGTCCACGTGAGCGCATCCCTTGGTGTACGAGGGGTTCCGGCGAAGTCATTCAAGATGATGCTTGTAGGCGTCAAATCGCTCGGGCCCATGCCAAGCTTCCTGAAGGTGGTGTACGGCATTACGTTGACTGCCGCTCCACCGTCGACGAACATCTTGGTCAATGGCTTGCCATTGACGTATCCTCTCAAGTACAGCGGCCTCATGTGACGGTTCTTGGCCGGCTTGTCGAAAATGGCACTGCTTGGCCGGCCACCGGTTGAGCCATCATCCCCTCGGTCGCTCATCATCGAAGGAAGCTTCCTCCTGCATAACCTGGTTAGCGGGGAGCCATGAACTCGTTCGGCGAAAGTATACCATGCATGCGGAGCCGAACGCTTCGATCCCTCGGTTGGTCCTTGGGGGCGCCACACCGCCTTCGTCCGGATCCCGGCTGCTTCAATTCACGGTTCCTCAAGCGCGGGACCCGTCTCTTCGACTCTTGCGTAGGCGGGCGGGCACCACCGCCCCTTACGCCGGATGTAGTCATCCTCGTCTTCTTCTTGATCGGCCCACCGAGATCGGCTTGGCGCTTCCGGGATGATCGATGACTTCAATTTTTTGGCGCCGATCCCCGTTAGGGTGGATCCTTCCAAGTCTCTCGTGGACGGATCGGCGATTGGCAGTTTCCTGCCTGTACTCAACATACCTGTCGCTGCATTCAGGACAGTTCTTCAATGTGGGCAGCTTTAAACCCTCATTCCAGCAATGCCTGAAGAAGGCGCATCCCCAGTGTGCGCGCTCCTGCTCGCGCGTGTACTGCTCCTGGTCCCTTCTGCGCGCCTCTTCTTCGGCTCTGCGCTGCTCCTCCTCGTAGCGCCGCTTCTGGTAGCGCTCTTTCTCTATTTGGCGCTGCCATTTGTTGAGGAGAATGCGCGATGTCACCCTGGGCTTAGCTCTGGATGATTCCCCAATCTCGATGTGACTCTTAAGAATGCGGGGGCGTCACCTTGCACCTGTTCCAGAGTCACTTGGCGCTCCGGGTCCCTTTGCTCCACCTTGTCTAGACCTGGCTGAGGTCAAGACCTTGACTTTTCCCTTCTCCTCGGCTGTTATCACATTGACAGAAAAGCCCACCATGTTCTGAGGAAAGGGGTGGCCATCCAGCTTCATTTTGTTGTCGAACTTGAGGTGACCCTCCTGGATGGCCTTCTGGATCCTCATCCTGAAGACCCTGCAATCATTGATGGAGTGTGAATCCCTGTCATGGAAGCCACAGTAACATTTTGCTTTAACTCCATCGGGCCGAAGCATGGAATGCCCCTCGGGCAGCTTGATTCGGCCTTCTTTCACTAGGAGCTCGAACAATTTATCAGCCTTCGTGATATCAAAATCATAAGTTCCCTTAATCTGCTTGACCCAGCGCTGATTCATTGTCAAAGGCTCCTTCCCCCACATGATCTCTGCTGCGGCTACATCCAATTCATCGTCAGAATCCTCGAACAGATCAGCCTTGTCCAAGAATTGGTTGTAGACGTCGGCCGACGTCGTCTTGCTTGCCAAATTTGGCGTCCTTCTTGAAGCCATATGCCGATTGCTCATCGGTGATAGCTTCGCGATAGGCTGGCCCGATTCTCAAATTCCATTCCAAACAACTTCTCGCGCACGGCGGCGGCATCCGGCGACGGCCATATCGCCCAGGCGGTCGTCCGGCAAATTCGGCGAGAAGCACATGCCTTTGACTTCCCGAATCTTCTAAGAAATTCCAGCGGCGTTTCGCTGTGCCTTTGCTTCAGGGTGGCAAGGTCAATCAACTTCTTCTCCGAGCTGCCACTGAAATAATGAGCGTGAAATTTCCGCTCTAAGTCCTTCCATCTGGCAACTGATTCAAGAGGCAGGGACGAGAACCGCTGAAACGCTGGACCTGTCAGTAATGCGGGGAAGTAGCGAACCCTGAATGTCTCCTCGGCTGAGCACTCCCCGAGCTGCATGAGGTAACGAGCGATGTGCTCGACCGTGCTCGTGTCGTCTTGCCCTGAGAACTTTGTGAACTCCGTTGGCGGCTTCACCCTTGGCGGCAAGAGCACGTTGTAGTACCATTCTGGGAATGGCGGCCTATAGGCGGGTCCTTGCATCTTTGGCTTGAGGTCGAACTGATTTTGCATCAATTCGGCCATCTTGCGCGCGGGCGTCATCCTCTTGCGCGCGCCGGCGCCGGCGCGTATCCCGGGTGCGGGAAGGCGTCGAACGCTCCGTAGTTTCCCACTTCATGATAACCACCGCCGTACAAATTCTTCGCGGCCGGTTGGTCGACGGAGCAATCCTCGGGCCGGGATCAAGTGGGGCCCCGCACGAGCCGAACGCTAGGTCTCCGTACGTGGGCCGGTACGGGTTCGGCGTTGCACGGGCCGACCCGTGTCTTTGCCGTGGTGGCGGCGGGACCGGGCGACTTCCCCGAAGCTTGCAACGGGGGCCGAGCGGGGCGCCCCCCGGCGCCTGCGGAGGAGGGCCGGAACGCTTGGCTTCGGAGCTGCGAGGAGGAGGCCGCGTGGGCCGGCTCCGTAGCGGCGGCCGAGAGCTTGACTCACCCCGCTCCACGGTGTCCCTCCGGACGGGCGCCTTGCCGAACGCTTGCTCCATGCCGGGCCAAAGACGGCCACCATCATCTACCGGAGCGATCCGAGGAAAGCCTTGTTGTGCTTGCCGAGCATGTAATCTGCCGATTCTTGGAATACTCGCGCGCATTCCTCCTTTTCCCCGTTGAGATGTGGTATCGCTTTCTCTGGTAGCAACACCCCGGGCATCTCGTTCTTCGGATACGGGACGCCGCTTCTATTCTTCTTAAACGACGGCGGACACTTCGCTGAAACCGGTCCACGACGTCTTGGAGTTGCTCGCCGCCGCTCCGGAGAAAGGTCTTCAAGGTTGACATCCATGAGGTCCGAGATTTCGGCATCTTGAATCTATTCGGCCGTAGTCCCACCGGGCGTGCCAAAAAGTGTGTTGACGCGAAAAGTGCACTCAACGCCAATCACACGGCAAGCCGAACAAAGGCGGCTTCACACGCGCGAGAGAGCGAAAGACGTGCCGATCAATTTTTCCCGAAAATTAACAAAAGATAAAGCGATTAGATATCAAAGCTTGGAACTTGCCGGGTGGTACCGCACGGTTCCATATTTACGGCTAAAAAGACAAATAAGATGACACATAGCTATAGAAAGCTATACGCAACGAACTATAACCATTCGGGGAACTCGCAAAGGGGAAAAAGTAAAGCGCCGAATGGATGACGTAAGCATGACGGCGATCGGTCTTTATTCGAACAAAGATGCGTGCGTACGAGGCCGTGACCGATCCCCATGAAGATTAACATTAAATAAATAAATAAAGTAAAGCACGAACATGATCATGTATTAAACAAGCATGCATAGATCCAAAGCACTAGTCTACCGCATGTCTAGTTACTTTAAAATCCGTCGGGTACGGTATCAAACAAATCTATCCACCGCATGATACAACTTGCATGAAAAACCGTACCACTTTCCACAAATAGATCTATCCACCGCATGATACAATCTAAATATGGAAAGCTAAAAGCACGCATCATTTAAAGCATAAATGACACACGTGTTCTACTCGTGAAGAAACATAACCGAACACGGTGAGCAACCGATTCGGGATCCATGAAGAAGGAACAAACATTACCAAGTGAATAAACCTATCGATTGGTTTGGGAAACTAATCCACCGGATGACTAGCTCCAAAGCAACCCAAAAACTTGCATCTACCGCATGATACCGGCTCTTTCAAGATTTATACGAACCTTAGCAAGCTTGAACCCGCAACACGTAACAACCTAGATCGATTCGGTTTCGGCTATCGGAAAGCACAAGATCCACGTGTTAAAACGGGAAACCTACTCGAACAAGGATCACAAAAGAGATAAAGCCGATCCAAACCCATCTAGATTGAGCAAAGATGTGTTACATGAATTAAAACATAAAGTAAAACTCAAGATAACACGGGGTAACTTAATGAATCTATTGAATCTTGCCAAAATTCAATAGAGCCGATAACTAGCTTCAAGCTAGATCTTAGCCTACCGCATGACTCATGATCTAACAAGAAACCCTCTTGAACCAAGCTTGAATCTACCGCATGACACGAAGCATGGTAACAAGACTACTTGCATCGAGATCTAAATCCACCGCATGATACTAGACATGATACAAGGTTGCCGGTACTCACGGAGGTCGACGGATCGATAAGCCCTCTCGAAGAACTCGACGACACGACAAGGACTCTAGGGTTTGGCGTAAGGCCGGTGTGTATTGAGGAATGATTGTCCCCGTTACATACATTCGGGGGTCATATTTATACCTGTTGAGTACAAGCTGCGAATGGATTCATTGCCTAACTTATCTCTAAGCTCGATCGCCTATCCATCCATTCGTCTCCCCGATTGAGCCATGTCACCGTCCAATCCCGCAAAATCGGCTCTCTTGTTCCTTTGCCGAACCGGAGCGGATAGCCGACCGCGAGATCTCTTTGCCGAATATCTGCGAAAATATCCTTCCTTCCACCGGACGGATTCTTTATCGAACCAGGACCCACAAGTCGGACTCCTTACCAAATTTTGGTGTTAACACCTGCTTGGTGACGCGGTGGGCACGGTGGCGGTCATTGGGAGCCGGCCACGTCGCCAATCCCGCCCGGGCGCCCAATCCTGGAGCTTCGTGGCATCTTTTACCCTCGCGCATACAACCCGGAGGCCGAGCCCCTCTCGCACGCCAAGCCACATTGGGGTTTTCCCCTTCCTGGGTTCGCCGCCGCGGGAGGAAGAGAGAAGGGGAAGTGGGGGAGAAGAAGAGGAGGAGCGAGGAAGGGGAGGCCGCACCCGTGACGCCGCCAGCGCGCCAAGACCGGAGGCTGTTCGCGTCAGCGGGGAGCCGTACCAGTCGCTGCGGGAGAGGGTGGAGCCGTCCGCGTTGGAGGGGAAGCTGGAACAGAGCACGAACCAGGGTGCCGCTGGGAACACCTACACCGCGCCGCCGTCTACGTCAGGCCACCGACGACTACACCTTCGCCCCGCCGTGAGCGTCGTTGCCTTCCTTGCCTCTCGTAGCTTTTCCCCTTGATTCTGTACCTGTAAGCATGCCATCGTGCCGCCGAGCGCCGGTGCACCGCCACCACCCCCATGAGCGGTCGACGTGCTGCTCCTTCCTTGTGGCGTCGTCACACTGTAGCCACCCTAGGCTGCCGTGTCGGTCATCCCGGTGAACACACGCTCGTGCTGCGCCCAGTGTCTGTCGGGCCGAGGGTCACCCTGCGGCGCGACGTCGTGACTTGTGCCGAGCGTGCGTCGTGCCTCGGTTACCTCCGCGCTTTGATGATCTTTGCAGGTGGGTGCCCCTGTGCATCGTGGCCGGGCACACCCCAGCGCCCAAGGCTAGGTCCTTGCTTGCGCATCGCTGGCTCCGACCGCCTGTTGGTCGGCCCGCGCCGCCGTGTCTCGGTGCCAAGCACCGTGCACCGCGCCACCCTTGTCTGCGAGCCGGCCTTCGTGCCGTGCAATGAATCTTCTTGCAGGAACACCCGTGCGCCGTTGTGGCCTGGCAAGACGCACCCCAGCGTCGAGCTGTGTGCGCTGTGCTCTAGCATGAGTGCGCCGGAGCGGTGCCGTGCGTCATGCGTGTTGAAGCCAACCGCGAGCTCCGGGCTGCCGTTCGCCGAATCACAGTGCTCTGGTGTGTGTGCGTGCGAAGGTGGGGAAAATACTCCACGCTTGTTTGCTTGCCACCTGAGCCACCCCAGGCTTCAGGTCGGCCGCGTCGCCGCTGCCGGAAGGCACGTCGGCGCAGGAACGCGCCGCGCACCAGGGAGCCGAGCAGGGCCGGCATAGACCCCTAACGACAGATCTGAACCTAGATTTTGGGCCGTATGTGGCACACCGGCCCATCAGGGTCCATCAAGAACCCAGCGCGCCTGTTCGACCCCTGCGGCGAGTTCAGGGTGGTCCAGTGGACTTTGGACCACTAGATCAACTGGGCCGAGCCCACTGGTCCGCTTTCGGTCCAGTAACACTTTCGGCTCATTAAAAGCCCATCACCGCTGACTGCTGACATCAGCTCCCTTTTAATAAAATCTTCTTCTTTTCCTAAAATGATTTTCAGAAATGATTTATAAATGGTTTTAATCTTTGAAAAATCATAACTAATTATAGGAAGCTCAAAAAAATACAAAACTAATTTCTATAATTTCGTAATTTTGAAACCTTGCTGTCTGTAGGTAGTTTGAGCCCTTTTGGATTTTCTAAAAAGAGGTTTCTATTTGGAGTTATTGCTTAGTTATGCACCGTTTTCTTACGTTCGCGTCGAATCTCGTGCCACATACCCGAGCTTCGACCAGGAGGACGCGGAGGACCCCGAGTACACTGCTCCGGACAACGACTGCTTCAACGGCAACGAAGGTGTCATGTCACTCCCAACCATGTAGATCCCATGTTGATATTTAGTTGCTAGTGCTTTACTTTATATGCATTGCTTGAATGAATTGCATAGCCAGTTGATTAGCCTTGCCTTGATGATTTGATATATCCTGATTCCTTCATTTACCTACTTAGGGACTAGCTACAGACCCCTGGCTAGTCCCAATTCTCAACTATCCATACTTTTGTTGTTTGATTATGGATGGTATTCTAGGCTTGGGCTGAGATTCAGGAGATCTCGGTGTGTTCTAGTGTGCGTCCTGGGTGCGTACCTCCTTGACGTGTTTTGGCGGGAGCAAGCCATTTGGTTACCGGTGAACGCCTGCCTCGGAAAGATGTGATCTGGCCTCTAACTGGGATGAAGTTGGGGAGTGCTCTCTCTCGGCCCTTAAGGACCGATCGTCTGACTAACCATGCTTCTTTGGACTCTTACCGTACAAACCGCCCGCCTTGTTATGGGCGGGGGTGTGGGGTGAGACTCGTAGTGGATAGCACCCCTCCTGTAGGCGGATCGGTGTGATCGTGTCGGGAGACGGCTCTTTCCTCCTTAGAAGACTTTGCCCTGGCGAGGCCGGGGAAGGGTTCCACAGCTTCGAGGGACCTCTCGAGGGCAGTATGAGCTCTACCGCGGAGGCTGATCCAGGCTCGGAGACGCAGGAGGGTACTATCCACTTACTTGGCCTTGAGCCGTATGGTAGGGCCTGGAACCGGTGACGGCCGGTTTCGGTCCTTGTTGACGGTGAAAATCCGTCAACCTAGCCATGAGTTTACCTTCGGTGTTGGCATGAGTTTTATACCTATCCATTGGTACTAACCCCCGTGGTATAACAAGTTCACGTGTGCATGTCGTTTTTGGAGTTTAATGTTTATGCGGGGATTTAGTGTTGAATGCAAGACTTTTGGGATAAGTTCATCAAGCACCTCATGACAAGACCTTGAAGCCCCGAACAAGTCATGCAATGAAGCAAACTTAACTCCAAGAAGCCGGGGACTTGATCCGAGAAGACGACGGACTCCGGGGACACGACCGGAAAAGTGCTCGAATCTTGCAAGACAAGGAGTTGAGTCCAATTCGGAGAGAAACCGACGACGTGGACCTACATGCGAAGGGGGAAGCATCCGGGAAGCAAGGGAACCGACCTCGGGCAAAGGAGCCCACGGGGCCGGGCCTAAATGGGCCCCGGGCGGCCGGCCGGTCCGGTCGGCCCGAGCCCATTTAGGGCCCAAACCCATCGTCCTTTGCCCTAGCCGCCAATCGGGCTATTTATAGTCCCCCGACCGAGAGCCACGCGGAGAAGATTTCGTCTTCGGCCGCCGAGAAGCGAGAGAAGAGAGGGACACCATCTCGGAGAGGAGAGGGTCGAGCTAGTTGACTAGGGTTTCCCTAGCCGACGTGGGAACCTTGCAAGGAAGACCACGTCGGAGTTCCCGAGCTAGAAGCAAGATCAAGGAAGGATCCCGGTGGTGATCTTGTGTATGTATCATTGTTATAGTTGAATTGTCAAGTTGAATCTTTTCCCAGCGATCAAGTGTTTCCTCGAAGATTTCGTTTTTCGATCGGCTTTGCTTATTCCAATTCTATTCTCGAGATAGATTACATAGGGTGTTCTTGTAGCCGCGGTGGCTAGAGGTACACGCCGGATCCTCCGAAAGAATCTCGACTTGTCTTTTGACTCGCCCTAAACTCCCCGCATGAATAGGGATACGTTGTGACGAACGGGGGTCTCGAAAGGCGGATGTTTTCGGATTTGGACGGGAAACCACGATTTAAAGAGGCTTTTATTAAGATTCGATTTGCTACTTCTTCTCTTGCTTGGAACTTCAACAAAAGGCTTACCCCGATCCCTCTAGATCGGTTTATCTACCCAATCTTACTTTGTTTTCTCCGGTTTTTAGTAGATTAGATCTGTTTTGTGTCTTTAACTTAGATGCATTAGGTTCTTTATTGAAGATTGCGGTTATTTGGCTTTAATAGATTAAGTCTTGCGTCACACATTTGTTCCACGGATTCGATACCTTGGGTTCACCACTCGAGGGAAGAAGGGTCCCTTGACTACGACGGGAGACTTGTACGCTTGCGAGTCACGAACGAACTTTGATACAAACATTAACCGTCAACAAGCCCCTTTTTCTGGCGCCGTTGCCGGGGAGCAAGTGATCAAGATTTGATTTTTTTTATTGCTTTTTTTTTTTTGTAATTTTCAGTACTGATTTTGTTTTATTTTTGCATCTACTAAATTTCGATCATCCTCAAAATACATCTAATCTAGTTTGTCTAACTCTAGTCTTTATAGATTTGTTTTGTTTTCTAGTTTTTTTTGCATACTTTGTTTATTGCTAACCCTAACAGGAGATGGACGGCTACCTCTCCAACAAACCCAATAATTTTGTGGATGATCCCAGAAAAACTTTACAGGCTAAGGAGACGCGAAGCACATCAAGCTAAAAAGCTGGATTTTGTAGATTCGGAGTCGGAAGACAAAGGATCGCAGGAATCTCCGAAGAATTCACCACCTCAAAGTCCGCGGGAGAACCGACGTCCACCAATGGGTGACCAACCACCGGAAGAACGCAAGATTGGGGAGCTATGCACCCCAGACATCATCGACCTACCAATCTTGAACCTCGAGGAGATCGGAAGACCGTTCGAGATCAAGACCTCAACAATCCGCATGGTGCAACATTCACCCTTCACCGGCAAAGAGGATCCGAACCTTCACCTCCAAGCATTCATTCAACCGTGTCGGACTTTCAACATGGATGGGGTGACTCAAGATCAAATGAGGGCAAGGCTTTTTCCGTTTTCACTACTCGGGAAGGCTTTGCAGTGGTTCCACTCTCAACCGGTGGAGACGGTGCAAAATTGGAACACGTTGATGAAGGCTTTCATGAAGGAATACTACTCACCGGGTAAAACTCAAAGTTTGCGTAATAAGATTGCCACCTTTGTTCAATATCCTACAGAAACTAGCTCGGAGGCATTCGAGCGCTTCAATGAGTACACCGGGCGGTTCCACATCACAAGTTCCCGAAAGAAGACCTCGTGCAAAAGTTCTACCAAGGACTCACCATGGCGTCAAGGACGATCATCGATGCATCGGCGGGAGGATCTATCATCGAGCTTACACCGACGGAAGCTTTCACGCTATTCAAGAAGGTCGCGGATAATGACACATGGGCATCATCGGGCGCCTACACCCCCGCTCAACCCATGGGGAACGTCAAAGGAGTCTTGCAAGTGGAGAAGGAAGTCATACTCGAAGGCAAGATCGACTCGCTCATGAGGAGGTTGGAGAAGATGGAGATAGAAAAGAAAGAGGCTCAAGACTTGAAGGCCGCCGAAGCAAGGTCCACATGCGAAGAATGTGGAGAGTATGGCCATGTCCGCAAAGATTGTCCGGAGGAAGCCAAAGTGCTCGACTACATGAGGAAGGGAGAATTGCCGAACTTCCGCTACGGGCAAGGAGTTCATGGATGAGCAAGCTAAGATCAACAAGGACACCGTCACCAAGTTCAAGACCATAGACAAGGTGTTGGAGAACATCGATAGCAAAGTGACGGAGGTCGGAAGTTCCAATCATCAAGTGCTCAACATGATGAAGATGCTCGAGACGCAAGTTGGACAACTTGTGGGGCGCCTCACTAATGATGAAGGGAAGCTTCCGGGACAACCCAAATGTCCCGAATCGGCGAAGGCCATTCAAACGCGTTCGGGGAAGGAGACCGAAGATCCGGAACATTCCGCGGGAGCAAGGAAGCTTAAACCATCCACCGAGGTGGAAGGAGTTGCTAAAGAGAAGGTTACGGGGATCGTCACCGAGGAACCCGAATTCGAGATGCCGGAAGATGACACGAGGATACCGCAACTCAAGCCACGCTACTTCCGAGGTAAACTTGACAACCACTTTGAGAAGTTTGTGGAAGTTGTGCGTAGACTTAGCATCAACATGCCGTTACTAGATGCCCTACAAGTACCTACATATTCTCGTTACTTTAAAGACATACTTGCAAATAAATATGAGATAGCAACACTCGGGGTAGATCATGTCAAGATGTCCGAGGAGTGTAGTGCAGCTATTGCTTATGGGCTAGAGAAGCAAAAAGACCCCGGGTGCCCTACAATTCCATGTTCAGTTGGTTCTTTCAACTTCGAGAAGGCGTTATGCGACCTTGGAGCTAGTGTGAGTGTCATGCCGAGGGATGTGTTCGAGAAGCTACGCCTACCGATGGAGCCTACGGGAATATGTTTGGAGCTGGGTGACAACTCCATTCGCTATCCCTTGGGCATTGCTGAAGATGTACCCGTGAAGATTGGACACCACTTCATCCCCGTCGACTTCGTTGTGCTCGAGATGGGAGAGAGGGAGAAGCCGCCGCTCATCCTAGGGAGGCCGTTCCTCAAGACCGTGGGAGCTACTATTGATGTTGGCAAGGGGGAGATCATGTTCGATATCAACGGAGAAAGGAGTTCCTTCAAGTTCCGTCCAAGAATTGAGGCATGCAACATGATTGGAGTGAAGGGAGAACCAAAACAAACGGAGGGGCTGAAAAAGAAGAAGGAGCCGAAAAAAGTGAACGTAGCAAAAATTAAAGAAGGTGTTGCATCCGTCAAGACAAAGGAAGAGAAGCCGCCTGTGAAGACCAAAAAAATGACTAAGCCAGCCAAGCCAAAAGACAAGCCCGCGCCCAAGATGGTGCGGAAGTGGGTACCCAAGATTGCAACGCCCGCAAAGAGCGTTGATCCGGAGTAATCAAGTGAAGAAGTCTAGCTATAGACTATAAACGAAGCGCTAGGCGGGAGGCAACCCGTTTCGTCGAGTCAAGAATAAGCTACGGGAGGACAACCCGATTCCGGGTTTTTCGAGTATTTTTAATAATTTAGTTTTTGAGTTTTACTACGCAAAGACATTAGACTTAGAAGTGGTTGAACAATATTAGAGACATAATTCTTGATTGAATGTTTGCTTTATCATAAACCCTTTGCATGAACCCTCCTATGTGCTTGTTTGATTCTTTTCTTTTCGAGAAACCCCTCAACCAAATAATTTCAGAACCTTAACTCAACCTTTCACCCTCATTATGGTGCTGAGGTTGACTTATTTTTCATGCTAAAACCACACGAGTAGAGCCACGATTTATGTTTAAGTGTTAATAAGATTCAGCACGTGGTAGGACTCGCGTGAACCTAGAAATCAAAGCTTTTGGTTGGTTTTAAAAAACTATTTATCCTTGGTTTCTCTAGGATTAGAATTTTTCTAAGCCTATTCTAATTTTGTTTTATTCAAAATCTTTCTTATTTAGCCAAAATTAGAACCTAAACCTATGCCCCCATGATCAAGCCGGAAAACGTTCGCTCTCAACCGATGAAAGCAAACTTTACCGGTGAGACCAAAATCGACGTAGTCGAAAAATATTTTCGACTTACATTTGTTTTTAATGGTTTAAAAACTTCTCTAAAATTATGCTTGAGCTCTTGCATGGCTCTGAAAAATATTTTAAATTTCGAATTAGAGGAGTGCTTAACCTTAAACACACCTAAATGGAGGCAACTAGTTTGAATTAATCATGCATGCACCATTGGATCCCCTTTTATCAACTTTCACCAATTCCACATGCAAAGGACAAGCATGGTGGGCAGCAAGCATCAACTTTGCAGGATTTTCATGGTGGCATGTGAAGCAAGTGGAGCTAGGGAGCATGGACATGACCCAAAGCATGGAGCATCAAGTGGGAAGACCAATAATTCAAAAAAAGGAGTGGACGAGAGCGTTTGGGTGGTGCAACTCGTGGAGCACGCGGGCGGGGAAAGTTGCGGAGGCGAAATGATCGTGCTTGGGAGAAAGACGCGCCGAGGAGGAGCCGGAGGACCCCCGGGCCGGCCGGCCCGAGCCGGCCGGCCCGCCCTATAAAAGGAGCCCCCCGGCGCCCGTTTTACGCGAGCAAGCTTCCCTCTCCTTCCCTTGTTTGTGTGTTCAAGTTTGTGTGCTCGGAACCTCCGTAGACTTAGCCAACCATCCCAAGCTTGATAGCTCAAGAAAAATCCACATCCTTAATCCACTCAAAGTCCACATCCGAAGCAAAGAGTTTAAGTGCCTAGTTTACCGGTTGCAACCCGGAATTTTAGTTGAAGAAAGAGTGCAGCAACCATGTGGAAGAAGACCACAAGTCTCTTCTCTAAGAAGAAGAGTTCGTCGTCGTCCAAGCCGTCATCAACCACGTCTTCGAGGAGGCACTCGGTTTCCGAGTCTCCCGGAGCATGGAGACGGACACGGCACCACCGAGGAGGAACGACGCTCTCCTCCTTGGTGGTATGAGGGCTGCGAGAAGCACTTCCATGAGGTTCACCGAACCTCGTGGGCACACGGAGGAGCAGCCCGCGCCACCACGACGATCGACTCACTCAACCGCACCACCTCCTTACACCCCGACACAATCTTCGTACGGCTTCATCATCTTGTCGGCGGAGGAGGAGGATAGGCTCGCCAATCTTGAGAAGAGGCTTGTGCCAAACGTCGAGTTCGACGACCAAGCACTCTACACCTTGGGTTTTTGCACCGACATATACTACATGTTGGGGCACCTCGAGTGGGTTCGGTTCTCCAACGGAATATCGGTGGATACCCACTTGGGTTACGCCTTGGAAATTTTAATGACTATTGCACCCATTGTTGATGATGATGGGGTGCAAAGCTTGTCATTCCGTTTGGAGGGAATCGAGCAAGTGGTTCCCTACGAGCACGTAAGGGAGCTGCTTGGATTCCACAAGGGAGCTCGGAGAAAGTTGACGTGCCACCGGCATGTTGGCGGAATTTTGGAGCATGATCTCCGGGAGAAGCCCATCAACAACGCAATTGCATCCGCAACCCCATTATCCGGATATTTCACTCTTGGATGTGCAAGAGGGTATTGGGGAGGATGAGGGAAACAAAGGTGACCGACACGGAGTTGAATTGGCTATACTCGGCTTTAATTGCCAGGCAGCCAATTGACCCCTCTTACCTCATGATCAACCGTTGGTGTTGTGAAGCAACATCGGGGGCTGGTAATATTGGTTCGGGGTGTTACCTCTCCATGTTGGCCTTTTCCCTGCGGCCGGGGATCGCAAGAAACCCCGCTCACCTTTTGCGTGGTACCTCTCTCGGTTTTGAGTACTTGCGGCAAGGCAAGTACATTAGTGGAGATGAGAGAGGAGGTTATCGGTTGGCCATAGTGAACCTCCCCCTTCCAAATGAGAGGCTTAGGCTTTTCACCGAAGGAAGGGAAGATTGGTTGGAAGAGGGACTACTTGTCCCCTGCAAGGAAGAACAAAAGAGGAAGAATCGTAGAGGAGGGAACATCCTCCGCACAAGCGAGTGGAGCACAACCCAATGTGCAACCATTCGGCGGGGTTCCTCCTCCGCCAAGTTATTACGGAGGGTCTCAACAACAAGCATGGGGGGTGGTGCACCGGTACCCCCACAAAATTATGTTGTGCCCAACGCTAACTTCGCGGAGTCCTACGCTCATCATCCCCAACCACAACAAAGCATGGCCATTATTGGAGGGTATGCTGCAAGAAATGCTCAAAACATCGCAGCCATCCAATCTAACGCAGCTCAACTCGGTGAAGGCAACGCAAATATTGCCTTTGAACTTGGACGCCTTCACCTTGTGGAGCCAAATCAATTCGACGGAGGAAGCGTCCAACCATATTATGAGCAAGGGTATTATTATCAAGACTATCAACATCAACCACCGGCGGAGGACTAGAAGATTTAGGAACTTTAGTTTTCTTTTCTTTTCTTTTTCTCTCGTAATTTTCAGCTTTTGCTTATGTGTGTTTGCGTAGTGTTTTTCTGTTTTTATTTAATTTTCAGCAAGCATGTTTGTTTATTTTCAGTGTGTATTTCAACTTGATATCACCATTAATAAAGTCACCACCTTGATTATATCATTGGAAAAGTTACAAAATTCGTGCCATGATGATATATGATTAAAATTGCAGCTTTGTTCATCTTTGTAGTTGATTTATGCATGTTTAAGCTAGTGCTCTCTTAAAAATACAGATCTGAATTTATTTAAATACTAGCTTAATTTTCAGCGGAGGTTATGATTAAAATAAAGACCCATAGTGTTTTATGTGCTCTCAAGTTATGAATAGATTAAAGATGTCTTTTATGCTCAAAAATATTGCTAACCTTGTCACAAATATCACTTCGTGTTGCTCAACCTATCCAAAGCCTTATATATATTTGAGTGCATAAACCTTAGTGTACAAGATTTATTTTTGAGTGCGTTATTGCAGGCCATGATTTCTCCGGCCCGAGACTAAGAAGCTGGTCATTCCGTTTTTGCGTATCTATCTTTTTGCTAGCCTTTTATCCGTGCATTGTGTATCCCCGCATCGGTGATCTCACAAACTTCGCCGGATATCCACCCTTAAACCAAATATCATCTTTTTGTGATTACCTCCTTGACCACAACCTATCGTTGAGAATGGATCATCAATTCAAGGAAGATCGCAAGACGGTGCCAACGTTGAAGATTTCAAGTATCTCTCCAAGGAAAAATATTCCGGTACCTACCTTATTTTTCGCCTCTTTGCTCGAGGACGAGCAACGTCTAAGCATGGGGGAGGAGGTAGGTACGGTGCAGTTTTAGAGTTCAAAAGGGAGTATTTTAAAAAAATATATAATGATGAAAGAAAAAGAAAAAAAATCCAGTGATATTCATGACTTTCAAGGTATAAAAAATCAAAACTTCGTTGTGAAAGTCATGGACTGAATATATGACGAGAAAAAAAATATAAATGAATTAAAGAAAGAAAAGAATGAGAAATATGAGAAAGAGAAAGAAAAAAATATATTTGTGCGTAAAGTGAACTCCCCGGTTCTCTAAGAGTGCATTCAAGGCTTCAAGATAAAAAGATCCATTCTCATTTTCCAACCATGTGCAATCCGATAACGAGGACTTCTTTTGTGCCTCGGGATCACTCTTTGCCATTTGCACATGTCCACTCATCTAAAAGTGTGTGTATTTTTCTCTTTCCCCTCCTTGATTTAACATTATTTTCCAATGACCTTTTTGACGAGTCTCGGTAAGACCATGAGAAGCTTGTCTTGTTTTGACAACACCTCATTTTTAAAATCTTGTTAGGACTAAACTTTCCCAAAGCTCCATATAAAGCCTACCACATATATATGAGAGGGAAAGGAGTAGAATATATAGGCTTGAGAGACAAGTGAGATGAGAGTTCATGAGCAATACATGAGATGATTTAAATTTGTGAATTTGGTTTAGTTTTTCTTATCTCGTTCTTCATTTCAAAAATTTCGAGATCCATTTAAAACTTTGTGAGCATGTTAATACTTGTGGGATAAGCTTAATAAGAATCTACCCTCCGTAGAGATGAAGGCTAGTACATTATGGAACTTTAATGAATTAAAATTTTGAGAGCATTATGTTTTCTCATGTGTAATCAAGTGCAAAGTTTAAACATTGTTTAGCAATGATGATATCCATCGAAGGCTTACTCGAGGACGAGCAAGGTTTAAGCATGGGGGAGATGTTGACGGTGAAAATCCGTCAACCTAGCCATGAGTTTACCTTCGGTGTTGGCATGAGTTTTATACCTTATCCATTGGTACTAACCCCCGTGGTATAACAAGTTCACGTGTGCATGTCGTTTTTGGAGTTTAATGTTTATGCAGGGATTTAGTGTTGAATGCAAGACTTTTGGGATAAGTTCATCAAGCACCTCATGACAAGACCTTGAAGCCCTGAACAAGTCATGTAATGAAGCAAACTTAACTCCAAGAAGCCGGGGACTTGATCCGAGAAGACGACAGACTCCGGGGACCCGACCGGAAAAGTCTCGAATCTTGCAAGACAAGGAGTTGAGTCCAATTCGGAGAGAAACCGACGACGTGGACCTACATGCGAAGGGGGAAGCATCCGGGAAGCAAGGGAACCGACCTCGGGCAAAGGAGCCCACGGGGCGGGCCTAAATGGGCCCGGGCCGGCCGGCCCGGTCCGGTCGGCCCTGTGCCCATTTAGGGCCCAAACCCGTCGTCCTTTGCCCTAGCCGCCAATCGGGCTATTTATAGTCCCCCGACCGAGAGCCACGCGAGAGAAGATTTCGTCTTCGGCCGCCGAGAAGCGAGAGAAGAGAGGGACACCATCTCGGAGAGGAGAGGGTCGAGCTAGTTGACTAGGGTTTCCCTAGCCGACGTGGGAACCTTGCAAGGAAGACCACGTCGGAGTTCCCGGAGCTAGAAGCAAGATCAAGGAAGGATCCCGGTGGTGATCTTGTGTATGTATCATTGTTATAGTTGAATTATCAAGTTGAATCTTTTCCCAGCGATCAAGTGTTTCCTCGAAGATTTCGTTTTTCGATCGGCTTTGCTTATTCCAATTCTATTCTCGAGATAGATTACATAGGGTGTTCTTGTAGCCGCGGTGGCTAGAGGTACACGCCGGATCCTCCGAAAGAATCTCGACTTGTCTTTTGACTCGCCCTAAACTCCCCGCATGAATAGGGATACGTTGTGACAGAACGGGGGTCTCGAAAGGCGGATGTTTTCGGATTTGGACGGGAAACCACGATTTAAAGAGGCTTCTATTAAGATTCGATTTGCTACTTCTTCTCTTGCTTGGAACTTCAACAAAAGGCTTACCCCGATCCCTCTAGATCGGTTTATCTACCCAATCTTACTTTGTTTTCTCCGGTTTTTAGTAGATTAGATCTGTTTTGTGTCTTTAACTTAGATGCATTAGGTTCTTTATTGAAGATTGCGGTTATTTGGCTTTAATAGATTAAGTCTTGCGTCACACATTTGTTCCACGGATTCGATACCTTGGGTTCACCACTCGAGGGAAGAAGGGTCCCTTGACTACGACGGGAGACTTGTACGCTTGCGAGTCACGAACGAACTTTGATACAAACATTAACCGTCAACGGTCCTATTCGGGCGAGTATAGTTGTACAACCACCGCAGTGTTTAAACCTATAGCTATAGTCTGTGTCCACTGGTTATGGACAGTCCTGAGATTTGTTATTCTGGCTAGACATACTTTCCCTGTGCTTCTTCTCTTCCCCGAGCGTGTGAGCCCGGCTGAGGCCGTTGAGATGTGGGGATAGGAGCAGGTGGGCCCCACATCGCAGATGAGAGTTAGGAGCTGGATCACGGTTGTGATCTGGTGCTTTGGTGTGGTATCCTTGAGCAGGGTGTGGACCCCAGAGGTGTGGACCTTGGAAGCATGAGCTTCCCTGAGGTGTTGACCTCACTGCTAAACTCTGCTTTCCTTGTATGTTGCTACGCTGCTTTGCTTAAACCTTCTACAACCAGAGTAGGAACATATCCTGCATAGTAGAACATACACCGCTTTTGCCTCTTTGTTGGGAAGCTGACATGACCTACCCGCTTATCAGGTAGATCCTGGTGTCTTTGACACAGAGCCGGACTATGACTTCGACAACGACGGATGGGAGGACTAGGTCCCTTTCTACGCTCGAGATGCCTGCGGATATGGAGTTTCCCTGCGCTTGCATGAAGCCTTGCTAGATGATTTCTGTCTGTTTGATTCAGTCCTGATGGACTTGTACCCGACATGTGCTGAAGAGATGTACTCTGATTAATGTCTATCTGTTTTTCTCCTTTTGTATGGATTTTTGGTATTGCTGATACAGGGATTGCACGTGGTAGCCCTCATGGGACTACCACCGAGGTGTAGAGAGTCGAATTTTCGTTCGTGGAAAACCAGTTCGTTTCAGTAATCGTGACTAGACCTATGATGGACACAACGTACTGAATGGATCCAAGGGAGCATTGGGGCCCTTACTTCCTTTACGACATAGTAGCTAACCTTAAGCATCAAATCAAATTCAACACAAGATGATAGATAGATGTTCCAACAAAGTAGCGATTACATCTCAAGATCGATTACAACCCATGGACAAATGAGAAGATTACCCCATCAAGGTGCTAGACATGGCACCGTTGATCATGGTGACGCTTCTGACGGTGTCTTCCTTCTTCTCCACTTGTGGGTGCTTCCTTCGAGTTGGGCAATCCTCCTCCGGAGATCTCCCTCCTCTCTCTCTAGCTTGTGGATGGCCTCTCGGTGCGAATGGCTCTCTCTGCTGCGAATGGTGGCGCCTCCACGAACTTAGGGTTGAAGCTCCTTCGGGTGCAAGAAAAGGGGGACCGAACCGACCCTTGGAGTGGGCCAGGCCGGCCGGCTTGGGCCGACCGGCCCAGGCCCATCCTGGCCCGGTTCGGTTGCCCCTTCGCTCTTGTGGGTCCTCGTGTGATTATGCACTTTGCCGCCTCCATTTCCACCATTTTGACAATGTCATCCTCGCGTCCATGATGGAGGTTCTCCGTGCATGAAGTCCAGTCTTTTACGCTTCAATCCTCGAGGATGTTCCTTTGTAACACTTCGGTCCTTGCCACCATTGGAAGTGATTTCATCAAGCTCATGAACACGAACAAGACTCCGTAAATGCTCGTTTGAACTTGTTGTGAATCCGTCCTTTATGTCCATGTTTTCCTACATAAACACAACACTTCCAAATGCATGCACAAGATGAACTTTTTATGTGATTAGTGTGCCTAGTGGCGGGTTAGTTCCATAATCAAATCCAAACCAAAGTGTAATGAACATGTTTGGTGTTCCAAAATACACCGTCAACATCTCCCCCACGCATAGCTCTTTCCAGTCCTCGAGCAAGTACTCGTAAAAGAACTTTGTCCAAGGCGTTGCAATCATGCTCCGCTAAATATTTCTTCACAAGTTAGTCAATCTTTTATCTTTAATACATAAACATAAAGTAATGATCATCATACATAAACATGGGTGTTTAGAATTTTCACCACATCAAGATTCACTCCACAACTCAAACTCTTCACTCGAGATCTTCAATTTCAGCCATGCTTACTTCTTTGTTTCCATTGGAGGGTTTTTATGGTTTTCAAAAATAAAATTCCTGCAAAACAAAAACCTTTCTCCAAGCTCTCTCATGTCGCTCATATGAGGTGGCTATCCTAAACAAGTTTTATAAAACTCTCACCTCCCATAAGTCTCTCATATAACATGTAAAGTGGAGCTATAGGTATGGCTAGCACAATCAACACAAGTATTGCCAAGCTAAGAACTTCCTCTAATGGTTGTTTACCTTTCAAAGCCAATGATCATGAGAATTAATGCATATGTGGGAATATCAAGGATGAGAAGATATAGAATGGTGGACATGTTCAAGGGAAAAAGAAAATATGACCACGAGGCACCGATGACGTCCTCGTTGTCGGATTGCACATGGTTGGAAAAATAGTGAAAGTTTCGTCTCTCAACAACATGACATCCTTCTTTGCACTTTATTCTTTCTTTCACTTGATTCATCCCTCTCATATCTTTCTTGCGATTCCTCTTCTCTCTTTTTCAATCACTCTCTTTCATTCTCTCATACACATATTTTTTTCTTCTCTTTATATTTTTCTTTCTTTCTTTTCCATACACATATTTTTCTCTTCACTTTTCCTTCTCTTGACATCTCTATCTCTCTTTTCAAAGCTCTCAATTCCTCTCTTTCTTGCATAAACACAATCTGAATTTTAAAATAAAACCATGCTAGATACAAGACGAAACTTTGAGAGTAGGTCGTGTTCAAGGAATACGATGTACAAAAGTGATATAAAGGTTTGGGTATGGAATTCGGCGATGTACGGGACTTCCGATGTGAAAGTCACGTTGTCGAATGCATGACGAGGCTAGCAATAAAAGATAAGCACAAGGACATGATCATTGCTCGAAATTGAAACTTCCAAGAGAGAAGGATCCTAGCCCAACTCATTATGCTAATAGCACTTATGGTGGAGCTAAAAATAAGTTTGGCTTTGTATATGATTTTTCTTAAACTCTCAACTTGGAAAAAGAGAATTTGCTAACCTTTATTACAAGGGTTTTTAGATAATTTTCATAATTGAATTCCTCCAATTTTTAGCATCGAACATAGCACAAACAAAATATAAAGCTCTAGATCGAAGTATGGTGAGAGTACTTTTAGAGGTAGCAACTCCACTAAGCACCACGGTAAACGTTTCAAACCAAACACTTATGTTCATATATCAAAAATTAAAGATGCATAAATGAGCAAAGCAAGATAAGCATCACACGAGACACAAATTTAAAAGACTCTTTTTTATTTGATTTTCTTTGACGCAAACACTAAATTTAAGACACTTCAAACTTGCGAAAATTTAAAAGCACTCTCAAACTCAAACTTAAGACTCTTAAACTCTAAAGCTCTCTCGAAAACTAAACTAAACCAAACTAAACTTGAAGCTAAAGGCTAGCTAGCTAGCTCCCCCCACGCTAAAATCATATGACGTTCTCGTTGTATCTTACAAAAATCCTAAGGGGGGACTCTATCTAGTGGTACTTCCCACAACTATTGCACCACTTGCCCTTCATGTTCCCCACCATGCCGAAAAGCTTCCGCACGTTGCGATTTAGGAACTTGTAGTCTTCTTTGACCACGCGCTCCAAATCCTCCACACGCTGCCTCAACACCTCCATGGCCTGGAAACACTCGTTGACCGATGCGTAGAGCTCCGAGATGGAGTGACGACAAGCCGCACAACACATCGGATGCATCTCGAAGGGTCGTCATCGCTAGGGTCTCCGCCATCATCGTCGCCACCGTCGTCGCCACCGTCGCCGCCACCGTCGTTGGGGCCTTAGGGAGTCTTCTCCTTGGGCACCTCTTCCCAATAATACAAATTATTATCATCTCTTCCGGTGGCCGCCTACGAGCTCGGGCTACGATCATCGGAATAGTCGCTCCCCCCATAGTCTTTAGGCTCAGGCGACACCTCCTTGTAATCCTTCTTCTTCATGCCTCGGATGCGCGCCGACCTTCAAACGGGAGTAGGGACCTTCTCCTCCTTGATGGGGTTGCGAGATGCGATAGCTCCGGTCGAGACATGCCCTCCACAACGGATGTGGGCGGTCCTCTTGATCTCCACAGGTAGCTTGAGCTCGCATCGCTTCGCCTCCTCCATCGATAGAGAGGACCATGTGTGGTTTGAGGACCGGTGGATGGTCGCTTCCTTGTGTGATGAGTGACTGACAACGTTGTGTAGACTGATTCTTAGCTGAGTATTGCAGGTGCAGGTTGCGGCTTGACTGGTGTTGGTGCAGGTGAAGAACAAGCGCGAAAGGTCATCGCCGATGAGGCCTCCAGGTGTGGATAAGCCAAGTAGGCTTCGTTCGAGGGACCTGGTGGCCAGTGGGGTCAAGTGCGGGCCGCATGGTGGCATGAACAACAAGATGAAGTCGTGGACGATTTCTTGGTTGAGCCTCAAAACCAAGGTCGAGCCGGGACTACGTGGGAGCCGAGTCATGAGTGGAGATTGGCGGAGGCTACACCGAGTTCGCGAGGTTTCCGGTGGTTCACCAGAAAACTACTGGGTTCCTTGGTTGATCCACAAAGCCAAGACCAAAGAACCGAAGATGGTGCTGCGGCAGTGCCAGACCGGTCTGACTGGTGGGTCTGACCGGTCTGACCGGTGGGTACCGGTCTGACCGGTGGTGAGCACCGGTCTGACCGGTGTGCGACGACGCAGTCCGGAGACTTCGAAGCGGAGGACACGCGTCGGGATCGCATGGCTTGCGTCGAGGCTACACAGGGTGCGATCACCGGGCATCCGTCCGATGGTGAAGACATGAAGACTTCCAAATCCGCCCTTGAGGGGCTTGTATCCCTAGTTATTAGGAAAAGGCATTTTAGACTTTCGGTTGCCTCCATATAACCCAAGAGGTGAGAGGGTGGCAGGCAACTCTTGAAACCCTAGTTCATTTGCTTTTTTATTTTCCGTTCCTATTTTCCTTAGGATTTCCATAGGACTAGCTTGAGAGCTTCATGGTGAGATCTTGTGAGAGGGTTGGATGATTGGGCGGCAAGCTAGACCTAGTATGAACCTTTGTTGCATGTATAGATGATTCGGCGTGGTTCCTCAAGGTTTGGATGTGTTGTTCCCGGTTGTTCTTGGTGGTGATTTTCGGAGCCCTCTCTTTGTGATTTCTTTGGGTTGTTTTCGGGACCTTTCTCTTGGGGATTTGATCGGGGAAATTTGTGGGAACCCGTCGTGGTTCTTTGGGCTGTGATTCCCCTCCCAAATCCGTGAGTAAAGGGGCTCGATTTTGGGGTTTTCCGAGTTCTAGGGTTTGTGGTGTTCTTGGCGGGATTTCTTCGATTCCTCCTTTTTGGACAAGTTTTGGTGGGATTAAACTTGGCTATGGACTCCTCATGAGGTGTTCCTAATATCCCCAAAGTCTTGTTCAAGTCCGTGGAGCGATTCGGGAGATCGAGGTTTGGATTTGGGGGAGTTGACCCGCGGGTGCTCTTCATTCCGAGCCGCCCGGGCTACACGGTCGACCGGTGCTCTTGACCGGTCTGACCGGTGCAACCCTCGGTGGGGTTTTGCTCGGGTGAACGTCCGGGGTGTGTTCGTCGTTGTCCTGTGCTGCTGCTGTTTCGAGTTTGGGTCAGTTTGGTGGTCGGTTGGCTTGTTTGGTGCTTTGGGGGCTTTCAGGCTGTGACCGGTCTAACCGGTGTGTCTCACCGGTCTGACCGGTGTGGAGCCACTTAGTGAAAGTTGCCCAATTTCACCAGCAGGGACCGGTCTGACCGGTGGTGTTCACCGGTCTGACCGGTGTTGGTCTGTAGACTCGAGGTTTGGTGTTCCGCTGCGTTCTCGGGTCGGAAGTTTGTGTGTTGGTTCCTAGGTCCAGTGGCACTCCAGTGGCTATGTGGGCTTGGCCAACGTGGGTAGTGAGTCGGAGACGTGTGTTGGAAGCCGTGTTCATCTTGTTGGAGTTTCCATCTCCTTCGAGAAGAATTTTTATCGGCTCCCATTCACTCCCCCCTCTCTGGTTCGTTGTATCGGTCCGTCATCCTCGGCACCTTGCTTCAACTCTACACTCTTCGGGGACACCATGGCTGCTGCGTGGGTGTAAGAGAATGCAAGATGGGATGGATTCTCGAGCTCCCAATTCGGCCAATTAAATAGTCTGAAAAGGAATGCCCTAGAAACCACATTTTTCCTTTTTCAAACTTCCCTTAAAATTTTCTGACCAAAGAAAGAAGTCGAAAAGGCACGTTCTAGGGAAAAACCGGGGCGAACCGCCGCCGGGACCCCGGGGCCGGTCGGGCCGGGGCCGGCCGGCCCACCTTGCTCCGCGGGCCGGTCCGGTCCCATTTTCCGTGTACCCTCTCTATTTCGCATTTGTAGCCCATGAGAAAAAGTTGGCCTGGTAAAACTTCGGGAGAAACTCCAGAAAAATAGAAGAAAAGCTATTTACAGAAATCCACACCTTGTTTTACGTCCTAGGCTAGATGTTCGGGCTCTTCATCCATGGTGAAGACATCAATATGGTGAAGGGGCACAACGTCGGGTTCGTAGTAAACCTTAAGCCGTTGACCATTCACCATGAATTGATCACTTTTCACATCCATAATGGTTACCGCTCTGTTGGAGAGCACCGAATGAACAACGTAAGGTCCGTCCCACTTGCTTTGCAATTTCCCTTTTCCGAAGTTTTTAAACCTCGAATTGTAGAGGAGGACCTTATCTCCTTCTTTAAACTCTTTCATCTTCAACCTTTTGTCATACCACCTCTTAATCATCTCCTTGTATATGCTTGCATTTTCATATGCTTTCAACCTCATCTCCTCTAGCTCGCTTATTTGAATTCTTCGCTTTACCACCGCGGCATCGAGATCGAGGTTCATCTCTTTGATCGCCCAATAGGCTTTATGTTCCAACTCAACCGGAAGGTGGCAAGCTTTTCCATAGAAGAATTGATAAGGGGTCATACCTATCGGTGTCTTGAACGTCGTTCGATACGCCGACAAAGCTCCGTCTAATTTCTTTGACCAATCTTTGCCTCCCTTCTCTATGGTTTTATTGAGGATGCTCTTTAATTGCCTATTCGACATGTCCACTTCTCCGTTGGTTTGTGGGTGATAGGCCGTAGAGACCCTATGTTCAATTCCCAACTTGAACAAGCACTTTTTGAAATTCTTCCCGGTGAAGTGAGTTCCTCTATCTCTTATCAAGATTCTCAGTGTACCGAAACAAGGAAAAATCATGCTCTTGATCATGGCAATGGACTCCTCCGTGGAAGCTTTACGACATGGCATGGCCTCTACCCACTTGGATACATAATCAACCATGACTAGGATATGCTCAAATCCATGTGAGTTTTTGAAAGGCCCCATGAAGTCTATCCCCCAGGCATCGAATAAATCGATTTGTAGATTATATCTCAAGGGCATAGAATTTCTTTGAGAGATGTTTCTGGTCCTTTGGCATTCGGGGCATGACACAACATATCTTTAGTATATTCATGCATCTCCGGCCAATAGAATCCGCTAGACCACACTTTTTCTTGGGTCTGAAAGTGGCTATAGTGTCCACCATACTCCGTCGAGTGGCACTTTCTCAAAATTTCTAGCCTCTCTTCTCTTGGCACACATCTTCTCATGACTCCATCATTGCCAAGTTTGAAGAGGTAAGGTGCATCCCAAAAGTATTTTCGACTTTCGGAGATTATCCTCCTTTGAGAGTTTCTATCTAGATGGTCAAGAGGCGTCTTCTGAATCGCTCGAATGATATCAATCATCCAAGTGTCTTTATCGAGCACTCGATAGAGGTGGTCGTCCCTCATCTTGTCTTCTATGGGCTCTTTATCATCTTGTCCACGATTCATCCTAGACAAATGATCGGCCACAACATTCTCCACCCCCTTCTTATCATGAATTTCAACATCGAACTCTTGAAGAAGAAGGATCCAACGGATCAATCGTGGTTTAGCATCTTTCTTAGCCAAGAGATACTTGATGTCCGCGTGATCGGTGCAAACAATGACCTTCGAGTTCACGATGTGAGATCTGAATTTTTCAAAGGTGAATACCACCGCTAGCAACTCCTTCTGTAGTGGCATAATTTAATTGTGCCTCATTAAGAGTTTTACTAGCGTAGTAAACGGCGTGAACTCGGCCTTCCTTTATTTGACCCAAAACCGCTCCTACGGCGTAGTCACTTGCATCACACATGATCTCGAAAGGTTGGCTCCAATCCGGAGGTTGGATGATGGGAGCACTCACCAAAGCGCTTTTCAAGGTCCTGAATGCCGCTAAGCACTTCTCATCGAAGTCAAAAGCCACATCCTTTTGGAGGAGATGTGTTAAAGGCTTGGTGATCTTCAAGAAGTCATTAATAAATCTTCTATAAAATCCGACATGGCCTAGAAAGCTCCTCAAGTATTTAACATCCGTCGGAGGTGGGAGTTGCTCAACCGTCTCCACTTTAGCTTTGTCCAATTCGATGCCTCTCTCGGATATAACATGTCCAAGCACTATGCCTTGCTTAACCATGAAGTGGCACTTTTCCCAATTTAGCACCAAGTCTACCCTCGCACACCTCGTGAGGACCTTCTCAAAGTATGCCAAGCAATCAATGAACGTCTTCCCATAAACGTAAAAATCATCCATGAAAACCTCGACAATTTCTTCGACGAATTCCGAGAATACGGCCATCATGCAACGTTGAAAAGAGGCCGGAGCGTAGACCGAAGGGCATCCTTCTATATGCAAATGTTCCATAAGGGCATGTGAACGTTGTTTTGTGTTGATCATCCGGGTGAATTGGAATTTGCACGAACCCTGAGTACCCATCGAGAAAGCAAAAATAAGCGTGGTTTGCTAATATCTCGAGCATCTCGTCAATGAACAGTAAGGGGAAGTGATCTTTCTTCGTTGCTTTATTTAGCTTTCGATAATCGATACACATTCACCACCCGGTCACGGTCCTTTGTGGTATCAATTGGTTCTTCTCATTCTTCACCATGGTTAAACCTCCTTTCTTTGGTACACAATGTACCGGGCTCACCCATTTGCTTTGCGGAACCGGGTAGATAATTCCGGCATCAAGTAAATTGATGACCTCTTTCTTCACTACCTCTCGCATGGCATGAGTTAGCCTCCTTTGGTGGTCCAATACGGGCTTACATTGGTCTTCCATAGGTATACGATGAGTGCAAAAGGCTAGGCTAAGACCTTTGAGATCATTGATCGAGTATCCAATCACCTTTCTATGCTTTTTTCAATAAAATCAGCAACTTCTCATTTTCTTCGAGACTCAACTCGTCGCTCACGATGACTGGATAAGTCTTGCCTGGGCCCAAAAAATTCATACTTTAATCCTTTGGGCAAAGGTTTGAGATCCACCTCGGGCACTTGTGGCTCCTCGGGTTTTATTTCTCCTATGTCCTCAAATTTTTCTTCCTCCACGCCCCCATCTTGTGGTTCTAATCCTTTCGTTGCTTCTTCTAGTTCTTTGTCTTATTGATCATTAACTTGATTCTCCATCGCTCTTTGTAGTGGGTCTCTAAGGGTTTCAACAAAACAAAGACTATCTACCTCCTCTACTTCTTCGTCTTCGGGAGGAAAAGGTGAGGGGTGTTTAGAAACGTGAAGAAAATTATATGTGTACTTCTTTCCATTAAGATTCATTGTTACTTTGTCGTTTCCAGCATCCAACATGGCATCAACCAACTTAAGAAAGAGCCTACCTAGGATTATGTGATCATGATTACTATGGTAAGAATCAATAACAAAGAAATCGGTTCCGGAGATGATTACATTCATGTTGCAAGCAATACCTAAAGGTCTAATAGTTCTACCATCTCCCATGATTAATTTTGTTGATGTTGGAGCTAAGTCTAGGTTGCGGTCTTGAACTTTATCGTAACTTTGAGAAGATAGGACACTTACTTGGGCTCCGACGTTGCATAAAGCCTTGCATCGAACTCCTTGCGTAAAAGTAATCACTTGCCTCCTTAGATGTTGAACCTTGCTAATTGGAAAGAACTTCTCGCAAAATATCTTTGTCAACTTGTTCCAGTTGCCTTCAACTTCAAAGGACGCAAACAAATACCACGTCTTTGCTTCTTCGGTAAGTGAGTAGGGGAAGAGATTCCATTTGAACCATTCATCGGGAACTCCTTCTTGACGCACCGTGTTGCATAGCGTCGTGAAATGCCTTATGTGTCTATATGGGTTCTCCGTAGCCATCCCTTCAAACGGGGTTGCCGTCACCATCTCGATGATCTTGGATTTATTTTCATACTTGGTCGCTTCGAGCTTCGAATCCGACTCTTGTACTTTTATGTCTTCACATCGAGGGCTAGCATAATCCCTTAGTGATTTCTCCGGTTCTTCCACAGGGTGGTTGACAAACACCATCTAGACAACAAGATAAAAACAAAAACAAAAACAAAACAAGTGGTTTTCTAGGCAATATGTGTTAGATATTAGTAAACAAAAGATAAACTAAATATAAAACAAAGTTAGATGCAAACCAAACGATGTAAACTAGCTTGCTCCCCGGCAACGACGCTAGAAAAAGGGGCTTGTTGACAGATAAAAGACGTATCCACCTACAATCCGCAAGCGTACGGACCTACACCTTTTTCACCACGGGGTTCCCAAGGTTCTTGTCAATCCGCGGAGCAAGGGGATTACAAGCGTTTGATCTACTTCTACTACTAACTACCTAAACCCTATCTATGATTAAACTAGAAAACGACTAGACTACACTAGAGAAGATGATTAAGCTAACAAGATATGAAAGAGACACTCACCCATGGGTCCACGATACTTGAACATGCAACCGCTTAAAACATGAAAAACCAATCTAATCTATTGGGGGTTGTGACCACGGTTTCGCCCTTTCCCTCCCCCCGTACTGTCACTACACGGAGGTATTCGTGACTAGACCTATGATGGACACAGCGTATTGAATGGATCCAAGGGAACATTGGGGCCCTTAGTTCCTTTACGGCATGGTAGCTAACCTTAAGCATCAAAGCATATTCAACACAAGATGATAGATAGATGTTCCAACAAAGTAGTGATTACATCTCAAGATCGATTACAACCCATGGACAAATGAGAAGATTACCCCATCAAGGTGCTAGACATGGCACCGTTGATCATGGTGACGCTTCCGATGGTGTCTTCCTTCTTCTCCACTTGTGGGTGCTTCCTTCGAGTTGGGCGAACCTCCTCCGGAGATCTCCCTCCTCTCTCTCTAGCTTGTGGATGGCCTCTCGGTGCGAATGGCTCTCTCTCCTGCGAATGGTGGCGCCTCCACGAACTTAGGGTTGAAGCTCCTTCGGGTGCAAGAAAAGGGGGGTCGAATTGACCCTCGGAGTGGGCCAGGCCGGCCGGCTTGGGCCGACCGGCCCAGGCCCATCCCGACCCGGTTCGGTCGCCCCTTCGCTCCCGTGGGTCCTCGTGTGATTATGCACTTTGCCCCTCCATTTGCACCATTTTGACGATGTCATCCTCGCGTCCAAGATGGAGGTTCTCCGTGCATGAAGTTCGGTCTTTTACGCTTTAATCCTCAGGGATGTTCCTTTGTAACACTTCGGTCTTTCCCACCATTGTAAGTGATTTCATCAAGCTGATGAACACGAACAAGACTCCGTAAATGCTCTTTTGAACTTGTTGTGAATCCGTCCTTTATGTCCATGTTTTTCTACATAAACACAACACTTCCAAATGCATGCACAAAGATGAACTTGTTATATGATTAGTGTGCCTAGTGGCGGGTTAGTTCCATAATCAAATCCAAACCAAAGTGTAATGACATGTTTGGTGTACCAAAATACACCGTCAACATTCATCAACATTAGTAGATGAATACATTGTGTATTCTTCTGTAGTGCAAATTCGAGGCAAACAAAAGTTGATTGTGACTTGTGGCAGGATCAAAGAAAAAGGAATAAATTCTCACCAAAGCGAGGCAGGGGAGGGCAGATTGGGCAAGGCAGGCTTGCCCTTGGCCGCCACACGGAGCAGTCAATGCGGCACCACTACCGGAGGAGGATGGGGCCGAGCACGACAATCAGGCGGACCGCGATGTGGTTGTGGTGCAGGGCGCGGCCGCTTGAGGAGGCAAGGATTAGCGGGCAAGAGAAGGAGGGGCGTGGCGATAAAGTTGCCACGGAGCTCGGGGCGTGGCCGTCGGGCAAAGGTCGGTGGAGGAGGGGCGCTGCTGGCTGTCGTCTGCCAGTAGGGAGATGGGGGAAGCAAGGAGGATGGTGGATTAAAAAATTACTCATGCATGCCACCGATCATTGACTATTGAGTGAGTACTCTATTAACCTGTCTATAGCTGATGTGGACAAGGTTATGGAGAGTTGCTCTCTATAACCATTGCGAGTGCTCAAAGTATTTTTCATTTTTTCATCTAGACAAGGAGCGAGGAGGAATCTCAAGTCCAGCACTGTCGTATGAACCTCCCTGGGCCCACTACTTCGATGGGTACCAGGACCGACTACGCGGTGGGCCCCTGGGACTACCTGGCTTGTGCCGCACGGCACTTAATGGCGTGAGGCGCAAGGACTACGGTGGAGGAGTACTCGGATAGGAAGCTATACATGTCCTATACTATGTAGGGAACTCCTAGACGTACCCGACTAGTACTCTCTCCTCAAACCGACCTATAACCCTGCCTCTCAGGCTATATAAGGCGAGGCAGCGACCCTTCTCTCTCATAGGCATCATCTTGTAAGCACATCCAATCAATCCAGAGCTACGCAGCATACAGGACGTAGGGTATTACGCACCTCGCGGCCTGAACCTGTCTAAATTGTGTGCCACGTGTCTCTTCCTTCGAGTTACCGATCTCGGCGAGGCCACATTCATCTACCTCGGGTACTCCCCTTGGTAGGTTGCCGGTCTAAAACACTGACAGCTGGCGCGCCAGGTAGGGGATCTCGCCGAAGATGTCATGGCGAACTCGACGGCTTCAATCTTCATCAAGCCAACCGTCGCCTTCAACCGCGACGACACCTTCATCTTCGGCTCCTGGGTTTGCACTGCGGACGGTGCCGGATCTTTCTAGCGCCGCCTCACCATGACGCCCAACCCGAAGATCGGGCTCGTGACACTTCCCGAAGTTGTCACGGGCGATCTCGCTGGAAAATTCGGCGAAATTTCGCTCTACAATCAACACACCGACTTCGAGCTTGGATCCGACTCCAACTCGAACTCGACCTCCCCGTGGGCCATCGCATGCGAGCCGGCTATTGAGCCATTGTGTGCGAACTCACCACTCCATGAGCACTTCCCATACAGCCTCTGCATCGCTAGCAAGGCCCACGCGAAGGCTCTTTCTGCGCACCGGGCCGGGAAGGAGACCGTCTCCGAGTGCAACTCAGACTCCAACACCGTCCCCAACTACTACTCGGACTCCTACGAGTTCGACTTCGGGGCGGACCCTGACGAGCCCGAGTCCGAGAACCACACGACTGAGCAACCGCTGTCAAGACCAGCTTCCGACCTGGTTATAACATCTACACCCACCAGGAGATTCGTCTAATGGCCAGACCGCAAGCCCGCAGACCTGACAAACGGAAACTCACGCTGTGTCGCCTACCTCAACTCACTTCCCTTCCAGGAGGGAACACCGCTAGCACCAGCTGAGGAGCACACTCCAACAGAGGTGGCGACTAGCGACTCCAGTCTCCGCTCTCCTAATCGTCAAGTCTTCATGACTACCAATGAGACACCGGGACCCTCAGGGACACACCCTGACCGATATCTCGAGGATATCTCAGTAGACGAATTGTCTGCCAATGCACCCGCGGACGAAACCGACTCCAACAATAACGCTTGACGTGAACACAACAGAAGGCAGAACCAATGGCGCCGACGTCTCCGTGAGACCCTACCCATACGAAATCTCGTAGAGGCTCTCGACCAAGTCGAAAAACGGGTGCACACTACCCCAGAGTAGTGCCTCATGTCTATCACCACGATAGCACGTCAGGCTTAGGGGATGCGCGCGGGAGAAGTTATCGCCAAGCTCACGGAGGACGCCTACTTCATGAGAGTTGACAACAGAGTTGCTCAAGTGCCTCCCGTCAGGACTCGCCAACCCGACAACGAAGCCACAAGTCGCAGTCCAGCTGACAACGGACGCAACCGTACTCGAGGAGAACTACCGGCTAACCCCAACCGTACTCAGCCATCGGCCGGTGGACCTTCTCAAGGTGGCAACAGCGCCGGCGGCACCGGCGGTAACCGCGATGTCGTCCCTCATCGCGATCCTGGCGGTAGAGGCAGCAGCGGCGGGAGCTCCTCACACGGTGTTGGAAAGAGAGCCGGTGGCAGGGGTGATCTTGGCGGCCGAGGCCACGCGAACAGCCACGTCACCGGTGTCTCGTGCGGCGGCTACGATGTGTCGCAGAATTGAGGAAATTCGGTACAACAAATCCGCAGGCGAGAACGTCGGCTTCCCCGCCTTCTCCGCACGACTTCGCAATCTACTTCTCCTGGAGACATTCAAACCACTGGGGATCACCAAGTACGATGCGAAGCAAGATCCAGTTGAGTGGCTCAGATGCTACGCCCTCTCCATGGAAAACGCTGGTGGCAATAATGACACAAAGTGCCTCTACTTTCCCTTCTGCCTGGACCAAGCTCCGCTTACATGGCTTGAGTCACTCGAGAAGTACTCGATCGATAAGTGGGACCACCTCAAGGATCAGTTCACCAGCAACTTCGCGGGCACTATGGGTCACTCGGGTACTCGCATGGACCTGGCAATGGTGAAGCAGGAACAGGGCGAGACCCTACGCAAGTACATGCGGCGCTTCTTCGACAAGCACGCCGCCGTAGTCGACGTCACCGACAAGGAGGTCATCGACCTCTTCCAAGACGGTCTCTACCACCGTCGCACCTTTGAAGACTTCGGTCGTCGCCGCCCGAGCTCCATCACCCACCTCAAGGATATGATCACCTCCGGGGCTGATGAAGAAGACAAGACTAATGCCAAGTACGACGCCATCCGTGGCAAGAGCAAGCAGAACACGGGCGGCAACAACCACAACAACAACAACAGGGATCAAGACAGTCGCAGCAGCAACTACTCGGGTCCTAATCGCAAGCGCAAGCCAGACAACACAGTCGTGACTATCCAGCGCCCTGCGAAAGACAACATGAAGAAGACCTCCGGCGACTTCAAAGACTTGCTGAAAGAGAAGTGCCCGTGGCATCTGGATGGCAACCACACTACCGAACAGTGCTACTAACTCCGGTGAGCACTCAAGGACACTCCAGAACCACAGCACCCCCACGACAAGAAAGGCAAGAAAAAGGCCGACGAAGGCAACGACAACTTCCAAGAACCCCACAAGACGGTGAACATCCTCTTCGGTGGACTACCCAACCGATGGGCTCAGAAGGCCACCCGGCGAGAAGTCCTAAGCATTGAACCAGCGGTTCCGACCCCTCTCCGGTGGTCGGAGGTACCCATTACCTTCTCCCGCGCAGATCAATGGACAAGCTTCTCTGAACCAGGGCGGTTTCCACTCGTCCTGAAGCTGGTAGTTACGGGCTCCAGACTCAACAAGGTTCTCATCGACGGTGGAAGCGGGCTCAACGTCCTTTTCACCAAGACCTTGAAGAAGATGAAGCTCGACATCACCCACATGCTCACCAAGAGCACTTCGACTTTCTACGGCATCGTCCCCGGGAACGCGGCTATCCCACTAGGCTCAGTGGTCCTGCCAGTTACCTTCGGGGAGACAAGGGAAAACTACCGCACCGAGTACATCAAGTTTGAAGTCGCGAACTTCGAGACTTCCTATCATGCCATCCTCGGAAGACCAACTATCGCCAAATTCATGGCGGTACCTCACTACACATACTTAGTACTCAAGATGCCAAGTCCGGCCGGTGTACTCTCGCTACAAGGGGACTTGAAGATATCCTTCGACTGCGACACAGAAGCTGTGGATCTCGCAGCCACAAATCAAGTACCCAACGCAATGATAGATCTATGCTGCATCCAAGAAGCTTGCCCCAAGTGAACTCGACATCCCAGAGAAGTCGGACAACTCCAATAAGCCTCAGCCAGCTAAGGAGGTACAAGTCAAGACGACTGACCTCAAAACAGGTGACAACAGCAAGACCACCACCATCGGGGCGGGCCTCGACCCGAAATAGGAAGACGCGCTCGTCAGCTTCCTCCGGGCTAACAGAGACATCTTCGCATGGAAACCAACGGACATGCCAGCGGTGCCCAGGAACCTGATCGAGCACTTACTCAACGTCGATCCTAAAGCTACCCCGAAGCGACAACACCTCCGTCGTTTTGCCGACGACCGACGGGATGCCATCAAGAAGAAACTCACCAAACTACTTGCGGCTGGCTTCATCAGAGAAGTCTTCCATCCTGAGTGGCTCGCCAACCCCGTCCTCGTCCGCAAGAAGAACTCAAACGAGTGGAGGATGTGCGTCGACTACACCGTCCTCAACAAGCACTGCCCCAAGGACCCCTTCGGGATGCCATGGATAGACCAAGTCATTGACTCCACGGCGGGCTGCGACCTGCTCTGCTTCCTCGACGGCTACTCCGAGTACCACCAGATCGCTATCAAGGAAGAAGACCAGGAGAAGACCGCGTTCATCACCCCGTTTGGCGCGTACTGCTACACGACCATGTCTTTCGGGTTGAAGAACGCCGACGCTACTTACCAGCGAGCTATCCAGGCCTGTTTCAAGAGACAGCTCAAAAAGAACGTCGAAGCCTACGTGGATGACGTGGTCGTCAAGACCAGAAACTCCGACACGCTCATTGCCGATCTTGAAGAGACTTTCGCATCCTTGCGAGAGTACCGTTGGAAGCTCAACCCGAACAAATACGTCTTCGGCGTACCGTCGGGCAAACTACTCGGCTTCATCATCAGCCATCGCGGCATCGAAGTCAATCACGAGAAGATCTCCGCCATCACCAACATGAAAGCTCCCACGTGCATCAAAGACGTACAGAAGCTCACCGGGTGCATGGCGGCCCTGAACAGATTCATCTCGAAGCTTGGAGAACGGGGGATCCCCTTCTTCAAATTACTCAAGCATCAAGAGAAGTTCGTGTGGACTCTAGAGGCAGACCAAGCCCTTGCTCAGATCAAGGACTTCTTATCCAAGCCACCAGTCCTCACGGCTCCTCGCAAAAAGGAGCAGCTACTACTCTACCTTGCTGCGACTACTCACGTGGTCAGTACTGCCATCGTTTGTCGAGCAGCAGGAAGACGGCCACACCTACCCAGTCTAGCGACCAGTCTACTTCGTCAGCGAGGTCCTATCGGAATCTAAGGCATGCTATCAACCAGTACAGAAGCTACTGTATGCAGTGCTCATTACCTCGCGGAAGCTGCGACACTACTTCCAGGAGTACTCGATCTCCGTCGTCACCGACTACCCGCTCGGCGACATCCTGCGGAACCAAGATGCTACTGGAAGAATCTCCAAGTGGGTAGTCGAACTCGGCGCCCTCAACATCGACTTCAAGCCACGAACTGCCATCAAGTCACAGGCACTAGTCAACTTCATGGCAGAGTGGCGGGAAAATCAGCTACCTACTCCAACTGAGCGCCCAGAGCATTGGGTGATGTACTTCGACGGCTCGTTCAAGCTAGAAGGCGCAGGTGCAGGGGTACTCTTGATTTCCCCAATGGGCGAACAACTCAAGTACGTCCCACAGATCTTCTGGAAGGTCTCAAACAATGAAGCCGAGTACGAAGCTCTGCTACACGGGCTCCGCCTCGCAGCTTCACTGGGCATCAAGCGACTACTAGTCTACGGCGACTTCGTAGTGGTCATCAACCAAGTCAACAAGTCCTAGGACCGCAACAAGGAGAACATGGACGCCTACTGCCTAAAAGTCTGCAAGCTCGAGAACAAGTTCTACGGTCTCGAGTTCCATCACGTCGTCCGCGACAACAACGTTGCAGCGGACGTCCTGTCGAAGCTTGGTTCTACTCGCGCTCAAGTACCAGCGGGTGTCTTCGTCCATGAGCTTCACGTGCCATCCATCCCGGAGCCGGCGCCGACGACCACTAACCCAGCACCTTTCCTAGCTCGACAATAGGTCATGATGATAGACGTGGACTGGCGACAACCCTTCATCGACTACATCTGTGAGCAAAAGGTCCCCACGGACAAGAACTTGGCCGAGCAACTCATCCGCCGCGCCAAGTCCTACGTCCTAGTCGGAGACAAGCTCTACAGGCGGGGCGCATCTTCTGGAGTACTCATGAAGTGCGTCCCTCGAGAAGAAGGCAAGGGCATCTTGGAGGAGATCCATAAACGCGTCTGCGGCAACCACGCGTCTTCATGCACGCTGGTCAGCAAGGCTTTCCGACGAGCTTTCTACTGGCCCACAGCTCTGGGCGATGTCGAAGAACTCGTCAGAAGGTGCCAAGGGTGCCAATACTTTGCCAAGCAACAACACGTCCCGGCCTACAAGCTAGTCACCATACCACCAACCTGGCCTTTCACCTCATGATTGGGCCTCTTTCGACTGCGTCAGGAGGATTCAACAGAGTCTTGGTGGCCATCGACAAATTCACCAAGTGGATCAAAGTCAAGCCGGTCACATGCCCCAAGGCCGATAGAGTACTTGACTTCTTGGATGAACTCGTGCATCGTTACGGTCTACCCCATCGCATCATCACAGACCTGGGCTCCAACTTCAATAATCACCAGTTCTGGAGTACTGCGAGAACAGCAGGATCGACGTCCGATATGTCTCAGTCGCCCATCCACGAGCCAATGGACAAGTCGAGCGTGCCAACGGGATGGTACTCGACGCTCTCAATAAGCGATTGCACGATGCTGCTAACACAAAAGGAGGCAAGTGGATCAAGGAACTACCCAACGCACTCTGGGGGCTGCGTACCCAACCCTCCAAGCCAACGGGACAGTCGCCATATTTCCTGGTCTACGGCTCCGAAGCTATTCTACCTGCCGACGTCATGTGGGATTCGCCGGCAGTAGAGCAATATGATGAAGGCATATCTGAAGACAGCAGACGAGTTGATATCGACGGACTCGAAGAAGCTTGCTGCGCCGCCCTCGTCCAAACAGCTAGGTACCTTGAGGGTATCCGACGCTACCATGATCGCAACGTCAAGGAACGCTCCTTCAACATTGGTGATCTTGTCCTCCGCCGCATCCAGAACACGGAAGGACTACACAAGCTCAGCTCGCCATGGGAAGGTCCCTTCACAGTTGCAAAGGTGACCGGACCAGGCTCCTACCGCCTCCAAACACTCGAAGGCGAAGACATCAGCAACTCGTGGAAAGTCGACCAGCTCTGTCGGTTCTACGCGTAGTCTCCCGACTACTCTAGGGGCTCAAGTCCACACGACTACCTCAAGACCCTTTCGCTGTAAGCGACCTTCGGGTCCAGGCACAAGTCTCCGGACTACTCTCCAAGATCCAGCGTTAACGGCTACTAACGGATCTCGGGCTGCTTAGAGCATCAGAGGACTCTAGCAGCGGTCTATCAAGAGACCATGTACTCATCGATCCAGCCTATACGGCTACTAACGGATCTTCAGCTGTAAGCGGCCATGCGCCCTAGCACTACTTAGCCGTAGGCGGCCTCCGGGTCCTGGCGACTACACTTGTAAACGACCCTGGCCATCCAGGTGCACTTATTCAGTAATAAAGTCTGATTATCAATCAACTCATTTACTGTGTCTCTCTCAATGAGTCTACCGCCGAGTACTACTACTCGCACACAACTCCACAACATGGGCACTCCGCATACATACATTGCGACAACGAGTACTCATTTCATGGAACTTCTTTCATCACATACTTAAACAAGTTCATTACAACTTTGTTTATATACAATCTTTGCTACAAGCTAACCCTGCAGGACTACTAAAGGTTCAGCTTCGGCGACTTGTTCAGCTATCGGCGCCATCTGCTCCAACAGCTCCGCGTACTGCTCATCAGTACAATTGGCGGCTAGTCCACCCGCGACTACGTCTACCAGAGCCTTGGGGAAGTACGACTTCATGTATGCTAAGACTTGATTCGGGATGGACTTCGCTAGATGCTTGATATAAGTCGTCAGACGGCCGGGAGCTCCTCTCAACCGGTCAACTAACGGAGCAATCTTCGACCCGCCCGAATGAGGCACCAGTAGCCTTGCAATGGGAAGTGCGGCTTCTTCAAGTTCCTTGAGCTGTCCCCGCAACTTCTCGCAATCTTCGCCAAGCTTCTGCAGAGATTTATAGCAGTTGACAAGATCACGATCCGAGGCAATCTGAAGCTCCATATGCGTATTGCACTCATAGGCCAGCTTCTTATAATCATACTCAAGTACCTCGCGGGCATCTTTCTCCCAATAGAAGAGATTCTTCATGTTGACTTCTGAGGCCTTCAGTTGCTCAACCCGGGTCTCAAGCTCTGCAAACAACACAGGAGACGATGTCAGACTACAACAGGGTACTTCCAATAAGTACTCGACAAGTCAGCGGCATACCTTTGTTCTTATTGCGGAGCGACTTGTTCTTCCGGACAAGTTCATCGCTCTTCGCCTGCATATCTTGCACCTCATTGTGGTACTGGGCGAAGGCGCCATCAAGCTTGGACTGGAGCATGGCGGAGTGCTTCCTGGCCTTGGTGAGTTCTTTCTCCAAAGCCTCGGCTCGGAGCACCATGTCGCCGAACCCTTGGAGCATCTCGGATTTCTGCCGGGACCTCTCCATGACATCCTGCAGAAAGGCAGCAATTCATTGAGTATCCCTTTCTCCTGGAACTCGACTACTCAAGGGTACAGTCATGTACCTTCATCCATTGCTCGGCCTGCTGCATCGCCTCCAAATTGCACGCTACTGTCACTGGGTCGACAAGATCGTTCGTCAGAAGCTCGAGTCCACCACGACTAGTCGCGGCGATCTCGGACATCGGCGCCGGACAGATCGGCTCTGCATCCTGAATCTCCGGTGAACGGACGACCACTTCCAGACTGGACTCCGGCAATACATCATTGCGCACCTCTTCGGCCACCCCGGGGGCTACTCCGCCGGCTATCTCTGCCGGCTCAGTTGCTGCCCCAGCGGCTACTTCAGGTTCTGGCACCAAGGGCACAACCTCGGGGATGGTACTTCGACTTCTGCCCCTATCATCTAAAGACACACGAGATCAGCTTCTCGGGGGCTGTGACTACTACTCGAGGAAGGCTGCGCATCCGCAGCGTACTCACCTTCTACCATGCTGGCCTCTGGCAGCGTAGCCTCCGCGGCTGGCGCCACGGTCTCGCCTTGGGGGAGGGGAGCGGACTCCTCGGCAGCAGGCGCGGAAGCTTCTTCAGCCGCTGCCGTGCTGGGTTCATCTCCCTCCCAGGACAAGTCCGTCGATTTCCTGCACAGTACATAACCGGTGGTCAACCAAGTACGACTACCAAGCTACATGTACTACTCGGGAAAGATCTTCACTTACAAGCTTGACCGGGACAACGATCACGGTCGCGGCACCAAGTATGTTGGTGATGTCGACAAGTTCGGCTTCGCCGGCGCCTCGTCCTCGGCTTGAGTTGTCGCCGGTTCTTCGATGGCGGAGCGATCACGGCCGGCTCCGCCCTGCTCTCGACGACCGGCACCGCGGCTCGACAGCGCGTAGTCGTCCCCTTTGTGTCAATCGCGACACAAGTTCCTCTACGGTGGGGGGCCGGGCCGCGGCTTCTTTCGGCCGGCTCTCCCACCGTCTCCCGGTCGCCTTCGTCCCCTTGATATATGGGGTCGGAAGGCGGAATCTCCCGCAAAGGAATTCGGTTGTCGACATACACAACATTGCAAGACAAGTACTCGACTACTCTACTCAAGGACTTTACCTCTTAAGACGTAGCCTCGGTGACTTTCAACTTTTTGGTGACGCGCTTGCGTGCCATGTTGTGCGGCCTCCTCGGCGGTGCGGGTAGACTAGCCTCCAAGCTAGTCGGAGGATCGTGGATGAGGGGGGACGTTGGGTAGTCCGGGGGTGGCTAAACCCGGACCACGAGCGGAACCGCTCCCGAAGTGTCTCCTCGTCTTCCTCGTCCGACGTATCTTCGACGATGACGGTGTCATCACCTTCGCCGACTTCGCGGCGCTCCTTGGCCTTACCTTTCCCATCCTGCGGGATATTTACAAGTCGGGGAGGCGAAGCTGGCTCAGAGACAAACTTTACAATATCATCCTGCAACATACAGCTTGGGTGAGCATGACTACCACCATACAACTAGTACTCGGACACTGAGTGCGGCTACTTACCTCATTCGGCGGATGAGTTGCGGAGTACTCGGTCACCGGGCAGGGCATGTACAGCGGCATGTCCTTGAAGATCCTACCCAGCCTCACGACGATGTTGTCATCATTGATCTTAACGCCAGGCATCCGCGACGTGTCGTCCTCACCGGTGTACTGGTAGCCGAGGGTGTCGTGAGCAATCAGTGGCTGCACCCTCCTCTTCACGAAGCTGAAGGCCACGTGTTCGGCCCTCAACCCGGCTTCTCTCAAAGCCTTAATCTTCAACAGCAGCTCAGGTAGTTGAATACCCTCCAGCATCGTCGGCTCCATGTTCCACCAGGGCCGATGCTTCGACTGCTTCCCGCTTGGCTTCGACAGCTCCGGGTGGTGGTTGGTGATGTAGAACCATTTCGACTTCCAATCTTGGTTGGAGTCAATCAAATTGTACGCCAAGTGCTGCTCGGCGGCATCTTCACGCATCTGGATCCCGGCCCCTATGACTACTCTTGGGTCGTTGGCGCTTGGCTGGGGCTTCACGCGGAAGAACATTCTGAATAGCACCCAGTGGGGCTTGATCCCCAAGAATGCTTCGCAGAAGTGGACGAAGAAAGATACATGGAAGATTCCATTGGGGTTCAAGTTGAGGTACTCGATACCTTAATTGTTGACGCAAAATCCGCACCCTGCGCCAAGCACACAGCAAGCCGAACAAGCTAGCTTCACACGCGAGCAGATTCCAAAGCGTGCCAGTCAATTTTCCCTGAAAATTAACAAAAGACAAAGTAATTAAATACCAAAGCTTGGAACTTACCGGGTGGTACCAGACAGTTCCATATTTGCGGCTAGAAAGCCATGTAAGATGACATATAGCTATGAGAAGCTATCTGCCCACAAATTAGAAATCATTTGGGAGCTTTAAAGCATAAAACAGAGCATAGCCGAACGGATGACGTATGCGTGACGACAGATCGGTCTTTATTTAAATGACATTGCCCATGCACAAAACCATGACCGATCCTCGAAAATAAATAATAATAAACAATAAATGAAGTAAAGCGTGATTACAAATATGTAATGAACAAGCATGCATAGGCCCAAAGCACTAGTCTACCGCATGTCTAGGTACTTTAAAACCCGTCGAGCATGAAGCCAAACAAGTTAATCCACCGCATGATACAACTTGTTTGAAATCACACCACTAACCACAAAGAGATCTATCCACCGCATGATACAATCTAAATATGGAGAACTAAAAGCATGCATTATTTAAAACATAACTTATAAAAATGTTTTACTCATGAAAGCATAACCGAATGCGGCTGTACAGCCGAATCGGGGTCCGTGGAGAAGGAACAAACATTGCCAAAGATGATAAACCTATCAGATTGAATCGAAATCTAATCCACCGGATGATTAGCTCTAAGACAACCCAAAAACCTGCATCTACCGCATGATACCCGATTCTGTCAAGGTTTACACAAGATTAACAAGCTTGAACCCGCAACACGTAACAACCTAGATTGGTTCGGTTTCGGCTATTTGGAAAACACGTGACCCATGTGCCTTTTTGAAGCAAGATGTGAGCGTGCAATGTGAAGATCACCAAACAAGATAAAGCCGATCCAAATCAATCTAAATTGGGCAAAAGGATGTTACATGAATTTAAACATAAAGTAAAAACTCAAAGCAACACGTGGTAACTTAATGAATCTATTGGATCTTGCCAAAATCCAATAGAGCCGATAACTAGCTCCAAGCTAGATCTTAGCCCACCGCATGGCTCATGATCTAACAAGAAACCCTCTTGAACCAAGCTTAAATCCACCGCATGATACTAAGCATGGTAACAAGACTACCTGCATCACGATCTAAATCCCCCGCATGATACTAGACATGATACAAGGTTGCCGGTACTTACGGAGGTCGACAGATCGATGAACCCTCTCGAAGAACTCGACGACATGACTAGAGGACTCGAAGGTTTGGCGTAAAGCCGGTTTGTTATGAAAATGTGCGAATTACAATTACATACATACAGGGAACATATTTATACCCTGTCGTGGCATGACTCCTGGTGGACTACGAGCACAATATTTGATACCTAATTTAACGCCCAAATGCAAATGCTTATCCATCCATTCGTCCCTTCCGCTCGGGCCACGTCACCATGCGATCCCGCGAAATCAGCACAAACAGTTCCTTTGCCGAACGGAAGCAAACTGCCGACCGCAAGCACCTCGGCCGAATCTTCTGAAGAAATTTTCCTCCGCTGGACGGGATTCTTTTTTTTACTAAGTTGGGCCCACAAATAAGACTCCCTCCTGTACCAATTTTTGGTGTTAACATATGCCCCTTCAATTACGGGATAAAAATGATTTTATTCCGAAATTGACTCCAATTGCCAACATCTTCAAGTCAAATCTGTTCAACACCTATTCTCTCTCCCCGCAATCCATCGGAGTCTCCGTCCAGATCCAAACCCTAGGTCATTTTCCCCCAAGCTCAAATCTTTAATGGCGGGTCAAAATCAAGCTTCTCAGGTAAATCTTATCCTCGTAAGTTTCATTCGGCATTACCCTTTTCGATTTTTTACCTCATATTTCTCCCCCCGCCTTTTCTTGATAGGAGCTTTCCACCGAGCTTTTGATTCACACCGAGGCCAACTCAACATCATATTTCCTCGGACCTGTGGGAACTTCCGAACCCCGCGAGTTCATTGCAGTCAAATCCAAGAGAATCCCCTTCAAAGCAGCTTTATCAAGGCCTCCTCTGTGGCAAGATGCTTTCAAGAACTGGCCTTTGCCCCCAATCGCAGGCTGGAGAAACTGGTACAAGAGGGTAGTTGCGGATAACAGCGCCAAAACCAGAAATTGGGACAGCCTCCGTATTGCTCAGTGCTTGGAATTGTCTTTGGCCGAAACTCCAAAGAACGAAGATCTTCTGATAGCAGCCTGCCACTTCTGGTCAAATGGTGTCAACGTTTCCTCTTTGGTCACGGCCCAATGTCTCCTACTCTGGCCGATGTATACATGATGACCGGCCTTGACATTTCAGGACCCATGTATCCTTATGAATACAAAGGCTCCACTAGGCAGAAAGGAGTGAAGACAGGAAGCGGATGTAAGTCATATATCCAGAATCATATGAAAGATGGCCCCCTGGGTGAAGTTGAATACAGAGCATTTCTGAACATGTGGTTGTGCAGATTCATCTTCTGTGGCAAAGCCAATGAGCCAACTTTGAATCATATTGCCATGGCCACAGATTTGGCTACTGTCCATCGCATCCCTCTTGGAAAATATCTCCTAGGGAGTGTGTACCACATGCTTCATCAGACGATTTCCCAAATGCACACCGGCCAGAAGATATTATGTGTCAACGGCCCCTGGTGGTTTGTGCAAATGTGGCTGCAACTGTACATGCACCAGATTGTTGGTATTAATCTCAACAATTGGCTATTCCCTTTATCCAGCTACAAAGAAGGAGAAGCCCAGACTACCAGAGGATGCCAAACCTACGGAGAAGCTGCTTCAACCATTTTTATTGACCGTAATGTCGCCGGTTCTTTGAGCTCTTCTTCGAGGTTTTCCCGATCCCCTTTGGCTCCCTTATCTGAACAATGACAATTTAACCCCCCCCCTTTGAATTCTCCTTTGAAACTGGATGCCATGATGCAAGATCTACAGAGATCTTCAACATCTTTATCCATCCATGTGCCTTGCCAGCAGAATTTTGTGGGGGAAGGTTAAATCTCAGCACCTATGAATATTATCAGCCAAACATGATGGCCTGACAGTTAGGATGTGGCCAAATGCCTCCAAGGCTATGCCTTCATGAATTCCTCAAACCCAGAGAGGAAATCACAGAAAACATTCAGGCCAGAAGGGTCTTTGAATACAACTGCAGCCCAACTCTTTAAGCAAGGCTTTTCACACCAACAACCATAGCTCATCCTCTCTTTATTTCCTGGTGGCAAGAATTCCATGACCACATCTTCAATGAGCCAGTTCATACATTCTGTCTTGAGCTGATGCCTGACTTTCAACCAACCTCAGAGGTAACACACCTATCTTTTCTTTAACCAGGCATGCTCTTCACTACTAACCATGATTTTGGCTACCTATTGCAGAACACAGTACCTGCCCCTCGAGCCAGGCCAATTGCTTATAATGTAGTAGGCCCAATCTCTGCCTTGAGATTTAAATCCACAACTCTGGCCCAGCTGATGGCCAGATATGCTACAATGGACCCTACTCTTATCAGCTCAACCTCTGACAAGAGAAAAGTTCTACCTTTGGTTGCACCTCCAGCTGCCAAGAAGAAAAGAACCACTAAAAAGGTCCTTATTGAGGTAACATTTCTTCTTTCTTGAACACAAGACCCTCCTTTTTCTGACAAATTTCATCTTGTGCATTTTCAGACCAGAGCCCAGCAACCATCAGCTTCAGAATCTGCCAATGCTTCATCTGTTGGTATGACCTTTATTATTTTCCTTTTTCTTCAAAGATCATTATTCACACTGGCATTTACCCTTCATCTGGCATTTGCAGAAGAAATATTAGTGAATCATCCTGTGGAAACCTCTTCCCCTCAGCATACAAGTTCACTAAGGGCTGAACCATCTTCTGCTCAAGTAGAGACCTTATCTTCATCAGGGACCCAGTCACCCCCTTCTCAAGCAAAAGTGCCAGCTTCACCAGAGATGAATCCATTGGTTCAACCAGAAGCTTCAAGCCCTCTAAGGGTTCAATCTCCCCTTGGCCAAGCAGAAATCCCAGTCTTAATAGAGATAAATCCACCTTCACCTCAGCCAGAAGCCTCAAATTTGCCAGAGACTGCACCAGCCTCCCCTCAAGTAGAAGCTTTAGCTTTACCAAGAGCTCCTCAGACTCCTCTTCCATCAATTGCCCAAGAAGTTCCCCCTGAACCAGAACAAGTCCATGCACCAGTTCAAGGAATCAGGCATGAGGTAAGCACATGCACCCAACTCTGTTATTTTCTTTTAATAATCCATTCCTAACTCGGCAATCTTTCTCTTTCAGGATCAAACTTCATCACCATCGAGCTCATTTATGGTGAATGACCCAGCTGCTGAAACAGGAGATGGAGGAACTCCAAATCAGGCTCTACCAGAGGAAATTCAGGCAAGGCTCAAAGAAATCTTCTCCTGGCTGCAAAAGGATGCCCGAGATCAAATCAGAGATGTTGATCACTTCGATGAAATGCTTGAACCCATCAATCAAGAGCTCCCCGAAGACATCAAAGCTTCCTTGGAGCCTATCTCAGGTCTGGATATCCATTATGTGGCAATAAGGCGAGCCTTGAAAAGCCAATCCTCCCGACCAGCCATTGAGCAAAAGAAAGCCAAAGCTGAACAAGCTGCAAAGGGAGCACAAACCCAAACCGAGAGCCACAAGGAAATGTTGACCAATCTGCAATCCGCTCTCGAGTTGAAAATTGCCAGGAAGACTGCACTAGAAACAGAGCTGAAGAATTTGTCAGCTGAAATAGAAGCTGACGAAAAGAAGATAGTTGAGCTCCCTGGACTGATAGAGAAACCCCAAAAGGAAGCATCATCGGCCATAACTGAAGCAAATCAGTTCGAGGCAGAGCTCACCGTCCTATCCAACACTCAGAGAGATTATCAGGAACGGATGAAGAGCATTAATCAGACAATATCAAATGCCTCTAATGTAATTGCAAAGTACTTGAACATCTAGTTGTACTGAACAATGTGTAATCGAATTAACCGTCCTTGTAACATTTGCCTTTTATAAACTCCACTTTCCTTCTCTCTGCATGACTTTGATTGCAACTCTGAACGATCCATTCGGTAACTAACGGTCAAACACTGCTACACCCAAACAACACTCCGACCGCAACTCAGCCGAGCCAGTCAACCGAATATGACTCAGCTTTGAATTCCAAATGACCCGACGGCGAATTGGTTAAGGAAACCTCTCCACCTTCCAAGTTTCTCGGGATATGCACCACGATCCAAGGCCACGATCTTCTCACCAGTCCTACAAATAAAACCGTAGGTGCCCCCAGCTTTTTCACCAAGCCTTTAGCCTTCAAATCTCTGCCAACTCAAGCTTGCTTTTCCAATCACCAGCGCGGCCCCAAGAACCCATGGCGGGTAGCAGCAACAGGCGCCGCGCCGCCGACGAGGCGGAAGGAAGCCGCACCGGCGCGCGTCGGAGGCAGTGGTCGCCATCTTCTCTTATGACTCCTTCCAGATTTTTTCCTCTATTCCTGACGATCTTCTCTGTTCTAGGCTCATCCACTGGAACCCGGCCCCTGCGCCGGCCATGAATCAACCTCTGTCGGACGACTCCTCGGAGTCAAACCATTACTCCCCCGTGCCCTACGGGGAGCTCGACGCTCTCCGCTTCAAGGCGGAGCTCGAGGTGGCCCAGCGCGAGCTGGAGGATGTCTCCAAGAAGGCTGGCATCGTCGAACTTGAGTGGGAGGACCAGAGCAAGCAGCTGCTGGCAACCATCGACGATACATCCCTTAGACTACTCCCCAATTCAATTTGGCCTTTGATACTAATCATCACTGTCTTGCACCTTGCAGCCCGCGACGCCGAACTTGACCAGCTGAAAATGCTGGTGAAGCAGTTGGCTGACAAGGTGAATGCTCCCGACGACACGCCGACGGAGCGCCTCGCTGCGGTGGAAGACCGTGTGGACGAGGTGGCCGTCCACGGTATCCGCCTTGGCACCACCCTGGGCTTGGCCGCCATGGCGACGCATACCGATGTCGACTACTCCATCCAGCCGCGCGGCTTCCAGGGCGGCGCGCCAGAAGACCTTGACGAAATCGAAGTCATCTTGGAGCGTCTCGATGGCCACGACGATGCCATTGCCGAACTCACTCATCCCCAGTCTGTGCTAAACATGCTTTTTGATTAGATTGTACTAGGGATGTTTGATCTTCGGCAATAAATAAAGAATTTTAATTTCCATGCTTGTATTGTGATGATTTCCTCCTGTTTGCAACTGCGAACTTCACTTTCTCAAGTGCATTCGGGAACTCCACTTGAGCCGAACACGCGAAAATAAGTGCCCCTTGGCGCAAAATCCGCAGAAAATCCTCAATTCGGGAATCCATAAGCACTGTTCAATGAAAACCCCTCGCATTCGGGAGAAAAACCCTGCCGCTTGGTATTCCAATATCATACGCCAACCAGTCATCACTCCCAATGCGCTCTCTCAGTCAATAAAATAGCCCTCTGGGATGCCCTGCAAATCCACTCACACACTCATCTATCACTTCACATCTTCTTCCCCGCTCCAGAAGAGAAAACCCCAAGGCCATGGCGGACAAAGGCAAGCAACCCATCAAGGAGGACAGCACCCCACCAAAGAAGCGTACCATTCGAGAGTGAGTTTTCTTTTAACCTGCTCCTTGCTCTCATATGCAATCTTATGTTTACCCCTTCTTGTTTTTCTCCAGTCTTGATCTGCTTCCTGAAGAAATCTTTGGGACCGAAGAAACGCCTAAGTACATCTCCTCTGACTCCTCCCTTGAAGCAGAGGACGCCACACCAGAACAGAGGATCAATCACCAGCTGCGCCGCCGCGTTCGGCATCTGGAGCATGATCTACAAGACATCACCGCCCGCTGCCACGCCGAACGCGAACGCAGCATGACCCTGGAAGCATTAGTAGGGGTAAAAACTTCCATCTTTATTTTGACTCCATGCTTGAGCTCAGATCTCTGTTTCTAACAACTGTTCTTCTGTCTTAGATGTTTCCGACAGGTACAGTAACCTGAAAGCCGCTTGGGATAGCCTGATTGAGGCTGCGAGCCACGGTCATCCCCGAAGCTTCCAAGTTGCCGTCACGGTGGTCCTGGAACAGTTGAAGAGGGAGGAGCTGAAGAAGCAAAGAAAAAAGGATTGAAGCACACTTTCGCTTCTTTCGCCAGGCCTTCTGCTTCCCACCCCCTTGTAGTCTTGAGCAGCTGAACTGTCAAATAAAAACCTGCAAGAAGTATCTGTAATGTCATGTAGTTTTGTGCTAAGGGCAATACATCTTAGTATTGTCCATTTCCCCTGTTCAGGATTTTTTGTTCTAAAGGCGGCTTCTTTCTCGAACGCCGGCTATCTCTGTGCCAAATGCTTGTAATCCTGGTGCTTGTGATCAACAATCAACTTCAATACCAGGATAATATTTCTTCAAATATCTTCCGTTTATTGCAGCAGAAAATTCCTCTCCTAGTAAAGTTTTTAACATGTAAGCATTACCAGGTACACATCTGACCACCCGAAAGGGTCCTTCCCAGTTCGGGGACCATTTGCCGAATGCACTGTATTTGGTTCCAATCGGTAGTAATGCTTTCCAAACCAAATCTCCTTCTGCAAATTGCCTGACCTTTACTTTCTTGTTGTAATATTTAGCAACTCGCAGCTTGTTCTTTTCAATGTTTTCCAGGGCTCTAAGACGAATCATATGCAAATCTTCTAACTCATCCATCATTAAACCACTATAATCTTTGGAGCTTAAGTCCTTTTGTAAAACCACTCTCCTAGAATCTGATTGCATTTCCCAAGGCAAAACAGCATGATGCCCGTAAACCAATTCATAAGGAGACGTTTTTGTAGCTCCATGAGGAGCCATTCGGTAAGCCCATAAAGCTTCATTGAGTACCGAATGCCACCTCTTTGGCTTCTGGTCGATCTTCTTTTGTATAAGCTTGATCATGATCTTGTTAGAAGCCTCTGCCTGACCATTAGCTTGGGCATAATAAGGAGAAGAATTAAACAATTTGATTCCCATGCTTTCGGCAAACTCCCTGAACTCCAAGGATACAAACTGGGCTCCTTGATCAGTTGTGATTGTTTGAGGAATTCCAAACCTATAGATGATGTGTTCCTTAACAAACTCAACCATGTTCTCTGATGTTACTTTCTTCAGTGGAATCGCCTCAACCCATTTGGTGAAGTAGTCAGTTGCTAAAAGCACAAACTTATGCCCCTTGCTAGATGGTGGGTTAATCTGGCCAATCAAATCTATGCCCCAGCCTCTGAATGGCCATGGCTTGATAATTGGATTCAGTGCTGACGCTGGAACCCTTTGAATATTTCCAAACTTCTGACAATCTTGACATCCCTTGTAATACTCAAAGCAATCTTCCAACATCGTCGGCCAAAAACATCCAGCTTGCCTAATAACCCATTTCATGCGATAGGCCGATTGATGTGCTCCACATAGCCCATCATGCACCTCACTCATCATTTTCTTTGCTTCTTCTGGACCCAGGCATCGCAACAACACCCCATCCAACGATTTGCAAAACAGACTTCCATCCAAAAGAACAAATTTTATGGCTTTATACCTGAGCTTCCTAGAAACTTTTCGGGATGGATCTTCCAGATAATCAACAATTTTCTTTCTCCAATCATCTTCTGCGAGATCCCCTCCGAAAGCACATACCTCCATGGCAAAAGCTTCTTGATTTTCTCTATAACCTGAAGCACTTTGAGCCAACCTGTTTGCCTCCTCATTGTGTTCTCTAGGGATATGCTGTAGAATTACTAACTGAAAACTCTTTAAGATTTCCCTGCATTCCTCGTAGTAATTCCTCAGGGCATCACTTTTGCACTCATATTGGCCGTTCAATTGCTTTATAACCAGCTCTGAATCCCCATAAATCTCAATGGAAACAGCCCCGGCTTCTTTTAAATATTGAAGCCCTCTAAGCAATGCTTCGTACTCAGCTTGATTGTTTGTGACAGTAGGCTGAATAGGGACAGCAAACTCAAACATCTCACCCCTGGGTGAAATCAATAGAATCCCTACTCCCCCACCTTTACCACATGACGATCCATCAAAGAATAGAGCCCAAGGAGTAATTTCAAGTAAACCAATCGATGGATCACGATGCTCAGTTATAAAATCGGCAATAATCTGACCTTTTATAGCTTTTGCCGATTCGAACTTCAACTCAAACTCAGATAAGGCCAAAATCCACTTGCCAATCCTTCCATTCAAAATTGGCATAGATAACATATGTTTTATCACATCAAACTTGGAGTATACAACGCATTCGGCATTCAATAAGTAGTGTCGAAACTTTGTACACGAGTAGTACACACATAAGCACAGCTTCTCTGCAGCCGAATACCTGGTCTCAGGATCAAGTAATTTTCGACTAAGGTACGCTACTACCCGCTCCTTTCCTTCAAACTCTTGTATAAGGGCCGATCCAATGGTTTGGGTATCGGCCGCCACGTACAACTTGAAAGGCTTATTCAACTGCGGAGGCACCAGCACTGGTGGTTCCTTCATGTACCGCTTGATTTCATCAAAAGCCTTTTGTTGTTCGTCACCCCATACGAACTTCTGGTCCTTCTTGAGCTTCGATAACGGAGAAAAGGGCAAAACCCTCTGTGACAGATTTGAAATGAACCTCCTCACAAAATTGATCTTGCCAAGCAGTGATTGCAACTCCTTGAGATTGGTTGGAGGGATAACTTCATAGATAGCTTTCATGCTTTTCTTGACAACCTCGATCCCTCCTTCATGTACCAGAAATTCCAAGAATTCTCCAGCTGATACTCCAAAGGCACACTTGTTTGGATTCATCTTCAACCCATGCTTCCGGGTGCACTCCAGAGTTCTCTTTACATCCCCCAAGTGTGAGTCATAATTCAAAGATTTGATCACAACGTCATCAATGTAAATTTCAACAATTTTGCCGATCAACTCGTGAAAGATATAATTCATGGCTCGTTGATAAGTTGCACCGGCATTTTTCAACCCAAATGTCATGACTATCCATTCAAACAGGCCTATGTGACCAGGACATCTGAAGGCTGTCTTCGATATATCTTCTATTGCCATAAAAATTTGGTTGTACCGCATTATTGTCCATAAACTCGATAACCTTGTGTCCAGGCGAAAGCATGAACCAAGTAAATCAAAGCAACGAGCATTGGGTATCCATCCATGGGAGTAGCTCTGTTCAAATCTCTGAAATCTATGCAAACCCTCATCTTCCCATTTTTCTTGTAGACAAGGACGATGTTAGAGATCCACTCCGCATACCTGCATGGCCGAATTAAGTTTGCATCAAGTAATCTCTCAACTTCCTTCTTCACATCGGCCAATACTTCATCCTTGTAGATTTTCCGGGGAGGTTGCTTATAGGGTCTAAAACCAGGCTTAATTGACAACTGATGCTCAACAATAGAACGATCCAAACTAGGCATCTCCGAATAATCCCAAGCGAAGCCATCTTTATATTCTTTTAACAGCTTGATTAACTCTTCTCTGGAACCTGACTCCAAGTTAGCACTGATAAATGTCGGCCTTGGCTTGTCACCGTTTCCAATATCAACTTCCTCCAATTTGTCAGCCGACATGAATCCTCGCCCTAACTTTCCATCAGTTCCATCAACAGGATTGTCCATTAAAAATTACTATAAGAGCCGACTGCTTGAATCGGTTGTTGATCACTGCTGACAAGTTCAACAAGATCTTCACCCCAGTCTTTTCCTGAGAAACAGTCGATGCCATGATATTCCTAGAAAGCTGGTTCGACGTTTGCCACGCTCACTGAATCATCCGCTTGGTCTACTACAATATCGTCGTCCACCTACTGCACGAGCTATTGATGCATGGTAGATGGGATGCAGCAGTTGGCATGAATCCAGTCCTGCCCAAGCAGCAAGCTATAGGCTCCTTTGCCTTCGATGACAAAGAAGGTCGTGAGCAATGTCTTGGACCCAATCATCAAGTCCACGTGCACGCAGCCCTTGGTATCTGAAGGATTTCCAGCAAAATTGTTCAGAATTATGCTCATTGGCGTCAAATCCCCGGGGCCCATGCCAAGCTTCCTCAAGGTAGTGTACGGCATCACGTTAACCGCAGCTCCACCGTCAACAAACATCTTGGTCAATGGCTTGCCATTGACGTATCCCTTCAAGTACAACGGCCTCATGTGTCGATTCTTGGCCGGTTTGTCAAAGGTGGCCTGCTTAGCCAACACCAGTTGTGCCATTAACCCCCAAGCTGTTCATCATCATTGATATCCAGAGACATTTCCTCCTTCACAACTTGGTTAGCGGGAGCCATGAACTCATTCGGCAAAAAGTATACCATGCATGCTGGAGCCGAACGACCCGATCCTTCAGGCTTGTCTTTTGGGTGCCACACTTGCTTTCTCTGGATCCCTGCCTGCTTCAATTCCTGGTTCCTCAAGCGCTGAACCCTTCTCTTTTGGCTTTTCCTCAAGCCGGGCGGGCACCACTGTCCTTCTTGCCAGATGTACTCATGTTCCTCTTCTTCTTGATCAGCCCATCTCTGGTCAGCTTGCCTTTTCCTGGGGTGATCAATGACCTCAATTATTTTTAGACGCTGATCGTCATTAGGATGCATCCTTCCAATTCTCTCATGGACGGATCGGCGATTCACAGTCTCCTACCTGTATTCAGAGTACTTGTCACTGCACTCAGGGCAGTTCCTCAATGTGGGGAGCTTCAAACCCTCGTTCCAGCAGTGTCTGAAGAATGCGCACCCCCAATGTGCACGCTCCTGTTCCCGCGTGTACTGTTCCAGTTCTTTCCTGCGCGCCTCCTCTTCAAACCTGCACCTCTCCTCCTCGTGTCTTCGCCTCTGGTAGCGCTCTTTTTCCTGCTGGCGCTGCCATTTGTTGAGGAGAATGCGTGTGGTAACTCTGGGCTTGGTCCTAGATGACTCCCCAACTTCAACATGGCTCTTGAGGATGCGGGGGGCTTCCCCGTGGACTTGCTCCAGCGTCACTTGCCGTGTGGGATCCACTGATCCACCCTGTTTTACTCTAGCTGAAGTCAGGACCTTTGTCTTCAACTTCTCCTCAATAGTCACCATATTGACAGAAAAGCCAACCATATTTTGAGGGAAAGGATGGCCATCCAGTTTCATCTTGTTATCAAACTTCAGGTGTCCCTCCTGGATAGCCTTTTGGATCCTCATCCTGAAGACCCTGCAATCATTGATGGAGTGAGAGTTTCTGTCATGAAAACCACAGTAACGTTTCTCTTTAACCCCATCAGGCCGAAGCATAGAATGCCCTTCAGGCAGCTTGATTCGGCATTCTTTTACCAAGAACTCAAAAAGCTTGTCAGCTTTGGTGACATCGAAGTCATACGTGCCCTTGGTTTGCTTGATCCACCGCTGGTTCACAGTCAAAGGCTCCTTGCCCCACATAATCTCAGCGGCGGCCACTTCCTCGTCATCATCAGAATCTTCCACCTGGTCAGCCTTCTCGAGGAACTGATTGTAGATGTCAGCTATGTCGTGGTGCTTGGCAAATATGGTGTCCTTCTTGAACTCATAGGCCTGGTTTCTCATCAGTGACAGCTTCTGAGATAGTTGACTCAGGTTGTCAAATTCCATGCCAAACAACTTCTCCCGAACAGCCGGCAACATTCCTGCAACGGCCATATCAGCCAGCTGATCATCCGGTAGAGTCAAAGAGAAGGACATTCCCTTGACTTCCCTGAATCTTCTGAGGAACTCCAGAGGCATCTCATTGTGCCTCTGTTTTAAGGTAGTCAGGTCGATCAGTTTCTTCTCTGTGCTACCACTGAAGTAATGGGCGTGGAACTTTTGCTCTAGCTCCCTCCATGTGCCCACTGACTGAGGAGGCAAAAAAAGTAAACCATTGGAACGCTGAGCCCGTTAATGATAGAGGGAAATATCTAACCCCAAACACCTCATCAGCTGAGGCTTCTCCAAGCTGCATCAAATACCGAGATTTATGCTCCACCGTGCTTGTATCATCCTGCCCAGAGAACTTTGTGAACTCCGTGGGAGGCTTCACCCTTGGCGGCAAAATCACCCTGTAGTACCACTCTGGGAAGGGAGGCGTATAAGCTGGTCCTTGCATTTTAGGTTTAAGGCCGGATTGATTTTGCATCAGATCGGCCATTTTCTGTACCAGAATGTCATCGTCTTGTATTCCCGCAGTTGTACCGTACCCAGGATTTGGGAGAGCGTCAATAGCGCCATAGTCCATGACCTCGTGGTAACCCCCACCGTACATGTTCTTCTGCAACCTGTTACTGGCTGGAGCTATCTTGTAAGTGGAATTGGGCAGCACTCCAGATGAACCGAACGCCATTTCCCCATATGTAGGCTGATATGGGTTCGGCTGTTGAACGGGTTGACCTGTATTGCCTTGTAGATGTGACTGGACTGGCTGGCCCCCCGCGACTCGTAGAGGAGGTTGCATTGGCCGACTTCCGGCCGTGTGGAGGAGGCTGGATTGGCTGGCTCCCAACGCTTTGTGGAGGAGGCTGGATCGGCTGGCTCTGCAGTGGCGGTTGAGCTCATGTTGGTTGAGCAGAACTGGTTTCTCCAACCTCTGCAAAATAGGCATGAGGGGATACTCGACTAAACACCTTTTCCATGCCTGGGCCAAACACGCCGATCATCATCTGCTTAAACATGCCCAAGCAAGCTGTGTGATGCCTACCCAACACAGCTTCTGCAGTATCCCGAAAAGCCTATAGAGCCTCTTCCTTCTCTTGAGCAGCCGTGATATCAGACTCCCCCGGCAACAGAACCCTGGGCATCTCATTTTTAAGGTATGGGACGTCGCTTCTGTTCTTGCCGAACGACATCAAGCACTTCATCTGGAATTGGTCAGTAGTGTCTTCCAGCTGTTGTAGTTGCTCTGGAGATAGGTCGTCAATGGTGACGTCCATAATGTCGCCGATCTCAGGCATCTTGATTTCAACTGAATGATCCCACCGGGCGTGCCAAAAAGTGTGTTGACGCAAAATCCGCACCCTGCGCCAAGCACACAGCAAGCCAAACAAGCTAGCTTCACACGCGAGCAGATTCCAAAGCGTGCCAGTCAATTTTCCCTGAAAAATAACAAAAGACAAAGTAATTAAATACCAAAGCTTGGAACTTGCCGGGTGGTACCAGACAGTTCCATATTTGCGGCTAAAAAGCCATGTAATATGACATATAGCTATGAGAAGCTATCTGCCAACAAATTAGAAATCATTCGGGAGCTTTAAAGCATAAAACAGAGCATAGCCGAACGGATGACGTATGCATGACGACAGATCGGTCTTTATTTAAATAACATTGCCCGTGCACAAAACCATGACCGATCCTCGAAAATAAATAACGATAAACAATAAATGAAGTAAAGCGTGATTACAAACATGTAATGAACAAGCATGCATAGGCCCAAAGCACCAGTCTACCGCATGTCTAGGTACTTTAAAACCCGTCGAGCATGAAGCCAAACAAGTTAATCCACCGCATGATACAACTTGTTTGAAATCACACCACTAACCACAAAGAGATCTATCCACCGCATGATACAATCTAAATATGGAGAACTAAAAGCATGCATTATTTAAAACATAACTTATAAACACGTTTTACTCATGAAAGCATAACCGAATGCGGTTGTACAGCTAAATCAGGGTCCGTGGAGAAGGAACAAACATTGCCAAAGATGATAAACCTATCAGATTGAATCGAAATCTAATCCACCGGATGATTAGCTCTAAGACAACCCAAAAACCTGCATCTACCACATGATACCCAGTTCTGTCAAGGTTTACACAAGATTAACAAGCTTGAACCCGCAACATGTAACAACCTAGATTGGTTCGGTTTCGGCTATTTGGAAAACACATGACCCACGTGCCTTTTTGAAGCAAGATGTGAGCGTGCAATGTGAAGATCACCAAACAAGATAAAGCCGATCCAAATCAATCTAAATTGGGCAAAAGGATGTTACATGAATTTAAACATAAAGTAAAAACTCAAAGCAACACGTGGTAACTTAATGAATCTATTGGATCTTGCCAAAATCCAATAGAGCCGATAACTAGCTCCAAGCTAGATCTTAGCCCACCGCATGGCTCATGATCTAACAAGAAACCCTCTTGAACCAAGCTTAAATGCACCGCATGATACTAAGCATGGTAACAAGACTACTTGCATCACGATCTAAATCCACCGCATGATACTAGACATGATACAAGGTTGCCGGTACTTACGGAGGTCGACAGATCGATGAACCCTCTCAAAGAACTCGACGACATGACTAGAGGACTCGAAGGTTTGGCGTAAAGCCGGTTTGTTACGAAAATGTGCGAATTACAATTACATACATCCAGGGTTCATATTTATACCCTATCGTGGCATGACTCCTGGTGGACTACGAGCACAATATTTGATACCTAATTTAACGCCTAAATGCGAATGCTTATCCATCCATTCGTCCCTTCCGCTCGGGCCACATCACCATGCGATCCTGCGAAATCAGCGCAAACAGTTCCTTTGCCGAACGGAAGCAAACTGCCGACCGCAAGCACCTCTGCCAAATCTTCTGAAGAAATTTTCCTCCGCTGGACGGGATTCTTTTTTTTTACCAAGTTGCGCCCACAAATCAGACTCCCTCCTGTACCAATTTTTGGTGTTAACAGTAATAGTCGAGAAGACCTTTGAAGAAGTCGCTCGCCAGAAGAGCCAACCCGCGCTCCACGAATCGGGCGAACATCGGGATCTCGTCGGGGTTCTTCTCCATCGGACATGGATCTCCCGCGGCGGCACGCCACATATCCACCTCCTTCTCGCGAAGGAAACTGCTGTTCACCAGCGCCAGAAGGTCTTCGGTCTTCACTTTGGATTTTTTCCACTCCTTGGTTAGATTTGGGCGCGGGGGAGACACCGGCGGCGTTGACCCTTCAGTAGATCCAGCAGCCTCTTCACGGGACCTTTTCTTTCCGGCGGCGGTCTTCATGCTCTTTGACGGGGATGGCTTCATTCTCCAAAGACAGCGGGTCTGCACTCGCATTCGCTCGGGGGCTGCTCTGGCGGCAAGCAGCGGAGGCGCGAGTGGATCTCTGGCCTAAGACGCGGCGGCAGTGTGCTCGAGCGGCTAAGTCTTGGCTAGATCTATTTCAACCGACTGAGAATGCGGAGGATGGAAAACCCTAAGGGTTTCGGTTTCTATTTATAAGTCAACCGGTGGCTCCACAACGGCCAGATGGATATGTTTTCAATAGCTGACTCAGCAGCGGCCGCCTGACCTTTCAACTTCCAGTAGTCGATGCGCCCCATCTTGGGGGCTCGGCTACGTCTACTCAACTCTCTGGGTGGCGACAAGATTCAAGAGCAACTCAGGACACATTCTACATTCAAGATGACCCTTCAATTCGAGAGGAAGTACTCGACTCAAGGCTCGGGGGCTCTGTGCCACGTGTCCTTCGGTTTTTTCTCCGGATTTTGCGGGATAATCTTGCCAGAACTTCAGATTGACCCTCAACCAGAGTCTACGACTCAACCTAAGGCTCGGGGGCTACTCCATATGGAGTGCGATTTTGCAATCACACTTCCATATAAATTTTGGCTTCAAGACAACACGAGTATTGTTGAAGACCTTCAAGAGGGGAACTCGAGGACGCTTGGGAACTACTCGAGAAGACTTCAAGACTACTCAAGGATCAACTGGAGTACCTTCCAGCCTCGGGATGCTTCAAGTATTTTTGAGGACTTCCGGCTTGTAGTACTTAGGGACACTTGAGGACTACTCGTCAAGGCCATCAAGACTACTCGAAACTATCCTGCTCGACTACAAAGTACTCGGGGGCTTGTCGTATGGACCTCCCTAGGCCCACTACTTCGATGGGTACCAGGACCGACTACTCGGTGGGCCCCTGGGACTACCTGGCTTGTGCCGCACGGCACTTGATGGCGTGAGGTGCAAGGACTACGGTGGAGGAGTATTTGGATAGGAAGCTATACATGTCCTATACTGTGTAGGGAACTCCTAGACGTACCCGACTAGTACTCTCTCCTCAAACCGACCTGTAACCCTACCTCCCGGGCTATATAAGGCGAGGCAGGGACCCTTCTCTCTCATAGGCGTCATCTTGTAAGCACATCCAATCGATCCAGAGCTACGCAACATACAACACGTAGGGTATTACGCACCTCGCGGCCCGAACCTGTCTAAATTGTGTGCCACGTGTCTCTTCCTTCGAGTTACCGATCTCGGCGAGGCCACATTCATCTACCTCGGGTACTCCAATTGGTAGGTTGCCGGTCTAAAACACCGACAAGCACACATTGTTCGAGAGATGCGGATTGGATCTACGTATTTTTCATTTTTTGCATCTAGACAAGGAGCGAGGAGTGTGTGCATTGTCTGCGATCGTGTCTGTTGACGGTGTATTTTGGTACACCAAACGTGTTCATTACACTTTGGTTTGGATTTGATTATGGAACTAACCCGCCACTAGGCACACTAATGACATAACAAGTTCATCTTTGTATGTGCATTTGGAAGTGTTATGTTTTTGCAGGAAAACATGGCATAAAGGATGGAATCACAACAAGTTCAAAGGAGCAATTGAGGAAACCTGTTCGTGTTCGAGAGCATGATGAAATCACTCCCAAAGGTGGTAAGGACCGAAGTGTTACAAAGGAACATCCCCGATGATCGAAGCGTTAAAGACCGAACTTCATGCGAGAAGACCCTCCATCTTGGACACAAGGATGACATCGTCAAAATGGTGCAGATGGAGGGGGCAAAGGGCATAATGACAAGAGGACCCACATGCATGAAGGGGCGACCGAACCGGGCCGAAATGGGCCTGGGTCGATCGGCCCAGGCCAGCCGGCCTGGCCCATCCCCGAGGTGGTTTGGTCCCCCATTTCTTGAGTGTGAATATGTTTCAACCCTAAACACATGGAGGCGCCACCATTCGCAGAAAGAGATCCATTCGCCCGAGAGGTCGTCCACAATCTAGAGAGAGAAGAGGAGGGAGATCATTCGCAAGAAGGATCGCTTTACTCGAAAGAAGCAACCACAAGTGGAGGAGGACGTCGACGCCCTGCCAAGACACCCCCGGAGGAGAAGGAAGACACCGTCAGAAGCGTCACCATGATCAATGGTGCTATGCCTAGCACCTTGATGGGGTAATCTTCTCATTTGTCCATGGGTTGTAATCAATCTTGAGATGTAATCCTACTTTGTATGGTTATGTATCTATCATCTAGTATTGAAGAGGCTTTATTGTTTAAGGTTAGCTACCATGTCGTGTAGGGAGTAAAGATCTCAATGCTCCCTTGGAACCATTCAATACGTCGTGTCCATCATAGGTCTAGTCACAAATACCTCCGTGTAGTGACAATATAGGGTGAGGGAAAGGGCGAAACCGTGGTCACAACCCCTAATAGATTAGATTGGTTTTCATGTCTTAAGCAGTGCATGTTCAAGTATTGTAGACCCTTGTGCAAGTGTCTTTTATATATCTTGTTGGTTTAATCGTTCTCTATTGTAGTGTAGTTGTTCTCTAGATTAACCATAGATTAGGGTATGGATAAGTTAGTGAGTAGTGCTAGATCAAACGCTTGTAATCCCCTTGCTCCGCGTTTGATAAGAACCTAGGGAATCCTCGTGATGAAAAAGGTGTAGGTCCGTACACTTGCGGATCGTAGGTGGATACGAGTTTTATCCGTCAATAAGCCCCTTTTTCTGGCGTCATTACCGAGGAGCAAGCCAGTTCACATCGTTTGGTTTTGCATCTAATTTTGTTTTAGATTTTGTTTATCGTTTATTGCTAACATCTAACCCCTATAATCTAGAAAACCACTTTGTTTTGTTTTTGTTTTTGTTTTGTTGTCTAGATGGCGTTCGTCAACCACCCTGTGGAAGAACCAGAGAAATCACTAAGGGATTACGCTAGTCCTCTATGTGAAGACATAAAGGTACAAGAGTCGGATTCGAAAATCGAAGTGACCAAGTATGAAATCAAAGCTAGGATCATCGAGATGGCTGCGGCAACCCCATTTGAAGGGATGGACATGTAGAACTCATATAGACACTTAAGGCATTTCATGACGCTATGCAACATGGTGTGAGGGAGTTCCCGACGAATGGTTCAAGTGGAATCTCTTTCCTTACTCACTTGTTGGCGAAGCAAAGACGTGGTACTCGTTTGCGTCCTTTGAAGTTGAAGGCAATTGGAACAAGTTGATTAAGAAATTTTGCGAGAAGTTTTTTCCAATTAGCAAGGTTCAACATCTAAGGAGGCAAGTGATCACCTTCATGCAAGGAGAAGAGGAAGGGATAAACCAAGCTTGGAATAGATTTAATGAGTTGATTGAATAAGGACCAAGACTTGGCCTCTCCAGTGACGTACTCTTGCATATATTTTTCTTTTCCCTAACCCCTAATTGCATGGAACACATTCAAATGTGGGCATGTGGGGATCTCAAGGAGAAAACACTCGCAGAAGTCGCTTAACTTTTACAAAAGATTACCAAAGCGGCAGTCATGCGAAGAGATTGGAAACAAGACTTGTGGGAGAGCCGGAACACAATTTGAGGATGAAGACATGTGCTGAAATTTCTAAAAAGGCGACCCCGGAAGACAAGAAAGAGGAGCCAATCCTGGAAAAGCTTGAAGAAGTGCACATCAAGACAAGAACTACCCCAAGTGTTGACTTCGCCAAGTCATATGAAACAAACAAAAGGAGTATGTCAAGCGTGAAGCCACTAAGGGAGTTCGAGCATATGGATTGGGTTCCAATTGATTACAGAGAAGTATTCGACAAGAGAAGATCGTTCCCTAACCAAAAAGGGATGGTGAGAGCATTGGAAGCGGATTTTCCCACCCAGAGGAGAAGGAAGACACCGTCGGAAGCGTCACCATGATCAACGGTGTTATGCCAAGCACCTTCATGGGGTAATCTTCTCATTTGTCCATGGGTTGTAATTGATCTTGAGATGTAATCGCTACTGTGTATGGTTATGTATCTATCATCTAGTATTGAAGAGGCTTTATTGTTTAAGGTTAGCTACCATGCCGTGTAGGGAGTAAAGATCTCAATGCTCCCTTGGAACCATTCAATACGTCGTGTCCATCATAGGTCTAGTCACGAATACCTCCGCATAGTGACAGTACTGGGGAAGGGCGAAACCATGGTCACAACCCCCGATAGATTAGATTGGTTTTCATGTCTTAAGCGGTGCATGTTCAAGTATCGTAGACCCTTGGGCAAGTGTCTTTTATATATCTTGTTCCTTTAATCGTTCTCTCTAGTGTAGCGTAGTTGTTCTCTAGATTGACCGTAGATTAGGGTTTGGATAAGTTAGTGAGTAGTGCTAGATCAAACGCTTGTAATCCCCTTGCTCCGTGGATTGATAAGAACCTAGGGAATCCTTGTGGTGAAAAAGGTGTAGGTCCATACGCTTGCGGATTGTAGGTGGATACGAGTTTTATCTGTCAATAGTGTCTAAGAGGGTGTTTGGACCCCTTTAGTCACGTGACTAGAGTTTAGTCAGACTAAACTTTTTAGTCAGACCCTGTTTGGATGGTGACTAAAATTAGTCAGCATTAATTGTTCTTAACATTAAATTGTTCTTTCTTCCTCGTTTCTCTCTCCTCTCCTATCTCTTGTTGGGTCCACGAAATTAATGGGAGGAGCAATTAATTAGGTAAGAGAAGGGATTTTAGTCACTAGAAGTTGGGTGAGGGGTGACTAGAGACTAAACTAGCAAGTTTAGTCACTTTGGTAACTAAAATTACTCTATAGTCACACATGGATCCAATCACGCTCCAAGTGTTTTCCAGCCGCTCCGCCACCACCAGTCCACCACCCAGCAACGTTCATTATTGTTTCATCTGTGAAAAGGGTTTGAACTCGTGCCGCTAGTGGACCCCAGCTTGTTCTCGAGGATCGCCGGTCCTACTCATGCACGTGCTTTTTTCAATAACAAATTAAGATTTTTTCATATATAGTACTTATTAACATCAACTCATTATAAAGGTATACATTATTCATAATAAAGTAAGCTCTAGTAGTAACCTAATCAGGTAAAGCACCATCATAACCCAATATATCAACATATTGAGTGCCTTTTCTCTATTATAAAAAAATAAGATATCAATTTTGAAACAAAATCAATACTTAAAAATGACAAATTTGAGGGTATCTATGTTTTTGATAGCATTATACTCCACTAAAATCAGACGGGTCGCTGTCAAATCCGGTACTAAACCACTTCATCCTCAAATCGGAGGAACTGATCCATATTTTTTATCCATGAGTGGGGAACTGAAAACAACTCCCCTCACCCCCACCCCCAAACCCCCCTCCCGCCCGCCCACCCCACGTGCCCCTCTCTGCAACCGCATTGCCCACTAGGCGTGTCACTCGACTTCATCTTCATTTTTAGGATAAGGAAGGACGAAGAAAGAGGGGGAAGAGGGTAACAAAAAAAGAAGAAGAGCCCCGTTAAATTTGTATGGTTGATCTACATTTCTGGTTGAGTCAGGGTGCTATAGTGTTTATTGAATGGTTTGATTGCGTGAGGTATAGAAAACATGATTTTTTAAATGGCATTTCCCTCTATCTATTCGCTTTCGATTTCTCACAGTGACGATTGGATTGTGTGTGCGCACGGGTCACACCTGCACAAAACCCACAAGCTTTATGCACAAAACCGTACGGCGACATACATATATTATTATAATAAATGGGCCTATCATAATAATGAAAGAATTAAAGCACATTCATTTAATGCTAGGGGAAAGAGATAAATACGGTATGGGTATTTGAGGAGTCTCCCATCCAACTTATGAGGTAGCCTTTCGGTACACCTCTTGTGAAGTTGAATAAAGGAGATAGGTGTGCCACACACACACGCTCGCTCAGGCGGTGCGGTTAACCGTGATGTCCAGGTTCATCCCCCCACGCCTGCTCGCCTATATAAGTCGCCCTCCTCCTGTTGCTTAGGTTACCAATTCACACGAAGGTATTCCTGTTCAGGAGACCTCTCCCTCTCTCCCTCTGTTTGCTGCTTCTATTCATGGGCAAGTCGAGCGGGCGGTGCGGTTAACTGTGACGTCTAGGTTCATCGCCTCGCACCTGCTCGCCTATATAAGTCGCCCTCCTACTCCTGCTCAGGTTTGAATTCACATAAAGGTATTCTTATTCATGAGACCTCTCCCTCTCTCCCTCTGTTTGCTACTTCTATTTGCATTCCCATCGCCCACACCGCGCGCACAATACCAGCGAGAGTAGAGCCTCTGGAACCTCATCCTGCTGCTGAGATCCTACTCGGGATAGGCGAGCGATAAGGTCGACTCTGTACGACTACTTCCTCTATGTATACTATGAACGACTACTTCGTCTACAGCGGTCTTCACTACGATCATCTACCTGCGATAAGGTCGACTCCATACAACTACTTCCTCTACGTCGACTACGAACGACTACTTCATCAACAACGGGTCTTCATTGCGATCATCTACCTGCATCGACTTAATACAGCTACCTCGATTGAGATCACTCTACAATGAGTGATATCGGAAAGTCGGGTGATGCCGTCACCCTACCTTCCACGGGGTACTTACTCAAACTAGTATTCATGTTTATTAGTTGTATAATCATGAATATATTTATGCTTAATTGTTGTTTAAACATAAACACTTGCACATGGATTGTTTCACTCACCGCAATATTGAAATGTCTATTTAAATATGGAATTAAAATATACCAAAATATTGCCTGTCTTCTAACATATATACATGTGAATATATATGCGATGACGACGCATGTTAAAGTCACTTCTCCTCGACACCCCCGCCAACGCTGGCATTGTCGGCGCCCCTGCCGTGCTCGTCGAAGTAGTCCTCCCTAACGTTGCAGACGAGCATGAGGCAAACGATCCAGAAGAGCATGGCGTCCAGGTTGAGGAACGTCGCGCCGCCTAGCACCCCGATCTCCCCCGTCGGGCAAGCGTATGCCGGGTCGCGGTGCATGTTCCGGACGTGGTGCGCGGCCTCACTCGTCATCACCACACTGTCGTTGTTGGACCTTGAATGGACTGTGTCGTCATGGCCTGAGGGATACAGATGAATGTGCGCTTTGCACGTAGGAGGTCGAAACTTTGGATCATTTGCTGGTCCGGTATGTCTACTGTTGCGAAATGTGGTTCAAAATTATGCGTTACTTCAGCCTACAGAGTGGTGACTAGTTATTAAGAAGCAGGTACACAAGCTTCAGCGCAACTGGTTCGCATCTATGGCCCTTCTGGTACTTTGGTCGTTATAGAAGGAGCAAAATCGTCGTGTCCACGATAGGTGCGCGCTTCATCCTGTGGCGCTTGCACCACTCATTCTCGAGGAGGCACGGGTGGAGCCGTGCTAGGTTCACCTGGGATTGGTTCCCTTGGTTGTCTTAGATTGTAATTTTCCTTGGGAACGTATCAGGTGGAAACCAACCCCTCCGTTCAAACTATGGAAACTTCAATCGGAGCCACACAATGTTGACTCAAAGGAGGACTCATGGGAGGTGGGAGGGGTGGTTTGCAAAACTGCCTTTGCAAATCATCCCTCCCACCTCTAATGAGTTTTGCACATCACCCCTCCCACCTTCTGTAAGTCTTCCCTTGGATCAACATCGTGTGGCTCCAATCGAAGTTTCCATAGTTTGTGCAGAGGGGTTGGTTTCCACCTGATATGTTCCCATTTTCCTTCTCTAGGCTTGTGGCCTTTCCTCCTCTTTTTGTTGTCGCTCTTTTGTTAAGGTTTTGTATCAGAACTTGTTTTCTTCTTAATGAAAAACATGATATATATATATATAGGATAAATCCATTCTACTCCCGGGTGTAGCTACTTCCACGTTAAAAAAACACTTCGTATATGTGTACATGCCCATTTATCAATTGGAGTATGTATACATACCTAAAATAAGATTTATCAAAGTGATAACCACGAAAAAAATTTGAGTGGAACTCGTAATTTTTTTGCACCTTGTAATCTATGTTATTTGCTATATAGAAACAGGAGTATGTTCACAAACCGTATATTTCCTCATATATAAAAAGAGGGTATGTCCACATACCACTTATATATATATATATGCACGTCTTAAAAGAAAACATCAAAGGGAAAAAACTGCCAAAAAAACGTTACCGAAGGTTGATAGCAAAGATCTCTAAGGGCTTGTTCGTGTCCACCGGATTGGATCGGGTCGAAATTGATAAATATAACTAGAAAATCATGATAGCTATTACAAGGGATACGGATTTATTCCGGTCGGAAACCATTTTACTCATGATATGGACACTAAGAGACTTGGAATTAATCCATTAGTCAAGAGGTGTGGAATCAATCCGCCTCTTTGGTTCCTTGTTATATTTATCATGATGAGTAAATTAGTTCTCGATCTGGAATAAATCCGGGTTCCTATAGTATCTATATTGGTTTTTTCCATAATATTTGTCATTTCCGTCTGGTTTGAATCCCATGGAAATGAAGAAGCCCTAAAAGATTGTATGGGGCTCAAGTCCCCCGTATATCCTCACAAAACAACCGCGCCTCTTGACGCTCATCTTCATTTTTTATTTTAGGATAAGGAACGAAGAATAAAGAGGAGGAAGAAGGCAAGGGGAAAAGAAGAAGAGCCCCGAGCCCGTTGAATTTGACGTGTTGATGTTGATCTACATTTCTGATTGAGTCAGGGCGCTATAGTGTTTACTAGAAACTTGGCGCGGCTGTTGCCGCGCCGTAGTTGGCCAGGGCGCCTGACGTTGCAAATTCATTTTGAGTTTTACACTGTAATTATGCTTATGCTACTTCTACCGAAAATGGTACATAAAAAATTGAAAAAAGGTATGCGACAAGCAGCCAGCGCTGCAAATGAGCATACATTTGCAGCTCGCTATACTCATGTAGAATCAGCCTTGATCGTGCAAAGAATCAATACTGTGAGAGAATGAGAGAGCTGGCGATAGAGAAACAGAGGGAGGGGCTAACATTTTGAGTAAGAAAAAAGCACATACTTTGCTGAATACAAAAGGCCAGGAATCAAATCAGCGGCATCTGTCTAGCTTAAAACTAACCGAATGTAAGTCGCTCACGGTGCATTTCATCGAGCACCTTGTAGGCGTAACTGCTCCCGACGCTTTTCTTCTTTCCTGTGCCATCTTGATTCACCTAGCTACCGTTGTTACTCGTACTCATTGCTTCCACCACATTCACCAAACAGACTACACAAGTAAAACCCCGCACATGACGCAGTGAGCTCAGGGCGTGATTTTGAATCCTCTCTAGATTGCAACTGATTGTTTCTCAGATATTCTCCAGAGGGAACTGGTGGTCCTGGGTCGTCCTCTTAAGCAAAGGTTCTTCGTGGTCCAGGGAGGTGACTGCGTCCCAGCGCCGGCGCCGGTAGAGCGGCCCGTTGGTGCGGGCATCGTAGAGTGCGTCCTGGTGGCGGTGATAGTGGGGGAGATAGAAATCAAAGGACTAGGGGCTCGTGGTGGCGGCCAGGAGCGGTGGAGACGCGACGCAGTGGCAAGCCAGCAAGAGATGGGGAGCGAGCGGTGGTGTGAGCAGCGGCTGGCATCTGCGCGCTGCTCCACGAGAAGGAGGTCGACGCTCGCCGCGACCATCGCAGGGTGTTGTGTCCCGGATAGGATCAACAGCAATTCGAGAGGTAGTTGGAAGGATTTCAGAGGGATTAGGTAGAGTTCAGTTTTAGAGAAGGAAGAACAGGAGGATAGTTGAACGGAGGAGAGGAAATGAGTTCGAGTATTGTTCTTCCATACACAACATCAAACGCTTACATGTCTTTAATCACCCCCGGCACCCACGCAGTGGGCCAACACATGCACAACCTTTATGGACCATTTCACTCGTCGTATGTCCTTCGGCCCATACGCCTTGCAGCCGCTTTACCGCCGAGCGCCGGTTCATGACATTCCTTCCCCCTTTAAAGGCAGCTTGTCCCCAAGCTGATGCCTCTGGAAATCTGCGCTTGAGGTCTTGTTCATCTTCAGATGTTACCAAGGACTTGTCACCACTACGCCAGAGCACTCTGATACGAGGTGCAGTAGCTCCAGCAGATGGAACCAAGTTCTTTTCAAGCACCTGAACTGGTTCCCAAACTGCAGAAGGGTCAGTGCAAATAGAAGATAAGTCAGATCTTACTTCAACTTGAGGAGGCACATGCTTCTTCAATTGTGAAACATGAATGACTGGATGAATCTGGGAACTTGGAGGTAAGTCTGATTTGTAAGCTACTGCACCAATCTTCTGAAGAACCCGAAAAGGTCCATAAAACTTGAATGACAACTTGGTACTACTTCTTGGTGCAATAGATGTCTGAATGTGTGGTTGGAGCTTCAAATAAACCATGTCTCCAACCTCAAAAGATCTCTCACTTCGACCTTTATCAGCCTGAGCCTTCATACGTTGCTGGGCTCTCAACAACTGTTGCTGGATTAACTTTGTTAGTTATTGCCTGTCCTTCATCCACGCTCGCTAGATCAGGTACAGTAACCTGTGCAGGATCAGTGAGGCCAAAGTGCTTGGGAGGATGGCCATAAAGCACTTCAAAAGGAGTACATTGTAATGCAGACTGATATGAAGTGTTGTACCAGAATTCAGCTAAGGAAAGCCATTTGTGCCATTGCTTAGGACATGCATGAACAGAACATCGAAGAAATGCTTCCGTACACCGATTCAAGGGCGTTCGGTCCGACCATCCGTTTGTGGATGATATGTAGAGCTCATGAGTAGCTATGTGTCGGATAATTTGAACGACTCCCTCCAAAGGTTGCTAGTAAACACCCTATCTCTGTCTGAGATAACAGCCTGTGGAAGACCATGGATCTTGTATATGTTATTGAAATATAACTGAGCCACAGTTAGTGCAGTATAAGGATGAGACAGAGGCAAAAAGTGACCATATTTACTGAATTTGTCAATGACTACCAAAATCACATCAAATGTTCCAGATTTGGGTAATCCTTCAACAAAGTCCATACTAACCACTTCCCATGCTTGAGAAGGAACAGGTAAAGGTTGCAGCAGTCCAGGCAATTTCACATGCTCCACTTTAGCTTGCTGGCAGACTTGACAAGCTTGCACATAGTCAGCAATGGTCTGTTTCATCCTGGGCCAGAAAAACAAGGCTTTAATTCTCATGTAGGTGGCCTGCATACCAGAGTTCAATGCTTGAGTAATATGATTTTGAGCCAACTTGTTGTTACCAATCCAGATTTTATTATTCAACTTGATAATGCCATCATGTAAGGAGTACCCTTTTTCATTCGCAGGACAAATATTCAATTCACTGAGAAGTTGCTTAGCTTCCTCATCATCATAATAGCCTTGAAGTACTTTCTCCATCCAGACAGAGTTGACAAACCGAAATGGCATTGACTTCGTAATGAGGTTGTCTGGATAAGGCATCAGCAGCTGTGTTGGAGATACCCTTCTTGTACTGAATTTTAAAATTTAAATCCATAAGTTTGAGAAAGCCCTTATGCTGAAGCTTAGTGGTTGCTTTTTGTTCAGTCAAATACAAAAGACTCATGTGATCAATTTTGATAACAAATTCTTGAGCCAAAAGGTAAGGTCTCCATTTATCAATAGCTAGCAAGATTTCCATGCATTCTTTTTCATAGGTGGAAAGAGCTTGATTTCTTAGACCCAAGGCTTCACTCAAATAAGATATTGGATGTACATTTTGCATTAGAACAGCTCCTATTCCCAAATCACCGGCATCAGTTTCCAGGACAAACTGCTGAGAAAAATTTGGTACAGCCAGAACTGGGGCTTGCACCAGAGCCTGCTTCAGAGTGTCAAAAGCAGTTTGGGTTATAGATGTCCATTGGAATTGAACCCCTTTTTTCAATAACTGAGTCAATGGTTTACTGATCAATCCATAGTGTTTGATGAATCTTCTATAATACCCAGTAATACCCAGAAAGCCCCTCAAAGCTTTTAGGGATTGAGGAACAGGCCAATCCAAAACTGCCTGAACCTTAGATGGTTCAGTATGAATGCCTTTAGCAGAAATTGTATGGCCCAAATATTCCAACTCCCTTTTGCAAATTCACATTTGGACATCTTTAGAAGGAAGTGATTGTCTTGTAGAATCTGCATTACTTGTTGCAACAGCTGCACATGCTCTTGTAAGGAGGAGCTATAGACCAATATATCATCCATGAAAACTAACACACCTCTTCGCAACAGACGAGCAAATAAGGAATTCATGGCACCTTGAAAGGTTGCTGGAGCATTAGTAAGTCCAAAGGGCATCACCTTAAACTCATACAACCCACTATGAGTCTTGAATGCGAGTTTTACTTCATCACCAAGAGCCACTCGATCGATGATAGCCGGATCTACAATCCAACTTAGTGAACCATTTAGCTCCATTTAACTCATCAAGTAGTTCAACAACCACAGGAAGGGGGTGTTTATCTTTGACTGTGATGGCATTCAACCTTCTGTAATCCACACAGAAACGCCAAGAGCCATCTTTCTTCTTAACAAGAAGAACTGGAGAAGCAAATGAACTTACACTTCTCTGAATAATCCCCGGATTAAGCATTTCCAACACTTGTTTCTTCATCTCAGTTTTCTGGTGAGGAATACTTGTAGGGTCTCACATTAACTGGTAAAGCCCCTGGAATCAGAGGAATTCTATGATCAAACTCTCTTGAAGGAGGCAGAGTAGAAGGCTAATGAAATAATTCAGAAAACTGATGAACCACAGCATTGACTTCTTGTGGAATATCAGATCCTAAGGAATCATTGTGTACAGGAGCAGAATTACTGTTTCCAGATGATAAGGCACAGATGTCTGCAGACTGTGTAGGAGCAACAGATAAGAGCTCCACACACTGAACAACAGCCTTCCTCTTCAGTAACCCTTTCAGTTTGTGTGCTGACACCCTGGAACACTTAGTGACATCATCTTGAATGCCTTGTAACCGAATTCTTCTGCCCTTGTGAGGAACTCTCAATTTCTGCTTCTTCCAATGAATCCACATAGGGCTATGATCAGCTAGCCAATCAGCTCCTAAAATCATGTCATAATTCTTCAAGGGAATTACTCTGGTGTCATAGGTGAATGTATGACCTTGAATATGCCACTGCAACGGAGGAATCATGGAATCAGAGACCATTGGGCTGCCATCAGCAGCAGAGAACTGCAAGCTAGTACAAGACTGAATGGACTGGGAAATTGAATTGGCCACTTCTGGAGTAATAAAAGTCCTTGCACTTCCTGAATCCAGCAAAATTAACAGCTCTTGCTTCCCAATGAATCCCCTAAACCTCATGGTTTTCCTCTTCCCTGGGCTCTAACATATCTGATGAGACTCCTGAGCAGGATTTGTGGTCAAAACACATAGATCATCCCCAATACTGTCACTTTCACTTGAGTTACCTTCAGAATCAGAATCTAATAACTCCATAAATTCTTGGATAACATTGATGGAGACATGAGTAGGACACTTATGGCCTTTTCCCCATTTTTCACCACAAGTAAAGCGAGCCCATTAGCTTTTCCGAATGACTTCGAGCAGCCCATTTATCATCAACCGAGAGATGTCTTCACTTCTTCCCTTTTGGTTGCGGCTTTGGATTTATCCCCAACGAGAGAATACCTTTCTGCCGGGTTTACCAAAGTCCTTGATGTCACTTCTACCGAGAAGAATGCCTTCTTCGAGCTTCTTACTCCTCTTCCGCAAAAGAGCCGGGGCACTAGCGGTATCCACATCTTTTGGGCGATGTAAAGCAATAGGAGCTCTAATTTCTTCCTTAAGACCATTGAGAAATCGAACCACAAGGAAGGTACCATCATAAGTAGGATTGTATAATAAGATACTATGAGCTAGTTCCTCAAATTTGGCATAGTAATCGAAAGCGAAGAGGTTTGACGCAAATTATCAAGGTGTTTCATGTGTAATTGATACCGATCCCTATCAAAACGAGCACAAACGACACGGTGCGAGCTTCCCAACTAGTGATGCGCCCTCTAGACTTGACAGTTTGAAGCCAAGTTTCAGCATGCCTGAGAAATTGAGAACAGCAAATCAAGGTTTCAAAGCCTCACTAACACCAAAAATCTCAAAATATGATTCACACTTATCCTTCCACAGCCTAGGGTTAGTGCCATCAAAGGTGGGAAAATTCATCTTAGGCTTGTGACTGTGCTGAGGGGTGTGCTGCTGGGTACTCGGCATCAGATCCTGAGTGCGTGGGAGTGGGGATTGTGACATACCCGTGATCGGGAGCGGCGGATGAGATCCAAGGATCCCACTGCCTACGTCCCGGTGATCATTTTCCTGATGGTGCCCGCGGGGCCACTCCGAAGTCGACGCAGATGGGCGCGCCGCTTCCATTGGAGACAAGTTGAGGTCGAAGGGGTTGGACCACACCGGCGGTGGAGGAGGTGGAAACTGAATCGGCTATGGATGAAGCGGGTTCTCGAGACGATGCAGGCACGTCGAGGTGTCCTTGGTCCCCCTCAGGATGGCGACGAGGTTCTCATCTGACTGCGCTTGCCGAGCCTCCATGGTGGCGAGCTTGTCCAGCACCTTCTGGATCACCAGTTCGTTGCCCGCGAGCTTGTTGCCGAGATCAACGACCTCGGTGTGGAGCACATCGAACTTAGAGGCGAGGGAGTCGATCGATTCCGTCATCTGCTCTTCAAACTTGGTCGGTTTCCTCAGCGCCAAGACGAGATGCGGGGATTTGGGGAAAAATTGGGGGAAATTAGTGGTGATAGGCTCGGATACCAATTGTTGTGTCCCGGATAGGATCAACAGCAATTCGAGAGGTAGTTGGAAGGATTTCAGAGGGATTAGGCAGAGTTTAGTTTTAGAGAAGGAAGAACAGGAGGATAGTTTAACGGAGGAGAGGAAATGAGTTCGAGTATTGTTCTTCCATACACAACTTCACCCCCCCGGCACCCACGCGGTGGCCAACACACGCACAGCCTTTACGGTCCATTTCACTCGTCGTTTATCCTTCGGCCCATACGCCTTGCAGCCCGCTTTACCGTCGAGCGTCGGTTCATGACACAGGGTCCCGCTCTCCCCGCAATCCGGCTCTGCGCTCCTGCGCTGTTATTTGACCTGGCCCCCGTCGGACACCGCGCGCACTCGAGTGCTGCTGGCCCTGCCGTGGCTTCGCGTCGCTCCCGGGGGTTGCGGCGGCGGTGGAGGAGGAGGCAGCGAGGAGCGACGGGGAGGAGGAGGTGACAGCGGGCCCTCGCGTCGCTCGTTCCGGCCGCCGCCTCGACAGACGCGCTCCGCGCCGCGGCCGTCCGCCTTCGTGTCGGATGCTTCGGTGCGGATGCGGGTGGGGGCATAGCGGGCGCCGGGCGGGGGGAGGCGGCGGCCGGGGGCGGGGGGGAAGCACGCGAGGATGAGGCCGGCATGGGGAGGGGGTGATGGCACGGTCGGGCCACCGGCAAGGAGCGGTGAGCGCAGAGAAGGGCGGTGGGTGGGATTTCAGTGAAACCCGAGGGACCTTTTGCAAAATCGGCGATGCTCGCTCAATCTGAACCGTCGATACGTGCGATCCAATGGCCGCAGGCTGCGCGTGACGTGGCCCTATGAGGTGTCTTCTTTTGGTTGGGATTTCGTTATGTAGAGATTGTATGGTTTAATTGCGTGAGGTAGGTCACCTGCACAAAACCACAAGCTTTATGCACAAAACGGTACATGAATATGGAGAAATTTGCTATTATAGGACTCCAAACGATGGTCTTTGCTATAATGGAACTCCAAACATGGATTCGGCTCAAACGACCTCTGAAACGGTGGCACTATGCTATTATAAGATTTTTGCTCCTTTTAATGACTTTTCTCAACTAAATACGTGTATTTTGACTTGAACTGACCTTTTTGCCCCTTGGGTCTATTCACGTAAGGATTGCTCTGGCCGTTGTTTATGTGGGAGTTGCTGGCCGCTTTTCATGACGTACAGGCTGCTAGCCACCACCCCGGGCCGGGCCGGCCGGCGTACGCGCCGGCCGCCGCCGCGCGCGCCGGCGGCGCTCGACATCGGGGGCGGCGGCCATGGACCGACGGGTCGACCAAGGCAGCGGCGGCCATGGGCCAGACGGGTCGACCAAGGCATGCACCACGGACCGCCGTGGCGGAAAAGGCCAGGGGGCTAGGGCCGGTGCCAACGGGAGAGGGTCGGTCACGACCGGCGGACGAATGGGCAGCGTTGTCCGCCGGAGGGGTGGTGGCGCGGTGGATGGACGAGCGACGGCGGTGTTTACGCGGGGAGAAAATGAAACGACGTGTAGAATATGATGTGAATAGACCCGGGGTTAGTTAAGTCCATATACATGTATGTAGTGGTGAAAAGGCATTAAAAGGAGCAAAAAATCTTATAATAGCAAAGTGTCAACGTTTCTGATGTCGTTTTAGCAAAGTCAATGTTTGGAGTCCTATTATAGCAAATATCATCGTTTGGAGTCCTTTTATAACAAATTTCTCGTGATCATGAACATGCGATGACGACGCATGTTAAATATATATGCTGATGGTACATGTTGCAAACCACAAGTGAAAAAATTCACTTCTCCTCGACGCCCCCGCGGCGCCGGCACTCGCGCCGCCGTCGTCCCGCCGTGCTCGTTGAAGTAGTCCTCCCCGACGTTGTAGACAAGCATGAGGCGGACGATCCGAAGAGCATGGCGTCCGGGTTGAGGAACACCGCGCCGCCGAGCACCCCGGTCTCCGCCGTCGGGCGGGCGTACGCCGGGTCGCGGTGCACGTTCGGACGTGGTGCACGTATACATACCTAAAATAAGATTTATCAAAGTGATAACCATGAAAAAAATTTGAGTGGAACTCGTAATTTTTTTGCACCTTGTAATCTATGTTATTTGCTATATAGAAACAGGAGTATGTTCACAAACCGTATATTTCCTCATATATAAAAAGAGGGTATGTCCACATACCACTTATATATATATATATGCACGTCTTAAAAGAAAACATCAAAGGGAAAAAACTGCCAAAAAAACGTTACCGAAGGTTGATAGCAAAGATCTCTAAGGGCTTGTTCGTGTCCACCGGATTGGATACTGGTCGAAATTGATAAATATAACTAGAAAATCATGATAGCTATTACAAGGGATACGGATTTATTCCAGGTCGGAAACCATTTTACTCATGATATGGACACTAAGAGACTTGGAATTAATCCATTAGTCAAGAGGTGTGGAATCAATCCGCCTCTTTGGTTCCTTGTTATATTTATCATGATGAGTAAATTAGTTCTCGATCTGGAATAAATCCGGGTTCCTATAGTATCTATATTGGTTTTTTCCATAATATTTGTCATTTCCGTCTGGTTTGAATCCCATGGAAATGAAGAAGCCCTAAAAGATTGTATGGGGCTCAAGTCCCCCGTATATCCTCACAAAACAACCGCGCCTCTTGACGCTCATCTTCATTTTTTATTTTAGGATAAGGAACGAAGAATAAAGAGGAGGAAGAAGGCAAGGGGAAAAGAAGAAGAGCCCGAGCCCGTTGAATTTGACGTGTTGATGTTGATCTACATTTCTGATTGAGTCAGGGCGCTATAGTGTTTACTAGAAACTTGGCGCGGCTGTTGCCACGCTTAACCGTAGTTGGCCAGTGTGCCTGACGTTGCAAATTCATTTTGAGTTTTACACTGTAATTATGCTTATGCTAACTTCTACTGAAAATGGTACATAAAAAATAGAAAAAAGGTATATGACAAGCAGCCAGCGCTACAAATGAGCAGACATTTGCAGCTCGCTATACTCTTGTAGCCAGAATCAGCCTTGATCGTGCAAAGAATCAATATTGTGGGAGAATGAGAGAGCTGGCGATAGAGAAACAGAGGGAGGGGCTGACATTTTGAGTAAGAAAAAAAGCACATGCTTTGCTGAATACAAAAGGCCAAGAATCAAATCAGCAGCATCTGTCTAGCTTAAAACTAACAGAACATAAGCTGCTCACAGGCATTTCATCGAGCACCTTGTAGGCGTAACTGCTCCCGACGCTTTTCTTCTTTCCTGTGCCATCTTGATTCACCTAGCTACCGTTGTTACTCGTACTCATTGCTTCCACCACATTCACCAAACAGACTACACAAGTAAAACCCCGCACATGACGCAGTGAGCTCAGGGCGTGATTTTGAATCCTCTCTAGATTGCAACTGATTGTTTCTCAGATATTCTCCAGAGGGAACTGGTGGTCCTGGGTCGTCCTCTTAAGCAAAGGTTCTTCGTGGTCCAGGGAGGTGACTGCGTCCCAGCGCCGGCGCCGGTAGAGCGGCCTGTAGTAGGTGCAGACTGTAGAGTGCGTCCTAGTGGCGGTGATAGTGGGGGAGATAGAAATCAAAGGACTAGGGGCTCGTGGTGGCGGCCAGGAGCGGTGGAGACGCGACGCAGTGGCAAGCCAGCAAGAGATGGGGAGCGAGCGGTGGTGTGAGCAGCGGGCGGCATCCGCGCGTCGCTCCACGAGAAGGAGGTCGACGCTCGCCGCGACCATCGCGAGGTGTTGTGTCCGGATAGGATCAACGGCAATTCGAGAGGTAGTTGGAAGGATTTCGGAGGGATTAGGTAGAGTTCAATTTTAGAGAAGGAAGAACGAGGAGGATAGTTGAACGGAGGAGAGGAAATGAGTTCGAGTATTGTTCTTCCATACACAACATCAAACGCTTACATGTCTTTAATCACCCCCGGCACCCACGCAGTGGGCCAACACATGCACAACCTTTATGGACCATTTCACTCGTCGTATGTCCTTCGGCCCATACGCCTTGCAGCCGCTTTACCGCCGAGCGCCGGTTCATGACATTCCTTCCCCCTTTAAAGGCAGCTTGTCCCCAAGCTGATGCCTCTGGAAATCTGCGCTTGAGGTCTTGTTCATCTTCAGATGTTACCAAGGACTTGTCACCACTACGCCAGAGCACTCTGATACGAGGTGCGGTAGCTCCGGCGAGATGGAACCAAGTTCTTTTCAAGCACCCGAGCTGGTTCCCAAACTGCGAAGGGTCGGTGCAAATAGAAGATAAGTCGGATCTTACTTCAACTTGAGGAGGCACATGCTTCTTCAATTGTGAAACATGAATATTTGGATGAATGCGGGAACTTGGAGGTAAGTCGATTTGTAAGCTACCGCACCAATCTTCGAAGAACCCGAAAAGGTCCATAAAACTTGAATGACAACTTGGTACTACTTCTTGGTGCAATAGATGTCTGAATGTGTGGTTGGAGCTTCAAATAAACCATGTCTCCAACCTCAAAAGATCTCTCACTTCGACCTTTATCGGCCGAGCCTTCATACGTTCTTTGGGCTCTCAACAACCGTTGCTTTGGATTAACTTTGTTAGTTGTTGCTCGTCCTTCATCCACGCTGCTAGATCGGTACGGTAACTTTCGTGTAGGATCAGTGAGGCCAAAGTGCTTGGGAGGATGGCCATAAAGCACTTCAAAAGGAGTACATTGTAATGCAGACTGATATGAAGTGTTGTACCAGAATTCAGCTAAGGAAAGCCATTTGTGCCATTGCTTAGGACATGCATGAACAGAACATCGAAGAAATGCTTCCAGACACTGATTCAGGCGTTCAGTCTGACCATCCGTTTGTGGATGATATGCAGAGCTCATGAGTAGCTATGTGTCAGATAATTTGAACAGCTCCCTCCAAAGGTTGCTAGTAAACACCCTATCTCTGTCTGAGATAACAGCCTGTGGAAGACCATGGATCTTGTATATGTTATTGAAATATAACTGAGCCACAGTTAGTGCAGTATAAGGATGAGACAGAGGCAAAAAGTGACCATATTTACTGAATTTGTCAATGACTACCAAAATCACATCAAATGTTCCAGATTTGGGTAATCCTTCAACAAAGTCCATACTAACCACTTCCCATGCTTGAGAAGGAACAGGTAAAGGTTGCAGCAGTCCAGGCAATTTCACATGCTCCACTTTAGCTTGCTGGCAGACTTGACAAGCTTGCACATAGTCAGCAATGGTCTGTTTCATCCTGGGCCAGAAAAACAAGGCTTTAATTCTCATGTAGGTGGCCTGCATACCAGAGTTCAATGCTTGAGTAATATGATTTTGAGCCAACTTGTTGTTACCAATCCAGATTTTATTATTCAACTTGATAATGCCATCATGTAAGGAGTACCCTTTTTCATTCGCAGGACAAATATTCAATTCACTGAGAAGTTGCTTAGCTTCCTCATCATCATAATAGCCTTGAAGTACTTTCTCCATCCAGACAGGTTGACAAACTGAAATGGCATTGACTTCAGAATGAGGTTGTCTGGATAAGGCATCAGCAGCTGTGTTGGAGATACCCTTCTTGTACTGAATTTTAAAATTTAAATCCATAAGTTTGAGAAAGCCCTTATGCTGAAGCTTAGTGGTTGCTTTTTGTTCAGTCAAATACAAAAGACTCATGTGATCAATTTTGATAACAAATTCTTGAGCCAAAAGGTAAGGTCTCCATTTATCAATAGCTAGCAAGATTTCCATGCATTCTTTTTCATAGGTGGAAAGAGCTTGATTTCTTAGACCCAAGGCTTCACTCAAATAAGATATTGGATGTACATTTTGCATTAGAACAGCTCCTATTCCCAAATCACCGGCATCAGTTTCCAGGACAAACTGCTGAGAAAAATTTGGTACGACGAAGCGGGGCTTGCACCGAGCACGGCTTCGAGTGTCAAAAGCAGTTTGGGTTATAGATGTCCATTGGAATTGAACCCCTTTTTTCAATAACTGAGTCAATGGTTTACTGATCAATCCATAGTGTTTGATGAATCTTCTATAATACCCAAGAAGACCCGAAAGCCCCTCAAAGCTTTTAGGGATTGAGGAACAGGCCAATCCAAAACTGCCTGAACCTTAGATGGTTCAGTATGAATGCCTTTAGCAGAAATTGTATGGCCCAAATATTCCAACTCCCTTTTGCAAATTCACATTTGGACATCTTTAGAAGGAAGTGATTGTCTTGTAGAATGCATTACTTGTTGCAACAGCTGCACATGCTCTTGTAAGGAGGAGCTATAGACCAATATATCATCCATGAAAACTAACACACCTCTTCGCAACAGACGAGCAAATAAGGAATTCATGGCACCTTGAAAGGTTGCTGGAGCATTAGTAAGTCCAAAGGGCATCACCTTAAACTCATACAACCCACTATGAGTCTTGAATGCAGTTTTAGCTTCATCACCAAGAGCCACTCTGATCTGATGATAGCCAGATCTACAATCCAACTTAGTGAACCATTTAGCTCCATTTAACTCATCAAGTAGTTCAACAACCACAGGAAGGGGGTGTTTATCTTTGACTGTGATGGCATTCAACCTTCTGTAATCCACACAGAAACGCCAAGAGCCATCTTTCTTCTTAACAAGAAGAACTGGAGAAGCAAATGAACTTACACTTCTCTGAATAATCCCCGGATTAAGCATTTCCAACACTTGTTTCTTCATCTCAGTTTTACGGTGAGGAATACTTGTAGGATCTCACATTAAGCGGTAAAGCCCCCGGAATCGAGAGGAATTCTATGATCAAACTCTCTTGAAGGAGGCGAGTGAAGGCTAATGAAATAATTCAGAAAACTGATGAACCACAGCATTGACTTCTTGTGGAATATCAGATCCTAAGGAATCATTGTGTACAGGAGCAGAATTACTGTTTCCAGATGATAAGGCACAGATGTCTGCAGACTGTGTAGGAGCAACAGATAAGAGCTCCACACACTGAACAACAGCCTTCCTCTTCAGTAACCCTTTCAGTTTGTGTGCTGACACCCTGGAACACTTAGTGACATCATCTTGAATGCCTTGTAACCGAATTCTTCTGCCCTTGTGAGGAACTCTCAATTTCTGCTTCTTCCAATGAATCCACATAGGGCTATGATCAGCTAGCCAATCAGCTCCTAAAATCATGTCATAATTCTTCAAGGGAATTACTCTGGTGTCATAGGTGAATGTATGACCTTGAATATGCCACCGCAAGGCGAGGAATCATGGAATCGAGAGACCATTGGGCTGCCATCGCGCAAGAGAGAACTGCAAGCTAGTACAAGACTGAATGGACTGGGAAATTGAATTGGCCACTTCTGGAGTAATAAAAGTCCTTGCACTTCCTGAATCCAGCAAAATTAACAGCTCTTGCTTCCCAATGAATCCCCTAAACCTCATGGTTTTCCTCTTCCCTGGGCTCTAACATATCTGATGAGACTCCTGAGCAGGATTTGTGGTCAAAACACATAGATCATCCCCAATACTGTCACTTTCACTTGAGTTACCTTCAGAATCAGAATCTAATAACTCCATAAATTCTTGGATAACATTGATGGAGACATGAGTAGGACACTTATGGCCTTTTCCCCATTTTTCACCACAAGTAAAGCAGAGCCCATTAGCTTTTCTGAATGACTTCAGAGCAGCCCATTTATCATCAACCAGAGATGTCTTCACTTCTTCCCTTTTGGTTGCAGCTTTGGATTTATCCCCAACAGAGAATACCTTGCTGCTGGGTTTACCAAAGTCCTTGATGTCACTTCTACCAGAAGAATGCCTTCTTCGAGCTTCTTACTCCTCTTCCTGCAAAAGAGCCAGGGCACTAGCAGTATCCACATCCTTTGGGCGATGTAAAGCAATAGGAGCTCTAATTTCTTCCTTAAGACCATTGAGAAATCGAACCACAAGGAAGGTATCATCATAAGTAGGATTGTACAATAAGATACTATGAGCTAGTTCCTCAAATTTGGCATAGTAATCAGAAACTGAAGAGGTTTGATGCAAATTATCAAGGTGTTTCATGTGTAATTGATACTGATCCCTATTAAAATGAGCACAAACAGCCTGGTGCAGAGCTTCCCAACTAGTGATGCGCCCTCTAGACTTGACAGTTTGAAGCCAAGTTTCAGCATGCCTGAGAAATTGAGAACAGCAAATCAAGGTTTCAAAGCCTCACTAACACCAAAAATCTCAAAATATGATTCACACTTATCCTTCCACAGCCTAGGGTTAGTGCCATCAAAGGTGGGAAAATTCATCTTAGGCTTGTGATCGTCTTTGCCGAGGGGTGTCTTTTCGGGTACTCGGCATCGGATCCGAGTGCGTGGGAGTGGGGATTGTGACATACCCGTGACCGGGAGTGGCGGATGAGATCCAAGGATCCCACCGCCGACATCCTGGTGATCATTTTGCTGACGGTGCCCGCTGGGCCACTCCGAAGCCGACGCAGATGGGCGCGCCGCTTCCACTGGAGACAAGTTGAGGTCGAAGGGGTTGGACCACACCGGCGGTGGAGGAGGTGGAGCTGAATCGGCTATGGATGAAGCGGGTTCTCGAGACGATGCAGGCACGTCGAGGTGTCCTTGGTCCCCCTCAGGATGGCGACGAGGTTCTCATCTGACTGCGCTTGCCGAGCCTCCATGGTGGCGAGCTTGTCCAGCACCTTCTGGATCACCAGTTCGTTGCCCGCGAGCTTGTTGCCGAGATCAACGACCTCGGTGTGGAGCACATCGAACTTAGAGGCGAGGGAGTCGATCGATTCCGTCATCTGCTCTTCAAACTTGGTCGGTTTCCTCAGCGCCAAGACGAGATGCAAGGATTTGGGGAAAAATTTGGGGAAAATTAGTGGTGATAGGCTCTGGATACCAATTGTTGTGTCCCGGATAGGATCAACAGCAATTCGAGAGGTAGTTGGAAGGATTTCAGAGGGATTAGGCAGAGTTTAGTTTTAGAGAAGGAAGAACAGGAGGATAGTTTAACGGAGGAGAGGAAATGAGTTCGAGTATTGTTCTTCCATACACAACTTCACCCCTCGGCACCCACGCAGTGGGCCAACACACGCACAGCCTTTACGGTCCATTTCACTCGTCGTTTATCCTTCGGCCCATACGCCTTGCAGCCCGCTTTACCGTCGAGCGTCGGTTCATGACACAGGGTCCCGCTCTCCCCGCAATCCGGCTCTGCGCTCCTGCGCTGTTATTTGACCTGGCCCCCGTCGGACACCGCGCGCACTCGAGTGTTGCTGGCCCCGCCGTGGCCCCCCGCGTCGCTCCCGGGGGTTTCGGCGGCGGTGGAGGAGGAGGCGGCGAGGAGGGACGGGGGAGGAGGAGGTGACGGCGAGCCCTCGCGGCGCTCGTTCGCCGCCGGCTCGACGGACGTGCTCCGCGCCACGGCCATCCGCCTTCGTGTCGGATGCTTCGGTGCGGATGCGGGTGGGGGGCATAGCGGGCGCCGGCGGGGAGGCGGCGGCCGGGCGGGGGGAAGCACGCGAGGATGAGGCCGGCATGGGGAGGGGGTGATGGCACGGTCGGGCCACCGGCAAGGAGCGGTGAGCGCAGAGAAGGGCGGTGGGTGGGATTTCAGTGAAACCCGAGGGACCTTTTGCAAAATCGGCGATGCTCGCTCAATCCGAACCGTCGATACGCGCGATCCAATGGCCGCGGTCGCGCGTGACGTGGCCCTATGAGGTGTCTTCTTTTGGTTGGGATTTCGTTATGTAGAGATTGTATGGTTTAATTGCGTGAGGTAGGTCACCGCACAAAACCACAAGCTTTATGCACAAAACGGTACATGAATATGGAGAAATTTGCTATTATAGGACTCCAAACGATGGTCTTTGCTATAATGGAACTCCAAACATGGATTCGGCTCAAACGACCTCTGAAACGGTGGCACTATGCTATTATAAGATTTTTGCTCCTTTTAATGACTTTTCTCAACTAAATACGTGTATTTTGACTTGAACTGACCTTTTTGCCCCTTGGGTCTATTCACGTAAGGATTGCTCTGGCCGTTGTTTATGTGGGAGTTGCTGGCCGCTTTTCATGACGTACAGGCTGCTAGCCACCACCCTGGCTGGCTGGCCGGCGTACGCTGCTGGCCGCCGCCCGCCGCCGCGGCGCTCGACATCGGGGCAGCGGCCATGGACCAGACGGGTCGACCAAGGCAGCGGCGGCCATGGGCCAGACGGGTCGACCAAGGCATGCACCACGGACCGCCGTGGCGGAAAAGGCCAGGGGGCTAGGGCCGGTGCCAACGGGAGAGGGTCGGTCACGACCGGCGGACGAATGGGCAGCGTTGTCCGCCGGAGGGGTGGTGGTGCCAGTGGATGGACGAGCGACGGCGGTGTTTCTGTGAGAGAAAATGAAACGACGTGTAGAATATGATGTGAATAGACCCAGGGTTAGTTAAGTCCATATACATGTATGTAGTGGTGAAAAGGCATTAAAAGGAGCAAAAAATCTTATAATAGCAAAGTGTCAACGTTTCTGATGTCGTTTTAGCAAAGTCAATGTTTGGAGTCCTATTATAGCAAATATCATCGTTTGGAGTCCTTTTATAACAAATTTCTCGTGATCATGAACATGCGATGACGACGCATGTTAAATATATATGCTGATGGTACATGTTGCAAACCACAAGTGAAAAAATTCACTTCTCGACGCCCCCGCCAGCGCCAGCACCTGCGCCGCCGTCGCCCCGGCCGTGATCGTTGAAGTAGTCCTCCCTGACGTTGCAGACAAGCATGAGGCAGACGATCCAGAAGAGCATGACGTCCAGGTTGAGGAACGCCGCGCCGCCGAGCACCCCGGTCTCCGCCGTCGGGCGGGCGTACGCCAGGTCGCGGTGCACGTTCCGGACGTGGTGCGCGGCCTCGCTCGCCGTCACCCACACTGTCGTGCCCAGCCCGGCCACCGTCACACCTCTGCGCAAAAAAAGGAGAAAACCAAGAGATTTTTAATAAGCATAGTACACGCGTGATATATTGTATGTTTCCGGGGATATTTAACTTTTTACCATTATAACGAATAGTCACTCTTTGTTTCTCATCTTAACGGTGCCTAATATTTTTTTGCCCTCGATGTTGCAAAAGGGATACATTTTTACCACTTTTGCTCACGTGGCACGCCAACGCGGTCATGCAGCTCACATCTGAGTCAGCGAACAGTGTAAAATGTCTCTAATGCCCTTTGTCCTCTTCCTCTTCCTCCTCTCTCCTTTCACTTACACGTGGGACCCACATGTAAGTTATCTTCAACCTCCAGCCTCCTTGAACTATGCCTGACCATCTTTGATTTTCTACCGGCGCCGGCGCGACCCGAAGGCTAAGGTGGCGGCTGGCCAGCTGGCCTCCGACGAGCGCCGACCCCGGGAGGAGGACGGCGACCGCGGATGTCTGAGACGCGGAGTGCGAGGAGGCGGAGGGCGGGGGCGTGAAGGAGCTCTGCTTCCGATGGGGAGGGGCCGAGCACAAGGAGGACGAGCTCCGGGATGCCGCGTCGGGAGAAGATGAGGCGGAGGCCGAGGTAGGTCCTGCGCTGCCCTGCTTCGCCGCCGCCCGTCGCGTGCCTGCTCGCTCGCCGCCGCCCCGTCGCGTGCTTGCCCCGCCGCGCGCCGGCCCTGCCCTGCTTCGTCGCTGGCCCCATCGAGGTCCCGCGCGTCTCCGGGGGTCACCGCGCCGCCATCGAGTCTCGTGCTAACCGACTCCCCATCGAGGACCCGCCGCCACCGCCATGGCCGGGATTGGGGAAGGAGGGGCACGAGGAAGACACACCCCGGGTGGCGTGAGGAGAAGAAGGGAGCCAGTCCACGGCAGCACTGCTCGCCGGTGGAGAGGGAGAGGCCGCCAGGAACTCGGGAGCTGTCGTCGATGCGCTCGCCGGTGTAGGGTGCGAGGAAGCAGAAAAAGGCTAGGGGCGCGAGGAAGAAGAAAATGGCATGGGCATGCCCGGTCATTTGCAATCCTCCTTGGCCACCGATCCAACGTGACTGCTCACATGGCGTGCCACGTATACAAAAGTGGTAAATTTGTATCGCTTTCACAACATGGAGGGCAAAAAAATATTTGGCACCGTTGAAGTGTTAATCGAGGAGTCACCATCCATTATAATGGTAAAAAGTTAAATATCCTATGTTTTCGTGCAGCGGGGGCACCAGCCGGTTTCTTACGCGGTGACATGGAGGAAGACGTAGAGTGGGGTGTAGCCGAGGAGGACGTTTCGTGGGACGTGCCTGCCGCCGTAGGGGAAGAAGGCGGCGAGCGCGCCCAGGGCCGCGCTGCACGCCGCGGCGAGCGCGGACGGCCGCCCCGAGCGCCACCGTCGGGTCGCTCGGGAAACGGCAGACGACCACGTCCGGGCCCTGCTGGACCGGCGTCCCGTACGGCGGCTGGTCACCGACACCGAGCGCATGCACCTCTCGTTAATTAGTTCCGGCGACGAGCGGCGCGGCGGCATTTGTGCAGGAAAACAACGGAGCAGAAGAGGTGTTACCTTCTTGAGCTCGGCGAGGACGGCGAGGACGAAGGAGAGAACGCCGAACAGTGCGGTGGCGAGGCCGAGCTGCGTGCTTTGGCACAGAGCCATGGCACCGACCGGCGGCCGATCGATCCCCTGCAGCCTCGACGAACGATGGTCCTTGATCTCTCGGCCCCCGCGTCAATTGGAGTCCCTGGGGACTCAACCGGGTCGAGATCAAGATGTTAGTTCGATCTCTTCACCGTTACGGCCCAAAGGCCATAACGGGCTTGTTACCGCGCCCTGGTCGGGGGTGCCCAACCAATCCATGGTTGGTGGGGCCCCGTCGCACAGTGCTATAAAGAGAGGGTGGGGGCTCACGGCTCGCGCACGAGGTTCACCGCGCCGCCGCACACACCCCACCCCACAAACCCTAACCGACCGAGGGAGCACCGGAGCGGCGGGAAGCTCCGCCACCGCCGCCGTCACGCCCCTCTTCGTGGATCCGGCGCACCGGTGCCACCGCCCGACCCTCGACCGCATCGTACGAGATCCCGTCGTCCCCGAGCCGGCATCGCATCCCCGCGCCGAGCCGCGGCCGCCCCTGCGACCTCGACCCGCGACATGGCTTCGGACTCCGCGCTCCCGTCCAACCCCGATGGTCTGCGCCCCCTTGTTACCCTTTGTTTCCTTTCCTAGTTGTATTAGGCGCAGTAGATCTAGATCTAGGAAGTCATGTCGCTTATCTGTAATCATTAAGTACCTACCCGAATAGATTAGCTACTGGTGTTTGTGTTTTCTTAAGTACTTAAGATCTAACAATGGTATCAGTTAGCCTAGCCAGTTAGTAGATCTGTTTCGGGGTAGATTTTTTTAATTTCCAGTAAAGCACGTTGAAGGAGATGACCCCAAATCTTTTAGATCTGGGGGAGAGAACGCTGGAATCATCCAAAACTCGTTGAAAGACGACTAAAGTTTAAAACCCTAACCCTAGATCTTGCTCGGGTTAGGGGAAGGAAACACACAAACACGCATCCAGAGGCTACCCTAACCCTAGATCCACTCGGGTTAGGGGAAGAAATGAAGGAAAAAGATGCGAATCAAGTTAAAACCCAAACCCTAGATCCATTTTTTCCCCAAGATTGAACAAACAGAAGAACTCCTACCTAGCCGCAAAGCTGACCGCCTCTGTGCGGGTTGACCCGCCGCCATGCGGGGCTTGAAGAGCCAAGGCTTGCCACCGCGACGGCGTGCGGGACATGTGTTTGGGCGCTACCACCGGGCCGCTCGACGGCCGCGCGCTCACCCATGGGTGGACACGCGCGCGGCGAGGGGGCGGCGGCGGCCGCCGCCCCTACACCGAGCCACCATGAGTGGATCCTCTCTGGTTCATGCGGGTTTTTTTTGGTGTTTTGGTGGAGGGGTAGGGCTATGGAGGAGAAAGGAGGGTGCTTGCTGCTGGTTTTTTGGTCGGGCGGCGCCGCTCACCGCCGCCGGCGAGGCCGCCGGCCGCGGGGAAGAAGCAGGCCGCTGCCGCCGGTCCTGTGCTGAGCTGCGGGTGGGGGAGGAGAAAATGAAGGGATTCTAGGGTTTCACGGTTCATCCGCCTTATATATACCACCGATTTAGGCGGGTGCGATCTCAGCCGTCGATTTGGCGATCGACGGCGGCGGTGCACAGCGGCCGCGCGGGCCGAGTCGGCCCAAGAGGGATGCGGCGGCCGGGTCGCTTGGCCGGCCCGGCCATTGGCCGCTGGGCCCGGAGCCCACGCGGGCGCAAGGTTGGGGCCGCGGGCCGATTTTTATTGCGGGCCAAAACCGGCATACCGTGAACAGTAAAGGTTTTCATTTAAGTTTTGAATTTCAGAAGCTTTTTTACTTGGTTTTTCTTGTTTATTTGCTGTTTTTCATTTAAGTTAATATCTCTGTTTAATTTTTGATAAATTCATGAAATTTACAGAGAGTAGGATGCTTCTGAAATTAAGGTTTACTCTGTTTATTTGATTGTTTTTCCGCTGCGTTGCTTTATTTTCTCTAGTTAAATTGAACCAAAGGGATATTTAATTAGAGAAGGTTTTTCTTTTAAGAATTTGTTATGATATTGTTATTTTTCTGGCCAAAGCTGATAATTACAATATTATAACCTGATACACTAAAGTTTTATGCATTAGTTCTATTTTTTCGCCCAAAGGTGATATAGAATTAATGTAGTAGCATGTTGTATGTATTAATTTTGACCAAAGTTAAATTGATGCATGCAATATTTATTGTTATATGTTCTCACACTTTTTCTGAATTTTATTTTCAGCTCAAGCTGGTTATGTTGGCCGATCCCACGAGTTGAGCGGCAACAACTACACGGCTTGGCGCAAGTTCTTCGAAACCGGCATTTTTAATGCGGGTATGGAGTATGTGCCGACCACGGAGCGTCCTGCCGAGCCCGAGGCACCCGTCGAGAGGCTAATGAGGACCGATGATGCATGGAAATTAAGGGAAGACGCCCATATCAAGGCGGAAAGTGAGCATCAACTCGCTAAAGCGAGGTGGGATCTAGACAACAAGAGATGTCTAGCGATCATTCGGACTAAGATGACGAGAGGCAATTAAGGCGTCCATTCCGAAAAGGATAAGGACGGAAAGTTACTCACTGCCTCCGAGTATTTGGAGATAGTGGATAAGCAACACTCTCATCACACTAAGACTTATGCCAGTACTACTATTGGCGGTTTGGTTGCAATGAAGTACACTGGTGGTGGTATAAGGGACCACATACTTAAGATGAGCAACATGAACGGCAAGCTTGCTGAGATGGGCATGGTCCTTCCCAATGAGTTTGTCATTCATTTGATTTTTAAGTCCCTGCCTCCCGAGTTTTTACGCTTTTGAGGTTAACTACAACACCATACCAGATAAGTGGGATGTGCATAAGTTGATTGCCATGTCCGTCCAGGAGGAGGAAAGGTTGAAGGCTCAGAATGGTGGTCTTGTTAACTATGTAAACCATGGTAAGAAGCCACAGAAGAGAAGCTTTCCACATAAGCATTTTCAAGCTAAGAATCAAGTGGAAAGCGGACCTTCCAATGCACCTCCTCAGGGACAGATGAAGCCTAATAGAAAAGCTCCCATGCAGAATGATCAGCCTCAGAAACCTCAGAAACCTCCTCAGCAGATGGAGTTTGCACCAAACCAGTGTCACTAGTGCAAGAAGACGGGGCACTGGAAGAAGCAGTGTCCTAAGTGGTTGCACTTCATGTGGTCAAAGGGTGAGGACATTATTACATTTGTAGATGAATCCTTGTACTTAAGTTATAGTAAATCTACTTGGTGGATTGATTCAGGTGCAACAATTCATGTTGCCAATTCTATGCAGGGTATGACTACAACCAGAATCCTAACAAGAGGAGCAAGAACAATTAAGGTTGCGAACAGCGTCGAGGCTGCAGTTGAAGCCATTGGTGATCTCCCCATCAAGTTGAAGGACGGCTTCACGCTTCAGCTCCATGACGTTCTTTATGTTCCATCTTTAAGTCGCAATTTAATTTCAGTGTCATGTTTAGCAGACAATGGTTTTGAGTGTCAGTTCAGTGCACAACATTGTTCCATTAAGTTAAATAATGTGGTTGTGGGTCTTGCCATCCGACAAGACAAACTATACATGTTGGCTATTCATGATGATTGCTCTGAATGTGTTGATTCTGTATGTGAAGATGCGAATATGGAATCATCTACGAATGTAAGCAAGAAGCGGAAGCGAATTGATAACGTATCATCGAAATTATGGCACTGTCGCTTAGGCCATATTTCGAGGGGAAGGATGGAACGCTTAGTTAAGGAATCAATTCTTCCGCCGTTAGAATTTAATGACTTAGAACAATGCATAGATTGCATTAAAGGCAAGTTTATTAAACAAATTAAGAAAGGCGCAAAGCGAAGCACGGGAGTGTTGGGGATAATCCACACAGACATTTGTGGTCCATTCCCTGTGGCATCTGTGGATGGTTTTGATTCGTTCATCACATTCACAGATGACTATTCTCGATATGGGTACATCTATCCAATTAAGGAGAAGTCAGAAGCGCTAGACAAATTTAAGATATTTAAGGCTGAAGTTGAAAATCAGCACAACTTAAAGATTAAGGTGGTGAGGTCCGACCGAGGTGGGGAGTACTACGGTCGACACACCCCGTATGGCCAAGTTCCTGGACCTTTTGCAAGGTTTCTACAGGAAAATGGCATAGTTGCCCAGTATAGTACACCGGGTGAACCTCAACAGAATGGAGTAGCTGAAAGAAGAAACCGTACCTTGATGGATATGGTTAGAAGTATGTTAAGCTACTCAACATTACCGATTAGTTTGTGGATGGAGGCATTAAAAACCGCCACTCACATTCTAAATAAAGTACCTAGTAAGTCGGTACCTACAACATTGTATGAATTATGGACGGGTAGGGAACCCTCCTTGAATTATATGCGTGTGTGGGGATGTCCAAGCAGAGGCTAAAGTTTTTAACCCAAATATTGGGAAGTTAGACCCCAAGACGGTAAGTTGCCATTTCATTGGCTACACGGAAAAATCTAAAGGATATCGTTTCTCTTGTCCTACCGGACATACAAAGTTCGTGGAAACGAGACACGCCGTTTTTCTAGAGGATGAAATGATCAGAGGGAGCAAGGCGGTTCGAAAGATTGATCTTGAAGAAAAGCGGGTGTGTGCACCCACTCCTATGGTTGAAGAACCGTATTTTGAAGCCGTTTGTTGTTCGATAGCCACGGTGCAACCCATCGTGGTGCCGGAACCTGTTGCTAGTACTCTGTGCCATCGGTGGGAGAAAATGAGGAAAGCGTTCAACGAATCCTACAAGTACAAGGCGATGCACCGGAAGAAACACAACGGACCCCAAGTGCGGGAAGAGCCGATAGCGAGAGGCTCCGAGGAGGTCATCAAGAGTCAGAAAGTCAGCTATCCCTGACGATTATGAAGTTTATGAATGTGAAGAAATTCACATAGAAGGTGATCCTACTTCTTATGAAGAAGCTATGAGTCGCCCCGATGCATCCAAGTGGCAAGAAGCCATGGAAGATGAAATGAAGTCAATGAGTACCAACAGAGTTTGGGACTTAGAGGAAATTCCTAAAGGAGCCAAAAACGAAGAGGGCCGCAAATGGGTCTACAAGATAAAATATGACTCCAAAGGGAATATAGAAAAGTATAAAGGACGGCTTGTGGCCAAGGGCTATACGCAAAGAGAAGGGATAGATTACAATGAGACGTTTTCTCCAGTCTCGTGTAAGGATTCTTTTAGGATCATAATGGCCTTGGTGGCGCACTATGATTTGGAATTACACCAGATGGATGTTAAGACGGCATTTCTGAATGGAGATTTATATGAAGATGTATACATGACTCAACCCAAAGGTTTTGTTGTGAAAGGGAAGGAACATTTAGGATGTCGTTTAAGAAAATCCATTTATGGTTTAAAGCAAGCCTCTAGACAAAGTGGAATCTAAAGTTTGATGAGACCATCACAAAATTTGGTTTTAAGGCAAATATTGAGGACAACCGTGTTTATGCAAAGTTTAAGAATGGGAAATTCATTTTCCTAATACCGTATGTGGATGACATTCTACTAGCTAGTAGTGATGTTAGACTTTGCGCAGAAACGAAAAAGTTCTTGTCTTCAAAATTTGATATGAAAGATCTTGGTGAAGCCTCATATGTTTTAGGCATTGAGATTCATCGAGGTAGAAAGAAGGGGGTCTTAGGATTATCGCAAAAAGCATATCTAGAAAAGGTACTAAAGAAATATAATATGCATGCGAGTAGAGCCACACCTGCTCCTATAGTGAAGGGCGATAAGTTTGGACTTCACCAATGTCCAAGGAACCAATATGAGATCGATCAAATGAAAATGGTTCCATATGCTTCGACGATCGGTAGCTTACGGTATGCACAAGTGTGCACTCGCCCTGATTTAGCATTTGTTACGGGAGTACTTGGTAGATATCAAAGTAATCCGGAAAAGAGCACCGGATGATGGTAAAGAAGGCTTTTCGATATCTACAAGGCACGAAAGATTTAATGCTAACGTATAGAAGATCCGATTCCCTAGAGATAAAAGGGTACTCGGATGCGATTATGCGGGAGATAGGGATGATAGAAAATCCACGTCGGGATATATATTCACTCTCGCGGGGAGGAGCTATTTCGTGGAGAAGCTCAAAACAAGAACTAGTTGCAACATCTACGATGTATGCGAGTTCATTGCTCGTTATGAGGCAACGGGACGAGTGATGTGGCTAAAGAAGTTTATACCGACTTATGAGTAGTGGATTGTATTCACAAACCACTACGGTTATCTTTCGCGATAACAAACCAAAGACAGTATTCTATGCTCACAACAACAAGTTAAGTAATGCTACCAAACCGATAGAAATAAAATTCTATGCGGTGAAAGACAGTAGTCCGGGATAAAACTATAAGTCCGAAGCATATAGGCACTAAAGAAATGTTAGCGGATCCGCTCACAAAAGGCTTACCACCCAATGTGTTCGGAGAACACTTAGCCGTATGGGTTTAAGGGAAAGCCTATGATTCCCTGACCGGGCCCATGTTAAGATCCTATCAAAATGGATAAGTGCATTGTGGCTGGTTAATCTGGTTGTGATTACAATTTAGATGACCCATGCTCAATATGTTTATTTGTGATGAGATGGATGTCAAGTAAAGAACTCGAGATTAAGTGAATGTTGTAGAAGAGATCGAGAGGGAGAATGTTAGTTCGATCTCTTCACCGTTACGGCCCAAAGGCCGTAACGGGCTTGTTACCGCGCCCCGGTCGGGGGGCGCCCAACCAATCCATGGTTGGTGGGCCCCCGTCGCACAGTGCTATAAAGAGAGGGTGGGGACCACGGCTCGCAGGACGAGGTTCACCGCGCCGCCGCACACACCCCACCCCACAAACCCTAACCGACCGAGGGAGCACTGGAGCGGCGGGAAGCTCCGCCACCGCCGCTGTCGCGCCCCTCTTCGTGGATCCGGCGCACCCGGTGCCACCGCCCGACCCTCGACCGCATCGTACGAGATCCCGTCGTCCCCGAGCCGGCACTGCATCCCCTGCGTCAAGCCGCGGCCGCCCCTGCGACCTCGACCCGCGACATGGCTTCGGACTCCGCGCTCCCGTCCAACCCCGATGGTCTGCGCCCCCTTGTTACCCTCTGTTTCCTTTCCTAGTTGTATTAGGCGCAGTAGATCTAGTACTAGGTGGTCATGTCGCTTATCTGTAATCATTAAGTACCTACCCGAATAGATTAGCTACTGGTGTTTGTGTTTGCTTAAGTACTTAAGATCTAACACAAGATCAACGATGCCATATTACCGTCCTGTCGGCGATGATTTTGTTTTCTGTGGTTGGGTTATGATTCAGTTAATTATTGTGCTTGTTGAACAGATCACGCAAACAAAAAATAATAATTGGAGGTTTGTGAAGCAATGTGGATGAATGGAAGATAGTGGAGAAAGAAAGGACGAACCAAGAAAAGATGTGCTTAATTTGTTGGTTTACCTCATTGAGGATGGTTCGAATTGTGAGGCCCCCAATTGAGCGCGGGTAAATTGCTGTGCATGGTGACTGGCAGATAAATAGGAGCAAGAATGGGGTGGGGACAGCGAGGATGACAAGTGGGACTGGGATGAAACTGTGGCCCGTTTTCCTTTCATTTGGATTGCACGCAGGGATCCCGAACCTGAGTCTCTGATTATCGATGAAGATGGACGGATCAACTTGGGGGTGTTGTTGCAACTGCAAAAACTCTGGTTGTAGCAAGACGGGTCCATGAAACCAGTGAACCAGCTGCTCGGAGGAGAAGATATGGGGTTAGTTATTCAGAGTTTGGAACCAGCTGTTTCAGAGGAGAATATGGGGTCAGATTCAGAGTTTATTTATAGAGCAAAAACAAATCCGCCTCACGGACCACACCACAGAGCAAAAATTTTCCGTTGCCGGGACTCCAACGGATGTTGCATATTACCAAGCTATCCATACTATAATACAATATTAGATCCGCGGCGTCTCCAACCCGACTGCTGCAATCTGCAGCAGCCGATGTTGCCAGGCCGATTTCGTCGACAAGACAACTCGACACCCCGCCGAACTGGCTGGCTTGGGACGACGACGAGCCCGCTCGGCTGCCGCGCGGCCCTGGTGGGTGTGTGTGTGCTCGGCCATGTCGAGCTCGGTGGCCCAAGCAGCCGAAGTACCCAACCGGAACGGGCCAAAAACACCCCCGCCGTGGTCGGTCACACTGATCACCGCCGGCGCGCCGCAGTTATCACGGCGGCGGCCGCACCCTCCCGTCGCGAATCGGACACGAGCGGACGGCAGCGCAGCCCCTGCTCCACCATATCTCCTCGACGGTACCTCCTCGACGCTGCCAAGCGCCAAGCGACTATGATTCAAATTCATTGCAAAGAGGTTGGTTAACTTCTCACGAAACATAGCGGAGATCCGCCAGGGGGCTAAGGCTGGATCGGAACCGAGTCTGAAGATAGCCTATTAGGTTGTACCCTGTTTTGACCAGGTCGCGACTAGGGGGTGCGGGGGGCGAAGCCCCCCACAGTACGGTACGGGTCATTTAAACCCGTTAGGGTATTTCATTGGAGATTGATTCATTTTACTTCTTGTAAGCCGCCGTCATAGGCGTTTGTAACTGGACTCTGATTGTAGTGAAGTTGCTTGCTAGCTGACGCCCGTGGTTTTTCCCTCTCGTGTTGGGAGGGTTTTCCACGTTAAATCTCGTGTCTCCTTGCTGTTTGATTTTTTACTTCTCGTTGTTTTCGTCATCTTTTATAACATATCCATCTTCTTCTCTTTTGAGTGTTGATGAAACCGTTCCATCAAATATAGCGTACACACCAGATTACGTATGTGAACGCATCAGCTTAGATCAGATCGCACGATCGATCCCTAGCTTGGACTTGGCACCACGAAAAAGAACATTGCAATTTTTGTACTCTGAAATATTACGCTTCGCAATTTTATCATTTCTAAAATCATCTTCGTAAAAATGATTTTTGAACCGTTGGTTCCCTACAAATCATGTGATTACATATATTTCCTCTCCTTTCTATAAAAAAACACATGTATTTCCTACATGAAAGGACGGTTTTGCCTCTCTGTTCTTTTTGCTTGAGAAAAGCAGGAAATGTTCGCATTCTCCCAAGACCGAACCCTACGTCGCTTCAATGGACAACGGCGCGCCGCCTGGCGCCACTCTGCTCGTCCCCGACGACGCCACACCATCCGGCACAGTTCCGCTCGTCCCCGACGCCGCGGCACCCGACGTCGCGCCGCCCACCAGTCTCCGCTCGTCCCCTGTGTGCTATATGGTCAGCCACCTGTGCTGACTGCTGAGTGCTGACTGGTACTCCCTCCGTCCCAAAATAAATGCAATTCTAGGACCAGTCACGGAAAACAATGCAAGGTGTGAAATGACTAAAATACCCTTTATCTTATATGAGAAAGATCTAGCATTTGACTTTTTTGGTACACTTGACTTGTCTTATATGTGAGAAGCTTCCAGATTCTCTTGTCTTTTGTGGTTGATTAGTCCAAAATTGCATTCTTTGTGGGACAAATTTTGAATCCTATAATTACATTTATTTTGGGACGGAGGGAGTAGGTGCGAACGCTGCATGTGTGCTTCAATGGACCGGAGGCCGGCTAGCCAGGGCGGCCTCTGCTCGTATGTGCAGAGCAAAAAACATAATTATTTTGACCTGATATTAGGAATGACAAAACGGTGAAGCACAACGTTTCGAGTACCAGAATTGCAGTTTTCTCACCACGAAGCACGCACGCGTATGTGTTTTCTGCTTGGCCTCGCCAGTCGTATGTGACGACGACCTCCACATATGGAACACAATGACCATTACATTTTAATCAAATTATCAATCGTATCTAGTACCATGCACTGCTCACGTGAAAGCTGTTTTGACCACACCAAATTCTCTGACCTCTTCTGTGCTGTGCGTGGACTACTGAATATTTGGGAAAAGCCCATTCCCACGCCCCTGGCGAATGGAAACATTTTTGATGTGCTAATGAAGTGAGAGTATCTTCAAAAAGTCAAATTTGCAAATCGGTGGATATTCCGTCCTTTTTCACATGGTTCTCCACTTTTTCCGCGGAATTTCTGCAACAACTTTCTGTGACCTTAATTGTTCGCAGACAAATACAAATTTCCTTCGAAGTTTACTAACCGGATCAATCGAGTTAGACCAATCTCTGTGCAGATGTCATTACACGATTATCTAGAGTGACACATCATCTAAAAACATTTAAAATAATAATGAAACACCTCACTCTCAATGCATAATTTCATCTATTGTTGTTTTCTAGGTTGCATGCAAGACACAGGTTGTCTAGGTAACTGTGTATAGGGAGTGTCATCCGCATGAAACTTATTTTACCTCTCTCTTCGTTAATACACTGGCACATAATCAAAAGTGCTCGCATGTCAGCCTATTTAATGTCTATGAAAACCGCACTGAGAACTGGCCTTAAATCACCCCCACCCCAAGGAGATCTGCTGAGTGCGCCAAGATTGCGATGATCTCTTACCGTACCCTCCATCATCAAGAATCAGTATTTGTAATTGGCCAAAGGGTTTAGTGGGCAGTCCGATTTTCTATTCAGGGTCAAAATTAGCATCCAGGACAACCACTTTTGTCGCTGCCATGTGTTCTCCCCCCTACGACTGATACCCTGCGAAAAGGCCGGCCGGGCCATCATTTTTGTTCTTGCGCAGTCTCTTCGATAAGTAAATAATGCGAATGGAATGTGAGTGAAACACCGCTTCACATGATTCCTGCCGCTTTAATTTCTTCTCTCAAAGAGTCCACTTCACAAAGAAATTGGTCCCCTAAGCTCTAATCTGAAAATGCCCTGTTGACCATCATGATTGTTACTGGACTAATAATGTAATTGTCTGCATCATCATCTGAAGAAAGAGCAAAACATTTTTACAGTATCTTAAAAGGAAGATCAAAATTCTTACTACACTTATTATCAGAATCTAAACTTCTGACCAGCATGCGGGGCCAACAGTTTTTTTGCACTAGGTTCGTTGATCACAACACATATGTATTTGCAATGCGTGCAAACTTCAACGGCACAAAAGTTTGTAGCAGTACCAAATAGTAGTTAGACTTGTAATCATAGTGAGATTAACAAAGTTATCTTCGTCTAGTACTTGGCAGTAGCGGCCGACAGAGAATCAGGCCGCCACACTCCCCCCACCTCTAGGGGAGGCGATCGAGAGGCGGTCAAGTGTCCCTTCACTCTCGCGCTACAACGCAGCGCATAGCTGCCTTTTGGCTAAACTGCTAAAGCTAGAAATTCCACAGCAAGGCGGAGAGGTGTTTGTTTACATCTCCACATAGCTAATCCCCTTTTGCTAACAAGTCCTACTATATAGATTATTGGAGTCATATGTTCTTAAAATTTCCTAAGATTTTCTTGCTCTATATTACCTAAACTTAAAACATTGTATTTGAAAAAATAACTAAACGCAAAAGATTATAGCCATTTCTTCTTCAGGAATATGAATTCTAGTTCACTAATTAACTGCCAGATATACTTTCTACAGCTTTGCGCGTCTGATCGCTGCGTAGGATTGGTTTTTCTTTTGTGTGGTGATATAACAATCTGTGTAAGCATTACAAGGAATCACTTTGCCGGCTAGTGACTAGAAGCAATACATACATAGTATGACTGAGGTAGAAAGGCTTACTCATTGCTCCTCTCATCATTGAGTTGGGCAACACCTTGCGTTGGGGTTCGTATTCCCCTTTGACCCATCTTCCAGCTCACCTCCTGGCCTATGGTGCTGCACCAGTTGCGGACAGTTTGGCGTCTGTTTGCTCCACTGACGATTCCAACTGCAAGCAGTATAAATGCGCGCGAAAAGAGTCTGCCGAGCTCTCGTTCATTGGGTGTTTTGTGCCGCGCCCCTTCGATTTCTATCGAGGTGGCTAGATTTCTAGGCACAATTTTGCTGCTTTATTCTTGAAACGATGCCCGTTACAAGGACCCGGCATTTTTAGCGGTTTGCGATGGTCAAAAAGGGCAGGTAACTGAATATTGGCTTGTGTTTAGGGGATGTTAAGCTAAGGAATCAGCTTGTGACTTCAGAAAAATCCGTTAAGATATTAGTATGTGGACGGGTTAGTGTTTGCAGAATTTTTTCAGAAAGATTTTCTCGGTAAAAGTTGAAAGTGAAACTGTTCTCGACTTGATCGCGTGTTCTCTGGGTTCATGGAATCTACCATCGGCGGGCTTGGGAGTGATGGCTTGAAGCAAACAAGATACCTTCAGCATCCAGACGACCATCCATGTTCTGCATTTAGGGTAATATATTGCAACTTTTGTCGATCACATCAGGGCGAAAAGTTGTTCCCCTGTCCAGATTCCATGACATATATAGTTTGCAGTTTTTTCTGCCACTTCCAACATTCTTCTGTTTGAGAGAGAGAGAGAGAGAGGGAAAGGATGCTTCTTGAAACCATAAATTTCTATATATATATATATATAGAGTACAAAAAGAATCAAGTGTTTCCAGCTGAAATGACTCCGTTGCTGCAATACCCAACTCGACTCAAGTTAATATTTCCGTGATACAATTCTTATGAGGTTTCCGTGTAGCACAAGCCGCACAAGCACATAGCGAAAAAGAAGTGCCAATAACTTGGAACCTTCCAAAAGCCCTATTAAAAGATGTAAGCAATCAAAAAAAATAAAAAAGAATAGCATTTGGATCTTTTTTTTGCGGGTATATATAAGTACAGTTTCGAGACATACACACTTGGGGTGCTGTATCTTGAAGCCTAGTAACCTTTTATAGTGTCTAACACCTTTGCCTTTAACACACTTAAAATACATGCATCTGCTGGTTTATAGTCACAATCATGGCTTGCCACACTTTCTCAACCCTCGGAACTGTATGTCGTTCTCACTCCATGCATCATGCTTCATGCCACACACACACACACACATAGTCTACAGGGTTTTGGAGGCACCTCTGGAGCTGTGTATCAGTGACAATGACAATCACCACATCCACTACTCTTCGGAACCTTCGGGTCGGCACACAGCGTACCTCAGTGGGCTCCCAAATCAGCTCTGTGTCATGCCAATGACCAGAAAAAAAAACTGTTGAACCAAGAATGCCACTAACCGCAGCCAGACATGTGCTCCAGCACTACCAACTGCAAATCACAAGCAAGACAAACAAAAACAGCTCAACACTAGACAAAAACAATGGCGCTAAAAAGTTGCAGCACTCGCTACTCAGGCTTCACAATTCAGGTATGTAGAAAAGCAGCGCCACCACTGCCAAACTTTATGGGAGACTGCATCGCAAAATAGGGTAACTGGGGAACACACAGGGAACAAGCTGTTCTTACACGAGAGGTGGTTTAATTTTCCACCTGTCTTGTTTTTTTTTTTACTACTCCTAAGACTACGACGCATCACTAAGGCACAAGAAGGTCAGCAACGCCACTCTGACCCCCGCACTGCCTCGGCAACGGCACGGCAGCCGCCGCTTGGTGCTCCCTGCCTTCCTCGCACCAGACAGCGCCAATCAGGATTCAGGACACCCGCTCTGCATGGCCCAGGGTCAGATCCCGGAGTACATGTCAGCTAGGCTGGCCCACAGATCCTCTTCGTTTAGCTCGGTGTCGTCGAAATCAAGAAGCTGCTGCTGCTGGTAGTGATGGTGCCAATTGGCTGCCGGCGTTTCCCACCACCACTTGCCGTCGTCGGACGTTGTTGTCTTGCCACTTTCCCTGCACACGCTGTCGAAGCAGCTGCTGCTGTTGGTGGTGAGGTCGCTGTAGTGGCAGTGCTCGTAGCTGTTGTCGGAGTTATCCCTCTCGAGGCCTGCGACAGCCTCAGCCTCCGCCTCCGTCTCGGCGTTCCTCGCGAAGCGGCCCTGCACCCTGGGCCTGCTATCCGCCAGCGTCTTCCTGCAGGCATACTGGAGGCAGTCCAGAGATGGTGAGCAACAGATGCATAAATGCATTAGAGGGCATGCATGTATAGTATAGAGCATGGAAGCATTTGCAGGTTAATAATGTGGAAATCATTACAGTGATTTTCTTGTGGAAGTTCCTCTGATTACGCTTGGTACGATAGCGCTCAATCTTCTCCTTGCGTTCTTCAGCGCTATATCGCCCAACCTTCTGAGTGAAAGGCCCTCCTGCATCCTGACCGTGTGTGCCACCTGAAAGTGGCGGCGGCGGCGGAGATGGCGAGACATTCATCACCTGTTTTGTATGAACATAGGTGAGAAGTGAATATGATCAGCTACAAGTTGAGCTTGAGGCATGTTGCATTACCTGGAGGTCACCGGTGCTGAAAACACGCCGCAGGGCTCCAGTGCTGAATTCCAAGAAGTCGCCGGAGGATGAGGAAGGAGAAGAAGGAACATGAGCAACTGGCAACTGGCATGCTGAAGGAGATGAGCAAGAGAAGGTGGCATTGCTGCCGAGTTGTTCAGACAACTGGAGCTGAAAAGAGGGGAAATGTGAGCTGGTGTTCCTGTGTATGTAGTAGGAAGGTAGGGAAGATGGGTAGGGAGGTGGCGCCGATGCAGAAACATTGGGGAGAGCTAACAGGCCGCCATTGTTGTGGAAGAAACCCCCGCGAGGAATTTCGGTTGGAGCTGTGGGCACAGCAGAAGAGAAGCTCACTGCATGGTGCATGGAGAGGTCACTGTAGTTGGGTACCGACGAAGATGAAGGGTGGAACATGGCTTTTGGGTGTGAATCCCTTTGATGTGTTTGGGGAGTCAGTGTAAGTGCAGGAGGGTTGGTATAAAAAGAGAAGATTTGGTGCATATGTAGGGCCACTCCATTAAAAAGACAGAAAATTACTAATATACCAGCTCAGCAAGCTAACTACAACTGACAACCAACATGTCAAAGATATCATTTGATGCATACTTGATGTAAACACTCGATGTTAAATATTTCATTTACTCGATGTAAACACTCCCAGGCCTATTTGACAACCAGATTGTCTTATGATTAATATTCATATATTGTGAGATTTCTAGCAAGGCAAATAGCTGATAAAAAAAAGTTGTCCCTCTATTGAGCAAGGCATAGAAAATTAGATTCCTTTCCAGGGAGCAAATTAAAGAAGTCCAAAATATAGCTGCCTTTGATGAAAGACTAAAAGTTTATGCTGAATTGAATACCTTTCAAGAAGGAACAGGTGTCACTTGCAGCTAGGAATATGCTCCAGCCATATATGCATTAATAAACACAAAGAAGTTGATTCCAGTGTTTTCTGCATAAGAAATGAAGGTATAGAAATACATATTACTGAACATGTTTATAAATGTATGAACCTTTTGAGAGTGCAGATACAGGAGACACCAAACAATCCTTACCCAGCGCATATATGAACATTTTATAATAAAAAAAAAGATGAATCATGTGAAAGATGAATAAAAAGCTCCTTTTCTTATCTTTTTTTCAAAGAACTACACTAAGAGAATGATGTGACACTTCTTAAAAAACTTGACGACAGTTTTTCTCGTTTTGAAAAATAAAAGTACAAACTAAACATAAGTGACAAGTGACTAGCTTTGGGGACTTATGCTGCACATGTGACCTATCTTTCCAACAGCGGTATGGAATTTGATTTTGGATTTGTCAATGAAGCCACTTACCAAGAACAAGAATAGTCAGTAGATATGAGGTAGTCAAACAAATGTGTAATTCACATCTACATCATTGTGATCCACTTGCAACATTTGGCTAAAAAAAGAAGCAAACATCAGGTGTGTCATGTGAGCATGTGATGTTTGTAACTGGGTAATTATCTTTTATGTGCCCTTTTTTCTTCTTCTATAGTTCTATGTTAGAATCAAAGCGCGGAAGCGATAACCCCAAGAACGCAAAGCCAAATCGTAAGATCAAACAAACGAGAACGACACCGAGGCACGATGTTTTTTAACGAGGTTCGCCCATGTGCCTACATCCTCGGGGCATGACTACGGGCGCTCCTCCCCATCAACGGCGCCTACACCGCATCCGGCACCACCGCGGCAACGCCGCCGCCCACACCCGCCCGCCCGGTCGTCTCTCGGTTACAACGGTAGTGCCTCATATTTATGGGCCGTAGGGATACAAAGTACGACCAAGACTCTACCCCTATCCTACCAAATTACAACTCAAGTCCAAGCGTAACCTGGACCGTACACATATTTGACACATATTTAACAATCTCCACCTTGGCGAATATACACGCCACCTTGAGCTTGTCCATGCGCGAACCTCCGTGTACCGGACTTGAGTCGCCTCCTTTCTTGCTCACTTAGAACGGCCCCGACAAGGCCGCCGCCACCTTGCCGACCGTCGGACGTAACACCGCCATACTTGCATTGATGTCCATGACTCCACCTCCAACAACGCTTCCCTTCGGCTTGTATTGGTGTGCACATGACTTCTCACCAACCATGACTGTCTTGCCTCCATGCATTACTCTCAAGGACTTCTTATCAGGCACCGCTTGATACAACCATCCTTCTTCATGAAAGATCCCAAGCGAAATCAGATTCGTCCGTAGCCCCGACACATGCTTCACACCTTTGAGTAGTATCTCCTGTCCATCACACATCTTGAACTTGGTATCGCCCACTCCAATGATACGATAAGCCGAATCATCTCCCAAGTGAACAAGATCACCCTCCTCAATGTATGACAAGAACCACTTCTTCCTTGGTGTTACATGAAACGAGCTAGTCGAATCCAACAACCACGCTTCTTCACAAGACTTTTCAATTGACACTGTGAGAACATCACCATCTCTATCAGAGTCATCTTGTCTGGCAATCATCACACTTGCGGTTCCACTATCCTTCTTCAGTTCCGGACACTCAACCCTTTTATGCCCCCACTCCTTGCACTTATAGCACTCGCGGTCCCTTCTTCTTGTTGTTGCCCTTCTTATCTCCACCAATCCGATCACTCCCGATCATAAGAGAACTCCCGAAGGCTCTTCGGGTGAGTTGTTCTTCCTCCTCTCGCTCATGAGAAAAGCAAAGCCGCAACAACATCATCCACTTGCACCTTCTCCTTGTCATATGTCGGCCGTAGTAACCAAGTGATCATAAGAATCCGACAACGAACACGAGAAGAACAATCGCCATGTCCTCATCATCAATCTTCACGTCGACCTTCCCAAGATCAGCAACTAATTGATTGAAGACATTCACATGCTCAAGCAAGATTCGATCCCTCCCGCATCTTCGGCCCATACGACTTCGCTTCAGATACAACTTCCGAGTCAAAGTCTTGGACATAAACTTCTCGGCCAACTTGTCCCAAATCTTCTTAGGCGAGCTTTCATCCATGACATGGTACATGATCTGATCAGCGAGACACAACCTCATCGTTGCACATGCTTGCGCCTGCATCTCCTCCCACTTATCATCATCTACCTTTGCTGGCTTCTTCTCGTCGAGTGCTCTCGAGATGCCCTATTGAGCCAATAGGTCCTTCACTCTCGTCTGCCACAACCCGAAGTTTCCGGTGCCATCGAACCTCGCTACTTTAAACTTGTAAGCCATCGACGCCATCTGCCTGTTGCCACAGATCGCCGAAAATCAATCACACACGTGTACGATACAGATCACGTACCTCCTACACGTCGAGTGATCTCCTTCCCCACGTCCCGCCACGGACGCCGCACGACGCTGCAGCACCCACCTCCTACGTGTGCTTGTGCTGAACTCCTCGTGCTGTCGCCGCCGTGTAATCCTACACAGCCACGCCGCTCGCAAGCCTCGTCGACCTCCTTGTCGTCGCACACGACAATGCCGACTCGCCTTTGAGCGCCGCTCGCTGTTCGCCTTGCAACCGTCGCAAGCGCTGATTATACCGCGAACAACTTGATTGCTCGATGCAATCCCGTAGACTTCCTCTTTGTTTTATGGAGGCGATAACCCCAAGAACGCAAAGCCAAATCGTAAGATCACACAAACGAGAACGACACCGAGGCACGATGTTTTTTAACGAGGTTCGCCCATGTGCCTACATCCTCGGGGCATGACTACGGGCGCTCCTCCCCATCAACGGCGGCTACACCGGCATCCGGGCACCACCGCGGCAACGCCGCCGCCCACACCAGCCGCCCAGTCGTCTCTCGGTTACAACGGTAGTGCCCTCATATTTATGGGCCGTAGGGATACAAAGTACGACCAAGACTCTACCCCTATCCTACTAAATTACAACTCAAGTCCAACTGTAACCGGACTGTACACATATTCGACACATATTTAACATTCTATAATGAAATAATATGCAGCTCTCTTGTGTATTTGAGAAAAAAAATTGGCTAGCAAGAAATCAGAAAATATGACAGAATAATTGTCTCAATTGGATTGATAAGAGAAAACTGCATAGAAAACAATGTTGCTCTTGAAAGACAGAACAAATGAAGGAACAGGAAGAGAATTGATAAAGTGAAGGGCACAAAAAATGGACATGACAAGCCGGAAGAGCTGTTATGCCACAATCTGATCGTACATTGCCAAATTTGTACACTCAAGGTAGCACATGCGTGTGCTCAATTCTACGAGGCTGCGATTTTCAGGTAGCCCCTGCCATGGAGCTTCGCCAAAGACAACAGGACCAGTAACTAGCATGGAGAAGAAAAGAGAGAGGTGTTGAATATAAACAGAGGTTGGATGTTGATCCTCTGCTAGTCAGGAGGATACTTTTTTTTAACAGAAACACAGCGAGGGAGGTCCCTGTGGTGAAAAGTTTTATAGAAACAAAGTGAATATAAAAAGGAAAGGGAAATACTTACAGTTCGAAAAGAGGAAGATATAAACTTGTAAAAGGCTAGCTAAGCTGACTATCCCTCTATCTGATTCAAAACAGGAAGCTAAAATAAAGGAGAGGACTATATAGCAGAATTGACCCAAGAGAGAAAGGGGTCTTTAGAGAGTCTTTCATCCTATGAGCCTGATTAAGGCATTCCTATTTGAAAATTCTCTTCCACATGTTGACATTGGCTGGACAATTATCAAATATGAGACCATTGAACTTAACTTCTTGTGTATTTGCTAGTCAATTCTGGTTTGCTGTCTTGAGACCTTTGAACCTGGGTCATCTGACGCCCACAAGGAGTGTGGTGTTTGCGGATTGGTGAAAGAAGGTGGAGACAAATTCAGAAACAACATAGGAAGGGCTTTAACTCTTTATGCATCCTGGGAGCATGGATCATTTGGAAGCATAAGAATAATTGTGTTTTCGAGCGAGCCTCTCCAAACCTTCAGCTTGCTCTCCAGGCCTTTAAAAAGAAACTCCATCCCTGGCAGCTATCAGAGGCTAAGAGGCTTACTGCCCTGATGGAGGTGGAGCAGTTGCTATGTAATAGTCCTTATAGTGCATAACATCCCTCACCATGGTCCAAGGTGTGGGATGTCTTGTACTTGGACCGCTCTTTCTCTCTTAATATAATGATACACAGCTCTCCTATGTGTTTGAGAAAAAAAATATGAGACCATTTCTTTGTTTCCAAATTTGCCATGCTGCAATGATGAAGGTTTCCATAAAGAAGTTGTTATTGAAATTACTTCCAGCCATCTCCATCATTTGGAAGAAAGGTGTTCCAAACAGCCATTGAAGACCAATCAATTGCCAGCAACCAATTGCGAATGGACAAGTGAAGAACAGATGAATAGCAGTTTCTTCTCTGTGCAAGTTACATAGTACACAGTTGTAGTTGTAGCGCTATGGAGGTTGCCTCGTAGGCATCATCTTCCATTGTGTACAATAAGGTTCCAATTATGTACCAAAAAAATGGAAATCATCAGCCATGACAAGTGTTGCTGAAATTTGTGGAGAGTTAATACCTCCATATAGAAGACATGTACCACGTAGAAAAAAATTGTCATGCTATCTGTAATTAGAGTTTGAGTTTTAAAAGTAAGAAATAGGAACCAGACACTTCAGGAAATAGGAGAGTATTTGCGAAAGCTGATGGACAGCTCAGGAATGGAAAAAAAACATTCCTCATAAAACAAACTATTCATGGAGCTGATAACAGTAAGTATTCTGTGGATAGACCAGGAGTGGACATATCTGATAACTGACAGCTAATACATCATCTCCTAGAGAGTACTAAAATCATCATAAACTTTTTAAGAAACAACAGAGATAGCTGCCCTCCATCTGATGTGAGATACAGGAAGACTCCTTCCATGAAAGCACTGGCAGTCAAATAATGAGCATACCAGCAGTTCTAATTTTTAAAAAAGTTCAAGTCTTTCCCCAGAAGAAACAAAACAAAGTTTGATTTAATCAGTTGTCCCTTCACTACATTACTGCTAAAAGATTAAGTTTGCAAGTTATCTTCTCTCCCAGGCCTGTTCTCTCCCACCATATCATTAAACTTCCCAAAAGTACAAAACAACAAGAGTTGACTTTATCCTAGTTGGTCAACTAGAAACAGTTGCACCACCAGTTTTTAATTGAGTACTCATCAATCACCATAGTATCAACATCTGTTTGGTACTTTTGCCAACTGAATATTGAGAAACAGGGGCACCAGCAGAATTTCTTCCAGTATCTTGAGCAATTTAGACAATTTCAAATTATATATTTTGATCCAATTTAATTCTGAAATTAAAATCATACAGTTAACCTGTCAGATCAGGAATGGGAATGGGTAGACACTTACAAACCAAATTTGAAATGTGATTTAAGAGATGAGGGTCATCTAAATTCAAGGCCTAAGAGAAACCACATTTACCGCGTGAATTGTCAAGTACTAGAGATCTCTTTAGCGTAATGCCAACAAATACGGATACTCATCTACGCCCAGCCTTTGAGCCACCATGTTGCTTATGCACACCAGGACCCATGCACGAAAAGAGTGATGGTCTCTTTGGCTTTGAGCCAAACAGAAAAGTTCTAAGGGGCACCCCGGCTTTTGTTGACAGGTTTCGGAAGTTCTGTTGGGCTCGCTGGCTTCTTGCTATTGATAACTCAAGGTTCTCTCTGAGCTTCAAGAGCACCCTTCCAACCTCCACTTGAAAGCCTCTTACATGGTCCAGACCAGCTTCTAGTTCCTTAGCAACTTTGTTATTTTCTTGTTTCATATTAAGCACCTCTCCTTGAAATTTTGCAGCTTGGAAAGGGTTGAAGTGAACTTCATCACTTTTATCCAGAGTTGTTAACTTCGATATATCTTCTTGTATGCTGCACAGTGATGAGAATCTATTCTCTAACTCTCCTTTTAATAGCACGTTCTTTTCCATCCAAACTTGAAGATCGGTATTCAGATCCCTAAATTTCTTTTCTAGTACTGCTGACTCCAGCTTTGCTACCTGATAACTAGCAGCAAACCCATAAGTGCCCCCTTGTTCCTGTTCATCAGTCAATTTGCGCATCTCAGCTTTCAGCTTGTCAAAGGATGTTTGGAAATTCTGTATTTGATGATATGATGTGCTAAACCTCAACCAGAAGTCCAAGTTCTCCCCCAATACCCTGTCAATCTCCGTTCTAAATTTCTCCTCTGCAATCGAACAAGCTAGTGAGTCATCAACTTGGCATTGCTTAATGTATTCCTCTATCTCAGCAACCTCTTTGTCTTCTGTGGCAGGACTGGTGCTTATCTTGGATGTTTCTTCTGATTTCTCTATGCTCTCGGTAATAGCAGTCATCTTTTTCTGCAAAGAACTTAGCATGCGCCTAAGAGAGTGGATCTCCTCATCTTTTGTTGCATTGGCACTCTTAAGTTCCTTCAGTTCGGAGATTGCTTCAATATGATACTCATGATTTCTCCTCTCCATTTCTGAAAGCTTTTGCTCTGTATCTTTGTAGCTCTGAAATACAGATGCATAATCTTCTAATAGAATCTTCTCCTCGCCTTCAGGTTCTATTGGAACTAGCTGTTTCTGGGCTACAGTACTGTCTGAGATTTCGTCATGCTTCTCAATTTCACTACCGCCATGTAAACCACTAGACTGACCCTGTTGGATAGACAGACTTGCTAGTCCTGAGTCACCTTCCAGAGAAGCTATGTCTTTGGAGTCTCGCATTGAATCCACAAAATCACTGATTTCTGGCTCAGGAGCATGTAGTGTTCCAACAAATTCATTAAGTTCATGGGAGGCTTCAGTCATTTGTTTACAAATGCTCTTTGTCCCATTTTGTACAGACTTCCAAATTTTTTGTACTTCTTGCAGCATTTCTTCAACTTTCTTCAACCTGTCAACCAAGTTACTGGAATCAACAACCAAAGCTGTCTTCTCTTGCTCCAAAGCATGCAGACGCTCATGAAGGCCATCTATCTCTGTCCTCATTCTATCAATCTGAGCATTCTGTGAAGTAGTAGCAAGTTCAAGGTTGATCACCTTCTCCACAAGTTGATCAACCTTATCCGCTAATTCTGCGACTGATAACTCTGGGTAACGTTCAATTATTTCCTTGACATTTTGACATATCTCCTGGAGATCAAGCTTGCTCTCATTCACAGCTGAATCATCAGCATCGTCCGACGGCAGTGCATGGCTCAGTTCTGTGTCATGGTGATCATGCCCATCCACTTGAGGAAGCCCACATTCATTCTTGAAAGTTTTCAGCTTTTCAATTGCTTCATTGGCTCGTCGAAACTCCACCTTTGCCTCTTCAGTTGATCTCTTTCGCTGGTCCTGCAAGTTCACCAAAGTATCCTCACATGACACAATGGCTTGTGCAGCCATTAATGCCCGAGCTTCATTGTCTTCAATGGACGCACCAGTGCTAAAAGCATCTTGCAAACTGCAGACTTCCTCCTGCAACTCAGACACCTGTTTCTCAATCTCCAGATACTTGCCTAACGCACTGTCATAAGAGGTTTTCAGGAACTCTTTCTCAGTCTGTAGTGCCAGGATTTGTTTCTGCAGCTTGTCTATCTCCTCCCGCGCCTTCTCCTTGGTCATGTTGGAGGTAGTCCTCCGATGTGCTTGGGTCCCCCTCTTGGGGACTGGACTGGTGCCCCTGCTCGCGCTCTGCGAGCCCATGGATAAGCCTTCCAGCGCAGGGAATTTGAAATTGCTCAGATCAATCCCGCTGATTGCCTTGGGGAACCCCTCACCGTCCCCCTCTTGCATTGAGAACTGCACCTGGTCCGGGAACACGGTGGCGATGGTGTGGTTGGCCTTGTGCAGCTCACTGGATATCCTGTCAAACCTGTCGGCGAGGGCCTGATATGATCTGAACATCTCCTCCACGTGATTGATGAGCTCCGGCCGGCTCTTGAAGTAGAGCTCCGCCTTCTTGCCGAATGAATCGGCGTCGGCCCCAATGAGCTTGAGCATGGCCTGTACCCTGTCCTCCATCTCTGCTCATCAAAAGAAAAGGGAAACCCCATTGAACAATGTGCGATACGGACGACGGGAGGATGCCAGGTGAACAAAATGGGGCTGCAGGCTGCTTACCGCCGACGGTGGTTTCGAGCCACTTGGACTGGGTGGTGCGGATGTGCGACGCCCACCACCAGGAGTAGGCGTTGTTCGCCGCGCGCTGCAGCATAGCCGGCCGGGTTCACGCCGCGGCGAGGCCGCCCGCTCCCCGCTCCTCCTCTTCCTACACCGCGTCGCCGCCCGCGCTCGCCTTTGCCGCTACGTGTTGGGTGGGGCGCCCCGCGCCGCGAACGTGGTGAAGGCGCGCCCGTGCGGTGGCGGTGGCGTCGGGCCGAGACGCAGCGGGCCCGGGGCACAGAAGAGGCGGGGAGGGTGGGTCGGTGGCGGGGACCGGCATGGCGAAATAGGGCGGGAACGCGGGGGCGGTTTTCCTTTCGTGCGGCTGCCCCCGGCCGCGCCGAGCTGGAGGTGGTTCGCGTCGCGGGTGGGTGGCTCGCCGCGACGCGCGCTGCCTGTGAGCGTGGACGGCACGGCGCGAGAGGCGGGCGGCGCGGCTGGGTTGGTGGCCTTGGGTGGGGGTCTCCGCGCGTGTCGCGGGGCGCCTGGCCTGGGTGAGGTCGGCTGCTTTGCCGTGCGACGCACGTGATGGAATGCCGGTGCGGCATGGCGAGACGGCGAGAGGCGGGCCGTCATGGTGGTGGACTGACCGGGGGAAACGTGGAGTGGTGATGTTTTCCCTCGCCGTCCCGTACTCTGCTCCTGCGCGTGGTGGTGGTGGTCCGGCGGCTCTCGGCGGGCGGCGGGGCGGGGCGAGCGGCGTCAGATGTTTTTCTGGTTTTTTTTCTTATATTTTCTTTTATGGTTTCCAAAATAAATGTCGGATTAAAAAATTCAAGAGTAGTCCTCAACCGCCGTTAAAAGGACGGTTATTTATCACAAGCGCCGTGGGAAACAGCAGCATGGGAAACAGCGGTACTGTTAGGGCTCCTTTGGCAGCACGGGATTTCTCAGCCTGGGAAGCATACACCTCGCAGGGGGATTTTTTAGATTTTGCAATCCCCTCCCACCGCAGGGCAGTGGTGCCCCCTCTGCCTGTCGTTGTTTGGAGACCAGGGGCACCCCTATCCGTCAGAAGTACAGGTTTTTTATTTTGTAATCTACCAGCTGGACCTGCAACCGCAGTCGAAGCTGCTACAAAGGACAACAACAAAAATGATTGTTCTTTTTGTTGCAGGGCATGACTACTTCAACCAAAGTTTTTTTAAAAGACTACCAATCAAAAATACGTGTATATCTAGCAAGAACGACATGTATTTCTCAACTCATTCAAAATCCATAACCAACCAGATAATCGCATAACAATATACATGATTTTTGACAACACAATTTACCTGAAAATAACACAAGCTTCGGACAATAGGAATGGTAGAACAAATATTACATCCTAGCCGATACAGGAGAAAAAACAGGTCTTCTTTGTGTGATTTAAGCATCTGTTCATCCACAAAATTATGTAGCAGACACATCCAGCTGAAGGCAGACACAAGGGGCTTAGTTTTCTTTTGTAGCATCACAGGTGGTAGAAAGCTGCAGCACAAAAAAAAAGTAAAAAGGTAAAATCAGTGACACAGTTTAGTTGGAAAATGAGGAAGCCAATGTCGGTGTTTAAACCTCTCGACCTCCATAGGAGGTACCCGCAGCAAGGTAGAAGGTGGGGATCGCATGATCTGGAACCCGAAGGTACGCGCGAGGACACAAGACACAAGATTTATACAGGTTCAGGTAGCCAGAGTAGCTACCCTGCGTCCTGTTTGGAGTAGTATTGCGCCCTGCGCTTGGGTGTTGTTCTCCGGAGGGATTGTCTGTCCGGCTAGGTACCCGGCCCTCCTTTATATAGTCCAGGGGGCGGGTTCCTAGTCGGTTACAAGGCAGGAGTCCTAGTAGGATTACACAGAGCGAGTCCTAGTAGGAGTACAGGGGAATTCTACTAGGAGTCTATCTGCTTCCTTCCTTGCGGTACCCGGGGTGTATACCCGACAAGCCCCCGAGCACGCTGTAGTCGAGAGTAGTAGTCCGAGTTAGTCTTGAAGCCTCCTCGAGTAGTTCTTGAGCGTCCTCGAGTACTGCTTGGAGAAGTCTTCAATAGTAATTGAACTGCCACGAGGCTGGAAGGTGGTCCAGCTCATTTGTCTTGAAGTCGAGATTATATGGAAGTGCGATTGCGAAATCGCACTCCATATGGAGTAGCCCCCGAGCCTTAGCTTGAGTTGTAGACTCTGGCTGAGGGTCAATCTTGATTCTGCTTCCGTCTTGAAAAAATCAACTGATGGGTGTAGCCTAGTAGCCCCCGAGCCTTGGAACGATTGAAGAATCAATCCAAGGGTCTTCAATGTTCGCGGAAGTCATCATCTGAGTACTCTTGTAGCGTTCAGCCCCCGAGCTCATCGCCAGGTGAGCCGTAGGAGCCACGTCGAGTAGTTGTTGGTGCTGAGCCCCCGAGCTAGAAAGCTAGCGGAGACTACTCGAGTTGTCATCGAGTAGTTATTTGGTGCGTAGCCCCCGAGTTTGGGAACTAGTCGCACCGATGGAGGTACACAGAGCGTACCAGAAAGTCGTCGCCGGAGCTTGACCTGAAAGTAAAGATGCGTACATTATGTAGCATTTTTGTAGAAATTGAATCTACAAATGACAAATACAAATATGAATATAGATGTAAATGTCATGTGTCATGCTCTTGTTGTGGTCGTTAGGCGTCGAGTAGTTAGCCTGATGCGGTTTAGCGCCCAGTCTCTGTGGTCGCTGTTTAGCCATAGCCGCTGGGGGCGTGGAGGCATGACAGAGAGCCGGGTTTAAGCGCCCGGTCTCCGAGGAGCCCGTTTAGCCATAGCCGCCGGGGGGCGTGGAGGCATGACAGAGAGCCGAGGCTTTGCGCGGATCAAGGCGTGTGCTACCGTAGCGAGACCATTAAGAGGTAGACGAAAGTAGTCGACATGGCGACAAGAGAGAGCACGATTGCTCGTTGTTCCGCATGGCGGAGAGCGAGGATTGCGCGGTGCACCGCTCGGGGTGTAGCCGTTGTGCGCCTCCATCACTCGGCACACGAAACGTCGTGGCAAGAGCCTCCTAATTTGGTGTACCAAGCCCGTGACGGTCGATCAACGGTCCCCAAGGAATAGCCGGCATGGTGTAGCTCTGCCGCGGTGTAGCCGTTGAGAGGCGTACACGGAGTAGTCTTCAGCGTTGATTCCTATATGCGGAAAACAAGCCGAAGAAGAAATAATTATTGAAATAAGTGACTTAGCTTAATTCGCGGACGAGTGTCGACGAAGCCGTGGCGGTCAGTGATGGAGCCGTGACGGTCGGAGCTGAAGTCGACTAGTTGGAGGTGGATCCGACTAGTTGTTGATGACGTTGTAGCGGCTCTCGACTAGTTTTGTAATCAAGATTAGTTGAGGCGAGCAGTCGTATGTGTGTTGATACAGCTTGATGTGGTCGTAGTAGTACTCGCGTACATCTCCCATGTGCTTGGAGCGAAGGACACTGAAGTCTTTTGGTACATCTTCGTGTGCGTGTAACAGCCACCCTGAAATTGCCTTAGATGCGACTTCACGTAGAGCAAGCTTTCTCTTTTTTAAGCCCACGTCGAGTGCTTTTCCTTTGTAGGCCGCCGCCGCTCGACTCGAACTCGGCCCTTAGATCTTGATTGATGTACGACAACGTAGGACTCTGAATTTTTTCTTGGGAAATCAAGCTCTTGGAACGAGACGACTGCTTGGTTCCGATTCCAAATTCGTGGACACATAGCCCGTCGAGATTCTTTAGGCATAGATTCGTCTACTCAGCTGCTCTGAACCTGGACTCGCCGACTTCTTCTCGTTGCGTAGATTTGATTTTGAAGATGAGGTCCTTCGAATTCGCCCAATGATCGTGACGATCAGCCCCACGGTGGGCGCCAGCTGTCGGTGTTTAAACCTCTCGACCTCCATAGGAGGTACCCGCAGCAAGGTAGAGGGTGGGGATCGCCAAGATCTGGAACCCGAAGGTACGCGCGAGGACACAAGACACAAGATTTATACAGGTTCGGGTAGCCAGAGTAGCTACCCTACGTCCCGTTTGGAGTAGTATTGCGCCTCGCGCTTGGGTGTTGTTCCCGGAGGGATTGTCGTCCGGCTAGGTACCCGCCCTCCTTTATATAGTCCAGGGGGCGGGTTCCTAGTCGGTTACAAGGCAGGAGTCCTAGTAGGATTACACAGAGCGAGTCCTAATAGGAGTACAGGGGAATTCTACTAGGAGTCTATCTGCTTCCTTCCTTGCGGTACCCGGGGTGTATACCCGATAGCCAAGGATTGCAATTATCAGGGATTATTTTCAAAATGAAAGGAGAAGTACCATACAGCTATGACATTTTCTAAACAGCTTTGTGGACTGCTTATCACAATATCAGCATAAGGCTTTCATATATGCACAAGACAGAAGACACCAAGAACTATACTGAGAGTGGGACAATTGAGAAAGTGGACATCAGTATGAGAGGATAATGTCGTTTCAGTGTACTACTGTAGCTAAATGTCCATCTGTTGACGGTGAAAATCCGTCAACCTAGCCATGAGTTTACCTTCGGTGTTGGCATAAGTTTTATACCTTATTCATTGGTACTAACCCCCGTGGTATAACAAGTTCACGTGTGAATGTCGGTTTTGGAGTTTAGTGTTTATGCATGGTTTTAGCGTTGAAAGCAAGACTTTCGGGATAAGTTCATCAAGCACCTTATGACAAGACCTTGAAGCCCCGTACAAGTCATGCAATGAAGCAAACTTAACTCCAAGAAGTCGTGGACTTGATCCGAGAAGACGACATACTCCGAGGACCTAACTCCGAAAAGTGCCGAATCTTGCAAGACAAGGAGTTATGCCCAATTCGGAGAGAAACCGACGACATGGACCTACATGCGAAGGGGGAAACATCCGAGAAGCAAGGGAACCGACGTAGAGCAAAGGAGGCCGCGGGCTGGGCCTGGATGGGCCCAGGCCGGCCGGCCCAGGTCGGTCGGCCCAGCCCAGTCTAAGGCCCGTATGCCCCCTTCTTTGCCCTAGCCGTCATTCGGGCTATTTATAGCCCCCTGTCCGAGAGCCACGCAGAATCCAATTCGTCATCGGCCGCCGAGGAGCAGAGAAGAGAGGGACACCATCTCGGAGAGGAGAGGGTCGAGCTAGTTGACTAGGGTTTCCCTAGCCGACGTGGGAACCTTGCACGGAAGACCACGTCGGAGTTCCCGGAGCTAGAAGCAAGATCAAGGAAGGATCCCGGTGGTGATCTTGTGTATGTATCATTGTCATAGTTGAATTATCAAGTTGAATCTTTTCTTAGCGATCAAGTGTTTCCTCGAAGATTTCGTTTTTCGATCGGCTTTGCTTATTCCAGTTCTATTCTCGAGATAGATTACATTGGGTGTTCTTGTAGCCGCGGTGGCTAGAGGTACACGCCGGATCTTCCGGAAGAATCTCGACTTGTCTTTTGACTCGCCCTAGACTCCCCGCATGAGTAGGGATACGTTGTGACAGAACGGGGGTTCCGAAAGGCGGATGTTTTTGGATTTGGACGGGAAACTACGATTTAAAGAGGCTTCTTATAAGATTCGATTTGCTACTTCTTCTCTTGCTTGTAACTTCAACAAAAGGCTTATCCCGATCTCTCTAGATCAGTTTTATCTACCCAATCTTACTTTGTTATCTTCGGTCTTTAGTAGATTAGATTAGTTTCGTGTCTTTCATCTAGATGCATTAGGGTTTCTTTTGCCGAAGATTGGAGTTACTTGGCTTTACTAGATCAACTTTTGCGTCACACATTTGTTCCACGGATTCGATACCTTGGGTTCACCACTCGAGGGAAGAAGGGTCCCTTGACTACGACGGGAGACTTGTCCACTTGCAAGTCATAAACGAACTTTGATACAACTATTAACCGTCAACAAGCCCCTTTTTCTGGCACCGTTGCCGGGGAACAAGTGATCAAGATTTGATTTTTTATTGTCTTTTTGTAATTTTCAGTTTTCTTTTTGTTTTTCTTTTTGCATCTACTAAACTTCGATCATCCTCAAAATACATCTAATCTAGTTTGTCTAACCCTAGTTTTTATAGATTTGTTTTTACTTTCTAGTTTTTGCATACTTTGTTTATTGGTAACCCTAACATGAGATGGACGGCTACCTCTCCAACAAACCCAATAATTTTGTGGATGATCCAGAAAAACTTTACAGGCTAAGGAGACGCGAAGCACATCAAGCTAAAAAGCTGGATTTTGTAGATTCGAGTCGGAAGACAAAGGATCGAAGGAATCTCCGAAGAATTCACCACCTCAAAGTCCTCGGGAGAATCGACTTCCACCGATGGGTGACCAACCACCGCAAGAGCGCAAGATTGGGGAGCTATGCACCCCGGACATCATCGACCTACCAATCTTGAACCTTGAGGAGATCGGAAGACCGTTCGAGATCAAGACCTCAACAATCCGCATGGTGCAACATTCACCCTTCACCGGTAAAGAGGATCCGAACCTTCACCTCCAAGCGTTCATTCAACTATGTCAGACTTTCAACATGGATGGGGTGACTCAAGATCAAATGAGGGCAAGGCTTTTTCCGTTCTCACTACTCGGGAAGGCTTTGCAATGGTTCCACTCTCAACCGGCGGAGACGGTGCAAAATTGGAACACGTTGATGAAGGCTTTCATGAAGGAATACTACTCGCAGGAGGCATTCGAGCGCTTCAACAAGTACACTCGGGCAGTTCCACATCACAAGTTCCCGAAGGAAGACCTCGTGCAAAAGTTCTATCAAGGACTCACCATGGCGTCAAGGATGATCAACGATGCATCGGCGGGAGGATCTATCATCGGGCTTACACCGACGGAAGCTTTCACGCTATTCAAGAAGGTCGTGGATAATGACACATGGGCGTCATTCGGGTGCCTACATCCGGTTCAACCCACGAGGAACGTCAAAGGAGTCTTGCAAGTGGAAAAAGAGAACATACTTGAAGGCAAGATCGACTCGCTCATGAGGAGGTTGGAGAAGATGGAGATATAAAAGAAAGAGGCTCAAGACTTGAAGGCCGCCGAAGCAAGATCCACATGCGAAGAATGTGGAGAGTATGGCCATGTCCGCAAAGATTGTCCGGAGGAAGCCAAAACGCTCGACTACATGAGGAAGGGAGAAATGCCGAACTTCCGCTACGGGCAAGGAGTTCATGGACGAGCAAGCTAAGATCAACAAGGACACCGTCACCAAGTTCAAGACCATAGACAAGGTGTTGGAGAACATCGATAGCAAAGTGACGGAGGTCGGAAGTTCCAATCATCAAGTGCTCAACATGATGAAGATGCTCGCGACACAAGTTGGACAACTTGCGGGGCGCCTCACTAACGATGAAGGGAAGCTTCCGAGACAACCTAAAAGTCCCGAATCGGCGAAGGCCATTCAAACACGTTCGGGGAAGGGGACCGAAGATCCGGAATGTTCCGCAGGAGAAAGGAAGCTTAAACCATCCACCGAGGTGGAAGGAGTTGCTAAAGAGAAGGACGGGGATCGTCACCGAAGAGCCCGAATTTGAGATGCCGGAGGAATACACGAGGATACCACAACTCAAGCCACGCTACTTCCGAGGTAAACTTGACAACCACTTTGAGAAGTTTGTGGAAGTTGTGCGTAGACTTAGCATCAACATGCCATTACTAGATGCCCTACAAGTACCTACATATTCTCGTTACTTTAAAGACATACTTGCAAATAAATATGAGATAGCAACACTCGGGGTAGATCATGTTAAGATGTCCGAGGAGTGTAGTGCCGCTATTGCTAATGGGCTAGAGAAGCAAAAGGACCCCGGGTGCCCTACAATTCCATGTTCGGTTGGTTCTGTCAACTTCGAGAAGGTGTTATGCGACCTTGGAGCAAGTGTGAGTGTCATGCCGAGGGATGTGTTCGAGAAGCTACGCCTACAAATGGAGCCTACGGGTATATGTATGGAGTTGGGAGATAACTCCATTCGCTATCCCTTGGGCGTTGCCGAAGATGTACCTGTGAAGGTCGGACACCACTTCATCCCCGTCGACTTCGTTGTGCTCGAGATGGGAGAGAGGGAGAAGCCACCGCTCATCCTTGGAAGGCCTTTCCTCAAGACCGTGGGAGCTACTATTGATGTTGGCAAGGGGGAGATCACGTTCGATATCAACGGAGAAAGGAGCTCCTTCAAGTTTCGTCCACGAATCAAGGCATGCAACATGATTGGAGTGAAGGAAGAACCAAAGAAAAAGGAGGGGCTGAAAAAGAAGAAGGAGTCGAAAAAAATGAACGTAAAGAAAATCAAAGAAGGTGTTGCATCCGTCAAGACAAAGGAAGAAAAGCCGCCTGTGAAGACCAAAAAAATGACTAAGCCGGAAGACAAGCCCGCGCTCAAGATGGTGCGGAAGTGGGTACCCAAGATTGCAACGCCCGCAAAGAGCGTTGATCCAAAGTAATCAAGTGAAGAAGTCTAGCTATAGACTATAAACGAAGCGCTAGGCGGGAGGCAATCCGTTTCGTCGAGTCAAGAATAAGCTAGGACAACCCGATTCCAGGTTTTTCGAGTCTTTTTAATAATTTAGTTTTTGAGTTTTATTACGCAAAGACATTAGACTTAGAAGTGGTTGAACGATATTAGAGACATAATTCTTGATTGAATATTTTGCTTTATCATAAACCCTTTGCATGAACCCTCCTATGTGCCTCCTATGTGCTTGTTTGTTCTTTTCTTTTCGAGAAACCACAACCAAATAATTTCAGAACCTAACTCAACCTTTCACCCCTATTATGGTGATGTGGTTGACTTATTTTTTTCATGCTAAAAACACACGAGTAGAGCCACGACTTATACCTAGGTGTTATTTAAATTTCAGCACGTGGTAGGACTCGCGTGAACCTAGAAATTAAAACTTTTGGTTGGTTTAAAAATCCATATCCTTGGTTTCTCTAGGATTAGAATTTTTCTAAGCCTCATCTAATTTTGTTTTATTCAAAATCTCTCTCATTCAGCCAAAATTAGAACCTAAACCTATGCCCCCATGATCAAGCCGGGAAAGTTTGCTCTCAACCGATGAAGGCAAACTATACCGGTGATACCGATATCAACGTAGTCGGAAAATATTTTGGACTTACATTTGTTTTTAATGGTTTAAAAACTTCTCTAAATTTATGCTTGAGCTCTTGCATGGCTCTGAAAAATATTTTTATATTTCGAAATTAGAGGAGTGCTTAACCTTAAACACACTTAAAGGGGGCAATCTAGTTTGAATTGATCATGCATGCACCATTGGATACTCTTTCATCAACTTTCACCAAGTCCACATGCAAAGGACAAGCATGGTGGGCAGCAAGCATGAACTTTGTAGGAATTTCATGGTGGCATGTGAAGCAAGTGGAGCAAGGGAGCATGGACATGACTCAAAGCATGAAGCGTCAAGTGGAAGGACCAATAATGCAAGAAAAAGAGTGGACGAGAGCGTTTGGGTGGTGCAACTCGTGGAGCACGCGGGCAAGAAAGTTGCAGAGGAGAAATGATCGTGCTGGAAGAAAGCCGAGGCGGGGAGGAGCCGGAGGCCACCCGGCCGGTTGGCCGAGCCGACCGGCCTCCCCTACTTAAGGAGCCCCCCGGCTCCCGTTTTCTACAGGCAAGCTTCCCTCTCCTTCCTTAGTTTGTGTGTTCAAGTTTGTGTGCCCAGAACCTCCGTAGACATAGCCAACCTTCCCAAGCTTGATAGCTCAAAAAAATCCACCACCTTAATCCACTCAAAGTCCACATCCCGAAGTAAGATTTTAAGTGCCTAGTTACCGGTTGCAACCCGGAGTTTTAGTGGAGAGAAGAGTGCAACAACCATGTGGAAGAAAACCACAAGTCTCCTCTCCAAGAAGAAGGGTTCATCGTCATCCAAGCCGTCGTCGACGATGTCTTCGAGGAGGCACTCGGTTTCCGAGTCTCCTCGGAGCATGGAGACGGATACGGCACCACCACCAAGGAGGAACGACGCTCTCCTTCTCGGTGGCATGAGGGCAACAAGGAGCACATCCATGAGGTTTACCGAACCTCAAGGGCACACGGAGGAGCCGCCCGTGCCACCACGACGATCGACCCGTTCGACCGCGCCACCTCCATACACTCCGATATATTCCTCGTATGGCTTCATCATTTTGTCGGAGGAGGGGGAAGAGGCTCTCTCGTCTTGAGAAGAGGCTTGTGCCCAACGTCGAGTTCGACGACCAAGCACTCTACAACTTGGGTTTCGGCACCGACATATACTACATGTTGGGGCACCTTGGATGGGTGCAATTCTCCAACGGAGTGTCGGCGGACACCCACAAGGAGTTCGCCTTGGAAATCTTGATGACCATTGCACCTATCCTTGATGATGGGGTGCAAAGCTTATCATTCCGTTTGGAGGGAGTCCAACAAGTGGTTCCCTACGAGCACGTTAGGGAGCTACTTGGATTCCATAAGGGAGCTCCGGAGAAAGTTGACGTGCCACCCGACATTGTTGTGACCGGCGGAACCAGTCACAAACAATAAAGGAACGAAACCTAGGATGGGAAAACCAATGCTCTCTTATTATTTCACAAGATTTCGAACCCCTTCTACAAGCGCGGGTCACCCCCTTTTATACGGAGCCGGACTGACTTTTTACATTCCGAGAATACCCTTCGTGTGAAAAGAATTATACTAGAAGGTACTATGTTTAGATCGTAATTTCATCTGTCTTCACGCATTCCACGCTGTCCCGAACTTCTCGCTGTCGAACCCGCCGCGTTTCACGGAGACATCACGTGCCACTGTCGGCCTTCTTTCAATCGGGAATTCCTTTGTTGCCCATCGATCATACAATCCGGCCACCTGCACACGATTATAGAAAATGAAAGCATGATGGTTAAATCCCAGGTGCTTGTATTCGACGATCGAAACCTGCAGGGCCAATCTTTATATGCATGTATTCCGTTGTATGGCTTTCGACTAGTAAAAAAGAAAGAAAGGTCGTCGTGATGCCAAAGCAGCACTTGGAAACATCCTTAATGTGTGCCAAAGGGTTAACATGAATCCTAATTGGCTTAAATAGATGATCAGCACCCCGGCCAATTTTCCCATTAGAATATTGCATGTTGGGCTTTGATTAGTACATGGTTGTTGGGCTTCGGTCTGTATTCTGTGAGCGAAAGCCTGAGTGTGGAAATGCTAGAGAAGGATGCTTGCTAGCTTGAGTTTTAGAGGGAGAGAATTGCTGCTGTCATTGAGATTCGTGACTAAAATTAAAGAGGGATGTCCCATAATCGATTTCGGATTCCCAACAGAAGCCCCTCGGGGGCGAGAGCTTTTGGAAAAAGATTGAGCCCCTGATAAATTGATTCGGAAATCGATCCAAAGAAAACGTCTCCCAAACCGCCGGTGTCGAGTTTGAGGCTGGGAAACAGTTCTTGTGCTGCTTGCTACGATGAAGTCGGAACCGTAAAGCGCAAGATGAAAGGGGTTAAGACAATGTTCTCGCACAAGACGGGTTGCGTCCGGAAGGCGCTGAACGAAACCTGCCTAGTAAGATCTTTTTGCAATCGACGATACCTTATGTGCATATCCTTTTGCAATTGATTCTGAATGTACCAGGCAATTGTGTGATCTTGGCGATTACAAGTGCCCTAACAAAAAATCGCTCTTGATGGAAAATCTTCTGTTGATAATGGAAGAAGCGGGAGAAAACAAAAGATCCCTCGGATGAATCCAGGGACGAAACTCACCTTGTGAAAACGCCCGCATGCTTTTTTCCTAGGCTAGGTTTCGTAGGGGCCAAAAATGGATTGCGGTTCCTCAATTGGTTCCGAATCCCCAACAGAAACTCCTCGAGAGCGAAAGCTAAAAATCCAAAAGTTTGAGCTGCCGATGAAAGGATTCGAGAATCAATTCTAAAGAAAACGTCTCCCGTGTCGCCGGTGCCTCGCTCTTTGTCGGCGAATTTCGGTTTTGACCCCATTTTTATCGTTGGGCTTCGTAAATCAAAACGTCGCTTTCTCAGCCTATAAACAGAGTGCACCGGCGGTCACTTTCGATTGCTGTTCTTTTCACTAGCATCCTCCCCGGCTAGTTTTTATTGCGCACGACGCCTTTGGGTTGGGAATATTTTGATTCAAGGCTGTGCTTGATGAGATGGGAGTCAAATATCATCCAAGGCCGAAACCTGCTCCCCATGCAGCCCCTGGGTAAAGTGGACTTTGAAGTGGTTGAGCCCTCGAAAAAGGGGCAATTCACAACAGGCGATATCTAAACCGGAAGGAAAAAGAATTGACGATGAAAACTATCGAGACTTCAAACTATTTTGATTTCCCTGATATTGGTCCAGCATGCGATCGACTTATGTGCTATAGATATTTGTAATCAATCTTTTTTTTTAGGTAAGGATTGTTCGACAATGAAAGTTCTCCTGAGGCTGAGCGAACTACTGCTGAGCAATGTTACTAAAAACGATTTTGAGGATTTTTGATTTTTGTTTTTGAAGCCGCACTTCCGAATGCTGAAGCTTGACGAAAGGCAAGGAACACTTAAAGCAGATTCTCACTTGCGCAGTTGCGCGCGTGACTCCCTGAAGCATGAAAATAATCTAGCCCCTAGCAAGCCTGCTGAGTTTGCATCAAAATTCCTCCTCCGGAGGTTTTGATTCGGGATTGTTGCTTTCTGTGTCATAGCTTCGATTTGTCTACAGCAACATGCAGAATTGGATGTGCAAATAGAACTCCCTTTATTCGTGATAGAAATATCTTGAGCCTCTCTAGCACTTTCAAGACCTTTTGCTTTCAAGAAAACGCCCCCCCCCCCCCCCCCCTGAAAGTGTTTGAAAGTGGTGGAGGCGAAAGAAATTGTAGGGACACAAAACATGGCCCGGGTCGTTAGGGACACAAAACATTTTTGTCAACCTGCCTTAAAAGCTAAAAGCTTTTCATCATTCTGTCTCGTGACCAAAAACTTTCGCCTTTCGTCTTGCTATTGTGCGATAGCTAAAGTTTTCTTTTCGCAACAATTATTTATTGCTTTTCAGGCTAACCAAAAGACTTTGGGATGGTCACTTTTGAATCGGTTTCGTGAATTGACTTACGAATCATTTTTCCGGATGTCCATAATCTTTTTGAGCAGATCGGAAGTGTGGATCGGATTTTAGCCAAGAAATAATTTGGAATCATCACTTTAGATTATTGAGCTGGGTCATTAATTGACATATGCAAATCGGATTGTCTCTAATTAAAAAATTAACTCCTTTTCTAGTATGCTTCAAATGCGTGAAAACTTTTCTTTTATTATTATTTTTATTTTCGGGAGCTGAACCTTTTTGATTACCTGAGATTGGTTTGCTAGAAATCTCCAATTGTTTTAGCTACAAAAGGCCTAAACACAAGATAGCGAAAAGCACCCATGGAGCAAGGTTTTTTTTTTTTGGCCGGCGGCCTGTACCAATTTTTTTGGTTTTATGCACGCCAGAATTTCTGTGAACACCGATCTTTTTGGTTTCGAGCGAAAGTCACAGAACAATTTCCTGAGACGACGTCGCCAATCGAAACCAAAAGGATCGAAGCATCTTTCTGCAATCCATTTGAGATACTGATCAACTGATGATTTGCTTCAGTGATGGAAGTGCTCGGGCATTCCTTTTGAGCTGCGATAGTGCTCATGCAATGTGTGAGCTTATGAAAGTGCTCAGACGAAAAATGGATTCCCAAATTACGTTTTGGGAATATTACTAGGGATGGAAAACTGAGAAATCAACGACTAGCGTCGTAACCCTTGGAATTTATTTTGGACCCCTTTTTCTAGGCCAAAAGAGATAGACTAATAATAGGATAATGACCTTCGTCATTGGCCTTGAACTTTTTCAGAGATTGCTTCGCTGCAACAAGTTTTATCACTTCCGAGGTGACTCCTGCGCCTGCATGTAGAAATGATGTATGCACTGCACAAGGACTTGACTTTGCAGCTTGTCTCCTTTCACATGGCGCAACGCCTTCTATGTTCGTGTACTGCGTTTGACTGATAAAGGTGGTCAAGCAATCCATTTTACTGACGAGGATTAGAATGATGACGCGAGTCTCGACTGAAAAATTCCAGGGTCGAAAGTTCATAGCTGAAAGAAAACGTCTGGGTTATGAGTCGGCAGTCGAAATATATTAATCAATTCTGGACATGGGTACTTTTCACCCCGATGCTTTCGATCGGTGAAAAGAAATGGAGAGATCACAAAACTTGCCAAGGAATCCTGCGACAGTGAGGGGATACACGAAAGGGCCTCGACCAATTTTTGGTGACGAAAGGTTCCGCTCCGAAATGGGGCATACGAAAGTTGCGAGGTAAATGTGCTGTGTGAGAGCTTTGTTGGTCTAGCGTTCCACAAGAACTTTTGGCCACAAGGCCATCGCCAAAGCATTGAAACATTTTTGACAAATAAAGTTAGAATGACGAAACCTCTTGTTGTGTCCAATTCTTTTCTAATTATTTGAAATTTTAGCCTGTGAAGCAATACATTGACATTTTAAGGCTTCACAGGTCTAAGTCTTTGAAAATTGTCGAATATTGCAGCCCCTTCGAGGCTACTTTTCGACGTGATTTGCAATCTATTTAGCTTCTGAATTAAAATGGATTTATTTTTGATGTACCTTTTCTCAGAAGGACTACTCATTTGAGCATCTCTTTGAGTTTTGATTCATGTGGACTGCTTTCGAAACACCTTTTTGAAGGTGGGCTGCGCTCTGAGCAGCTCTTAAATTTCGATTCGTGTGAATCACTTTCAAAGCACTTTTTCGAAGGTGGACTGCATTTTGAGCAGATTTTAAATTTCGATTCATGTGAATCGCTTTCAAAGCACCTTTTCAAAGGTGGGCTGCATTTTGAGCATCTCTTAAATTTCGATTCATGTGAATCGCTTTCAAAGCACCTTTTCGAAGGTGGGCTGCATTTTGAGCAGCTCTTAAATTTCGATTCATGTGAATCGCTTTCGAAGCACCTTTTCGAAGGTGGGCTGCATTTTGAGCAGCTCTTAAATTTCGATTCATGTGAATCGCTTTCAAAACACCTTTTCGAAGGCGAGCTGCATTTTGAGCAGCTCTTAAATTTCAATTCATGTGAATCGCTTTCAAAACACCTTTTCGAAGGTGGGCTGCAATTTGAGTAGCTCTTAAATTTCGATTCATGTGAATCACTTTCAAAGCACCTTTTCGAAGGTGGATTGCATTTTGAGCAGCTCTTAAATTTTGATTCGTTGCAAATAGAATTTTGTATGTGCTTGCCCATGGAAATAATTAATTCATAAAATGAAAAGCTTTGATGCATCCTTATGAGGTGCGTGAATGAAAAGGCCACAATTAATGAAAAGGCCACAATTAAAAAGGCATACCGATAGGTGCGTGAGATCTCGAAAAGAGAAAATTGCCTCTAGAAATTTTTTTCAAGTGTTGGATCATGCACATAGTTAAATATATTTTTATAGCCCGCGGAAGGGAAGGCGAAAGTTGTTGATCTTGTCCGCACTGTTCCTTTAGCTATGGAATTGACAATCTACTAAGTGGTTGCATCCGAAACATCCATAGCCATCACATTTTTTAAGAATATCTTGCCGGAAAACATTGTTAAGGCTTCAGCATTCAAGAATCCAAATAATTGGTAACAAAAGAATTACCCTTTGGCCGAGGTTGAAACCATTTGATGAATAACAATAGATATAAATCGGGGTAGAATAAGATAATTCGATGGCAACAAGAAATATCCACTAAAGAAATTGCTCGGGCCAGCCCCGAGCGATGAAAGCTGCTCGGGCAATCCCCGAGCGAAGAAAGGTACCCGGGCAATGTCGTATGGACCTCCCTGGGCCCACTACCTCGGTGGGTACCAGAACCGACTACTCGGTGGGCCCCTGGGACTACCCGGCTTGCGCTACACGGCACCTGATGGCGTGGAGCACAAGGACTACGGAGGAGAAGTACTCGGTTAGGAAGTCGTACATGTCCCGCACCGTATGGAAGACTCCTAGGCGTACTCGACTAGTACTCTCTCCCTACTCCGACTTGTAACCCCGCCTCCCGACTATATAAGGCGAGGCGGGGACCTTTCTCTAGCATCTCATCCAATCCACGCCGCACTATTACACCATCTTGTAATCGTGCCCAATCAATCCGAGCTACGCAAAGCATACAGACGTAGGGTATTACGCACCTCGCGGCCCGAACCTGTCTAAATTGTGTGCCACGTGTCTCTTCCTTCGAGTTACCGATCTCGGCGAGGCCACATTCATCTACTTCGGGTACTCCCCTTAGTAGGTTACCGGTCTAAAACACCGACAGCTGGTGCGCCATGTAGGGGATCTCTCTCGAGATCACATGGCGAACTCGACGGCTCCTGTCTACTTCAAGCCAACCGTCGCCTTCAACCGCGGCGACACCTTCGTGTTCGGCGCCTGGGTCTGCACTGCAGATGGCGCGGGCTCTTTCCAGCGCCGCCTCACCATGCCGCCCAACCCGAAGACCGGCTTCGTGACGCTTCCGAAGTTGTCACAGGCGAACTCGCCGCAAGTTCGGCGAAATTTCGCTCTTCAACCATCACGCTGACTTCGAGCTCGAGTCCGCTTCCAACTCGAACTCGACGTCTCCATGGGCTATCGCATGCGAGCCGGCTGCTCAGCCATCGCATGTGGTCCCACCACTCCGTGAGCGCTCCGCGCGTGGCCCCCGCATCCTCAGCCGGGCCCGCACGGGGGCTCCATCTTCGCGCCGGGCCGGCAAGGAGCCCGTACCCGAGTACAACTCGGACTCCGACACCGCCCCCGCCCACGCTTCGACTCCAACCCTCTCTCCGAGTTCTACTCGAACCCCGCATATGAGTTCGACTTCGGGTCGGACCCTGAGGAACCCGAGTCCGAGGACAACTCCACGAGCATCCCTTGTCGGGGCCGGCCTCCGGGGCCGGTTATAACATCCACAACGGCCGGGAGATTCGTCTGCGGCCGACCGCAAGCCTCGCCGACTCGATAAGTGGAGACTCACGCTACATCGCCTACATCGACTCGCTACTGTTCCAGGAGGGAACACCACTTGCCAGAGCTGACTCGAACACCCCCACTGAGGTGGCGGTTTCTGAGTCCAGCCTTGGTACCCCTGATCGCCAAGTCTTCATGGCTGCCGGCGACACCCCGAGACCTTCGGGGACGGCTCAAGACAAGTACCTTGAAGACATCTCCTCTCGACGAGCTCTCTCGCCGATGCTCCGCAAACGAGACCCCCGCAGATAGAGACGCTCGACGTGAGCGTAACCGAAGCGCAGGGGAACGTCGCCGACGCCTCCGCGACAACTTCCCCGTCCGCAACCTTGCGGAAGCTCTCGAGGCGGTCGAGAGCAAGAGTACACACTACCCCCGAGCAATGCCTCATGTCGATCACGCCGATCGCACGCCGGTGCTCGGGGCATACACGCCGGAGAGGTCATCGCCAAGCTCGCCGAAGATTCCTACTTCATGCGGGTCGACAACGGGGTCAACCAACCTCCTCCCCGCCGGGCACCGCGACAACGAAGCCACAAGTCGCAGCCGCCAACAACGGCCCCAACCGTACTCGAGCCGAGCTTCCCGCTCGCCCCAACCGCACTCGCTCCAACGCCGGCGAGACCTCCACAGGTGGCAACAAGAACCGCGAAGTCGTCCCTCACCGTGCTCCGCCGGTGGCGGCGGCCATGACCCCGACGGCGGCGGCAGCCGACGGCGGAAGCTCCAACCACGGAGCCAACGAGAGGGCCGGTGGCGGCGGCGGCCGCGGCGGCCGAGGCCACGCAAACGCCCACGCCTGCGGCGCCCTCACGGGGGTGGCTACGACGCCCGCCAGAAGATTGAGGAGCTGCGGCGGAAGAAGTCGACCACTGCAGGCGACAACAACGGCTTCCCCGCCTTCTCACCTCGACTTCGCAACTTGCTCCTCCCCGACAAGTTCAAGCCTTTGGGGATCACCAAGTACGACGCGAAGCAGGACCCCATCCAGTGGCTCAGGTGCTACGCCCTCTCCATCGAGAACGCTGGCGGCAACAACGACACCAAGTGCCTCTACTTCCCCTTTTGCCTGGACCAAGCTCCACTTGTTGACGCAAAATCTGCACCTCGCGCCAAGCACACAGCAAGCCGAACAAGCTAGCTTCACACGCGAAGAGATCACATGACGTGCCAGTCAATTTTCCCTGAAAATTAACAAAAGACAAAGTAGTTAAATTCCAAAGCTTGGAACTTGCCGGGTGGTACCAGACAATTCCATATTTACGGCTAAGAAGCCAAGTGAGATGACATATAGCTATAAAGAGCTATCTGCCAGCAAACTAGAAACCATTCGGAAGCTTTAAAGTGCAAAAAAGTAACACAACCGAATAGATGACGTAAGCATGACGACAGATCGGTCTTTATTTAGATAAAGATGCACGTGCGCGGAGCCATGACCGATCCTCGCGGTAAACAACATTAAGTAATAAATGAAGTAAAAGCACGAGCATAAATATGTAATAAACAAGCATGCATAGGTCCAAAGCACTAGTCTACCGCATGTCTAGATACTTTAAAACCCGTCAAGGATGACGCCAAACAAATCTATCCACCGCATGATACAACTTGTTTGAAATCACACCACTTTCCACAAATAGATCTATCCACCGCATGATACAATCTAAATATGGAAAGCTAAAAGCATACAATATTTAAAGCACAAATTATGAACACGTTTTACTCATGAAAGCATAACTGAATGCGGCTGAACAGCCGATTCGGGGTCCGTGAAGAAGGAACGAACATTACCAAACAAGATAAATCTATCAGATTGGATTGAAATCTAATCCACCAGATGACTAGCTCCAAAGTAATCCAAAAACCTACATCTACCGCATGATACCCAGTTCTTTCAAGATTTATACAAGATTTGGCAAGCTTGAACCCGCAACACGTAACAACCTAGATCGACTCGGTTTCGGCTATCAGGGGGCATGTGATCCACGTGCTATTTAAGCCAAGGGTACGGACTCGATTCGCATAAGGATCATCAAAAAGATCAGGCCGATCCAAACCCATCTAGATTGGGCAAAGAAGTGTTACATGAATTTAAACATAAAATAAAACTCAAAGCAACACAAGGTAACTTAATGAATCTATTGAATCTTGCCAAAATTCAATAGAGCCGATAACTAGCTTCAAGCTAGATCTTAGCCTACCGCATGGCTCATGACCTAACAAGAAACCCTCTTGAACCAAGCTTGAATCTACCGCGTGACACTAAGCATGGTAACAAGACTACTTGCATCAGATCTAAATCCACCGCATGATACTAGACATGATACAAGGTTGCCGGTACACACGGAGGTCGACGAATCGATAAACCCTCTCGAAGAACTCGACGACACGACAAAGGACTCTAGGGTTTGGCGTAAAGCCGATTTGTATTGAGAATGTTTCAAATGTCTGTTACATACATTCAGGGTTCATATTTATACCCTGCTAAGCATGACCTCGAATGGATTCGATACCTAACTTATCTCTAAGTGCGATCGCTTATCCATCCTTTCTGCTCGGGCCACGTCACCACGTAATCCCGCAAAATCAGCTCAATAATTTCCTTGCCGAACGGAAGCAAATAGCCGACCGCGGATTCTTCTGCCGAATGCATCTGAAGAAACCTTCCTTCCGCCGGACGGATTTCTCACCGAGTTGGACCCACAAGTCAGACTCCTTACCAAATTTTGGTGTTAACACCACTCACATGGCTCGAGTCGCTGGACAAGCACTCAATCGATAAGTGGGACCAGCTGAAGGAGCAGTTCACCAGCAACTTCGCGGGCACCATGGGCCGATCGAGTACTCGCATGGACCTGGCCATGGTCAAGCAGGAACAAGGCGAGACCCTCCGCAAGTACATGCGCCGCTTCTTCGACAAGCGCACTACCGTAGTCGACGTCACCGACAAGGAGGTCATCGACCTCTTCCAAGACGGCCTCTACCATCGCCGCACCTTTGAAGACTTCGGTCGTCGCCGCCCCAAGTCCATCCCGTCGGTGTTTTAGACCGGCAACCTACTACGGGGAGTACCGGAGTAGATGATTGTGACTCGCCGAGATCGGTAACTCGAAGGAAGAGACACGTGGCACACAATTTAGACAAGGTTCGGGCCGCGAGGTGCGTAATACCCTACGTCCCGTATGCCGCGTAGCTCGGATTGATAGGGCACGATTACAAGATGGTGCAATGGTGCGCCGTGAGTTGTATGAGAGGAGATTGGATGAGGTGAGGTGATCCTGAGATCGGTCCCTGCCTCGCCTTATATAGTCCGGGAGGCAGGGTTACAAATCGGAGTAGGGAAAGAGTACTAGTCGAGTACGTCTAGGAGTCCTCTATACAGTGCGGAACATGTACAGCTCCCTAACCGAGTACTACTCCCGTGTAGTCCTTGTGCTCCATGCCTTCGGATGCCGTGCGGCGCAAGCCGGTAGTCCCAGGGGCCCACCGAGTAGTCGGTCCTGGTACCCACCGAGGTAGTGGGCCCAGGGAGGTCCATACGACAAGCCCCCGAGTACTTTGTAGTCGAGAAGGATAGCTTCAAGTAGTCTTGACGGCCTTAACGAGTAGTCCTCAAGCGTCCCCGAGTACTACAAGTCAAAAGTCCTCAAGAGTAGTCGAAGCATCCCGAGGGCCGGAATGTACTCCACCGATGTTTGAGCAATCTTGAAGTCTTCTCTAGCCGAGGGTCCATCCGAAATCTTGGCAAGAAAATCCCGAAAAATCCGGAGAGAAAAAACCGAAGGACACGTGGCACGGAGCCCCCGAGCCTTGAGTCGAGTACTTCCTCTCGAATGGAAGGGTCTTCTTGGAGAATATGTCCTGAGATGCTCTTGAGACTAGCCGCTTCCCAGGTAGTCGAGTAGAAGTAGCCGAGCCCCCGAGGTAAGGCGCGTCGACTAGTAGAATACGAAGAGTCGCGCGCGCCCGCCGAGTCGCCCGCGCGTGGACTTATCCAGCCGCCCGTTGAGGAGCCGATTTGGCTTATAAATAGAAGCCAAGACCCTTAGGGTTTTTCACCCATTCGAGCTGCAGCCATTCCGTTTGAATCTTGAAGCGAATCCACTCCCCGGCGCTTGCCGCCGCCGTAGTAGATCCAAGCGCGCCGCCACCCGAAGCCTTTAGGGTAGCCCCCGAGCGGATGCGAGTGAAGATGCCTTGCACTTGGAGGATGAAGCCGTCGCCGTCCAAGACGTCCAAGGCCGCCGGGAAGAAGAGGGGCCGCGAAGAGGCCGCCGCGACCGCCACCGTAGCGGCGCCGCCCATGTCTCCACCGCGGGCCGATCCGAGCCGCGAGTGGAAAAAATCCAAGGTGAAGACGGAGGACTCGCCGACCCCCGCCGAACGGTGGGTTCATCGGGGGAGAAGGAAGTCGACATGTGGAGATCCGCCGCCGGAGATCCATATCCGATGGAGAAGGCCGAAGATGAGATCCCGATGTTCTCGCGGTTTGTGGAGCGCGGTCTTGCGCTCCCGGCCGCCGACTTCTTCAAGGGGCCGCTCGGGTACTACGGTGTCGAGTACCGAACCTCGAACCCCAACGGCATCTTCCACACGTCGGTCTTCGTCCACTTCTCGCGAAGCCTTCCTCGGAATCAAGCCGCACCGGGTGCTTTTCGGAAGTTCTTCCGCGTCAAGCCACAACAAGTGCTACCAATCCCGGGGGTAGTCGGAGGAGCCGACATCCACCGAGGGAGGATGCCGCGGAGCGCACTTGGTGTACAAGCTTGTCGACTCCAACGCGGATTGGAAAGCCGGTGGTTCTACATCACGAACCACCACCCCGGCTCCGCCGAAGCCGAGCGGGCGGCGGCCTCAGGCACCGAGAATGGTGGAACACGGAGCCCACCATGCAAGAAGGAATCCGGCCCCGGAGCCGCTAGCACGCATCAAAGTGCTCGGGGAGGCGGGACCGAGGGCCGAGCACGTGGCCTTCGGTTTCATGAAGCGCAGATCCGGCCGCCGATGGCTCGGGAGACTGCGGGGCTTCGAGTACACCGGCGACGACGACACGTCGCGGATGCCGGGGAGGCGAGCCGGACGACAACGACATCGTCGAGAGGTTGTCGAGGATCTTCAAGGACATGCCGCCGTACACGGCGTGCCCGGCCGAGGAGTACTCCCGCCGCGCGCCCGCACAAGGAGGTGAGTAGTCGTACTCCCTTGGTCGAGTAGTGTGTGCTTGTAGTATAGTTACTAACGTCTTGTGTCTTGCGCGAGATGATGTGAAGCGGTTCATCTCCGAGCCGCAGCCGCCACCGAGCGGGATCGAGATCCCGGTGGGGGGGGGGAAGATGAAGGAGCGCCGCGAAGTCGGTGAAGGCGACGACACCGTCATCGTGGAAGATACCTCCGATGACGAGGACGAAGACCAAGAGACGCTGCAGGACCGCTTCCAGCTGCGGTCGAGGTTTAGCCGCCCGGGCTTGCCTCACGTTCCGCTGGTGCAAGACCCTCCGGCTAACCTGGAGGCTAGCCTTGCTGCGCCGCCACGGAGGCCGCGCAACCCCGCCAGGAAGCGGGTGACGAAGAAGCTGAAGGTCTCGGAGACCACGCCTCAGGAGGTGAGTTGTCTTGAGCAGAGTAGTCGAGTACTCGTTGTTCGAGTACGCTTTCTGACGAGTAGTCTTCCTTGTATGCAGGAGGTGCCGCCAGCGGAGCCCGTCGAAGAGGGCGACGAGGGCGTGTGGGATACGGTGGGGGAACCGGCTGGAAGTCGTAGTCCAGCCCCCACCGTTGAAGAACTTCTGGCGCAACTGGAGCGCCAGCCCCCTGCTCCAGAGGAGAGCACAGTACCCGTGGCCGCCGCCGTTGGAGAGATGGAGGCCTCGGGAGCGCAGAGACGCCGCGCGGCGGCCGCCGCCGCCGTGGAGGAGGCGAAGTCGCGAGGGGCGGAGGAGGAGGCGCCCGCCGAGGGTGGACTGGTTGATATTGCCAGCATCCTCGGTGCTCCGGCCGTGACCATTGTCCGGTCGAACTTGTAAGTACCATATCCTCACGAGTAGTACTTGCTGCAGTAGTCGATCTTGTCTGACGATCCTCCGTGAATATTTCTGCAGAAAATCCACAGATCTGAGCTGGGATGGGGACGAGCCCTCATCAGCGGTGGCGGAAGAAGTCGCGCCGCCCGTCGAGGAGACCGCTCCCGATGCCCAAGCCGCGACTGAGCCCCCGGCTACCGAAGCGCCGCCGCCGGGAGGCGAGTGTAGTCGAAGGTGAGTACCCTTCGTGAAGCCGCGAAGCTCCGGGAGTAGTTGTAGGCACTAATGCACATGTCGCTTTGTTGACAGTGCGCCGAAGGTGGTGACATCCCCGCAGGGGTGCCAATGCAAAAGTTGACACCGAGAGGCCCCCGAGGCCGCGAAGGAGCCCCCGAGCCTATGGCAGAGGTCGTCGAGAAGGCCGCCGGGGGAGAGGCGGTCACCACGTCGCCAGAGGTTGCTCTGGAGGTGGCTATCCGCTCCCCTGAGATCCAAGACGTAGAGCCTATCCGCTCTGCGCCGATGACGGACGCTACCTCGGGTATCCGCGGCGGGATAGAACTTCTTGCGGACGATCTCATCGAGCCGGCGACGGTAGCCAAGCACCTGGAGGTGATCCGTCGAGCCGAGCAATGGATGAAGGTAGGTAGCCGTAGCCTTCCGAGTAGTCAATCCTTTTGCCGTTGAGTACTCGTCATGACTTGAGTTGTCTTGTGCAGGACATCGCGGAGCGATCCCGCGACAAGTCGAACCCGCCGCGGGGTTATGGCGACACCGTGCTCCGAGCCGAGGCCCTAGAGGAGCAGCTCGTGAAGTCGCGGAAGCACGCGGCTGCCATGCAATCAAGGCTCGACGCCGCCTTCGCCAAGTACCACAACGACGTCCAGGAGTTGCAGGCGAAGGGCGACGAGTTGGTGCGGAAGAACAAAGGCCTCCGCAACAAGAATAAAGGTATATCCTTTGACTTGTCGAGTACTTGTTGGAAGTCGAGAAGCATCTGACCCGCTGTTGTATTGCTGTGTTGCAGAGCTTGAGGGCCGGGTGGAGCAGGTCGAAGGCCTCGGAGGTGAGCATGAAGAACCTCTTCTACCGGGAGCAAGAAGCCCGCCAGGTACTCGAGCTCGACTACAAGGAACTCGCCTTCGAGTGCGAGAAGCACATGGAGCTACGGATTGCTTCTGACAGGGATCTCGTCAACTGCTACAAATCCTTGCAGAAACTGAACGAAGACTGCGAGGCGTTGCGGGCCCGTTGAAGGAGTTGGAGGAGGCCACTTTGCCGATCGCAAGGCTCCCGGTGCCGCACCCGGGCGGCCCCAAGATTGCTCCTCCGGTGGATCGACTTTGTGAAGCTCCAAGCCGGCCGGCCGCCTACGTCAAGCATATGGCCGGGTCGATCCCAAGACAAGTCTTGGCCTTCATGAAGTCATACTTCCCGAAGGCTCCAGGTGGAGGTGGTCGCCGGCGGGGTAGCCGCCAACCGCTCGGATGAGCAAGTATGCGTAGCCGTCGGAGCGAGATGGCTCCCATCGCGGAGCGGTAGCCAAGAAGCCGAACCTCCGGTAGCCGTAATAGGTAGCTAGTAGCCATAGTTGTACAGAAAACAATTGTAATGAATTGTTCAAGTATCAATGAAAAGAAATTTTCCAGGCAATGAGTACTCGTAGTCGCGATCTCGAGTGCGGAGCGCCCATCGTGGAGTGGATGCGAGTAGTAGTACTCGACTTCGTAGTCCCGTTGTAGGGAGTAGGCAAGGTAAATAAGTTGATGAACGATCAATCTTTATTATCGAAGAAGTACACACGGGTGGCCAGGACCGTAGTTACAAAGTAGTCGCCTGGACCCGGAGGCCGCTTACAGCTAAGTAGAGCTGGAGCGGGTAGCCGCTTACAGCAGGTGATCCGTAGGTAGCCGTGTAGGCTGGATCGTAGATCCGTAAGTAGCCGCGCAGGCTGGATCTTGGGGTGTGGTCTCTTGGTAGACCGCTGCTAGAGTCCTTGACGCTCGTCGCAGCCCAGGGTCCGTAGGTAGCCGCGCGGGCTGGATCCTGGAGAGGAGAAGTCCGGAGACTGGGGCCAGGACCCGGAGGGTCGCTTACGGCCAGGGGGCGTTGATGTAGTCGATTAGACTTGAACCCCGGAGTAGTCGTGTAGACTAGGCGTAGAATCGACAGAGTTGGTCGACGTTCCACGAGTTGTTGACGTCTTCGCCTTCAAGTGTTTGGAGGCGGTAGGAGCCCGGCCCGGTCACCTTAGCCACGGTGAAGGGGCCTTCCCTGTGGGGAGCCGAGCTTGTGAAGTCCTTCCGTGTTCTGGATACGGCGGAGGACAAGATCCCCAACGTTGAAGGAGCGTTCCTTGACGTTGCGATCATGGTAGCGTCGGATACCCTCCGGGTACCTTGCCGATTGGACGAGGGCGGCGCAGCCGAGCTTCTTCGAGGTCGTCGATGTCAACTCATCTGCCGTCTCTCGAGACGCCTTCATCGTAGTGCTCCACCGCCGGCGAGTTCCATATGACGTCGGCGGGGAGGATGGCTTCGCAGCCGTAGACCAGAAGTAGGGGGGTTGCCCCGTTGGCTTGGATGGTTGAGTCCGCAGCCCCCAGAGTGCGTTGGGTAGTTCCTTGATCCACTTGCCCCTTTTTGAGTTAGCAGCGTCGTGTATCCGCTTCTTGAGGGCGTCGAGCACCATCCCATTGGTGCGCTCGACTTGTCCGTTGGCCCGTGGATGGGCGACTGAGATGTATCGGACGTCAATCCCGTTGTTCTCGCAGTACTCCCAGAACTGGTGGTTGTTGAAGTTGGACCCCAGGTCTGTGATGATGCGGTGGGGTAGCCCGTAGCGGTGTACGAGTTCATCCAGGAAGTCGAGTACTGCGTCGCCCTTGGGGCATGTGACCGGCTTGACCTCGATCCACTTGGTGAACTTGTCGATAGCCACCGCACCCCGTTGAATCCTCCCTGGCGCGTTGGTAGTGGCCCAATCATGTCGAGCCCCCGGCGGGCAAAGGGCCGGGTTGGCGGTATGGTGACTAGCTTGTAGGCCGGGACGTGTGTCGCTTGGCGAAGTACTGACATCCTTGGCACCTTCTGACGAGTTCTTCGGCATCGCCCGTGGCCGTGGGGCCGCAGAAAGCTCGCCGGAAGGCCTTGCTGACCAGCGTGCGTGAAGACGCGTGGTTGCCGCAGACGCCCTTGTGGATCTCCTCCAAGATGTCCTTGCCTTCTTCACGAGGGACGCACTTCATGAGTACTCCAGAAGATGCGCCCCGCTTGTAAAGCTTGTCTCCGACGAGGACGTAAGACTTGGCGCGGCGGACGAGTTGTTCGGCCGCGTTCTTGTCGGAGGGGACCTTCTGCTCGCTGAGGTAGTCGATGAAGGGTTGCCTCCAGTCCACGTCGATCATCATGACCTCCCGCCCACGGGGTGGATGGGCCGGGACAGGGGGTCGGTGCCGCCGGCTCCGGGATGGATGGCGCGTGAAGCTCATGGACGAAGACGCCCGCCGGTACTTGGGCGCGGGTGGATCCAAGCTTCGAGAGGACGTCCGCCGCAACGTTGTTGTCGCGGACGATGTGATGGAACTCGAGGCCATAGAATTTGTTCTCGAGCTTGCGGACTTCTAGGCGAAGGCGTCCATGTTCTCCTTGTTGCGGTCCCGGGACTTGTTGACTTGGTTGATGACCACCGCGGAGTCGCCGTAGACTAGTAGCCGCTTGATGCCCGGTGAAGCCGCGAGGCGGAGCCCGTGTAGGAGAGCTTCGTACTCGGCTTCGTTGTTTGAGACCTTGCAAAAGATCTCGGGACGTACTTGAGTTGTTCGCCCGTTGGAGAGATCGGGGAGTACCCCGCGCCCGCGCCCTCGAGGTTGAGTGAGCCATCAAAGTACATCACCCAATGCTCGGGTCGCACGGTGGGGGTAGGTAGTCGGTTCTCCCGCCACTCGCCATGAAGTCGACTAGTGCTTGCGACTTGATGGCTATGGCTTGAAGTCGATGGTGAGGGCGCCGAGCTCGACAGCCCACTTGGAAATTCTTCCGGTGGCGTCTTGGTTCCTCAGGATGTCGCCGAGCGGGTAGTCGGTGACGACGGAGACCGAGTACTCCCGGAAGTAGTGTCGTAGCTTCCGCGAGGTGATGAGTAGAGCGTACGAGAGCTTCGCACGGGCCGGTAGCGAGCCTTGGACTCGATAGAACCTCGCTGACGAAGTAGACTGGGCGCTGGACCGGGTAGGCGTGGTCGTCTTCCCCGCCGCTCGACAACGATGGCGATCGACCACGTGAGTAGTCGTAGCTAGGTAGAGCAAGAGGCCGCTCGCCCTTGTGAGGAGCCGTGAGGATTGGCGGCTTTGACAGAAGTCCTTGAGCCGGGGCAAGGGCTTGATCCGCCTCTCGGAGTCCACACGAACTTCTCGTGATGCTTGAGTAGTTTAAAGAAGGGGAGGCCCCGTTCTCCTAGCCTCGAGATGAATCGTTCAACGCCGCCATGCACCCCGTCGGCCTTCGGACGTCTTTGATGCTCGTGGGAGCTTTCATGCTCGGTGATGGCGGAGATCTTCTCGGGGTTGGCTTCGATGCCGCGCCGGGCCGATGATGAAGCCAAGTAGTTTGCTCGAAGGGACGCCGAAGACGCACTTGTTCGGGTTGAGCTTCCGGCGGTACTCGCGTAGCGATGCGAAGGTCTCTTCAAGGTCGTCGATGAGGGTACCGGAGTCCCCGGTTTTGACAACCACGTCATCCACGTAAGCCTCGACGTTCTTGTTGAGTTGCCGCTTGAAGCGGAGCCCGGATGGCCCGTTGATAGGTAGCGCCGGCATTCTTCAACCCGAATGACATGGTCGTGTAGCAAAGACGCGCCAAACGGGGTGATGAACGCGGTCTTTTCCCGGTCTTCCTCCTTGATTGCGATCCGGTGGTACCCGGAGTAGCGCCGAGGAAGCGAGAGCAGTCGCGACTCGCCGTGGAGTCGATGACTTGATCAATCCGCGGCAACCCGAAGGGGTCCTTGGGGCGGTGCTTGTTGAGGTCGGTGTAGTCGACGCACATCCTCCACTCGTTCGAGTTCTTCTTGCGGACGAGGACGGGGTTGGCGAGCCACTCGAGATGGAAGACTTCTCCGATGAAGCCGGCCCGCGAGTAGCTTGGCGAGCTCCTTCTTGATGGCATCCCGTCCGTCGTCGGCAAAACGTCGGAGGTGTTGTCGTTTGGTGGTGGCCTTTGGATCGACGTTAAGGCAGGTGCTCAATCGGCTCCCCGGGCACTCCCGGCATGTCCGTCGGCTTCCACGCGAAGATGTCGCGGTTAGCCCGAAGAAAGCTGATGAGCGCGTCTTCCTATTTGGGGTCGAGGCCAGCCCCGATGGTGGTGGTCTTGTCGGGGTCGCCCGTTTCGAGGTCGACCGTCTTGACGAGTACCTCCTCAGGTGGCTGAGGCTTGTTGGCGCTGTCAGACTTCTCTGGGATGTCGAGTTCGCTTGTAGCAAGCTTCTTCGACGCGGCGTAGACCTCCATCATCGCGTTGGGTACTTGGTTTGTGGAAGCGATCTCCACGGCTTCTGTGTCGCAGTCGTGGGAGATCTTCAAGTCCCCTTGGAGGGAGAGTACACCGGTTGGACTTGGCATCTTAAGTACCAAGTAGGTGTAGTGGGGCACCGCCATGAACTTGGCGATGGCCGGTCTGCCGAGGATGGCGTGGTAAGAGGTCTCGAAATCCGCGACCTCGAATTTGATGTACTCGGTGCGGTAGTTGTCCCGTGACGCCCCGAAGGTAACCGGCGTACCACCGAGCCCGGTGGGATAGCCGCGTTGCCCGGGACGATGCCGTAGAAGGGCGTGTCGCTCTTGGTGAGCATGGGGGTGACGTCGAGCTTCATTTTCTTCAAGGTTTTGGTGAAGAGGACGTTGAGCCCGCTTCCACCGTCGATGATCACCTTGTTGAGCTTGGAGCCCGCCACCGTTGGCTTCGGGGACGAGGGGGAACCGTCCGGTTCGGAGAAGCCGGTCCATTGGTCCGCGCGGGAGAAGGTGATGGGTACCTCCGACCATCCGAGAGGGGTCGAACCGCCGGCTCGATGGACATCACTTCACGACGGGTAGCCTTCGCTCCCGCCCGCTGGGCGCTCCGCCGAAGAGGACGTTGACGGTCTTCTCGGGTTCTTGGAAGTCGTTGTTGTCGCCGTCCTTCTTCTTGCCCTTTTGGTCGTGAGGGTGCGGTGGCTCCGCGTATCCTTGAGTGCATGCCCGAGCCGGTAGCACCGGCTCGGTAGTGTGGTTGCCGTTCGGATGCCACGGGCACTTCTTCTTCAAGGGGGTCTTTGAAACCGCCGTAGTTCTTCTTCGAGTTCCCTTTCGCAGGGGTGCCGAATAGCCGCGACAAAGTGTTGTTCGGCTTGCGCTTGCGGTTGGGACCCGAGTAGTTGCCGTTGTTGTTGTTGTTGTTGTTGTTGTTGTTGCGGCCGCCTTGGTTTGCATTGCGCGCGCCGCCGCCCCGGTTCTGCTTGGACTTGCCGCGGATGGCGTCGTATTTGGCGTTGGCCTTGTCCTCTTCATCCGCCCGAGACGTGATCATGTCCTTAAGGTGGGGGATGGACTCGGGGCGGCGACGACCGAAGTCCTCGAAGGTGCGGCGATGGTAGAGGCCGTCCCGGAAGAGGTCGATGACCTCCTTGTTGGTGACGTCGACAACGGTAGCGCGCTTGTCGAAAAAGCGGCGCATGTACTTGCGGAGGGTCTCGCCCTGTTCTCGCTTGATCATGGCCGGGTCCATGCGAGTACCCGATCGGCCCATGGCGCCCGCGAAGTTGCTCGTGAACCGCTCCTTGAGCCGGTCCCACTTGTCGATCGAGTGCTTGTCGAGCGACTCGAGCCATGTGAGTGGTCCTTGGTCCGTACGAAGGGGAAGTAGAGGCATTTGGTGTCGCCGTTGCCGCCGCCGTTCTCGATGGGAGAGGGCGTAGCATCGGAGCCACCGGATAGGATCCGCGTCGCATCGTACTTGGTGATCCCCAAAGGCTTGAACTTGTTGGGGAGGAGTAAGTTGCGAAGTCGAGGTGAGAAGGCGGGGAAGCCGTCACCCTCGCCAGGTGGCCGACTTCTTCCGCCGCGGCTCCTCAATCTTCTCGGCGAGCGTCGTACCCGCCGTGCGAGGCGCCGCAGGCGTGGGCGTTCGCGTGGCCTCGGTCGCCGCGACCGCCGCCACCTCCAGCTCTCCGTTGGCCCCATGGTTGGAGCCGCCGCCGTCGGCCGCCGCCACCGTCGTGTCGTTGCCGCCACCACCGGCCGGGAGCGCGGTGGGGAACAACTTCTCGGTTGCCTTGTTCTTGCTGTGAAGGTCCGCCGGCGTTGGAGCGGCGGCGGTTTGGGTCGGCCGGAAGGTCGGCTCGAGTACGGTTGGGGCCGCCGTTGGCGCCGCGACTAGTAGCTTCGTTGTCGCGGGGTTTAGCCGGGAGGAGGTTGGGCGACTCGTTGTCGACCCGCATGAAGTAGGCTTCTTCGGCCGAGCTTGGCGATGACCTCTCCGCCGCGTATGCCCCGAGCTCCGGCGTGCGATCGTTGTGATCGACATGAGGCACCGCTCGGAGTAGTGTGTACTCGCTCTCGACCGCCTCGAGAGCTTCGCAAGGTTGCGGATGGGGGAGGTTGTCCCCCGAGCCGCCGGCGTCGTTCGGGCCGCGCTTCCTCGTTACGTTCGCGTCGAGCGTCCCTGTTGGCGGCGGTCTCGTCCGTTGGTGCATCAGCGCACGCGGCTCGTCCGCGGAGATGTCCCTCCGTGTACTGTCCTCGACCGTGCTTGAAGGTCCTGGGGTTTCGCCGGCAGCCATGAAGACTTGGCGATCGGGGGTGCCCAGGCTGGACTCAGAGGGTGCCACCTCAGTTGGTGTATTTGAGTCGGCCGGGGTCAGTGGCGTTCCCTCCCCGGAACGGTAGCGAGTCGATGTAGGCGACGTAGCGTGAGTCTCCCTTTGCCGTGTCGGGCCGGGCTTGTGGTCCGGCCGCAGACGTATCTCCCGCCGGCGTTGATTTTATAACCGGCCCCCGAGGTCGGCCCCGACAAGGGAAGCTCGGTGGAGTCGTCTTCGGACTCGGGCTCCTCGGTGTCCGACCCGAAGTCGAACTCGTAGTCCCGGTTCGGGTAGAACTCGTGAGAGAGGGCCGGAGTCCGAAGCGCGATCGGGGACGGCGTCGGAGTCCGAGTTGTACTCGGGCACGGCTCCTTGCCGGCCCGCGCGAAGTGGGAGAGGATGCGTGGGCCACGCGCGCAGTGCCCACGTGGTGAGGGGGCCGCCTGCGATGGCTGAGCAGCCGGCTCGCATGCGATGGCCCATGGCGACGTCGGGTTCGAGTTGGAAACGGACTCGAGCTCGAAGTCGGCCGTGGTGGTCGAAGAGCGAAATTTCGCCGAACTTGCGGCGAGTTCGCCCGTGACAACTTCGGGGGAAGCGCCACGAGGCCCGTCCTCGGGTTGGGCTGCATGGTTAGGCGGCGCCGGAAGGAGCCCGCGCCATCGCCAGCGCGGCACCCGGTGCGCCGAAGACGAAGGTGTCGCCGCGGTTGAAGGCGACGCTGGCTTGAAGTGGACGAAAGCCGTCGAGTTCGCCATGTGATCTCGAGCGAGAGCCCCTACCCGGCGCGCCGGTGTCGGTGTTTTAGACCGGCAACCTACTACGGGGGAGTACCGGAGTAGATGATTGTGACTCGCCGAGATCGGTAACTCGAAGGAAGAGACACGTGGCACACAATTTAGACAGTTCGGGCCGCGAGGTGCGTAATACCCTACGTCCTGTATGCTGCGTAGCTCTGGATTGATAGGGCACGATTACAAGATGGTGCAATGGTGCGCCGTGAGTTGTATGAGAGGAGATTGGATGAGGTGAGGTGATCCTGAGATCGGTCCCTGCCTCGCCTTATATAGTCCGGGAGGCAGGGTTACAAATCGGAGTAGGGAAAGAGTACTAGTCGAGTACGTCTAGGAGTCCTCTATGCGGTGCGGAACATGTACGGCTCCCTAACCGAGTACTACTCCCGTGTAGTCCTTGTGCTCCACGCCTTCGGATGCCGTGCAAAGGCAAGCCGAGTAGTCCGTGTGGGCCCACCGAGTAGTCGGTCCCGATACCCACCGAGGTAGTGGGCCCGGGGAGGTCCATACGACACATCCCGCACCTCAAGGACATGATCACGTCCTGGGCGGATGAAGAAGACAAGGCCAACGCCAAGTACGACACCATCCGTGGCAAGAACAAGCAGAACCAGGGCAGCGGCAGCGGCAACAACGGGAACCAGGACGGTCGCAACAACAACAACAACAACAACTACTACTACTCGGGTCCCAACCGCAAGCGCAAGCCAGACAACACTGTCACGGCTATCCAACGCTCGCGAAGGAGAACTCGAAGAAGAACTCCGGCGACTTCAAAGACTCTCGCCGAAGGAGAAGTGCCCGTGGCATCCGAACGGCAACCACACCACCGAGCAAGGTGCTACCGGCTCGTGCATGCACTCAAGGGCACACCGCAGCCACCGCACCCTCACGATAAAAAGGGCAAGAAGAAGACCGACGGAGACAACGGCGACTTCCCGGAACCCGACAAGACCGTCAACGTCCTCTTCGGCGGACTACCCGGCAGGAGCGGGAGCGAGAAGGCTACCCATCGAGAAGTCATGAGCATTGAGCCGGCGGTTCCGACCCCTCTCGGTGGTCGGAGGTACCCATCACCTTCTCCCGCGCGGATCAATGGACCGGCTTCTCCGAACCGAGACGGTTCCCCCTCGTCCCGAAGCCGGTGGTCGCGGGCTCCAAGCTTAACAAGGTCCTCATCGACGGTGGAAGCGGGATCAACGTCCTTTTCACCAAGACCTTGAAGAAGATGAAGCTCGACATCACCCACATGCTCACCAAGAGCAACACGCCCTTCTACGGCATCGTCCCCGTAACGCGGCTATCCCACCGGGCTCGGTGGTCCCGCCGCTACCTTCGGGGGAATCTCGGGACAACTACCGTACCGAGTACATCAAGTTCAAAGTCGCGGACTTCGAGACTTCCTACCACGCCATCCTCGGCAGACCGGCCATCGCCAAGTTCATGGCGGTGCCCCACTACACCTACTTGGTACTCAAGATGCCAAGCCCAGCAGGTGTGCTCTCTCTCCAAGGGGACTTGAGGATCTCCCACGACTGCGACACAGAAGCCGTCGAGATCGCCTCCACGAATCAAGTACCCAACGCGATGATGGAGGTCTACGCCGCGTTGAAGAAGCTTGCTACAAGTGAACTCGACATCCCGAGAAGTCCGACAATGCCAACAAGCCTCGCCCACCCGAGGAGGTTCTTGTCAAGACGATCGACCTCGAACCGAGCGACCCCAAAGAAGACCACCACCATCGGGGCCGGCCTCGACCCCAAATAGGAAGACGCGCTCATCAACTTCCTCCGTGCTAACCGCGACATCTTCGCGTGGAAGCCGACGGACATGCCGAGAGTGCCCGGGAGTTGATCGAGCACCGCCTCAACGTCGATCCTAAGGCCACCCCCAAGCGACAACACCTCGACGCTTTGCCGATGACAGACGGGACGTCATCAAGAAGGAACTCGCCAAACTACTCGCAGGCACCGGCTTCATCGGAGAAGTCTTCCATCCCGAGTGGCTTGCCAACCCCCGTCCTCGTCCGCAAGAAGAATTCGAACGAGTGGAGGATGTGCGTCGACTACACCGACCTCAACAAGCACCGCCCCCAAGGACCCCTTCGGGTTGCCGCGGATTGATCAAGTCATCGACTCCACGGCGGGCCGCGACCTCGCTCGCTTCCTCGACCGCTACTCCGGTACCACCGGATCGCGATCAAGGAAGAAGACCAGAGAAGACCGCGTTCATCACCCCCGTTTGGCGCGCATCGCTACACGACCATGTCCTTCGGGTTGAAGAACACCGCCGCCACCTACCAATGAGCTATCCAGGCCTGCTTCAAGAGGCAACTCAACAAGAACGTCGAAGCCTACGTGGATGACGTGGTCGTCAAGACCGAAACTCCGCAGTACCCTCATCGACGACCTTGAAGAGACTTTCGCGTCTCTCGCGCGAGTACCGCCTGGAAGCTCAACCCGAACAAGTGCGTCTTCGGCGTACCTTCGGGCAAACTACTCGGCTTCATCATCGCCCGGCCGTGGCATCGAAGCCAACCCCGAGAAGATCTCCGCCATCACCAAGATGAAAGCTCCCACGAGCATCAAAGACGTCCGTAAGCCGACCGGTGCATGGCGACGCCGAACCGTATTTATCTCGAAGCTTGGAGAACGGGGGCTCCCCTTCTTCAAACTACTCAAGCACCGGGGAGAAGTTCGTGTGGACTCCGAGGTGGATCAAGCCCTTGCCCGGGCTCAAGGACTTCCTATCGAAGCCGCCGGTTCTCACGGCTCCCCGCAAAGGCGAGTAGCCACCGCCCTACCTCACCGCTACTACTCACGTGGTCGCATCGCCATCGTCGTCGAGCGGCGGGGAAGACGGCCACGCCTACCCGGCCCGGGGCCGCCCCGCCTACTTCGTCGGCCGAGGTCCTATCGTAGTCCAAGGCACGCTATCGGCCCATGCGAAGCTCCCCGTACGCAGGACTCATCACCTCGCGGAAGCTACGACACTACTTCCGGGGAGTACTCGATCTCCGTCGTCACCGACTACCCGCTCGGCGACATCCTCGCGGAACCAAGATGCTACCGGAAGAATCTCCAAGTGAGCGATCGAGCTCGGCGCCCTCACCATCGACTTCAAGCCACGCACGCCCATCAAGTCGCGGGCGCTAGTCGACTTCATGGCGGAGTGGTGGGAGAACCGCCTACCTACTCCAACCGTGCGACCGAGCATTGGGTGATGTACTTCGACGGCTCACTCAACCTCGAGGGCGCAAGGTGGGGGTACTCCCCGATCTCTCCAACGGGCGAACAACTCAAGTACGTCCCGCATCTTCCGGAAGGTCTCAAACAACGAAGCCGAGTACGAAGCTCTCCTACACGGGCTCCGCCTCACGGCTTCACCGGGCATCAAGCGGCTACTAGTCTACGACGACTCCGCAGGTGGTCATCAACCAAGTCAACAAGTCCGGGACCGCAACAAGGAGAACATGGACCCCTATCGCCTAGAAGTCCGCAAGCTCGAGAACAAGTCAACGAGTACCGAACAATAGAGGATTGACTACTCCGGAGTTAAGACTACTCACCTTCATCCATCGCTCGGCCGCGACCGCTTCCGTGTGCTCGGCCACCGTCGCCGGTCGACCGCATCGTCGCCAGCGGCTCCACCCCGCCACGACTACTCGCGGCGGCCTCTGTCATCGGTGCAGAGCGGATGGGCTCTGCGTCCTGGATCTCCAGGGAGCGGACAACCACCTCCAGGGCAACCTCTGGTGGCACGGTGGCCTCCTCTCCTCCGGTTGCCGCGACGGCTTCCTCGGCAACCTCCTCCATCGGCTCGGGGGCTCCCTCCGCAGCCTCCGGCGCCTGTGGTGTCGACTTCTGCATGGGCACCGCCGCGAGGATGTCGCTCCCTTCGGCCTCGACACCTGCCAAGAAGACGTCAAGTTCATCAGCAACTACGACTACTCTATGGGGAAGGCTAAAACCTCTGTAGAGTACTCACCCTCGACCTCGCTGGCCTCGGGCAACGCGACTCCAGCAGCTGACGCTTCTGACTCTGCCTGAGGGGCTGGGGTAGACTCCTCGGCGGGCGTCACGACTTCTTCCTCCGCCACCGTCGTGGAGGGCTCATCTCCCTCCCAGGATAGGTCTGTTGATTTCCTGCAAAAGTACACAATTGGTTGTCAATCAAGCTCGACTACTACACCAAGTACTACTCGGGAAGGCTCAGCACTTACAGGTTTGACCGGACTATCGTCGCGGTCGGGGCACCGAGGATGCTGGCAATGTCTACCAGTCCACCCTCGGCGGGCGCCTCCTCTTGCGCCTCTGCAGCCGCTGCCTCCTCTGCAGCAACGGTAGCAGGTGCAGTGCACTCCTGTGCTCCTGCGGCCACCACTTCTTCAACAGTGGGGGCTGCGGGTTCTGTGCTCTCTTGATGAGCAGGGGGCTGGCGCTCCAACTGCGCTATGAGTTCTTCAACAGTGGGGGCTGGGCTATGACTCCCAGCGGGCTCCCCCACGGTGTCCCACTCGCCTTCGTCGCCCTCTTCGACGGGCTCCGTCGGTGGCACCTCCTGCATTCAAAGAAGATCAGTCATCAGCAAGTGAACTCGCACGACGGGTACTCGACTACACTAGTCAAGATGACTTACCTCTTGAGGTGTGGTCTCTGAGACCCTCAGCTTCTTCGTCACCCGCTTGCGGGCGGGGTTGCGCGGCTTCCGTGGCGGCGCAGCCAGACTAGCCTCCAGGCTAGCCGACGGATCTTGCACGAGGGGTACATGAGGCAAGCCGGGACGGCTGAACCTCGACCGCAGCTGGAAGTGGTCATGTAGCGTCTCCTCGTCGTCGTCGTCGTTGTCGTCGGACGTGTCTTCAACGATGACAGTGTCATCTCCTTCGCCGATCTCTCGCCGCTCCTTGGCTTTGGCTTTCCCCTCCTTCGGGATCTCGATTCCCTGAGGGGGCGGGCCGCGGCTCGGAGACGAACCTCTTCAAGTCGTCCTACAAGACACAAGACATCAGCGCGACTACTCGCAAGCAATGACTACTCGACTAGGGGGTACGGCTACTTACCTCCTTTGGCGGGCGCGCGACGGAGTACTCCTGGATGGGGCACGCCGTGTACGGTGGCATGTCCTTGAAGATGCGCATCAGCCTGTCGTTGATGTCGTCGTCATCGATCTCACCTCCGGGCATCCGCGACGTGTCGTTGTCGCCGGCGTACTCGAAGCCTAAAGTGTCGCGGGCCATCAAAGGCTGCACCCTGTGCTTCATAAAGCTGAAGGCCACGTGATAGGCCCTCAGCCCGGCTTCTCTAAGCTCCTTGATGCGCGCCAACAGCTCGGGGAGCTGGATCCCCTCCTGCATCGTGGGCTCTGTGTTCCACCAGTCCCGGTGTCTGGGCTGCCTTCCGCTCGGCTTCGGCAAGCCGGGGTGGTGGTTCGTGACGTAGAACCACCTCACCTTCCAATCGGCGTTGGAGTCGATGAGCTTGTACGCGAGGTCCTGCTCGGCGGCGTCCTCCCGCATCTGGATGCCGGCTCCGCCTACTACTTGGCGGCACTCGGGCGTGGCTTCACCCGAAAAACTTCCGGAACAGGATCCAGTGGGGCTTGATCCCTAGGAACGCTTCGCAAAAGTGAATGAAGACGGCGGTATGGAATATACCGTTGGGGTTGAGATTGACATACTCGACGCCGTAGTACCCGACAAGACCATTGAAGAAGTCGCTTGCAGGCAGTGCGAGCCCGCGCTCCGCGAAGCGCACGAACATCGGAATTTCATCCTCACTCTTCTCCATGGGGTACGGGTCCCCAGCGGCGGCCCTCCAACTGTCCATCTCCTTCTCACGGATGAACCCGCTGTTGAGGAGGGCCAGCAGATCCTCCGTCTTCATCTTCGACTTTTTCCACTCGCGGCTTGGATCTGGCCGGGGTGGAGACATCGGTGGCGCTGCCCCCGTGGCAGCTGCGGCAGCCTCGTCACGGCTCCTCTTCTTCCCGGCGGCCTTCGTAGACTTGGACGGTGAAGGCTTCATTCTCCAAGTACACGGCGTCTTCACGCGCATCCGCTCGGGGGCTACTTTGGAAGCTCTAGGTTGCAGCGCGCTTGGATCTACTGCGGCGGCAGTGTGCGCTGGAAGTGGATCTGGCTCAGATCTATTCGAAATGGCTACAGCAGCGATGGGTGAAAAACCCTAAGGGTTTTGGCTTCTATTTATAAGTCAAACCGGCTCTCTAACGGCCAGATGGATAAGTCCGCGCTCGGCTGACTCAGCAGCCGCGCGTGACTCTTCACATTCTACTAGTCGACGTGCCTCACCTCGGGGGCTCGGCTACCTCTACTCGATTACCTGGGAAGCGACAAGACTCAGGAGCATCTCAGGACACATTTTTCAAGATGACCCTTCAATTCGAGAGGAAGTACTCGACTCAAGGCTCGGGGGCTCCGTGCCACGTGTCCTTCGGTTTTTTCTCTCCGGATTTTCGGGATTTTCTTGCCAAGACTTCTTCGATGGACCCTCGGCCGGTAGCCTCGCGGCTCAACCTAAGGCTCGGGGGCTACTCCATATGGAGTGCGATTTTGCAATCGCACTTCCATATCAGCTTCGGCTTCAAGACAAGGCGAGCATTTTTTGAAGACCTTCGAGGGCAGCACTCGAGGACGCTTGGGACTACTCGAGAAGACTTCAAGATTGCTCAAACATCAGCTGGAGTACATTCCAGCCTCGGGATGCTTCGACTACTCTTGAGGACTTTTGACTTGTAGTACTCGGGGACGCTTGAGGACTACTCGTTAAGGCCGTCAAGACTACTTGAAGCTATCCTTCTCGACTACAAAGTACTCGGGGGCTTGTCGTATGGACCTCCCTGGGCCCACTACCTCGGTGGGTACCAGGACCGACTACTCGGTGGGCCCCTGGGACTACCCGTCTTGCGCTACATGGCACCTGATGACGTGGAGCAGAAGGACTACGGAGGAGAAGTACTCGGTTAGGAAGCTGTACATGTCCCGCACTGTATGGAAAACTACTAGGCGTACTCGACTAGTACTCTCTCCCTACTCCGACTTTTAACCCTGCCTCCCGACTATATAAGGCGAGGCGGGGACCTTTCTCTAGCATCTCATCCAATCCACGGCGCACTATTACACCATCTTGTAATCGTGCCCAATCAATCCGAGCTACGCGGCATACGAGACGTAGGGTATTACGCACCTCGCGGCCCGAACCTGTCTAAATTGTGTGCCACATGTCTCTTCCTTCGAGTTACCGATCTCGGCGAGGCCACATTCATCTACTTCGGGTACTCCCCTTAGTAGGTTGCCGGTCTAAAACACCGACAGGCAATCCCCGAGTGACGAAAGCTGCTCGGGCAATCGCCGAGCATCGAAAGGTACTCGGCAATCCTCGAGCGACGAAAGCTGCTCGGGCAATCCCCGAGCGACGAAAGGTACTCGGGCAATCCCCGAGTGACGAAAGCTACTCGGGCCCGAGCGAAGAAAGGTACTCGGGCAATCCCCAAGTGACGAAAGCTACTCGGGCAATCCCTGAGTGAAGAAAGGTACTCGGGCAATCACCGAGCAACGAAACATGCTAAGACAATCTCTAAGCGAGGAAAGGTGCTCAGGTAACCTATTTGAGGAACGAAAGTGCTAAAACAATGCATTTGCCATCGCCAGATCCTGCCAAATGATTCGACGACCACTAATGAATGACACAAGATCAGAAAAGAAGAATGCTAAGATGTGCATATATGCATGCATGCATTTTGGTTTGGCTGCATGCGCTGCACTAGGAGCCGAAACTGTTAGATGAGACAACAAAAGGTGACAGCGCAATCCCGTAGTCAGGCACACATCATGCCACTATGCAAGTGATCGGTACCGGATAATCTCGGATTAAAGTTCATTGATCGATGGTGATATTATGGTAATGATGATGACTGTGATCTTGCCTAGCACTTTCGATCGTCAAAAAAGTGGTAATCGCGAGCTGTGATTTCGAGCCAAAGACAGACGGTGGGCGCCAATTGTTGTGACCGGCGGAACCAGTCACGAATAATAAAGGAACGAAACCTAGGATGGGAAAACCAATGCTCTCTTATTATTTCACAAGATTTCGAACACCTTCTACAAGCGCGGGTCGCCCCCTTTTATACGAAGCCGGACTGACTTTTTACATTCCGAGAATACCCTTCGTGTGAAAAGGATTATACTAGAAGGTACTATGTTTAGATCGTAATTTCATCTGTCTTCATGCATTCCACGCCGTCCCGAACTTCTCGCCGTCGAACCCACCGCGTTTCATGGAGACATCACGTGCCACTGTCGGCCTTCTTTCAATCGGGAATTCCTGTGTTGCCCATCGATCATACAATCCGGCCACCTGCACACGATTATAGAAAATGAAAGCATGATGGTTAAATCCCATGTGGTTGTATTCGACGATCGAAACCTGTAGGGCCAATCTTTATATGCATGTATTCCGTTGTATGGCTTTCGACTAGTAAAAAAGAAAGAAAGGTCGTCGTGATGCCAAAGCAGCACTTGAAAACATCCTTAATGTGTGCGAAAGGGTCAAATGAATCCTAATTGGCTTAAATAGATGATCAGCACCCCGGACAATTTTCCCATTAGAATATTGCATGTTGGGCTTTGATTACTACATGGTTGTTGGGCTTCGGTCTGTATTCTGTGCGAAAGCCTGAGTGTGGAAATGCTAGAGAAGGATGCTTGCTAGCTTGAGTTTTAGAGGGAGAGAATTGTTGCTGTCATTGAGATTCGTGACTAAAATTAAAGAGGGATGTCCCATAATCGATTTCGGATTCCCAATAGACATGTTAGATGGATTTTGGAATTTGATCTCCGGAGAAGCCCACCAACAACGCAATTGCATCCGCAACCCCATTATCCGAGTATTCCACTCTTGAATGTGCAAGAGGGTATTGGGGAGGATGAGGGAGACGAAGGTGACCGACATGGAGTTGAATTGGCTCTACTCGGCCTTAATTGCCAAGCAGCCAATAGACCCCTCATACCTTATGATCAACTGTTGGTGTTGCGAGGCAACATCGGGAGCAGGACATATTGGTTCGGGGTGCTACCTCTCTATGTTAGCCATCTCCCTACGGCGGGGATTACAAGAAACCCCGAACATCTTTTGCGTGGTACCTCTCTCGGCATTGAGTATTTGCGACAAGGCAAATATATTAGTGGAGATGAGAGAGGAGGTTTTCGTTTGGCCACGGTGAGGCTTAGGCTTAGGCTTTTCATCCAAGGGAGGGAAGATTGGTTGGAAGAGGGACTCCTTGTCCCGGCAAAGAAAAATAAAAGAGGAAGAATCATAGAGGAGGGATCCACCTCCACTCAAGCGGGTAGTGCACAACCCAAAATTGCGCCACCTTTCGGCGGGATTCCTCCTCCGCCAAGTTATTACGGAGGGCCACAAGAGCAAGCATGGGGGGTGGTGCACCGGTACCCCCACCAAATTATGTGGTGTCCAACGTAAACTTCGCGGAGCCCTACGCACAATATCCCCCACCGCAACAAAGCGTGGCCATAATTGGAGGGTATGTTGTGAGAAACGCCCAAAACGTCGCAGCCATCCAAGCCAACGCGGCTCAACTTAGTGAGGGCAATGCAAATATTGCCTATGAGCTTGGACGCCTTCACCTAGTGGAGCCGGATCAATTCGTTGGAGGGGATGTCCAACCTTACTACGAGCAAGGGTACTACTATCAAGATTATCAACACCAACCACCGGCGGAGGACTAGGAAGAAGAAGGAACTTTAGTTTTCTTTTCTTTTCCCTTTCTCTGTAATTTTCAGCTTTTGTTTGTGTGTGTTTGCGTATTATTTTCTGTTTTTATTTAAATTTCAGCAAGTGTGTTTATTTATTTTCAGTTTGTATTTCAGCTTGATTTCATCATTGATAAAGATACCACCTTGTTTATATCATTGGAAAAGTTACAAAAATTTGTGCCATGATGATATATGATTATAATTGCCACTTGGTTTATCTTTGTAATTGATTTATGCATGTTAAAGCTAGTGCTCTCTTAAAATACGAATCTGAATTTATTTAAATACTAGCTTAATCTTTAGCGGAGGTTATGATTAAAATAAAGACCCATAGTGTTTTATGTGCTCTCAAGTTATGAATAGATTGAAGATGGTTTTTATGCTCAAAAATATTGCTAACCTTGTCATAAATATCACTTGTGTGTTGCTCAACCTATCTAGAGCCTAATATATATTTGAGTGCATAAACCTTAGTGTACAAGATTTATTTTTGAGTGACTTATTGCGAGGCCATGATTTCTCCGGCCCGAGACTAAGAAGCTGGTCATTCCGTTTTTGCGTATCTATCTTTTTGCTAGCCTTTTATCCGTGCATTGTGTATCCCCGCATCGGAGATCTCACAAACCTCGCCGGATATCCACCCTTAAAACCAAATATCATCTTTTGTGTTTACCTCCTTGACCACAACCTATCGTTGAGAATGGATCATCAATTCAAGGAAGATCACAAGACGGTGCCAAGTATCTCTCCAAGGAAAAATATTTCTGGTACCTACCTTATTTACCGCCTCTTTGCTCGAGGACGAGCAACGTCTAAGCATGGGGGAGGAGGTAGGTACGATGCAATTTTTAGAGTTCAAAGGGGTGTAAATAAAAAAAATCAAAACTCCGATGTGAAAGTCTCGTTACCGAATGTATGACAAAAAGTAAGAGAAAAAAATTGATGAATGAGGAAAAGAAAGAAAGAAAGAGATATGAGAGAAGAAGAAAGAAAAAAATGAGTATGCGTAAAGTGAACTCCCCGGTTCTCTAAAGTGCATTAGGAAATTCAAGGCTTCAAGATTAAAAGATCCATTCTCATTTTCCAACCATGTGCAATCCGATAACGAGGACTTCCTTTGTGCCTCGGAATCACCCTTTGCCATTTGCACATGTCCACTCATCTAATGTGTGTGTATTTCTCTCTCCTCCCTCCTTGATATAACATCATTTTCCAATGACCTTTTTGACGAGTCTCGGTAAGACCATGAGAAGCTTGTCTTGTTTTGACGATATCTCATTTTAAAAATCTTGGTAGGACTAAACTTTCCCAAAGCTCCATATAAAGCCTACCACACATATATGTTATGTGAGAGGGAAAGGAGTAGAATTATAGGCTTGAGAGACAAGCGAGTTGAGAGTTCATGAGCAATATGCAAGATGATTTAAATTTGTGAACTTGGTTTAGCTTTTCCTCATCTCGTTCTTTATTTCAAAAAATTATGAGATCTATTTAAACTTTGTGAGCATGTTAATACTTGTGGGATAAGCTTAATTAAGAATCTACCCTCCGTAGAGATGAAGGCTAGTACATTATGGAACTTTAACGAATTAAAATTTTGAGAGCATTATGTTTTCTCATGTATGATCAAGTGCAAGGTTTAAATATTGTTTGGCAACGATGATATCCATCGAAGGCTTACTCGAGGACGAGCAAGGTTTAAGCATGGGGGAGATGTTGACGGTGAAAATCCGTCAACCTAGCCATGAGTTTACCTTCGGTGTTGGCATAAGTTTTACACCTTATCCATTGGTACTAACCCCCGTGGTATAACAAGTTCACATGTGCATGTCGGTTTTGGAGTTTAGTGTTTATGCGGGGTTTTAGCGTTGAAAGCAAGACTTTCGGGATAAGTTCATCAAGCACCTTATGACAAGACCTTGAATCCCCGTACAAGTCATGCAATGAAGAAAACTTAACTCCAAGAAGTCGGGGACTTGATCCGAGAAGACGACAAACTCCGAGGACCGACCCGAAAAGTGCTCGAATCTTGCAAGACAAGGAGTTATGCCCAATTCGGAGAGAAATTGACGACATGGACCTACATGCGAAGGGGGAAACATCCGAGAAGCAAGGGAAGCGATGTAGAGCAAAGGAGGCCGCGGGGGCCGGGCCCGGATGGGCCCGGGCCGGTCGGCCCGACCCGATCCGGGGCCCGTTTGCCCCCTCCTTTGCCCTAGCCGCCATTCAGGCTATTTATAGCCCCTTGACCGAGAGCCACGCAGGATCCAATTCGTCATCGGCCGCCGAGGAGCAGAGAAGAGAGGGACACCATATCGGAGAGGAGAGGGTCGAGCTAGTTGACTAGGGTTTCCCTAGCTGACGTGGGAACCTTGCACGGAAGACCACGTCGGAGTTCCCGGAGCTAGAAGCAAGATCAAGGAAGGATCCCGATGGTGATCTTGTGTATGTATCATTGTCATAGTTGAATTATCAAGTTGAATCTTTTCTTAGCGACCAAGTGCTTCCTCGAAGATTTCGTTTTTCGATCGGCTTTGCTTATTCCAATTCTATTCTCGAGATAGATTACATTGGGTGTTCTTGTAGCCGCGGTCGCTAGAGGTACACACCGGATCTTCCGAAAGAATCTCGACTTGTCTTTTGACTCGCCCTAGACTCCCCGCATGAGTAGGGATACGTTGTGACAGAACGGGGGTTCCGAAAGGAGGATGTTTTCGGATTTGGACGGGAAACCACGATTTAAAGAGGCTTCTTATAAGATTCGATTTGCTACTTCTTCTCTTGCTTGGAACTTCAACAAAAGGCTTATCTCGATCTCTCTAGATCGGTTTATCTACCCAATCTTACTTTGTTATCTTCGGTCTTTAGTAGATTAGATTAGTTTCATGTCTTTCATCTAGATGCATTAGGGTTTCTTTTGCCGAAGATTGGAGTTACTTGGCTTTACTAGATCAACTTTTGCGTCACATTTGTTCCACGGATTCGATACCTTGGGTTCACCACTCGAGGGAAGAAGGGTCCCTTGACTACGACGGGAGACTTTTCCGCTTGCAAGTCATAAACGAACTTTGATACAACTATTAACCGTCAACACCATCTGATGGGGGTATTTAAGGCGCACAATGCCCACAATAATCAGCACTGAAAAGTCATAAACGAAAACTTAATGTACAATTTTATTAATTCATTGCTGATGGTGCCACAAACCAGCCACCACCACTACCATGCTAAACATAAGCACAGACCTTGCACAGCCAGGAGCTAAATAATTCCCTCATCATTCAAAAAATAAATTCCATTAAAAAGATAATTCATTATCTCAAACAACGCACAAGTTAGTAGTAACATGTCAGCGAAGAATGGTATTCAGAAAGTTGGTTGTATTCAGAAAGGGACATATGCAACATGTATGCAAAGTGAGTAGGATGAAATTTGAGGAGCAAGAGATTCTATTTCTAAGGGAGCATCAGCAATTACTTGGCTCCAATAATACACATGCAGCTATGCAGATCAGCCTTACGACTGGTATGGCTGGATGAGCATGGTTTGCATCATCCATCCATCCTAGTGATCCATTGCTATCCTATGTCACCACAAGCATGCAAGCAAGATTCATTCATGAAGGAACAGTTTGTGTGATTAGGGGAGAAAGCATTTGTCTGATTTTTTTTACTTTCTAATTTCACAGGCTCCATATGTGACCCATATATAAGGAATGCTAAGTGTGACACACTGAATCACAAACTTTGATATGTAAACTTATCTTAATAGCAAGCCATGCCTAGTGCTGAAGCACAAACTCTGATAGTGTGATCTGTAAACCTATCTTCTATTGTACTAGCCTTGCTAACTGTTGATAGAACAAAACAAGATTCCATTAGATATCTAATAAAAAGAAGACAAACTAGATTATTGAAGGGTCTGACAAAAAAAGACAACAAACTTGAGGTTATACATCTATGCATGCATGGGACACATGATATTTCGCATGAAAATGTAGCATGATTGGCTCTTTTGTTGACCATCTTATAGCTGCTGCCAGTTTATTATTCTCTGGAAAACATTTTCACATCGAAAATCTGTGCTAAAATAGCAACTATACTACTGTTACAGCAAGAGGAGATTCAGATATCTGCATGGAATTACCTTAAGCTACAATTTGTTGGCTACCTACTGAGATTGCAGAATGGATTGTGGTGGGCACCCAACAAGGAATCTTGAGATCTGCGCAAACAGAGCATGAAAGAAAACAATATAACAAATCTGAAATTACAACATTTAAAATCATGATACAGTGCCTTTCGAATCCAAGGAATCCGGTCAGACAGATACTGGAAGAAAATTATGTTGTTTCAAATGATAAAAGTCGCGGAGGCTTCAGTGCATCACCTAAAAGACCATCAGTGGCATTAGTTTCAGGCCTGAATACAACATTAATCCAGACTGCTAAAACAACATTAATCAGGTGACAGGTAGTAATAACATGCTAATGAGCAGTACTAGCATACTAGATGCAAGGGGGGACTTATTACCTAAAACAAGATTGTCTGGTGAAGAGAAGAACATGGATGGATCTTGGGTCTAGCACCTTTGAAATCACCGAGATCTAAAACAAATCGAATCAGCAAGAGGGGTAGAAACCATAAGAAATAGGAAAGGAGGAGAACTCAGGTGCAGCGGCGCTTGGACGGAGGCACGACGACGGGTTGGAGGCGCTTGGACGGAGGCACGACGACGGCGCCTGTACGAAGGTAGGGCGATGGGTCTCCTTGCCTGGAGGAGAGAGATAGAAGGGGCGACGCCTGGATGACGATGATCAGGGACGGCGGTGCTCGTCGCCTGGGAGGAGCAGCGACGGCGGCGCTCATCACCTGGGAGGAGCAAGGACGGCGAGAGGATGGGAGAGGCGCAGGACAACAGTGCGTCGCGAGGAGGAGCGACGAGTCACGACTCGCGGGGGAGAGAGACGGGGTGGAGCCGTCCGGATCCGAGAGGTGTGGGACGGCCGCCCAGGGGAAAAGACGCGGACGGGGTCGGACGGACCCGTGATTTTGGACTCCCAAACCACAAGAAGATTCGGCCCGGGGCCGAAATCGACGAGGGGCGCCGACCCTGGGAAATCAAGGGGATCCCCCCGGGATCTGAGGTTCCCAAATGAGCCCTTACAGTGCTCCAACTGTTGTTTCAGCCGGCGGTTGATACAGTAACCCCACCGCGGGGTGTTGCAGTTCCAGCTTTATTTCACACGGCGGTAGAACAACATCTCTTCAAAAAATCATAACTTTTTTTATAAACTCGAATGGAGATAAATTTTATGCGAAAATTCTAACTTTCCTCGAGATCTACAACTTTGTAGTTCAAACCTTTTCATTTGAAATTATTTTGAGGCTCAAATAATCGATACACTATTTTTAAATATTAGTGAATGCATATTTAAACACACTTCGGAATCCATCTCTAGTGCAGCAGAATATATAGTGCCCCGGAGCTTGAGCACCCATAGTGCCTAGTGTCATACCGCAAATAGCGGACTGGTACGACTGGTGCATCTTGTCGATCCTCTCGTCAAGGAGCTCAAGAAGCACATATAGTGGTCGCTCAGGCTATTGTGCCATAGCTGCAAAACAATAATATCCAAAACAAGTTTTAGTATTTGTAAACTAATTTCAGAAATTCTCAAGAATTTTCTAGTAATTGTAAACTAATTTTAGGATTTCTAAATAATTTTTTTGGTATTTGTAAACTAATTTCAGAATTTTTAAACATTTTTCTAGTATTTGTAAACTAATGCAAGTATTTCTAAACAATTTTCTTGTAAACTCATTTCAGAATTTCTAAACTATTTCTAGTATTTCTAAGCTAATGCAAGTATTTCTAAATATGCATGTTAGTATTTGTAAGCTAATTTTAGAATTTTTACAAAATTTCGAGTACTTGTAAACTATTTATAAACAATTTTCTAGTATTTGTAAACTAATTTTGGAATTTATACACAATTTCTAGTATTTCTAATTAATTCAGAATTTCTAAACAATTTTCTATTGTTTTTAAATGGTTTATAGTATTTGCAAACTAATTTTAGAGGTTCTAAAATATTTTTCTAGTATTTCTAAACTAATTGCCTATTTTATAAATATTTTTCTAATATTTCTAAACTAATTTCATAATTTTCTAAACTATTTTCTAATATTTATAACAAATTAAAAATTTGTAAACTATTTTCTAGTATTTTTAAACTAATTCTAAAGTTTCTAACTATTTTCTACTATTTCTAAACTAATTCTAAAATTTCTAAACTATTTTTCTCAAATTTCTAAACTGCCACAAAGTAAACTAGCTAAAATAATACCCGACACAAAGCGCAGATGCACCAGAGTTTCGCCACGTGAGAGAGAAAGAGAGGAGTGGGGGCGGGGAGTGAGGCGGGCGGCGTGTGGAGGTCAACCACCGTTTTAGAAGTGCGGCCCCCACAGACGTCGTTGGCAATGGCGGTTGGTTTCAACTGTCGTTGTGGACTCCAAACATCATACACAACGGCGGCTGAGGTATACTTTTGAAAAAATGTGAATCCGATATTTATTCGAGGAAAAATCATGAAAAAATATAAAAGAATTTTGAGTATGATATTTGAAAGTCCATTTTTAGCCTCTAAACTGTCGTCCCGATTTGGTTTTGGTCATCCAACTCCAAAATGAGGAATCTTTGATCATCGAATTATCTAAGAGTATCTCCAAGTCAAATTTTACTTAGCAAGTCTTGTGTTTTCCCAACTTCTAAAAAGATGTGCCAAGAGCAACTCCAACAGTTTGGAAAACCAACTTGGCATTCATCTAATTTTGGCAAAACAAGAAAATTGGCCTCCAACAGTTTGGCAAACCAACTTGGCAAAAATAGAAACTTGGCAAAGCTCACCTCCCCGCACGCATATATGCTCACAGATCGTGGTTGTCATTGGTGTTTCCCTGTAGGTGGGGGTGAAAAAAGACAAAGAATAGAGAAAGATTCATGATGTGAGTTTTCAAGAGGTGGAAGGGCATAAACATAATTTTATCTTAGGATTCCTGATGTAAGTTAGATCTGGGTTTGGCAAGTGAATTATGCCATATTGTTGAAGATGAACTCTTTTTTATTTGGTATATCTTTTTAGAAGTGGGCAAAACACAATATTGGCATACTTGGCAAATCTTGTCTTTTGCCAACTTCTAGAAAGATATGCCATGTAAAAAGACCTCAGCTTCAACAGTTTGGTATAATTCACTTGCCAAACCCAGATCTAACTTACATCAGGAATCTAGAGAGAAACAAAATTATGTCCATGCTCTTCCACCTCTTAAAAACTTACATCAGGAACCCTTCTTTATTATTTATTTCTTTTCTCACTCTCCCACCTGCCTAGAAACAACGATGCCAACTGCGAGACACGCGTATATTTACGCAATGGAAGCTAGTTTTTTCCAAGTTGCCAAAAATCGCCGAGTTTTTTGCCAAACTGTTGGAGGAGTATTTTTAATGATTTTCCCAAAATAAAGATGGAAACTTGATTTGAAAAACTGCTAGAGATGCAATAGAAAAAGTTCATCTCCAGCAGTTTGGCATAATTCACTTGCCAAATCCAGGTCTAACTTATATCAAGAACCCTGAGAGAAATACAATTATGTTTATCTCCTTCCACCTCTTGATTTACATCAGGAACTGTTCTTTGTATTTTATCTCTTTTTTCACCCTACTACCTGTCCAGAAACGACGATGCCAAACGTGCTCCGCACGCGTATATTTACATGCTATAGGCTGGTTTTCCCCAAGTTGCCAAGAATTGCCAAGTCTTTTGCCGAACCGTTGGAAAAGTATTGTTAATGATTATTCCAAAAATCAAGGATGATAACTCGATTTGGCAAACTACTAGAGCTGCTCTAAACCGTGAAAATTTTGCCATCTTGCGGTTTTAGAGGGTTGTTTTGCTGAGGTGGATGACATGTGGAGAGGGACCCACATGTCATCACATTTGTCTCCCCCTCTCTCTTTTCTTTTTCTTCTCTCCCCCATGCTTGGATTCCTGCTGCTGACCCAATCCCACCGCCACCAAACACTCACCTCCTCCCTCCACTTGTTGGCCGCGGGGCCGCACCGCCCTCCCCTCCTTCTTCTACCCGTAGGAGAAGCAGGGCGCGACGATGGCTCACGGGCTTGGGCGCGGCCGTTGGCCCTCCTCACGCGTGTGGCTGACGACAGCTCCCGCGGCGGAGCGAGCTTGCACGCGCGCAATGCAGCTGACCTCCATTGCCTCCCTCACGCGACGGTCTCTGGAGATGGAAGCAGCCCAGAGATCTTGACGGCCGGTGAGCCACTGCCTCCCCCACAAGGTGGTGAGGGCGTGCGTGCCACCGCAAGCTTGGGTTGCCCCTCCTCTTGTCCTCCTCAATACCCTGCCACCCTCCTCCCTCCCTGAGCTCGATTCGCGGTGAGGAGACCCCCTTCCCGAGCTGCTCGGCCACCACCGTTGGAGCACTCACGCCCCGAGCTGCTCGGTCGCGGCCGGTGGAGCACGCCCCCACCCTCGAGCGGCGCGAGTGCTAGTGTAGGGAGGCGTGGGGAGGAGAGAGGAGGAGTGAGTGAGAAGAAAGAGGGGAGATAGAGAGAAAAAGCTGACACGTGGGCCCCATGCCATGTGTCGTCCACACCAGTATTTTAGGAGAATGGAAATAAAGAGTAACAAATAGAATGTTGTTGGGTCTTGAAAAATAACTCAAGTGCTTAAAACTTGAAAAGGTGATGAGAATGAGATTCAAATGCACTAGACAATCTATCACTCAAACTCACAAAACTCTACTAAGTACCTAGCATTGAGCTTAAGGTAATTGTGGAGCTAGAGTTGCTTTGGATGTGCTTTTCTCAAGACTAGGGGAAGTGTATAGTGTTAATAAGCTAATGAACACTAATTCTACAATTCTAGCTTTGAAAAAGGCTAATGTGTACCCTTCCCTGAATTCATTAAAGGAATGTTTGTTTCACTGGAATTAAAACCCATTTCAGGAAATACATTCTAAAAATTAGATTCCACCAGAAATATATTATAAAGAATTTCATTAAATTCATTATTTTTGTTTGCGTGTTGATTGAAATCCCTTTCCATAAATCAGATTCCATAGATGACCAAATATAGATTCTTTTAAAGTACCAAAGACATAATAAATTTTACAATGTAAAATAGCATTGGCTTGTTTTGCTGGATGCGAGTTAGATCCGGGAGGTGAAGCCAAGAAGTGTCAAGGACACCATCACACCAATGGTGACGCGGCAGAGAAAGTCAAAGTAGCGACCGAGCGATGGCGTGACATAGCTGGTTGAGGAGTGTGACATAACCGCCCAAAATAATTCCGTATTATCGCCTAAGCCTGTCCACGTGGCCATTAAGCAATAATAAAGAATTATTATGTCGCTTCTGCTGGGTAAAGTCCGGTGAATCACTTACAACAGGATCGAGATATGCGCTAAGCCCACACAAAGGCGGGACCAGAGTACAACATTACATTACATAAAAGGTTCACAAGTTCAACATTATTACAAACCAGGTTTTTCATACATAAAAGTAAACATGGTTCAGAGTTTAAAACAGCGGAAAGTAAACTAAACGCATGATACACATAGGAGGCCATCCAAGTATATCACTTCTCATCGTCGCCCTGCTCCCACTCAAGCTCCCAACCATCTGGGATAGAACCAGAACAGATGGGGTTACCTGAAAACCACAAATTAAGCAAGGCTGAGTATACTAATACTCAGCAAGACTTACCCGACAAAAAGAAAGTAAAACTAGACATGCAAGGCTTTTTGGCTTGTGGGTTTGTTTTGCCAAAAGCGACTAAGAGTTGATTCTTATTTTCAAATTTTAGCTCATATTCTAGTATGTTAACCATTCTAGGTGAGAACATGTACTAAACAAGCATGTTGTGCAAACAAAAATTTAACAGGCAACAATATTAAACCAACTGTTCCATAGTTACATGGGGTAACCAGTGGTCAAGCCGACTCAGATAACGGCGAGTGACCGACGATCAATCGATTTATATCCTTGCAAGGTAAACCCAAGATACACAGAAGAAAGTAGACCCCAAGAAATCAAATAAAAGCGAAAGCGGGGTCTACCCCGACCAGGCGGTTCCCAACATCCCACAGTTTGGGATCAGACGCTACTAACTCTGGTACACGGTTATCCGGAGGGTCTAACCTGACCAGTCCGGAACTCACCCACTATACCACAGGTAGCTAACCCAGAGACGCAACCCAAGCGGGTAGCTAGAAAGATCCCGCCCCGGTTCAGAAGGTACTAGGCTTGCCGGTCCCATTCCCGACAAGCACTTGGTACGTTCAATAGCTTAAACCAGCACAATGCTACTCGGTCGAGACCAAACCCATTGCTCTTACCACATGAGCGAGTCATTTTAACCAACTTATGATTCCAACATAAGTAACCTATATCTCGCGAGTAATGAGTCATTACTCGACTTGTACCGTGTCCTTAAAGCATGGCACTAGCGCCCTAGCATACTAGTAAAAGAGCATAGGAGTCCTAAGGATCATGCATCTAGGTTTGAAACAACTCCTGAAACTTAAATGCACAAGTAAAACATAAATACTGAAATGTAAAAGGTATGAAATTTTAAAACAAAAAGATTAGATGAACCAGTGCTTGCCTTCCTCTGACTCAACACTAACACTAGCCTTGGGCTCTTCTGGACTTTGGTCCAGGTCTTGCTGCACACTTAGCTGGTTCACCTCCCCGCTAGCTGCTCCCTCCTCCTCCTGGGTGAGCGTGTACGCCCCGTCTGGTAAATCTACACGTACACATGCATATGCATTAGATTAAGGTGAAGGTGGGAGAATTACCACAAAACCAACTCTTGTTGTCCATATTCTTCTAAATATTATTATTTTCTCACAGAAATTAATAGGGTGGTGTGATGATGAGCAAAACACTACTTTGATGGTGATTGTGTGCACATCTAAGTAAATTAAGTTACTTAACTTCACCAAACTATAAGGGAGTGTGTTTAATTGATTAAAAATAGGAACAATTCATAAACTCCTTGATTATCTTAAAAAGTGAGCAAACACCTTTAATTGATTTTTAGCTAGTCTTTCATAAAAAATTCATAATAAAAGAAATATAACTCCAACTGTCCTAAACTTTTGTACACAGCAACATATGCCTATTTTAAGCTCACAAACAAAAATTTAGCTTAGATCATCTATAAATTAATTTATACGAAAAAGACAAATTCCAGCCTAGCATAACACATATAAATCTTATAAAAAGATTTATTAAACTTTTGGTCTAAACTTTCTGCTACAAGTCATTTATACCAAATTTAAGCTTCTGACCAAAGCATAAGTGCAGATTCAAATTATTTTTCAACTTTTGAATTTAAACTCCTACACAAGATTAAATCCAAAACATAAATCAAAGCATATCCTAAAATCACATCCATCCTACCAGAGGTACTAATCACCAAGACAAAGCCCTAGGGTGCACTGGTGCTTAAAGAAAAGTTCACTAAACGGGCAATAAAAAGCATCAAGCTTAATCTAGCATAAAGCTTACATAAATCATAATTGCAAATCTACACATCAAAATCATGCCAATTTTGGTCACAGATATAGACATGCCATAAAGAGCAACATATCCAAAATTTAAGTTCATAGCATGTGTATAATTTAAACTACACTAAAAACACTTCAAACCCTATACATGCTTTCTAGAAAAGGTAGGTTTCTTCACCAGGAACCCAACAAAATTGGATTTGCATTTTTATGATTTTCTACAAATTTCTACAGATTTTACAAGGTACAGCCGAAACCCTAGAATACATTTACGCAGAGACCCTCAACAAAATTCCAGAAATCACAAATATGCCCTTGGTTTCCGATAAACACCCTAGGAAGATTGAAGAAGATGCAATCGGGTCCCTAGCCGGCCTGGAGACCTCGCCGACGGCGGGTTCCGGCCGGGACCGGCCGGGGAGCACTCCAAGGCGGCGTGAGGACCTGGCCTGGGTCGATTGGAAGTGGGGCTCGGGCGGAGGTGGCGGCGGCGTGTGCCCGCGGCGGGTTGGCCGTCGGCCGGCCGCCGGAGCTCGAATCCCGGCCCGGTGCAGCACAATGCGGGGCAAGGAGTGGAAGGAGAAGCTTCCCTGGGCCGTGTAGGAGGTGTAGGAGTGGAAGGGCGGCTATGGTTTGGCGCGGGAAGTGGGGTTCTACGGCGGCGGTGGCTATGGCGACCGGCGGAGCGGAGTGTGCGGCTGGCGGACGAAAAAGCGAGAACAAAAGGTCGTGGCTCGGCTTTAAGTGACCAGTAGCACGGGCTCGACGAGGTCGAGATGATGGCAAGTCGATTGGCGCGATCAGGGTGGCTATCTGGCCCTGGCTGCATGCGCGGCCGCGGGTGGCATGGGCACCGCGCGACGTGTGGCATCGAACGGGAGGCGGCTAACCCCTAGGCGTGGTGTACGGCTGTTGGGTCGTGCTGAGTCCCCCAGGACACTCGGCCCACCACGGATCGTCCAAAGTCCGTACGCCGGAGGGATCGGTGGGCGACACGTGGCACGCACGGTCGCGACGTCCATGGCGCGAGAGCGCGAGCCCGACACAAGGGTGCTCGTTTTTATTTGGTGCAACCCTTTTTGAAAATGGGAATCTCAAAATTCTTGAATAGAACTTGAAAATCTCCAAAAATAAAAGTTGTAGAGGAGCTATAGAACTACAACTTTCTCAAAGGGCGACTTATGTTTTGATCAACGCATTTGTGGGAAAAACGTGTTGAAGATGCAGGAATTCTCGGCCCCGAGTTACTGTTCACAGCGCGTTCAACTCGATTTTTGGCCCATTTGCACTCAAAATTTGAATGTCCGCCAATTATGAAAATTGTGTTCCCGGGAATAACGAACAACTTTCATATTGGCCGATTTTGAACTTCTATAGTGAAATTTGGAGAACGCGCAAGAAAACCAAATCAGCCTTTATGGAGCACTTAGGGTTTGACCGTGATTTGGGATTTTGACCAAGGTCTTTTGTGCAAAAGTGTGCAAGATCATGTCAAACATGTTAAGGAGCTGATTAAATTTGATTAACACAGCTAATTAATGTCATTAGCACAAATAACATCAGGGATGTTACAAGGAGTGCCACAGCGGGAGAGTGTCAATGGACAGCGGGTGCCGCCGCGGGAGAGCACCAATGCACAGTGGGTCAAGGATGGGAACGAGTTGAGGATATGAGAGATGAGTGGGATGGAATCTGTTTTTGATTTTTAGGTAGTGAATTGTAGTAGACCATAGATTTGAGTCGTAGATCGTGCTGGAATGTTCATTTCAGGTGCATCGAAATAGGCTGGTTCGAGAAACTAATTCCAATTACAATTCAGCCCAATCTCATGAAACAAATAGGGTATAAATGGACCAATTACATGATGTGAAAGAAAAAACCTAATGCGGTACATATAAAGAATTTGGGTTTTTTTGGATTTATGCCATTACAATTTGCTGAGTTTGGAAATATGCCATTACAATTCGACTATTTGGAAACTTGCCATTACAATTCACCCGGTCACTGATTCATGCCATTGTCTACGCGTGTCGCGACGGCTGGTCCACCTGCAAGCGTACACAGCGGAGCAATAGATTTGTATGGACTGAAATACCCTCTATACACCTCTCTCTCAATGACATGTGGGACCCACACGTCATCTCCTTCCTCCATCCTCGTCGTCCCTATCGCTGCTCATCTGTTCGTCTGAGGCTCCGAGCGCCGCCACCTCCCGTGCCCCTGCCAGTGCCACCTCCGCGCTGCCGCCACTCCTCTGCCAGCGTCGCCTCCTCCTAACCGCAAATCTCCTGCCAGCGCCGCCTCCGCCTGGTCGCAACTCCCCTGCCGCCGCTCCCCCGCGGCCTCGCCATGCCGAACTCCACCACGGGCTCCACCGCGCAACAACTTCTTGCTTCCTCACGAGCTGATCTCCTGCTGATGCTGCTCCGCCTCGCCTCCGCCTAGCCTCGTCGCGCCGCGCCCGGCCCTTGCCGCGCTGCCTCACCTCGCCGCATCGAGCCGCGCTCCACCTCCGCCTAGCCTCGCCTCACCCAGCCTTGCCGCGCCGGTCCTCCGAGCTTCGCCGTGTTAGTCAAAATAAACTAACAATGCTTAGAAACAAGATACATCAGGATCTACTAGTTCATCATAGATCACATCTAGCACATTAATCTAATGAGGAAATAAAGAGTAGGTTCGGCCTAATACCAACATTGATGTTCTCCATCGCGTTGGTGTTGGCCGATTCAGCGGTAACGGAGTCGACGGCGAGAGTGACGTCGGGCTTGTAGCATATACGTTCCTTGAGTGTCTTCTGAGGGTATCGGTGGCCTTCGGGACGCCAACGACACTGCCCAGGACGCGGAGCTCGAGCTTCCAGGCCTTCCAGCGCTCTTAGCGATTGGTGGGTGGATTAAGGTTTAGATTCACGTGTGGAAGCACGTGAAACTCGTGTAAATCCGTAGGGAACCGTGAGGGGTCCCCTTTTCTTATATAGGCAGCGCTGTAGACCCAGGGCCGAGCCCGATTAGACTTAGGGTTTGCCACCCGATCACGGCAAACGGGCTTTGTTAATGTTGGGCCGAATCCGAGTCTAAGGGGAAGTGGACCGCTCCCCCATATCCTCAGTTCATTGGTTGACCGAGGTCAAACCAAAATATCCAACATTCTCCCCCTTACCGAAAGTCAATACGACTTAAACTAAAAACTTATTTCTAAACTAAAATCCCTCCTTAGTAAATCAGCAAGTACCAGACCAATGCGTCGTCAGCAGCACCTCGGCACACTGGGACAACATTACCCATAGTCTTAACCGAAAAACTTTGTTAGGATACTTATTCTTATTTGGGGAGATACTAATGGCCCTGAACCAGGACCTTATCAAAGGAATTTGCCAAACCCATATTCAGGACATGTCTCTCATAAAGGGTTGGTGGTAAACCTTTGGTGAGCGGATCCACTATGTTTAACTTAGTACTTATGTGCTCAATGCTGAGCGTGCGGCCCCGGTTTCTTTCTTTTATGATACGATACTTAAGATCAATGTGCTTGGAGGCACCCATTAATTTATCGTTAGCTCAAAAGAAGACTGCATCCTGATTATCGCAGTGCATTTTGATAGGTCTCAAGATACTATCAACAATCTTAAATCCCAGAATAAAATTCTTAAGCCACACCGCCTGCCCCGTGGCATCATAACATGACACAAATTCTGCTTGCATCGTAGATGCAGCAGTTACTCCTTGCTTATGACATCTCCAAGAAATAGCTCCCCTGCTAGCATGTAGACATATCCAGAAGTGGATTTTCTATCGTCTTCATCACCAGCAAAGTCGGCATCTGTGTAACATTCAACCACTAGGTTGTCTGTTCTCCTATAAGTGAGCATGTAATCCTTAGTTCCTTGGCAATATCTCATTGATTTCTTAACGCCAATCCAGTGAGCCCAACCTGGGTTTTTTTGATATCTGCTAAATACTCCGGTTGCAAATGCCGAGTCTGGACGCGTACAGACTTGAGCGTACAGCAAGCTTCCAACAGCTGATGCATAGGGAACGTTCTCCATCTTACTTCTCTCAAAATCATTCTTAGGGCATTGTTCTTCACTAAACTTATCACCCTTTTGAACTGGGGCAGGTGATATGCTACTCTTATCCATATTATATCTTATAAGCATTTTCTCAATATATGCTTTCTGAGATAATCCTAGTACTCTTTGGGCTCTGTTTCGGTGTATCTCAATGCCTAGTACATACGAGGCTTCACCGAGATCCTTCATATCAAAATGAGATGATAAGAAGTTCTTAGTCTCATGCAACATATTCTTATCATTGCTAGCTAATAGTATGTCATCAACATACGGTACTAGAATTACTAACTTTCCACCCTTGAACTTAACGTAGATACAACTATCTACCTCATTCTCCCTAAATCCAAACCTCTTAATGACTTGGTCGAATTTAAGGTTCCACTTTGTCTAGACGCTTGCTTAAGTCCATAAATGGATTTTCTTAACTCCGCATCCCATATGTTCTTTACCTTTAATAGCAAAACCTTCCGGTTGTGCCATATAAATAGTCTCATCTAAATCACCATTAAGGAATGCAGTCTTAACGTCCATCTGATGTAGCTCCATATCAAAATAGGCTACAAGTGCCATGACAATTCTAAATGAATCTTTTGTTGACACAGGAGAGAAAGTCTCATTGTAATCTTTTCCCTCTACCTGCGTATAGCCTTTTGCTACGAGTTTAGCCTTGAATTTATCGACATTCCCTTTGGAATCACGCTTAACCTTGTAGACCCACTTACAGCCTATTGGTTTGACTCCATCAGGAATTTCAACTAAATCCCAGACCTTATTAGAACTCATAGACTTTAATTCCTCTTCCATGGTCTCAATCCATTTAGTGGAATGCTCACATTCAACTGTCTGTTTAAAATTGGCAGGATCATCGATTTTCCCCACATCATATAAGTCCTCACTTAAGTATGTATCATAAATTGAGGTATCGATAGCGACCTTTATTACTCGTCGTGGTCTTACTATTGGCCGATTCTCAACCGGTTCCGCCCGATGAGTCACTTGTGGAGTTATTTCCGTCTCAAGCAAGCGTGCTCGGCACCTTAGCCCCGGCACCGGCGCCCGAATCACGAGTGCCGGCTCCACGTGTTCCCGCCGAACAGATGAGCGGCTTGCGTGGCACTACTTAACTCAGGAATGATTGGTGGTACAAACTGATATACCTCCGTTGTATCTGGAATTTCCAGATCAGGAAGCTCAACCTGTAGTTCTTCCAGACTTATATCCCTCTTTGGAAAACTTCCACTAATGCCTGAGTCCTCTAGGAACACATCATGTCTAGTCTCAACGAACTTAGTGTGACGACCAGGACAATAAAATTTGTACCCCTTAGACTTATCTGGATAACCTATAAAGTGACAGCTTATCGTTTTAGAATCTAACTTCTTTTGCTGTGGATCAAACAGCTTTGCCTCTGCAGGGCAGCCCCATACCTTTAAATAATTTAAAGACGGTTTCCTCCCATTCCACAACTCAAAAGGTGTCTTGGGAACTAACTTAGATGGAACCCGATTTGGTATGTGAGCATCTGTCTTAAGTGCTTCCATCCACAGTTCCACAGGCAAGCTGGAATGACTGAGCATGCTACGTACCATGTCCATAAGTGTACGGTTGCGTCGCTCAGCAACTCCATTTTGTTGTGGATCGCCTGGCATAGCGTACTGAGCTCTTATGCCATTCTCTTCTAAGTATTGAGAAAATGGTCCCTTAATTTGACCATACTGAGCATGTTTCCCATAGTACTCACCTCCCCTATCCGATCTTACTATCTTAATAGGCTTGTTGTGTTGTTTCTCAACTTCCTTCTTATAGATCTTAAAGATTTCTAATGCATCTGAACGCTTACGGATAGGATAGACGTGTCCATAACGGGAATAATCATCAGTAAACGTTATAAACGAGTCATAACCATCTACCGATGTGACAGAGAGCGGACCACAGATGTCTGTGTGAATTATTTCTAATACGTCTGTGCTCCTAGTTGCACCTTTCTTAATTGTCTTAGCGTATTTCTCCTTAATGCAGTCGATGCACTGCTCTAGGTCTGATAAATCTATGTTCTCAATTATTTCATCTTTAATGAAATGATCCATTCTCCCCCACGAAATGTGGCATAGACGATAGTGCCATAATTTCGAAGAAGTCTCATTAAACCGCTTACGCTTATTTGAGACATTTGTAACATTCATTACAGTATTATCACTAAGAGAGAGCATGTAAAGCTTGCCTTGCCTTTCAGCAAAACCAACACTGATATTATTAAACTGAATCACACACTTGTCTTTATTAAACGAACAAACATGTCCGGAATCTGCTAATGCTGAAATAGAAATCAAGGTTCTTTTAAGACTAGGAACATAAAGTACTTCATCTAAGCTAAGCTAGAAGACGCTCGGCAACTCTAAGAGAAGACTTCCAACTCCTTCGACTTCAACTCCGTTCCCATTAGCCACTCTTAGGCTTCGCTCCCCCCTTCTTATAGTTTGGATCGTACTGAATGCCTGTAATGAAGTAGAGATGTGCACAGTGTCACCTGAGTCAATCCACCAGGTATTAGGGGAATAATCAACTAAGAACAATTCGTCAATAAAAGAGACAAAATCATACTGAATGGTACCTTTGGTTTTGCACCACTCCTTAAAGCCTGGACAAGCCTTCTGCAGGTGCTGAGGTGATTTGCAGAAGGAGCACAGCATCCTACCTTCCTTTTCCTGATTAGAACGCTTGAACTTAGTGTCGTTCTTGGGACCAGTGAACTTGTTCCCATTCTTCTTAGGATGCTTGCATTTGCCCTGCTTACTGCTGCCCGACTCATGTTGATTCTTAGATGTGCCATTGAGAGGGAGATTGCCAACCATGTGGACCACATCCTTCATTTTCTCCATCTTTAGCCTCTCCTCTTCCCCAACGCAGTAGCTGATCAAATCACTGATGGACCAAACAGTCTTGTTGGTGTTGTAGTTTATCTTAAAAGCAGCATACTGTGGCGAGGGGAGTGAGGTCATGATGAAATGCACAAGGAAACCATCAGAGATCTCCATCTGCATCTCCTTAAGCTTATTAGCCATGTCACACATGTTAAGGATGTGCTCTCTTATGCTATTCTGACCATTATACTGAGAGGAGACTAATTTCATGATCAGTGTACTAGCATAAGTCTTAGATGAGCTCTTGAAGTTCTCCTCAATCTTAGCCAAGAGCACCTTACCACTCAGATCATTACCGTCAGCATCCTTAGTGGGAATAACACCCTTAATGCCAACACTGATAGTCTGAGTCATGACCATGATGGCCATGCGATTAGACCTCTCCCACTTCTCAAGAGCAGCCGAAGAACCTCCTCCAGTAGGTGCAGCAGGCTTATCCTCCCCGAACGCCACGTCAAGCTCATTCCATGCCAAGCACGTCATGACCTTGCCTTTCCGGTCCGGGAAGTTCGCTCCATTGAGCGGCTCAATGTTGTTGAGGTAGGAGGCAACAACGTTGACTTGAGTGCGAATAAAGGCATGATAATAACCCTACGGTGGTCTGATTAAAATCACGCATAAAGTTCAACTTGTATCACCGGTGGGGATAGCAAACGAACTTTATCTTATTACTCATGATTAAACAACGGTGGTTAGAAATAATCACAAGTTTACTCTAAACAAATTTTCCGGTGGTTCCATTTATTTAGAGGCATCTCAAGGTATATTGGTGGATTTAAACTTAAATTTCAGTGAATAATCACAACACCAACATCTTAAAATAAATAACTTATTGCAGATTCATAACTGAGCAATAATTAAACTTAAAACAATAATTAAACTGAACTTAAATGCAAAATAACTAAAATTCGTAAGAAAATACGAAACTTAAATGAAACTTGAAACTTAAACGGCCCAAAACCGGCCTACTTATGGTCTGCGCAAGCCGCGCGGCCTAAAGGCCCAGCGCGGCCCACTGACGCGCGCCTTAAACGGCCCAGCACGGCCCGCGAGGAATCGGCTCGCCGGGCGGCTTAGGCTGCACGGCTCGAGCATCGGCTCGACCGGCTCGGCTCGCTCGGCTCGGCTTCTGCGGGTTGAAACTTAAATGGGCCCGAGGCCCAAAAACCGACGGCTGGGCCGGGTGCTGAAATCAGCCCAGCTAACAGCTGGTCGCACCTGCCTAGATCGTGGCCGTCCGCCAGATCCAACGGTGGACGGCGCACGGTGGCGGGCCGGCTCTAATATAAGCCATGCAGGGGAGGGGAGTGAAACCCTAACTCATTCACTCCCTCCCCCCTCACTGTGCTCACCCGGCGGCGGCCCTGATGTGCGCCTGGCCGGCTGCGCCGGACCCCCGCGCCGGCCGGTGGAGGAGGCGCCCATGGTGGCCGGCGGGTTGAGCGCCCGCTCCGAGCTCCTCCCGCCGTCCGAGCGGCGGCGGCGGCGGCCGGCGGCGGCCGGCGGCCCTTCCCCTCCCACCTTTTCATCTCCACGATGAAAAACCTTAGTGACGGGAGGTTTGATGGAGCGAGAGGGAGTTGGGGTGTCGGCCGGCCGGCTCGCGGGAGCCTAAGGCTCTACCGCGGCGGCGGACCGGCGTCCGCACTTGGGGCTCCTCGCCAGCGCCGCGTGCAACTCATGTGCGCGGCTCCGTTGAGGTCCTCCTTCGGTCTCCCTTGATGGCGAGCCTGATGTGAGAGGAGGCATGGTGGTGGCGCGGCATCGGCCGGTGGCGACTCATGCCCCGGTCGGCGCCGTCCCCATGGCCCTGATCTTATTTTTTTGATTCTGAATGTGATGGCGGCTCGGCCGCCGAGGTCAGTGACCTCTCTGAGATGATGGCGGCTCTGCCGCCAAGGCCAAAGGCCTCTTTTACTTATGCATTTACTTATTTGCATCTTTTCTTATTGCCGAAACTTAGATCGAGTTAGGATTTCGGGATATTTGCCGGTGTGAGTAGCAATTTTCCCCTCCTTCTAATTGCTTCTGAGATGTATGTAAAGTGTGACATGGCATAAAATATGTAAAGGAAAACGTATAGATCTAGTACACGCGAAACCCTAACTCGATAACTTAACTTACTGATGTAAACATAAAAGAGCTTAATCTAAACATAAAGAACTTAACTAAGCATTAAGAAACTTATAGATCCATCTAATCTAAGCATGAATAGGGTACTGATCGTAAAAACTTAGATCTAAAACATCCAAACTAAAAGTTCTAGCATATAAACTTACGGATCTACTAAAAACTTATCTAAAAGCATGACTAGAACATTAAAACACCTCTGAAAAGGCTCTAACCGAACCAAAATAGATCTAAAAACTTAGGGTTTGTGCTAGGGATCTAGATCTAGGTGATTGATACCAATTGTTAGTCAAAATAAACTAACAATGCTTAGAAACAACATACATCAGGATCTACTAGTTCATCATAGATCACATCTAGCACATTAATCTAATGTGGAAATAAAGAGTAGGTTCGGCCTAATACCAGCAGTGGTGTTCTCCATCGCGTTGGTGTTGGTCGATTCAGCGGTGACGGAGTCGACGACGAGAGCGACGTCGGGCTTGTAGCATAGACATTCCTTGAGCGTCTTCTGAGGGTATCGGTGGCCTTCAGGACGCCAACGACACTGCCCAGGACGCGGAGCTCGAGCTTTCAGGCCTTCCAGCGCTTTTAGCGATTGGTGGGTGGATTAGGGTTTAGATTCACGTGTGGAAGCACGTGAAACTCGTGTAAATCCGTAGGGAACCATGAGGGGTCCCCTTTTCTTATATAGGCAGCGCTGTAGACCCAGGGCCGAGCCCGATTAGACTTAGGGTTTGCCACCCGATCATGGCAAACGGGCTTTGTTAATGTTGGGCCGAATCTGAGTCTAAGGGGAAGTGGACCACTCCTCCATATCCTCAGTTTGTCGGTTGACCGAGGTCAAACCAAAATATCCAACACGTCGCACCAGTCCGGGAGCTAGCTGGCGGGTCCAGTGCCGTTGCGCACGCTAAGGTGACATGGATCCCGCACCAATCGTCGAAACCGCCTGCCAACAGGCCTGCCTTGTGCCCTGCTCAGCGCGTTGGTGGAGACAGCCTAGGCCTCACCGGCGGAGGAAATGTCCGCTTGGCGCGTTCGCGGAGATAGCCCAGGCCACGCTAGCGCCACCGCCGCCGCGGAAGTCTATGCTCGCCGGAGTTGTAGCAGATGAGGCCTCGGCCTCCGATTCCCAGGTCCCTGGCCTCCCAATGCCCGTTACCCACATCCCCATGCTTATCGATTGTTTGCGGCCGCGCAACACTGTCAAGTGAGGCCCGACACGCAGAAGCACGCAGCGGCGGGCGAACACTTGGGTCGGGAGGCGCTCCATTGACCACTGGGGGAAAATGAGTTGGGGAAGGACGCGGAGGATGAACTGAGTACCCTCTGCAGCGAGTACCTCTTCTCCGTGGCCACCATGTTCTGTTCTGGCGGTTGAGGCCATGAATCCGAGATGAGCACACTTTGGATTCTTCAATAGAGCACAAATCAGGCAACGGTAGTGGGGCAGTGGAGGCAGAGGATGGACGGGCGCAGGGTGACAGCGGTCCGGCGAGCACGGGGAGGAGCTCCTAGACAGGGACGGACGGGGATGCAGCCTGGCGCATTTCGTTGGGGAAGGAGAAAAGAATGGATGAAGAAGATGACGTGTGGGCCCTATATGTAAGCGACTGGAAAGAGAAGGTGTGTCTAGAGGTAAAATGGGCTATACGAAAGGTTTTGTATGTGTACAGCACCTGCAAGTGGGCCCGCCGTCGCGACAAGCGTATAAAATGGCAGGAATCAGTAACAGGATGAATTGTAATGGCAAGTTTCCAAATAGTTGAATTGTAATGGCATATATCCAAACTCGACAAATTGTAATGGCATAAATCCAAAAAACCCAAAGAATTTTGGACAAATGTGGGTAGTCTTGAAGAACCGAATGTCATTGTAAATTTGTAATATAGGAACACAATAGACAAAATTGAGTTTTCATTGAGTCATCGTTAGCCTACCAGTCTACCACAGTTTTGCGCAACAAGCAAATTGAGTCTTCTTTTTGAGTCATGATCATCTCGCCACTATTTTGCATCTAAAGTTTCAAAACTTTCCCATTATTGTAGTCAGGTCACCAACTTCCCTATAATAAGGTTACATATAAGTAAAAAACAAACATAAGATACTTCGATATCACCATAACATCTAGATTGATCTATGGTAACAATCTTTGAAGATCGTTGTAGATTGGCTATACTATTTCAGGAGTCTTGGGAACTCGAGAAACCAACTTGAGATGTGTCTATTTGTGATGAGTGATTGACCAGATGATTTGAGTCTTTGTGTGTTATGTTGTGTGTTTTGTGTGCATAGTGTTTCTCATATTCTTTAAGTGGTGTGTTGTCAATGCACTTGTGATGAGTGGTTGACAACGTTGTGCGAATTAACTCTTGGCCTAATATTGCACATGTTGGATGCAGTTTGGTTTGTGTTGTTACAAGTGAAGAACAAGCGCGAAAAGTGAAAGAGCGTCTAGGACCCTAAATATTTTGGTGATAATGACAATTATAATTTGGGTATTTAATGGTTCAACTAAGGTGTGTTCATGAATAAAAGAAATAAAAGAGCATATTCAAAGGAAGGCCTTGTCGTATGGACCTCCCTGGGCCCACTACCTCGGTGGGTACCAGGACCGACTACTCGGTGGGCCCCTGGGACTACCCGACTTGCGCTGCACGGCACCTGATGGCGTGAAGCACAAGGACTACAGAGGAGAAGTACTCGGTTAGGAAGCTGTACATGTACTGCACTGTATAGAGGACTCCTATACGTATTCGACTAGTACTCTCTCCCTGAACCAACTTGTAACCCTGCCTCCCGGACTATATATATAAGGCGAGGCAGGGACCCCTCCTCTCTCATACGCATCTGATTACATCATCTTGTAATCGCACCCAATCAATCCAGAGCTACGCAGCATACAGGACCTAGGGTATTACGCACCTCGCGGCCCGAACTTGTCTAAATTGTGTGCCACGTGTCTCTTCCTTCGAGTTACCGATCTCGGCGAGGCCACATTCATCTACTTCGGGTACTCCCCTTAGTAGGTTGCTGGTCTAAAGCACCGACAAGCCCTCAATTTCATATACATATAAAAGGTGTTGAAGCTCAAGTGGTGGTTTAAATTTATTTTTCAGTTTTAATTTGAGTTTAGGAAACATCGTACTATAAAGAGGGACGTGATCAGTTAATCGAAGTTTGCTACAAGTGCTTATCTTGAGAACCTTTCATCTTATCATAGGTCTCAAAACAGCTAGAAAAACCTAAGAACCACTTGAAAACCTAACCCTAGCTGTCACAGGCCTACCGGGTCAACCGACCCAGGTGACCCGGTGACCCGGGACGGCTCTGGAGAGAGCTGGGTGACCCAGCCACTTTTGGCTGGTTGACTCGACCCTGCCCGCAGGAAACCCTAACGACTCTTTTGAAGAGAGGGGGTATTTATACCCCTTCAATTCTTCATCCTCTTGTTGCTGCCTCCCACGAAAAAAACACCTCCTTGAGCTCCATTCCCTCTCTCCCAACTCTTCTCTAAGCCATTCCAAGCAAGGATCCTCCTAGGGTTTGGGTGTGAGCCCCAAGTTTTTAATTAGCATCATTAATGCTAATGACCGAATCAAACGAGTCAAACATGATGACGTTGGTCAAACTTTGGTCAAACCTGGGTCATCACCTCAAAAACCTAGCCAACAATCACTAATGATCTTTTTAATCAAGTCAACACACCCTTGTGGTCAAACCTTGATCAAACCCTAATCAAATGTTGGTCAAAACCCCTGTTGTCTTTGAATCTCTCTAGAACTTTTGTTGCGTTCTCCAAATTTCACCTAAACACTTCAAAATCTCCCAATATAAAAGTTGTCAATTTTTCGAGGGACACAACTTTGCTTTTGGGTATAATTTCAAATTTTGAGTGGAAAAGGGTGAAAAACTTGGTCAACTGCAGTCGAGTACTATTCACCAGCGCCAAGAAAGACATCATCTTTACCAGCAGTTCATGCTCCAACTGTTTGTTTCTCAAAACATATGTTGGCCTTTACAAAAATGTTCTCCTATAGTTACTCTGCAACTTTGGTATTCACCATTTTTGAAGTTTTATTTGAAAATTTTGAACAAACGTCGATCAAACAGGGGTAAGTGGAATGCGAACCGTCGACGTCTGAAGGATCAGATGGCGACTAGAGAGGGGGGGAGTGAATATGAGCCGGTAAAAATTCTTCTCAAAGAACCCGGCCTATACCCTAGTCAAATCCCTGTCACACACAAGCGATGGATCGAATCACACACCAATCGCCAAGACAACGAGGTTATGGATCAACCTCTAGTCTTAGGAACGATTCCTTGAAGCACACGCGGATGCACGAAAGAAGGAAGGGAGGAATCGAACCAAGGAACAAAGCACTCGGTCTCGGCGGCGACCGTCCGGCCGGGTGGGGCGGACCGTCCGCACGGGCCACACGGACCGTCCGCCCGTCGGCGCGGGACCGTCCGCGCACACACCGCGGACCGTCCGCCCCGCGCGCCGCGACCGTCCGAAAAAGGAAACAGAACCTCCAGAGACGACCCCGAATAACGGACCGTCCGCGGGAAGCACGCGGACCGTCCGCCCGGTACACGCGGACCGTCCGAAACTTCGCCCAACGAAAACTCAAAGCCACGACAGATCGAAACAAAAGGCGAGCAAGAACACGAAGAACACCCAACGAACAGGGACGACACGGACTGTCCGCCTGGTCCTCGTGGACCGTCCGCGAGGTGCAGACAGAGCAGAAAACGCACGACCCCGAAAGTCAACTCCCCCAAATCATCATCGGATTTCCCAAACGGTAGAAGCTATAGAGACAAGGGTTTGGGGACTTGAAAAGTGTCACACAAGGATGCTATAGCCCAAAAATCTTGCCTCCTAACTCCCTAAATCACCGGGAATCGCGAATCCTTTGAGCACCACCAAAAGCTAGAGCACCAAACGAAAATCCTTAAATCGAAGTGGTTTCCCGACGTTTGAGGGCACAAGATCAATCACAAAGATGCACGAGACATCCATCCATGTTTCCCTCAAAGAAATCCGGGGAGAAACCCACTCAAATCTGCGGAATCACACCGAGAACAAAGGCACCAAAAACAAGCACGAAAAAGACCACGGAAAACACAACGCCGAATCTTCTATACAAACCAGGAAAGATTCACAAGGTCTAGCATGCCGCCCTAACATCCATCCCTCTCAACAAATCTCTCATGAAGCTCTCATGCTAGCCTAGAGAAAAATGGAGAAGAAAATAGCTACGAAAATGAGAAATGGGAAGGGGGAAATGAAACCCTAAGTCCAGGAGAGAGAGAGCCATCCACACACACTCATGGCTTATATATCGGGTCCCGCCGGTGTGGGAAATGACTCGACTACCCATAACTCAACTACTGGCGATACAACCCATGCAGGGGCATTTATGTAATGTTTGTGGGTCTTGCCATCGGACGGCCACGCCTTCGCCGCACCCCGCGTCCTCCCGACGCAAGCCATGCGATCCCGCCGCGTGTCCTCCGCTTCGAAGCTTCCCGACACGCCCGGATCCCGTCTCCGTCGTGTTGGGTCTTCGGACTTGGTTTTGAGGCCCAAACCAAGAAACCGCCCTCCGATGGTTTTGTGGGCAAACCACCAAACCCCGCGTGCTCAGCCCGACCTCCCGCCAAGCCTCTTGACTCGACCGCCACCGTGCACCGGCTCAATCGTCCACGACCTCGTCTTGCTCGTCTCGCCACCATGTGGCCCGCACCTAGTCCCGCCGTCCACCGGGTCCCTCGAACCGAGCCTACTTGTCTCTCCATCTCCCGGAGGCCCCTCAAGGCTGAAGACCTTTCGCGCCCGTTCTTCACCTGCAACAACACGAACTAGGCCGCAGCCTACACCTGCGCACTGAGCCAAGAGTCGGTCCAACACCCGTTGTCAATCACTCATCACCGAGGAGTGGTCATCCATCGACCACCGGACGCTCCCGGTCCTCAATCTCCCCCTTGACGAGTGCATTGACAACACACAACGAAATGAAATTCAGAGAAAGAAAGTAAGAAGAAAGAAAAACAAAGAAGCGCAACTCATGACCAAAACCAAAGAAAGGCAAAGAAAGGTCACAAGCCGAGCAAAGCACAAACTCCACACCGAAAACAACAAGAAAGCTCCCCCTGAACAAATGCAAGCTCCCACTGAACATGTGGATGCAAACTTCCAAATTTTAGCTCACCTCTGCTGAATTTGCATTAAGCTCACCTCTTCTCCCCCTTGTTGACAATGTATGAATCAAGGTGAAAATGCAGAAATGCAAAACAAAGCATATAAACATCTACATGAGCTTCTCAAATAGGCCAAATTTAGTGACAAAGGCTAGAAATGAGACAAAGAGCACAGATATGGATCATAACATAGTCAAAGCATTGCCACAAGTAATATATGGAAATATAGGCATGTGACAAAGCAAATTTTCAGATTTGAACAATTATATCAAAAGATGGCTCACTTCAAATGTAAAAGCCTATCCATGTCATATTCGAGCCAAAAACATGCATATTATTCAGAGATCATACAAGGATATCCAATTCTCAACAAAAGATCATTGCAAACACCCATAAAGCAAAGTATGTCATGTTAAAGCTCATGAGCCATGTGTCCACTTCGGGGAGACTTCTCCACTGGTGAACATCATGCAACATGTTTGGCACCCATGTGTGAAAGATAAGACATTTTAAGCATAAACATGGTGGGTAGAGCATTTTTCAAGCATACACACTTCTTTTCAAGATTAATTCATTTCATGGTACATGAAGTGCCTTTGCGGCAAAAAGAAGCTTATGCTCCCCCATGAATGCAACATAGGCTAAACATTCACAATGATATTCGGCCTTTGGCCCAAATGCAAGAAAAAGACATCCAAGCACAATCTAAGCATAGAAAGCACATTTAGACCAAAACGTGACATGGATACACTACTACACATGAGTGGAGCACATTTCATCAAATTTAGTCAAGATTAGCATTTGATTCAAACAGGGCTATCTCACAATATATATATCTCAAATATTCCAAGAGCATAGCCTCACATAGCCATTTCTCCACACATATGACCAATATCTCACAAATAGCCAAAGAGACTCAAATAAGGCATATGAAAGAAGCTCATAATCCTAAAATGCAATATGATACAAATGCAACATGATATATAACAAGATGGCTATCCTACCATGGTTTATACATCAAGCAAAGCATGTATATACATCAAAGTAAACATGGTATGATACATATGGTACAAAAAGGAAATCTCCCAAGAATCAACTAGAAAGGGCAACAAACCCCAAGTTCCCCCCGCAAGCGCACAAATGTAGCTTGGTCGAGAGGCTTTGTAAAGATGTCGCAAGCCGATCTTGGGTAGGGACATGGATCAACACAATGGTCCCTTTCTCCACATTGTCTCTCAAGAAATGGTACCTCACCTCTATATGTTTGGTTTTGGAGTGAAGCACGGGGTTTTTCGCTACGCTTATGGCACTAGTGCTATCACAAAGAAGTGGGATCCGGGTACACTCCTCACCAAAGTCTCTCAAAGTGTATGAAATCCACAACGGTACTCGGGAACAACAACTCGTGGTTGCAACATACTCGCCTCGGTGGTAGACCGAGCTACACTAGATCGCTTGCGGGAAGACCACGAAACCAACGAGGACCCAAGAAACCGACAAGAACCGAAGTAGACTTCCTCTCGACTCGACAACCAAAGCAAAATCAAGCATCGAAAAACCATGAAGAGAAAGAGTCGAGGAGGAAGAATACCAAAGGCCAAGACCAGGGGCAGACTGTAGGTACCTGAAAATCCTCTTGACGGCCTGTCGATGTGATGTCCTCGGTGAAGCCTGAAAACGAGCGCACAGACACACTGAACTGTGTCTGGCCTCGTCGTCATCAAGTAGAGGAGGGAGCCGATCATGCTCTTGTACTCCCGCTGGTCCACTGGTTCTTCGTCCTCGTACGCATCCAAAGTAGCCGTATTGACCGCCTCAGCCCAATACCTCCTAGGAGTCCTGTGCTCATCGAGCATCGTCCTAGCCATCTCACAAAGAGTCCGATTTTTCCTTTCCACGACTCCATTTTGAGGAGGCACATAAGGGGTCGAATACTGATGTTCAAGACCTAGATCACGACAGAAGGCATCAAAACGAGAGTTCTTGAACTCGAGCCATTATCACTTGCGGATAGCTCGAATAGCATTCCCATGCCTCTCGTTTTTCAACCTCACGATCGATCTCGAACAAAACCAAATGTCTCACTCTTGTCTTCCAAGAAAAACACCCAGGGCATAGCGAGAGTAATCGTCCACCACAACAAGGACATACCACTTCCCACCCACCGAGCGAACTCGAGCTGGCCCAACAAGGTCCATATGCAACGGCTACTGTCGGACGCTCGGTCATGACATCGGTCAGGGGTGGATAGGGAGTGGCTACCATCTTGCCATGCCTACACGGAGCACAAACCAAATCCTTCTCAAGCTTCAACCTCGGCAATCCTCGGACAAGGTCAAGACCACTCAAGCGGGAAACCAAATCAAAGCTCAAGTGTCCCAACCGCCTATGCCATTTCCACAAATCGAAGAAGGATCGGCCATCAAATAGCGAGCGAGGACCCAAAGAACGAGAGAAATCGGCCACGAAAATCGACCCTCGGGGATGATCATACAAACAAGATCACCTCGAGAATCCAAAGCAAACGAGACTCGCCGGACTTGAAACGCACCTCAAAGCCTTCATCAAGCAACCGAGAAACCGAAAGAAAATTGAAACCCAAAGACTTCACAAGAGCAACCCTCTTCAACGTTACCTTGTCACTCACATGCACAACACCCTCGAAATCACCCTTCCTCGTCCATTATCCCCAAATGTGATGTACATCTTTCCCTTCACCGGGGTGAGGCCGGAGAACCACTTCTTGTCTCCGGTCATGTGTCGGGAACATCCGAGTCCATCAACCAAATGTTCTCCAAGCCTCCTGCCTGTAGTCAGAAACAAGAACGAGAATGAGCTAGCGACTCGACACTGGGGTTAGCACAAAGAAAGTTAAACCAGTGTCGAGCCATCTGCTCAAGAGAGGGGTTAGCAAATATCATTCCCTTGCCACCAAATTTCCCATGTCCCATGGAATAAGTATGAGCACCACGAGGGGGAAAACATGGTCCGTAGTTCCTTTGGAACCCAAAGCTGCGATCATCTCCCCTAAACCCGTATTAAGGATGAGTAGGGGGACGTCCAGCAAAACCACCACGAGCCCAACCAAACCTCTCACCAAAGACGCACACCATCATCTCTCCTAACAAACCTCTCACCACCACCTCTCCGTGGGAACCTACCACCCCGGCTCCAACTCTACCAACACTCTTCACACTTCCCACACCCCGTGGAAGTGGCACTCTAGGCTCGGGAATACCATGAGACCGGCGATACCTGTCCTGGTTTGCTTGTGTCACACCCCGAAATCTCCAATTTCGGGATGTGAATAGAGAGAATAATTAAATAACAATTTTCTCATAATTTTAAAATTTTTCCAACATTTATTTTTCTTTACAGAAATATAGTATAGGAAAAATCCTTGTTTGATTTTCTTAAGCAAATAAAAAGTTGTGAGTGTTGCATTCATGCCGATGCATCAAGTGGCGCTTGAGTGCAAAAAGGTTTCAAAAATGCGTTTAGGAGCCGTCCAAAACCTTCCGAGAATTTTCCGAAATTTTCCGGAAATTATTCTCATTTTCTCCGAGCATTTTCTATTTATCGAAGGCTCTAAAAATCTTTTTCATGAGCACCAAATGCATTATTTGGATTGTTCATGTCGTAAGCTATCTCTAGGATTTTTCTTGGAATTTTTGTGATTTTCTCGGGTATTTTTCGTGCCTCTAAACATTTTCTACGGGCATTTCCGGATTTGTTCTTGCACCGAAAAATATTAAAAAAAAAGAAAATCTATCGGATTGGGCCGAGCCGAGGCCCGACCCAACCCGCTCCGCCCGCACCGGCCCGCCCGCGAGCCCGCCGAAGCCCATCGGGGGCCCGGGCGTAGCCCGCGCGGCCGGAGGTCGCGGCCTCTTCGGCCGGCGGAGCCGCCGCCGTCCCCCGGCTTGCGCGCACGGGTCTCGGGCCCCGCGCCCCCATAAAGGGGGAGGCCGAGCCGCCGCGCCACCGCCTTGTTCCCCGAGCCGCGCCGCCCGTGTGCGGCGCCGCGCCGCCACCGCCGAGCCGCAGCCGAAGGAGCGCCGCCGCGCGCGTTTCCTCGCCGTGCGTCGCCATCGTCCTTCCTCGAGGCAAATGGACGCGCGTCACGAGCACCGTTGCGTCGAGCCGAGCGTACCCCCGCCCGCTCCCTCGACCTCCGGACCGCCGGAGCCCCCAACCCGTGTTGAACCGAGCCGGCCTTCGCCGAGCTCCGCATTTTGTTCAATTCCGCCGCCCCCGTTCGCCCCCTTCCAAGGTGAGCACTCAATCTTGGTCCCCTCGCCTTCTCTTCCTTTTCCCTAGGGCGCTCGAGCTTCTAGCGGCCTTGGTCGCCGGCCCCTCGCCGGAGCCGCCGGCGGGATTCCTCTCTCTCGCCTCCGTTCGGTCCCGAGGTAGAAGAAGGAGGTTTTGCAAGAAGGCCCCCCGCAAGAGCCGCAATCATTAGATCCAATTTTGTGTCTAGGAAATTTCCGCAAAAACCCCTTAGATCTATTAGATCCATGCAACCGCATCCCTCCCAAGCACTTTTTCGGATCTAACCCCGAGCTTTATCGGTTTTGCGAGCACTTGCGGATCCTATCTCGCTAACCCTTTAAATCTATAGATAATCGCGTAAAGGTCTTTCCAATCTTGTTTTACCTATATCTCCTTCGTTTTAGCTCCGATTTCAACCGTTCAAATTGCGTCAGGTCCATAATGATGTAAAGCACGCATTAGCGAAGTGTTTTCATCATGTTTTGTTTTCTGAAAATAAATTTTATATTAATTTTGATTAATGTCTAGTTACCCATGACTTTTCCAAATAAAAACAATATAGATCTATACATCGTTTTCATAAGCAAAATTCAATTTGATTAATGTTTCTATCACATGTTTTGTACATAAAATTTAATTAGATCTTTATCTCAGTTTTCGTAAACCAAATGTTAATTTGTTTAATAGTTAATGAATCTTTTCTAATTAAAATTTGATTAGGATTTTACATCGGATTTTATAATAAATGTTAATATGATTAATGTCAATACCATAATGTTTTCACTAATAATATGATCTATTCGAATTACAAAGTTTCGTTTAGATTGTTCATATAGTCTAGTTTTTATAATTAAATATTTAATTGATTAATTCATATATGAATCTTTATAAATAAAACTTGACTAGTTCTTTACACTGGTTTCGTAAATAAAGTTTAATATTGCATTAATGCCAACCTAGGGTATTTTATTTGTAAAATATCCTTTACATTTGTTTTGCTAATTAAAATAAACCTAGCTCGCATAATCTTATTCCATCATAAATGCAAATCATTCATTAGACGTTCGGTATCGCTTTATCTTCGTATCTCTTTTGATCAAGTTTATCGAAGCTCTAAACCTTTCTAGTGTTAGCCCAAGCTAAATCATGTGCATCCGCTCAAGCCTTAGAGTTTCTACTTAACTTAGTAGCTTTATCCGTGTGAGTAGTTTGCACTGCTCATTTGCCTATTAAGTAATCTTATCACTCTTGTTTCATCATAGAATCTTGTTTATCAGCATCTAGCTAGTTGATGTCTACCCCATCTCTGTTAGGTTGTCTCTTTATGAATCAGCTATGTTCTTGTACTCAATCTATCGTAGCTACCCTTCTTTAGAGTTTACCCTATTATCTGCTTCACCTGTCAGATCACCCTTGGTTAGTGTGTCAGTTGTTCATCTGAGTTCTCTTTGTAGACTAGTTCTCCTAAACCCTAGCCTAAAGTTTGTGTGTGCGTTATAGTACGCTTCTACCGTTCTCGTTCGTTTCACCTTAAATTGTATGTTAGCATGTGTATCACTTGTTACTTGTTTTAACACTAAAACCGCATGTTAATCTTGACTAATCCTTATTCCAACGCTTTCATAAATAAAAAGTGATTAGGTTCTAATCCGGTTTTCTTTAATCACGATGTAATTGGTTAATCCCTATTCATAACTAGTTTTTCTAAATAAAAGATGTTAGAGTTAAACATCGGTTTTCATAATAAAGTTAATATGCCTAATGACATCATAAACGCCTTTTCAATATTAAAATATGTTTAGTTGAGCACGTGACATAAAGTTATTCACCTAGATGTCTTATACTTGCTTTATCTTTCTAAAGTAATTGTTAACTTGACATAACTTCTACTCGAACGTTATAAATAAAATATGATTAGGTTTATCGTGATTTCTTTAATTAAATTTAACTTGTTTAATGGTAACATAGAGTATTTCTCTGAAATATTCTCTCAAATGATTTCTTAATTAAAACATGACAAGCATGTAGTCTCTTGTTGTTTGATAATGATCTCACGATAGTTTCGAGCTTAGTTCTGTTTCAGCGTTTCTTGCGCTTACGTAACCAATAGGATCGAGCTCTACCTTAGTGTGATCTTTTCGGTCCTTGATCAATCTTCCGTGACCATCTCTCCAAAGTTAACCAAGCCTTTCCCTTCCAAGCACACTTTGCGTTCTCTAGTGATCCATCTAATCGAGCCTATCCTTTAGTGCGTTCTTTTAAAGCTTTTCTTTCGAAGTGGTGTATTGTTCTTAGTTATGCTCGTTTGTTTGCTTTGTATGCTTGTGCCCGATGATTGATGCGAGTAGAACGAACGTGGTTCAACAAACTTGGAAGAATGTGAAGGTGAAGATATTCGAGCAACTACCCTTTGGTTAAAGGCAAGTGTGTCCTTGATCTTTTGTCCTAATAACTTTATTAATCACTATAGCATTGCTTTGCATTAATTTTGATGGGTTCCTATTAAGGATGACTAGCCTCATTTGATCGTTATCTTAAACCCAGTTTTAATTAATTCGATGGTAGATATTGCTTAGTTTGCTCAATCGGGTTGGTGTTAATCAATATGGTTATCATTTTATGCTCGTGTTCCTTTATGATAATTTTAATATAAGATCACCGTGCATTAATCGGAACATGGAGAACCACCCGGGAAAACAAGACAACCACAAGAACTAATGGGCAATGGTCTTGGTCGAATAATTAGGAACTTTAGCTTGTGGTGATCTTACCCGATAAGGACAAGGGATCGGCGGTACCGAGGGGTATGGACTCGCTTTAGCAAGGGGTTGGGTGAGTTATTCTTTTTATGGTGGGGTATCGACCTGCTAGGGGACTTTATACCTTGCTAACTGATCCGGACCTTGTGGGTCACAACTTGTTGGAGGACCTTTGTAAAGGCCTTGTAGTGTCCCTATGCAGCCACACCTCGGCAGTGTGGTATGGTGCCTGATCAACATCGCATGGTTGGGTTCAAAGTTCTTCGGAGCTTTTACGCTGCTTGTGGGTAAAGATGTACAACCTCTCGCAGTGTAAAACTAATCGATTAGCCGTGCTCACGGCCAAGAGCGGCCCGGACCCTCACATGATTAGTTGAACTTGAAGATGGACTTAAATGGTGATGTGTGTTATGGTTATGTTTGCCATATACTTATGGCGTATCTCTTATCTTTATGCTTAATTGTGGGTTGGTATAAACTTATACTTTTATTAGTAATCAGGTGCTAATAAAAATTGATCAACTAAAATGCTAAATGCTTATAGCCGATCCACTATAAAGCCTTTGCATTCATATTTTCCCCACACTTGCCGAGTACGACAAGTGCTCACCCTTGCTATAAACAATGTTGCTCAGAAGGAGGAAGCTACTGTGAAGTCTTGTGAAGATGTTGCTGGTTCTAGGCGTACGCAACCCCCGCCGATTGCTTGTGAAGTTTGGTGCCTCCGTTTCCAGGATTAAGCGTAAATCTATGATAATCTCCTTTTTCTTGCATGATATTGTTTCGTTATTCACTTATGTCAACTATATGCATGAAAATTGATCCCGGCATGCATATAGGTTTGCACTTGGTTTTCTTTGGAAGACGGGTGTGACAGAGTGGTATCAGAGCTGTATCGACTGTAGGACGTAAGCCTAGTTAGCATTGGTCGTTTCTTAATGCCTCTTTTGTTCTACAACCCCTCCTTACCTTATCCTTGACCTCTCTGATGAAGGATCTCACAACTTAACCATATTTTTATCTCCATACCATGAATTCTTGTATATTTATCTTCACTTTCCTTAAACATCTCTTCGACCTCGCCTATTCATTCGCTCAAGCAATAACACCCCCTTGATTGATTGGTGGAAGTGTAACCCTTAACATTCCATCTATTCGCGCAGCTCTCTGTCACATCAACGCTGTTTTAATATTATCTCGAGCTACAGAACTCCGATTGACATGAAACAAGTTGGGTTAGCTCACAAATTTCATAAGTAAATTACTATCAAAAATTCAGACCTATACAGTACATATTACAGGAGCTATGATCGAAACATTGGAGCTATCAGAATCTGTAAACTCTGCTGACCCAGTTACCTTCATTATTTTATATCTCGAGCTATGAACCTCCGATTGAGGTAAATCCAATTGGAGTAGTTCAGGAATTTCATAAGTTTCACTCTGTAAAAAATTCATCTATTTGGGTTGCATATACAGAGAGTTATGCCGGAAACTTCGGAGGTTCTCGAATCTGTCAACACTGCTGACATAGCCATCTTGTTTAATTCATATCTCGAGTTCCAAACCTCCGATTGAGGTGATTCCAGATGGGTTGAACTCATAATTTTGGCCTCCTTGATCTGGGAAAAATCCATTATTTATGGAGATCCTTGCTAGGAGCCACATCTGATCTATTAGGAGGATACCCTCTGACTTTATTAACAACGTGTAGTATCGTTCCCTTAGATATGCCTTGGTTGGTGGAATTGAGTGCTTGCATGATGATGCTTGGTATTATGACCTTGATTGATTTGTTTCTTTGCAGTGGGTGTTGGTGTATTGTGGATCTTACATCTGCAATAACATCAGTTGCTTAGTTGGGTTCTTCTTTTGTATCTCCCACCTCCTTGCTCTTCCCATTCTTTCTATCTACTCTCCAGCCTATCTCTTCTGATCCTATCACAAATACCCAATCAGATGGAGAGCTCCAACATAAATCATGAAGATAAAGATAATGAAGGAAACATCAACATTCCTCTTGCAACCTCATCATGGGAACGCAAGATGTTGGAGTATATCGCCGCACAAACTCGGGTTCGCAAGCAATGGCTCAAACCATGGTTAAGATCCATCAGTCCATTACGGAGCAAGTTTCACTCCCTGAAGACCACAATACTGTCACCAATGATAACCATCAAAACATGACCCCTCCACCATTTGATAAAGAGAAGCTATCAGCTATGCAGACTTAAGTCTTACAAGGAAGGATGCAGCCTAGCACAACCTACTTTCATAATGAGATGGCCAAAGACAGAGTTCCTGTTGGACCAGTGAAGAGGCAAGTTGTCGAAGTATGGAATAACCAAAGAAAGAAGAAGAAGAAGCATGAAGCACTGAAACTAACAATGGAGAAACAACATGAGGTTGACAAGGCTCCAGATATGTGTCCGGATGTTAAGCACGATGCTCTCCCATGTCCCCGGAAGGAAGCCGGTCTATTGACAGCGAAGCTCGCCAACATAACCCTATAGATATCAATAAGCGAGAGGATGTTGTCCACCAAAAAAAACCCAACTCAAGAAGAAGGTTCTCAAGCCGAAGGTCATACTCAAACCCTAAACCTTGATGATTGGATTATCACTTGCAAGGAATACAAACTTGGTAGATGCAAGCGATCTAACAAACAAAACCGTGGAACGAGACGAGAGAAGAAGTTATCACACCTAGGAGCAGATAATGGTACCGAACCCGGTTCCGACAAACCCTAGCCCAAGTTTGTTCTACCTATATATGTCACTCCTATCAAAAAGAATCCCGATGCACAAGTTGATCTACCAGGGACTCGATGGAGCAAAGCGAAGAATGGAGAAATCACGGTGATAGAAGAATGAATGAGTTATAAGTGGGACCGTACTATATATTCCTATACAAGTCCTTTGAGCTATGGAGAATAGAAGGTCATGTTTGGAAGGTCGATATAAAGAAAGTTGATAAGCCTTGGATAATACCCCCATGAGTCTTTGTTTCTTGCTAACCTTTCTCGAATCTCGGGACGAGATTCCTTTTAAGGGGGGTAGAGTTGTCACACCCCGAAATCTCCAATTTCGGGATGTGAATAGAGAGAATAATTAAATAACAATTTTCTCGTAATTTTAAAATTTTTCCAACATTTATTTTTCTTTACGGAAATATAGTATAGGAAAAATCCTTGTTTGATTTTCTTAAGCAAATAAAAAGTTGTGAGTGTTGCATTCATGCCGATGCATCTAGTGGCACTTGAGTGCAAAAAGGTTTCAAAAATGCGTTTAGGAGCCGTCCAAAACCTTCCGAGAATTTCCCGAATTTTCTCGGAAATTATTCTCATTTTCTCCGAGCATTTTCTATTTATCGAAGGCTCTAAAAATCTTTTTCATGAGCACCAAATGCTTTATTTGGATTGTTCATGTCGTAAGCTATCTCTAGGATTTTTCCCCGGAATTTTTGTGATTTTCTCGGGTATTTTTCATGCCTCTAAACATTTTTACGGGCATTTCCGGATTTGTTCTTGCACCGAAAAGTATTAAAAAAAAAGAAAATCTCCGGATTGGGCCGAGCCGCAGGCCCGACCCAACCCGCTCCGCCCGCACCGGCCCGGCCCGCAGCCCGCCGAAGCCCATCGGGGCCCGGGGCCGTAGCCCGCGCGGCCGCAGGCCGCGGCCTCTTCGGCCGGCGGCGCCGCCGCCCGTCCCCGGCGTGCGCGCCTCGGTCTCGGCCCCGCGCCCCTATAAAGGGGGAGGTCGAGCCTCGCCGCGCCACCGCCTTGTTCCCCCACCGTGCCGCCCGTGCGCCGCCGCGCCGCCACCGCCGGAGCCGCAGCCGAAGGAGCGCCGCCGCGCGCGTTTCCTCGCCGTGCGTCGCCGTCGTCCTTCCTCGAGGCAAACGGACGCCGTCACAAGCACCGCTGCGTCGAGCCGAGCGTATCCCGCCTGCTCCCTCGACCTCTGGACCGTCGGAGCCCCCAACCCACGTTGAACCGAGCCGGCCTTCGCCGAGCTCCGCATCTTCTTCGATTCCGGCCGCCCCCGTTCGCCCCCTTCCAAGGTGAGCACTCAATCTTGGTCCCCTCAGTCTTCTCTTCCTTTTCCCTAGGGCGCTCGAGCTTCTAGCGGCCTTGGTCGCCGGCCCCTCCCTAGAGCCGCCGGCGGGATTCCTCTCTCGCCTCCGTTCGGTCCCGAGGTAGAAGAAGGAGGTTTTGCAAGAAGGCCCCCGCAAGAGCCGTAATCATTAGATCCAATTTTGTGTCTCGCAAATTTCCGCAAAAACCCCTTAGATCTATTAGATCCATGCAACCGCATCCCTCCCAAGCACTTTTTCGGATCTAACCCCGAGCTTTATCAGTTTTGCGAGCACTTGCGTACTTTCTCTCGCTAACCCTTTAAATCTATAGATAATCGCGTAAAGGTCCTTCCAATCTTGTTTTACCTATATCTCCTTCGTTTTAGCTCCGATTTAATCCGTTCAAGTTTCGTTAGGTCCATAATGATGTAAAGCACGCATTAGCGAAGTGTTTTCATCATGTTTTGTTTTCTGAAAATAAATTTTATATTAATTTTGATTAATGTCTAGTTACCCATGACTTTTCCAAATAAAAACAATATAGATCTATACATCGTTTTCATAAGCAAAACTCAATTTGATTAATGTTTCTATCACATGTTTTGTACATAAAATTTAATTAGATCTTTATCTCGGTTTTCATAAACCAAATGTTAATTTGTTTAATAGTTAATTAATCTTTCCTAAATTAAAATTTGATTAGGCTTTTACATCGGCTTTTATAATAAATATTAATTTGATTAATTCCAATACCATAATGTTTTCACTAATAATATGATCTATTCGAATTACAAAGTTTCGTTTAGATTGTTCATATAGTCTAGTTTTTATAATTAAATATTTAATTGATTAATTCATATATGAATCTTTATAAATAAAACTTGACTAGTTCTTTACACCGGTTTCGTAAATAAAGTTTAATATTGCATTAATGCCAACCTAGGGTATTTTATTTGTAAAATATCCTTTACATTTGTTTTGATAATTAAAAAAAACCTAGCTCGCATAATCTTATTCCATCATAAATGCAAATCATTCATTAGACGTTCGGTATCGTCTTTATCTTCGTATCTCTTTTGATCAAGTTTATCGAAGCTCTAAACCTTTATAGTGTTAGCCCAAGCTAAATCATGTGCATCCGCTCAATCCTTAGAGTTTCTACTTAACTTAGTAGCTTTATCCGTGTGAGTAGTTTGCACTCGCTCATTTGCCTATCAAGTAATCTTATCACTCTTGTTTCATGTTTACCTTAGAATCTTGTTTATCAAGGCATCTAGCTAGTTGAGGTCTATCCCATCTCTCGTTAGGTTGTCTCTTTATGAATCGGCTATGTTCTTGTACTCAATATATCGTAGCTACCCTTCCTTAGAGTTTACCCCGTTATCCGCTTCACTCCGTCGATCACCCTTGGTTAGTGTGTCGGCTTGTTCATCCGAGTTCTCTTTGTAGACTAGTTCTCCTAAACCCTAGCCTAAAGTTTGTGTGTGTGTGTTATAGTACGCTTCTACCGTTCTCGTTCGTTTCACCTTAAATTGTACGTGAGCATGTGTATCACCTCGTTACTTGTTTTAACACTAAAACCGCATGTTAATCTTGACTAATCCTTATTCCAATGCTTTTATAAATAAAAAGTGATTAGGTTCTAATCCGGTTTTCTTTGATCATGATGTAATTGGTTAATCCCTATTCCTAACTAGTTTTTCTAAATAAAAGATGTTAGAGATAAACATCGGTTTTCATAGTAAAGTTAATATGCCTAATGACATCATAAATGCCTTTTCAATATTAAAATATGTTTAGTTGAGCACGTGACATAAAGTTATTCGCCTAGATGTCTTATACTTGCTTTATCTTTCTAAAGTAATTGTTAACTTGACATAACTTCTACTCGAACGTTATAAATAAAATATGATTAGGTTTATCGTGATTTCTTTAATTAAATTTAACTTGTTTAATGGTAACATAGAGTATTTCTCTGAAATATTCTCTCAAATGATTTCTTAACTAAAATATGCCAAGCGTAGTCTCTTGTTGTTTGATAATAATCTTCCGATTGTTTCGACCTTAGTTCGTTTCGGCGTTTCTTGCGCTTACGTAACCAATAGGATCGAGCTCTACCTTAGTGTGATCTTTTCGGTCCTTGATCAATCTTCCGTGACCATCTCTCCAAAGTTAACCAAGCCTTTCCCTTCCAAGCACACTTTGCGTTCTCTAGTGATCCATGTAATCGAGCCTATCCTTTAGTGCGTTCTTTTAAAGCTTTTCTTTCGAAGTGGTGTATTGTTCTTAGTTATGCTTGTTTGTTTGCTTTGTATGCTTGTGCCCGATGATTGATGCGAGTAGAACGAACATGGTTCAACAGACTTGGAAGAATGTGAAGGTGAAGATATTCGAGCAACTACCCTTTGGTTAAAGGCAAGTGTGTCCTTGATCTTTTGTCCTAATAACTTTATTAATCACTATAGCATTGCTTTGCATTAATTTTGATGGGTTCCTATTAAGGATGACTAGCCTCATTTGATTGTTATCTTAAACCCGAGTTTTAATTAATTCGATGGTAGATATTGCTTAGTTTGCTCAACTCGGGTTGGTGTTAATCAATATGGTTATCATTTTATGCTCGTGTTCCTTTATGATAATTTTAATATAAGATCACCGTGCATTAATCGGAACATGGAGAACCACCCAGAAAACAAGTACAACCACAAGAACTAATGGGCAATGGTCTTGGCTGAATAATTAGGAACTTTAGCTTGTGGTGATCTTACCCGATAAGGACAAGGGATCGGCGGTACCGAGGGGTATGGACTCGCTTTAGCAAGGGGTTGGGTTAGTTATTCTTTTTATGGTGGGGTATCGACCGCTAGGGGACTTTATACCTTGCTAATCGATCCGGACCTTGTGGGTCACAACTTGTTGGAGAACCTTTGTAAAGGCCTTGTAGCGTCCCTATGCAGCCACACCTCGGCAGTGTGGTATGGTGCCCGATCGCATCACATGGTTGGGTTCAAAGTTCTTTGGAGCTTTTACGCTGCTTGTGGGTAAAGATGTACAACCTCTGCAGAGTGTAAAACTAATCGATTAGCCGTGCTCACGGTCAAGAGCGGCCTGGACCCTCACATGATAATTGAACTTGAAGATGGACTTAAATGGTGATGTGTGCTATGGTTATGTTTGCCATATGCTTATGGCGTATCTCTTATCTTTATGCTTAATTGTGGGTTGGTATAAACTTATACTTTTATTAGTAATCAGGTGCTAATAAAACTTGATCAACTAAAATGCTAAATGCTTATAGCCAGTCCACTATAAAGCCTTTGCATTCATACTTTCCCCACACTTGCTGAGTACGACAAGTGCTCACCCTTGCTATAAACAATGTTGCTCAGAAGGAGGAAGCTACTCTGAAGTCTTGTGAAGATGTTGCTGGTTCTAGGCGTACGCAACCCGCCGATTGCTTGTGAAGTTTGGTGCCTCCGTTTCCGGGATTAAGTGTAAATCTCTCGATAATCTCCTTTTTCTTGCGTGATATTGTTTCGTTATTCACTTATGTCAACTATATGCATGAAAATTGATCCCGGCATGCATATAGGTTTGCACTTGGTTTTCTTTGGAAAACGGGTGTGACAGAGTGGTATCAGAGCTGTATCGATTGTAGGACGTAAGCCTAGTTAGCATTGGTCGTTTCTTAATGCCTCTTTTGTTCTACAACCCCTCCTTACCTTATCCTTGACCTCTCTGATGAAGGATCTCACATCTTAACCATCTTTTTATCTCAATACCATGAATTCTTGTATATTTATCTTCACTTTCCTTAAACATCTCTTCGACCTCGCCTATTCATTCGCTCAAGCAATAACACCCCCTTGATTGATTGGTGGAAGTGTTACCCTTAACATTCCATCTATTCGCGGAGCTCTCTGACACATCAGCGCTGTTTTAATATTATCTCGAGCTACAGAACTCCGATTGACATGAAACCAGTTGGGTTAGCTCACAAATTTCATAAGTAAATTTCTATCAAAAATTCAAACCTATCCAGTACATATTACAGGAGCTATGCTCGAAACATTGGAGCTATCAGAATCTGTAAACTCTGCTGACCCAGTTACCTTCATTTTTTATATCTCGAGCTATGAACCTCCGATTGAGGTAAATCCAATTGGAGTAGTTCAGGAATTTCATAAGTTTCACTCTGTAAAAAATTCATCTATTTGGGTTGCATAGACAGAGAGTTATGCCGGAAACTTCGGAGGTTCTCGAATCTGTCAACACTGCTGACATAGCCATCTTGTTTAATTCATATCTCGAGTTCCAAACCTCCGATTGAGGTGATTCCAGATGGGTTGAACTCATAATTTTGGCCTCCTTGATCTGGTAAAAATACCTTATCTATGGAGATCCTTGCTGGGAGCCACATCTGATCTATTAGGAGGATACCCTCGACTTTATTAACAACGTGTAGTATCGTTCCCTTAGCTATGCCTTGGTTGGTGGAATTGAGTGCTTGCATGATGATGCTTGGTTTTATGACCCCGATTGATTTGTTTCTTTGCAGTGAGTGTTGGTGTATTGTGGATCTTACATCCGCAATAACATCGGTTGCTTAGTTGGGTTCTTCTTTTGCATCTCCCACCTCCTTGATCTTCCTATTCTTTCTATCTACTCTTCAACCTATCTCTTCCGATCCTATCACAAACACCCGTCGGATGGAGAGCTCCAACATAAATCATGAAGATAAAGATAATGAAGGAAACATCAACATTCCTCTTGCAACCTCATCATGGGAACGCAAGATGTTGGAGTATATCGCCGCACAAACTCGTGTTCCGCAAGCAATGACTCAAACCATGGTTAAGATCCATCAGTCCATTACGGAGCAAGTTTCACTCCCTGAAGACCACAATACTGTCACCAATGATAACCATCAAAACATGACCCCTCCACCATTTCATAAACAGAAGCTATCAGCTATGCAGACTTAAGTCTTACAAGGAAGGATGCAGCCTAGCACAACCTACTTTCATAATGAGATGGCCAAAGACAGAGTTCCCGTTGGGCCAGTGAAGAGGCAAGACGTCGAAGTATGGAAGAACCAAAGAAAGAAGAAGAAGCATGAAGCACCGAAACTAACAATGGAGAAACAACATGAGGTTGACAAGGCTCCGGATAGGTGTCCGGATGTTAAGCACGATGCTCTCCCATGTCCCCGAAGGAAGCCGGTCTATTGACAGCAGAAGCTCGCCAACATAACCCTATAGATATCAATAAGCGAGAGGATGTTGTCCACCAAAAAAAAACCCAACTCAAGAAGAAGGTTCTCAAGCTGAAGGTCATACTCAAACCCTAAACCTTGATGATTGGATTATCACTTGCAAGGAATACAAACTTGGTAGACGCAAGCGATCTAACAAACAAAACCGTGGAACGAGACGAGAGAAGAAGTTATCACACCTAGGAGCAGATAATGGTACCGAACCCGGTTCCGACAAACCCTAGCCCAAGTTTGTTCTACCTATATATGTCACTCCTATCAAAAAGAATCCCGATGCACAAGTTGATCTACCAGGGACTCGATGGAGCAAAGCGAAGAATGGAGAAATCACGGTGATAGAAGAATGAATGAGTTATAAGTGGGACCGACTATATATTCCTATACAAGTCCGTTGAGCTATGGAGAATAGAAGGGCATGTTTTGAAGGTCGATATAAAGAAAGTTGATAAGCCTTGGATAATACCCACATGAGTCTTCGTTTCTTGCTAGCCTTTCTCGAATCTCGGGACGAGATTCCTTTTAAGGGGGTAGAGTTGTCACACCCTGAAATCTCCAATTTCGAATGTGAATAGAGAGAATAATTAAATAACAATTTTCTCATAATTTCAAAATTTTTCCAACATTTATTTTTCTTTACAGGAAATATAGTATAGGAAAAATCCTTGTTTGATTTTCTTAAGCAAATAAAAAGTTGTGAGTGTTGCATTCATGCCGATGCATCTAGTGGCGCTTGAGTGCAAAAAGGTTTCAAAAATGCGTTTAGGAGCTGTCCAAAACCTTCCGAGAATTTCCGGAATTTTCCGGAAATTATTCTCATTTTCTCCGAGCATTTTCTATTTATCAGAAGGCTCTAAAAATCTTTTTCATGAGCACCAAATGCTTTATTTGGATTGTTCATGTCGTAAGCTATCTCTAGGATTTTTCCTGGAATTTTTGTGATTTTCTGGGTATTTTTCATGCCTCTAAACATTTTACGGGCATTTCCCGGATTTGTTCTTGCACCGAAAAATATTAAAAAAAGAAAATCTCTTGGATTGGGCCGAGCCGGAGGCCCGACCCAACCCGCTCCGCCCGCACCGGCCCGGCCCGCAGCCCGCCGAAGCCCATCGGGGCCCGGCCGTAGCCCGCGCGGCCGCAGGCGGCGGCCTCTTCGGCCGGCGGCGCCGCCGCCCGTCCCCGGCGTGCGCGCACGGGTCTCGGCCCCGCGCCCCTATAAAGGGGGAGGCCGAGCCCGCCGCGCCACCGCCTTGTTCCCCGGGCCCGTGCCGCCCGTGCGCGCCGCGCCGCCACCGCCGGAGCCGCAGCCGAAGGAGCGCGCGTCGCGCGCGTTTCCTCGCCGTGCGTCGCCGTCGTCCTTCCTCGAGGCAAACGGACGCCGTCACGAGCACCGCCGCGTCGAGCCGAGCGTACCCCGCCCGCTCCCTCGACCTGCGGACCGTCGGAGCCCCCAACCCGCGTTGAACCGAGCCGGCCTTCGCCGAGCTCCGCATCTTCTTCGATTCCGGTCGCCCCGTTCGCCCCCTTCCAAGGTGAGCACTCAATCTTGGTCCCCTCGGCCTTCTCTTCCTTTTCCCTAGGGCGCTCGAGCTTCTAGCGGCCTTGGTCGCCGGCCCCTCCCCGCAGCCGCCGGCGGGATTCCTCTCTCTGCCTCTCGTTCGGTCCCGAGGTAGAAGAAGGAGGTTTTGCAAGAAGGCCCCCGCAAGAGCCGTAATCATTAGATCCAATTTTGTGTCTCGCAAATTTCCGCAAAAACCCCTTAGATCTATTAGATCCATGCAACCGGATCCCTCCCAAGCACTTTTTCCGATCTAACCCCGAGCTTTATCAGTCTTGCGAGCACTTGCGGATCTTCTCTCGCTAACCCTTTAAATCTATAGATAATCGTGTAAAGGTCCTTCCAATCTTGTTTTACCTATAACTCCTTCGTTTTAGCTCCGATTTAATCCGTTCAAGTTTCGTTAGGTCCATAATGATGTAAAGCACGCGTTAGCGGAGTGTTATCATCATGTTTTGTTTTTTGAAAATAATTTTTTATATTAATTTTGATTAATGTCTAGTTACACACGACTTTTCCAAATAAAAGCAATATAGATCTATACATCGTTTTCATAAGCAAAATTCAATTTGATTAATGTTTCTATCACATGTTTTGTACATAAAAGTTAATTAGATCTTTATCTCGGTTTTCATAAACCAAATGTTAATTTGTTTAATAGTTAATTAATCTTTCCTAAATTAAAATTTGATTAGGCTTTTACATCGGCTTTTATAATAAATATTAATTTGATTAATTCCAATACCATAATGTTTTCACTAATAATATGATCTACTCAAATTACAAAGTTTCGTTTAGATTGTTCATATAGTCTAGTTTTTCTAAATTAAATATTTAATTGATTAATTCATATATGAATCTTTATAAATAAAACTTGACTAGTTCTTTACACCGGTTTCGTAAATAAAGTTTAATATTGCATTAATGCCAACCTAGGGTATTTTATTTGTAAAATATCCTTTACATTTGTTTTGCTAATTAAAATAAACCTAGCTCACATAATCTTATTCCATCATAAATGCAAATCATTCATTAGACGTTCGGTAAGACGCCTTTATCTTCGTATCTCTTTTGATCAAGTTTATCGAAGCTCTAAACCTTTCTAGTGTTAGCCCAAGCTAAATCATGTGCATCCGCTCAAGCCTTAGAGTTTCTACTTAACTTAGTAGCTTTATCCGTGTGAGTAGTTTGCTTCGCTCATTTGCCTATCAAGTAATCTTATCACTCTTGTTTCATGTTTACCTTAGAATCTTGTTTATCAGCATCTAGCTAGTTGATGTCTATCCCATCTCTGTTAGGTTGTCTCTTTATGAATCAGCTATGTTCTTGTACTCAATCTATCGTAGCTACCCTTCCTTAGAGTTTACCCTGTTATCTGCTTCACCTGTCAGATCACCCTTGGTTAGTGTGTCAGTTGTTCATCTGAGTTCTCTTTGTAGGCTAGTTCTCCTAAACCCTAGCCTAAAGTTTGTGTGTGTGTTATAGTACGCTTCTACCGTTCTCGTTCGTTTCACCTTAAATTGTACGTTAGCATGTGTATCACCTGTTACTTGTTTTAACACTAAAACCACATGTTAATCTTGACTAATCCTTATTCCAATGCTTTTATAAATAAAAAGTGATTAGGTTCTAATCCGGTTTTCTTTGATCATGATGTAATTGGTTAATCCCTATTCCTAACTAGTTTTTCTAAATAAAAGATGTTAGAGATAAACATCGGTTTTCATAGTAAAGTTAATATGCCTAATGACATCATAAATGCCTTTTGTATATTAAAATATGTTTAGTTGAGCACGTGACATAAAGTTATTCGCCTATATGTCTTATACTTGCTTTACCTTTCTAAAGTAATTGTTAACTTGACATAACTTCTACTCAAATGTTATAAATAAAATATGATTAGGTTTATCGCGATTTCTTTAATTAAATTTAACTTGTTTAATGGTAACATAGAGTATTTCTCTCGAAATATTCTCTCAAATGATTTCTTAACTATAATATGCCAAGCGTAGTCTCTTGTTGTTTGATAATAATCTTCCGATTGTTTCGACCTTAGTTCCGTTTCGGCGTATCTTGCGCTTACGTAACCAATAGGATCGAGCTCTACCTTAGTGTGATCTTTTCGGTCCTTGATCAATCTTCTCGTGACCATCTCTCCAAAGTTAACCAAGCCTTTCCCTTCCAAGCACACTTTGTGTTCTCTAGTGATCCATCTAATCGAGCCTATCCTTTAGTGCGCTCTTTTAAAGCTTTTCTTTCGAAGTGGTGTATTGTTCTTAGCTATGCTTGTTTGTTTGCTTTGTATGCTTGTGCCCGATGATTGATGCGAGTAGAACGAACGTGGTTCAAGAGCTTGGAAGAATGTGAACGTGAAGATATTCGAGCAACTACCCTTTGGTTAAAGGCAAGTGTGTCCTTGATCTTTTGTCCTAATAACTTTATTAATCACTATTGCATTGCTTTGCATTAATTTTGATGGGTTCCTATTAAGGATGACTAGCCTCATTTGATCGTTATCTTAAACCCAATTTTAATTAATTCGATGGTAGATATTGCTTAGTTTGCTCAACTCGGGTTGGTGTTAATCAATATGGTTATCATTTTATGCTCGTGTTCCTTTATGATAATTTTAATATAAGATCACCGTGCATTAATCGGAACATGGAGAACCACCCGGAAAACAAGTACAACCACAAGAACTAATGGGCAATGGTCTTGGCCGATTAATTAGGAACTTTAGCTTGTGGTGATCTTACCCGATAAGGACAAGGGATCGGCGGTACTCGCGGGGTATGGACTCGCTCTAGCGGGGGTTGGGTGAGTTATTCTTTTTATGGTGGGGTATCGACCTGCTAGGGGACTTTATACCTTGCTAACTGATCCGGACCTTGTGGGTCACAACTTGTTGGAGAACCTTTGTAAAGGCCTTGTAGCGTCCCTATGCAACCACACCTCGGTAGTGTGGTATGGTGCCTGATCAGCATCGCATGGTTGGGTTCAAAGTTCTTTGGAGCTTTTACGCTGCTTGTGGGTAAAGATGTACAACCTCTGCAGAGTGTTAAACTAATCGATTAGCCGTGCTCACGGTCAAGAGCGGCCCGGACCCTCACATGATTAATTGAACTTGAAGATGGACTTAAATGGTGATGTGTGTTATGGTTATGTTTGCCATATGCTTATGGTGTATCTCTTATCTTTATGCTTAATTGTGGGTTGGTATAAACTTATACTTTTATTAGTAATCGGGTGCTAATAAAAATTGATCAACTAAAATGCTAAATGCTTATAGCCACCCACTATAAAGCCTTTGCATTCATACTTTCCCCACACTTGCCGAGTACGACAAGTGCTCACCCTTGCTATAAACAATGTTGCTCGAAGGAGGAAGCTACTCGAAGTCTTGTGAAGATGTTGCTGGTTCTCGGCGTACGCAACCCCCGCCGATTGCTTGTGAAGTTTGGTGCCTCCGTTTCCAGGATTAAGCGTAAATCTATGATAATCTCCTTTTTCTTGCGTGATATTGTTTCGTTATTCACTTATGTCAACTATATGCATGAAAATTGATCCCGGCATGCATATAGGTTTGCACTTGGTTTTTTTTTGGAAAACGGGTGTGACGACTTGCTCCCTAGCCAGCCTCTCATCCCTCTTCCTCTTGTAGCAAAACTCGCTAGATGCCTCTCCTTGCCACAATACTCACACCGAAGGGGATGGGTTTTGGTTTTGGCTCGGCTTCTCTCTAGGCTTCTCACCCTTCTCACTCACAAACTTCACTAGGTTTCGGAAATCATTTGTCTTAGGTGCGAATTTGGGTGGATCTTGGGTTGTGTCAAGCTTGTTGCAAAGGTGGTTGGGCTTTGGTGTGAAAGAGTTCTTGGGTGCTTTTGGAAGTGGGACTTGGATGTCTCCGATCACCTCAAACTTGGGGTTAGACTCAACACACTTCTCATATACACTCTCCCCACTGTTCTCTCCCACGTTCTCACCCAACTTCTCAAAACCCAAACCACGACCGTCGGCTCTCTTGAACTCCTCAATCATTATTGTCAATTGAGGTTCCCGCCCGTACAACCAACCCAACACCTTCCTCAAATAGTCATTCTCCTCATAGATGACATCCAAACGGGAAGTGAGTTCAACATTTCGCAAAGTAACTTCATCACAGCTAGTGCATGCATTGACAACAGGAGATTTCAAAGAAGCTTCCAAAGTGCTAATAGTAGAACGAGCATCAACAAGCTTAGCATGCATAGTAGGACATGATTTACAAGCACCAAGAAAAGTGGGTCTATCCTTAAGCTCATCATATTCAGTCCTAAGAGCATCTAGTTTAGCCAAAGTGAAAGCATTCTTCTCATTAAGCAACTTGATCTCATTCAACCAAGCATCACATTCAAGACATTCAACATCATCAGAAGTAGTAGGAGCAAGTTTCAAAGAGTCATTCTCAAGTTTCAATTCAAGCAATTTGGACTCTAACTCTCCTACTTTCTCATTAGCATTCTCAAGTTGAGCCCTAAGATCTTTCCTCATCTTCTTGGCATCTCTCAACACACTATCACGGTTGTCAATCAAGCCATTCAATCTAGTGATCTCAGCAAGCAAAGAGTCGGGGTCACGATTTACCTCATCCTCCGAGTCGGAGTCGCTGTCTTCCTTCTCGCTCTTCTTGCTGCTTGAGCTATGGGCCATGCCACAAAAGCCCTCTAGCGCCACACAGCTCAACCCACCGAGGTTACGGCTTGCACTCTTCTTTCCTTTGCGCCTCCCGGCGTCTTCATCTTCATCGCTTGAGCTTGATCGCGCGTCGCTTGAGCTTGAGTCGACGTCGCTTGCACCGGCCACCATGGCTCTTGCCTTGTCCTTCTTGTAACCGCCCTTGCTCGGCCACCGCTTCTCCTTGTCCTTGCTCTTGGACTTGCTTGAAGTGCTTGCCCTTGGAGGAGTACTTGTCTTCACGCCTCGGGTGCGCCTTGTACTCGTTCATCTTGTACTTGTTCTCCTCCGCTTCCGGGCACTCGGCGATGAAATGGCCACGCTTGCCACACTTGTAGCACGTCCCTGAGCTCCGCCTTGCATTCCTCCGACTCTCGTGTAGTCGATCAAACCTTCTTGAGAGCAAGGCCGGCTCCTCCTCACCCAAAGACATCAAACTCCTCATCCGGAATAGACATAAGAGAAGACAAGGAAAAGCGTCGACATGAAGGGTTAGCTTTGCCCTTTGATCCACCCACAAGATCAAGACTATGGTCAGTCGAGCCCTCATGCTTGGATTGCAACTTCCTGTCAACCTCAGCCGACTTGAGCTTTGAAAAGAGGTCATCCAACTCAATAGTCAAATACTGCCCAGACTCCTTGATGGCCTCAACCTTAGCACTCCAAACATTTGGGTCCAAGACATGCAAGAGCTTCAAAGCTTGATCATGCTTGGTGTAAGGAAAATCCTCAACATTAGCCTTCATGTTGTTCACGATGGCGGTGAACCTCTGAAACATCGCATCAATGTCCTCACCGGGAAGTTGAGTGAAGTTCTCATATTGCATCCGGTAAGAGACAAAGAGTCGAGCCTTCACATGGTTATCACCACCCCGAGCAACCAACAACTTCTCCCAAATTTGCCAAGCAAGATTCAAATGGCGAACACGCTCAAACTCGGGATCACACAAGCTCCGACCAAGTGATCAACGGACTTTTGCATTTGCCTCATACTTGGCCTTAGCACCGGCATCGGTCACCATAAGAGTATGGATGTTGACCGGAATAGCATAGGTCTTGTCAAGCACAATGAAATCCAACAACTTGCCACGAAGAAAGATCATCATACGAGCCGCCCACTTGTGGTAACCCTTCCCATCGAAGTGCGGCGGACCGCCCCGCTCAACGTACGCCATCTTAGGATTCGAGACTTGTCAAAGTCACAAAGAATCTGGCACCAAGCTCTGATACCAATTGAAGGATCAGATGGCGACTAGAGAGGGGGGAGTGAATAGGAGCCGGTAAAAATTCTTCTCAAAGAACCCGGCCTATACCCTAGTCAAATCCCCGTCACATACAAGCGATGGATCGAATCACACACCAATCGCCAAGACAACGAGGTTATGGATCAACCTCTAGTCTTAGGAACGATTCCTTGAAGCACACGCGGAAGCACGAAAAAAAGAAGGGAGGAATCGAACCAAGGTGTCGGGGGACCGCCCTAGGGGTCCCCTCAAACAATGGGGGAACCCCTACTTAAATTCCTGCATCAATGTAAGCTAAGCCTAACCATGCAGAAACTAACCATGCGAGGATACGGCCCATGCAGGCGAGACTTCGGAGACCCACCAAGGCGGCCCGCCTAGGAAGACCCCTCGAGCGGGGCTCCGCCGCCCGAGGGCATGCTCCTCCTCGAACGGGCTCCGCCCCGTTCGAGGGGCAACTCCCTCCTCGAACGGGTTCCGCCCCGCTCGAGGGGCGGCCCTTCCCTCGAGCGGTCCCGCCCCGCTCGAGGGCGCGCTCCCCCTCGAGCGAGTCCCGCCTCGCTCGAGGGTCCGCTCCGCCCTCGGCCGGGGCCCGCCACGATCACGGGCGCCCGCACGCGTGCGCCGGCCCCGTACTTGGGCATTTAACGCCCCGACGCCGCGAGACCGGCGCCATCATGCGCCGGGGCTCACGCCCGTGCCGCCGCACCAACTCCCCGGGGAAGGAGCCCATCCCCGCCACCGTGGGAAGGACCGTGCGGTACGGCCGGTGTCGGTCCCGTGACACCGTGCGCACGCCGCCGTACGGCTAACGCGCCCGACCCTCGAAAGGGGGCCGGCGCACCCTCGATTCCGCTTTCCCGTGACCTTGCGGGTTAGGTAAGGGGCGCTAGGCCGGTGGGTGGCCATCCCGGTCATCGTAACGGCGCGGCCGCCGTACCCACGCGTGCGGGCGCACGCCCGACTCCACGAGCGCACGCCCAAGCACCGCGGCAACCACTCCGCCACCGCGAGCTCATTGGGAAGGAACGCCGTTCGCCCGCTCCCGTACCCCGTACCGGGCCATCATCGCACCTCCCTCGAAGCCTATCGAGAACGCCATCACCATCCGCCGCCTCCTACCCTCGAACCGCCACCGTTCGGGCACGAAGTAGGCCATCATGGCCGGATCGCGGCGTGGATCATCCGGACGATCGCCCGCTCTACACCGTAGCACGACGTGCTCCTACACGTAGCTAGGTAGCGCGGCGTGCATGTAACTCGCCGCCCCCTTGGCCTATAAAAGGGGGAAGCGAGCCCCCGGCCCGCGGGGGGACGAAGCCGAGGAACACGGCGCGTTGTGCACTCACTCTCTTACTCTCCCATAACATCTCCGGCCACTCACCGGGGACTTGGAAGCCACGCTTCTTCTCCCACCTTGCTTGTACTTGCCCCACTACAAGCACCCCCGGTGCCGAGCAATATAGTGCCACGAGCACGCCCCGCGTCGGGACGTACGGCCCCCTCGGCCGGAACCAGGATAAACCTTGTGTCATTTGTTGCTTAGCATCGACCATAGAGGGATAAACTTAGGCGCTATCTACTGGTTAGTGTCGGGACCATATTCCGCACCGACAGTTGGCGCCCACCGTGGGGCTCACGAGCGCCTAAGGTCATTTCGCTGACTCCCTTCATGGTGATTCGCACTGAGTACCGTAGCACCCGCTACAACATGGGTAGCTCGACCCCCTTCCGCCGGGCTCGAGATCCGCTTCGGGGACTTGAACTTCCGTGCCACGGGGAATGGCTATCTCATGCGCCTCACCAACCGTGAGGAGCTACGCGCGCGGGCGGGAGGCCGGGTCCGCTCCGGTCTCCGCCGCACGCACGACACCGGCGCGCAGGCACCGCAGCACGGATGCCGCGGGTCCGTCGACGCCGCGACGCCGTCGCCGCTCCGGGCCGCGCTCGCGTCGGGCGCGGTCCGAGCGGCGGCGGGCCGAGCGCGCCGCCGCCCGGCGACGGCGCCCACCGTCACGACGGCCGCCACCGCCCCGGCCGGGACCGCGTGCGGTCTCGGGACCGCGCGTCCCCATCGGCCGCGTGGCGCCACTACGGCTTACAACGCCAACGTCAACACGACGATGCGCGGGGTTCCGCCCGGTCGGCACGTCTTCGTCGCCGGGGATCCCGGCACCTCGGCGACGGACGAGTCGTCCCCGGGCTCCGTCGACACGATGCCACCCGCCAACCGCCATGGGTACGCGGGAGTGGGACTTCTCGGTGTGCGGGACCCCGGCCGCGTTCGGGCGCTTCCTCGACGCCACGGACCATCGGTTCGGCCGCTCCGACGACTCCAAAGACCGGGAGCTACGACCCCACGCGGGAATGCCGCGCCGTCATCACCAACGACCCGGCCAACGCCACCGGTGCGGCGGGCGCCGGAGATGGGGAAGTCACGCCGCCCCCGGGGGGGTTGCCACGCGCCCGGCCGCGGGACCAAGCGCTCCCGCCGGGGCCGACGTCGACGCGCGACCGGCCCAAGCTCGTGAGCTCGAGGCCAAGCCGGGCAGGAGTACGGACCGTGCGGCTACTCCGCGCCTCGATGGCGGGGAGGCCTCCGCGCGCGGCGAACGCGCACGGGAGTTAGGCCGTCAAGTCCGCGACCGCCTCAACCCCGTCCCCAACGTCGACAACGCGGATACTCCACCGCGAGCAAGCCAAAAGCTCATCGCCGCCGCGACACCACCGCGCGCCATGCCGGCACCCCTCGACCCCCGAGGCTCGAGAAATGCACCGCGAGGTGCGGACCCTCCTTGAGCAAGCGGCCGTCCGGCCAGGCCGAAAGCTCGGCCTCACGCATCCGCCAACAGGGGGGGACGCGCGGGGGTGACGATCCGGCACCGGGGGGCGAACCCTCGGTGCATGCGGGTCGACTCCGCCGACCGGGGACGCACGCCGGCCAAGGAACGGCTCCTCGACACGCGCAGGCGCCGGATGGCGATGCCCGCAACGTCATCAACGCCGGGCGCACCGGCAAGGCGGACGCGCGAGCGGCCGGGGGGCTACCACCCTCGAAGGGGTGGACGCTACGACAGCGGTGAGGATCGCTCCCCAACGCCGGAGCCCCCGGCACCCGCGTGTTCGGCGGGAGATCCGCACGGCAGCGTTCCCCCAGCGCTTCCGTCAACCCTCGACGATCATCAAATACAACGGGGAGACGGACCCTCGTGTTTGGCTCAACGATTACCGCCTAGCCTGTCAGCTGGGCGGGGCCACCAACGACGAAGTGATCATCCGCAACTTGCCCCTGCATCTGGGCGACGCGGCCCGGACATGGCTCGAGCACTTGCCCGCCAGCCAGATCCACAATTGGGACGACCTAGTCCACACCTTCGTGGGCAACTTCCAGGGCACATACGTGCGCCCGGAACTCCTGGGATCCGCGCTCCCCGCACCCGGAAGCCGGGCGAGTCGCCGCGGGACTTCATACGGCGCTTCTCCAAGCGCCGCACGTAGCTCCCCGGTGTGGCGCAATCCGAGATCGTGCATGCGTTCCTCGAAGGCACCACGTGCGGGACCTTGTGCGCGAGCTAGGACGCGGCCCGCCCGCGGACTCGAACGAGCCGTTCGACATTGCCACCGCCTTCGCCTCCGGGAGAGGAGGCCGTGGGGGCAATCTTCGACGGCAAGAAGGGCAAGCGCTCTGAGGACACGCCCGCGGAGGGCAGCGGGTCCAAGGAGCCGCGCCGCAACGACAAGCGGGGCAAGAAGGGGAAGAAGCCGCGCCGCGAGGCGCGCGAGCAAGGGCGTAACGGCGGCAACGCCGAGGCCCTCGCTGTTGACCCGGCCCGACGGGGCCCTCGACCGGCTCCTCGAGGCCCGGGGGTGTTCGATGACATGATGAAGAAGCCATGCCCCTACCACAAGACCCCCGTGAATCATACTCTTGAGCAGTGCGACATGCTCAAGAAATTCTACGGCCGTGCCGCCGCGAAGGAGGCAGAGGCCAAGAAGGATGGGGGCGATGGCGACGCGGGTGGTTTCCCCGCTGTCGAAAATGTGTTCCTCATCTTTGGGGGACCTACCGTTGACATGTCAACCCGGCAGCGCAAGAAGGAGCGGCACGAAGTCCTCGCCGCAGAGAGGGCACCTCCGGCCTTTCTCAACTGGTCGAAGGATGCCATCACCTTTAGCCGGGATGATCACCCAAATCGCATTCCGAACCCGGCCGGTACCCCTCGGTGGTCGATCCCATCATTGGGAACGCCCGGTTTTCGAAGGTCCTTATGGACGGAGGCGTAGCCTCAATATCCTCTTCGCGCATACGTTGCGCCCGATGGGGATTGGGTCGGGACCGGCCTACGGCCCGAAGACGAAGCCGTTTCACGGCATCGCGCCCGGAAAGCAGTTCAACCCCTCGGGCGCATCGATCCGCCCGTCCGGTTTGGGACCCCCAAGAATTTCCGCAAGGAAACCCTCACATTCGAAGTGGTGGGATTCAAAGGGGCCTACCACGCCATCCTCGGCGACCATGCTATGCCAAGTTCATGGCGGTCCCCAACTACACGTACTCGAAGATGAAGATGCCGGTCCAAACGGCGTCATCACCGTCGGGTCGTCGATCGAGCATGCATTCGACCGCGATGTTGAGTGCGTGGAGCATGCGGAAGCACTAGCGCCGGGACGAAGCGCCGGTAAACACACCGGGAGAAGATGGTCAATGACGACCTCGGCTCCGCCACCAAGCACGTCGGCACGTTCGAGGCCGCCGAGCAAACCAAAGGGGTCCCCCTCGACCCGTCGGCCCCGAGGGCAAGGCTTTGAGGGTCAGCTCGACCCTCGATCCTAAATAGGAAGCAGTGCTCGTCGACTTCCTCCGCGCCAACGCCGACGTTTTCGCGTGGAGCCCCTCGGACATGCCAGGCATCCCGAGGGAGGTCGCCAAGCACTCCCTTGATATCCTGCCTAACGCTCGCGCTGTTCAGCAGCGGCTGCGCCGCTTCGACGAGGAACGGCGACGGGCGATCGGAGTGGAGCTGCGGAAGCTCCTCGAGGCCGGATTCATCAAGGAAGTGTTCCACCCGACATGGTTAGCTAATCCTGTGCTTGTAAAAAAGAAAAATGGGAAGTGGAGGATGTGTATCGACTACACCGGCCTCAATAAAGCATGTCCAAAAGTTCCCTTTCCTTTACCACGCATAGATCGATCATTGATTCCACCGCCGGGTGTGAACTACTCGTTTCCTTGATGCCTATTCGGGATATCATCAAATAAAAATGAAGGAGTCCGACCAGCTCGCGACTTCGTTCATCACACCGTTCGGGACGTTCTGTTACGTCACGATGCCTTTTGGCCTCAGAAACGCGGGCGCAACCTATCAGCGCTGCATGCAGCACGTTTTTGGGGACCATATTGGGCGAACGGTCGAGGCTTACGTAGACGACATCGTCGTCAAAACCAGGAAGGCGGACGACCTGGTTAGCGATCTTGGCATCGCATTCAGTTGCCTGCGGGCCAACGGGGTCAAGCTCAACCCCGAAAAATGTGTCTTTGGAGTGCCGCGGGGCATGCTCCTAGGATACATCGTCTCCCAGCGGGGAATCGAGGCCAACCCTGAAAAGGTCGCGGCCCTCGAGCGAATGGGTCCACTCGGGACCTCAAAGGGGTGCGAAGGTGTTGGGGTGCCTTGCCGCCCCGAGCCGCTTCGTCTCGAGGCTCGGTGGAGAAGGGCCCGCCCCTCTACCGGCTGCTCAAGAAGCACGAGCGCTTCTCTTGGACCGCCGAGGCCCGGGAAGCGCTCGACAAGCCGAAGGCGTCTCGACGCACGCCCCAATCCTTACGCCGCCACGAGACGGCGAGCCCCTCCAACTCTACGTGGCCGCAACCACCCAGTGGTCGGCCGCCGTGATCGTCGTGGAGCGCACGGAGGAAGGGCATGCCCCCGCCCGTGCGAGAGGCCGCCTATTACATCGGCGAAGTCCCGTCGGACACAAAGACGCGCTACCCTCGTGTCCGAAGCTGTTGTACGCGGTGGTCCTCGCGCGGCGCAAGCTCCGCCACTACTTCGAGGCCCACCCAGTTACAGTGGTCTCTTCCTTCCCGCTAGGAGAGATCATTCGCAACCCCGACGCGGCAGGCAGAATTGCCAAGTGGTCCGTGGAGTTGATGGGCGAAACGCTCGCCTATGCTCCGCGCAAGGCCATCAAATCGCAAATTTTAGCCGACTTCGTCGCTGAGTGGACGGACACACACCGCCGCCCCTCAAATTCGCGTAGTGCTTTCGGACTCCGTTCTTCGACGGCTCGGTGATGAAGACGGGAGCGGGCGCGGGCCTCGCTCTTCGTGTCACCCCTCGGGGAGCACATGCGCTATGCAAGGTGCGCCTCCACTTCCCCGCGTCCAACAACATGGCGGAATACGAGGCCCTCCTCTCGCGGCCTCAAAATCGCCATTGAGTTGGGCATCAAGCGCCCTCGACGTGCGAGGGGATTCGCAGCTCGTGATCGACCAAGTCATGAAGAACGCGAGCCGCCACGACGACAAGATGGAGGCCTACCGCAAGGCCGTGCGGGCCCTCGAAGACGGATTCTACGGCATCGAGCTCAATCATGTACCCCGCCGTACAACGAGGAGGCGGGATGAACTTGCCAAGATCGCGTCCGGGCGGATCACCGTTCCCCCGAACGTTTTCGCGCGCGACATCGCGCGGCCATCGGTCGCCTTCGAGCCCTACCCCTCGAGCGACAGCGGACCCTCGGGGGCTCCCTCGAATCCAGCGGGTGCGGAACCCATGGAAGAGGACCCCTCGAACGAGGCGTACGTGCTCTCCCTTCTCGAGGGGTACGGCTCCCACGAGGCTGACGCGATGGACATCGAGCCGGCTCCCGCCCAGGCGGACTGGCGGGAGAAGTACATCGCTTGGATTGCTCGAGGGGAGCTCCCCGCAGACCGGGCCACAGCCAGGCGCATCGCCAGGATGGCCAAGTCATTCACCTTGGTCGACAGCCGAGCCGTACAAGCGCGCGCCGCGTCGGGCATTCTCCGCCGGTGTATACCCATTCCCGAGGGGCGCGAGCTCCTACGGGACATCCACGCGGGGATCCGTGGCCACCACGCCGCGCCGCGCACCCTCGTCGGCAACGCGTTCCGCCAAGGCTTCTATTGGCCTACCGCGGTCGCGACGCCAACGAAATCGTGCGCACTTGCGAAGGGTGCCGGCTCTACGCCCGCAAAACCAACTTGCGCGCCTCACGCTCCGCAAACAATCCCCGTGACATGGCCGTTCGCCGTGTGGGGGTTGGACATCGTCGGCCCCCGCGGAAGGCGCCGGGGGCTTCACCCACCTCGCTCGTCGCAATCGACAAGTTCTCCAAGTGGGTGGAGGTGCGCCCCATTACGAATTTGAGGGCTGAGCAGGCGGTCACGTTCTTCACCGACATTGTCTACCGCTTTGGAGTGCCAAACTCCATCATCACGGACAACGGGTCCCGGCTCACGGCCGGAAGTTCTTGGAGTTCTCGCGACAAGTTCCATATCCGTGTGGATTGGGCAGCCGTGGCACACCCACAGACCAACGGCCAAGTAGAACGTGCCAACGGCATGATCCTACAGGGCCTCAAAACCGGAATTTTCGACCACTCAACAAATGCGGCGAAATGGCTCCAAGAACTACCAGCAGTCGTGTGGAGCCTAAGGACCACCCCAAGCAGAGCCACCGGGTTCACCCCGTTCTTCTTAGTCCATGGCGCGGAGGCCGTCCTCCCCACGGATCTGGAATACGGGTCGCCCAAGGTTCGAGGCTACAACGAGGATGCTAACCGGCCGAGCCCGCGAGGACTCGCCGGGACCACGTCCGGATGAAGTACGCCTCGTGGCGTTGATGCACTCCGCAAGATATCACCAGTCCCTACGGCGCTACCAAGCACGCAAGATACGTCGCGGGGATTTCGCCGAGGGGGACTTGGTCCTAAGGCTACGCCAAGACAATCGAGGGCGCCACAAGCTATCGCCCCCATGGGAGGGACCCTACGTCGTGGTGAAGGTGCTCAAACCAGGCACGTACAAGCCGGCCAACGAAGATGGCGAAGAACTCACCAACGCTTGGAACATCCAACAGCTACGTCGCTTCTACCCTTAGCTAGGATTTCCAAGTATTTTCTGTTGTACAAACATACGGCCAACGCCCCAGTTGGTGTCACCTATGTAAATACTCCAAGTATAATAAAAGGGCAACTCGGCTTTCCCCTGAAACCCAAGTTACCCTCGGGGGCTACTGCGGGGGGCACCCCCCCCCCCCAAATGGTCCCATTTTTTCGCGCAAAAAACGTAATAACACGCGCTAAGTTTGTTTCCTACTTCAACCACGAGCCACGATTCGAAAAGGGCGTAGGCGGCACAGTGGAAGGAGCGCGCGAGCCAGAGACAGCCTACGCCGCGTGGCTATGGCCCGTTTCTCTCGCCTCCAACCCAGCGGGCCCCTGCGAAAGGCGGACTCCCCTAACTAGAATCTACTCAGGAAGAAGAAGAAGCAAAAAGCGCAATAAGCAAGTGATTTCATTTACAAACTGACCATGTTCACGAAATAACTTGTTCATTTACAAAGAGGCCACGAGGCCGCAGTTCTCGATATACATAAACAAAAAACGGGCCTAGCGCCCGTGTGCTTTCGAGCGGTGGAGCGGCAAAGCATCGGGCGGCGTCCGGGAAGAGGAATTCTTCGAAGGCCTCGGCGAGCGACTTGGCGGCGTCGGCCAGCAAGCGCGTCCGCACGCTCCATGGCCACCTCGTCCTCGACGCCCTCGGGCACGATGTAGCCTTCCGCTACCGCCTCGAGGTTGACCTCGTAGTGGGATCGCACCACTCCGAGGGCCTTCGCACGCCTGTGTGCGCCGCCCGACGCACCCGCCCCGTGACGTGGCCGCCGAGGGCGCGTAGGCGGCCGGCCGCCGAGCCGCCGGCCGGGCATCGCCTTCCTCGACGACGCGACAGTCTCGAGGGCCGCGTCCCGCAGCCCTCCCCGCAGCCTCCCGCTCGGAGGAGTCGTAGGAGGCCCGCAGGCCTCGGCCCGCCCGCCAGCCGTGTCCCGTGCGGTGCGCAAGCCCGGAAGCGACAAGACGACAAGAAATCGAAAAGGGGAAACGAACCCTCTAAAGCAAAAACTAACGAGCGGGGGTCGACAATAGCTTACCTTCGATTTGTCTCCTCCCCGCATCGAGGTCGCGCGCACGGACGCAAGCGCCGCCTCGAGGCCTCGACGGTCTCGCCTTGCTCGACGAGGGCCATCTCTTGGGCGGCATTGTCGATGCCGAGCGCCAACGCCTCATCCTCAACCTCGGAGAATGCGGCGTTCCGCTCCTCCGGGGCCGACTTCTCCGCCGCCTCGCGAGCAACGCGCTCCCGCTCCGCGCGCCGTCCGGCGTCGCCAAGAGCAGCCCTCGCTCCCCGCCGGAGCCGCCCCTCGCCCCCCTCGGCGGGCGATGCGCTCCGCCGGAGCCGCCCCTCGCCGGCGACGAGAGCCGCAGCCTTGGCGTCGAGGGCGGCCTTCGTGTCATCGGCCTCCTTGGCGCGTCGCTCCAGCCCGCGCGCCCGCTCCTCGCCCGGCGCCGGCCGCGCCCGCGCCCCCTCGAGCGACGTACGGAGCTCCCGGCCTCGGCGCGAGCGGTGGCCACCTCCGCCTCCCAGTGTGGCGGCCGCCGTCCGCGTCTTCTCCAGGTCCTCGCGCGCATTCCACGGGCGCCTCGTCACGATCGACGAGGGCCGCGCGGATCCGCCCGAGGCTCGAGTCACGCGCCGCGTCCTGCCCTGAGCTCTCGGGGAGCACGTCGCACCACGCCATCGCCCGTAGACCGCCCGCCCGTCCGGCGTCCTAAGAGCTTCCGCAAGCGCGTCGAAAGCGCTGCATCGCTCCCGGAGCTGGCGGGCCTCGGCGTTCACCTGGTCGAACGCGCTGTACTTCTCGCGGGCGCGGCGCTCAAGCTCCTGGCATCCACACATCGAGCCCTCGTAAGCGCCAAGGCTTGAATGCGCACGCGAAAACGAAATAAGGCGGGGAGACGAGCAACCGTGGCTCACCTGGAAGACGATCCAGGCCGGCCGCCGTGCACCCGCGCGGCCGCTTCGTTCAACGCGCGGTTGAGCGTGGCGCCGTGGCTCGGGAGCTCGCCCCGCAGCTCCCTGCTCCCTCCGGGGCGTCGCCGAACGCCGGGGATCCTCCACGGCCCCCCCCACCCGGGCGGGGGCGACCGGCGTGGGAGGACGAGGCCGCGGCGTCGTGCCCTCGCCCCCCCACTATCATGCGACCCTCGTGACGCCTCACGAGGGCCCTCTCCCCGGGGCTCGGAGAGAGTTCGTGGGGCCGCCCGGCCCACCGGTTCCACCTGTGCGGCGAGGAGTCATCCGAGAGCTCCACCACCTCCGCCCGGGGACCGCCGGCCGGCGGAGCCGCCCGCTCCGCCTCCGCCGGCGCCTCCACCCGCGCCCCGCGGCCGCGGCGCCCGCGCGGCGCCGTTGCCGCCACCTCCGTCCGCGCCACCACATCCGCGGCGCTCCCGCGGTGGCGCCCGCTCCGCCTCCTCCGCAGCCGGCCACCACGGCCGGGCCGCACCTCCGCCGTAACCGCCGCCGCGGCCCGCGCCCTCCATGGCGACCGGCGCCGGCCGCCCCCGGCGACCTCCGGCCGCGCCGCGGCGGGTTGACCCACCGGCCGGGGGCCTCGAAGCCCCGCCCGGCCTTGCGCGCTCGTGCCCGCCGCCGCGCCGTCCCTGGGCGCGACCCCCTCGACGAACGCCGCCGGTGGGGATCGACGCGTCCGTCCTCAGCACCTTGGCCGGTGCAAGAGGAGGGACGGTTGGCACCGCCCTGCGCAAACACGAACGGAGGATTAGAGCGTCTAATAACCAAGTAAATCAAGGCCAAGCAAAGGAAGAACGGGTTCCTTACCTTGCGGAGGAAAAGGCCCGCTTCCTTTTCCTCGAGGCCTCCGACGAGGCCGGCGCAGGGGCCGCGCCGCCGCGCGCCCCCGACGGTGCCGCCGCACGTGCGGGCACGCCCGCCTCACGCGTGGGCACGCCCGACGCCGCCACCACGCGCGGGGGCACGCTAGCCCCGCGTGCGGCGCGCCCACCGACGCGCCCCTCGACGAAAACGCCGCGCGCGCGGACGCGCTCCCGCCACGCGCGGCACGCTTGACGCGCGCGCGCAGTACGTGCCCGCCGCGCGCGCCTCCGTGGCGCGCGCGCGCACGACCGCGCGCGAGCCGCCCCCGACGACGACCGGCCCGCGCGGCGGGCGCGCGCGCCCACCCCAGTGCAAAGCCACCCCCGACGCCGCGCGAGATCCGCGACGGGGGGCGCGGGCCGCCACCGTCCGAGGGGCCCTCCCCCCTCGGACTCTTCCTCCTCGTCCCGGTCCGAAGACGAGGGCTCCTCGATGTCGTGGGAGGAGAGCCCCGGCCTCCTCCCGCCGCCGGCACTCGCGGCCCGCGCGTCGCGCGCGCGCTTGGCGCCGCCTTGCGTGTTCCCCGCCGCGCGCCGCCCGCTCCTCGCCGCCCCGCCGCGCCGCCCGCCGAGCGCACGGGAGTCCTGGGAGTTGGCGGAACGGACTTGGCGGCGTTGAACCGCACCACCGCACGCAAGAGTAACAATGGCGCGTCGAAATCAAAAACAAGACCAAGGATGGAAGCGAAATCGGGAACTCTACTCACCGCCGGGCCCGTGGGGAGCATCTCGATATCCCACGGGGTCCGACCCGCAGGGTAGAGGCGTCCCGGTGTCGACGGCACTCCGCGCCCGGTGAGCGCGTACGGCCGCTCCGCCAGGCGCGGGGAGCATCCGCGACCTCGCCAGGTCGACGGGGTTGGCCGCCTCCGTCATCTCGAAGATGCAGAGGGGCCTCTCCATCAACGGCACGACTCGCCGGTGATGAAGAAAGGCGAGGACGCCCATCGCGTTGAGCCCTTCCCTCGCCAGCCGTCGCAAGGCGGCGAGGGCGGAATCTTGCCGCGCCCGGTGGTTGGCCGTGGGCAACCCGTAGCCCCAGCAGTCCGGCCTCTTCTTGAACACCCGACCGGTGTAGGGAGGGAGGCCGGGCTCGGCGTTGCGCAGATAAAACCATCCCCGCTCCCAGCCGGCGTTGTTCGTCGTCATGGTGCAGGGGATGTAGAACTCCTTGAGCCGCCCCCGCGGGCGAGCGACATCCCGCCGCGCGCACCGCGCGGGGGGTCCCTCGCTCCGACGTGGGCCGCGTGATGAGCTCCGCGCGGAAGAGGTGTACCCGCAGCTCCCGCTGACCGGGATCCCCGAGGTACCCTTCGCGGACGCCCACGAATGTGGCCGCCCTCGCGAGATCGCGTTGGGGGCGAAGTTGTGCGCCTCCACCCCGTAATGGAAGCACAACGCCCGCATAAATGTGCTCGCCGGCGCGTTGAAGCCGCGCTCGTGGTAGCGGAGGAAGCTCACCACGTATCCCTCCGGCGGATGGGGCTCGAGGTGCGACGATGGCGGCACGATCCACTCCGCCGGCGCCCTTCTTCGTTGGCCGAGAGCCGGGCCGGCGGGCGACCTGCGCCTCGCCCGGAGGCGAGCGGGTCACGGTCGACTTCTCCCATGCGTACGGCTCCAAGACCCTGATCGGAAGCTGAGGCGGCGCCATAAGGGAGGACGAACAGGTGCGGGGGCGGAGGACAAGGAAGCGAGAAGAAAAGCTCTAAGCAACGAAACCGCGCGGTGGCGAGAGCAGAACGAAGGCGAAGGGTCGGAGGACTGAAAACGGTGAGGAGCCAAGGTAAAAACCACCGTCCTCCTTCCTCACCGCAGCTTTTATAGGCAACCGGCGAGTTCTCCGAGCGCACGCCTCGCCAACAAGAATCGCAGGAATCTTTCCATCGCGTCGACGGGCGGGCCCCCACCACGACCGCAGCCGACTCTAACACCGCAGCGGGTCATCATTACGGCGAGACCGGCGGCGACCGAGGCGAAACCGTCACATCCGCCGGCCACGTCGCCCACTACGCGCGCGCGCGCCGCAGCCGCCAAAAAGGCGCGCCCGCGCCGCAAAACCCGCGGCCACGCCCCGCGAGGCAACCAAATGCCCGGCCCCTTGCCAAGCAAGGAGAGCCCTCGAGCGAGGCGAATCCTCGGCTCGAGACAAAGGTGACCCTCGATGGATGACGACGTAGAGAGAAGGTCGCCCGGGACCGCTTCGGTGTAGAGCAGGCACCGCGGCACCCATGCCACGTGAAGCCCCTCGAGCGGCATGATCCTCGACTCGAAACAAGGCGACCCTCGGTGGGATATCGGCGTGAGAAGGTCGCCTTCGGACCTCGCTCGATGTAGAGCGCACCACCGCGGGCACCCATGCCACGTAGGACCCTCGAGCGGCATGACCCCCAACTCGAGACGATGTCAACCCTCCGAAAGAAGGCACGCGCGTAAGAGGATCGCCCAGGTCACGCTTGAAATAGAGCGACACCGAAAGCACTCATACCGCGCCACGCCGCCAACAAGCACCTCGAGGATCGGCACGCCTGCACCCCTCGACGGCCGCAAACGTGAAAAGACGGGGGGCGTCCATGCACGGCCCCGCACGGCCTTACTGATCAGGGGTTCGAAGCCTGACCCTCGACGGTCCGACCGGGCGCCCGCATCTCGCAGTTAGGGACGACGAGGGCACGCGCATTCGAGCCGTTCCTCGAGCCCGTCGGCTCGAGGGGTGCCCCACATGTCGTGTTCGAGAGCCGCCGAGGGCGCCTAGCCGGGGATCCCACCGAGGGAGAGCTTCCGCGCCCCCGGCCCCTAGCGAACGGGACCGAGCCCCACCTAGCAAACCCACGCAAGCGCTTCCATGGACGTGTCTCCGGACCGCGCAGCCCTACCCTTATCGAACGGGGCATGGACGTCCACTTGAACCACCCGCTAGCAGCCCTCGAAGAGGAATCCGCGACCCCGCGACCCGCTCGATGGGAGTCGTGGAAACCTCACCTCCCGACCCGCGGAGGGACGGCGAGGGCGCGATAAATAACAAGACGTCGAGGCTCGACCCGATCGCCTCGAACAAAGCCAAGGCTCGGGGGCTTGACGCACGGCTACACCTCCTTGGAATTGCACCCGCCGGAGACGCGGGACAGGGGAGCGTGCCACCCCCGATGCCGGCCGAAATACCGCCGATGCCGGTTGGCATATGTGCCACGCCTTTCGACCGACCTGCTCGCGGCTAACCCCCCCAGAGAGCCCACACTCCCCGCAGGCTTCGGGGCTAGACCCGCGGGTCCGCCGACGCGGCCCCACGGATAGCGTTCGCAAACAAGGAGGGAAGAACGTCCTATCGAAGGTTCCAAGATCCGGCGGGAGCCTCAATGGCAAACCCGCGCATGCTCGGGGGCACTCGTCGGGGACCGCCCCTAGGGGTCCCCTCAAACAATGGGGGAACCCCTACTTAAATTCTCGCATCAATGTAAGCTAAGCCTAACCATGCAGAAACTAACCATGCAGATACGGCCCATGCAAAGCAGACTTCGGAGACCCACCAAGGCGGCCCGCCTAGGAAGACCCCTCGAGCGGAGCTCCGCCTCGCCCGAGGGCATGCTCCTCCTCGAACGGGCTCCGCCCCGTTCGAGGGGCAACTCCCTCCTCGAACGGGGTTCCGCCCCGCTCGAGGGGCGGCCCCTTCCCTCGAGCGGTCCCGCCCCGCTCGAGGGCGCGCTCCCCCTCGAGCGAGTCCCGCCTCGCTCGAGGGTCCGCTCCGCCCCGCGGCGGGCCCGCCACGATCACGGCGCCCCGCACGCGTGCGCCGGCCCCGTACTTGGGCATTTAACGCCCCGACGCCGCAGGACCGGCGCCATCATGCGCGCCGGGCTCACGCCCCGTGCCGCCGCACCAACTCCCCAGGGGAAGGAGCCCATCCCCGCCACCGTGGGAAGGACCGTGCGGTACGGCCGTGTCGTCCCGTGACACCGTGCGCACGCCGCTGTACGGCTAACGCGCCCGACCCTCGAAAGGGGGCCGGGCGCACCCTCGATTCCACTTTCCCGTGACCTTGCAGGTTAGGTAAGGGGCGCTAGGCCGGTGGGTGGCCATCCCGGCCACCGTAAGCGCGCGGCCGCCGTACCCACGCGTGCGGGCGCACGCCTGACTCCACAGGCGCACGCCCAAGCACTGCAGCAACCACTCCGCCACCGCAGAGCTCATTGGGAAGGAACGCCGTTCCGCCCGCTCCCGCATCATCGCACCTCCCTCGAAGCCTATCGCAGAACGCCATCACCATCCGCCGCCTCCTACCCTCGAACCGCCACCGTTCGGGCACGAAGTAGGCCATCATGGCCGGATCGCAGCGTGGATCATCCGGACGATCGCCCGCTCTACACCGTAGCACGACGTGCTCCTACACGTAGCTAGGTAGCGCGCGCGTGCATGTAACTCGCCGCCCCCTTGGCCTATAAAAGGGGAAGCGAGCCCCCAGCCGCGGGGGGACGGATCCAGAGGAACACAGCGCGTTGTGCACTCACTCTCTTACTCTCCCATAACGTCTCCAGCCACTCACCAGGGACTTGGAAGCCACGCTTCTTCTCCCACCTTGCTTGTACTTGCCCCACTACAAGCACCCCCGGTGCTGAGCAATATAGTGCCGCGAGCACGCCACTGCTGGACGTACGGCCCTCTCGGCGGGAACCAGGATAAACCTTGTGTCATTTGTTGCTTGGCATCGACCATCGAGGACAGACTTAGGCGTTATCTAATCGGTTACGTCGACCATATTCCGCACCGACAATACGTACGTACTAGAAAGTATAATCATTTCACCTACACAAAAAAAGAGCTGGCATTTAAATTAATTTCAGATCATGTTATAGAGAGCAATTAGCCATGGCATGTATAACTTCCCGTAGGTAAAACAAAGTGGCAACTTTCATCATTTTTCCATATGCATAGGCATTATAACATCGAGGTAAACACATGGTCATGCCTATTTTTTATTGAAGCACAAAAAAGAACCTAGGTTATCCTACTAGTATCCATGTTATTAAGAAAGAAACAAAAGTTGCACTCCCATGAAGGTTGAAGGCATACCTACAAGCATTTATGTTTGGAGAAGGGAAGCATCCATGGAGGTGTTACCACCATTTGTAGCTCTTCATAGTTGCAACATATCTATTTGTGGCACGTCTTGACTTGCAAATGCTTCCATATCAAATTTTGATCATGTACGCTTAATGTAACCATTGCTCATCCTTTACCTTCATTGTTCTCATCATCATCTCCTCTTCTTGTTCTTGTCATCTTTGTCGCCTCTTCCTTTGTGGATTTTCCTCTCGCCCCGTATCAAAGAATATATATAGAAATATAACTCTAATGAAAGGTTTGTGAAATTACATTGACGCTTTTCTCGGTTGAACATACGAATGCGATAGATCGCGTGGTCGTCGGAAATCCACTCGTCGAACCTCGCGGCACCATGCCGCCTAACCGCATGGGGTTTGGCCTCTTAACCTCCTTGGACAGGAGGCACATCGAAAACCTAGATTCACTGCTCCGTGAGGGACCCGTCAGGAACAGTGCGCCTAGGTTTGTCCTGAGATCAACAAGCCACTCAAAACTCCCTCAACCACTGTGGAGATGAAGGAGGAGAACAATGGAGGTTGGAAACGTCATGGTTTGGAGAAAATAGGAGTAAACTCGATAATGACGATTGGATGATAGGTCTCAATTGGCCACAACCCTTTATATTTATAGGGTGGAACGACTTGCCTTGCAAATAACACTATAACTCGGAATCAAGCTAAACCCCTAATTGTAACCGAAATTAGGAGTTCGGTTAGACCGCCCTAGGGGCGTTGACCGCTCTGCACCTTTGTGTCTGGATCAAGCACAGGATACTCGATCGCATCACCGGTGTACCGCTTAATCCCAATACCGTTGACAAGATAAAAGACGTATCCTCTACGATCCGCAAGCGTATATCTCCGACACCTTTTTCACTAATGGATTACCAAGGTTCTTGTCAACTACGGAGCAAGGATTACTAGCGCTTTAACCAAGTACTAATCTAGTTACTCAAGAAACCTTTAAAGAGAGTATTAATCTAAAGGTAAAGACAATCTAATCTAAGTTAATCTAAGTTAAGTTGATCAAACAAATCTAGGGTTAAACCAGATGGTAAAGGGGTAAACACAAGAGAGTGAGTAAGAAAGATAAGCGTTCCCTCCCCCTAGGATCTAGGATAACATTGTATGCATCTACTACACGAAAGCGTAAACCAATCTACCGGGGTTGTGACCACGGTTTCGCCTTTCCCTCCTCTCGTACTGTCACTACGCGAAGGTATTCGTGACTAGACCTATGATGGACACGGTATGTTGATATTGGAATCTATGGGAGTAGCGGATATCAGCATTCGAAAAACATGGTAGCTAACCTTAATCATCAAAGCATCATCAACATGAAAAGAATAGATTGAAACCACAAATCGAGTAGCGATCACATAGCATGTATCCATCTAATCCTAGGGATGAACGGAGACATTACCCCCATCATCTTACACGGATTGAAGCACATAGGGGTGATGGAGACTCCGAGAACGTCGTCGATGAAGATGGCTACGATGGAGTCAGGGAACACCCCTAGGCCGCCGCTTGGAGTCCTCCTCTTCCTTCCTTCTCTCCGCCGGGCGTGATCCTGCGACGAGCTCATCTAACTTCTCTCCTCATCTTGCGGCGGCGGTTTTCTGGTGATTAGTGTCGGTAGGATGATTTGTTCGATGTGTAACCATATTGGGGCGCCTGTGGGCTGTATTTATGTCCCTGGGGTGCCTTTAGGGCGTGCTCCACCTGACCTTGTATGAGATCCTCCTTGGGAGAGAAGCAAACTTGGTTTCCACAAAATCAGCCAAATTTTCCTGATTCGCAGTCCTTCCTTGCTAGTGCCATATCTCCCACGTCCGGACTCCAAATAATGCAAATTCGGTGTCCAGGTTGTGTGCCACTAAATTATCTTCAACTTGGTATTCATTTCTTCCTTAAAAACGGAAGATAAGATCTCCAAATCGGCCTTTGAAGATAATCTGTTCTGATTTCGGACTGACTGCGCAGCAGGGATTTCGGGGGCTATATCTCCTAGCTCTCTTATCCGAATTGGGCCTTCCACATGTCCAAATCGAAGGTATCGTCGAGGCCCACAACTTTGGTAGTCAAACTTTTGCCATTAAAGACCGTTTAAGTCTCCGAATCGGTACCGAAAGATCATGTTGTCCTGAGCTGTGAGAATATCTCGGGCTGGACATCCGTTGGTAAACATCCAAGTCCTCGAGTTTTGCGTGTTGATTCTTCGGTCCTTGGGTTGTTTGGAGTCTTGTTCACTTCGTGTCTTGACTTGTGACGGCTTCATGATCTTCTCTGAAGTGCTTGATGAACTTATCCCGAAAGTCTCCTCTTTAACGTTAAATTCCTCGCGTAAACAACAAACTCCAAAATCGACATGCAAGTGTGAACTTGTTACATCATTAGTATGCCTAGTGGCGGTTAGTTATAAATCATAATCGAAACCAATGTATAACAAGTACTCTAGGTTGACTCGAAATTCACCGTCAACATCTCCCCCATGCTTAAACCTTGCTCGTCCTCGAGTAAGTGGTCCTTCCTTAAAAGGGAAATCAGTGTTGCCTTCCAATGTTATCCCTGCACTTAGTCATTCATGACGAGGCAAATTGCTCTCTCTTAAGAATTTATTTTTAAACTTAAAGTTGTGGCCGACTTCTTTTTCATTATGGAAGATAGACTAACAATAAAGAACAAGCCACATGTAACACGATGCTCTCAAACTTGAGTGAACTTCAAACCATTACCTTGTCACATGGAAGATTTTCAGAAAGATGCATATCCAACATAAGTGAAAATCTCTTGCAAGAGCTCATGGAACACTCATCTCATCAAGTCACTCAAGCCTATACTAGATTATTTTTAACCTACTCTACTCATATGTGAGTAGTGGAAGGCTTATGTGGAGCTTGGAAGGTTAAAAACAAGTCCTAGCAAAACATATATCCGAAATATTGTCAAATTAAGAGAGAGGTCTATTGAACACAGAGACTCGTCAAAAGGTCATGGAAAATAAATGTTGGAAAGAGAGAGGGATGAAACACACACATTTAGATAAGTGGACATGTGCAAGTGGCAAATGGATGATCCCGAGGCACGCAGTGAAGTCCTCGTTATCGGATTGCACATGGTTGAAAGATTTGAGTATGGATGTGTCATCAAGGCACTTGAGAACTTATGAAGCAAAAAGAACCGAGGAACATCTTTATTTTTTCTTTTATTTTATTTCCTTCTCATTTTTCTTCTTTTTTTCTTTTTTCTTTATTTTCCTTTTTACCTTACTTTTCTTTTATTCTCATCATAATAATTTTTTTCTTCTATTTTTTTTTCTTTTTTTCTTTTTTTTGCTCCTCGTAACTTTTTGCAACATAATACTTACATAGCATTTGTGTCGACAATGACTCCTCCCCATGCTTGAACGATGCTCGTCCTCGAGCATAAAAGAGAGGGGGAAATGACTGCTAAAGTAAGTATAAATTCCATAATCTTGCTAATATTTGAATTCCATCGAGAATTTTACTCCATACTCAAATTGGGTTGTGGACAAGGAGGTGATCACAAAAAAATGTTTTCGGTTTAGGGTGGATGCCCAGCGAAGTTTGTGGAATTTTCGATGTGAAAACCCACAATGCATGGACAAAAAGGCTAGCATGAAAAAGTTACACAAAGGAATGACCAGCTTCTTAGTCTCTAACCATAGAAATCAATCCTAATCCAACTCATCAAAACATATGTTTGCAATCTACGGGTTTTGTTATCATAAAACATATATGTATATGTTCCTGGTGGTGGCAGAACTTTGCAAGAGCATCACAAATATGTAGATAGCATAAAAATTAAGTTTTCATAAAAACAACAAGTTATCCGCTCATCCATAAACTTAAATCAAAGAGCAAAGATATGTATGTGGGTCTGTGAGGTGCCATAGTCATTTCACCTCCACAAATAAAAGAGCCGGTATTTAAATTAATTTCAGATCATATTATAGAGAGCAATTAGCCAAGACATGTATAACTTCATGTAGGTAAAACAAAGTGGCAACTTTCATCATCTTTCCATAAGTAGATAATATAGAACATCGAGGTGAACACATGGTCATGCTTATCTATTGAAAGTAAAAAGAAACCTAGGTTGTCCTCCTAGTAGCCATGTTATTGTTTGAAGAGAAAAACAAAAGGTTGCACCTAGTTGACGTTGAAGGCATACTTACAAGCATTTGTGTTTGGAAAAGAGAAGGTCCATGGAGATATTACCATCCTTTGTAATTCTTCGTTGCCTTCTTCCGACATCTCCATGTATCGATGTGGCTTTTTGCTTTGGTTCTGATTTATTAATGCTCCTAAACTTATGAATTTGATCTTGTATGCTTAATGGAGTCATTGGTCACCCTTCTCTTCAATGTTGTCATCACCATCTCCTTCTTCTTGTTCTCATCATCTCCTTGCTGTCTCTTTTTCATGGATTTCCCTCTCGTCCAGAACAGAAAATATACCGAAATATAGCTCTATTGAAAAGTTTATGAAATTACCTTTCCAACGTGTGGTCATTCATCAAAAACGGAGTTCAAACAAGGGGGCTATGTCCGTTTTACTTCAGCGCTCGCGTGCTGTCCAAAACTGATTTCAGGACGTGTTGCACTCGGTGATTCGGCATAACCGCTTGTAGGAACCTCCGATTGTCTTGATTCTTGATTTGTTGGAATCGTAACTTCATGGGGCTTCTAAATATCCAAAAATATCTAGTGTTTTCCCCTTTGAGACCATGCAGAATTTTGATGAGATTGGTGGCTTCTCATGGATTGATCCGCAGATGTTAACGATCTATCATTCTATCTTCTAGAGTGTCATGTTGCACTTCCGTGTTGAAGATTCAGGGTCTCCCCCATGCTTAGCATTTTGCTAGTCACGGATGAAGAAGACAAAGCACTTCTTAGCCATCCTTCAATTTCCTTGCAGTGAGAGTGTTTATCTTGCCTGTAAGACGTTTTAAATGCACATTCTACCCCCAAGGTGACGGTTGGGAGTAGATAGAATTGCCAACAATCCAACAATGTCTCCTAAGATTCGTAACTTGTGGCATAATTAGTTTAATGAGGAATAAAAACCTAATGAGTGTACGTGGTGCAAGGTGTGTGTATGCACATGATAGGAAAGCATATAAACAAAACTTCACCTAGTTCTAAACACCATGTTTACAACTAGGTTGCCGAATTTCTCCATAGCCATAAAGGTTTATATATCTAGGGTTAAAACACCATGTCTATCCCTAAATCAATAACTCTTATAGCACAAGAAAAATTAAGCGCATTACAAAGCTTATAAACTGACCAAAGCAACATGAAAACATATGAAAAGCTAGCTAAGTTTATCGAACTTAACGATGATGGTCCGCAATCATGTTTAAACACCACGTTTACACAAGATCACAAAAGGAAAATACCCATAGGCCCTATGAAGCATTAACATGGAAACTGAAGCATACATCATTAAGTATATAAAACAACCAAGCCAACTATGTGCAAAACATGTATAGACAAAGAAACATCACGTGACAACAAAATGCAATGCATGCAAATAAATAAATATGAGCATGAACATGATGGTGGTTCTAAAAAGAAATTCAAACTTAGATTAATAACCACAAGTTGATCATCATAAGATGGTGCCATTCTTTATTCTTTCTAAGAAAGTAGTAAAAATATAAAGAAACGGGTTGCCTCCCGAAAAGCGCTTCATTTAAAGTCATAGAGCTCGACTTTCTCACATACCTTCTTTTCGTTGCATAGCCATGGCCCTTCATGCAAGAAGAAAAGGTACCAATGCAGCTTTAATTTACTACCCATGTTGTGCTTGATCACTTATGGAAGACTTGCCCAAACCATCCTTTTGTTTCATCGTTATCTCCTTCTCTATCATCCTTCGGTGCTGCCTTCACTCTATTATTATTTTTAATTTCCAGAACAGAAAGTATACTCAAGTTCTACTCCATTGCACAGTGCACAAAATTTCCTTCCAACGAGTCTTCATTTGGGTTCAAATCGGACTCCGGACAAGAGAGTTACGTCCGTTTTACTTCGGCGATGAAATCTGTCCTGAAATTTCAGAACGCGCAACGTTCAATGTTTTCTCCATAACTTGCACGGGTCTTCAAACTTGTTGGTTCTTGATGCATTGGAACGGTAATTTGATGGAGCTTCTGAATATCTCATTTTATTCATTTGTACACCCTTCTGAACACGCTCTCAAATTGATGAAGACAGCAGCATCCATCGCAGGATTCGGAGAGGTTGATGATTTATCTTGCAACTCTTTTAGGCATGACTTCTTTTTTTCATTATTCAAGCCTTGTCTACATGGTTAGTGAAAATCGGGCCTTCCCCGACATATGATTCTTTAAGGTCATTAGCTTGACCAAGCGCAAAGCATGATCGAGATTTATAAAACTTATTGTAAACATACGCGTACATAATTAACACCACATGTGAATTGTAGCAACAAGTCAAGGTGTAAATAAAAGAAGCATATGTTTCATGCATAGCACTTAGCTCATCATTAGGCAAAGGTTCTTTAGGTGTGAGATTAATTGGATCAAAAATAAATGTTTCCTCTTTTTCATTCTCAAGAAAATCTAGCCTATCAACATGATCACTATTGGAACAAGGCATAGACATTAAACTATCATTCATACTATTGGTTGAGCATGAGTATTTGAATTTATCAACATCAATACCAATAATATCTTGAGATTTCAGTATACCTTTGGCCTTAGAGATTTTTCAACAAGAGTGATATTTGGTTCATCAAGCGGTGTTGAAGGCGAATCGATCTCATCAAGTGTAGTTGCCTCTTCATCACCATCTTGCAATTTCTTCAATTCATCATGTGGAACATGTAATCCTTCAACTATGTACACATTCATCTCTTCTTTGAAGTCTTCTTTATCAACCAGATCTTCATCTTCAAAGACTTGTATGTTGCTTTCTTTATCTTCCATGTACCACATGTCATCAAGATCGCTCATTGTTGATTCACTCTTTCCTTCATCCTTGAGTACTTCCATGTCTTGATTTGCTAGTGTGTAGGCTTCAATAGCACACAAGCTATCATCTAGCTTGAGTCCTATCTCCTCCCATTTATCCTTTGAGTCACTAGGCTCATCACTTGCTGTACTCTTCTCTCCTTCATCATAAATCTTTAGTGTTTGTCAAACCGGTCGATCCATCCTTCATCTCCTTCTTCTCTTTCTTTCTTCAAACATCTTTTTGATCGACTCTCCACTCATCTCTTTGATCAAATATATCTTCAACTAGTTTGGCAACGTGTCGCCGTTCCTCCTTCCTTCGGTAGTTAATTAGTGGGGCGAAATCAACTTGAACAATCGGGATTGAATGAACCCGCCAATGGTCTAGCATTCCACATACTTCGGCCTACATTCATGTTAGTTTCAACATTTTTAACATCCGAAATGACTTCTCTCTTACCTTGGGAAGTGGATCTTCACTTTCTTGTATGGTCGGTTCATCTTCCTGACCTTCGGTTCATCTTTTCGGAAATTTCCAGCAAGCACCTTGGGCTTCTGATTTTGTCATTTTGCTCCTCTCGACAACATCTTTGCCAATCTCGTATTGTTCTTTGTCCATTGCTTATCCTTTGTAAGATTTGTGCGGCTTCACTAATTGTTTTATCCATTATATCACCGCCCGCACACATGCTTACAAAACGAGACGAGTTAGGGGTTAGTGAAAAATAAAAGGTATGCAACATCAAGTCACCGGAAAATCCCAAGTTCGCCTCGCTCATAGTTCATTAAAACGGTCCCATGCTTTCATCAATTCCTTCATCCTCTCCTTGTTTGAAAGTGAGCACTTGCCTCCTTAAGTCTTGAACCTTGCTTGCGGGAAAGAACTTTAAAAGAAACTTTCACTAGCTCATCCCAATTTCCTTTTGCTTCAACGGACGCAAGTGTGTACCATCTTCGCGCTTCATCTTCGAGAGAGAACGGAAAAAGATTCCACTTGAACTAAGCTACTAACTCCTTTTTGTTGCACCGTGTTGCATAACATCGTGAATTCCTTAGCTGTGTCTATATGGGTTGTCATCCTCCAATCCTCTAAATGGTATTTGTCGCCACTAACTTGATGATTCCTGTGCTTCACATCGTAGTGGGTTGTAGCAAGACCAAATCTGATTTTTGTATCTCAATGTCTTCCATTGACTCGCATTGCTAGCTCCCTTAGCGACATCTCTTCGTCTTCCAATGGTGAGGTGAACAAATCCATCTAGTAATAAGAAAAGTAGAAAGAAAACAAAAAAGATTTTTTTTTCTTTTTTTTAGAAAAATAAGGGTTAGGTGTTATAATCAACAAAATTAATATTAGATTAAACGTAGCAAATCGGCTTGCTCCACTTCTCGTGCTAACGCGCGCCTTAAAAAAGGGCTTGTTGACGGATAAAAGACGTATCCCCACGATCCGCAAGCGTACGGACCCCACACCTTTTTCACCACGGGATTACCAAGGTTCTTGTCAATCCGCGGAGCAAGGGGATTACTAGCGCTTAACCAAGTACTAATCTAGTTGACTAAGGAAACCTTTAAAGAGAGTATTAATCTAAAGGTAAAGACAATCTAATCTAAGTTAACGAAGTTAAGTTGATCAAACAAATCTAGGGTTAAACTAGATGGTAAAGGGGTAAACACAAGAGAGTGAGTAAGAAAGATAAGCGTTCCCTCCCTAGGATCTAGGATAACATTGTATGCATCTACTACACGAAAGCGTAAACCAATCTACCGGGGTTGTGACCACGGTTTCGCCCCTTTCCTCCCTCTCGTACCGTCACTACGCGAAGGTATTCGTGACTAGAACTATGATGGACACGGTATGTTGATGGAATCTATGGGAGTAGCGGATATCATACGCCCGAAAAACATGGTAGTTAACCTTAATCATCAAAGCATCATCAACATGAAAACAATAGATTGAAACCACAAATCGAGTAGCGCATCATATACATGTATCCATCTAATCCAGGGATGAACGGGAGACATTACCCCATCATCTTACACGGATTGAAGACATAGGGGTGATGGAGACTCCAGAGAACGTCAACAAGGATGGCGGCGATGGAGCTTGGGAACACCCCTAGGCCACGGCTGAGTCCTCCTCTTCCTTCCTTCTCTCCACCGGCGTTGATCCTTGCGACGAGCTCATCTAACTCTTCTCCTCATCTTGCGGCGGCGGTTTTCCGGGTGATTGGCGTCGGTAGGATGATTTGTTCGATGTGTAACCATATTGGGGCGCCTAGAGGGTTGTATTTATGTCCTTGGGGTGCCTTTAGGCGTGCTCCACCTGACCTTGTATGAGATCCTCCTTGGGAGAGAAGCAAACTTGGTTTCCACAAAATCAGCCAGATTTTCCTGATTCGCAGTCCTTCCATGCTAGTGCCATATCTCCCAGGTCCGGACTCCAAATAATGCAAATTCAGTGTCCAGGTTGTGTGCCACTAAATTATCTTCAACTTTGGTATTCATTTCTTTCCCTAAAAACGAAGATAAGATATCCAAATCGGCCTTGGAAGATAACTGGCTCACTCGACCGACCGCACAGCTAGGGATTTCAAATAGTATCTCCCAGTTTCCTTATCCGAATTGGGCCTTCCACATGTCCAAATCGAAGGTATCATCGGTCGAGGCCCACAACTTTGGTAGTCAAACTTTTGCCATTAAAACACTGTTTAAGTCTCCGAATCCGTACCGAAAGACCATGTCAGTCTCCGAGCCGTGAGAATATCTCGGGCCGAGTTGATCTCGTTGGTAAACATCCAAGTCCCCGGAGTTTTGCGTGCTGATTCTTCGGTCCTTGGGTTGTTTGGAGTCTTGTTTACTTCGTGTCTTGACTTGTGACGGCTTCATGATCTTCTTGAAGTGCTTGATGAACTTATCCCGAAAGTCTCCCTCTTTAACGTTAAATTTCGCGTAAACAACAAACTCCAAAATCGACATGCAAGTGTGAACTTGTTACATCATTAGTATGCCTAGTGGCGGGTTAGTTGCAAATCATAATCGAAACCAATGTACAACAAGTACTCTAGGTTGACGGAAATTCACCTTCAACACCCGCCCGGCCCGAGTCGGCCTTCTTGCCAAATTTGGGTGTCAACACATGCCCCCCCGTTTTTTAGTAAAGCTTCTGCGTGCTAAAAATCCTAAGGCCGACAAAAAATTGGTGTCAACCATTTTTTATGCTAAGGGCAATTTTCATAGAAACCTAGCCATGAATCTTCAAGCATCTTGCCATACACTTGGATCGGAATCTCTCTGAAATATTTTCCATTGAGCGCCCTCAGCTCGCCGTCCTGCAAAGATTCCACCATATAAGAATTTCGAGCAAAACTCTCACAACTTGTATGGACCTTCCTGAATTTGAGACCATTTACCAAACTTGTTGCTCTAGGATCCTATAGGCAAACTAGTTTTCCAAACCAAATCTCCTACTTGAAAAGACTTAGCTCTTACCCTTTTGTTATATGCTCTAGCAACTCGCCTCTTATCATTCTCAATTGCTTCCAAAGCTTCGAGACGCTTGTCGGTCACTTCATCAATGTTATCCATCATCAAAGCATGATATGAGTCAACATTAAGATAATTTTTCTTTGCAAGTCTATATGCGCCTAGATTCACCTCAAAGGGTAAAAGGGTCTCTTGACCATACACAAGCTCAAAAGGAGTAACTTTGGTAGCCCCATGTCTAGAGATGCCGTTGAGCCTACAAAGCTTCGTATAATACTTCATGTCATCTTTTAGGATTGTCTTCCATCTTTTTCTTAATGAGCTCAACTAAAGTTTTATTGCTAGTCTCGGCTTGACCATTAGCTTAAGCATAATATGGAGATGAATTGAGCAACTTAACACCATAGGAATTGACAAAATAACACACCTCTTTAGCTACAAATGAAGTACCTTTGATCCGTAGTTAAAGTTTGTGGAATGCCAAACCTATGTATGATATGCTCCATAATAAACCCAATTACTTCCTTGTGTGTCATATTCTTGAGAGGAATTCCTTCAGTCCACTTGGTAAAATAATAAGTTGCCATAATCACAAAGCAATGCCCTTTAGTCGACGGAGGATGTATCTTGCCAATGAAATCCAATCCCTAGCCTCTGAATGGCCAAGGCTTGATAATTGGATGCAACCACGCAGCAGGCACCAACTGAACATCTCCGTGCTTTTGAGACTCTTCACATACTTTATAGTATCTAAATCAATCGGCTATCATAGTAGGCCAATAAAAGCAAGCCTGCCTAAGAAGCCACTTCATCTTGGGAGCCAATTCATGAGTACCACAAATTCCTTCATGTACCTCTGCCATAGCCAATCTTGCTTGATAAGGACCTAGGCACTTTAAAAGCAAATCATTTGTTGTCCGATGATATAACTCATCATTATCCATGATAAACTTAAGCGCCCACCACCGACTTCTTATGTCACCGCCATACTTTTAGGATCCTGCAAATACTTAACCAGAGGTGTTCTCCAATCTCCCACTTCGTCTTCAATAGTTTTGGAAGAAACAGTGGCCGAAGTAGGGTTGCCCCCGAGGGGTGGTCTCGACTGCCCGAGGGGGCGTCCGACCGGGTACCCGTTTGACCGGCCATAGGGCGTTCAACCAGCTCCTCCGTAACGTAACCCCCGCCTTCGTTTAAACATCGGTTTTCATTCCTGAAAATTTCTTTTCTGGACATTATAACCAGATGCTTGCTGAGCCAAAGCGTTAGCCACTGGATTCTCCTCCCATGGTACATGATATATCACCAACTCGTCCATATAAGATATAATGTCCAAGCATTTATCAAGGTAAGCATTTAAAGAACCATTTAGACATTGACATACCTTAGATACTACAGCCACTAGTAAAGAATCACCATAAGCTTCTACATGTTTCACTCCTGTGTCATGTAAGATTTGCAAGTCAAACAAGAAAGCTTCATACTCAATTTGATTATTAGTACATTTATGATCCAACCGGCTAAGGGCTTCAAAAATAGCTCCACTAGGTGACATAATAATATTTCCAACACCACAACCACTTCTACAAGCCTGTCCATCAAAATGTAATTTCCATGGAGTAAAAGTTACATAACTGACATCTAAAATCAAGTTGCTTATCAATTCTATGTTGAACAATAAAGCCTGGGCTACTATTTAACCTTTTATTGATCCAATAGGTTCACAACGTAAATCATACTCAACAATACATAAGCCCACTTGCCGACTCTACCACTAAGAATAGGTTTTTGCAACATGTATTTAATTATGCTCTGCTGGTATGCAACACAACAAGTACTAGACAATAAATAATTCCTTAACTTGAAGCCAAGCATAATACAAAGATAGACAAAGCTTTTCAATAAAAGTGTACTCTTTTTGCCGTCTAGCAACCTTCTACCTCATAAGCAACAATATACTCCTTGCCATCGGTCTCCGAGTCAAAACAGCCCTAATCATTAATTTGGCTCCGCCGCAAATAAAGTCGAAATGGAACACCACTTTTGGGTTCTTGAAAAACAGGCGGCGAAGTCAAATATCTTTTTAATCTCATCAAAAGCCTCTTGTTGTTTTGCCCCCCAAGTGAATTCAGCTCCACTTTTCAACCGAAGTAAAGGAGTAAAAAGCATCAACCTTCCCACAAGTTACAAATGAATCGCCTCAAATAATTAACCTTGCCCAAGAATCTTTGCAACTCTTTTTTACAAGTAAGAGCTTGAACCTTTTTAATCGACTCAATCTTTTTAGGATCAATCTCCACACCTTTCTCATGCACAATGCAACCCAAAAACTTGCCAGCCGACACTCCAAAAGCACATTTGAGTGGATAAATCTTTAAACCATACCGACACATCTTTTAAAATGCAAGTATTAAATCGGCTAAATGAGAATTTAGACTAGCCGATTTAACAACAATATCATCAATATAGACATCTACGATAATACCAAGCAAGTCATGAAAAATTAAGTTCATAGCCCTTTGATGAGTAGCACCAGCATTTTCAAACCAAAAGTCATGACTATCCACTCAAACAAACCCACAAATCTTGGACATACGAAAGCCGTTTTAGAAACATCCTCTTCGGCCATAAAGATTTGATTGTTACCAACACTACCATCAAGAATGCTAAGTATTCTATGTCCAGATGCGTAACTAACAAGAAAGCCGCCTATAGGCATAGGATATTCATCTTTAGGAATTGCTTTATTAAGCATCTCTAAAGTCAATGCAAACACAAAGTTTCTTTGTTCCTTTTTTTCTCAACAGTAACAACATTGTAGAGATCCAATCAGCATATCGACAAGGCCTAATACAAATCCTTAGCATCAAGCAACCGATTGATTTCTTCTTTCACTCTGGTCATAAATACTCAGATTAAAATTTCTACGAGGCTATTTATGTTTGAAACCAAAGTTTCATAGGTAATTTATGTTCTACCAAGTCCCGACTTAAACCAGGCATCTCAATAATTACAAGCAAAACAATCGACATACTCTCTTAATATCTTTATTAATTCAAGCTTAAACATAGGATCAAGATTCTTGTTTACAAATGTCTACTTGTGTATAGTGCCATCACCAATATCTACCTTCTCAAGAGAGGATCAACTCGACGTAAACCCTTGTCCTAACTTGACCAAATCAACAAGATCCTCAATGGCTTCACACGTATCGGTCTTATGCGCTCGATAGTGATCAATTCTCTGTTGCAACCACTCTTTTGTTGAACTCATTGAGTCACATAAAGTGGTTTAGCTGATTATCAAACGACTTTATGACAAATAGAATGAAACCATTGTTGGAACAACTTACAAACTCATAATTAGATAAATCTAAACTGGGAGCAGACATTTTACATCATCATGCACACCTATAAAATGACTATCGGCTACAACTACACAAGCAGAATTATCACCATGTACTACTTCTACCTCATCATCTACCCACCGTATTAAAATTTGCAAAGTAGAAGGAACACATTTATTTGCATGAATCCAATCACAACCAAGGATAAGACTGAAGTTACCTTGTGTCTCAGCGACGAAGAAAGTCGTGATGAGCGTCTTGCTTCCAATAGTGAGCTCCATGGAGATCACACCTTTAGCTCCCATTGGCTCGCCTCCTCCAAACTCTACGACGGCCATGTTGGTCTTGATCAGCTCCACATCTGAACCTCCAAGCTTGTCGAATAGAGAGTACGACATCAAGTTGACAATTGCACCTCCATCCACAAAGCCTTCAGATGATTATCAGTGTCTTTGGGCTTCTGTAATACATCGTCTTTAGGACAAAAGTCAAGATGAGCGAAATCCTCCTCTATAGGCACTGAACCATCAACAAACAAATGAACCACATTGATCTCAAGGTTCATCCACTCTAGAGAAGAACTTTCCACAAGATCCTCGTCATCCTCTGAAGTAGGGACAGACAAAACCTTGCCGTTACAAGCCATGGAGATAGAAGAAGCGAAACCGGGCGGCGTTTCTGGAGAACCCGGTCTGACCGCCTAGTCTACCGGTCTAACCGCCTCAGGTGGTTTAACCACCCCCTCTAGCGATTTGACTGCCTCTGTTTGGGGCGTCGTCTCGACTCTCCACTCCTTTCCCTGTGGCACCATGGGCCTATAGTTGTTGAAGTCCTCATCCGTCTGCTTCTCTTTTCTCACGTAGCCTCAATCGTTGAGGTTTCCGCCTTTGAGTATGAGTCAGACCAGGTGTTGAAGGTGTATATTCGTATCAAAGTTCATATGGATTTGCAAGCGGACAAATCCCCCGTCGTAGTCAAGGGACCCTTCTTCCCTCGAGTGGTGAACCCAAGGTATCGAATCCGTGGAACAATGTGCAACACAAGGATTCAATCTAGTAAAGCAAGGAAAGCTATCTTATGAAGAACCAAGTTGCATCTAATCTAAGATATCATCAAGTAAACACATCTAATCTAATCTAATCTAATCTACTAAAGAGGTAGCAAGAGAAAGTAAGAGATAATCGATTCAGAGAGTCTAGATCATGCTTATGTTGTAGCTCCAAACGAGATAGATGGAGATAGAAAAGCGAATCTCATTAAAAGCTCTTTAAATCGTGGCCTCCGTCCGATTTTGAAAATGCCCGCCTTTCGCAGCCCCCGTTTCCGTCGTCACAACTTACTCCTATTCATGCGGTAGTCTAGGGCGAGTTCGACAAGAACAATTTGAAATCAAACGTCACCCTCGGAACGTCGGAGTGAATAATGCGGTCACCAGGGAGCCACCCATGGTTAAATCGAGGCGCACTGCGGAACTGCCCCTCCCCGGCCCTATAAATAGCTGGCCGCGTCGTTAAAAAAAAATTTATCGCTCTCGCGCTCTTCACGACTTTCACACTTTCCTTCCTTCGCGGAACTAGCTTTCTGTGCTAGAAAACTTGCGAACTCCAGGCCTTGTTCGCGCTTTTCTAAGGTATTCCCTTATGTTTGCTTTGCTGTTTCGTTAGTTTATTAAACTTTGGTGTAGTAATGTTACGATTTTCGTAGCTTCTTTTTCGACTATTGGTCTAAGCTGTCTGAATGCTCATATTCGCTAGGTGGCTCGTATCAGAAATACAGCTAGACCCATGACTACCGAAGAGTTGATCGCTGCCGGTCTCCCACTTGATCAAGCTGCTGAAAGTGCAGACCGTGCTGCACCTGCCGAAGATGCTGGATCACCTAGCGGTTCTCGAAGTCGCGAAGAAGGAGAGGCTGGGTCCGATGGCGGCGAGGACGTCGGGGATGTGGATGCTGGGGTAGACGATCTCGGTCAAAGTGCCGAGGACCCCCCGGCCCCCCCGCCGGCCCTCGCTAGCCTTCCTGGAGAGTCGAAGGTGACGAGCGATATTATTCGTGAGTACGAGAAGGTCGGGATTCTTCACTCCTCGGGGCCGGCGCTGCCCCACTCGATGAAACACCCCACTCCCAAGCCTCGGGGAAATTGTGGTTTTCCGGGGACTTCTTCATCTGGTCAGCATTCCCTTGTGATCCTATTGCTACCGGCGATTCTTGATGCATTCTCGTGAAGATCCACCAAACCTTACCCCCGACGTCTTTTCGAAGTATCAAAATTTATTTGGATTCTCAAGACCTTCGGGTGCGGGGCCCCACCATCGACGCCTTCGGCTCGCATTCTACGAACCGGTGATTATTCCCAAGTTGCAGTTGGCGAAGACGGCAGCTCTATCACGCCCGCACGCCCGCCGTACCTTCAATACCCGACGCCAAAACACCCGACAAGGGATTACCCGAATCCGTATTTCCCCGCCGCAAGACTAACCTTTCCGACGATTGGAAGTCCTACCGGGTTTTACCGAAGGTCAATGTGCCGAAGTCGCCGTGCCCGATCGCGCCCCTCACCGCAATGAATGTGGGGAAGTACAACCACGGCCTTAGGAATTTAATTGTGAGAGTGTATTCCATCCGGCCGCGCACGATACTCGGCGGCCGCGACGTCATCGAAGAATTCGTCGCCGCGCGAATCCGGGGCCTATCTCGAAGGGTCGGCCTCGCCGAAATCGTGGACTACAACGTCAACTCCGGCGTATCGGCAAGTTCCTTTCCCCGGTTCCGGATTAACCGCGAGGGCCAAAGTGCCAAGGACTTTATGGGACGAAGTTGAGAAGAAGGTCAATGTCATGGTAGGCGAGTATACCATGAACGAATACAAAGCGTACAAGGCCTCCGTAAGCACACAAGAAGAAGATCAACCGCGTCTTTTCGTAGATTCATGGGACAAATTTTTCAGCTCTCGAAGCCCCGGGTCCGAAACTCGAAACTTCCCGTCGTCGCCGTGGCCACTGCTCGCCCGCTTCCAATCAACGCTCCTCGAATCGGGGACCGTCGAAGCGCGCTCGTCGCCCGCCACCGAGGGAACCTCGGGAGTAAAGCTCTTCCAAGACCGTGATCTCTGAGTCGTCGAAGCGGAAGCGAAAGACCTCCGAACCTCAAACTTCGAAGCCGAACTCCAGTCGCTCTCCGGCTTGCCCGTATGGGCCGCAAGAAGTTGAAGAAAGCTCGTGAAGAAGGTTTCTTCCTCCGGGAGTTCGGCGAGTTCCGTCCCGCCTTCGACGACGACATTCCCACGGCAGCCCCAAAGGTGTTTTCCTCTCTCGGCCATTATTTAACTTTCGAGACATTTGTCCCGCCGGGTTCCGAAAAATGAGTTCGTCGACACGATTCTCAGATGTTGCTCCCAAGTCCAAGGAGCCGTCTCCGCCGCGTCGAGAAACCCACCGTTGCCGCCGAAACCATTGCTCACGCCGGAACCCCGCCGTCGCCACCGCCGCCGATGTCACCGCCGCCGATCAAGTCTCCTCCGACTTTGCCCGTGATCTTGAGCGGACCATTCAAAGGATGGCCCTCCTTCCGAAAATATTCCATTGATCGGTTCTGGGAGGTCGTCCCCGAAGACCAAGCGCTCCTTCCTTGGCTGCCTTTAACAAAAGCTTTGGTACGTCTCATCGCGGCAAACTGTTGCGTGTTGGTTTCGAGACAATTGGCGTCGGGGGCAAGGCGTCCAAGTTTTTAACTCTATGGAAATCGTCCACAATTGTTGATGAAACAGGAGAAGGTGCGCCGGAACAACCTGAAGAAGCCGCTCAAGGCTCCGAAAAAAGGCCTCTATCTATTTCCGAAACTACCCCTTCACCTCAGGGGAAGGCCTCTTCGGGTTCGACCAAACAAGTCACTATGCAGAGACTTCGCAAGGTTCGTTGATTCTCATCGTCCCCTTGTGCGATTCGTGATCGTAGAATTTTCACCTCGAGATTTATTCTTAATTTTTCGTAATTCAAAAGTCCGTTGCATTCCTATTCTCCTTCGAAACTTGCGCGTCTCCATGAAGACTACACTCTCATGCTCGGGAAAGTTACAGAGCGACTGAGCAGGAGAAGATTAATGAAGAACTTTCAAGTCCAAGGAGTTGGAGCGCAACTTTGGTCTCGCGGAATCCACGAACCCAGAGCTGGAAAAGAAGGTATCCTGAAATGGCCGAGGCTTTGAAAAAGGAGTCGCACGAAGAAGGTCGCCGAAGCCGCGCTCGAGGATTCCAAGAAAGAACTGGAGAAGGTTCGGAAATCTCACGAAGATGACCTAAGTATGATCGAGAAACTTCGGCAACAACAAGAGCGTGCTACAAAGATTGCTGAAGATCTCCGCATCAACAACGCCAGCCTTGCCAAGTCACTGAGCTCAAAGGATCGAAAATCGTAGATCTTGAAAAAAGACCGACGCGTAAAGTGAATCTTCGAAGAAACATATTTCGGAAATTTCCGGGAAGATTGAAGTTGCTTTATGCGTCGAGTACCAGAAGTCCCCGAATGAGTATGGTGCTTCGTCCTCACCCTCTTCCAGATAACATTGATATCCCCGATTTCATGGACCGGCTCGAGGAAGAATTCAAGGCTCTCCCGAAGTCATCTCTCGGTGGCCGGCAATTCTGCCGTATCTTTCTCGTGGAAAGCATTCGAAGGTCCTTCACGACTACTAAGCCGTGTTGACTTGGCAGTTTCGCGCGAACCTTCTCGCTCCCGTGCGTTACTGAAACTATACTTCAAGACAACCCCCGACGCATATATAAAGCTAAAGTTCGCGAAGGAATTCCGGATGGTTGGCGTGGCGGATATGGCTAAGATCATATGCTGGGCAAAGCTGACGAGGTAATTCTTTGGTCTATTTCGTGACTTATGTCTGCCATGTCTCCAGTTTTTTAAGATTTCCTTGCTCTTCTCTTTCTTTCGCAGCCTAAGAGAAAAGGAGGAGCCAGAACGCGTCGCCGCGCCTCCCGAAGTATCGACTTCCGGGGAGAGTTCAGGAGGGTCCGGCGAGGATGGCTCAGCAGCACAGCAGCTGCTGTTGCGCCGACGGTGGCAACGACCGTGGACAAGTCCCCGAACCAGAAGAAGAGTCACCGAAGGTGGATGTCATGAATTAAACGACATGTTCGAACTTTTGTGTAGCTTGGAGATCGGCTGTACATTCGTGTAAATTCATCAAACTTTTCTGAACAAATGTTTTGTGTATGTTAACCTCGCGCAGTCCGTGCCGGGCCTCGCGTTGTGACGTTCTACCACTACGAATTCATCATGATAGAATGTTTGTTAGTGGCGAGGCGTGGCGTCTATTCAAACAAGCGCGTCCTGAGCAAGATTTTTCCGATTTTTGGTTTGAGGCCTCGCTTAAATTTTCTAGCAAGCTGTCTTGATCTCACTTCGTTTTTCTTGCTTCGTAAAAAGAGCCGTTCGCATCCTCTACTCCGCGATCTACGAGAATTCGAAGACTGTGAGCCCCTAGCCCCTGTCGGCTCATCCGACTTCGCCTATGCTAGCGATGTGGCCGACAACACCGCTTGTAAAACCAGACATGTAGTGGAACTTTCATTCTAAGTTTCGTATTGATTGTTGTAACTTTTGAGGAACTATTCGGGAGTTTTTATGCGAATAAGGGCAATAAATGTTTTTTCTTGAAAAAACGTCACCCTCCCACCTTGCCGTTTCGCATGAGGAACCGGTTGGCGAGTTCATGATTCTCGCTATTGACGACCTTCCTTAGCATACGTTTCGAGAAGTTTTCTTTAGCTTTGAAAATTTCGGTCGTCGGCCGTGCGAGTCGGCAAAATTTGTTTTTCGAATTTTTGCGGACTCGCCCTAACCGGCACCTTGCCCCCGAAGGAAATTGCAACCTTCGCTGTTTCCAACCAAAAATTTTCTCGCGAACGCTCGACAGAGCCCCTTGTCCTCTTCCTCTAATGGTGATACTTCCGAAAATTGCCAACATTTCTCCCGAATCGAATGATAATACCGAGACGAACCCCAGGGACATTCATTTTTCCGAAATCATCATGCGAACTCTTCTCGGTGGGAATCCCTTCATGGATGGGATTTTCTAGGCCGTCACAACTTGTTGTCTCGGGGGCCTTCTCATGGGAATCCCTCGATGGATGGGATTTTTTCTAGGCCACAACTTGTTGTTGTCTCAGCTCCTCGGTGGAATCCCTCGATGGATGGGATTTCGGCTATCACGAGCCCTTCACGCGAACTTTTTCTTTTTTCACGATGGAATTCTCGGCTATCAAGGAGCCTTTCATACGAACTTCTTTTTTTCAATATGGAATTCTGCTATCGAGGAGCCTTTCACACGAACTTTTCTTTTTTTCACGATGGAATTCGGGCTATCGTGGAGCCTTTCACACGAACTTTTCTTTTTTTCACGATGGAATTCTGGCTATCAGGGAGCCTTTCATACGAACTTTTCTTTTTTCTTGATGGAATTCTGGCTATCAAGGAGCCTTTCGCACGAACTTTTCTTTTTTCACGATGGAATTCCAAGACACAAAATATGAAACGTGCAATTTGGGGCAAAACTCTTTCATATATATATCGAAAGAGTATTTACATAGGATCCGCCTCGTTAAAAACCTTGCCTCTGATTTAGAGCCCCTTTGCAAGGAAAAGAGTACGGTCCTTCTTATTCTAGGACTACGATTAAGACAAAAAAACTTATTTTCTCCCGAAGTCACTTATAGACACGTGACCCGGCTTCTATTTTCCTACGCGTATACCTACGAAAATCGAGAAACTCGCTACGTACTATAGTTATGTACAACTAGGGTTTTCATGATAGTACCTCTTTAGGCTATCGCATTCCACGAATACGCAACTCTTCGCCAGCTTGCTCCATCAGCGAAAAGCCCTCGGGCATATTTGTTTCCTTAGCTATGTAAGGCCCTCTTCCCATGACTCATGAAGTTTTCCCGGGTTCTCCCAATTTTTCTTTCTTTTCAAGACAAGATCACCGTTTTGATGTCCTTCCGACCACCCTTGTCTTTTCCATGCCTCGTCTCCTTTTTTGGTATTTCTCAATGTTTTTTCACGTTTCCGAGGATTGTCGCCTCTATCATGTCTTTCTCCACCTTCTTGTCAATTTCCTCTATCTCTTTTCCTTTTCAAGACTCTTATGCTTTCATTCTTTATCTCCTCCGGTGTCATAGCCTCAAATACCCGAAGAGTAGGCGGTGCTGGGTGAAACTCAAGGTTCTTGAAACCTGGTAGACAAGGGAGACCGCATCACCTTTGGAAGTTCGTCCACCCACTTTCCCTTTTTCCGATCAAATAAGCATTTCTTGATTCCCGAAAAATCGTGCCACGGCTCTTTCGATCGCTCCATTGGATCGTCGTGATGATAACCGACGAAAATTTCTGCCCGTGTGCCTAGTGGTTCGCAATACCTTTGAAGGTGTAGCAGTCAAACTGTTTGCAGTTGTCAACTATCAGTTCCCTAGAACTCCGAACCTGCGTACTATGTTTTGCCAAAAGAATTTCGAACCGTTGCCGCCGTGATGTTCCCGAGTGGTTTTGCTTCTACTCACTTCGTGAAATAGTCGGAACACCGCGCGCCGCGAATCCGCAATTACCCCCGAGCCGTTGGCAACGGGCTCACTAGGTCCATGCCCCATCTTTGCGCAGGCCAGGTTGGAGGAATTAAATGAACCGGCATTGAAGGCGTATTCTCGCCGATTTGCCGTCTTCTCGGCATGCTTCACATTGCCGAACCAACATCTTGGCGTCGATGTTTATGGTTGGCCAATAGAACCCTTGTTTTATCGCCTTGCCGCCCAAAAGCCCCGGGTGCCTATGTGTGCCCCACAAAATCCACTCATGTGAATTTCTTTTAGGAGTTCCCGACCTTTCTTCGAGGCAGCGTGCCGTAGCCAAGGTTCGGGTTGACTCCCCGATTTGTACAATTCTCCATTTACCACAGTGTAGCCCCGAGCCCTTTGCCTCAGCCTCCTTTTCTTCCAGCTCATCTTGTGGTTCGTAATGTCCCCTCAAGTAGACCATTATTTCTCGCTCTCCAAGCCTGAATTTCACCATGTTCACGATTTGAGTTCGTGAATCTTTGATGGAAGGCCTTCGATGATTTCAAAGAACACATCTCGTGGCAGCTCTTGATTTCGGGCCGTCGCCTTCGCGAGCTTATCCGCTTCATTGTTATCATCCCTTGGGATATGCGTCGAACCGAATATCCTTCAAGTGTCTTTCCATTTCTCCGACTTTCTCAAGATACTTCATGAGAATCGGATTCCCCGGCCTCGCTTTCCTTCGATGTGTTCTTGGATTACTTTCGAATCCGTTCGATTATGAAGGTCCGCCGCCCCAAGGCCTTCATTTTTCCCCGCGTCGCCAGCAGAGCTTCGTACTCCGTTGTATCGTTCGTGTGGAGTATTCATTACCCTCGCGAATACGAGCCGTGTCGCATATCTTATGACCACGCCCGTTGGTGATGTTACAACAAACTCGAAATTCCAACCCCTTGTAACACCATGCTCCATCACAATCGCACTACCCAAGGTTCTAGGCATGTTTTCCTCCATATTCCGAGTAGGTGAGGTCCACCACGACGAAATCTGCCGTACTTGCGATTTTATTGCACTCCTTCTTTCAAAATCCACCACGACTCCTGAGAGTTCAAGACCCCACTTGATGATTCGAGTAGATGCCTCCTCGTTTGCGACCGTGTCACTTAACGGTTGGTTGGTGATAACTCTTATTCGTGGCCCTCGAAGTAGTGCTCAGCCTTTCTTGCTGCCATGATGACCGCATACGCGATTTTTCCAGCTTCGGAATAGAAAACCTTGGAACCGTACAATGCCTCGAGGCGAAATATACAGATTTGCCTCGCCTTTCCTTCTTCTTCCTTCTCCCCGTACAAGACTGCGTGGCCTTACCGCCGAATTTGATGCATACACATGCAGTAAGCGACGATTTTGGCTCCTGAGGACAGCTTGGTCATACGGGACAAGTAGTCCCTTCGCCGCGAAAAGCTTGCTTTTGAGGTTCGACCACCGGAATTTCTTGGCACTTCCGAGAACTTGGAAGAACGGCGTACTCTTCTCGCAGCTTTGGGAATGAATCCGTTAAGGGCAAACCCACTCTCCCCGTCAACTTCTCGAACATCTTTCACCGAGGCCGGCTCTTGCATTTCCATCAAAGCCTTTATCTTGTCGTGGTTTGCCTCAATGCCCTTGTTGAAACTAGTGATCCGAGAACTTTCCCCTAGAATCCCGAACACACATTTTTCTCTCGGGTTCAGCTTTCAAGTCTTCGCTATCCCTGCCCGTGAACGCTCGCCAAATCACCGATATGGTCTTTTCTCTCGAACGCTTTTGATGACTATGTCATCCACATATGCCAAGATATTTCTCCGACCGCCGGTGCAACACTATTGCTATCATTCTTGAAAACGTGCACCCCGCATTCTTCAGCCCCCCTCTCGTGATTCTTACGAAACAAATGTTCCGAAAGGAGTGATGAAGTTTGTCTTCTCTTTCGTCCTTCTTGCGAACTCGATTTGATGATAACCCGAGAACATGTCCAGGAGCGAAAGCATTCACCGGTTGGTCGCATCATCCACGATTTCTCTTGTCTACCCTTTCCAAGGGAAAATCGTCCTTCTTGCACGCCTTGTTCAAATCGGTAGTCAATACACATTCTCCATTTGCCATTTTTCTTCTCTGATCGGCATGTTGTTGGCTAAATCCGCAGTGGATACTTGACTTCCGATTACTCGGGTCCCGCAATCTCTCGAACTTCTCGCTTCCATCGCCTTGACCTTTTCGTCGACATTTTCCGGAGTTTTTGCTTCTTGGGTGGTATCTTGTCATCTCTGTTTCGAGGACATGCTCGATTATGTCTCCGTCAACGCCTTGCAAATCTTTGGCCGACCATGCAAAAACATCCTTGTTTTCGTTCGTGAATCGCATGAGTTCATCATCCCCTTCGGCGCGCCGAGGTTCGCTCATTATGATCGCTTCCGTTCTGGCATATCGTCCATGTATACTTCTCTTTGTTTCATCTTCTGCGGCTATATTATTTTTCTCTCTTTGTCCCGCTTCGTTCCTTTCATAGACTTGCTTTCTCTCTTCCGGCTCGCTTTCAGCCGATACACATTCGTTGACCAGGCGTGTGGCCCTTTCTATGTTTCCGGCCTCTCGTTGATTGCCGAATACCGTGATAACTCCTTTGGGCGAGTATTTTCATGCAAAGGAACTCTGCCTTATGACAGCATCGAACTTGTTCATGAATCCCCCGTCAAGATCGCAAGATACGGATGATATATGTCAACCACATCAAAGGTGAGGTTTTCTGCTCGCATTCTCAAGATCTCCGAAAGAAATCGGGAGTGATATTTTTCCAACCGGCTTGATGGGTTTCCGCTCAACCCCTCGCAATGGGTACTCCGTGGGATCCAACATGTGCCGACTCAAGTTCATTTTCTCGAATGTTTTCTAGAAATCAGGATGTCCGCCGAACTCCCCGTTGTCCACCAAGATTTTTCCTATGACCCATCCAAGCACGTTGACTTCAATCACCATGGCATCATTATGATCATGGATTTCAGCCCGAAGTCTTCTTCTCAGAAGGTGATTGGCACCTTCGCCCATTCCCGGCGGCAACCGGGCCATCATTGATGATAGTGTCTGCTGCATCCGAAGTAGTTGCTTCACGTTTTTGTTTCAAACTCCATGGCATCCGCCCGTGATTGGCATGATAGTCCCGAACGATGGCAAGGCTTCGAGTTCTCGAGGTCCCGAACTTGATCGAGGCCTTGATGAGCTTTCTCGGTGGCGGTGGCAAGATTTCCGAATGGGTTGTGGCTGCTGATTGATCGTATTGCTTGCGACCGAGGGAAGAATTGGCCGTGAAGGGGCTGCCATGTTGATTGCGATTGTGGGAATTGGTGAATTGGTGCCGCAGCTTGGCCGCGAATTCGCGAACCGCGGCGTCGTGTTCGGCCGAAACCGGGGTTGGCATCGAAGATGCGATGCTCATCGTTGCCTTCTCTTGTTGAATTCGTGCCATGTTCTTTTTTGTCTCTGGGCACACCTTCGGTGCCGTGACCTCTTCCATGATATCGGCAAGAAGTGGGGATCTCTCGGCTGTGGTTCGGAAGGTTTGGGGTTCCTCTTCCTCTCCCCCTTCCTCTTTGACTAACTCTCCCTCGGCACTTGGCCTCGCTTTCTTGTTGTTGCCGAGGATTTCCAACATCACATTTTCGGCGGATGTCGTGTGCCTCCGTGTCATATCTCTACCGCCCGTCTTGCTTGCTCGGGGCTACTCTCTTGCGGTGGTCATCATCGCACAGATGTAATCTCTAATTCCCGAAATAATTCTTCAACCGTCTCGCTTCTTTCTTGTGAGGTGGAAGCCGTTGGCCCCCGGGGTGAGACCCTTGATCGCTGCCTTGATCGTTGTCTTGTCATCGCATCGGGGATCTCGAGACCTCTCGTTGCATGAATCTTCACGAAATTTCGCAAGGGTTCCCCGTCCTTCGCTTGCGTTTATACAACCGAAGCTTCGGTCGTTGTGTCATGGAACATCCGAAACGCTTGCATGAACTTGTCTTGAGATCTGTACTCGTAGATCGGTGGAGGCAAGAATGAGTACCAATTTAGTACCGGGTCTCACAAAAGTTATGATGAAGGATTTGGCAAGTGCAACATCATCTCCTCCCGCCGAATTCAATACCGACTCGTATCTCATGAGGAACTGGCCGGGTTTCCGAAACCGTTGTACTCCTGGGAAGAGAGACCGGGTTTCGAACTTCGGCGGCCAAGGTGCTGTTTGCACTTATCGACGCGGGTGATCTCGTAATCCACGAAGTGTGAGACTTCATTTCCCGTTGCTTCTTCTTCGGGACTTCTTCTTTATGTGCGCGTGTTCTCGTTGCGGTGTTTCTTGCCACAGTGAGCCGTTTTCTTGCTCTTTCATTTCGTCGATTTCTCTCCGTATTGGGTTTGTATTTGTTCTTTTGCTTTGTTCGACTGCTCTAGCTTATCGATATTTTCCTCTTCGCTGTAACCGGGCCTTGAACTTTTCTTGTTCCTTTTCCTCGTTACCGTTGTATCTTTTGGTTTACCATGGCTAGGGCTCTCTCGTCTTCATGGACTCATCATCGCATCGCATTCTCGTGCTCTTGTCGCTCGCCAGGTTGTTCTTGGATGTGAGCCGTTTTTTCTCGCTCTGCCTTCATGAGGGCTTCGAGCTTCTCTCTTCGCCGTTGGTCCGTTACATTCGAGGATTCAGAACAAAACGAGTTTCATTTCTCCTTGGGTGGGAAGGTGGATCATCCCGGTTCGCCCGTACTCGGGGGCATTCTTCTTGGATTTCTTTTGAGGTGGCATCGTGAGTTTCTTTTTCGGGCCGAGACACGATGGGCGCCAATGTTAGGGATACTCCGAAAAATCTCGGATAACTACCCAAACACGAGTGAAGTTTTCTAACACGTTCAAGTAATAGCTAGGGCGCAAAGAGACGTTGATGCTCTCCGCAACTAGCACAAGTCCCAAAAAAATCAATCCGTTTACACGTGCCCTTGCGCCCCCTTTTATAGGGAGACGAAGGGACTTTTACATGCCGATATTGGAAGCCACGCTTCTTCTCCCACCTTGCTTGTACTTGCCCCACTACAAGCACCCCGTGCCGAGCAATATAGTGCCACGAGCACGCCATCGGCTGACGTACGGCCCCTCTTCCGGTCGAACCAGGATAAACCTTGTGTCATTTGTTGCTTGGCATCGACCATAGAGGGATAAACTTAGGCGCTATTCATCGGGCAGCTGTCGCGGACCATATTCCGCACCGACACAAGGAACAAAGCACTTCGGCTCGCGACCGTCCCGCCGGGTGGGGGGGGACCGGGCTCCGTGCGCACGGCCACGCGGGACCGTCCGCCTACCGCCTGGACTGTCCGCGCACACACCGTGTACCGTCCGCCCGCGCCGCGACCGTCCGAAAATGGAAACGGAAACCCGCTGAGGCAACCCGAATAACGCGACCGTCCGAGGGGAGCACGCGGGATCGTCCTCTAGCACCCGCGACCGTCCCGCCCGCACACGCGACCGTCCGAAATCCCCGCCCAACAAAAACTCAAAGCCACGACGGATCGAAACAAAAGGCGAGCAAGAACACGAAGAACACCCGACGAACAGGGACGGCGCGATCGGCCCGCCCGCCGTCCTCGCGGGACCGTCCGCGAGGTGCGCGCAGCGAAAAACGCACGACCCAGAAAGTCAACTCCCCCCAAATCATCATCGGATTTCCCAAACGGTAGAAGCTATAGAGACAAGGGTTTGGGACTTGAAAAGTGTCACACAAGGATGCTATAGCCCCAAAAATCTTGCCTCCTAACTCCCTAAATCACCGAGAATCGCGAATCCTTTGAGCACCACCAAAAGCTAGAGCACCAAACGAAAATCCTCTGAATCGAAGTGGTTTCCGTTTGAGGGGCACAAGATCAATCACAAAGATGCACGAGACATCCATCCATGTTTCCTTCAAAGAAATCCGGGGAGAAACCCACTCAAATCCGCGAATCACACCGAGAACAAAGTGTAACGCCCGCGTTTTTAGCTTTAAATAAATCACCTAATAAATCATGCGTATTTCCAAAACCAACCCGCCCGAGCTCAATTACCATTCAAACCCCTCTAGCCACTATTTTCTCCCTCTCTCTCCCCCCGACGCGCGTGCGCGAACCCCGCCCGCACGCACCCCGCCAGGCACCCACGCGCGCGCCTTCCCAACGCCGCGGTCGGCCACCGCCGGAATCCCGCGCGCACGCCGCGGTCCCGACGCCCCGGTCCGCCTCACCATCACCGCCGTCCCGAAAACGCGCCGACGCCCGAGACCGAAAAAAATTCCGCAAAACCCTTCCTCTAATTTCCTAACAATTTTTCCTAATTTTCTAAACCTTTTTCTTATCTCTTTTCCTATTTTTCTTCCCTTTTCTTTCTTTTCCTTTCCTTTCTTTTTCTTTTCCTTTTTCTTCCTTTCCCTTCTTTTCTTTTCTTTTCTCCCTTTTCTTTTCCCACCCTCCTCTTCCTCCCCGGCCGGGCCGTGCCCGACCGCAACCCCCCCCCCTCGCGCGGCCGTGCCCCGGGGCCGGCGCCCCCTCCCTCTGTCCCACGCCCCGCCCGACCCGGCGCGCCGCCCGCGGCACGCAAGGACGGCCCCGCGCCGCCCGCGGAGGCCCCGCCGAGCCGCGACACCCCCGTTGCCGACGACCGCCACAGCGCGGCGCCGCCCGACCCGTCACCTCCACCATCTCCGACCGCCTCGCGCCGCGCCCGCCGCCGCCCGCCCGATGGGTCCCGTCCACGCCGCCGCGCCCCCACCGTGAACCCCCGCCGCGGCCCTCGTCGGGCAAGTCAACGGGCGGATATTTTCTTCCCCACCATTGTTGGACCTCGAAGCTTCCCGAGCTCGAAAAATCCCCGGCCATGCCGCCTACCCGCGCCTATAAATGGAGGCCGGTCCTCGCCGCTCCACACCCCCCGCAACCGAGCCTCAATAGCCCCCTCCCTTGCTCCACCACCGCCTCCAATCGCGCCGCCACCGCTAGCCTCCGCCGCCGCCCGAACCGCGCCGCGGAGCCGCCTCCCCAAGCGGCCTCGCCAAGGTGAGCACGGGATGAGATCCCCTCGGTCTCCTCTCCGTTTTGCCCCATCTCCCGCCGCCGCCGTGGGCCGGGGTCGCCGGCGGCACCCCTACCACCCGGCCTTCCCACGTGGTCTCGCCCCCCCTTTTTCCCTCCGTCCGTTCGCAAGGAAGGAGAAGAAGATGGCATTTTTGCCAAAAACCCCCCCGGCCTCCCCCCCTATTTCCCCCCACCGAACCCCTCCTTCTATTCCTTTCCTTTCTAACCCCCCTAAACCTTAAGTTTCTTTACCAAAACACCCCCGTTATTTCTAGATAGAACCCTAGGCTAGTTTAATTAAACCCCACCCTACCTAAATAGTATGTTTAGGTCCGTTGATTCAAACTAAATTACTAACCAACCCTAGTTAATTATGAACACCTCTCTAACCCGTCATTTCATGCGCGGGTTTAATCCCAATCGCGCCTAACCTCCCCCCATTAATTGAAATTACCAATAGGCCCTTAGCCCTTGCAACCCCTCTTTAACCCAACACCCTATGCACAATTTTAATTAAATCCAAACATTACCACACCCCTCCCAAGCAGTGCCCCCCGCCAAACCAACCCCCTTTCCTAGGGCTTATAAATACCCCTCTCTCCGCTCACCTTCCCCTCCCCGAGCTCCCGGAAATATGTGTGCTAATATTGCTTGCTTGCCTCGTGTGTGCGCGATAGCCGACGGAGTAGACGTGAGGAAGGTACCCCGAGCCGAGATCGAAGCCGACTAATCGGCGGCAGGAGCCCGAAGCCCCGAACGCCGAGCCGCACTCCCCGAAGACTTCGAAGACGGCAAGTTCACCCTCATCCTTTCGATGCATGCTTTTGTCCTAGTTTTATAAATATACCCTATACCCGTCTTACAAATTGCATATTGTTTTACCGCAAAACATGGTAGGATAGCCACCCTTGATTGCTATGATTGAACCTTGTTTTGGCCGAAATGAGTGCTTTAGAAATGTGTGTGTGCTTTCGAAAATGAGTGAGTGCTTTAAAAAAACAAAAAGGGGATATGTTTGGAAAATGAGTAAAGAACCGGGTAGACGGGATGGACGTGTGTGTCGGGGAGTATGGGTGAGCTCGTACCGTGTGGTTGAGCGTGTTGGGAGTTGTCCATCTTGTCGGTTAAGGACCGGTTGCGTGACATCTCACCCGACCCAAATCATCGTACAACCACTCGACCGTTGTATGTGGCAACGACTTAGCATAAATCCCACTAGTTAATCTACTCGCCATCCGGGTGTGCGGGTGAGCAACGGGAGACCAAGGAGTAGGGGTACGCTCCGTGTGAGGTACGCCCCGGTTATGTGGGATAACCCCTTGGTTGCTTCCGTGGTGGCTCGTAGTGTTAGCTAAGGTGGGTAATGGCTTTGATAGGATCCGTACCGCGACCGAGGTGTCCGTGGTGACGGTACCCTACTTGTGGGTAAAGATGTACAACCTCGCAGAGTGGCAAACCTATTTGAATAGCCGTGTCCACGGTATTGGACGAGTCACGGTGTGGTCACAAAAACTAGTGTTTGGGATGGGATGTTTTTCGGCGTGAGTTGTTTTCTCGGGTGAAGTGTGTGGCCGTGTGCACGGGCTACGACGGACGGGAAGTCCTAGTAGTTCCAAAGTGGTTTTTCCTAAAACATTTGAGTTACTCAGGTTATGAAAATGATTTGCGAAAACCTTTTTGAAATGAACCCCCGCATGTGTAAGTTTGCAAAATGAGCCTTAACTCCGATCCTTGTTATACCTTATGCATGGTTCTCTTTATAAGCGCCCTCCGTGGGTGGGGTGGGATTTCCGAGTACGTATGTGCTCACCCTTGTTTTACTAACTATTTTACAGAGGAGGATCCCAATTACATTCCCGAAGACGTTGAGTAGGTCGTGCCCTACACCCAACCGTGCCTGTGTACCAGTGGCCCTACCGAAAGCTTCCATGGTGTGGTACTCTGAGGAGGCTATGGAAGCCTTTGCTATTGTAGTGTGGTCGTTAGCGTTGGTGTTGTTCCTTGTAGCGTTGGCACTACCGTGCCCTCTGTGTCGCCGAGATGTAAAAAGACCGATTCCCCTGTCGGTGCGGAATATGGTCCCGACACTAACCAAGAGATAACGCCTAGATCTATCCCTCAATGGTCGATGCTAAGCAACAAATGACACAAGGTTTATCCCGGTTCCGCCGAGGGGGCCGTACGTCCGGCGCGTGGCGTGCTCGTGGCACTATATTGCTCGGCACCGGGGGTGCTTGTAGTGGGGCAAGTACAAGCAAGGCGGGAGAAGAAGCGTGGCTTCCAAGTCCCTGGTGAGTGGCTGGAGATGTCACGGGAGAATAAGAGAGTGAGTGCACGATGCGCTGTGTTCCTCTGGATTCGTCCCCCCGCGGCTGGGGGCTCGCTTCCCCTTTTATAGGCCAAGGGGGCGGCGAGTTACATGCACGCCGCGCTACCTAGCTACGTGTAGGAGCACGTCGTGCTACGGTGTAGAGCGGGCGATCGTCCGGACGATCCACGCTGCGATCCGGCCATGATGGCCTGCCTCGTACCCGAACGAGGGCGGTTCGAGGGTAGAAGGCGGCGGACGGCGATGGCGTTCTCTCGATAGGCTTCGAGGGAGGTGTGCCGATGATGACCGGACGGGGTACGGGGAGCGGGCGAACGGCGTTCCTTCCCAATGAGCTCGCGGTGGCGGAGTGGTTGTTGCGGTGCTCGGGCGTGCGCCCGCGGAGTCGGGCGTGCGCCCGCACGCGTGGGTACGGCGGCCGCGCCGTTACGGTGGACCGGATGTCCGCCCACCGGCCTAGCGCCCCTTACCCTAACCCGCAAGGTCACGGGAAAGTGGAATCGAGGGTGCGCCCGGCCCCCTTTCGAGGGTCGGGCGCGTTAGCCGTACGGCGGCGTGCGCACGGTGTCACGGATCGACACCGCCGTACCGCACGGTCCATCCCACGGGGGCGGGGATGGGCTCCTTCCCCCGGGGAGTTGGTGCGGCGGCACCGGGCGTGAGCCTCGGCGCATGATGGTGCCGCCCTGCGGCGTCGGTGGCGTTAAATGCCCAAGTACGGGGCCGGCGCACGCGTGCGGGGCGCCCGTGAGCGTGGCGGGGGGCCCCGCCGAGGGCGGAGCGACCCTCGAGCGAGGCGGACTCGCTCGAGGGGGAGCGCGCCCTCGAGCGGGGCGGGACCGCTCGAGGGGAAGGGTCGCCCCTCGAGCGGGGCGGCACCCGTTCGAGGAGGGAGTTGCCCCTCGAACGGGCGGAGCCCGTTCGAGGAGGAGCATGCCCTCGGGCGAGGCGGAGCCTCGCTCGAGGGGTCTTCCTAGGCGGCCGCCTTGGTGGGCCTCCGAAGTCCTCGCCGCATGGGCCGTATCCCGCATGGTTAGTTTTCCGCATGGTTAGGCTTAGCTTATGTTGATGCAGAATTTAGGTAGGGGTTCCCCCATTGTTTGAGGGGACCCTTAGGGCGGTCCCCGACGCAGCCCCCGAGCATCCGCGGGTTTGCCATTGAGGCTCCCGCATGCCGGAACCTACCGATAGGACGTTCTTCCCTCCTTGTTTGCGAACGCTATCCGTGGGGCCGCGCGGCGGACCCGCGGGTCTAGCCCCGAAGCCCCGCGCCGCAGAGTGTGGGCTCTCTGCGCGAGGGGTTAACCGCGAGCAATTCGGTCGTAAAGGCGTGGCACATATGCCAACCGGCATCGGCGGTATTTCGGCCCGCATCGGGGGGTGCACGCTCCCCCGTCACCTTTCCCGGCGGGTGCAATTCCAAGGAGGTGTAGCCGTGCGTCAAGCCCCCCCCCGAGCCTTGGCCTGTTCGAGGCGATCGGGTCGAGCCCGACGACTTGTTTTTTATCGCGCCCTCGCCGTCCCTCCGCGGGTCGGGAGGTGAGGTTTCCACGACTCCCATCGAGCGGGTCGCGAATCGCGGATTCCTCTTCGAGCCGCTAGCGGGTGGTTCAAGTGGACGTCCATGCCCCGTTCGATAAGGGGTAGGCCGCGCGGTCCGGAGACACGTCCATGGAAGCGCTTGCGTGGGTTTGCTAGGTGGGGCTCGGTCCCGTTCGCTAGGGACCGAGGGCGCGGAAGCTCTCCCTCGGTGGGATCCCCCCGCTAGGCCGCCCTCGCCGGCTCTCGAACACGACATGTGGGGCACCCCTCGAGCCGACGGGCTCGAGGTACGGCTCGAATGCGCGTGCCCTCGTCGTCCCTAACTCCGAGATCCGGGCGCCGTTCGAACCCGTCGAGGGTCGGGCTTCGAACCCCCGATCGGTAAGGCCGTGCGGGGGCCGTGCATGGACGCCCCGTCTTTTCACGTTTGCGGCCGTCGAGGGTCCGGGGCGTACCGACCCCTCGAGGTGCTTGTTGGCGGCGTGGCGCGGTATGAGTGCTTTCGGTGTCGCTCTATTTCAAGCGTGACTCGGGCGATCCTCTCACGCGCGCGTGCCTTCTTTCGAGGGTTGACATCGTCTCGAGTTGGGGGTCATGCCGCTCGAGGGTCCTACGTGGCATGGGTGCCCGCGGTGGTCCGCTCTACATCGAGCAAGTCCCGGCGACCTTCTCACGCCGATATCCCATCGAGGGTCGCCTTGTTTCGAGTTGAGGGTCATGCCGCTCGAGGGTCCTACGTGGCATGGGTGCCGCGGTGGTCCCGCTCTACATCGAGCAGTCCGGGCGACCTTCTCACGCCGATATCCCATCGAGGGTCGCCTTGTTTCGAGTTGAGGGTCATGCCGCTCGAGGGTCCCACGTGGCATGGGTGCCCGCGGTGGTCCCGCTCTACATCGAGCGAGTCCCGGCGACCTTCTCACGCCGATATCCCATCGAGGGTCGCCTTGTTTCGAGTTGAGGGTCATGCCGCTCGAGGGTCCTACGTGGCATGGGTGCCGCGGTGGTCCGCTCTACATCGAGCAGTCCCGGCGACCTTCTCACGCCGATATCCCATCGAGGGTCGCCTTGTTTCGAGCCGAGGATTCGCCTCGCTCGAGGGCTCTCCTTGCTTGGCAAGGGGCCCGGCATTTAAGTGCCTTGCGGGGCGTGGCCGCGGGTTTTGCGCCGCGGGCGCGCCTTTAGGCGGCCGCGGCGCGCGCGCGCGTAGTGGGCGACGTGGCCGGCGGACGTGACGGTTTCGCCTAGGTCGCCGCCGGTCTCGCCGTAATGATGACCCGCCCGCAGGTGTTAGAGTCGCCGCTGCAAGCCGTGGTGGGGCCCGCCCGTCGACGCGATGGAAAGATTCCCGCAGATTAATCGTTGGCGAGGCGTGCGCTCCGGAGAACTCGCCGGTTGCCTATAAAACTCGCGGTGAGGAAGGGACGGTGGTTTTTTACCTTGGCTCCTCACCGTTTTCGTCCTCCGTCCCTTCGCCTTCGTTCGCTCTCGCCACCGCGCGGTTTCCGCCGCTAGAGCTTTTTCTCGCTTCCTTGTCCTCCGCCCTCGCACCTCGTTCGTCCTCCCTCATGGCGCCGCCTCGGCCTTCCGATTAGGGTCCCGGAGCCATACGCATGGGAGAAGTCGACCGTGACCCGGCTCGCCCCGGGCGAGCCGGTCGCCGCCGCCGCCTCTCGGCCAACGAAGAAGGGCGCCCGGCGGGAGTGGATCGTGCCGCCATCGTCGCACCTTGAGCCCAATCCGCCGGAGGGCTACGTGGTGAGCTTCCTCCGCTACCACGAGCGCGGCTTCAACGCGCCGGGCGAGCACATTCATGCGGGCGTTGTGCTACCACTATGGAGTGGAGCCGCACAACTTCGCCCCCAACGCTATCTCGCAGCGGCCACGTTCGTGGGCGTCGCGAAGGGTACCTGGGGATCCCAGTCAACTGGGAGCTCTGGGTACACCTCTTCCGCGCGGAGCTCATCACACGCCCCCACGTCGGAGCGAGGACCCGCCGCGCGGTGCGCGCCGGCGGGATGTCGCTCGCCCGCGGGCGCGGCTCAAGGAGTTCTACATCCCCCCGCACCATGACGACGAACAACGCCGGGCCGGGAGCGGGGATGGTTTTATCCGCGCAACGCCGAGCCCGGCCTCCCTCCCTACACCGGCGGGTGTTCAAGAAGAGGCCGGACCGCCGGGGCTACGGGTTGCCCACGGCCAACCATCGGCGCGCCGGGGGTCCGTCCCCGCCCGCCTTGCGGCGGCCGGCGAGGGAAGGGCTCAATGCGATGGGCGTCCTCGCCTTTCTTCATCACCGCGAATCGTGCCGTTGATGGAGAGGCCCCTCCGCATCTTCGAGATGACGGAGGCGGCCAACCCCGTCGACCGGCGAGGTCGCGGATGCTCCCCGACGCCGCCGGAGCGGCCGTACGCGCTTACCCGGCGTGGAGTGCCGTCGACACCAGACGCCGCCACCCGCGGGTCGGACCCCGTGGGATATCGAGATGCTCCCCACGGCCCGCCGGTGAGTAGAGTTCCCGATTTCGCTTCCATCCTTGGCCTTGTTTTTGATTTCCGACGCGCCATTGTTACTCTTGCGCGCGGCGGTGCAATTCAATGCCGCCAAGTCCGTTCCGCCCACCCCCCCCGACTCCCGTGCGCTCGGCGGGCGGCGCGCCGGGAGCGACGGAGAGCGGGCGGCGCGCGAGGGAACACGCAAGGCGGCGCCAAGCGCGCCGTGACGCGCGGTCCGCGGAGTGCACGGCGGCGGGAGGAGCCGGGGCTCTCCTCCCCCGACATCGAGGAGCCCCTCGTCCTCGGACCGAGACGAGGAGGAAGAGTCCGAGGGGGAGGGCCCCTCGGACGGGTGGCAGCCGCGCCCCCGCCGCCGGATCCCGCGCCGGCGTCGGGGGTGGCTTTGCCCGGGGCGGGCGCGTCGGCGTCCGCCGCCGGGCGGTCGTCGTCGGGCGGCACGCGCGCGCAGGTGCGCGCGCGCGCGCCACGGAGGGCGCGCGCGGCAACGTGCTCGCGCGCGCGGCAGCGTGCCCGCGCGTGGCGGGGAGCGCGTCCGCGCGCGCGGCGTCCCTCGTCGGGGGCGCGTCGGTGGGCGCGCCCGCGCGCGCGGGCTAGCGTGCCCCCGCGCGTGGTGGCGGCGGCGGGCGCGCCCACGCGTGAGGCGGGCGTGCCCGCGCGTGCGGTGGCGCCGTCGGGGAGGTGCCGCGGCGAGGGGGCGCGGCGCCCCCCGCGCCGCCTCGTCGGAGGCCTCGAGGAAAAGGAAGCGGGCCTTTTCCTCCGCAAGGTAAGGAACCCGTTCTTCCTTTGCTTGGCCTTATTTTGCTGGTTATTAGACGCTCTAATCCTCCGTTCGTGTTTGCGCGAGGCGGTGCCAACCGTCCCTCCTCTTGCACCCCGCCAAGGTGCCGAGGACGGACGCGTCGATCCCCACCCGGCGGCGTTCGTCGAGGGGGGTCGCGCCGGGAACGAGCGCGGCGGCGGCACGAGCGCGCAAGGCCCGGGCCGGGGCTTCTCGAGGGGCCCCGGCCGGTGGATCAACCCGCCGCGGCGCGGCCGGAGGTCGCCGGGGGCGGCGGCGCCGGTCGCCATGGAGGCGCGGGCCGCAACGGCGGCCACGGTGGGGGTGCCGCCGCGGTGGCGCCACCGCGGAGGAGGCGGAGCCGGCGCAACTCGCGGGAGCGCCCGCGGACGTGGCGGCGCGGACGGAGGTGGCGGCAACGGCGCCACACCCCGGCGCCGCGGCCGCGGAGGCGCGGTGGTGGCGCCGGCGGAGGCGGAGCAGGCGGCCCGCCGCCGCCGGGCGGTCCCCCGGTGCGGAGGTGGTGGAGCTCTCGGATGACTCCCCGCCGCCCTCGGGTGGAACCGGTGGGCCGGCCGGCCCACGAACTCTCCCCGAGCCCCGGAGAGGGCCCTCGTGAGGCGGCACGAGGGTCACATGATAGTGGGGGGCCGAGGGCACGACGCCGAGGCCTCGTCCTCCCATGCGGCCGCCCGCCCGCGCGGGGAGGGCCGTGGAGGATCCCCCGGCGCTCGCCGACGCCCGCAGGGAGCGGGAGCTGCGGGGCGAGCTCCCGAGCCACGGCGCCACGCTCAACCGCGCGTTGAACGAAGCGCCGCGGGTCCACGCCGGCCCGGCCCGGATCGTCTTCCGGTGTGAGCCACGGTTGCTCGTCTCCCTTCCTTATTTCGTTGTCGCGTGCCGCCTTCAAGCCTTGACACTTGCGAGATTCGATGTGTGGATACCGAGAGCTCGAGCGTCGCGCTCGTGAAAAGTATAGCGCGTTCGACCGGGTGAACGCCGAGGTCCGCCCCACCGGGAGCGATGCGCCGCTTACGACGCGCTTGCGGATGCTCTCGGGACGCCGCACACCGGGGGCCGGTGTACGGGCGATGGCGTGGTGCGACGTGCTCCCCGAGAGCTCGGGCGGGGACGCGGCGTGTGACTCGAGTCTCGGGAGGATCCGCGCGCCCCTCGTCGATCGTGACGAGGCGCCGTGGAACGCGCGCGAGGACCACGGACAAGACGCGGACGCCGGCCGCCACCGGGGAGGCGGAGGTGGCCACCGCTCGCGCCGAGACCCGGGAGCTCCGCACGTCGCTCGAAGGAGCGCAGGGCGCGGCCGCGCCAGGCGAGGAGCGGGGCGCGGCGGCGGGGGAGCAGCCGCGCCAAGGAGGCCGATGACCTAAAGGCCGCCCTCGACGTCAAGGCCGCGGCTCTCGCCGCCGCGAGGGGCGGCTCCGGCGCAGAGCGCATCGCCCGCCGTGGGCCGAGGGGCGGCTCCGCGCGGGGAGCAAGCCGCCCTTGGCGACGCCGGACGCGCCGGAGCGGAGCGCGTTGCTCGCGAGGGCGGCGGAGAAGTCGGCCGGAGGAGCGGAACGCCGCATTCTCCGAGGTTGAGGATGAGGCGTTGGCGCGCGGCATCGCAATGCCGCCCAAGAGATGGCCCTCGTCGAGCAAGGCGAGACCGTCCCGTAGCCTCGAGGCGGCGCTGAGTCCGCGCGCCGCGACCTCGATCCGGGGAGGAGACAAATCGAAGGTAAGCTACCGTCCGACTCGCTTGTTAGTTCTTGCTTTAGAGGGTTCGTTTCCCCCTTTTCTCGATTTCTTGTCGTCTTGTCGCTTCCGTGCTTGCGCACCGCCCGGGACACGCGCCGGGCGGGCCGAGGCCCCGCAAGCCTCCTACAACTCCTCCGAGCGAGAGCCGCGAGGAGCCGCGGACGCGGCCCTCGAGACCGTCGCGTCGTCGAGGAAGGCGATGCCCGGGCCGGCAGCTCGCCGGCCGCCGCCTACGCGCCCTCGGCGGCCACGTCACGGGGCGGTGCGCCGGCGTTGCACCGGGCGTGCGTAAGGCCCTCGGAGTGGTGCGGTCCCACTACGAGGTCAACCTCGAGGCGGTAGCGAAGGCTACATCGTGCCCGAGGGCGTCGAGGACGAGGTGGCCATGGAGCGTGCGGACGCGCTTGCCTGCCGACGCCGCCGAGTCGCTCGCCGAGGCCTTCGAAGAATTCCTCTTCCGGGACGCCGCCGACGCCGCCGCTCCACCCGCCCTCGAAAGCACCTGGGCGCTAGGCCCGTTTTTTGTTTATGTGTATCAGAACTCTGGCCTCGTGGCCTCTTGTAAATAAACAAGTAGTTTCGTGAACATGGTCAGTTTGTAAATGAAATCGCTTGCTTATTGCGCTTTTTGCTTCTTCTTCTTCCTGAGTAGATTCTAGTTAGGGGAGTCCGCCTTTCGCAGGGGCCCGCTGGGTTGGAGGCGAGAGAGACGGGCCATAGCCGCGCGGCGTAGGCTGTCTCTGGCTCGTGCGCTCCTTCCGCTGTGCCGCCTACGCCCTATTCGAATCGTGACTCGTGGTTGAAGTAGGAAACAAACTTAGCGCGTGTTATTACGTTTTTTGCGCGAAAAAAATGGGACCATTTGGGGGGGGGTGCCCCCCCGCGCAGCCCCCGAGGGTAACTTGGGTTTCAGGGGAAAGCCGAGTTGCCCTTTTATTATACTTGGAGTATTTACATAGGTGACACCAACTGGGGCGTTGGCCGTGTGTTTGTACAACAGAAAATACTTGAAAATCCTAGCTAAGGGTAGAAGCGACGTAGCTGTTGGATGTTCCAAGCGTTGGTGAGTTCTTCGCCGTCCTCGTTGGCCAGCTTGTACGTGCCTGGTTTGAGCACCTTCACCACGACGTAGGGTCCCTCCCATGGGGGCGATAGCTTGTGGCGCCCTCGATTGTCTTGGCGTAGCCTTAGGACCAAGTCCCCCTCGCTGAAATCCCTGCGACGTATCTTGCGTGCTTGGTAGCGCCGTAGGGACTGTTGATATCTTGCGGAGTGCATCAACGCCACGAGGCGTACTTCATCCAAGCCGGTCCCGGCGAGTCCTCGCGGGCTCGCCGGTTAGCATCCTCGTTGTAGCCTCGAACCTTGGGCGACCCGTATTCCGCATCCGTGGGGAGGACGGCCTCCGCGCCATGGACTAGGAAGAACGGGGTGAACCCGTGGCTCGCTTGGGGTGGTCCTTAGGCTCCACACGACCGCCGGTAGTTCTTGGAGCCATTTCCGGCCGCATTTGTTGAGCTGGTCGAAAATTCTGGGTTTGAGGCCCCGTAGGATCATGCCGTTGGCACGTTCTACTTGGCCGTTGGTCCGTGGGTGTGCCACGCTGCCCAATCCACGCGGATGTGGAACTTGTCGCGAGAATTCCAAGAACTTCCGGCCCGTGAACCGGGATCCGTTGTCCGTGATGATGGAGTTTGGCACTCCAAAGCGGTGGACGATGTCGGTGAAGAACGTGATCGCCGCTCGGCCCTCAAATTCGTAATGGGGCGCACCTCCACCCACTTGGAGAACTTGTCGATCGCGACGAGCAGGTGGGTGAAGCCCCCGGGCGCCTTCCGCAGGGGCCCGACGATGTCTAATCCCCACACAGCGAACGGCCAAGTTACGGGGATCGTTTGCAGAGCTTGAGCTGGCAAGTTGGTCTTGCGGGCGTAGAACTGGCACCCTTCGCAAGTGCGCACGATTTCGTTGGCGTCTGCGACCGCGGTAGGCCAATAGAAGCCTTGGCGGAACGCGTTGCCGACGAGGGTGCGCGGCGCGGCGTGGTGGCCACAGATCCCCGCGTGGATGTCCCGTAGGAGCTCGCGCCCCTCGGGAATGGGTATACACCGCTGGAGGATGCCTGATGCGGCGCGCTTGTACAGCTCACCGTCGACCATGGTGAATGATTTGGCCATCCTGGCGATGCGCCTGGCTGCGGCCCGGTCTGCGGGGAGCTCCCCTCGAGCAATCCAGGCGATGTACTTCTCCCGCCGTCCGCCTGGGCGGGAGCCGGCTCGATGTCCATCGCGACGGCCTCGTGGGGAGCCGTACCCCTCGAGAAGGGGAGAGCACGTACGCCTCGTTCGAGGGGTCCTCTTCCATGGGTTCCGCACCCGCTGGATTCGAGGGAGCCCCCGAGGGTCCGCTGTCGCCCGAGGGGTAGGGCTCGAAGGTGACCGATGGCTGCGCGATGTCGCGCGAGAAAACGTTCGGGGGAACGGTGATCCGCCCGGACGCGATCTTGGCAAGTTCATCTGCCTCCTCGTTGTACCGGCGGGGTACATGATTAAGCTCGATGCCGTAAAATTTGTCCTCGAGGGCCCGCACGGCTTTACAAGAGAGGCCTCCATCTTGTCGTCGTGGCAGCCGCGTTCTTCATGACTTGGTCGATCACGAGCCGCGAATCCCCTCGCACATCGAGGCGCTTGATGCCCAACTCAATGGCGATCTTGAGGCCGCGGAGAGGAGGGCCTCGTATTCCGCCATATTGTTAGACGCGGGGAAGTGGAGGCGCACCGCGTAGCGCATGTGTTCCCCGAGGGGTGACACGAAGAGCGAGGCCCGCGCCCGCTCCCCGTCTTCATCACCGAGCCGTCGAAGAACGGAGTCCAAAGACTCGCTTGAATCCGAGGGGGCGGCACTGCGTGTCCGTCCATTCGGCCGACGAAGTCGGCTAGGATTTGCGATTTGATGGCCTTGCGCGGGGCGTAGGCGAGCGTCTCGCCCATCAACTCCACGGACCACTTGGCAATTCCGCTCGCCGCGTCGGGGTTGCGAATGATCTCTCCTAACGGGAAGGAAGAGACCACCGTAAGCGGGTGGGCCTCGAAGTAGTGGCGGAGCTTGCGCCGTGCGAGGACTACCGCATACGGCAGCTTCTCGGACACGGGGGGTAGCGCGTCTTCGTGTCCGACAGGACTTCGCCGATGTAATAGATCGGCCTCGCACGGGCAAGGCATGCCCTTCCTCCGTGCGCTCCACGACGATCATGGCGCCGACCACCCGGGTGGTTGCGGCCACGTAGAGTTGGAGGGGTTCGCCGTCTCGTGGCGGCGTAAGGATTGGGGCGTGCGTCGGGATGCCTTCGGCTTGTCGAGCGCTTCCGGGCCTCGGCGGTCCAAGAGAAGCGCTCGTGCTTCTTGAGCAGCCGGTAGAGGGGCGAGGCCTTTCTCACCGAGCCTCGAGACGAAGCGACTCGGGCGCGGCAAGGCACCCCAACACCTTCGCACCCCTTTGAGGTCCCGAATTGGATCCATTCGCTCGAGGGCCGCGACCTTTTCGGGGTTGGCCTCGATTCCCCGGCCGGGAGACGATGTATCCTAGGAGCATGCCCCCGCGGCACTCCAAAGACACATTTTTCGGGGTTGAGCTTGACCCCGTTGCCCGCAGCAGTACTGAATGCGATGCCAAGGTCGTTGACCAGGTCGTCCGCCTTCCTGGTCTTGACGACGATGTCGTCGACGTAAGCCTCGACCGTCCGCCCGATATGGTCCCCAAAAACGTGCTGCATGCAGCGCTGGTATGTTGCGCCCGCGTTTCGAGGCCAAAAGGCATCGTGACGTAACGAACGTCCCGAACGGTGTGATGAACGAAGTCGCGAGCCGGGTCGGACTCCTTCATTTTTATTTGATGATATCCCGAATAGGCATCAAGGAAACGAGTAGTTCACACCCAGTCGTGGAATCAACGATGCGATCTATGCGTGGTAAAGGAAAAGGAACTTTTGGACATGCTTTATTGAGGCTCGGTGTAGTCGATACACATCCTCCACTTCCCATTTTTCTTTTTTACAAGCACAGGATTAGCTAACCACGTAGGGTGGAACACTTCCTTGATGAATCCGGCCTCGAGGAGCTTCCGCAGCCTCCGCTCCCGATCGCCCGTCGCCGTTCCTCGTCGAGGCGGCGCGGCCGCCGCCGACCAGCCGCGGGCGTTAGGGCAGATATCAAGGGAGTGCTCGGCGACCTCCCTCGGGATGCCCGGCATGTCCGAGGGGCTCCACGCAAAGACGTCGGCGTTGGCGCGGAGGAAGTCGACGAGCACCGCTTCCTATTTAGGATCGAGGGTCGAGGGCCGACCCTCAATGCCTTGCCCTCGGGGGCCGATGGGTCGAGGGGGACCCCTTTGGCTTGCTCGGCGGCCTCGAACGTGCCGACGTGCTTGGTGGCGGGCCGAGGTCGTCGTTGACCATCTTCTCCAGGTGTGTTCACCGGCGCTTCGTCCGGCGTTAGTGCTTCCGCATGCTCCACGCACTCGACATCGCGGTCGAATGCATGCTCGATCGACGACCCGACGGTGATGACGCCGTTTGGACCCGGCATCTTCATCTTCGTGTACGTGTAGTTGGGGACCGCCATGAACTTGGCATAGCACGGTCGCCCGAGGATGGCGTGGTAGGCCCCCTTTGAATCCCACCACTTCGAATGTGAGGGTTTCCTTGCGGAAATTCTTGGGGGTCCCAAACCGGACGGGCGGATCGATGCCCGAGGGGGTTGAACCTCGCTTTCCGGGCGCGATGCCGGGAAACGGCTTCGTGCTTGGGCCGGGCACTGGTCCGGCCCAATCCCCATCAGGCGCAACGTATGCGCGAAGAGGATATTGAGGCTACTGCCTCCGTCCATAAGGACCTTCGAAAACCGGGCGTTCCCAATGATGGGATCGACCACCAGGGGGTACTGGCCGGGTTCGGGATGCGATTTGGGTGATCATCCCGGCTAAAGGTGATGGCATCCTTCGACCAGTTGAGAAAGGCCGGAGGTGCCCTCTCTGCGGCGAGGACTTCGTGCCGCTCCTTCTTGCGCTGCCGGGTTGACATGTCAACGGTAGGTCCCCCAAAGATGAGGAACACATTTTCGACAGCGGGGAAACCACCCGCGTCGCCATCGCCCCCATCCTTCTTGGCCTCTGCCTCCTTCGCGGCGGCACGGCCGTAGAATTTCTTGAGCATGTCGCACTGCTCAAGAGTGTGATTCACGGGGGTCTTGTGGTAGGGGCATGGCTTCTTCATCATGTCATCGAACACCCCGGGCCTCGAGGAGCGGTCGAGGGCCTCGTCGGGCCGGGTCAACGGCGAGGGCCTCGGCATTGCCGCCGTTGCGCCCTCGCTCGCGCGCCTCGCGGCGCGGCTTCTTCCCCCTTCTTGCCCCGCTTGTCGTTGCGGCGCGGCTCCTTGGACCCGCCGCCCTCCGCGGGCGTGTCCTCGGAGCGCCCGCCCTTCTTGCCGTCGAAGATTGCCCCCACGGCCTCCTCTCGGAGGCGAAGCCGGTGGCAATGTCGAACGGCTCGTTCGAGTCCGTGGGCGGGCTGCGTCCCAGCTCGCGCACAAGGTCCCGGCACGTGGTGCCCTCGAGGAACGCATGCACGATCTCGGATTGCGCCACGCTGGGGAGCTCTGTGCAGCGCTTGGAGAAGCGCCGTATGAATTCCCGCAGCGACTCGCCTGGCTTCTGCGTGCAGGAGCGCAGATCCCAGGAGTTCCCAGGGCGCACGTATGTGCCCTGGAAGTTGCCCACGAAGGTGTGGACTAGATCGTCCCAGTCGTGGATCTGGCTGGCGGGCAAGTGCTCGAGCCATGTCCGGGCCGCGTCGCCCAGATGCAGGGGCAAGTTGCGGATGATCACTTCGTCGTTGGTGGCCCCGCCCAGCTGACAGGCCAGGCGGTAGTCGTTGAGCCAAACACGAGGGTCCGTCTCCCCGTTGTATTTGACGATCGTCGAGGGTTGACGGAAGCGCTGGGGGAACGCCGCCGTGCGGATCTCCCGCCGAACACGCGGGTGCCGGGGGCTGCGGTGTCGGGGAGCGATCCTCACCGGCTGTCGTAGCGTCCACCCCTTCGAGGGTGGTAGCCCCTGGCCGCTCGCGCGTCCGCCTTGCTGGTGCGCCTGGCGTTGATGACGTTGCGGGCGTCGCCATCCAACGCCCTGCGTGTGTCGAGGAGCCGCTCCTTGGCCGGCGTGCGTCCCTGGTCAGCAAGTTGACCCACGTGCACCGAGGGTTCGCCCCCTGGTGCCGGATCATTACCCCGCGCGTCCCCCTGTTGGCGGATGCGTGAGGCTGAGCTCTCGGCCTGCTGGACGGCCGCTTGCTCAAGGAGGGTTTGCACCTCGCGGTGCATGTCTCGAGCCTCGGGGGTCGAGGGTGCCGGCATGGCGCGCAGCAGTGTTGCGGCGGCGATGAGCTTTTGGCTCGCCCGTGGCGGAGTATCCGCGTTGTCGACGTTGGGGACGGGGTTGAGGCGGTCGCGGACTTGACGGCCTAACTCTCGTGCGCGTTCGCCGCGCGCGGAGGCCTCCCCCGCCATCGAGGCGCGGAGTAGCCGCACGGTCCGTACTCCTCTCGCCGGCTTGGCCTCGAGCTCGCGAGCTTGGGCCGGGCGCGCGTCGACGTCGGCCCCGGCGGGGAGCGCTCGGCCCCGCGGCCGGGCGCGTGGCGACCCCCGGGGCCGGCGTGACTTCCCCCGTCTCCGGCGCCCGCCGCGCGGCGGCGTTGGCCGGGTCGTTGGTGATGACGGCGCAGCATTCCCGCGTGGGGTCGTAGCTCCCGCGTCTTGGAGTCGTCGGAGCGACCGAACCGGTAGTCCGTGGCGTCGAGGAAGCGCCCGAACGCGAGCGGGTCCCGCACACCGGGAGAAGTCCCACTCCGCGTACCCATGACGGTTGGCGGGCGGCATCGTGTCGACGGAGCCCGGGGGACGACTCGTCCGTGGCCGGGAAGTGCGGGATCCCCGGCGACGAAGACGTGCCGACCGGGCGGCACCCGCGCATTGTCGTGTTGACGTTGGCGTTGTAGGCCGTAGTGGCGCCACGCGGCCGATGGGGACGCGCGGTCCCGAGACCGCACGCGGTCCCGGCCGGGGCGGTGGCGGCCGTCGTGACGTTGGGCGCACCGCGGCGGGCGGCGCGCGCGCTCGCCCGCCGCCGTTCGGACGCGCGCCGGCGCGAGCGTAGCCCGCAGCGGCGACGGCGTCGCGGCGTCGACGGACCCACAACATTCGTGCCTGCGGTGCCTCGCGCCGGTGTCGTGCGTGCGGCGGAGACCGCAGCGGGACCGGCCTCCCGCCGCGCGCGTAGCTCCTCACGGTTGGTGAGGCGCATGAGATAGCCATTCCCCGTGGCACGGAAGTTCAAGTCCCCCGAAGCGGATCTCGAGCCGGCCGGAAGGGGGTCCGAGCTACCCATGTTGTAGCGGGTGCTACGGTACTCGGTGCGAATCACCATGGAGGGAGTTAGCGAAATGACCTTAGGCGCTCGTGTGCCCCACGGTGGGCGCCAGCGTCGGTGCGGAATATGGTCCCGACACTAACCGGTAGATAACGCCTAGATCTATCCCTCAATGGTCGATGCTAAGCAACAAATGACACAAGGTTTATCCCGGTTCCCGCCGAGGGGGCCGTACGTCCGGCGGTGGTGTGCTCGTGGCACTATATTGCTCGGCACCGGGGGTGCTTGTAGTGGGGCAAGTACAAGCAAGGCGGGGAGAAGAAGCGTGGCTTCCGAGTCCCCGGTGAGTGGTGGAGATGTCACGGGAGAATAAGAGAGTGAGTGCACGATGCGCTGTGTTCCTCTGGATTCGTCCCCCCGCGGCTGGGGGCTCGCTTCCCCTTTTATAGGCCAAGGGGGCGGCGAGTTACATGCACGCCGCGCTACCTAGCTACGTGTAGGAGCACGTCGTGCCACGGTGTAGAGCGGGCGATCGTCGGACGATCCACGCCGCGATCCGGCCATGATGGCCTGCCTCGTACCCGAACAGTGGCGGTTCGAGGGTAGAAGGCGGCGGACGGCGATGGCGTTCTCGATAGGCTTCGAGGGGAGGTGTCGATGATGGCCGGTACGGGGTACGGGGAGCGGGCGAACGGCGTTCCTTCCCAATGAGCTCGCGGTGGCGGAGTGGTTGTTGCGGTGTTCGGGCGTGCGCTGCGGGAGTCGGGCGTGCGCCCGCACGCGTGGGTACGGCGGCCGCGCGCGTTACGGTGACCGGGATGTCCGCCCACCGGCCTAGCGCCCCCTTACCTAACCCGCAAGGTCACGGGAAAGTGGAATCGAGGGGTGCGCCGGCCCCCTTTCGAGGGTCGGGCGCGTTAGCCGTACGGCGGCGTGCGCACGGTGTCACGGGGACCGACACCGGCCGTACCGCACGGTCCATCCCGCGGTGGCGGGGATGGGCTCCTTCCCGGGGAGTTGGTGCGGCGGCACCGGGCGTGAGCCTCGGGCGCATGATGGCGCCGTCCCGCGGCGTCGGGGCGTTAAATGCCCAAGTACGGGGCCGGCGCACGCGTGCGGGGGCGCCGTGAGCGTGGCGGGCCCCGGCCGAGGGCGGAGCGGACCCTCGAGCGAGGCGGGACTCGCTCGAGGGGGAGCGCGCCCTCGAGCGGGCGGGACCGCTCGAGGGAAGGGTCGCCCCTCGAGCGGGGCGGCACGTTCGAGGAGGGAGTTGCCCCTCGAACGGGGCGGAGCCCGTTCGAGGAGGAGCATGCCCTCGGGCGGCGGAGCCCCCGCTCGAGGGGTCTTCCTAGGCGGGCCGCCTTGGTGGGCCTCCGAAGTCCTGTTGCATGGGCCGTATCCGCATGGTTAGTTTCTGCATGGTTAGGCTTAGCTTATGTTGATGCGAGGAGATTTAGGTAGGGGTTCCCCCATTGTTTGAGGGGACCCTTAGGGGCGGTCCCCGACAGCCACCTGTTGTAATAAATGTGTTACCGGCCTCCCGGGATCGGTATTTGTGTCACATTTAGTCACCTCGATGAGGGGACGCTTCGGGTGGTATCGAGCCGTAGGTTGGCCGTAGGACATGACCCCTAGGATACGAGACCTCCTCCGGCCCTCTTTAACCTTTTCTTTGCTAAGCTCACCTTTTCCCAAATCCTTACATTGATTCTTGCTCGTTTCCGGATGCCTAACCCCGAGTGGAACGGAGGAATTTGCCCCGTCCCGGCCGGCCTCCCTAACCTATTGCTACTCGGCCCTAGAGCGCGTCGGAGTAAGGGATCCGCCGAGTTCGTCTACCGGGGGAGTACGAACGCTTCGGCACCCTTCGGTGTAAGCCGCTGATCTTTGTGGGAAGAAGCACGCTTTACCCGACATAGAGCCATGGTTCGTCTCCGCCACTGGTTTTCGCTTTGCCGACACCTACCCCAAGGCTGCTCGGAAGGCCCTGCGACAGCTACGAGTGGTTTATAGACAGCACCTTCGAAGGACTCCAATGGGATTCTTTCCACCCTCCGGAGGAAGAGGACGCTCGTGGATTGATCGCATGAGAGGACTAGAACGAGAGGAAGAAGACTTAGAAGAGGCGAGTTCCCACCTATCCATATACCTCGGAGGCCTAGACCACCTTTATCGAGAGCAAGCCCAAAGAAGCGAAGCGACGGATCGACGGAGCGGAAAGAGCGAACGAGAGGATAGAACTAGAAAGGGTAAAGACAACCATAGCGAGAAGTTGAGGCGCACAACATGAGGCAAGACTACTTCAAGGAAAAGGAACGATCAGAGATGTTCCACAAATAGCTATGGGATGAACTAAAGGAGCGAAGAAGCGAGAGATGAAGGAGCCGGAGCGAGAGGAAGATGAACCCGAAGAAACTCCGGGACAAAGGGACCCGGATCGAAGATGAGATATCGGAGCAAAATCTTCCACTAAAGAAGCGCCGTATCCGGCTAGAGGAAGAATCGCCATGAGGATAAGACTAGGGTGTTTAGGCTAGAACCCGAGTCCTTGCAATAATAAGTGTACCCCCGAAGGATGTACCCCAACCTTCCTACTAAATAAAGTTATCCATCTCTTGTACCCCACCACAACTTTGTTCAACTCTACCTTTGTTTTCGGATGGCGGAAGATGGATGGACCCAAGGCGTGTGCCGGGAGGAGCCTCGGTTTTGCTCGCCGCTCATCAACTCCCCGGAGCGCCTCGGCATCACCGAGCGCCCTAGGTACTACAGAGAGAGTACGAGCAACTCGGCACTCTTCGGCCGTAGAGTGGTCCTCTCCGTCGCTAGAAGCAACCGCCACACCAACATCGAGCCGTGGCGCGTGACCGCCACGAGATTTCGACACCGAGATACCTATCCTTTGGCCCTCGGAAAAGCCCCTGCGCTACCCGTGCCGAATCTACGAGGAACACCTCGTCCCCACACCAATAAGGTACTTCCCTATTGCCATCGGAACCCCGTTTGGCAAGCCCGCATGAGGAACCCGGAACGACATCGCCACCAAGAAGATCCACTGTACCACGTAGTCGCCTACCTTGTCTCCCCTGGACAAGCTCTTTGATGACCCGGAGCCGGGCACTTGAGGGAGCAGATCAGGCGGGCCGAGCAAGCGAAGTCACCGTGAGAATGCACCAAGTCCGAGTGGATCAAGTCGAAGCAAGGACCGCAGCAGCCATAAGCAGTGAAGCCGTTGCCCAGGAAAGCCTCAGAAGGATCCAGGACCAGCGCATGCAAGAATGGACCCACGGCGGAACACCCGTTCCAGCCATTGGAGAAGCTCAAGTCCTGCTGGGAACACCCCTTGTAGGATGGGGAGGAACTATCGAAGTCCCCCCAGCACCACCGGCGAATCACCGAACCACCAACGCCTACCACTGAAGCCGCAGCACAGCCTCAGGAAAACGGAGACCCCGAAGGTGGAAACGATGATGAGTTGCTCATTCCGCTGGAAGAACACTCGACCCCGGAAGACGGCTCCCCTCGCGAGTAGTGTGCCCCAAGACCCGGGGAATGAAGCCGTACTGGTCCAAGTCGCGCCCTTAGTCCTTAGGCGTGTAGTGTGTCCGCGTAGTCGGGATGTATCCTCCTCGCTGGTTTGTAATAAAAACTTGTTTGTGCTTGCTTGTTTGCTATGTGCTTGTTGTGTGCTTACCGGCAGAATAAACCCTGCCCTTTTCAAAAAGAAACCCGATATAATCCACTTAAACATCACATAAAACTAGACCTCTTAGAAAACCCGTTTCTTTACAGATGGTTTCCGGGCGCCTGTCCGGACCCACCGATCGGACGGCCGAGGGATCGCAAGCCGATCGGAGGGAGCGTCTCCACGACCAGGAGGTTAACCAAAATGAAGACGGAGGAGAGAACGTGGTCCTGTCACCGCCACCCCCTCCCGTTGACTTGGCCCAAGTCTTACCTAACCAGACCGTCCCGATGGAGGCTATCTTCAATGCCATCAACCGCCCAAGACCCCGTGCTATGAGCATGAATGAGAAGCCGATCGAGTTCCTCGGGACTAAGCCGCCCACTTTTAGCGGGTCGGTGAATCCTTTGGACGACGATTGGCCGAGAGCTATCCCGAGGAACCGGAGCCCCTCCACCGCGAGGACCATGACAAGGTTCCCACGGCGGCTCACCGGCTCACGGGACCGCCCTAGCCTCGGTGGGAGAATTACTGCGCCGCAGCCAAGGATCCCTCCGCCATCACATGGGATGAATTCGTGGAGGAGTTCCGTCGCTACCACATCCCGGAGGCCACACTGAAGCGGAAGGCAGACGAGTTCCGCGAACTCCGCCAAGGCAACATGTCTGTGGAGGAGTACACGTACCAGTTCATAGAGCTGGCACGCTATGCCCCCGAGGAGGTGGATAAAGACTCCAAAAAGCAAGAGATGTTCAAGAAGGGGGCGACTCCGGAGCCGAGGACACCGCCGACTCCTCGCATTTACCCGGACTTTAACACCCTCATGAACATGGCAATACTCACGGAGAGAGCAAGGGCCGAGGAAAAGAAGGAAAACAAGCGCAAGTTCATGGAGCACAAGGCCAAGCGAAGCAAGAGCGGTCCCGGAGGCCGAGAAACTTTGGACACCCCATGTCCGGGTTCCAAGCTCCTATGCGATCGGAACCCAATCCCAAGCCACGAACTCACAAGCCCCCGAGCCCGGCTCAAGCCCTCCTACAACCGAGTGCCATGAAGCCCCCACAGAACAACACCGGCCCGGATCACTACCAACAACAACAACGGCTCCCGAGTGTGTTTCAGCGCCGAGAAACCGGGCACTTCATCGCCAACGCGCCCCTATGCTAAAAAGCCGGCCACCACCACCTACTCCAACTCGGTGAATGGGCCAAGGCCACTTGCTTCGGGAGCCAACCGCATGCCGGTGCGCGGCAACAATAACTTCGGCAACAACACCAGCAACCGGCGGATGAGGCAGCCCCAACGGTCGTATGGACGCGCCGGGTGAATCACATCAATGCGCAAGAGGCACAGGAAGCACAAGGCGTAGTACTCGGTGAGTTCCTGGTCAGCTCAGTTTTGGCTACCATAATGTTCGATTCGGGAGCATCGCACTCATTTATATCCTCAAGCTTTGTGGAAAAGCATAGCATACCCACAGTACTACTCAAAGCACCCCTAATAACTCGAACACCCGGAGGTGACATTAAGTGTCAACTGGGATGCCCCCAGGTAAGGATCATTTTAAGTGGGGTAGAGTTCTTAGCAGACCTGGTAGTACTGAAATCCAAGGGGATAGATGTGATCCTTGGTATGGACTGGCTAAGCCAACACCATGGCCTCATAAGTTGCGCCGATAAAGTAGTACACCTGACCAATCCAGACGGGATACAAGTGACCTGCCACACCCGGGGACACAGGCCGGATATAATGGTTTTCAACATAGAAGCCAAGTCCATAGAAGATGTCCCGGTAGTACGAGAATACCCGGATGTGTTCCCCAGAAGAACTTCCCGGAATGCCACCGGACGGGGGATATAGAGTTCGTAATCGACCTTATCCCCGGAACCTCTCCCATAGCCAAGAGGCCCTATAGGATGGCGGCCCCGAGTTGGCGAAATTGAAGAAGCGGCTAGCGAGCTCCGGCGAAGCGGGTTCATCGTACCAAGCTCATCACCATGGGGAGCCCCAGTGCTTTTCGTGGAAAAGAAGGATAAGAGCATGAGGATGTGTGTGGACTATCGCTCGCTGAACGAGGTCACTATTAAAAACAAGTACCCTCTTCCCAGAATAGATGACCTGTTTGACCAACTGAAGGGAGCCAAGTATTTCTCGAAGGTGGATCTAAGATCAGGGTACCACCAGCTCAAGATTAGGGAAAGTGACATCCCCAAGACTGCCTTTGTCACTCGCTACGGGCAGTATGAGTTCACGGTGATGTCTTTTGGATTAACCAATGCACCAAAGATACTTCATGAACCTCATGAATAAGGTGTTCATGGAAGAGCTGGACAAGTTTGTCGTAGTCTTCATTGACGACATACTTGTTTATTCCATGAGCGTGGAGGAGCATGAACAACACCTTCGAGTAGTGCTTGGGAAAATTGAGGGCACACAAGCTATACGCCAAGTTCGGCAAGTGTGAATTTTGGCTAGAGAAAATATCCTTCCTTGGGCACATTCGACCGTGAAGGAGTAGCCGTAGACCCCGGGAAAGTTGAGGGGGGTCTCCAACCGGCAGCAACCAACCAACGTGAGTGAGATCGGGGAGTTTCCTAGGTTTAGCCGGGTACTACGGAGATTTATCGAGGGATTCTCCAAGATCGCCCGACCCATGACGAGAGCTGCTCAAGAAAGAGAAGAAGTTTAACTGGACCGAGGCCTGCGAGAGAAGTTTCCAAGAATTGAAGAAGAGGTTGACCACAGCCCCAGTGCTGACCCTGCCAGACATCCAACGGGACTTTGTCGTGTATTGCGACGCCTCCCGACAAGGGTTGGGATGTGTTCTCATGCAAGATGGGAAGGTAGTGGCATACGCCTCCCGTCAGCTTAAACCCCATGAGCAGAACTATCCCACCCATGATCTGGAATTTGCAGCCGTAGTGCATGCCCTGAAGATATGGAGACATTACTTGATCGGGAACAAGTGTGAAATCTACACAGACCACAAGAGTCTAAAGTACATCTTCACCCAGCCCGACCTAAACCTAAGGCAGAGAAGATGGCTAGAGCTGGTTAAGGACTATAACCTAGAGATTCACTACCACCCGGGGAAGGCCAATGTAGTAGCGGATGCGCTAAGCGGGGAAAACCTACGAGAAGGTAGCACCCAAGAGTGCCCGGCTACAAGAGGAGATGGCACGACTCAACGTGCACATCGTCCCCCAAGGCTACGTCCGCCACCGAGTGTTCGGCCTACCCTAGAAGAGAAGACCGGAAGGCCCAAGAAGCCGACGAGGATCCGATGAGGATCCGCAAGCATACCGGAGAAAACAAGGCCCACGACTTCGGGGTAGATGACCAAGGCACCCGTGGTACAAGAGCGGGATATGCGTGCCCGAAGGTGGAGAATTCCGACGGACCATCATGGATGAGGCACACAACTCAAAGATACTCCATTCACCGGGATCCACCAAGATGTACATGGACTTAAAGCGAAGTACCGGTGGAATGGGATGAAGGCGGACATTGCACGGTTCGTCGCCCATCGTGATACTTGTCAGAGGATAAAAGCTGAACATCAGAAGCCAGCCGGACTGTTACAACCTTTACCAATCCCGCGTATGGAAGTGGGACGAGATAGGTATGGACTTCATAGTAGGATTGCCAAGGACTCAGAAGGGACATGACTCCATATGGGTGATCGTGGACCGACTCACTAAAGTCGCTCACTTTCTACCCGTACGGACCACCTATGGAGGAGAAAAGTTGGCAAAACTCTACATAGAGAATATAGTAAAGCTGCATGGAGTGCCCAGCAGAATAGTCTCAGATAGAGGGACCCAATTCACCTCTAGGTTACGGAAAAGCCCGCACAAAGCCATGGGCACCAAGCTAGACTTCGGCTCGCATACCACCCACAGACAGACGGACAGACCGAAAGGGTGAATTAAATTTTGGAAGATATGTTGAGAGCATGCGTCCTCACCTATGGCAAAGATTGGGAGCAGAGCCTGCCGTATGCCGAATTTTCCTACAACAACGGTTACCAGGCAAGTCTGGGAATGTCGCCATTCGAAGCACTATACGGGAGAAAATGTAGGACACCCCTGATGTGGTCAGAAGTAGGAGAGCGTGCCCTGGTCGGGCCCGCGCTTATAAAGGAAGCCGAGGAGCGAGTAGCTGATATCCGAGAAAAGTTGAAAGCCGCTCAGTCCCGACAGAAGAGCTACGCAGACAAGAAAAGGCGTGAAGCGAGCTTCAATCCAGGAGACTTCGTCTACCTCAAGGTTTCACACATCCGCGGGACTCGGAGATTTCAAGTACACGGGAAGTTGGCCCCTCGGTACATCGGACCGTATAAAGTACTCAAGAGAGTCGGAGCGAGTAGCATACGGTTGGAGCTACCCGAAGAAATGTCGGATATACACCCAATGTTCCACATCTCCCGGCCTACGCCGATGCTTGAAGGTGCTAGAAGAGAAGCGAGTACGGTGGAGACCATCGATCTACGGCCGGACCTTAGGTACCAGGAGGTGCCCGTCAAGATCTTAGACACTGTGGTCAAGCGGACAAGAACGACCGAAGTACGGGTGTGCAGAGTCCAATGGAGCAGACACGGGGTGGAAGAAGCTACGTGGGAACGAGAGGACGCACTGAGGAAGGAATTCCCCCACCTATTCGAAACTTAGCCGAATCTCGAGGACGAGATTCATTTTAAGTGGGGTAGGTTTGTAACGCCTGCGTTTTTAGCTTTAAATAAATCTCCCTAATAAATCATGCGTATTTTCAAAACTGACCCGCCGAGCTCAATTACCATTTAAACCCTAGCCCCGTTTTGTTTTCTCCCTCTCTCTCTCCCCGACGCGCGTGCCGCGAATCCCCCGCCGCACCGCATCTCGGCCGGCACCCACGCGCGCCTTCCCAACGCCGCGGTCGGCCACCGGCCGGGAATCCCGCGCACGCCGCGGTCCCGCCGCCCGGTCCGCCTCACCATCACCGCCGTCCCGAAAAACGCGCCGACGCCGGGAGACCGGAAAAAAAATTCCGCAAAACCCTTCCTCTAATTTCCTAACAATTTTTCCTAATTTTCTAAACCTTTTTCTTATCTCTTTTCCTATTTTTCTTCTTCCCTTTTCTTTCTTTTCCTTTCCTTTCTTTTTCTTTTCCCTTTTTCTTCCTTTCCCTTCTTTTCTTTTCTTTTCTCCCTTTTCTTTTCCCACCTCCTTCTTCCTTATGCGGCCGGGCCGTGCCCGACCGCAACCCCCCCTCGCGCGGCCGGCCCCGGGCCGGCGCCCCCCTCCCCTCGTCCCACGCCGCCCGACCGGTTCGCCGCGCGCGGCACGCAAGGACGGCCCCGCGCCCCCCGCGGAGGCCCCGCCGAGCCGCGACACCCCCCCGTTGCCGACGACCGCCATTAAAGGCTCGCGCCCGACCGGTCACCTCCACCATCTCCCGACCGCCTCGCGTCGCCGGCCGCCGCCCGCACGACGGGTCCTGTCCACAGCGCCGCGCCCCCCACCGTGAACCCCGGCCGCGGCCTCGTCAGGCAAGTCAACGGCGGGATATTTTCCTCCCCACCATTGTTGGACCTCGAAGCTTCCCGAACTCGAAAAATCCCCGGCCATGCCGCCTTACCCGCGCCTATAAATGGAGGCCGGCAGTCCCTCGCCGCTCCACACCCCGCAACCGAGCCTCAACAGCCCTCCCTTGCTCCACCACCGCCTCCAATCGCGCCACCACCGCTAGCTTCCGCCGCCGCCCGAACCGCGCCGCGGAGCCGCCTCCCCAAGCGGCCTCGGCCCAAGGTGAGCACGGGGGATGAGATCCCCCTCGGTCTCCTCTCCGTTTTGCCCCATCTCCCGCCGCCGCCGTGGCCGGGTCGCCGGCGGGCACCCCTACGGCCGGCCTTCCCACGCGGTCCGCCCCCGCCCCTTTTTCCTCCGTCGTTCGCAAGGAAGGAGAAGAAGATGGCATTTTTGCCAAAAAACCCCCGGCCTCCCCCTATTTTCCCCCCACCGAACCCCTCCTTCTATTCCTTTCCTTTCTAACCCCCTAAACCTTAAGTTTCTTTACCAAAACACCCCCGTTATTTCTAGATAGAACCCTAGGCTAGTTTAATTAAACCCCACCCTACCTAAATAGTATGTTTAGGTCCTGTTGATTCAAACTAAATTACTAACCAACCCTAGTTAATTATGAACACCTCTCTAACCCGTCATTTCATGCGCGGGTTTAATCCCAATCGCGCCTAACCTCCCCCATTAATTGAAATTACCAATAGGCCCTTAGCCCTTGCAACCCCTCTTTAACCCAACACCCTATGCACAATTTTAATTAAATCCAAACATTACCACACCCCTCCCAGGGTGCCCCCGCCAAACCAACCCCCTTTCCTAGGGCTTATAAATACCCCTCTCCGCTCATCTCCCCCTCCCCGAGCTCGGCCGGAAATATGTGTGCTAATATTGCTTGCTTGCCTGTGTGTGCGCTATAGCCGACGGAGTAGACGGAGGAAGGTACCCCGAGCCGGAGATCGAAGCCGACTACTGCGAGCAGGAGCCCGAAGCCCCGAACGCCGAGCCGGCACTCCCCGAAGACTTCGAAGACGGCAAGTTCACCCTCATCCTTTGACGCATGCTTTTGTCCTAGTTTTATAAATATACCCTATACCCGATTTATAAATTGCATATTGTTTTACTACAAAACATGGTAGGATAGCCACCCTTGATTGCTATGATTGAAACTTGTTTTGGCCGAAATGAGTGCTTTAGAAATGTGTGTGTGCTTTCAAAATGAGTGGGTGCTTTAAAAACAAAAAGGGGATATGTTTGGAAAATGAGTAAAGAACTGGGTAGACGGGATGGACGTGTGTGTCAGGAGTATGGGTGAGCTCGTACCTGTGTGGTTGAGCGTGTTGAGAGTTGTCCATCTTGTCGGTTAAGGACCGGGTTGCGTGACATCTCACCTGACCCAAATCATCGTACAACCACTCGACCATTGTATGTGGCAACGGCTTAGCATAAATCCCACTAGTTAATCTACTCGCCATCTGGTGTGCGGGTGAGCAGCGGGAGACCAAGGAGTAGGGGTACGCTCTGTGTGAGGTACGCCCTGGTTATGTGGGATAACCCCTTGGTTGCTTCCGTGGTGGCTCGTAGTGTTAGCTAAGGTGGGTAATGGCTTTGATAGGATCCGTACCGGCACTGAGGTGTCCGTGTGACGGTACCCTACTTGTGGGTAAAGATGTACAACCTGCGAGAGTGGCAAACCTATTCGAATAGCCGTGTCCACGGTATTGGACGAGTCACGGTGTGGTCACAAAAACTAGTGTTTGGGATGGGATGTTTTTACGGCGTGAGTTGTTTTTACGGGTGAAGTGTGTGGCTGTGTGACTGGGCTACGACGGACGGGAAGTCCGGTAGTTCCACAGTGGTTTTTCCTAAAACATTTGAGTTACTCGGGTATGAAAATGATTTGCGAAAACCTTTTTGAAATGAACCCCTGCATGTGTAAGTTTGCAAAATGAACCTTAACCTGATCCTTGTTATACCTTATGCATGGTTCTGCTTATAAGCCCCTCCGTGGGTGGGGTTGGATTTGCTGAGTACGTATGTGCTCACCCTTGTTTTACTAACTATTTTACGAGAGGAGGATCCCGATTACATTCCCGAAGACGTTGAGTAGGTCGTGCCCTACACCCAACCGTGCTACGTGTACCCGGGGGGCCCTACCGAAAGCTTCCATGGTGTGGTACTGCGAGGAGGCTATGGAAGCCTTTGCTATTGTAGTGTGGTCGTTAGCGTTTGTGTTGTTCCCTGTAGCGTTGGCACTACCGTGCCCTTTGTGTCGCCGAGATGTAAAAGACCGATTCCACCGTTGTAATAAATGTGTTACCGGCCTCCGGGACTGGTATTTGTGTCACATTTAGTCACCTCCGATGAGGGGACGCTTCACAAAGGCACCAAAAACAAGCACGAAAAAGACCACGGAAAACACAACGCCGAATCTTCTATACAAACCAGGAAAGATTCACAAGGTCTAGCATGCCACCCTAACATCCATCCCTTTCAACAAATCTCTCATGAAGCTCTCATGCTATCCTAGAAAAAAATGGAGAAGAAAATAGCTACGAAAATGAGAAATGGGAAAAGGGAAATGAAACCCTAAGTCCGGGAGAGAGAGCCATCCACACACACTCATGGCTTATATATCGGGTCCCGCCGTCCGGGAAATGACTCAACTACACCTAACTCAACGCCGGCGATACAACCCACGCGGGGGCATTTATGTAATGTTTGTGGGTCTTGCCATCGGACGGCCACGCCTTCCCCGCACCCCGCGTCCTCCCGATGCAAGCCATGCGATCCCGCCGCGTGTCCTCCGCTTCGAAGCTTCCCGACATGCCCGGATCCCGTCTCCGTCGTGTTGGGTCTTCGGACTTCGTTTTTAGGCCCAAACCAAGAAACCGTCCTCCGATGGTTTTGTGGGCAAACCACCAAACCCCGCGTGCTCGGCCCGCCTCCCGCCAAGCCTCTTGACTCGACCGCCACCGTGCACCGGCTCGATCGTTCACGACCTCGTCTTGCTCGTCTCGCCACCATGTGGCCCGCACCTAGTCTCGCCGTCCACCGGGTCCCTCGAACCGAGCCTACTTGTCTCTCCATCTCCCGGAGGCCCCTCAAGGCGAAGACCTTTCGCGCCCGTTCTTCACCCGCAACAACACGAACTAGGCCGCGGCCTACACCCCGCGCACTGAGCCAAGAGTCAGTCCAACACCCGTTGTCAATCACTCATCACTGAGGAGCGGTCATCCATCGACCACCGGGACGCTCCTGGTCCTCAACGTCCTGCCGTGCCGCGCTCCAGCGCTCCAGAGCGCGCCCGCGCGCGCCACCACGCAACGCTATCATCCCCTTGATGTCTGGGCCCCGCCAACCACCTGGATGGCCAGGGCACACTGAGCCCGACCCCCACACCCCCGCGCCTGACCAGTTCGCATGGGAAGTCGCGCTTCGCCACGTGTCGCCCGCCAGCCATGCCCCGTCCGTGTTGTCCACGGCCATGCCGCACGCACCCCACGGTAGGTCGGATCCCCCTGTCCTCGCCTCCTTGCCTTTGCGACGAAGCACTAAGTGCCCTGCTCCGCTTGCCACCTATAAAAGGCACCCATCGTTCATCCTCGCATGTGCAGAGCTCCACCACGTCTGCCATTGAAGCTGCCACAGTGAGCTTTCCCCCCTCCCGCTCACTCCCAGTGCCGCCAGACACTCCAAGCGTCTCCCCTAGATCTGCTTCATCCTATAGTCCAGCTCCATGCGCGGGTCTAGCCTCCTATACGCCGGAGCGTGCTGTTCCGCGACCGCACAGCCGTCGCGCTGACGGCGGTCATCTTCGGCACCTTCTCCGACCCAACCAACCCCGGAATGGAACCCTAGGTGAGCCTACACCACTCCCCGCACTTTTCCGACCTAGTCGAGCCTTCCCCTCGCCAGAATCGAGCTCCCTCCACCAGCCATGGTGCCAGGGACCCAATTGCAATCTAAGTTTTCGCCCTGAGGGTCTATCTGCCAAATCCGAGGACCGGTTCATAAAACTGTATCTTCTAGATCTATGCTGAAGGTGCTGAGTCTTGTAAAATCCGTAGAAAATCATAGAAAATCGTAAAAATGCAAAACTAATTTTGTTGGTTTCCTTGTAAATAACTCTACAACTTTTTTAAAGCATGACCATACTTTTGGCTGATAGTTTTTGCCTGAAAAATAGAAATCAATTTAACCTAGATTTTCTGTAGTTCAAAATCTATATGTGATCCTAAGCTGCAATTTAGATATGTCCTAAGCTGCATTTTACATATGTTGTAAGTAATTCCATGTCTAGGCTGTGCACAAAAAATGGCACAAATTTACTGTGTAGATCTTGTAATATGATTTGTTTTGTATTTATGATGAATCTACCTAAATGATTTTTGTAGCTAAAAATAAATAGCGTTTTGTGCTCAACTTCTGCATGTGATTTTTTGTGCATAAACACACCTCTGGTGAATTAATCACAGTTTTATATCTCTTAGAAATATTTATCCTTGATTTATTGTTAGTTTTAAATATAAATTCATAGCTCAAGATCTAGAGTAGCTCTTGAGGTGTTTGTTGTTTTCCTAGCCTTGTTTTGAGTCAGAGAATCTGTGAGAGAAAGTTGGATTCCAATTGTTGCTTAATTATTTCATATGCATTTTTCATGTTTTGGTGGCTGGAATTTTTTATTTTTGGTATAATTAATTTATGGCTCATAAAAATGTGAAATCTTGTTCAATGACCTTATCTAGGTTTATAGAGCTTATAAAACACCACTCTCTGCTTTTTATGAAATTATTTATGCAAACAATGGAGGCCAATTAAAGCTTAATATTAAGTTAAATTGGAAAATCACCAATACCACATCTAATGACCTTATGAATGTGATGTGAAACATTCTAAGAAGGTTGATACCACTCCCTTTGCTGTTTGTGAACCTAAATTAATTATTTTGCATAAATGTGTACACAGTTACTATTACAAGGAATAGGTAATAAAACACCATGTGTTGTTACTTTAATAGAAAGAATATACCAAATGTGTGTTTATCTAGGTGAATGTGGTCAACCATGCACCCCATGGTTGTCATGTGTTGTTGTAATTAATTAAATCAAAATCGTCAATTAAATCTTGCATATGCATCCTTGTGTAGATCTTCCCGACGGTAGCCATATGCTCGTGCTGGAAGGAGACGAGGGAGCTGATGGTGAGCTGCAGTAGGTGGACGTAGCTCAAGGCTTGGACCAAAGTCCAGAAGGGCCCAAGGCCAACCTTGCCGACGAAGGCAAGCCCCGGATCATTAACCCTTCTTTTTAAATTATGCAATTACCTTTGCTATGTTTGTGCATTTATGTTTCAGGAGTTGAATTGAAACCTTAGATGCCTGATCCCGAGGTACCTATGTTCTTTTACTAGTATGCTAGGTCGATAGCTGCTATGCTATAGGACTGGTACAAGTCGAGTGATGTTCGTCACTCGCGAGAATAGGTTCTTATGTTGGACTCAAAAGATCTTTATAAATGGATTTCTCATGTGGTAAAAGCATGGGATTTGGGCTCCGGTCTAGTGGCTTTCATGGGCTAAGCTTTTGAACGTACTAAGCACTTGTCGGGAATGGGACCGGTAGACCTAGTACTTGATGGACACGACAAGGGAACCTTTCCCTACTACCCCTAGGGCACATGATGTGTCCCCCTGCCTGCAACAGTGGGGTACTTGTGCGAGTCTGGGCAGTCTAGCGTGACGTACCAGTAATCCTTGTACCGAGGATTGTAGGTTTCGATCCTGACCCGGAGAAAGATGGGAACCGTCTGGTCGGTGTATAACCCATTTTGTTTTCTTTGGATTTTCTTGGGGTATGCATTCTTCCGTGTGTTTAGGTTTACCTTACAAGGTTATTAATCGATCGATCGTCGGCCTCTCACCGTTATCTGAGACTCTTAATCAACTGTCCATAATATCCCTTAATGATGGAATTGTGTGAATATTATTATGTGATTAATTGTATTGTACAATTCTTGATTGAAATAGTTGGATCACTTAGAAATGGTAATTAATTAGAATTTGAGCTAAAATATTGAAAGTAAGGACATACTCCTTGTTGCTTTTCAGCAAAAGAACTCCACCAACCAAAAAGCCTCTCATGTTTAGAGTTTGGTGAGTTATCACCTGACGGTTAAGACTTGCTGAGTATTAATATACTCAGCCTTGCTATATAAATGTTGTTGCAGGTGTTGTTTGGCCTAGAGAGATTCCACCCGACTGGGAGCTGTAATGGGTGGATGACGATGAGTGATGGCATCACGACTGGCCTCATGTGATGTCTACCGTATCGTAGTTTAATTTTTTGCTGTTTTAAAACTCTGAACCTTTACTTATCATGTCATGAACCATGGTTTGTAATAATTAACCCTCAGGGGTAATTTGGATTTAATTTGTGTAATGTACTTTGGACTCGCCTTCGTGTGAGTTTTAATGCATATGTTCGATCCTCTATGTGTTATCCAAGTGACTTACCGGGCTTTGACCCGGCAACTTACGACAGGATGGTACTTTATTATCGCTTAATGACCAAAGTGGATTTGTTTAGGTGATAGTATGGTATTTTCCCAGGCGGGTTGTCACAGTTTTGAGGTGCTTGTGTGAGCCCCATGAGCTAGTTCTTCACTTGTTCATATCAAGAAGCACTTGTGCCGTCTCCGTGTGGAGCACCCAAGAACTTTTGTATTACCCATCCTTTGTGGATTTCTCTTAGTGAGCACCAATCCTCCTTTGTGGGGATTGGGTGAGGCAAGTGGCTCTTTGTGGTAGCCCACCATTAGTTGGTACCTCAACAGAGACGTAGCTTCCTTTGTGGGAGTGAACTTCAAATTAATTCGCTTGTCTCTTGCTTGTTGAGTTCATCCCCTTTCTCTAACCCTAGAAGCTAGTTTTGGATTGACCTCTCTATTTGTGTTGTTGCTTGTCAAATCTTTGGTTGCAGGTGGTGCCTACTTCATATCCTCAAGTTTTGATTCTTATACTTTCTGCAAATTCCAAGTTTTCTATAGCATATTGTACTCTCTCATCGTGTGTTGGTTGATCCGGCCTAACTGTCAGGGTGACTCGGACCCCTCCAGGTCATCCGGCCCCTGATCCACGACTCAGTTTTTACAGTAATTTAAAGTGATCCTATTCACCCCCTCTAGGCGTCACAAGATCCTTTGACAAGGTCTTAGCCATAGTGGTGTAGGATCTAAGGGCGTGTTTGATTTGAGAGCCGTGGAGGGCCAGGCTCGTCGGTCAGGTCGTGGCCAGCCATGGCCTGGCTCATATCGCACATATGCGTCTGTTTGATTTCTTTTCATGAGATGAGCCAGGTTCAATTGAGATCGTGTTTGATGTCACACAGGTCGAGATAGGGTGACCTTGCAATTGGCATTCAGTGGCCTTACCACCCCTTCCCCCTCTTTGGCATTTCATCGAACACACCCACCGCGGTGGTGAGCACTGCCGAGAGCTCACTGGTCTGGAGCTGCTCGGCCTGGTGCAAGGAGCTCCGCCGCGCCTGCTAGACGCTGAGAACCAGCTGCTCCGACAGCACCACCACCGTCGGCAGCGGCAGCAGCAGCTGGAGGAGGAGAAGGCGGAGGTGTGGCGCCATATGTTCATCGGGGTGTCGGCGTTCCTGGTGGCGCTGGGCCACGGCCAGCCGGCGGACTACGGGGAGGACGCCAATGGGCTCGGGGACAGCGACGACGCGGGCGGGGTCGGAGCCCGAGCCGCCGCCGGAGCGGACGTGCGGGCGGGTCGGAGCCCGAGCCGCCGCCGGAGCGGACGCCCCGTTTCTTGAAATCTCGAGAGGCCGCGGACAAGGCCGCCTCCCTCCGCGTGCACCTCGTCGTTGGATGGAGGACGAGCTCCGCCTCCATGCTCGCGCCGCCGCCGCCCTCGCGGACGAGGCCGCCTACCTCCGCGCGCGTCTTGCCGACGCCGACGACGGGATGAACAGCTTCGCGAGCGAACCCCATGGCGCGCCTCTGCCAGCGAGGGCGGTAGCAGCGAGGAGGGTGACGCGAACGCCTCAAATCAGCCACGACGGCTCGGCCACGACCTGGCTCTCTGGAAACGAAGCTGGAGAGCGTGCGGCGCGAGCCAGGAGAGAGAAGGGATTTTGCACCTGAAGGGGCAGGCTGAGCAACAGTGCAATGCATATCAAACACATCGCGGAGCTCTGGGGAGCCAGGCCAATGGGTTTTTGGCCCATATCTAACATGCCCTAAGATACCGACTAGAGGGGGATGAATAGGTGCTTTAAGAATTAAAACCACAACACTAGAGAAAATTAATTAGAACCACAAGGAGGATTAAATTTCTAGCTACTCTATTCCTATGTTGGAGGTTTGCAACCTAAGTTGACAAGATATAATTCAATCTCTAGAAAGAAAATGCTCAAAGTAAAGTACTTGAAAGAGAATTGAGCAAAGAAATAACTGAGCACAAGAGACGAATTTTATCTTGTGGTATCGATGACTTACCGGTCACCCCTAATCCACATTGAGGTGGATTCAATGTTCAACCGCTCCTCTATTAAGGCACCGCTTGATCTTGAGCCGATTAGAACCAAATAACCACTCCACACCTCGATTCCACTAGAGTTGCTCTTCACCGCTCCGGCGAGGTGAGCACAAGACCTCTCACACCAATGTTCCAAGGCAACTTCACAATCTTCTTGAAGTGCTCAATGGAATCACGAGTTCCAAGCCGTCTAGGAGGCGGCAACCTCCAAGAGTAACAAATCAACCCGCTTGCTTGAAGTTTCCCTAGTGCCACAAAGATCAACACCTTGATGCTATGCACTAGATGCTCTCAATCTTACAAAGAATGCAACCTCAAAGCAAAGTGGGTGAGAGAGGAAAGGGAAGCTCAAGATTGTCAAATGAACCTTTCAAAGTGCCAAGAGAGGATCTCCCAACCTGGGCCTGGAGTATAAATACTCCCCCTTTCCGTAACTTGTCGTTATGTCAAAAACATGTATCTCGCAGACTGTCCGTGATGACCTCACGAACTGTCCACGTTTGAATTCTAACGGTAAAAACACGAAGTCAACGGTTGTCAGAGTTGCCCGTTAGGGCGGGCAGACTGTCCGCTAGGGCCCTGCGGACCGTCCGTCGGTAGGCCGCGGACCGTCCGCCCGGTCCACCCGAGCTGCGCACCTTTCTGATTGATTCGAGGTTAATTTCAGACTGTCCGCCGAAGATCCGCAGACTGTCCGCCCGAAAAAGATTTTTTCTCGAGAAACTTTGTCAAAAATCTCAGATATTCAATAAACCTCAAGAGCCCACGGACTGTTCGCCCCACAACAAAAAACTGACTTTCTCAAGATTTTCAACGAAACCTTTTTATCTTTTGAAAACGTCACTCATCTAAATGCAATGCATGAAAAAATATGATTCAGGCACTATAGAGACGTCAAGCCAACCAAGTTGATCCCTCTTGATAGTACGACTATCTATCCTATTAATCCGGTCATTTTGTATCCTCTAATCACCTCATGCCCAGTTAAAGGAATAACCCTATATTATACATTTGCCTTGAGCTTCCGATGGTCGAAGATATCCGTGCTACTAACAACTTTGCCATGAAGCTCAATTCAACTCCGGGACTAACCTATACTCATATACTCAATGAAATTGTTAGTCCACTAAGATTGTCATTACTTACCAAAACACGAATTAGGGGCCTAGATGCCTTCAAGTGGCCTCCGGGGTGATGGAGAGACAAGTTGGCTTGGTTCGAGGGACCCAATGGACGATGGGATCAGCTGCAGTCTACATGGTGCAAGAAGAGCAAGACGATGTCGTGTACATGGAGAACTGGTGCAGAGCGTGTCTCTCATCGGGGCTTATTGGTTAGCCATAAAACCAAAAGTCAGTGCAGATGTGGTGGCCAAGTTAAAGAATGAGGCAAGATCGAGTAGACTATCCAAGAGCCGGAAGTGAAAGAGTTGATGTTCTCGAAGCTTTGCAAGTGAGGTTGTGCGTCTCATGCACGGGTTTATTGATTTGACCACAAAATCAACACCAAGCCAATGCAATGGAGATGGCCGAGTCAAGGAACAAGACACATTTGAGTAGACCGTTCGGGAGTCAGAGGTGAAAGACTTGGTGTGCCCAACACTTGGCGTAGTGAGGTCATGCCTTGTATGCGGGGGTTTGATGGTGCTACTAGAAAACCATCAACCAAAGGCCTGGTGTGATGGAGATGGTATCCGGGTGTGTCAGGAAGCTTCGAAGCGGGGGACACGTGGTGTGATCGAGGAGCTTGCGTCGGAGGTAAGCAAGCCCCGGTGGATGTGTGTCCGCTTGATGAGTTTATTCATGTATTGACCAAAATGCCCCTGTGTGAGCTTGTGTTGTAACTCCTAGTGTAGGGCACTTTGGTCTTTATGTCTGGAGGGCTCCATATATAGGAGTGGCTGGTTGGGCAAGCATCTCTGTGGCTTGTAGGGTGGGAGTGCTCTTTCCTTTTGGGTGCTCTTGGTGAGAGGAAGAGAGGAGAGTGTTGGCTCTTTGTTTGAGCTTCTCGCCATCCAAGATTTGTATCTCTTGTGAGTGGTTCGTAATTGGATATGGCTAAGGGAATCATAGTATTAATTCCTCTTAATATTGTGCCAAATCCATTAATCTCGTATGTTTTCCTTTTTTTGCATTTTCAGAGGCCTCTTTGAGGAATTTTTGAGTTCGTCGATTTGTAGGCATCCGTCATGTGATTTCTTTGATGGAATTGTTGCTAGGACCTTTGTAAGCATTTCTCTTGTGACCCCTCTTCAAAATTCTCATGGATTCGGCTTGGATTTGAAGTTTTTCGGATGAACTAGAGTTCCTGGTGTTCTTGGCTTTGATTCGTGATTCCGTAAGATTTAGTGGTTCGGGGGTGAGGACCGGAGCGTCCGAGGACCAGTGGATGGTCGCTCCTGGCTGTGATGAGTGATTGACAACGTGGTGTGGACTGACTCTTGGTTGAGTATTGCACGTGCAGGTTGCGGCTTGATTTGCGTTGGTGCAGGTGAAGAGTGGGTGCGAAAGGTCTATGCCTTGCGGGGCCTCCGAGGAGTGGAGAGACAAGTAGGCCTGACTCGAGGGACCCGGTAGCCAGCGGGGTCAAGTGCGGGCCGCATGGTGGAAAGAAAAGCAAGACGAAGTCGTTGATCAGAGCCGGTGCAGAGTAGCGGCTCACAGCCGAGTCGCGGGCGGGGGTTTGCGACGGTTCACCAGAAAACTGTCGGGTTACTTGGTTGAGCCACAAAACCAAGACCGGAGGCTCGGCGGGCAGAGACGGGATCCGGGCACGCCGAGAAGCTTCGATGCCGGCGGACGCGTGCAGGATCGCAGGGCTTGCGTCGGGAGGATGCGGTCTGCGACAACGGTGTGGCCGTGCGATGAAGAGGAGTGCTACATGACCTATTTTCCCCTGAGGGGTTGTATCACAACTTAAGTGCTAGGGGTAGTGTGGTCTTTTGCTTGGCCCGGAGGGAACTCATATATATTAGCTGTAAGGTTTCCAGGCAAATCATCCATCCGGACTGCTTCTCATTTCCTTGCTCTCTAGGGTTAGATTTTTCCTCCGTTTGTAAAGAATCTGACCTCTGAGTGAATTGAAGCTTTCATGGTTGCCTCGATTCCCGGTTTGTAGCTCGTTGGATTTTCATGTCTTTTTCGAGCTATTTTTGTCAGTTTTTCGTGCGCAGCCTTTTCCTTCGATTATGAGGTATTTGGGCTCGGATTTGTTGGTGGGAAACATGGATAGTTGCTTCATGCATCTTTGTGCTTGATCTTGATCCCCCAAACTCCGAGTTCGGCCTCTGATTGAAGGATTTCGGTAGGAACCTAGGTTTTTGGTTGAGTTCGGTGGCGATTCGATTCCCGGCATTCTATTTCGTGTGAAGACCCAAGTTTTGGGGCATAGCATCCCCTAAGGACGCTTCACATCTTACCCAAATCTTTCCTCAAGAGCTCAAGCCGTTTGGGAGATCCATGGACGGGTTGGAGAGGTTGTGCTCGCGATTTGGAGCTCGGGCTGCTCTGTTCGGGCCTGGCGGACAGTCCGCCTATAGGCTGCGGGCAGTCCGCGTGGAGCGTTTTGGCCTAGGGTTCTTCGTGTTTGTCGCGTGTTCTTGAGCGTCTTTGTTTCGATTCGTTTGGCCATCTGTTTCTGGCTGGAAGGGGTTTGTCGGACCGTCCGCGTAGGGGTCGCGGACCGTCCGCGTGTGGGCTGACCATCCGCCTAGAGGCCGCGGACCATCCGCGCGGCACGAGTTGCTCGCGGACCGTCCAAGGACCAGGAAGTGTTGCCGTAAACGGTCATGTAGCCTGTGTACACACCGTGTAAACGCTACTCGGCAGACTTCCGTGTAGCTTAGGGTCTAAATGGTTCATTACACAGTTAGCCCATGTACACGGTCAAACTCGGTCAAACACAGATTAAACAACTCACAAAAAATGGAAAAACACGGTTTTACTCAGCGTGTAGACCGTGTAATGGGTCGTTTTGGTGATGGGCAAGAGGATGATCGGTGATTGTTCATTGTCTGTTGGTTGCACATCAATGCTTTTATCCATCTTATGAACTTTTTCACTTTTTGTTACCATCATGTGCCTTGTGAACTATGTTTCGTATTGTATTTCAAAGACAGGCCATGTATTCTGTGTCTATGTGACTTGTACTCAACAAAGTATGAGACACTAGTGAATTAGTGAGTGGTTTGAACGCATGTATTCAATATTCAGTGATGTGGTGATGTTATTTGAAACGGGGAACTATATCAATTATAAGCTTAGAATGCTATTTTTCTCTTATCCGTACAAAACCGTGTAACCCGTGTACACGACGTGTACACAGCGTTTACACGGCCTACACACTAAACGAGGGTCGAACGAACGACTACCGTTTAGCGTTTAGGGCAACATTGGGACCAGGTACGAACCGTCCGCGCGTTTGGGTGCTCGTTTGATCGTTCTGTTGTGATTAACGGACCGTACGCCCGATGACCGCGGGCCGTCCGCCCAGGGTCGCGGACTGTCCGCCAGGGTGTTTGCAGCATTGCTTTGGGATTGTTTAGGGTTTGCTCCTAGGGTTGGTAAGTCCGCTGTGACTACGCTACCTTGGCAAACTCGTGTGGGAATTCGTGGTTGTGAATTTGGGGCATAGGCCGAGTTCTCTCTTCGGAGAAGAATTTTTATGGGCTCCCATTCACTCCCCCTCTCTGGTTGCCTAATCGGTTCTTCAATTGGTATAAGAGCCGGTTACGGATCTTCGTGATTCTAACCAGTCTAAGATTCAAAGATGGCATACCAAGAACGGGGTTCGGGTCCTCCACACTTCGATGGTAAGAACTGTCATATGTGGCAAATGCAGATGGCCGCTTTCCTCCGCGGCAAGGGTCAGATCTTGTGGGATGTCACGGTGAACACAGCTTATGTTCATCCGATGAACTTCCTCGCTCCAGGATCGAGAGACATGTTCGACGCCAACAACAAGGCGGACGACTACCTGTACCGTTCTCTGTGTGAATCTGAATTCAAACGGGTTCGTACAGAAAATTTGGCGTGTAGAATTTGGGAGCAGCTGAAGAATGCTCATGCCGGGAACGCTCAGGTTCAGGCTCGGCCCTTTGCGACCTACCGGAGAGAGTACGAGAACTTCACTCATCTCCCCGGTGAGTCCATAGATGCCATGTTTCAGTGTTTCACGGTGATCGTGAACAACATGAGGGCTAATGTGGTCGTGCTCCCGTATCATGACCATGACAGGGCTGTCAAGCTCTTGCATTCTCTGGATCGTACCGTGTGGAGTGGGAAGGTCGAGGCCATCCTAGAGTCAGAGAAGTATGAGACCCTCATGGTGGACGAGCTGTTTTCCAAGCTCAAGTCGTCCGAGGTGGACCGTGGGGTACGTGCAAAGATCGAGAACCCAACTGATCCCCATAGTCTGGCTCTCGTGTCTGGTTCAAGAACTAATGCTAATATGTCTTCGAGACAATTTTCTTTGTCTTGCCTTGTGTCCATGCCAGATGAGGAGTTCGACGTGCTGGGCGAGGAGGACCTCGCGTTGTTGAGCAGGCAGTTCGAGTGCATGTACATGAACCGAAGAACACTCGGAGTAGCTCGGGCATGTGCTACCGGTGGGGGAAGCACGGACACTTCATCACCGAGTGTCCGGAAGCCATGAAGGTCAAGCCTGAGCACAAGCACCATTTGAGGACCAACCACAAGCACCGCTCGAGGGATGACTACAAGGGCAAGAACAAGTTGAAAGATCAAATGGCGACTAGAGAGGGGGGAGTGAATAGGAGCCGGTAAGAATTCTTCACAAAGAACCCGGCCTATACCCTTGTCAAATCCCGGTCACACACAAGCGATGGATCGAATCACATGCCAATCGCCAAGACAATGAGGTTATGGATCAACCTCTAGTCTTAGGAACGATTCCTTGAAGCACACGAGGAAGCACGAGAAAGGAAGGGAGGAATCGAACCAAGAAGAAAAGCACACGAGCTGCGGCGGACCGTCCGGCCGGGAGGGCGGACCATCCGCGCGGCCTCGCGGACCGTCCGCCCGATGCGTGGGACCGTCCGCGCCAACCTCCGCGGACCGTCCGGCCCTACGCCACGGACCATCCGTTAAAACACACAGAACCAACAGAAGCGACCCGAGAAAAACGGACCGTCCGCAAAGGCCGGGCGGACCGTCCGCGTGGGTCGCGGACCGTCCGCTGCGAAGCTCGGACCGTCCGCAAACCAGCTGCAACAAAAACCAAAAGCCAAACCGGATCGAAAGCAAAGACGCGCAAGAACACGCGATGAACACGCCACTGCGGACCGTGCGCGACCTCCCCGCGGACCATCCGCGGCGCACGGACAGAGCGAAAAGCGCCGACCTCGAAGGTCAACTCCCCCAAATCATCATCGGATTTCCCAAAAGGTTGAAGCTGTGAAGACAAGGGTTTGGGGACTTGAAAAGCGTCACACAAGGATGCTATAGCCCAAAAATCTTGCCACCTAACTCCCCAAATCACCGGGAATCGCGAATCCTTTGAGCACCACCAAAAGCTAGAGCACCGAACGAAAATCCTTGAATCGAAGTGGTTTCCGGCGTTTGAGGGCACAAGATCAATCACAAAGATGCACGACACATCTATCCATGTTTCGCTCAAAGAAATTCGGGGAGAAACCCACTCAAATCCGCGGAATCGCACCGAGAACAAAGGCACGAAAACAAGCACAAAAAGACCACGAAAAACACTACTGCGAATCTTCTATACAAACCAGGAAAGATTCACAAGGTCTAGCATGCCGCCCTAGCATCCATCCCTCTCAACAAATTTCTCATGAAGCTCTCATGCTAGCCTAGAGAAAATAGAGTAGAAAATAGCTACGAAAATGAGACAATGGAGGGGGAAATGAAACCCTAAGTCCTTGAGAGAGAGAGCCACTCGGACACCCTCATGGCTTATATATCGGGTCCCGTCGGAGTGGTAAATGACTCGACTACCCCTAACTTAACTACTAGCGATACAACCCACGCAGGGGCATTTAGGTAATGTTTGTGGGTCTTGCCATCGGACACATCTATCCCCTGCGTGGGTTGTATCGCCAGTAGTTAAGTTAGAGGTAGTTGAGTCATTTACCACTCCGGCGGGACCCGATATATAAGCCATGAGGGTGTGTGAGTGGCTCTCTCTCTCGGTGACTTAGGGTTTCATTTCCCCCCTCCATTTTCTCATTTTCGTAGCTATTTTCTTCTCTATTTTCTCTAGGCTAGCATGAGAGCTTCATGAGAGATTTGTTGAGAGGGATGGATGCTAGGGCGGCATGCTAGACCTTGTGAATCTTTCCTGGTTTGTATAGAAGATTCGGAGTTGTGTTTTTCGTGGTCTTTTTGTGCTTGTTTTCGTGCCTTTGTTCTCGGTGCGATTCTCGCGGATTTGAGTGGGTTTCTTCCCCGATTTCTTTGAGGGAAACATGGATAGATGTGTCGTGCATCTTTTTGATTGATCTTGTGCCCTCAAACGCCGGAAACCACTTCGATACAAGGATTTTCGTTCGGTGCTCTAGCATTTGGTGGTGCTCAAAGGATTCGCGATTCCCGGTGATTTGGGGAGTTAGGAGGCAAGATTTTTGGGCTATAGCATCCTTGTGTGACGCTTTTCAAGTCCCCAAACCCTTGTCTTCACGGCTTCAACCATTTGGGAAATCCGATGATGATTTGGGGGAGTTGACCTTCGAGGTCGAGCGGTTTTCGCTCGTCCGTGCGCGCGGACGGTCCGCGGGGAGGTTGCGGACGGTCCGCGGGTGGCGTGTTCGTCGCGTGTTCATCGTGTTCTTGCGCGTCTTTGCTTTCGATCCGGTTTGGCTTTTTGGTTTTTGTTGCGGCCTCGGGTTTGCGGACGGTCCGAGCCCGCAGCGGACGGTCCGCGACCCACGCGGACGGTCCGCCCGGCCTTTGCGGACGGTCCCGCCCGCCTTGCGACGGTCCGTTTTTCTCGGATCGCTTCGTTGGTTCTCGTGTGTTTTAACGTACGGTCCGCGGCGTAGGGCCGGGACGTCCGTGAGGGTTGGCGCGGACGGTCCGCGGCATCGGGGGCCGGACGGTCCGCGAGGCCGCGTGCGGACGGTCCGCCCCTCTGGCGGACGGTCCGCCGCAGCCCTCGTGTGCTTTGCTTCTTGGTTCGATTCCTCCCTTCCTTTCTCGTGCTTCCGCGTGTGCTTCAAGGAATCGTTCCTAAGACTAGAGGTTAATCCATAACCTTGTTGTCTTGGCGATTGGCGTGTGATTCGATCCATCTCTTGTGTGTGACCGGATTTGACTAGGGTATAGGCCGGGGTCTTTGTGAAGAATTTTACCGGCTCCTATTCACCCCCCCCCCACTCTAGTCGCCATCCGATCCTTCAATTGGTATCGTAGCTTGGTGTTGGATTCTTTGCGACTTTGACAAGTCTCAAATCCTAAGATGGTGTACGTTGAGCGAGGCGGTCCGCCGCACTTCGATGGCAAGGGTTACCACAAGTGGGCGGCTCGTATGATGATCTTTCTTCGTGGAAAGCTGTTGGATTTCATTGTGCTTGACAAGACCTATGCTATTCGGTCAACATCCATACTCTTATTGTGACCGATGCCTCGTGCTAAGGCCAAGTATGAGGCTAATGCAAAAGCCATTGATCACTTGGTCCGGAGCTTGTGTGATCCCGAGTTTGAGCGTGTTTGCCATTTGAATCTTGCTTGGCAAATTTGGGAAAAGTTATTGGTTGCTCACGGTGGTGATAACCATGTGAAGGCTCGCCTCTTTGTCTCTTACCGGATGCAATATGAGAACTTTACTCCACTTCCGGTGAGGACATCGATGCGATGTTTCGAGGTTCACCGCCATCGTGAACAAAAGCATGAAGGCTAATGTTGAGGATTTTCTATACACCGAGCATGATCAGGCTTTGAAGCTCTTGCATGTCTTGGATCCAAATGTTTGGGGTGCTAAGGTTGAGGCCATCAAGGAGTATGGGCAATATTTGACTATTGAGTTGGATGACCTCTTTTCTAAGCTCAAGTCGGCTGAGGTTGACAGGAAGTTGCAATCCAAGCATGAGGGCTCGGCCCGACCATAGTCTTGCTCTTGTGGGTGGATCAAAGGGCAAATCTAACCCTTCCGTCGACAATTTTCCTTGTCTTCTCTTATGTCTATTCCGGATGAGGAGTTTGATGTCTTGGACGAGGAGGAGCGGCTTTGCTCTCAAGAAGGTTTGGTCGACTACACGAGAGTCGGAGGAATGCAAGGCGGAGCTCAGGGACGTGTTACAAGTGTGGCAAGCGTGGGCATTTCATCGCCGAGTGCCCAGAAGCGGAGGAGAACAAGTACAAGATGAACGAGTACAAGGCGCACCCAAGGCGTGAAGACAAGTACTCCTCCAAGGGCAAGCACTTCAGCAAGTCCGAGAGCAAGGACAAGGACAAGCGGCGACCGAGCAAGAGCGGCTACAAGAAGAACAAGGCAAGAGCCATGGTGGCCGGTGCGAGCGACGTCGACTCAAGCTCAAGCGTCCGGGAGCGTCCGGTGGTCGGTGGTTGACCGCTCCTCGGTGATGAGTGATTGACAACGAGTGTTGGACCGACTCTTGGCTTAGTGCGCGAGGTGTAAGCCGCGGCCTAGTTCGTGTTGTTGCGGGTGAAGAACAGGCGCGAAAGGTCTTCGGCCTTGAGGGGCCTCCGGGAGATGGAGAGACAAGTAGGCTCGGTTCGAGGGACCTGGTGGACGACGGGGATCGGGTGCGGGCCACATGGTGGCGACACGAGCAAGACGAAGTCATGGACGGTCGAGCGGTGCACGGCGGTGGTCGAGTCAAGTGGTCCGGCGGGGGCCGGACCGAGCACGCGGGGTTTGGTGGTTTGCCCACAAAACCATCGGAGGACGGTTTCTTGGTTTGGGCCTCAAAACCAAGTCCGAGGACCCAACACGACGGAGACGGGATCCGGCGTGTCGGGAAGCTTCGAAGCGGAGGACACGCGGCGGGATCGCATGGCTTGCGTCGGGAGGACGCGGGGGTGCGGCAAAGGCGTGGCCGTCCGATGGCAAGACCCACAAACATTACCTAAATGCCCCTGCGTGGGTTGTATCGCCGTAGTTAAGTTAGGGGTAGTCGAGTCATTTACCACTCCGGCGGGACCCGATATATCGGCCATGAGGGTGTCCGAGTGGCTCTCTCTCTCGGTGACTTAGGGTTTCATTTCCCCCCTCCATTTTCTCATTTTCGTAGCTATTTTCTTCTCTATTTTCTCTAGGCTAGCATTAGAGCTTCATGAGAGATTTGTTGAGAGGGATGGATGCTAGGGCGGCATGCTAGACCTTGTGAATCTTTTCGGTTTGTATAGAAGATTCGGAGTTGTGATTTTCGTGGTCTTTTTGTGCTTGTTTTCGTGGCTTTGTTCTCGGTGTGATTCCGCGGATTTGAGTGGGTTTCTCCCCGGATTTCTTTGAGGGAAACATGGATAGATGTGTCGTGCATCTTTGTGATTGATCTTGTGCCCTCACCGAGTGTCCGGAAGCCATGAAGGTCAAGCCTGAGCACAAGCACCATTTGAGGACCAACCACAAGCACCGCTCGAGGGATGACTACAAGGGCAAGAACAAGTTGAAAGATCAAATGGCGACTAGAGAGGGGGGAGTGAATAGGAGCCGGTAAAAATTCTTCACAAAGAACTCGGCCTATACCCTAGTCAAATCCCGGTCACACACAATCGATGGATCGAATCACACGCCAATCGCCAAGACAACGAGGTTATGGATCAACCTCTAGTCTTAGGAACGATTCCTTGAAGCACACGAGGAAGCACGAGAAAGGAAGGGAGGAATCGAACCAAGAAGCAAAGCACACAGGCTCTGGCGGACCGTCCGGCCAGGAGGGGCGGACCGTCCGCATCGGCCTCGCGGACCGTCCGCCCGATGCCGCGGACCGTCCGCGCCAACCCCGCGGGGATCGTCCGGCCCTACGCCGCGGACCGTCCGTTAAAACACACGGAACCAACGAAGCGACCCGAGAAAAACGGACCGTCCGCAAAGGCCGGCGGGATCGTCCGCGTGGGTCGCGGACCGTCCGCTACTGAAGCTCGGACCGTCCGCAAACCAGCTGCAACAAAAACCAAAAGCCAAGCCGGATCGAAAGCAAAGACGCGCAAGAATACGACGAACACACGACAAACACGCCACCCGCGGACCGTCCGCGACCTCCCCGCGGACCGTCCGCGCCGCACGGACGAGCGAAAACCGGTCGACCTCGAAGGTCAACTCCCCCAAATCATCATCGGATTTCCCAAACGGTTGAAGCTATGAAGACAAGGGTTTGGGGACTTGAAAAAGCGTCACACAAGGATGCTATAGCCCAAAAATCTTGCCTCCTAACTCCCCAAATCACCGGGAATCGCGAATCCTTTGAGCACCACCAAAAGCTAGAGCACCAAACGAAAATCCTTGAATCGAAGTGGTTTCCCGGCGTTTGAGGGCACAAGATCAATCACAAAGATGCACGACACATCTATCCATGTTTCCCTCAAAGAAATCCGGGGAGAAACCCACTCAAATCCACGGAATCGCACTGAGAACAAAGGCACGAAAACAAGCACAAAAAGACCACGAAAAACACAACTCCGAATCTTCTATACAAACCAGGAAAGATTCACAAGGTCTAGCATGCCGCCCTAGCATCCATCCCTCTCAACAAATCTCTCATGAAGCTCTCATGCTAGCCTAGAGAAAATAGAGAAGAAAATAGCTACGAAAATGAGAAAATGGAGGGGGGAAATGAAACCCTAAGTCACCGAGAGAGAGAGCCACTCACACACCCTCATGGCTTATATATCGGGTCCCGCCGGAGTGGTAAATGACTCAACTACCTCTAACTTAACTACTGGCGATACAACCCACGCAGGGGCATTTAGGTAATGTTTGTGGGTCTTGCCATCGGACGGCCACGCCTTTGCCGCACCCCCGCGTCCCTCCGACGCAAGCCATGTGATCCCGCCGCGTGTCCTTTGCTTCGAAGCTTCCCCGACACGCCCGGATCCCGTCTCCGTCGTGTTGGGTCCTCGGACTTGGTTTTGAGGCCCAAACCAAGAAACCGTCCTCCGATGGTTTTGTGGGCAAACCACCAAACCCCGCGTGCTCGGTCCGGCCTCCCGCCAAACCACTTGACTCGACCACCACCGTGCACCGGCTCGATCGTCCATGACTTCGTCTTGCTCGTGTCGCCACCATGTGGCCCGCACCCAGTCCCGCTGTCCACCCGGTCCCTCGAACCGAGCCTACTTGTCTCTCCATCTCCCGGAGGCCCCTCAAGGCTGAAGACCTTTCGCGCCCATTCTTCACCTGCAACAACACGAACTAGGCCGCAGCCTACACCTGCGCACTAAGCCAAGAGTCACTCCAACACCCGTTGTCAATCACTCATCACCGAGGAGCGGGCCAACCACCGACCACCGGACGCTCCCCGGCCCTCAATCTCCCCCTTGATGAGTGCATTGACAACACACAACGCGAAATGAAATTCGAGAGAAAGAAAGAAAGGAAGAAGAAAGAAAAACAAAGAAGCTCAACTCATGACCAAAACCAAGGAAAGGAAAAGAAAGGTCACAAGCCAAGCAAAGCACAAACTCCACACCGAAATCAGCAAGAAAGCCTCCCCCGAACAAATGCAAGCTCCCCCGTACATGCGGATGCAAACTTCCAAATTTTAGCTCACCTCTTCTGAATTTTCATTAAGCTCACCTCTTCTCCCCCTTGTTGACAATGTATGAATCAAGGTGAAAATGCAGAAATGCAAAACAAAGCATATAAACATCTACATGAGCTTCTCAAATAGGCCAAATCTAGTGTCAAAGGCTAAAAATGAGACAAAGATCACACATATGAATCATAGCATAGTAAAAGCATTGCCACAAGTAATATATGAAAATACAAGCATGTGACAAAGCAAAATTTTCAGATTTAAGCAGTTTTACCAAAAGAATGCTCGCTTCACATGTAAAAGCCTATCCATGTCACACTTGAGCCACAAACATGCATACCATTCAAAGATCATACAAGGATATCAAATTCTCAAAGCAAAAGATCATGGAAACACCCATAAAGCAAAGCATGTCATGTCAAAGCTCATGAGCCATGTGTCCACTTCGGGGAGACTTCTCCACCGGTGAACATCATGCAACATGTTTTGCACCCATATGTGAAAGATAAGACATTTTGTCGGTGCGGGAATATGGTCCCGAGCACTAACCAAGTAGATAGCGCCGTGGTCTATCCCTCAATGGTCGATGCTAAGTAACAAGTGACACAGAGGTTTTATCCCCGGTTCCGGCCGGGGGCCGTACGTCCCAGAGAGGCGTGCTCGGGGTACTATATTACTTGGGCACCGGGGGTGCTTGTAGTGGGGAAAATACAAGCAAGGTGGGAGAGGAAGTGTGGCTTCCAAGTCCCCGGAGGAGTGGTCGAAGATATCGTGGGAGAAGGAGTTGAGTACGTGGTGTCTCCGTGTGTCCGAGTCCGTCCCCCCGCGGCCGGGGGTTCGCCTCCCCTTTTATAGGCTAAGGGGGCGGCGAGTTACATGCACGCCGCGCTATCCGGCTACGTGGGGGTGCATGTCGTGCTACGGTGTAGAGTGGGCGGCCGTCGGGACGATCTTCGCAGCGATCCGGCCATGATGGCCTACCTTGTACCCGAACAAGGTGGCGGTTCGAGGGTAGGAAGGCGGCGGATGGTGGTGGCGTCCCCCGATAGGCTTCGAGGGAGGTGCTGATGATGGCTGGTACGGGGCACGGGAGTAGGCGAACGGCGTTCCTTCCCAATGCGTTTCACGGTAGTGGAGTGGTTGCTGCGGCGCCGGCGTGCGCCCGCACGCGCGGGCACGGCGGCCACGCGCGTTACGGTGGCCGGGATGGCGATCCACCGGCCTAGCGCCTCTACCTAACCCCCGTAGGGTCACAAGAAAGTAAAATCGAGGGTGCGCCCGGCCCCCTTCGAGGGTCGGGCGTGTTAGCCGCATCGTAGTGGGCGCGCGGTGTCACGGGACCGACACCGGCCGTACCGCACGCTCCCCTCCCCACAATGGTGGGGATGGGCGCCTCCCCGGGGAGTTGGTGCGGCGGCATCGGGGCGCGAGCCCCGGCGCATGATGGCGCCGTCCCGCCCGTGTCGGGCGTTAAATGCCCGTGTACGGGGGGCCGGCGCACGCGTGCGGGCGCCCGTGAGCGTGGCGGGCCCCGGCCGAGGGCGGGACGGACCCTCGAGCGAGACGAGACCCGCTCGAGGGGACGCGAGCCCTCGAGCGGGGGCGGGACCGCTCGAGGGAAGAGTTGCCCCTCGAACGGGGCGAGCCCGCCCGAGGGGAGGCGCCCTCGAGCGAGGCGGAGCCTCGCTCGAGGGGACTTCGAAGAGGGCCGTCTCGGTGGGCCGTCGGGGTCCCCGGCGTGGACCGTGCCCTGCATGGTTAGTCACCTGCATGGTTAGGCTTAGCGTGTTTTGGTGTAGTTGCGGGATTTAAGTGAGGATTTCCCCGTTGTTTAAGGGGACCCCTAGGGCTGTCCCCGACAGTAGCCCCCGAGCATCTGCGGGTTTGCCATTGAGGCTCCCGCAGATGCTGGAACCTACTGATAGGACGTTCTTCCCTCCTTGTTTGCGAACGCTTTCCGTGGGGCCGCGTCAGCGGACCCGCGGGTCTAGCCCCCGAAGCCCTCCGCAGAGTGTGGGTTCTCCCCGGGGGGTTAACCGCGAGAACTTTGGTCAGAGAGGCGTGGCACATATGCCAACCGGCATCGGCGGTATTTCAGCCGGCTTCGGGGGTGCACGCACCGCTGTCACTGTCTCCGGCGGGTGCAGTTTCAAGGAGGTGTAGCCGTGCGCCAAGCCCCCGAGCCTTGGCCCGTTCGAGGCGATCGGGTAGAGCTTGGCGACTTGTTTTTTAACGCGCCCTCGCCGTCCCTCCGCAGACCGGAGGGTGAGGTTTCGCAATTCCCATCGAGCGGGTCGCGAATTGCGGATTCCTCTTCGAGCTGGTAGCGGGTGGTTCGGGTGGACTCCCATGCCCCGTTCGATAAGGGTAGGGGCGCGCGGTCCCGAGACACGTCCATGGAAGCGCTTGCGTGGGTTTGCTAGGGGTGGGGCTCGGTCCCGTTCGATGGGGACCGAGGGCGCGAAGCTCTCCCTCGGTGGGATCCCCCCGCTAGCCGCCCTCGCCGGCTCTTGAACACGACATGTGGGGCACCCTCGAGCCGATGGGCTCGAGGAACGGCTCGAATGCGCGTGCCCTCGTCGTCCCTAACTCGCGATCCGAGGCGCCCGTTCGAACCCGTCGAGGGTCGGCTTCGAACCTCGATCGCAGGGCCGTGCGGGGCCGTGCCCGGGACGGCCCCCGTCATTTCGCGTTTGCGGCCGTCGAGGGGTCTGGGCGAGCCAGCTCTCGAGGCGCTTGTTGACAGCACGGCGCGGCATAGGTGCTTGCGGCGCCCACTTTACTTCAAGCAGGCCCTGTGCGACCCTCTCACGCGCATGCCTTTTTTAGAGGGTTGACATTTGTCTTGAGCCGGGGGCTCGCGCCGCTCGAGGGTCTTGCGTGGCATGGGTGCCCGCGGTGCCTCTGCTCTACATCGAGCAGGTCCCGGGCGACCTACTCACGTCAATATCCCGTCGAGGGTTGCTTCTGTCTGGAGCCGAGGGCTCGTGCCGCTCGATGGTTCCGCGTGGCATGGGTGCCCGCGGTGCCTCTGCTCTACATCGAGCGGTCTCGGCGACCTTCTCACGTCGACATCCCGTCGAGGGTCGGCTTTGTTTCGAGCCGGGGCTCGTGCCGCTCGAGGGTTCCACGTGGCATGGGTGCCCGCGGTGCCTCTGCTCTACATCGAGCAGGTCCCGGGCGACCTTCTCACGTCGATATCCCATCGAGGGTCGCTTTTGTTTCGAGCCGGGGGTTCGCCCCGCTCGAGGGTTCCCCTTGCTTGGCAAGGGACCCGGCATTTAAGTGCCTCGCGGTCGTGGCCGCGCGTAGTGGGTGGCGTGGCGGGCGGACGTGACGGCTTCGCCTCGGCCGCCGCCGGTCTTTGCCGTAATGATGGCCCGCTTGCGGTGTTGTGGCCGCCGCGGTCGTGGTGGGGCCCACCCGTCGAAGCGATGGAAAGATTCCCCGCAAGCATGCTTGCGGGGCATCCGCTCCGCAGAGCTCGCCCGTCGGCCTATAAAACCGCGGGGAAGAGGGGACGGCGGTTTTTTACCTTAGTGTCTCACCGTTTTCGGTCCCCCCGCCCCTTCGCCTCCGTCTCGCTCTTGCCACCGCGCGGTGTCGCCGTTAGAGTTTTTCCTTCCGTTCCTTGTCCTCCGTCCTCGCATTCCTTCGTCCTTCCTCATGGCGCCGCCTCGGCTTCCCCTTAGGATCCCGGGAGCCGTATGCCCGGGAGAGGTCGACGGTGATGCACCGGCCCTTGGCGAGCCGGTCGCCGCCGGCCACTGGCGGCCAACGAAGACGGACGTCGGGCGGAGTGGATCGTGCCGCCGGCGGCGGACCGCGAGCCCAACCCGCCGGAGGGCTACGTGATGAGCTTCGTCCGCTACCACGAGCGCGGCTTCAATGCGCCGGCGAGCACCTTCATGCGGGCGATGTGCTACCACTACGGGGTGGAGCCGCACAACTTCGCCCCCAACGCGATCTCGCGAGCGGCCACGTTCGTGGGCGTCCGCGAAGGGTACCGGGGGATCCCGAGCCCAATTGGGAGCTCGGGTTCACCTTTTCCGCGGGGAGCTCGTCACACGCCCCACGTCGGAGCCGAGGACTCGCCGCGCGGTGCACGCCGGCGGGATGTCGCCCGCCCCGCGGGGGCAACTCAAGGACACCTACATCCCCCGCACCATGACGACGAACAACGCCGGCCGGGAGAGGGGATGGTTCTATCCGCGCAACGCCGGACCCGGCCTTCCCCCCTACACCGGCCGGGTATTCAAGAAGAGGCCCGACTCCTGGGGCTACGGGGTGTCCACGGCCCAAAGACGGCGCGGCAGGAGTCCGTCCTCGCCGCCCTGCAGCGACTGGCGAAGCACGGGCTGAACGCGATGGGCGTCCTCGCCTTCCTCCACCACCGGCGGGTCGTGCCTCTGATGGAGAGGCCGCTCTGCATCTTCGAGATGACAGAGGCGGCCAACCCCGTCGACTCGGCGAGGTCGCGGATGCTCCCCGACGCCCCTTGAGCGGCCGTATGCGCTCACCCCGGCGCGGAGCGCCGTCGACACCCGACGCCGCCGCCCGCGGGTCGGACCCCGTGGGACATCGAGATGCTCCCCACCGGCCCGCTGGTGAGTTTGGCTCTTAATTTTGTTTTAGTTCTTGGTCTTGCTTTCGTTTTCTGATGCGCCATTGTCGCTCCTGCGTGCAGCTGGTGGAATTCAACATCGCCAAGTCCGTTCCGCCCACCCCCGACTCCCGCGCGCTTGGCCGGCGGCGCGCGCCGGCGGCAGCGAGGGAGCGGGCGGCGCGCAAGAGGGAGCACGCGAGGCGACGTCAAGCACGCCGCGACCGGCGGGCCGCGGAGTACCGGCGACGCGAGGAGCCGGGGCTCTCCTCCCCGAGAGATCGAGGAGCCCCTCATCCTCGAGAGGAGGACGAGGAGGAAGAGGCCGAAGGGGAGGGCCCCTCCGACGTGGTGGCGGCTCGCGCCCCGTCGCCGAACCCGCGCCGGCGTCGGGGCGGCTTCGCCGGGGCGGGCGCACCGGCGCCCCGCCGCCAGGCAATCGTCATCGGGGCGGCACGCGCCGCGGGAGGTGCCGGCGCGCGCCACCGGAAGCGCGCACGGCGAGCGCGCGCCCGTGCGCGCGCGCGCGCGTGCTCGCGCGCGGGGGAGCGTGCCCGCGCGCGCGGCACCATCGTCGTGGGGCGCGACGGCAGGCGTGCCGCGCGCGCGGGCGAGCGTGCCCCCGCGCGCGGCGGCGCCTTCGGGAGGTGCGGCGTCGGCGGGCGCGCCCGCGCACGGGGCGCGCGTGCCCGCGCGCGCGGCGGCGCCGTCGGGAGGCGCTACGCGAGCGCGCGGCACCGCACCGGCCTCGTCCGCGAGAGGCCTCAAGGAAAAGGAAACGGGCCTTTTCCTCTTCGAGGTAAGGAGCTCGTCCTTTTCCGTTCGGTTTGGTTCGTTGGTGACCGGGTGATCTAACCCTCCATTCGTGCCTCGCGCAGGGTGGTGCCAACCGTTCCCCCTCTTGCACCGCCCAAGGTGCCGAGGACGGACGCATCGATCCCCACCCGGCGGCGCTCGTCGAGGTCGTCGCGCCCGGGGACAAGCACGGCGCGGGCACGGGCTCGCAAAGCCCCGCCGGGGCCTCGAGGCCCCGGCGGCAGATCAGCCGGCCGCCGCGGCGCAGCCGGGAGGCCGCCGGGGGCGGCCGGCCGCGGTCGTCGCGGAGACGCGGCCGCGGCGGCGGCCGTGGTGGAGGTGGGAGCGGGCGCATCCTACGGGAGCGCCCGTGGACGCGGCGCGCGGGCCGGAGGGCGGCGGCCGCGGCGCCGCGCCGGCGCCCGCGGCCACGGTGGCGCAAGTGGAGGTGCCGGCGGAGGCGGCGCAGCGACGGCGTCCGCCGTCCATCCCCGTGCGGAGGTGGTGGAGGTCTCGGACGACTCCCCGCCGCCCGGGTGGAATCGTGGGCCGCCGGCCCACGAACTCCCCCCGAGCCCCGGGGAGGGGGCCCTCGTGAGGCGGCACGAGGGTCACATGGTGGTGGGGGGCCGAGGACACGCGCGCCGAGGCCTCGTCCTCCCCCGCCGGCCGCCCCCGCCCGGGTGGAGGGGGCCATCGAGGATCCCCCCGCGTTCGCCGACGCCGGGGGGGGAGCAGGAGCTCGGGGCGAGCTCCGAGCCACGGCGCCACGCTCAACCGCGCGCCGAACGAGGCGGCGCGGGTCCATGGCGGCCCGGCCCGGCTCATCTTCCGGGTGAGCCACGGTTGCTCGTTCTTTTCCCTTTTTCGTTTTTGTATGCGTCGCATTCGAGTCTTGGCGCTTACGGGCTTCGATTCCGTGGTTGCCGGGAGCTTGAGCGTCGTGCCCACGACAAGTATGATGCCTTTGACCGGGTGAACGCCGAGGTTCACCGGCTCCGGGAGCGGTGCGGCGCCTTCAACGCGCTTGCGGATGCTCTCGGGACGCCGGACGGCGGGCCGGCGCACGGGCGATGGCATGGTGCGACGAGCTCCCGGGAGAGCTCGGGGCGGGACGCGGCGCGCCGCTCGAGCCTCGAGCGGGTCCGCGCGGCCCTCGTCGACCATGACGAGGCGCCGTGGCGGCGCGCTCGGACTCGGGAGAAGACGCGACGCCGGCCGCCAACCGGGAGGCGGAGGTGGCCAACGTCCGTCGCGAGGCCCGGGAGCTCCGCACGTCGCTCGAGGGAGCGCAGGCGCGGCGCCGCTAGGCCGAGGAGCGGGCGCGCGGGCGGAGCAGGCCGGGCCAAGGCGGCCGACGACTTGAAGGCCGCCCACGACGCCGAAGGCCGCGGCGCTCGCCATCGCCGAGGAGCGGCTTCGAGCAGGAGCGAGCCGCCCTCGTCGACGCCCCGACGGCGCCGGGAGCGGGAGCGTGTTGCTCGCGAGGCGGCGGAGAAGTCGTTGGAGGAGCGGAACGCCGCGTTCTCCAAGGTTGAGGACGAGGGCGCTCGCGCTCGGCATCGCAACGCCAACCAGAGCCGGCCCCTCCGCGAGCAAGGCGAAACCGTCCGGCGCCTCGAGTTGGCGATCGAGTCCGTGCGCCGCGACTACGAGTCGGAGAGGAAGCAAGTCGAAGGTGAGCCACCGTTTGACTCTTGCTTGTTGGTTTTTCGTTTGGGAACTCGCATTCCCTTTTTCTTATTTCTTCTTGTCTTGTCGATTCCAGGGCTTGCGCACCGCCCGGGGCACGCGGCCGAGCGGGCCGAGGCGCCGCAGCTTCCTACAACTCCTCCGAGCAGAGTTGCGGGAGCCGCGCGATGCGGCCCTCGAGACCTCGCCGCGTCGTCGAGGAGGGCGAGGCCCGGGCCGGCGGCTCCTCGGCCGGCCGTCCGCGTGCCCTTGGTGGCCATGTCACCGAGCGGATGCGCCGGGCGCCGGCACCGGGCGTCCGGAAGGCCCTTGGAGTGGTGCGATCCCACTACGAGGTTAACTTTGAGGCGCCGCGGAAGGCTACGTCGTTCCCGAGGGCGTCGAGGACGAAGTGGCCATGGAGCGTGTAGACGCGCTCGCCGCCGACGCCGCCGGATCGCTCACCAAGGCCTTCGAGGAGTTCCTCTTCCCCGACGTCGCGGATGCTGCTGCTCCTCCCGCCTGAAAGCAGTTTGGGCGCTAGGCCCGTTTTTTGATGTGTATCGGCAGTCCGGCCTCGTGGCCTTTTGTAAATAAACAAGTTGTTTCATGGGCATTTGCCGTAAATGAAGTTGTTTGTTTATCACGCTTTTTTGTTTCTCCTTCTTCCTGAGTAGATTCTAGTTAGGGGAGTTCGATTTTCGCAGGGGGGGCCCGCTGGGTTGGAGGCGAGAGAGAAGGGCCATATCCACGCGGCGTAGGCTATCTCTAGCTCACACGCTCCTTCCGCTGTGCCGCCTGTGCCCTGTTCGAATTGTGGCTCGAGGTTGAAGTAGGAAACAAACTTAGCGCGTGTAGGTCGTTTTTTATTTTTGCGCAAAAAATGGGACCATTTTTTGGGGGGGGATGCCCCCCGTAGTAGCCCCCGAGGGTAACTTGGGTTTCAGGGGAAAGCCGAGTTGCCCTTTTATTAGACTTGGAGCGTTTACATAGTTGACACCAACTGGGGCGTTGGCCATGTGATTTTACAACGTAAAGTACTTGGAAAATCCTAGCTAAGGGTAGAAGCGACGTAGTCGTTGGATGTTCCAAGCGTTGGTGAGTTCTTCACCGTCCTCGTTGGCCAGCTTGTATGTGCCGGCTTGAGTACCTTCACCACGACGTAGGGTCCTTCCCATGGGGGCGATAGCTTGTGGCGCCCTCGGTTGTCTTGGCGCGAGCTTAGGACCGAGTCCCCTTCACCGAAATCCCGCCGACGTATCTTGCGTGCCTGGTAACGTCGTAGGGACTGTTGATACCTCGCGGAATGCATCAAGGCCACGAGGCGTGCCTCGTCTCCCGGGTCCGGGCCGAGTCCTCGCGGGCTCGCTGGTTAGCGTCCTCGTCGTAGCCTCGAACCCTGGGTGACCCGTATTCCAAGTCCGTGGGGAGGACGGCCTCCGCGCCATGGACTAGGAAGAACGGGGTGAACCCGGTGGCTCTGCTTGGGGTGGTCCTTAGGCTCCACACAACTGCTGGTAGTTCTTGGAGCCATTTTCGCCCAGATTTGTTGAGCCGGTCGAAAAGTCGGGGCTTGAGGCCCTGTAGGATCATGCCGTTGGCACGCTCCACTTGGCCGTTGGTCTGTGGGTGTGCCACAGCCGCCCAATCCACGCGGATGTGGAACTTATCACGGGAACTCCAAGAACTTCCGACCCGTGAATTGGGACCCATTGTCTGTGATGATGGAGTTTGGCACTCCAAAGCGGTAGACGATGTCGGTGAAGAACGTGACCGCCCGCTCGGCCCTTAAATTCGTGATGGGGCGCACCTCCACCCACTTGGACAATTTGTCAATCGCGACTAGCAAGTGGGTGAAGCCCCCGGTGCCTTCGCGGGGGCCCGACGATATCCAGCCCCCATAGGGCGAATGGCCACGTTACGGGGATGGTTTGCGGTGGCGTGAGCGGGCAAGTTGGATTTGCGGGTGTAGAAGCGGCACCCTTCGCGGTGCGCACAATCTCGCCGGGCGTCGGTGACCGCGGTAGGCCAATAGAAGCCCCGGCGGAACGCGTTGCCGACGAGGGTGCGGGGTGCGGCGTGGTGGCCACGGCATCCCCGCGTGGATGTCCCGCGAGAGCTCGCACCCCTCGGGAATAGGTACGCACCGCTGTAGGATGCCCGAGGCGGCGCGCTTGTACAGCTCGCCGTCGACGAGGGTGAAAGATTTGGCCATCCTGGCGATGCGCCTGGCCGCGGCCCGATCCGCGGTTAGTTCCCCTCGAGCGATCCAGGCGATGTACTTTTCACGCCAGTCCTCTTGGGCGAGGGGCGGCTCGATGTCCATCGCGTCGACCTCGTGGGAGCCGTACCCCTCGAGAAGGGAGAGCACGTACACCTCGTTCGAGGGGTCCTCATCCATGGGTTCCGCACCCGCTGGATTCGAGGGAGCCCCCGAGGGTCCGTCGTGGCTCGAGGGGTGGGGCTCGAAAACGACCGAGGGTTGCGCGATGTCGCGCGCGAAAACGTTCGGGGGAACGGTGATCCGCCCGGACGCGATCTTCGCCAGCTCGTCCGCTTCCTCATTGTACCGGCGGGGTACGTGGTTAAGCTCGATGCCGTAGAACTTGTCTTCGAGGGCCCGCACGGCTTTGCAGTAGGCCTCCATCTTGTCGTCGTGGCAGCTCGCGTTCTTCATGACCTGATCGATCACGAGCTGCGAGTCCCCCCGCACGTCGAGGCGCTTGACGCCCAACTCAATGGCGATCTTGAGGCCGCAGAGAAGGGCCTCGTATTCTGCCATATTGTTGGACGCGGGGAAGTGGAGGCGCACTGCGTAGCGCATGTGTTCCCCGAGGGGCGACACGAAGAGCAGGCCCGCGCCTGCTCCCGTTTTCATCACTGAGCCGTCGAAGAACGGAGTCCGGCCTCGCTTGGATTTGTGGGGGCGGCGGGCTCGCGTGTCCGTCCACTCGCCGACGAAATCGGCCGGGATTTGCGACTTGATGGCCTTGCGCGGGGCGTAGGCGAGCGTCTCGCCCATCGGCTCCACGGACCACTTGGCAATCCCGCCGCGGCGTCGGGGTTGCGGATGATCTCTCCTAGCGGAAAGGAGGAAACCACCGTGACCGGGTGGGCCTCGAAGTAGTGGCGGAGCTTGCGACGCGCGAGGACTATCGCGTACGGCGGCCTTCACGGACACTCGGGGGTAGCGCGTCTTCGTGTCCGATAGGACCTCGCTGATGTAGTAGACCGGCCTCTGTACAGGCAAGGCGTGCCCTTCCTCCGTGCGCTCCACGACGATCACGGCGCTGACCACCTGGGTGGTTGCGGCCACGTAGAGCTGCAGGGGTTCGCCGTCTTGCGGCGGCGTGAGGACCGGGGCGTGCGTCAGAGACGCCTTTAGCTTGTCGAGCGCGTCCTGGGCCTCGGCGGTCCAGGAGAAGCGTTCGTGTTTCTTAAGCGGGGGCGGTAGAGGGGCAGGCCCCTCTCACCGAGCCGCGAGATGAAGCGGCTTAAGGCGGCGAGGCACCCCAACACCTTCTGCACCCCTTTGAGGTCCCGGATCGGACCCATTCGTTCGAGGGCCGTGACCTTTTCGGGGGTTGGCCTCGATCCCCCGCTGGGAGACGATGTATCCTAGGAGCATGCCTCGCGGCACTCCAAAGACACACTTTTCGGGGTTTAGCTTGACCCCGTTGGCCCGTAGGCAGTTGAACGCGACGCCAAGGTCGGCAACCAGGTCGTCCGCCTTCCTGGTCTTCACGACGATGTCGTCCACGTAGGCTTCGACCGTCCGCCCAATGTGGTCCCCAAAAACGTGCTGCATGCAACGCTGATACGTTGCACCCGCGTTCCCGAGGCCAAATGGCATCGTGACGTAGCAGAACGTCCCAAACGGTGTGATGACGAAGTCGCGAGCTGGTCGGACTCCTTCATTTTTATTTGGTGGTACCGGAGTAAGCATCAAGGAAGCAAAGTAATTCACACCCGACTGTTGAGTCAATAATCGATCAATGCGTGGCAAAGGAAAAGGAACTTTAGGACATGCTTTATTAAGACTAGTGTAGTCTACACACATCCGCCACTTCCCATTCTTTTTCTTTACAAGCACGTGGTTTGCTAGCCACGTGGGGTGGAACACCTCCTTGATGAATCCGGCCTCGAGAAGCTTCCGCGGCCTCCGCTCCGATCGCCCGTCGCCGCTCCTCGTCGAAGCGGCGCGGCCGTTCTTCGCACGGCGCGGGCGTTTGGCGGGATGTCAAGGGAGTGCTCGGCGACTTCCCTCGGGATGCTCGGCATATCCGAGGGGCTCCACGCGAAGATGTCGGCGTTGGCGCGGAAGAAGTCGACGAGCACCACTTCCTATTTGGGGTCGAGGGTGGAGCCGACCCTCAACACCTTGCCCTCGGGGGCGACGGGTCGAGGGGGACTCCTTGGTCGGCTCCGCGGCCTCGACGGTGCCGGCGTGCTTGGCGGCGGGGGTCGAGGTCTTCGTTGACCATCTTCTCCAGCGTGTTTACCAGCGCTTCGTCCAGCGCCAGCGCCTCCGCGTGCTCCACGCACTCGACGTCGCAGTCGAACGCGTGTTCGATGGATGACCCGACGGTGATGACGCCGTTTGGACCCGGCATCTTCATCTTTAGGTAAGTGTAGTTGGGGACCGCCATGAATTTGGCATAGCAGGGTCGCCCAAGTATTGCGTGGTAGGCCCCCTTGAACCCCACCACCTCGAAGGTGAGGGTTTCCTTGCGGAAATTCTTTGGGGTGCCAAACCAGACTGGCAGATCGATCTGCCCGAGGGGCTGGACCTGCTTGCCGGGCGCGATGCCATGAAATGGCTTCGTGCTGGGCCGCAGCTGGTCCAACCCGATCCCCATGAGGCGCAACGTGTGCGCGTAGAGGATATTGAGGCTGCTGCCTCCGTCCATGAGGACTTTTGAGAACCGGGCGTTCCCGATGATGGGATCGACCACCAGCGGGTACTGGCCCGGGTTGGGGACGCGGTTCGGGTGGTCCTCCCGGCTGAAGGTGATGGCGTCCTCCGACCAATTGAGGAAGGACGGAGGTGCCCTCTCAGCGGCTAGGACCTCGTGCCTCTCCTTCTTGCGCTGGCGGGTCGACATGTCGACGGTTGGTCCCCCAAAGATGAGGAACACGTTCTCGACAGCGGGGAAGCCACCTGCGTCGCCGTCTCCCCCGTCTTTTTGGCCTCTGCCTCCTTCGCGGCGGACGACCATAAAACTTCTTGAGCATATCGCACTGCTCAAGGGTGTGGTTCACCGGAGTCTTGTGGTAGGGACATGGCTTTTTCAAAGCATGTCGTCGAACACCCCGGACCTCGAGGGGCCGGTCGAGGGCCCCATCGAGCCGGGTCAACGGCGAGGGCCTCGGCATTGCCGCCGTCGCACCCTCGCTCGCGCGCCTCGCGGCGCGGCTTTTTCCCCTTCTTGCCCCGCTTGTCGTTGCGGTGCGGCTCCTTGGACTTGTCGCCCTCTCGCGGGCGCATCCTCCGAGCGCTTGCCCTTCTTGCCGTCGAAGATTGCCCCCACGACTTCCTCACGGAGGCGAGCGGGTGGCAATGTCGAACGGCTCATTGGAGTCGGCGGGCGGGGGCTGCGTCCCAGTTCGCGCACGAGGTCCCGGCACGTGGTGCCCTCGAGGAAAGCGTGCACGATCTCGGATCGCGCCACGGCGGGGAGCTCTGTGCAGCGCTTGGAGAAGCGCCGTATGAAGTCCCGTAGCGACTCGCCGGCCTCGCGTGCGGGAGCGAAGGTCCCAGGAGTTCCCAGGGCGCACGTACGTGCCCTGGAAGTTGCCCACGAACGTGTGGACCAGGTCGTCCCAGTTGTGGATTTGGCTAGCGGGCAAGTGCTCGAGCCATGTCCGTGCCGCGTCGCCGAGGTGCAGGGGCAAGTTGCGGATGATGACCTCATCGCTGGTGGCCCCGCCGAGCTGGCAAGCCAGGCGGTAGTCGTTAAGCCACACGCGAGGGTCCGTCTCCCCGTTGTACTTGACAATGGTCGAGGGCCGGCGGAAGCGTTGGGGGAACGCCGCGCGCGCGGATCTCCCCGCCGAACACACGGGTGCCGGGGGCTCCGGCATCGGGGAGCGATCCTCGCCGGCCGTCGTAGCGCCCACCCCTTCGAGGGTGGTAGCCCCCGGCCGCCCGTGCGTCCGCCCGCTCGTGCGTCCGGCGTTGATGACGTTGCGGGCGTCGCCATCCGGCCGCCCGCGCGCGTCAAGGAGTCGTTCCTTGGCCGGCGTGCGCCCCTTGGTCGGCGGAGTTGCCCCGCCGCTCCCCCTGCGTGCACCGAGGGTTCGCCTCCCGGTGCTGGTTCGTCACCCCGCGCATCTCCCTGTTGGCGGATGCGTGAGGCCGAGCTCTCGGCCTGCTGGACGGCCGCTTGCTCGATGAGGGTTTGCACCTCACGGTGCGGGTCTCGAGCCTCGGGGGGTTGAGGGTGCGGCATGGCGCGCGCGCGGCGTCGCGGCGGCGATGAGCTTTTGGCTCGCCGCGGGGGCGCGTCCGCGTTGTCGACGTTGGGGACGTTGTTGATGTGGTCACGGACACTGTCGGCCCGGCTCCCGCGCGCGCGTTCGCCGCGCGCGAGGCCTCCCCCGCCATTGAGGCGAGGAGCGACCGCACCGTCCGTATTCCTCCGCCGGCTTTGCCTCGAGCTCACGGGCTTGGGCCGGCTGCGCGTCGGCGTCGGCCCGGCGGGAGCGCTTGGCCCCGCGGCCATGCGCGCGGCGATCCCTGGGGCAGGGGTGATCTCCCCGTCTCCGGCGCCCGCCGCGCCGGCGGCGTTAGCCGGGTCGTTGGTGATGACGGCGTAACACTCCCGCGCGGGGTCGTAGCTCCCGGTGCTGGAGTCGTCGGAGCAGCCAAACCAGTAGTCCGTGGCGTCGAGGAAACGCCTGAACGCGACTGGATCCGGCACGCCGGAGAAGTCCCACTCCGCGTACCCGTGGCGGTTGGCGGGTGGCAACGCGTCAATGGAGCCTAGGGACGATTCGTCGGCCATTGAGGCACCGGAATCCCTGGCGACGAAGACGTGGCGACCGGGCGGGACCCGGCGCATCGTGGTGTTGACGTTGTTGTTGTTGTAGGCCGTCGTGGCGCCACGCAGCCCGATGGGGATGCGCGGTCCGGAGACCACGCGCGGTCCCGGCGGGGGTGGTGGCGGCGGTCGTGACGGTGGGCGTGCCGCGCCGAGTGGCGGCACGCTCGGCTTGCCGCCGCTCGGACCGGGCCCGGCGCGAGCGCGGCCCGGAGCGGCGACGGCGTCGCGGCGTCGATGGGCCCGCGGCATCCGCGCCTCGCGGGCGCCCGCGCCGTAGCGGTGTGTGCGGCGGAGACCGAGCGGACCCGGCCACGGCGCCGCGCACGAAGCTCCTCACGGTTGGTGAGGCGCATGAGATAGCCGTTCCCCGTGGCCCGGAAGTTCGGGTCCCCCGAAGCGGATTTCGAACCCGGCCGGGAGGGGGTCCGAGCTACCCATGCGTAGCGTGTACCGCGGTACTCGGTGCGGATCACCATGGAGGGAGTTGGCGGAATGACCTCGGGCGCTCGATTGCCCCACGGTGGGCGCCAAGCGTCGGTGCGGAATATGGTCCCGACACTAACCAAGTAGATAGCGCCGTGGTCTATCCCTCAATGGTCGATGCTAAGTAACAAGTGACACGAGAGGTTTTATCCCGGTTCCGGGGGGGGGGGGGGGCGTACGTCCGGCAGAGGCGTGCTCGGGGCACTATATTACTTGGCACCGGGGGTGCTTGTAGTAGGGCAAATACAAGCAAGGTGGGAGAGGAAGCGTGGCTTCCAAGTCCCCGGAGGAGTGGCCGAAGATATCGTGGGAGAAGGAGTTGAGTACGTGGTGTCTCCGTGTGTCCGAGTCCGTCCCCCCCCCCCCCCCCCGGGGGGGGGGTTCGCCTCCCCTTTTATAGGCTAAGGGGGCGGCGAGTTACATGCACGCCGCGCTATCCGGCTACGTGGGGGTGCACGTCGTGCTACGGTGTAGAGTGGGCGGCCGTCGGACGATCTTCGCGCCGATCCGGCCGTGATGGCCTACCTTGTACCCGAACAGGGGCGGTTCGAGGGTAGGAAGGCGGCGAGATGGTGGTGGCGTCCCCCGATAGGCTTCGAGGGGAGGTGCGATGATGGCGGGTACGGGGCACGGGAGTAGGCGAACGGCGTTCCTTCCCAATGCGCTTCACGGTAGTGGAGTGGTTGCTACGAGCGCCGGCGTGCGCCCGCACGCGCGGGTACGATGGCCACGCCGTTACGGTGGCGGGATGGCGATCCACCGGCCTAGCGCCTCTACCTAACCCCCCCCCGTAGGGTCACAAGAAAGTAAAATCGAGGGTGCGCCCGGCCCCCCTTCGAGGGTCGGGCGTGTTAGTCGCATCTTGTAGTGGGCGCGCGGTGTCACGGACCGACACCGGCCGTACCGCACGGTCCCCTCCCACACGGTGGTGGGGATGGGCGCCTCCTCGGGGAGTTGGTGCGGCGGCACGGGGCGCGAGCCCCGGCGCATGATGGCGCCGTCCCGCCCGTGTCGGGGCGTTAAATGCCCGTGTACGGGGGCCGGCGCACGCGTGCGGGGCGCCCGTGAGCGTGGCGGGCCCCGGCCGAGGGCGGGACGGACCCTCGAGCGAGACGAGACCCGCTCGAGGGGGACGCGAGCCCTCGAGCGGGGCGGGACCGCTCGAGGGAAGAGTTGCCCCTCGAACGGGGGCGGAGCCCGCCCGAGGGGGGGGAGGCGCCCTCGAGCGAGGCGGAGCTCGCTCGAGGGGGACTTCTAAGAGGGCCGTCTCGGTGGGCCGTGCCCCGCATGGTTAGTCACCCGCATGGTTAGGCTTAGCGTATTTTGGTGTAGTTGCGGGATTTAAGTGAGGATTTCCCCGTTGTTTAAGGGGACCCCTAGGGTCGTCCCCGACACATTTTAAGCACAGACATGATGGATGGAGCATTTTTCAAGCATTATACACTTCTTTTCAAGATTAAATCATTTCATGGTACATGAAGTGCCTTTGCGGCAAAAAGAAGCTTATGCTCCCCCATGAATGCAACATAGGCTAAACATTCACAATGATATCCGGCCTTTGGCCCAAGTGCAAGAAAAAGGCATCCAAGCACAATCTAAGCATAGAAAGCACATTTAGACCAAAACGTGACATGGATACACTACTACACATGAGTGGAGCACATTTCACCAGAAATTGGTCAAGATTAGCATTTATTTCAAAAGGGGCTATCTCACCACACATATATCTCAAATATTTCAAGAGCATAGCCTCACATCACCATTTCTCCACACATATGACCAAAATCTCACAGATAGCCAAAGAGACTTAAATAAGGCATATGAAAGAAGCTCATCATCCTAAAAATGCAATATGATACAAATGCAACATTATATATGACAAGATGGCTATCCTACCATGGTTTATACATCAAGCAAAGCATGTATATACATCAAAGTAAACATGGTATGATACATATGATACAAAAAGGAAATCCCCCAAGAATCAACTAGAAAGGGCAACAAACCCCAAGTTCCCCCCGCAAGCGCACAAATGTAGCTTGGTTGAGAGGCTTTGTGAAAATGTCTGCAAGCTGATCTTGGGTAGGGACATGGCTCAACACAATGGTTCATTTTCCACATTGTCCCTCAAGAAATGATACCTCACTTCTATGTGTTTGGTTCCGGGAGTGAAGCACGGGGTTTTTGGCTACGCTTATGGCACCGGTGCTATCACAAAGAAGTGGGATCCGGGTGCACTCCTCACCAAAGTCTCTCAAGGTGTATGAGATCCACAACGGTGGGAACAACAACTCGCGGCGGCGACATGCTACGCCTCGGTGGTAGGCGAGCTACACCGACTCCTTGCGGGAAGACCATGAAACCAACGAAGAACCAAGAAGCCGGCAAGTACCGAAGTAGACTTCCTCTCGACTCGACAACCGGCAAAATCCGCATCGGAAAAACCATGAAGAGAAAGAGTCGAGGAGGAAGAATACCAAAGGCCAAGACCGGGGGCGGTCGTAGGTACCGAAAATCCTCTTGACGGCCTGTCGATGTGATGTCCTCGGCGAAGCTCGAAAATGAGCGCACGGACACACACCGAACCGTATGTCCGGCCTCGTCGCCGTCAAGTAGAGGAGGGAGCCAATCATGCTCCCGTACTCCCGCCGGTCCACCGGTTCTCCGTCCTCGTCCGCATCCAAAGTGGTCGTACTCCCCATGGGAGTCGACATCGGCTTCACATCTTTCATCCGGAACTTCCTCGCATGTCTTTCGTGTACTTGGTCTGGTGCACAAATGTTCCGTCCTTCACTTGCTTGATCTGCAGCCCGAGAAAGTACTGCAACTCGCCCATCATGCTCATCTCGAACTCCCTGCTCCTCTCATCTGCAAACTTGGCAACAAGGTTATGTGACGAGCCACCAAAGACAATATCATCCACGTATATCTGCACAATCAACAAGTCATTTCCATGCTTGAGGAGAAACAGGGTCCTATCCACGGTACCCATCACAAACCCTCTGCTCAACAGAAAACCTCTCAATCTCCCATACCAAGCACGAGGCGCCTGTTTCAACCCATACAGAGCCCTTTTCAACCTGTACACCCTGTGTGGGTACAACTCGCTCTCAAACCCAGGTGGCTGCTTCACATACACCTCCTCCTCTATGACCCCATTCAGAAAAGCACTCTTCACGTCCATCTGAAACAACTTGAACCCTTTAGCCATGGCAAAGGCTAGAAGGATCCGAATTGCCTCAAGACGGGCCACAGGAGCAAAGGTCTCCTCATAGTCGATCCCCTCCTTCTGACTAAACCCCTGAGCAACAAGTCTGGACTTGTTCCTCAAAACCATCCCATTCTCTCCCTCTTTGTTCTTCCAAACCCACTTGGTTCCTATGGGATGGCAATTTGGAGGTGGTTCAACTAACTCCCACACCTGGTTCCTCTCAAAGTTTTCCAACTCCTCATGCATAGAATTGACCCAGTTCACACCAGATAAAGCATGTCCAATGTCCTTGGGCTCAAAGGTGGCAACAAAAGCAGCATGAGCAAAATGAGAGGAATTCCTGGACCTTGACCGTGTAGTGCGTTCGTCGATGTTCCCAATGATCTTCGACAGGGGGATGCACTTCTTGAATCCGCCGGGAGCCTCACGCCTCGAGAGTATCCCCCTCAACTTCGCCTTCTCTCGCCTGGTCCTCTTGTCACACCGTCGTTGTCCATGAAGTAGACGGTCCACGCTCCGTAGTGGTCGTAGGGGAAGTAGTGGGTACACACTCGGCTTCGGGTGCATGGTTCTCCCCATCATCATCTCCGGCTTCATCCTTCTCCTCCTCAAAGAGGTCCTCGACCATCTCCTCTTCACCGCACATTCAAAGCCAAAAGAGGTACATGGCATTGTCTCATCGAAGGTTACCTCGCAAGTCTCCATGATTTTGTTAGTCTCAAGGTTAAGCACCCTATAGGCTCTAGAGTGGTTAGCATATCCAAAGAAAATACCATCACTAGACCTGGCCTCAAACTTGTCGAGTTTTCCCTTCTTAAGAATAAAGCACTTGCAGCCAAAGACTCGGAAATGACTCACCTTGGGTTCCCGACCATGCATAAGCTCATAACAGGTCTTCTTCTTGAAAGCTCGCAATAAAATCTTGTTGGAAACATGACAAGCCGTATTGACCGCCTCAGCCCAATACCTCCTAGGAGTCCTGTGCTCATCGAGCATCGTCCTAGCCATCTCACAAAGAGTCCGATTTTTCCTTTCCACAACTCCATTTTGAGGGGGCACATAAGGGGTCGAATACTGATGTTCAAGACCTAGATCACGACAAAAGGCATCAAAACGAGAGTTCTTGAACTCTGAGCCATTATCACTGCGGATAGCTCGAATAGCATTCCCATGCCTCTCGTTTTTCAACCTCACAATCAGATCTCGAACAAAACCAAATGTCTCACTCTTGTCTTCCAAGAAAAACACCCAGGCATAGCGAGAGTAATCGTCCACCACAACAAGGACATACCACTTCCCACCCACCGAGCGAACTCGAGCTGGCCCAATAAGATCCATGTGCAACAGCTCTGTCGGACGCTCGGTCATGACATCGGTCGAGCTGGATGGGGAGTGGCTACCATCTTGCCATGCCTACAGGAAGCACAAACCAAATCCTTCTCAAGCTTCAACCTCGGCAATCCTCGGACAAGGTCAAGACCACTCAAGTGAGAAACCAAATCAAAGCTCAAGTGTCCCAACCGCCTATGCCATTTCCACAAATCAGAAGAAGGACCGGCCATCAAACAGCGAGCAGGACCCAAAGAACGAGAGAAATCGCCCACGAAAATGCGACCCTCGGGGATGATCATACAGACAAGATCCCCTCGAGAATCCAAACAAACGAGACTCACCGGACTTGAAACGCACCTCAAAACCCTCATCAAGCAACCGAGAAACCAAAAGCAAATTGAAACCCAAAGACTTCACAAGAGCCACTCTCTTCAATGTTACCTTGTCACTCACATGCACAACACCCTCGAAATCACCCTTCCTCGTCCATTGTCCCCAAATGTGATGTACATCTTTTCCTTCACCGGGGTGAGGTCGGAGAACCACTTCTTATCTCCGGTCATGTGTCGGGAACATCCGGAGTCGATCAACCAAATGTTCTCCAAGCCTCCCGCCCGTAGTCGAAACAAGAACGAGAGTGAGCTAGCGACTCGACACCGGGGTTAGCACAAAGAAAGTTAAACCAAAGTGTCGAGCCATTTGCTCAAAAGAGGGGTTAGCAAACATCATTTCCTTGCCACCAAACTTCCCATGTCTCATGGAAGGAGTACAAGCACCGCGAGGGGGAAAACGTGGTCCGTAGTTCCTCCGGAACCCAAAGCTGCGATCATCTCCCCTAAACCCGTATTGAGGACGAGTAGGAGGATGTCCAAGCAAAACCACCACGAGCCCGACCAAACCTCTCACCAGGCACGCACACCATCATATCTCCTAACAAACCTACCACCCCGAGCTCCAACTCTACCAACACTCTTCACACTTCCCACACCCCGTGGATGTGGCACTCTAGGCTCGGGAATACCATGAGACCGGCGATACCGTCCTAGTTTGCTTCCTCCCTAGCAAGCCTCTCATCCCTCTTCCTCTTGTAGCAAAACTCGCAAGATGCCTCTCCTTGCTACAATACTCACACCGAAGGGGATGGGTTTTGGTTTTGGCTCGGCTTCTCTCTAGGCTTCTCACCCTTCTCACTCACAAACCTCACCGGTTTACGGGAAGTCATTTGTCTTAGGTGGGAATTTGGGTGGATCTTGGGTTGTGTCAAGCTTGTTGCAAAGGTGGTTGGGCTTTGGTGTGAAAGAGTTCTTGGGTGCTTTTGGAAGTGGGACTTGGATGTCTCCGATCACCTCAAACTCGGGATTAGACTCAACACACTTCTCATACACACTCTCCCCCTTTGTTCTCTCCCACTTTCTCACCCAACTTCTCAAACCCCAAACCACGACCATCGGCTCTCTTGAACTCCTCAATCATGATTTTCAATTGAGGTTCCCTTGGGACAACCAACCCAACACCTTCCTCAAATAGTCATTCTCCTCATAGATGACATCCAAACGGGAAGTAAGTTCAAGATTGCGCAAAGTAACTTCATCACGGCTAGAGCATGCATTTGCAACAGGAGATTTCAAAGATGCTTCCAAAGAACTAATGGTAGAACGAGCATCAACAAGCTTAGCATGCATAGTAGGACGTGATTTACAAGCACCAAGCAAAGTAGGTCTAGCCTTAAGCTCATCATACTCAGTCCTAAGAGCATCTAGTTTAGCCAAAGTAGAAGCATTCTTCTCATTAAGCAACTTGATCTCATTCAACCATGCATCACACTCAAGACATTCAACATCATCAGGAGTAGTAGGAGCAAGTTTCAAAGAGTCATTCTCAAGTTTCAATTCAAGCAATTTGGACTCTAACTCTCCTACTTTCTCACTAGCATTCTCAAGTTGAGCCCTAAGATCTTTCCTCATCTTTTTGGCATCTCTTAGCACACTATCACGGTTGTCAATCAAGCCATTCAACATAGTGATCTCAGCAAGCAAAGAGTCGGGGTCACGATTTACCTCATCCTCCGAGTCGGAGTCGCTGTCTTCCTTCTCGCTCTTCTTGCTTCGCTTGAGCTATGGGCCATCCCACAAAAGCCTTCAAACGTGACACGACTCAACCCATCGAGGTTCCGGCTTGCACTCTTCTTGCCCTTGCGCCTCCCGGCGTCTTCATCTTCACTGCTTGAACTTGACTGCTCATCGCTTGAGCTTGAGTCGACGTCGCTCGCACCGGCCACCATGGCTCTTGCCTTGTTCTTCTTGTAGCCGCTCTTGCTCGGTCGCCGCTTGTCCTTGTCCTTGCTCTTGGACTTGCTGAAGTGCTTGCCCTTGGAGGAGTACTTGTCTTCACGCCTTGGGTGCGCCTTGTACTTGTTCTCCTCCGCTTCCGGGTACTCGGCGATGAAGTGGCCACGCTTGCCACACTTGTAGCACGTCCCTGAGCTCCGCCTTGCATTCCTCCGACTCTCGTGTAGTCGATCAAACCTTCTTGAGAGCAAAGCCAGCTCCTCCTCGTCCAGCACATCAAACTCCTCATCTGGAATAGACATAAGAGAAGACAAGGAAAACTGTCGACAGGAAGGGTTAGATTTGCCCTTTGATCCGCCCACAAGAGCAAGACTATGGTCAGTCGAGCCCTCATGCTTGGATTGCAACTTCCCGTCAACCTCAGCCGACTTGAGCTTAGAAAAGAGGTCATCCAACTCAATAGTCAAATATTGCCCGGACTCCTTGATGGCCTCAACCTTAGCACCCCAAACATTTGGGTCCAAGACATGCAAGAGCTTCAAAGCTCGATCATGCTCGGTGTAAGGAAAATCCTCAACATTAGCCTTCATGTTGTTCACGATGGCGGTGAACCTGCGAAACATCGCATCAATGTCCTCACCGGGAAGTGGAGTGAAGTTCTCATATTGCATCCGGTAAGAGACAAAGAGGCGAGACTTCACATGGTTATCACCACCGTGAGCAACCAATAACTTTTCCCAAATTTGCCAAGCAAGATTCAAATGGCGAACACGCTCAAACTCAGGATCACACAAGCTCGGACCAAGTGATCAACGGCTTTTGCATTAGCCTCATACTTGGCCTTAGCACCGGCATCGGTCACCATAAGAGTATGGATGTTGACCGGAATAGCATAGGTCTTGTCAAGCACAATGAAATCCAACGACTTTCCACGAAGAAAGATCATCATACGAGCCGCCCACTTGTGGTAACCCTTGCCATCGAAGTGCGGCGGACCGCCCCGCTCAACGTACGCCATCTTAGGATTCGAGACTTGTCAAAGTCGCAAAGAATCCGTCACCAAGCTCGATACCAATTGAAGGATCGAAGGCGTCTAGAGAGGGGGGAGTGAATAGGAGCCGGTAAAAATTCTTCACAAAGAACCCGGCCTATACCCTAGTCAAATCCCGGTCACACACAAGTGATGGATCGAATCACATGCCGGATCAACCTCTAGTCTTAGGAATGATTCCTTGAAGCACACGTGGAAGCACAAGAAAGGAAGGGAGGAATCGAACCAAGAAGCAAAGCACACGGGCTGCGGCGGACCCGTCCGGCCGAGAGGGGCGGACCGTCCGCACCGGCCTCGCGGACCGTCCGCCCGATGCCGCGGACCGTCCACGCCAACCCCGCGGACCGTCCGGCCCTACGCCACGGACCGTCCGTTAAAACACACGGAACCAACGAAGCGACCCGAGAAAAACGGACCGTCCGCAAAGGCGGGCGGACCGTCCGCGTGGGTCACGGACCGTCCGCTACCGAAGCTCGGACCGTCCGCAAACCAACTGCAACAAAAACCAAAAGCCAAACCGGATCGAAAGCAAAGACGCGCAAGAATACAACGAACACGCGACGAACACGCCACCCGCGGACCGTCCGCGACCTCCCCGCGGACCGTCCGCACCGCACGGACGAGCGAAAACCGCTCGACCTCAAAGGTCAACTCCCCCAAATCATCATCGGATTTCCCAAACGGTTGAAGCTGTGAAGACAAGGGTTTGGGGACTTGAAAAGCGTCACACAAGGATGCTATAGCCCAAAAATCTTGCCTCCTAACTCCCCAAATCACCGGGAATCGCGAATCCTTTGAGCACCACCAAAAGCTAGAGCACCGAACGAAAATCCTCGAATCGAAGTGGTTTCACGGCGTTTGAGGGCACAAGATCAATCACAAAGATGCACGAGACATCTATCCACGTTTCCCTCAAAGAAATCCGGGGAGAAACCCACTCAAATCCACGGAATCGCACCGTGAACAAAGGCACAAAAACAAGCACAAAAAGACCACGAAAAACACAACTCCGAATCTTCTATACAAACCAGGAAAGATTCACAAGGTCTAGCATGCCGCCCTAGCATCCATCCCTCTCAACAAATCTCTCATGAAGCTCTCATGCTAGCCTAGAGAAAATAGAGAAGAAAATAGCTACGAAAATGAGAAAATGGAGGGGGGAAATGAAACCCTAAGTCACCGAGAGAGAGAGACACTCACACACCCTCATGGCTTATATATCGGGTCCCGCGAGTGGTAAATGACTCGACTACCCCTAACTTAACTGCGGCGATACAACCCACGCAGGGGCATTTAGGTAATGTTTGTGGGTCTTGCCATCGGACGGCCACGCCTTTGCCGAACCCCGCGTCCTCTCGACGCAAGCCATGCGATCCCGCCGCGTGTCCTCCGCTTCGAAGCTTCTCGACACGCCCGGATCCCGTCTCTGTCGTGTTGGGTCCTCGGACTTGGTTTTGAGGCCCAAACCAAGAAATCGTCCGCCGATGGTTACGTGGGCAAACCACCAAACCCCCGCGTGCTCGGTCCGGCCTCCCGCCAAACCACTTGACTCGACCACCACCGTGCATCGGCTCGACCGTCCATGACTTCGTCTTGCTCGTGTCGCCACCATGTGGCCCGCACCCGATCCGCTGTCCACCGGGTCCCTCGAACCGAGCCTACTTGTCTCTCCATCTCCCGGAGGCCCCTCAAGGCTGAAGACCTTTCGCGCCCGTTCTTCACCTGCAACAACACGAACTAGGCCACAGGCTACACCTGCGCACTAAGCCAAGAGTCAGTCCAACACCCGTTGTCAATCACTCATCACTGAGGAGCGGTCAACCACCGACCACCGGGACGCTCCTGGTCCTCACAAGTCCGAGCGGAGGCCAAGGAAGAGTGGCGATCACAAGAAGAAGGACCGAGCGATGGTGGCCGGTGCAAACGACATCGACTCAAGTTCTTGCTACTCTTTATCAAGCTCAAGTGATGAAGAAGAGAACTGGCACAAGGGCAAGCGGTCGGGCAAGAACATCAACGGTTTGTGCTTTGCTGCTTAAGGCTTTTGCGGCATGGCACATAACACCGCAAGCAAGAAGAGTAACAAGGATGACTCGGGCTCTGACTCCGAGGAAGAGGTAAACAATAGCCCATCCTTCTTGATAGCGGAGAATGCTAGGTTGAATGACTTGCTTGACAACCGTGATGATGTGCTTAGAAAGACCAACAAGGAGAAGAGGGAGTATAGGTCTTTGCTTGGAGATGCTAAGGAGAAGGTGGTTGAGCTAGAGTCTTGGCTTGTTGATGCTAGGGCTCAAATAGATTCCCTTAAGTATGCTCCTGTTGTGACCAATGAACCTGAATGCACTGATTGTTCCACTCTTGGTGAATTGACTGTGCTTAAGGAGAAATATGCCTCCAAGGTTGAGGAACTAGATGTGCTTAGGGTTGAGCTAGATGAGATGAAATCTAGGCCTTCTTGCTTGGTGCTTGTACTTCTTGTCCTGTTTTGCATGAGAAGCTAGATGTTTCGCTTTTTTATGCTAGATCCCTAGAGGCTCAGTTGAAAGCTCCTATTCCTACAATTTGCTCCACTTGTGAAATAAATGTTGTGAAGAATATGGAGCTTGCACATTATGTCGATCGCTTGCAGGATGAGAATGATGAGCTGAGAAAGTTGATGGGTTGGTTGTCTGGTCATGAGCCTCAGTTGAGGATAATGATCGAAACATACAAGAGCCATGATGGGGAAGCGCTTGGGGCAAAGAAAGTGGGCGAGGGAAGTGGTGAGAGTGATATCTCAGAGCCACCAAAAACCCACCTTAAAAATGCCTTTGTTTCTAAACCAAATCATCTTAGGAACCGACTAGACACAACCCCAGCTCCACCTGTGTTTCCTCCACAAACCAACAACTTCTAGGAACCCATCAAGTTCAAGAGCATCTTCAGGAACGAGTTCTTTAGGAAGAAGGGAGAGAAATTGAGTGAGGAGAAGCCATAGCTCAAAGAGAACCCAAAACCAAAACCCTTCCATTGTGAGCATTGTGGGAGGGATGGGTACCTTGCTGAGTTTTGCTTCAGGAGGAAGCGTGAGGAGAGGTTGGCTAGAGAGTTGGCCAACAAGGACAGGTACCGCCCTTCTCGTGATGTGCCTGAGCCTAGGTTGGTGCCAAGAGGCGAGGGTATGGTGCGTACCATTTACCCTCGAGAGAGGCGTGAGTTTGTGCCTCGAGGTGAGCCACCACATAGAGAAGGTGGTAGGCGTGTTGGGCTTGGGCGTGGTGAGTTTGCTGGACGTTCCTTTGCTCGTGGCCAATATGAGTATGGGGGGAACGATCGCAGCTTTAGGTCCCAGAGGAGCTACGGGCCACGGTCTCCCCTTCGTGGTGCGCGTAGTCCTCCAAGGGGATGTGTGGGTGTTCCACTTAGGAGAGATAGGATGGATTTTGCTAACCCCACATTTGAGCAAATGGCGAGGCACTGGTTTGATTCATTTTGTACTAACCCCAGTGCTGAGTCCTTTGCTCACTCTCGCTCTCGTTTTTTATTTTGCAGGTGGGAGGCATGGAGGGCTTTTGGTTGATCGACTCCTGTTGCTCCCGACACATGACCGGAGATCGATGGTGGTTCTCCAGCCTCACCCCGGTGATGACCAAAGAGTACATCACTTTTGGGGATAATGGGAAAGGTAGAGTGCTTTTTATGGGCACGGTGAAGGTGAGTGAGTCTGTGACTCTTCGACGTGTTTCTCTTGTCAAGTCTTTGGGTTACAATCTTCTTTCTGTCTCTCAACTTCTTGATGAGGGTTTTGAAGTCCGTTTCAAAACGGGTTGTTCTTGTGTTTTGGATTCTCGAGGTGATCTTGTGTGCACGATCATCCCCGAGGGTCAAATTTTCAGAGCCGATTTTTCTCAGTGTGTTGGCTCTTCTCGTTGTTTGGTTGCTTGTGTTTCGGCGGAGCTTTGGAAATGGCATAGGAGACTAGGTCACTTGAGTTTTGAGTTGTTGTCATGCTTGAGTGGGCTAGGATTAGTCCGAGGATTGTCAAAGTTGAAATACCAAAAGGATTTCGTATGTGCTCCATGTAGGCATGGCAAGATGGTCGCCGCCTCTCATCCCCTCTGACATCCGTGATGACAGAGAGGCCATGCGAGTTGTTCCATATGGACTTGGTTGGTCCAGCTCGTGTGTGCTCAGCGGGTGGGAAATGGTATGTCCTTGTGATCGTGGATGACTATTCTCGCTATGCTTGGTCTTGTTTTTGGCTGACAAGGGAGAAACGTTTGGTTTTGTGAGAGATCTAATCTTGAGGTTGAAGAACGAGAGACATGGAGATGATGTTCGAGCTGTTTGTAGTGACAATGGCAGTGAATTTAAAAACTCTCATTTTGAAACCTTTTGTCGTGATTTGGGTCTCGAACATTAGTTTTCTTCTCCCTATGTGGCTTGTCAGAATGGTGTGGTTGAGAGGGAAAATCGTTCCCTTTGTGAGATGGCTCGGACGATGCTTGATGAGCATAGAACTCCGAGGAGATATTGGGCTGAGGCGGTGAATACCGCTTGTCATGTTGGGAATCAGATTTTTCTGAGGGCCTTCTTGAACAAGACGTGCTATGAGCTTATGCACGCGCGAGCACCTAGAGTGAGCCATTTCAGGGCTTTTGGTTGTTGGTGCTTCATTCTCAAGAAGGGTAGGCTTGATAAGTTTGAGTCGAGGTCTTCAGATGGGATTTTCTTGGGTTATGCTAGTCATTCTAGAGCATTTTGTGTGCTCAACCTTGATACTAACCTAGTCATGGAGACTTGTGAGGTGACCTTCGACGAGACACAACCATGCAATTCGTCTGTCCTTGAGTGTGCAGATGATGATGAAGTTGGCAAGAAGATCTTTGAGGACGAGGAGGAGGATGCTGGAGAGGATGATGGTGATGATGGTGAAGCTCCAGCCACGTGTGTACCCTCTACTTCCACTACGACGACTACGGTGCAGGATGGTCCATCCCCTACACCGCCTACGATTCAGCAAGACCAAGTGGAAGTAGCTGCTGAGGGGGAGGTTGTCTCAATGCGAGAGGCACCAAGGCGAGTTCAAGTTGATCGTCCACCTTCGATAATCATCGGCGACATCAATGAGCGTACGACACGGTCGAGGTCCAGAAATGCTTCTCACTTTGCTCATTCAGCTTTTGTTGCTACCTTTGAGCCGAAAGACATTGGACACGCTCTATCTGATCCTAATTGGGTGAATGCCATGCATGAGGAGTTAGAGAACTTTGAGAGAAACCAGGTGTGGGAGTTAGTGGAGCCACCACCAAATTGCAAACCTATTGGGACAAAATGGGTATGGAAAAACAAAGAGGAAGAAAATGGTGAGGTGGTGAGGAACAAGTCAAGGTTGGTTGCTCAGGGCTATAGTCAGAGGAGACATTTGCTCCTGTAGCTCATTTGGAGGCAATTAGGATCCTTCTAGCTTTTTATGTGGCTAAAGGGTTCAAGTTGTACCAAATGGATGTGAAGAGTGCCTTCTTGAATGGGTTTCTAGAGGAGGAAGTTTATGTGAGGCAACCACCGGGCTTTGAGAGTGTTGAGTTTCCACACAAGGTGTATAGATTGAGAAAGGCGTTGTATGGGCTAAAAACAAGCTCCTTGTATGGCCATTTGAGGGGGTTCTTGTTCAGCAAGGGTTTTGAGATAGACAAGGTTGATAAAACTCTTTTTCTCCTCGGATAGGGTGATGATATCCTAATTGTTCAGGTATACATGGATGATATTGTCTTTGGTGGCTCGTATCACTCTTTGGTTGCGAGGTTTGCAGAGGATATGAGCAAAGAATTCGAGATGTCTATGATGGGAGAATTACAGTTCTTTCTCGGGTTTCAGATCAAGCAGGCGAAGGAGGGAACCTTTGTGCATCAAGCTAAGTACACGAAGGACATCCTCAAGAAGTTCAAGATGGACGACTCGAAGCCCCTGTCAACACTGATGAGTACGACTACAGCACTTGACGCGGACGAGGACGGAGAGCCCGTGGACTAGAAAGAGTACCAGAGCATGATCAGCTCCCTCTTGTACTTGACGGCGACGAGGCCGGACATCCAGTTTTCTGTGTGTCTATGCGCTCGTTTTCAGGCGTCACCGAGGACTTCACATCGGCAGGCCGTCAAACGGATCTTCAGGTATCTTCGATACACTCCTGAGCTCGGTCTTTGGTACTCGGCGTCCTCTTCCCTTTCGCTTCTTGGTTTTTCGGATGCCGACTTTGCGGGGTGTCGAGTCGATAGGAAGTCGACTTCGGGGACTTGTTAGTTTTTGGGTTCCTCGCTTGTTTCTTCGTCTTCTCGCAAATAGTCTAGTGTAGCTCAGTCTACCACAGAAGCCGAGTATGTTATTGCCACTAGTTGTTGCTCCCAGCTGCTTTGGATCACATACACGTTGAGTGATTTTGGTGAGGAGTGTTCCCATGTACCTCTCATGTGTGATAGCACGAGTGCCATTAGTGTTGCCAAAAATCCCGTGCTTCACTCCAGAACCAAACACATAGAAGTGAGGTACCACTTTCTGAGAGACAATGTTGAAAAGGGAAACATAGACCTCATCCATGTACCTACAGAAAAGCAGCTTGCCGATATCCTAACCAAGCCTTTGGACCAAGCTACATTTGCTCGTTTGTGAGGAGAGCTTGGAGTTGTTTTACCTTTTTGAGCTTCGGTTGGGAGGGTTGATGTACATATGCATGTTACATTTTAATTTTTGTATCATATCATGCTTGCATCGTTGTATCATAGACTGCATTTGTAACATATGCCTTAGAGATGTGCTTCTCTCATATGCTTTGATCACCATGATATGCTAGAGATGAGATTATGACTTTGCTTGTGATGCTCATAAGATGTATGGCTATGCTCTTGGTAGCTTTGGGATATATATGCTTATGGATGGCTTACTTTTTATGAAAATGCTATATAATCCTCTCTTGTGAGTAGAATGTCTTACATGCTCATTTTGGGTGCTTATGGCTATATCTTGCTTAATTTGTGCTTGGAACCATGTTCTTTTCATTTGGGATCAAAGATCCATTTATCATCATGAATGTTTAGCCTACATGCTACCTTGTGGAGAAGCCTAAGCTTCTTTTTGCTGCAAAGGCACTTCATGTACCATGCTTAATTTGTAAATCATGAAAATGGTATGCGAGATGCCTATGCTTGAAAATTTTGCTTCTATGTCATAAATGCTTTAAATTCCTTATCTTGGGTGCTAAACGGCTGCATGATGTTCACCAATGAGAAGTCTCATATCTAGAAGTGGACACATGGCTCGGTGGCTTTGACATGACATGAGATAGTGTGTAGGTGTTTGTGATGACCTTGTGATGAGAAATTGTGACCTTGCATGAAGTTTGTGAGTTATATGTTGTATGTGCTTCTTTTGATCATGCTTAGGTCCTATGCTCATGAGAGGGAAATTTTTGTGAAAAATGCTTCATTTTGATCATGGCTATTTTAATTGCTTATATGTCCCTTTGTATCTTGTTGGCGATACTTGTGCTCACATTGTGGCTATCTTGCTTGTCTATGTCTCAATTTTGGCATGTTGTAGTGCTCGTTGTATATTTGTGAAGCACATGCTTGCATTTGTAGACTTGATTCATGCATTACCAACAAGGGGGGGAGTGCCCAATTCATGTTTCTAGGGGAGTTTTGCATTGCTTTGCATCGAGGGAAGAAAAATTGGGAGAAATGCATTTGTTCAGGGGGAGCTTGCATTCATGCATTTGGGAGCTCTTTTTCGCCTGAATTTTAGTTGTGCTCTTTTGCTGATGGTGTTGAGCCATTTTGCCTTACCTTGAGGAGTCGGCAATTTTAGAGCATTTTATCTCGGTTGTGTCGAACCGTTGCCCTTGTCTTAGGGAACCGAGATTGTTCTCACTCAAGTGATCTTTTCTTGGTTTTTGTTTGGCTTTTGATCACTTGCTTGAGTTTTTCTTTCATTTCTTTTCTTTTTCTCTTTTCTCTGAATTTGTTACTTGTGTGTGTTGTCAATGCACTCATCAAGGGGGAGATTGAGGACCGGAGTGTCTGAGGACCGGTGGATGGTCACTCCTGGCTGTGATGAGTGATTGACAACGTGGTGTGGACTGACTCTTGGCCGAGTATTGCAGGTGCAGGTTGCGACTAGATTTGCGTTGGTGCAGGTGAAGAGTGGGCGCGAAAGGTCTATGCCTTGCGGGGCCTCCGAGGAGTGGAGAGACAAGTAGGCCTGACTCGAGGGACCCGGTGGCCAGCGGGGTCAAGTGCGGGCTGCATGGTGGCAAGAAAAGCAAGACGAAGTCGTTGATCGGAGTCGGTGCAGAGTAGCGGCTCACAACCGGAATCTGCACGCGGGGTTTGCGGCGGTTCACCAGAAAACCGTCGGGTTACTTGGTTGAGCCACAAAACGAAGACCGGAGGCTCGGCGGGCGGAGACGGGGATCCGGGCGCGCCGAGAAGCTTCGATATCGGCGGACGCGTGGCGGGATCACAGGGCTTGCGTCGGGAGGACGCAGTCTGCGGCAACGGCGTGGCCATGCAATGAAGAGGAGTGCTACATGACCTATTTGCCCCTGAGGGGTTGTATCACAACTTAAGTGCTAGGGGTAGTGTGGTCTTTTGCCTGGCCCGGAGGGAATATATATTAGCTCTAGGGTTTCCAGGCAAATCATCCATCCGGACTGCTTCTCATTTCCTTGCTTTCTAGGGTTAGAATTTTCCTCTGATTGTAAATAATTTGACCTCCAAGTGAATTGAAGCTTTCATGGTTGCGTCGATTCCCGGTTTGTAGCTCGTTGGATTTTCGTGCCTTTTTCAAGCTATTTTTGTCGGTTTTTTGTGCGCAGCTTTTTCCTTTGATTCTGAGGTGTTTGGGCTCAGATTTGTTGGTGGGAATCATGGATAGTTGCTTCGTGCATCTTTGTGCTTGATCTTGATCCCCCAAACTCCGAGTTCGGCCTCCAATTGAAGGATTTCGGTTGGAACCTAGGTTTTTCGTTGAGTTCGGTGGCGATTCGATTCCCGGCGTTCTAGTTCATTTGAGGACCCAAGTCTTGGGGCATAGCATCCCCTAGGGACACTTCACATCTTCCCCAAATCTTTCCTTAAGAGCTCAAGACGTTTGGGAGATCCATGGACGGGTAGGAGAGGTTGTGCTCGCAGTTTGGAGCTCGGGCTGCTCTGTTCGAGCCTGGCGGACAGTCCGCCTGTGGGCCGCGGACAGTCCACGCGGAGCTTTTTGGCCTAGGGTTCTTTGTGTTTGTTGCGTGTTCTTGAGCGTCTTTGTTTCGATTCGTTTCGTCGTCTGTTTTTGGCTGGAAGGGGTTTGTCGGACCGTCCGCGTAGGGGTCGCGGACCGTTCGCGTGTGGGCCGGACCATCCGCCCAGAGGCCGTGGACCGTCCGCGCGGCACGAGTTGCTCGCGGACCGTCCAAGGACCAGGTACGGACCGTCCACGCGTTTGGGTGCTCGTCTGATCGTTCTGTTGTGATTAACAGACTGTCCGCTTGTGGGTAGCGGATCGTCCGCCCGGTGACCGTAGACCGTCCACCCCAAGGTCGTGGACTGTCTGCCACGGTGTTTGCAGGACAGCTAAGTCCTTTGCTTCTTTGAGTTTCGCTTTCGCTTTGGGATTGTTTAGGGTTTGCTCCTAGGGTTGATAGGTCCGCTGTGACTACGCTACCTTGGTAAACTCGTGTGGGAATCCGTGGTTGTGAATTTGGGGCATAGGCCGAGTTCTCTCTTCGGAGAAGAATTTTTATCGGCTCTCATTCACTCCCCCCCCCCTCCGGTCGCCTAATCGGTCCTTCAGGGGGACTTGATCTTCTAGATATGACTTGCCCATGAGAAAAATCTACTATCCTAAAAGTTTCACTTGAATTCGTTCCGTGAATCAAGGGATCAATGGATTGAAGTTTGAGTTTGACTCGCGGTTTGAGTTCTTCCCGAGGCTCCCAGGCATACACGGTTAGACCATCAAAAAGATCACAGAGCAGTCAGAGGAGGTCTAACCGCCCTTTGTCTGGCAGACTGATTGTTGAGCTTTCTGCTATGTCTTGTGTTCTAGGTTGTTTTGCCTTGAGGTATGACTTGTTCCTAGGGTCAGTAGTACTCTAACGACTACGTGATATTGACAAGTTCGTGTAGAGGTCCTCGGAAGTGATTTTGAGGCATAGGTTGGAGAAAAAATTTTATCGGCTCCTATTCATGCCCCCTCTGGTCGCCAATCCGGTCCTTCAGGACTCCTTGAATCAACAACACAAATTCCTTCAGCACCTCCAAATTCCTGCAAAGAAAAACAAGAACAAGAATAATACCCTATGCATAGTTGATTCAAACCATATATTATCAAGACACATATAATCAAGACCAAAAGATTGTTTGAATGAAAAGCAAAGGAACAATAAAATTATTTTCGTTTGTGCCAAATGGAATGCTAAAAAATGTTTAAGTTCCATCGATCAAACCATTAGTTAGGGTATTGTGATGACAGGCCTATGTTACAAACAAAAATAACACCCTATGCAAATTAGTTACTAAGTATTCCGTTGATGCTACGAAATGGGTTTTTTCATTAATCTATATTTAATACTCCTAATTACTGTCTGGAGATCGATGTGATGGGTAGTTGGTGAAATTTTTGGGAACTAAACGGGGAAGGACTCCCCCCTTTCTGCAGAACTATTATATAAAAATATACAGCGAGTTTTTATCTTAAACGATCACCTTTTCTCGTTGAAGTTGCCCTTCCCATTTCCATGCTATATTATATCTTTATATAGTTTGTCACACCCGATTTTCCGTAGAAAACCGAATGCATCCCATATGTGTGCCGGGATCACAATTTCACACATATGATAGACTCATGAGTGTAATATCACAAGACATTGCTCAAAACGTACAGAAAAGATTTATTAACTTTTATTACACTCACGAAGGTAGACACGAAGGTCTTTACACGAACAACGATAACTATGAAGACGCGATTCCATCTTCATCTTCCACGGAGCATCCGGCGGTTGATCGCATCCTCGAACTCCTCGTAGTCGGTGAAGTACTCCACTCCGGGGTTCTTCTCGAACGAGCGTAAGCAAGGATGAGTACACTTATGGTTGGTACTCGGCAAGGCCACGGGAATAACCGGAAAGCAATATTAATCCATCTTTAAGTTCAATTAATCATGTGAGGGTCCAGGCCGCTCTTGACCGTGAGCACGGGCGATCGATCGGTTTTACACTGCGAGAGGTTGCACACTTTTCCCACGGTTCGCGTAAAAGCTCCAAAGAACTTTGAACCCAACCACGCATGTGCTGATCGTGCACAATACCACACTTCCGAGGTGTGATTGCATAGGGACGCTACGAAGCCTTTACAAAGATATGCAAAAGCACCGACAACCCACGACGATTCTGACTCGGGGCGGACCATAACCCTCCCTAGTGGTCGGCACCTTAGCAAAGGCTGCTACCCCGGAAGAACCGGGCTATACCCCCGCAACCCGGAGCCCCCGTGTTCCTTTCGGATAAGGTTGTCAATACAATCACACACCTAATTAATTGGCTAAGCCGAGCCATATGGAGTGTGGTTGCCTTTGTTTTCCGGGTGGTTCTCCATGTTCCAATTAATTTATAGTGTTCTTGATTAAAGCATAGGTAGAAGGGTGGTTAGGGTCACTTGCCTTTCTCCAACGATAAGCTACTTTCCTTATCTGCAAAGCTCTGCACTTGAACTTCCTCGAACGGCGTGTTGGCTACGATCATGCAAGAAAACATACAATAAATAAAACAATACATCAAACATTACCAAAAGACTAAAACAAGCTTTTAGAAATGACGGGCTCGGAGAGACGATCGCGTGGACACCAAGAACGCGTAAAATGGAGCTAGGATGAAAAAGTTATGGCTGAAACAAGATTCAGGGACTAAATTATGAATATCTGAAAGTTTTAGGGGTTTTTTTGCAAGATTTCAGGGACCTAAACATAAATATGTGTGAAACTAGGAGGTCTAATATGTAAAAGATCAAAGGGTAGGCTAAAGTACATAGAAACTAAGGATTTGCGGGGGCCTAAGCATAAAAGAAAGGACCGATTGAAAGGCTTTTATATAGGTGGAAGGGTATATTTGTAAATTACGGAATCTCGGGGTCCTTTGTGCAAAGCGCCAAGGCAGCCGGCGGGTGAGCTATGGTGGCGACACGTGGCGGCTTGTGGTTGGGCGGCGGCGACGCAAGCGATGACGTCGGCGTGACGTGGCTGCCGGCGTCGGCGGTGGGCCCGCCCTGTGGACTTGGTCCACCGGTCTCCGTGGACCGATCCAAAGGGGGGTGCGCCCCCTTTTAATCCGGGCCGTCGGCTTAGATCGGATGGCCACGGTCGCATGCGGGCGACGGGCGGCGGCGGGCGGACGGGTGGCGGCGGCGCCAAGCGGCGGCGGCGGCGGCGGGCTCGCGGGAGAAGCCAAAAATGCGCTCCCGTGCCTCAAATCGCAAGGAAATGACACCGGGGAGGGAGAGGAGAAGATGTGGAGGCTCACCGGGGGCTTGAAGAGGTGAGAAACACGGCGGAGGAGGAGATCGGGCGGCGCGGTGGAGCTCCGGCGGTGAGCTCGGTGTGGCGGCGGCTGCGGTGAGGGGGAGGAGAGGAAGGGAGGGGCGCGGGGTGGAGAGGAGATGGTGTCGCCCCTTTATAGGGACGAGAGGGAAAGGGAAGGGGCGCGGTTGAGGCGGTGGGCGGCGAGGTCGGTGGCGGCCATTAATGGCGGCTCGGTGCGGTGGCGGCGGGTAGGGGAAGGGGTAGAGGCGGTGGAGTGGGGGCGGCGTGAATGCGGCGGGGAGACGGAGCGGCGCGGGGAAGCCGGGGGAGGCGGGACGGCGCGGGGAAGCCGGCGGCGGCGGGGACGGGCGGCGCGGCCATGGGGTCGGCCCCGCCGGAGGTAGGGGATGACCCGACGGGTGGGCCCCACCGTCCGTGAGAGGGAGAGAGGAGGGAGAGAGGAGGCGGCGTTGCGGGCCGCGTGGGCCGAAAGTTGTTGGGCGGCGGAGGGGCTGGGTAGATAGGTTAGATTTGTTTTTTTCCTTTTCAAATCCATTTTCAAACCTATTTCAAACCTTTTAAATTCAAATCTTTTTCATCTTTTCAAATTGAAATTTTAACACAAATTTCTCCACTATTTAAAGGACTTTTCACAAACCATTTTTACAACTTTTCAACCATTTTTAAATTCAAACTTTCAACCTTTTTTTTTTAATTCAAACTTTTACACTAATTTCACAATTATTTTGAAGGACTTTTTCTCAAAAATTTTTAAGACTTTTCACAAGTGTTTTTTTACACCACAACCAAAACTTATGCATTTCAACATGATGCACAAACACTTGGGTGATTCTAATTATTAAATGATGTTTAATTTAATTAAAGGCAAAATTATTTATTCACATTTATTAAATCCTTAGAAAATAAAACTAAACCATGTTGCTAACAATATTTTATTGTGATGGAATTTTCGGGTGTTACAAATCCTACCCCCTTAAAAAGAATCTCGTCCGAGATTCGGAGGGATCGGGAAACAAGAGGAGATACAAGATGTCTTGAAAGATGACGGTTTACTATCACGAGCTTGTTCACTTCTCCTTCTTCTTCGGGCTTGTAGCGGCAAACTCAATCCTATCTCCTTGCGGGGTAGTTAAGAGCACCGACTTCTTGGCACACAAAATGATTCCATCATGCTTGCTTAACCAATCCATACCAAGGATCACATCTATTCCTTTGGATGTTAGAATCACTAAGTCCGCTTCAAAATCTATCTCTCCGATCTTAAGTTTGACTGTGGGCATACATAGGTGGATTTCATTTCACCGTTTGGGGAACTAATTAGCAAATGTGTCTTCATGGAACTCTTGGGTACATCATGCTTTGTCACAAATCGTTCGGTAATAAATGAATGCGATGCCCCGGAATCAAATAAAGCTGTTGTAGGTACGAGTTGATAAGAAACGTACCAAGCACAACATCTTTGTCTCCTTGAGCTTCTTCAAGCGTCACATGGTTCACCCTACCATGCATATTGTTACGTTGACCTCTGTTATCTCTACGAGGTGTACGCATATTGCGGCGAGGGCAAATACTAGCATAGTGTCCCAATTCTCCGCGGTTGAAGCATCCCTTCGGGGTGGGCCGGAGTAGTGTTCCTTCTTGGTGCACCGAGTGATTCGATGAGGATTTGGAGCCGAGGTGTCATTGGGTTGGATTCTTCGGGTTCATCAAACGAACGATAGAACGGTTGATTCGTCCATGGCTTCTGCCTGGTGTGCTAGAACGAAACTGAGAGTCTTGCGATGAGTTGTAACGAGGGCGGGTGTTACTGCTAGACTGACCTTGAGGTTGAAACTTGCGCTTCTGTTCACGGAGTTCCTTGCGCTTATTCTCCAAGCCTATAGCCTTGTTGAGCAACATCTGAAAGTTTTGAAATGTGTGGCTCTGCAACTGATAGTTAAGTGGACCTATCAAACCATCGAGAAAGCGTTCTTGTCTCTTGGCATCCGTGTTGACTTCATCGGGTGCATAGCGGGACAAATAAGTAAACCGATCCGGATACTCACTAAGCTTGTCATGTTGCCTTGCTTTAGAGCTAGAAATTCCTTCTTCTTCGACTTCTTCACACCGAGTTGGGATGTGATGTGTACGAAAACTCTCCTGGAACTCTCCCCAAGTAATGGTGTCGGCGGCGGCATGCGCGACGGTGTAAGCATCCCACCAATCGAGGTCGCACCTTCCGGACGTCCCGAGGCATACAAAACCTTCTCACGATCATTACATTGGGTGATATTCGGCATCTTGTTGATGGTCTTGAGCCAATCATCGGCATCGAGGGGATCCACCGAATGAGAGTAAGTGGGCGGGTTGTGACTCATGAATTCTCTATGTTTGTTCACCGGTGGTGGAGGTGGTGGGGGTCCTTGTGGTGGTGGTCGGATTCTCGCCGTGCTGTAGATTACGGGACGGTGGCGTTGAGGTTACGAATTAATTGCATCCGTTCCGTAAAGGCTGCCGCATCGTGGGATCCATTGCTAATTCTTGTGGTGGAGGAGGGAACTTGAGTCAAGCGATTGATGACGAATGGAATATCCTGTCCATCTCTCGACACGGTGTTTACCATTTGTTAGGAAAAGGTATTTTCGATAAGATATTGAATTGATAAAGATGAAGAGAAAAGGGGCTAAGATTCAAATTTTAACTTTAATTATTTTATTGATGTATTTGTGGCCATCACCCCACAAAAACATTCCAATCAAGTCAAAGATCCAAATCATGCATGTTTACAATCAACAAGCATTAACATCGCACGTCCTCACAAGAACGGCTCTATCGAAACGAAACTGATAGAAGGGTAGGCAACTTAAGAATCTATCCTATAAAACACGTGTGGTAGTTCAAGGTGGAAGAACAAGAATCAGATTTAGTGTAGAAGAAAACAAAAGATATGATTTTGTTAAAGAAATAAGAATAAAATATATTTTTTAAAGCATAAATAAGATATTTTGAATGCTGGAAAGGCTTTCTAGAAAGAGAGTCCTTAATTTCGACCATTTCTATCTGAGGCTGCGTTCTACGGTCGGCAAAGCTGCGATACCACTCTGTCACACCCGATTTTCCGTAGAAAACCGAATGCATCCCATATGTGTGCCGGGATCACAATTTCACACATATGATAGACTCATGAGTGTAATATCACAAGACATTGCTCAAAACGTACGAGAAAAGATTTATTAACTTTTATTACACTCACGAAGGTAGACACGAAGGTCTTTACACGAACAACGATAACTATGAAGACGCGATTCCATCTTCATCTTCCACGGGCATCGACGGTTGATCGCATTCTCGGAACTCCTCGTAGTCGGTGAAGTACTCCACTCCGGGGTTCTTCTGCGAACGGCGTAAGCAAGGATGAGTACACTTATGGTTGGTACTCGGCAAGGCCACGGGAATAACCGGAAAGCAATATTAATCCATCTTTAAGTTCAATTAATCATGTGAGGGTCCGGCCGCTCTTGGACCGTGAGCACGGGCGATCGATCGGTTTACACTGCGAGAGGTTGCACACTTTTCCCACGGTTCGCGTAAAAGCTCCAAAGAACTTTGAACCCAACCACGCATGTGCTGATCGAGCACAATACCACACTTCCGAGGTGTGATTGCATAGGGACGCTACGAAGCCTTTACAAAGATATGCAAAAGCACCGACAACCCACGACGATTCTGACTCGGGGCGGACCATAACCCTCCCTAGTGGTCGGCACCTTAGCAAAGGCGCTACCCCGGAAGAACCGGGCTATACCCCTGCAACCCGGAGCCCCCTGTGTTCCTTTCGGATAAGGTCTTCAATACAATCACACACCTAATTAATTGGCTAAGCCGAGCCATATGGTGTGGTTGCCACTGTTTTCCTGGGTGGTTCTCCATGTTCCAATTAATTTATAGTGTTCTTGATTAAAGCATAGGTAGAAGGGTGGTTAGGGTCACTTGCCTTTCTCCAACGATAAGCTACTTTCCTTATCTGCAAAGCTCTGCACTTGAACTTCCTCGAACGGCGTGTTGGCTACGATCATGCAAGAAAACATACAATAAATAAAACAATACATCAAACATTACCAAAAGACTAAAACAAGCTTTTAGAAATGACGGGCTCGGAGAGACGATCGCGTGGACACCAAGAACGCGTAAAACGGAGCTAGGATGAAAAAGTTATGGGTGGAAACAAGGTTCGGGGACTAAATTGTGAATATGTGAAAGTTTTAGGGGGTTTTCGCAAGATTTCGGGGACCTAAACATAAATATGTGTGAAACTAGAAGGTCTAATATGTAAAAGATCAAAGGATAGGCTAAAGTACATAGAAACTAAGGACTGCAGGGGCCTAAGCATAAAAGAAAGGACACGATTGAAAGGCTTTTATATAGGTGGAAGGGTATATTTGTCAATTACGGAATCTCGGGGTCCTTTGTGCAAAAGCTGCCAAAGCGGCCGGCGGGTGAGCTATGGTGGCGACACGTGGCGGCTTGTGGTTGGGCGCGGCGCGCGCAAGCGATGACGTCGGCGTGACGTGGCTGGCGACGTCGGCCGGTGGGCCCGGCCTGTGGACTTGGTCCACCGGTCTACCGTGGACCGATCCAAAGGGGTGCGCCCCCTTTTAATGCGGGCCGTCGGCTTAGATCGGATGGCCACGGTCGCATGCGGGCGACGGGCGGCGGCGGGCGGACGGGCCGGGCGGCGGCGCCAGCGGCGGCGGCGGCGGGCTCGCCGGAGAAGCCAAAAATGCGCTCTCGTGCCTCAAATCGCAAGGAAATGACACCGGGGAGGGAGAGGAGAAGATGTGGAGGCTCACCGGGGGGCTTGAAGAGGTGAGAAACACGGCGGAGGAGGAGATCGGGCGGCGCGGTGGAGCTCCGGCGGTGAGCTCCGGTGTGGCGGCGGCTGCGGTGAGGGAGGAGAGGAAGGGAGGGGCGCGGGGTGGAGAGGAGATGGTGCCGCCCCTTTATAGGGCCGAGAGGGAAAGGGAAGGGGCGCGGTTGAGGCGGTGGGCGGCGAGGTCGGTGGCGGCCATTAATGGCGGCTCGGTGCGGTGGCGGCGGGTAGGGGAAGGGGTAGAGGCGGTGGAGTGGGGGCGGCGTGAATGCGGCGGGGAGACGGAGCGGCGCGGGGAAGCCGGGGGAGGTGGGACGACGTGGGGAAGCCGGCGGCGCGGGGACGGGCGGCGCGGCCATGGGGTCGGCCGCCGGGGGTAGGGGATGACCCGACGGGTGGGCCCCACTGTCCGTGAGAGGGAGAGAGGAGGGAGAGAGGAGGCGGCGTTGCGGGCCGCGTGGGCGAAAGTTGTTGGGCGGCGGAGGGGCGGGTAGATAGGTTAGATTTTTTTTTTTTTTTTCAAATCCATTTTCAAACCTATTTCAAACCTTTTAAATTCAAATCTTTTTCATCTTTTCAAATTGAAATTTTAACACAAATTTATCCACTATTTTAAGGACTTTTCACAAACCATTTTTACAACTTTTCAACCATTTTTAAATTCAAACTTTCAACCTTTTTTTAATTCAAAGTTTTACACCAATTTCACAATTATTTTTAAGGACTTTTTCTCAAAAATTTTTAAGACTTTTCACAAGTGTTTTTTTACACCACAACCAAAACTTATGCATTTCAACATGATGCACAAACACTTGGGTGATTCTAATTATTAAATGATGTTTAATTTAATTAAAGGCAAAATTATTTATTCACATTTATTAAATCCTTAGAAAATAAAACTAAACCATGTTGCTAACAATATTTTATTGTGATGGAATTTTTGGGTGTTACATATTTCTTTGAAAAAATGACCTATGGTCATACTTGTTGCATAATGTCAGGTTTGAAGTTTTGCACTGCCACAAGCTTCTTCTCATGTTAAAGAACAAGACTAAATGGAACATGCAAAAATGCTTATACATAGAAAACCATTCTGTCGGTGCGGAAAGTAGTCCCGACACTAACTAGTAGAAGTGCTGAGATCTATCTCTCGATGGCCGGTGCTAAGCAACTAGTGACACTGAGTTTTATCCTGGTTTCGGCCGGGGCCGTACGTCCAGCAGGGGTGTGCTCGGGGCACTATATTGCGTTGCACTGTGGTGCTTGCAGAGGGGGGCTACAAGCGTGGCGGGAGAGGAGGCCGGTCCTCTAGGTCCCAGAGGTACTAATTGAGGCAAATGCCAATATCGTGGTGAAGGTGGAAAGCGTGCAAGTGAGCGCTGTCCGTCGCCCCCCTCGCGGCTGGGGGACTGCCCCTCCTTTTATAGGCCAAGGAGGCGGCAGTTTACATGCGTGCCACACTGTTTTGTCTACATGTAGAGGCATGGCGCACAGTGCCACGGAGTAGACGGCCGTCCTGGCGAATCTTGTGTCTGGCGGGGCGTCATGGTGTGCCCTGTATCCGTCTAGGAACGGCTTCGAGGGTGGTGATGTAGGGGTCGCCCGTTCGGTCGTCGCCTGTACATAGGCTCGAGCGTGCGGCTGACGGGAGGCCGCGGGGCGCACAGCAGCCGGCGTGCCGGCGTCTTCTCGCCCCGTCCCCCAACAGTGTTGGGGATGGTGATGCAGTGCCCGGGATGGTGTTGGGGACGGCGGGGATGGCCGCACAGGACCGATGGCGACGGAGGTGACCGGTCCCGTCGGCACGACGTCACGGCGTTGTCCTATGCGGGCGTGGTGTAGTCGTCTGTCCTCTCTTCGAGAGCTCCGTCGTCCTCTTTCAAGGGTGCGGCACATCGACCATACGGGAGTGGGTGGCACAGTGCCACGGGATTGTCGCTGGCCCTGCCGCACAGCGTCACATAGTGGCGGGGATGGCCTCACCGGGGGAGTTGGCAGAACAGTGTCGGGGCATGATTCCCAGGCGCGTCGTGGCGTGGATTTGTCTTTGACTTGGGCACCTACGTATGTCAGTGCATTAAATGCCCCTGTCGGGGGAGCGGGTATGGAGGCGGCGGGCCCGTGAGGTCCTCGAGCGAGACGGAACCTCGCTCGAGGGGGCGTTTAGCTCTCGATCAAGACGGGACCCCGCTCGAGGGGGTGTCCAGCCCCCGAGCGAGGCGGAATCCCGCTCGAGGGGCGCCCAACCCCGGGCGAGGCGAAGCCTCACCCGAGGGGGCGACCGGCCCTCGAGCGAGGCGGAGTTTTACCAGCGCGGCACCATGCCCCTCAAGCGAAGCGGAGTTCCGCCCGAGGGTGGCTGGGCCGATTGTCTGTTGGGCTGTGGGCCCGTGGGTTTATCTTACGCGTGTTTTAAGGTTTGTTTGTGTTTGTTTTTTACAAAGGTAAGCGGGTTTTCCCTGGTTGTTTAGGGGACCCTTATGGTTGTCCCCGACAGTAGCCCCCGAGCATCTGTGGGTGTATCCGGGAGGATCCCGCAGATGCTGACACTTGCTGATGGAACTTTCTTCCCCCTGGTTGCTGGTGCTGTTCTGTGGTGCCGCACTAGCGGACTCGCGGGTCTAGCCCCCGAAGCCTTGCAGGAGCGTGGGTGCTCCTACAAGGTTTTTTTGCAGGTTCTGCCGGTGTGCGGGGTGTTAGTTTCAGTCGGCATCGGCAATATTCCAGCTGGCCTCTGCGGTGCCACGCGCACGTATCTAGCATTGTCTGTGTTCGGTGCACCCCAGGAGGTGTAGCTGTGCGTCGAGCCCCTGAGCCTAGGCCCGTTCGAGGCGATCGGGGCGGGCTCTTCGACTTGTCTCGTACGTTCCCTCACCGTCTCTCTGCGGGACGGAGGGTGAGGTTTCCGTAACTCCCATCAAGCGGGTCGCGAATTACGGATTCCTCGTTGAGCTGTTATCGGGTGATTCAAGTAGACGACCATGCCCTATTTGATAAGGGTAGGCTCATGGTCCGGAGACTCGTCCATGAAAGCGCTTACGTGGGTTTGCTAGGTAGGGATCGGTCCCGTTCGCTGGGGATCAAGGGCGCGGAAGCTCTCCCTCGGTGGGATCCCTCAACTAGCTTCCCTCGTTGGCTCTTGAATACACATGTGGGGCGCCCTCGAGCTGGTCATCTCGAGGATAGGCTCGAATGCACGCGCCCTCGTCGTCCCCGACTACGGTGATCCGAGTGTCGTATGGACCTCCCCGGGCCCACTACATCGGTGGGTACCGGGACCAGACTACTCGGTGGGCCCCCGGGACTACCGGCTTGCGCTACACGGCACCGAAGGCGTGGAGCACAAGGACTACACGGGAGTAGTACTCGGTTAGGGCTCGTACATGTTCCGCAGCGTATAGAGGTCTCCTAGACGTACTCGACTAGTACTCTTTCCCTACTCCGACTTGTAACCCCGCACTCCCGGACTATATAAGGCGAGGGCGGGGACCGATCTCGGGATCACCTCATACAATCCCCTACAACCCACGGCGCACTATTGCACCATCTTGTAATCGTGCCCTATCAATCCGAGCTACGCAAGGCATACGGGGACGTAGGGTATTACGCACCTCGCGGCCCGAACTCCGTCTAAATTGTGTGCCACGTGTCTCTTCCTTCGAGTTACCGATCTCGGCGAGTCACATTCATCTACTTCGGGTACTCCCCCGTAGTAGGTTGCCGGTCTAAAACACCGACACCGGCACGCCGGTAGGGGCTCTCGCTCGAGATCACATGGCGAACTCGACGGCTTCCGTCCACATCAAGCCAGCGCCGCCTTCAACCGCGGCGACACCTTCGTCTTCGGCGCACTCGGGTGCCGCACTGGCCGACGGCGCGGGCTCCTTCCGGCGCCGCCGACCATGCGGCCCAACCCGAGGGACAGGCCTCGTGACGCTTCCCGAAGTCGTCACAGGCGAACTCGCCGACAAGTTCGGCGAAATCTCGCTCTTCAACCACCACGCTGACTTCGAGCTCGAGTCCGTCTCCAACTCGAACACGACGTCGCCATGGGCCATCGCATGCGAGCCGGCTGCTCAGCCATCGCAGGCGACCCCTTCACCACGTCAGCGCTCCGCGCGTGGCCCCCGCGTCCTCATCCGGGCCCGCACGAGGGCTCCTACTCCACGACGGGCGGCAAGGAGCCCGTAACCGAGTACAACTCGGACTCGACGCCGTCCCCGATCACGTCTCGGACTCCAACCCTCTCTCGAGTTCTACTCGAACCCGACTACGAGTTCGACTTCGGGTCGGACCCCGAGGAGCCCGAGTCCGAAGACGACTCACCGAGCTTCCTTGTCGGGGGCCGGCCTGCGGGGCCGGTTATAAAATCAACACCGGCCAAGCAGATACGTCTGCGGCGGGACCGCAAGCCCAGCGACCTCGGCAAAGGGAGACTCACGCTACGTCGCCTACATCGACTCACTACCGTTCCGGGGAGGGAACACCACCGGCCCGGTGCCGGCTCCAACACACCGAGCGAGGTGGCACCCTCTCGAGTCGAGCCTTGGCACCTCCCGATCGCCAAGTCTTCATGGGCTGGCGGCGACACCCCAGACCCTCGAGCACGGCCGAAGACAAGTACACGGAGGACATCTCTGCCGACGAGGCGTACGCGGATGCACACGGCGAGCGAGACCGTCGCCAACGGGGACGCCCGCACGAACGCAACGGGGAAGCGCGGCGAACGACGCCGGCGGCTCGGAGACAACCTCCCCATCCGCAACCTTGCGGAAGCTCTCGAGGCGGTCGAGAGCAGAGTCCACGCACTCCCCGAGCAATGCCTCATGTCGATCACAACGATCGCACGCCGGGCTCGGGGCATACGCGGCCGGAGAGGTCATCGCCAAGCTCGCCGAAGAAGCCTACTTCATGCGGGTCGACAACGAGGTCGGCCAACCCCCTCCCGGCCAAACCGCGCGACAACGAAGCTACTAGTCGCGGCGCCAACGCCGGCCCCAACCGTACTCGAGGCGACATACCAGGCGACCCAAACCGTCGCCGCTCCCACGCCGGCGGACCTTCTCGGGGACCAAGGCAACCGAGAGGGTTGTCCCCCACCGCGCGCTCGGCCGGTGGTGGCGGCAACGACCCCGACGGTGGCGGCAGCACCGGCGGCGGCTCCAACCACGGGGCCAACGGGGAGAGCCGGAGGCGGCGGAAGTTGCGGCGCAGCCTTTTGATTTCTTTATTTGCAAGGACCTGGACCCATGTATGGATCCTGGATCTCCATGGAACCAGGTACATAGTGTTTACACCCTAGATCCATAGGTGCATTTATTGTATAGGACCACCTTTTCCTGCACATTGGAGAGGCCCTTAGCGATTTCTCCGGTTCTTCCACGGGGTGGTTGATGAACGCCATCTAGACAACAAAGTAAAACAAAAACAAAAACAAAACAAAGTGGTTTTCTAGGTAACAGTGGTTAGATATTAGCAAATAAATGATAAACTAAATATAAAAAAAAGTTAGATGCAAAACCAAACAATGTAAACTGGCTTGCTCCCCGGCAACCGCGCCAGAACAAGGGGCTTGTTGACGGATAGAACTCATATCCACCTACGATTTGCAAGCGTATGGACCTACACCTTTTTCACCATAGGATTCCATAGGTTCTTATCAATCCGCGGAGCAAGGGGATTACACACATTTGATCTACATCTACTTACTAACTTACCCAAACCCTAATCTACGGTTAAACTGGAGACAACTACGCTACACTAGAGAGAACGATTAAACTAACAAGATATGTGAAAGACACTTGCCCAAGGGTCTATGATACTTGAACATGCAACCGCTTAAGATAAGAAAACCAATCTAATCTATCGGGGTTGTGACAACGGTTCCGCCCTTTCCTCCCCCGTACTGTCACTACGCGGAGGTATTCGTGACTAGACCTATAATGGACACATTTTGTATTGAATGGATCCAAGGGAGCATTGAGATCATACTCCCTTTACGCATGGTAGTTAACCTTAAACATCAAAGCTTCTTCAACATTAGATGATAGATAGATATCCGAACAAAGTAGCAATTACATCTCAAGATTTGACGAGGACATGACACCCATGCATACGACCATGATTGGTGCATGGAATGGAGTAGAAGAAGTCCAACAAGGGTTTCCAAGTCAACAAGGAGGTCCAAGGTTGATCCGGTTCGAGTCCCCGAGGTGGAGGCCAAAAGCAATTCAAGTTCGAGTCCAGTTCGGAGTCCAGGAGCAGTGTGCAATAAAACGGACGCCCAGGTCGCATACGGAGTCAGTTTTGGACGTTCTATATATGGTTGGAGGCACAATTTCATAGAGCTTCCAATGGCACCGGTCTCATGCCAAAATTCATCCTGAGTCAACAGGAATCTGCGAAACAAGTTGACGTCCTCGTAATCTGCAAGTGCGTCGCGCTAATACCTTTTGGGCTGTTGGCCCAACAGTGGCCCATGGGCCTCCAGGGTACTGTTCACGCAAGGTGAACAGTACCCGAGGGTACTGTAGCGCCGCTCCCTTGTGGCTGCCAGGGGCAGCGTTCCCTATTTAGATAGACCTCTCGTTTATTTTCAAACTTGAGTTTGATTTATTTGTTAGCCTTAGCTACAACCGAACAGCCGCCATCGTGCCGCCGTCGTGTAATTCGTACTCCACCTTCGAGTGATATTGGGATTGCTCGTCTCAAATTCTTGTTCGTTCTTCGATTGCATACAGGAATTGATCTTCGTGATCAGGCCGATCTTTACGCCTATGTTGGGGTTGGTAACCATCGGGAGTTGGTTCAAATGGATGCATTGGCTTTCCGAGTCTCGCTCGTCGTAGTCGGATCGTGAGGGTCAACAACCACCAAATCGGATTTATCTCCACTCACCGAAAGATCGGTACCCGCCTATCAAGTGGTATCAGATTTCCTGTGTTGATCGTGAGCTTATCTAGTGTTTTTTAATTCCTAGTCCACAAAAAACCATAAAATTTTTTTTCTAGGTTAGACTCTTTGTCCCGAAGAACCTCGTTTTCGGCCTTGCACTTTCTTTCAATAATTTGCATTGTTGAATTTGTGTGCTTTCGTGTTACATTGTTGCTGGTTACATTGTATTCTATCACCTTATTTTGCTCCCCACCCTTCTGCGCCGCCACCACCATCCATCCTGCACGCCCTCTCGATCCCCAAACTCGAACCCCCTCCCCCGAACCGATCCTCTGATTGCCCCACCCCCCTGTCGTGTGTCTCTGTTGGCAAGTCCAAAAAAACAAGGAAGGCAGACAAAAAAAGGAAAAAAGACAAAAAAACCCAAATCGCTCGCGCCGCTCACTTTCCCTGGAGCGCGCCTCGCGCATCACACCTCCGGGTGCGCGTCTGGGTCACCGATCGAATCTCCTGATTTTCAGTGTGTTGTTTTGGCAAGTAAAAAAAGGAAGGTAAACAAAAAAAGAGAAACAAAAAGGAAACATGAAAGAGTTTTCCATCTGACTGAGTCCGTTTGGGGTGCACTCGCCCAACCGGCCATCACGCATGATTCCGGGGGCGTGGCGCCCTGCTAACCTTTCCTCTGTATTTCTTTTTCCTCTAATCCTTGTTCAACTTTTACACTTGTGTCCAGCAACATTTGATCATGTTTAGCACTATAATTCAACTTCGCATTATTGTTTGATTGTGCTAATCCTTCAATTGAGTGCAGCCTTCCCAAAACTCCACAAAGTTCTACGACCAGGTTTCGTTTTGCCAGTAACGCTCCTCCACCTTTCGGCGAGGTTCCACCGCTGGTTGCGCTCGTCCCTGTGTGCTTGGTAAGAAGGGCTAAGAATTTGATAAAAGCACTAGTTTGAGCGCCTTTTGTGAGCAACTACACCCCTATTTTGCTGTCGATTTTGCTTTTCTTTTTGTGTTTGCGCTAACAATGGCAAGCAACGACAAGAGGATGCAATGCACGCAGGCCACTAAGACCAAGCTCGACACCATTGTGTCACACCTCGATGCAATGAAAACATTGATCATGTTTACAGAAGGAGATGAATGCTGGAGACTTCATTGGACGTGCCTGTCGTGCGTGCATCCATGGTGGTAATGATTTTGCTAAGCTTCCTTTTACAATTCCACCTTACAATGGCAAATATGATCCATCTGCATATCTTGATTGGGAGTTAGCGGTCGAACAGAAATTTTCATGTCATGATCTTCCTGCTAGTTCTCAAGTTACAACTGCTATTAGTGCTTTTACTGAACATTGGTGGTGTTATGAACAAAAAATCCCATTAGCACTCCCACCACTTGGGCCGAATTAAAAGTCGCTATGCGACGTAATTTGTGCCTTCATATTATGCTCGCAACGCTTACGTGATGTGCAGGGACATCGCTCACGACGCAATACCCTAATGCAACGCGGCCTTTCGCATCCCATGTCCCACGGAACAATTTGGTTGCAATTGTGTCTATTGCAACCAAATATGGCATATTGCAACACATTTTGTGCGTTGCATTAGGGGGAAAATCTAGTAGTGTAGTCTCGGATAACGGTGAGAGGCCGACAATCAATTGATTCAAATCTTGCAAGGTAGACCTAAACACACGGTAGGCTGCCCCCGCAAGGACAACTTCCCAAGCGAGTTCCCAAAAATCCTCGGGTCGGGATCGAATCTTACGATCTTTGGTGCGGGCTATCAGGATACCCCGCGAGGCACCGGAGTCACCGTACACCACCGGTAGCTAGCCGTGAGACGTATCCCAAGAGTAGTAATAGTAGGATCCCTCGCCGCCTCATTAAGGTACTAGGCTTACAGGTCCCATTCCCGACAAGTGCTTAGTACGTTCAAACACTTAACCCACAATAGCCATTGGACCGGAGCCCAAATCCCATGCTCTTACCACATGAGCAATCCATCTAAGGAGATCTTATGATTCCTATCTAGGAACCTATTCTCGCGAGTGACGTCATCACCCGACTGGTAACGGTCCTATAGCTTAGCAGCTATCGACCAATCGTACTAGCAAGGACAAAGGTACCTAGGGATCATGCATCTAGGGTTCCATACAACTCCTGAACTTAAATGCACAATCATCCATAGATAATTGAATAAAGAATTTGAAAACAAGGTTAGATGCACCGGAGCTTGCCTTCGTCAGCTAGGTTAGCCTGGGCACCCTCGGTGTCGTCGAGCACTTCCACGTACTGCAGTGAAGCTTCCGCTCCTCCTTGCTCGGATTCCGGGACGAGGGAGTAGTCACCGTCCGGAAGATCTACACGGAATGCAACGCAAGGTTCAAGTGTTGTGACAGTTTGTTATCTTATCCAACTCTTGTTGGTCATATTCACCTTAACAAGTTTCTAGATATTATATCTCTTTTAGGAAGGTTATTAGTTATAAGTGATTCATTCTTTTATTACACATTTGAATTAATGTTTCTTTTGTACTTGTTATTTCATGTGAATGTTCAATCCTTTTTCCTTTCACTAGCAAGGGTGTGAACAAGATTTTTATTCATAAATTAATTCCTTATCAGCAAGGGTGTTTTCTTAGCTTGTAATTAAGTTAGGTAATATTTCCCAAAAAGGGAAAGGAATTAAAAAGGGATTTCCTTTATTTAATTGTTCTTTAAATCTTTTAAAAGGGCTTTAAAATTTTTTTATTAAGCAATAAATCACTAAAAATTTAAGAAGCATTTCTTAAGCATAACAGCACCTAAACTGGTCCACTGGACCCACATGCAAGGCTTGAAAGCTAGAAAATAAAATACTTTGGAAAATAACAAAGACTAGCTAGTGATTCAAATTAAATGCATACAAAAATAAATAAGCACCAAAATGATCCAAACTTTCTCATGCATGCTCTCTGGTCCTAAACAAACCTAAAGAACCAGCAAGTACACGTAGAAGCTCTACTGATCTTGCTACATTAATTTACAAAGGAAATCATGCACAAATTAAGAACAAATACTTCTGTTAAACCAAAAATCATGATTAATTCACCAGAGGTGTGTTTTGACATAACAAGACAGAATGCACAAGTTGGGCACAAAAACATAATTATTTTTGGCTACAAAAATCATCTAGGCAGTTTCTGTAGAAATGGAAAACAATTTATATAAATAGATTTACTGCATAACTTTGTGCAATTTTGGGCACAGGAGCTAGTCATGACATGATACCCAACATATCCAAAATTTGGATGCAGAGGATCTATAGTTTTTGAGTTATGGTAGATCTAGGTATTTCACATTCCTATTTTTCATGTTAAAAATATCCAGAATCAGACCATGTGAGAATAACAAAAGTTGTAGTATTCATCAGGCCGAATCCAAAAAAATTGGTTTTGCAATTTTATGAATTTTCTACGAATATCTACAAATTTTACAAGTTTCTGCAAATCTGCAACACTATTGAAGTTACAGTTTTGCGCTGAGGCCCCTGGAAGTTTCTGCAGATTTACGACAATGCCCTTACTTTGCACAAAACTCCCCAGACAAATCACAAACCTTGCAATGTCGTCCCCGTGCACCGGCCGCCGGCGGTCCGGCCAAATTCCCGCGGCGGCGGCGGGGCCGGCCGTGCGCGGGCGGGGGGATGGACCTCGGGCCCCGGGGGCCGATTCCTAGGCTCGGTTGGGTAGGGGGAGGACCGGCGAGGTGGGGGCCCCGGCGGCCGGCAGCGGTGGCCGCCGCGACCGGTGTGCCGGCGAGGTGGGAGCTCGAGGGGGAGACGGGCACGTCGGCGAGCTAGGGCATGTGCAAGGGAAGGTGGGGGGAGGGTTCGTTTGGACCTACGGCGGGCGGAACCGGAGCTCGCCGCGGCCGGCCCGAGGACCATGTGTGGTTCGAGGACCGGTGGATGGTCGCTTCCTTGTGTGATGAGTGATTGACAATGTTGTGTGGACCGATTCTTGGCTAAGTATTGCGGGTGCGGGTTGTGGCTTGAGCGGGTGTTGGTGCGGGTGAAGAACAAGCGCGAAAGGTCGTCGCCGGTGAGGCCTCCAGGTGTGGAGAAGACAAGTAGGCTTCGTTCGAGGGACCCGGTGGCCAGTGGGGTCAAGTGCGGGCTGCATGGTGGCATGAACAAGCAAGATGAAGTCATGGACGGTTTCTTGGTTGAGCCTCAAAACCAAGGTCGGCCGGGACTACGTGGGAGCCAAGTCATGAGTGGAGATTGGCGGAGGCTACACCGAGTTCGCGGGGTTTCCGGTGGTTCACCAGAAAACCACTAGGTTCCTTGGTTGATCCACAAAGCCAAGACCGGAGAACCGAAGACGGAGCTGCGGCGAGGCGCCAAACCGGTCGGCCCCGGTGGGGACCGGTCCGACCGGTGAGGAGCACCGGTCCGACGGTGTGCGACGACGCGATCCGGAATCTTCGAAGCGGAGGACACGCGTCGGGATCGCATGGCTTGCGTCGAGGCTACGCGAGGTGCGGTCGCGGGCATCCGTCCGATGGTGAAGACATCAAGAATTCCAAATCCGCCCTTGAGGGGCTTGTATCCCTAGTTAGTAGAGAAGGGCGTTTTAGACATTCGGTTGCCTCCATATAACCCAAGAGGTGAGAGGATGGCAGCCAACTCTTGGAACCCTAGCTCATTTGTTTTCCTATTTTCCACCTATTTTTCTTAGGTTTTCCTTAGGACTAGCAAGAGAGCTTCACGGAGAGATCTTGTAGAGAGGGATGGTGTCGGTGTTTTAGGCCGGCAACCTACTACGGGGAGTACCCGAAGTAGATGAATGTGACTCGCCGAGATCGGTAACTCGAAGGAAGAGACACGTGGCACACAATTTAGACGGAGTTCGGGCCGCGAGGTGCGTAATACCCTACGTCCTGTATGCTGCGTAGCTCTGGATTGATAGGGCACGATTACAAGATGGTGCAATAGTGCGCCGTGGGTTGTAGGGGATTGTATGAGGTGATCCTGAGATCGGTCCCTGCCTCGCCTTATATAGTCCGGGAGGCAGGGTTACAAGTCGGAGTAGGGAAAGAGTACTAGTCGAGTACGTCTAGGAGACCTCTATACAGTGCGGAACATGTACAGAGCCCTAACCGAGTACTACTCCTGTGTAGTCCTTGTGCTCCACGCCTTCAGGAGCCGTGTAGCGCAAGCCGGTTAGTCCCAGGGGCCCACCGAGTAGTCGGTCCCGGTACCCACCGATGTAGTGGGCCCGGGGAGGTCCATACGACAAGCCCCCGAGTACTTTGTAGTCGAGAAGGATAGCTTCAAGTAGTCTTGACGGCCTTAACGAGTAGTCCTCAAGCGTCCCTGAGTGCTACAAGTCAAAAGTCCTCAAGAGTAGTCGAAGCATCCCGAGGCTGGAATGTACTCCAGCTGATGTTTGAGCAATCTTGAAGTCTTCTCGAGTAGTCCCAAGCGTCCTCGAAAACTGCCTTCGAAGGTCTTCAAGAAATGCCTGTCTTGTCTTGAAGCCGAAGCCGTCATGGAGATGCGATTTGCAGAACCGCAATCCACATGGAGTAGCCCCCGAGCCTCGAGCCGCGGGCTCTGGCTGAGGGTCCATCTGAAGTCTTGGCAAGAAAATCCCGAAAAATCCGGAGAGAAAAAACCGAAGGACACGTGGCACGGAGCCCCCGAGCCTTGAGTCGAGTACTTCCTCTCGAATTGAAGGGTCTTCTTGGAGAATGTGTCCTGAGATGCTCTTGATACTAGCCGCCGAGGACCATGTGTGGTTCGAGGACCGGTGGATGGTCGCTTCCTTGTGTGATGAGTGATTGACAACGTTGTGTGGACCGATTCTTGGCTAAGTATTGCGGGTGCGGGTTGCGGCTTGACTCGTGTTGGTGCGGGTGAAGAACAAGCGCGAAAGGTCGTCGCGCGGTGAGGCCTCCGGGTGTGGAGAAGACAAGTAGGCTTCGTTCGAGGGACCCGGTGGCCGGCGGGGTCAAGTGCGGGCCGCATGGTGGCATGAACAAGCAAGATGAAGTCGTGGACGGTTTCTTGGTTGAGCCTCAAAACCAAGGTCGAGCCGGGACTACGTGGGAGCCAAGTCATGAGTGGAGATTGGCGGAGGCTACACCGAGTTCGCGGGGTTTCGGTAGTTCACCGGGAAAACCACCGGGTTCCTTGGTTGATCCACAAAGCCAAGACCGGAGAACCGAAGACGGAGGTGCGGCGGCACCGGACCGGTCCCCGGCCGAGGTGAGGAGCACCGGTCCGACCGGTGTGCGACGACGCAGTCGGAATCTTCGAAGCGGAGGACACGCGTCGGGATCGCATGGCTTGCGTCGAGGCTACGCAGGGGTGCGGTCGCCGGGCATCCGTCCGATGGTGAAGGCATCAAGAATTCCAAATCCGCCCTTGAGGGGCTTGTATCCCTAGTTAGTAGAGAGGGGCATTTTAGACATTCGGTTGCCGCCTATATAACCCAAGAGGTGAGAGGATGGCAGCCAACTCTTGGAACCCTAGCTCATTAGTTTTCCTATTTTCCACCTATTTTCTCTAGGTTTCCTTAGGACTAGCAAGAGAGCTTCACGGAGAGATCTTGTAGAGAGGGATGGATGATCGGGCGGCTTGCTAGACCTTGTACGAACCTTTGTTTCATGTATAGATGATTCGGCGTGGTTCCTCAAGGCTTGGATGTGTTTTCCCCGGTTGTTCTTGGTGGTGATTTTCGGAGCCCTCTCTTCGTGATTTCTTTGGGGTGTTTTCGGGGCTTTTCTCTTTGGGATTTGATGGGGGAAATTTGTGGGAACCCTCCGTGGTTCTTTGGGCTGTGATTCCCCTCCCAAATCCGTGAGAAAAAGTGCTCGATTTTGGGGTTTCTTGAGTTCTTGGGTTGGAAGTGCTTTCGGCGGGATTTCTTCGATTCCTCCTTTTTGGACGAGATTTGGTGGGATTAAACTTGGCTATGGACTCCTCATGAGGTGTTCCTGATATCCCCAAAGTCTTGTTCAAGTCCGTGGAGCGATTCGGGAGATCGAGATTTGGATTTGGGGGAGTTGACCGCGGGTCTTGTTCATCCCGAGTCGCCGAGCTACACCGGTCCGACCGGTGCTCTTGACCGTCCGACCGGTGCAAGCCCTTGTGGGTTTTTGCTCGGGTGAACGTCTTGGTGTGTTCGTTGTTGTCCCGTGGTGCCGCTTCTTGTTTCGAGTTTGGGTCCGTTTGGTGGTCGGTTGGCCTGTTTGGTGTTTTGGGGGCTTTCGAGTCGCCATCGGTCCGACCGGTGTGTCTCACCGGTCCGACCGGTGTAGAGCCACTTAGTGGAAGTTGCTCGGGTTCACTGCGGGGACCGGTCCGGCCGGTGGTGCTCACGGTCCGACCGGTGTGGGTCTGTAGACTCGAGGTTTGGTTTTTCCGTTGTGTTTCTCGAGTCGGAAGGTTGTGTGTTGGTTCCTAGGTCCAGTGGCACTCCAGTGGCTACGTGGGCTTGGCCAACCTTGGTAGTGAGTCGGAGACGTGTGTTGGAAGCCGCGTTCGTCTTGTTGGAGTTTTCATCTCCTTCGAGAAGAATTTTTATCGGCTCCCATTCACTCCCCCCCTCTCTGGTTCGCCGTATCGGTCCTTCAAGTGGTATCAGAGCCGGTTCGGGTCTTTGTTGACTCTAACCAGTCTAAGATCCAAGGATGGCGTACCAGGAACGGGGTTCGGGTCCTCCACACTTCGATGGCAAGAACTACCGGATGTGGAGCAAGCGGATGGGTGCGTTCCTCCGCGGAAAGGGTCGGTGCTTTGGGATGTCACGGTGGACACGGGCTATGTCCAGCGCGATGGATTTCCGGCTCCGGGGTCGAGGGGACGGATTCGACGCCAACAATAAGGCGGTCGACTACTTGTTTCGTGCTTTGTGTCGGCCGAGTTCGATCGGGTGCACACCGAGCACTTGGCTTGTAGGATTTGGGCGGTGTTGAAGGAGGCTCATGTTGGGAACGCCCGGGTTCGGGCACGGTTGTATGCGACCTACCGGAGAGAGTACGAGAACTTCACTCATCTCCCGGTGAGTCCATCGATGCCTTGTTTCGGAGGTTCACGGTGGTGATGAACAATATGAGGGCCAATGTGGACGTGCTCCCGTACGATGATCATGATAGAGCGGTCAAGCTCTTACACTCTTTGGATCGTACGATATGGGGTGGAAAGTTCGAGGCCATAGTCGAGTCGGAGAGGTATGATACTCGACGGTGAACGAGCCGTTCTCGAAGCTTAAGTCGGGCCGAGGTGGATAGGGGCATGACCGCCAAGCTTGAGGGACCGGCGATTCCCATAGTCTTGCCCTCGTTGGTGGTTCCAAAGGAAAGACTAACTCTAACCCATCCACCGGGATGTTCTCGTTTTCCTCTTTGATGTCTATGCCGGATGAGGAGTTTGATGACCTTGGAGAGGACGAGCCGGCGCCGTTGACGAGGCGGTTCGAGAGGCCGCACGAGAACCGCGTGAACATGAGGAGGAACACGAGGACTTGCTTCCGGTGCGGCAAGCGGGACACTTCGTCGCCGACCGCCGGAGAAGGCCGAGAACAAGGACGGACTACAAGCACAAGCCGAGGAAGAACGATGACAAGTACCGTTCGAGGCGCGACCACAAGAGCAAGCACAAGAACAAGTACAAGGACGAGCGACGATCGAGGAAGAAGGAGGGCCGAGGCAAGGCCCGAGCGATGGTTGGAGCGAGCGACGTCGACTCCCGGTTCCGCGTACTCCACCTCGAGCTCGAGGCGGCGGCGACGACGAGGGAGATCGCCGCAAGAACAAGAAGTCGTCCAAGAACACGAGCGGGGTGAGCCGCTTCGCGAGAGACGGCCACGCACCATGGCGTTGAGCTCCGGCGGCAAGAAGAGCACACGGAGCGACTCGGACTCTGAGTCCGACGACGAGGTGCGTGATGAGCTTCCCTTCTTGCGCCGGGAGAATGAGAGGCTTGGCTCTTTGCTTGATAACCGTGATGACATGCTTAGAGAGGCCAAGAAAATGAGGAAAGAGCTTAGGGCTTCACTCGAGGATGCTAGGACTAGAGTGGTTGAGCTAGAGACACAGGTGCTTGATAGCAAGCTTGAGATTGATTCGCTTAAGGCTAGCCCTGTTGCTTCTGATGAGAATGATTGTGCCTTGATTGCTCCATATTCCTTGCTGATCTTGCTTTGTTTAAGGAGAAGCATGCCTCCAAGTGTGAGGAACTAGATGTGCTTAGGGTTGAAGTGGGCGAGCTTAAGTCTAGACTGCTTTGCTAGGTGCTTGCACTTCTTGCCCTGTTTTGCATGCTAAAATTGATGAGATGCATGCTTACACTAGTTCGCTCGAGGCTAAATTGAAGGAACCCATGCCTACATCTTGCTCTACCGTGAAATGCATGCATTGAAAAATGCGGAGCTTGCACATTATGTTGATCGCTTGCGGGATGAGAATGATGATTTGAGGAAGTTGATGGGTTGGTTGTCGGTCACGAGCCTCGGTTGAGGATGATGATCGAGGCCTTTAAGAGGCAAGATGGTGAGGGGCTTGGGGCAAACAAGGTTGGTGAGGGAAGTGGAGAGAATATCCCGCAGCCACCAAAAACCCACCACAAGAATGATTTCCCACCAAAACCTAACCATCTAAGGAACCGACTAGACACAACCCCGGCTCCACCCGTGTTTCCTACACCCACAAATGACCTACAAAAGCCTATCAAGTTTGTGAGCACTTCGGGGAAAGTGTTCTTTGGGAAGGAGGGTGAGAAGGCTAGTGGTGAGAAACCGGTGGAGGGTTTGAGTGGAGAGAAACCGAGTGAGCGACCACACCCCAAGCTAAAGCCTAAGCTTGTGAGGTTCCATTGTGGCTATTGTGGGAGAGATGGCCATAAGGAGGAGTTTTGCTTCAAGAGGAAGCGAGAGGAGAGAATGGAGAAGGAGTGGGCTAACAAGGACAAGTACCACCCTTCCGATGGTGTACTTGAGCCTCGTATGCGGATGCCCGGGGGCAAGGCGATTGTGAGGACGAGTTCGGGCTTGGGGAGAGAAGAAGGCTGCGTAGGTGGTGGTGTTGCTGCCGGGTCACACCGGTCGGACGGTGTGGGGCACCGGCCGACCGGTGCGGGCCCGGACGGACGGATGTTCGGGTTTCGAGCTCGTACGGGTGCGAGGGTTGTTTCGGTGGTCGTGGTTGCGGTGGTTGGGCTGGAAAGGGTGCGGGTGGTCGGTTGCTAGGCGTTCTCCACCTCGTGCTCAATACGGGGATTGGAGGAGTCGTGGCGGTGAGTTGGAGAGGAAGGACGTTCCACGGGCTTTCTTGCGTGGTTTTGGTCCCCCTCCGGGCGAGAGAGGGGTGGTTCCCTCAGGGTGGTTACCGTGGTGGTGTTCGTGGAGGTAGTTTTGGTAGGAGAGATGCTTTGGTTGGTGCTAACCCCACTTTCGAGCAAATGGCTCGGCCTCGGTTTTCCTCCTTTGGTACTAACCCCGATCGTCGAGTCGTTTGTTCGCTCACGTGCCTATTTTTGATTTTCGGGTGGGAGACTTGAAGAACATTTGGTTGATTGACTCCGGTTGCTCGAGGCATATGACCGGAGACGGGGGGTGGTTCTCAAGTCTCGTCCGTGGTGACGAAGAGGTACATCACCTTTGGGGACAATGGGCGTGGGCGTGTGCTTTCGGAAGGTGAGATAAAAGTGAGTGACAAGATCACTGCGAGGCGTGTTGCTCTTGTTCAATCGGCCGGGGTACAATTTGCTTTACGTGTCCCGGTTGTTGGATGAGGGTTTTGAGGTGTTGTTTCGGCCTGGTGGTTCTCGGATTGTGGACTCTCGAGGGGACCTTGTACGTATGGTCGTTCCCGAGGGTCGGGTGTTTCGTGCTGATTTTTCTCGGTCTTCGGGTGTGGAGCGTTGTTTCTTGGTCGGTTCTTCGAGTGAGTTGTGGAAGTGGCATAGGAAGTTGGGTCACTTGAGCTTTGACCTTTTGTCTCGCTTGAGTAAACTCAATTTGGTCCGAGGATTGCCACGGTTGAGGCTTGAGAAAGAATTGGTTTGTGTGCCGTGTAGGCATGCCAAGATGGTGGCCTCTTCTCACCCGCCTCTCACCGATGTGATGATCGAGCGTCCATGCGAGTCGCTCCACATGGACCTTGTTGGCCCGGCTCGTGTGAGATGCGGGTGGGAAGTGGTATGTCCTTGTTGTGGTGGACGACTATTCTCGGTATGCGTGGGTGTTCTTTCTCGAGGATAAGGGGGAGACGTTTGGTTTTGTTCGAGATCTAGTCTTGAGGTTGAGGAACGAGAGGCACGGAGATGCCATACGAGCTATCCGCAGTGATAATGGCTCGGAATTCGAGAACTCTCGTTTTGAAACCTTTTGTCATGACTTGGGTCTCGAGCACCGGTTTTCGAGTCCGTATACGCCTCCCCGGAATGGTGTTGTGGAAAGGAAGAACGGGACCTTGTGCGAGATGGCTCGGACGATGCTTGATGAGCATAGGACTCCGAGGAGGTATTGGGCCGAGGCGGTGAATACCGCATGCTATGTGTCGAACAGATATACCTCGAGTGCACAAGAAGAAGACATGCTATGAGTTGATGCATGGTCGCACACCCAAGGTGAGTCACTTCCATGTCTTTGGTTGCAAGTGTTTCATTCCGAAGAAAGGCGAGGAAGTTGGATAAGTTTGAGGCTAGGTCCGTCGATGGCATTTTCTTTGGTTATGCATCTCATTCTAGAGCATATCGTGTGCTCAATCTTGAAACTAACCAAATCGTGGAGACTTGCGAGGTAACCTTCGACGAGACGAGCCACGTAGTCGGCTTGTTTTTGAGTGTGCGGGTGATGATGAGCTTGGCGAGGAGATCTTTCGGGAGGAGGAGCATGAACATGGTGATGATGAGGATGGTGGTGCGGTGCCCCACGGCGAACATGTACCCACTACTTCGACGACGATGATGGATGGACCCTCTCGCTACACCTACGACGACAAATCAAGAACGAGGAGAAGCTGATGTTGAGGGGGGGGGTAGCTTCGAGGCGAGAACCTCCCCGGCGAGTTCAAGTGGATCACCCAGCTTCGAGGATCATCGGCGACATGAATGAACGCACTACACGGTCGAGGGTTCGAAACAATTCCCATTTTGCTCATGCTGCGTTTGTTGCTTCTTTCGAGCCCAAAGACATTGGACACGCACTATCTGATCACAATTGGGTTAACTCGATGCATGAGGAGTTAGAGAACTTTGAGAGGAATCAGGTGTGGGAGTTGGTTGACCCTCCCCCAGGGTGTAAGCCGATTGGTACCAAGTGGGTGTGGAAAAACAAAGAGGGAGAGAAGGGTGAGGTTGTGAGGAACAAGTCGAGACTTGTTGCCCAGGGGTTCAGTCAGAAGGAGGGGATCGACTACGAGGAGACCTTTGCTCCCGTAGCCCGTTTGGAGGCGATTAGGATCCTTCTAGCCTTTTCTCGTGGCTAAAGGGTTCAAGTTGCACCAAATGGATGTGAAGAGTGCTTTTCCGAATGGAGTGTTGGAGGAAGAAGTGTATGTGAGACGACCTCCGGGGTTTGAGAGCGAGAAGTACCCCCACGGGTGTACAAGTTGAGGAAGGCGGCGTATGGGTTGAAGCGGGCGCCTAGAGCTTGGTATGGCGAGGTTGAGGGGGTTCTTGTTTGAGAGAGGTTTTGAGATGGGGAAGGTCGATCGGACCTTGTTTTTCCGAGGGCGGGGGCGAGAGATATCCCGATTGTGCGGGTGTACGTGGATGATATTGTCTTTGGTGGCTCGTCTAACTCTCTTGTTGCGAGGTTTGCGGATGATATGAGCGGGGAGTTTGAGATGAGCATGATGGGTGAGTTGCGGTTCTTCCTCGGGCTACAAATCAAGCAATCAAAGGAAGGAACATTTGTGCACCGGAGCTAAGTACACCAAGGACATTGTGAGGAAGTTCAAGATGGAGGACTCCAAGGCAATGACGACGCCGATGAGTACGACTACGGCTCTTGATGCGGGCGAGGAAGGTGAACACGTGGACCGGAAAGGAGTACCGAAGCATGATCGGGTCACTCCTCTACTTGACGGCGACGAGGCGGGACATACGGTTCTCGGTGTGTCCGTGCGCTCGTTTTCAAGCGTCTCCGAGGACTTCGCATCGGCAAGCGGTGAAGCGAATTTTCGGGTACTTGCGTCACACTCCCGACTTCGGCCTTTGGTACTCCGCGTCCTCTTCTTTGGCGCTTCATGGTTTTTCGGACGCGGATTTTGCCGGGTGTCGGTTGGATAGGAAGTCCACTTACGGGACTTGCCGAGTTTTGGGTTCTTCTTTGGTGTCTTGGTCTTGCAAGCGGTCAAGTGTTGCTCAATCCACGACCGAGGCCGAGTATGTTGCCGCCGCTAGTTGTTGCTCTCGGCTCCTTTGGATCACCTACACCATGAGTGACTTTGGTGAGGAGTATACCCATGTCCCACTTCAATGTGATAGCACCAGTGCCATAAGCGTTGCCAGGAACCAAGTGATCCATTCAAAAACCAAGCACATAGAAGTGAGGTATCATTTTCTGAGAGACAATGTTGAGAAAGGAAAGATAGCTTTGATCCATGTACCCACACATGACCAACTAGCCGATATTTTCACCAAACCCCTAGATCAAGCCACTTTCACTCGTTTGCGGGGGGAACTTGGTGTGTGTTTGATTTCTTGAGTTGGGTGTGTGGGAGCTCTCTTTTGCCGGTGGTGTCGAGCCCTTTTTGCCTCCCCTCGAGGAGCGGTCGTTTGTGAGCTTGGTGTGTGGGAGCTCCTTTGTAGCATATGTATAGCTTTCCTTTGTGCATTTCTTGCATTTGGCATGGCATATGTAACATGATGTATAGGCATCCTTGTATCTTAGATTGCATGCATTTTGTATCATATGCATTGGTTAGGAAAAGCTTCTCTCATATACATTGTTCACCATGGAATGAGATATATGTCTTTGTGAGCTTGTTTGGTATGCTACGGTTAGTTTGGCTTAGCTCTTGATGATCTTGATGAATAATCCATGGTTGATAGCTATGCTTTTGAAAAATGTCACATGTATGCTCTCTCATGTGTAAATGCCTTTACATGCTCTTGACATGTTTGTGTGGCCTTGCTATGCTTAATTTGTGGTTGGATGGCTAGTTTATTGATCATATGGGGCCAAAGGCTCATTTGCCATCATGAATGTTTAGCCCTCTTGATTTATCTTGTGGAGGAGCATAAGTTCCTTTTTGTCGCAAAGACATTTCATGTACCATTTACAAATCTGAAAATGAAATGAAAAAATGCTTGGAAAATATGCTCCCATGTCATATGTGCTGAATTTAATTTGCTTTGGGTGCTAAACCGTTGCATGATGCCTACCAATGAGAAGTCTCATACATAGAAGTAGGCACATGGCTCGGTGGCTTTGACATGACATGAGGTGCTTGTGGGTGTTTGTGATGGTCTTATGATTAGAATGGCTGTCCTAGCATGAAGTTTGTGTGGCTTTGCCATTTTGATATGCTTTGATCATGTTTAGGATTTTGCTCATGAGAGGCAAGTTTTTCGCAAAATTGCCAAAATCCATCTTAGCTTCGTCCAATGCTTGTGAAACTTGGTGATCATGTAGTTGAGATCGATACGAAGCCGTAGAGTATCTAACTTGCTCATTTGGACGTGTGTAGCATTCTTTGTTGAATTTTGTATATTTGAGAAGCTCTAGGTTGAAAGTTTTGCATTTTTGGCTTGATTCATGCATTGCCAACAAGGGGGAGAAGTTTGAGCTTGAAATGGCTTACCGGGCGCATTTAGAAGGTTTTCAGGTGGTTTCGAGCCATTTCTGGGCTCTGTTGTACACCGGTCTGACCGGTGAAGAGCACCGGTCTGACCGGTGTGAGTGCTGGTCCTGTACATATGTTAGGCACCGGTCTGACCGGTGGTGATGACCGGTCTGACCGGTGTGAGCTGAAAGTGCTGCAGTTGTCCTGTTTCATGTGGTTTCTTGCATGCATTCGTCCAGGGGGAGTTGCATTGGTTCAGGGGGAGCTTGCATGTGTGCAGGGGGAGCTCTTTGTGAGTTTTCGAGTTTTGTTTCGGTGGTTTGTGCTCTTTGCTTGAGCTTTGCTTTGTCTCGGATGTGTCGAGCCGTTGCCCTTGCCTAAGGGGTCCGAGACTTGTTTCCTTCAAGTGATCTTGCTCTTTGCCTTTGTTTGGCTTTCGATCGCTTGTTGGAGTTTCTTTTTGTTCGTTTCTTTTCTTTTTCTTTTCTCTCTTGTTACCTTCGTGTGGGTGTTGTCAATGCACTCATCAAGGGGGGAGATTGAGGACCATGTGTGGTTCGAGGACCGGTGGATGGTCGCTTCCTTGTGTGATGAGTGATTGACAACGTTGTGTGGACCGATTCTTGGCTAAGTATTGCAGGTGCAGGTTGCGGCTTGACTGGTGTTGGTGCAGGTGAAGAACAAGCGCGAAAGGTCGTCGCCGGTGAGGCCTCCAGGTGCGGAGAAGACAAGTAGGCTTCGTTCGAGGGACCCGGTGGCCGGCGGGGGTCAAGTGCGGGCCGCATGGTGGCATGAACAGACAAGATGAAGTCGTGGACGGTTTCTTGGTTGAGCCTCAAAACCAAGGTCGAGCCGGGACTACGTGGGAGCCAAGTCATGAGTGGAGATTGGCGGAGGCTACACCGAGTTCGCGGGGTTTCCGGTAGTTCACCGAGAAAACCACCGGGTTCCTTGGTTGATCCACAAAGCCAAGACCGGAGAACCGAAGACGGAGGTGCAAGGCGGCACGGAGCGGTCGACCGGTGGGTCCCGGCCGGTCGGCCGGTGGGGACCGGTCGGCCGGGTCCCCGGCCGGTGGGGACCGGTCCGGCCGGTGAGGAGCACCGGTCGACCGGTGTGCGACGACGCGGTCCGGAATCTTCGAAGCGGAGGACACGCGTCGGGATCGCATGGCTTGCGTCGAGGCTACGCGAGGTGCGGTCGCCGGGCATCCGTCCGATGGTGAAGGCATCAAGAATTCCAAATCCGCCCTTGAGGGGCTTGTATCCCTAGTTAGTAGAGAGGGGCATTTTAGACATTCGGTTGCCGCCTATATAACCCAAGAGGTGAGAGGATGGCGGCCAACTCTTGGAACCCTAGCTCATTAGTTTTCCTATTTTCCACCTATTTTCTCTAGGTTTTCCTTAGGACTAGCAAGAGAGCTTCACGGAGAGATCTTGTAGAGAGGGATGGATGATCGGGCGGCTTGCTAGACCTTGTACGAACCTTTGTTTCATGTATAGATGATTCGGCGTGGTTCCTCAAGGCTTGGATGTGTTTTCCCCGGTTGTTCTTGGTGGTGATTTTCGAGCCCTCTCTTCGTGATTTCTTTGGGGTGTTTTCGGGGCTTTTCTCTTTGGGATTTGATGGGGGAAATTTGTGGGAACCCTCCGTGGTTCTTTGGGCTGTGATTCCCCTCCCAAATCCGTGAGAAAAAGTGCTCGATTTTGGGGTTTCTTGAGTTCTTGGGTTGGAAGTGCTTTCGGCGGGATTTCTTCGATTCCTCCTTTTTGGACGAGATTTGGTGGGATTAAACTTGGCTATGGACTCCTCATGAGGTGTTCTCGATATCCCCAAAGTCTTGTTCAAGTCCGTGGAGCGATTCGGGAGATCGAGATTTGGATTTGGGGGGAGTTGACCCGCGGGTCTTTGTTCATCCCGAGCGCCCGGGCTACACCGGTCGACCGGTGCTCTTGGCCGGTGCGACCGGTGCAAGCCCTTGTGGGTTTTTGCTCGGGTGAATGTCTTGGTGTGTTCGTTGTTGTCCCGTGGTCGCTCTGTTTCGAGTTTGGGTCCGTTTGGTGGTCGGTTGGCTTTGTTTGGTGTTTTGGGGGCTTTCGGTGCCATCGGTCCGACCGGTGTGTCTCACGGTCGGCCGGTGTAGAGCCACTTAGTGGAAGTTGCTCAGGTTCACCTGCAGGGACCGGTCTGACCGGTGGTGCTCACCGGTCTGACCGGTGTGGGTCTGTAGACTCGAGGTTTGGTTTTTCCGCTGTGTTTCTCGAGTCGGAAGGTTGTGTGTTGGTTCCTAGGTCCAGTGGCACTCCAGTGGCTACGTGGGCTTGGCCAACCTTGGTAGTGAGTCGGAGACGTGTGTTGGAAGCCGCGTTCGTCTTGTTGGAGTTTTCATCTCCTTCGAGAAGAATTTTTATCGGCTCCCATTCACTCCCCCCCCCTCTACGGTTCGCCGTATCGGTCCTTCGGCCCGCTTCCCGGGCGGTCGAGTAGAAGTAGCCGAGCCCCCGAGGTGAGGCGCGTCGACCAGTAGAATACGAAGAGTCACGCGCAGCCGCTGAGTCAGCCGCGCGTGGACTTATCCTGCCGCTCATTGCGGAGGCGATTTGGCTTATAAATAGAAGCCGAAACTCTTAGGGTTTTTTCACCCAAGTGAGCCGCAGTAATTTCCGTTTGAATCTAGAAGCGAATCCACTTCCCGGCGACTGCGCCGTCGTAGTACATCCGAACGCATCGCCACCCGAAGCCTTTAGGGTAGCCCCCGAGCGGATGCGAGTGAAAACTCCTTGCACTTGGAGAATGAAGCCGTCGCCGTCGAAGACGTCCAAGGCCGGCGGGAAGAAGAGGAGCCGTGCGAGAGGCCGCCGCGGCCGCCACTGATGCGGCGCCGCCCCTGTCTCCACCGCGCGCTGATCCAAGCCGCGAGTGGAAAAAGTCGAAGGTCAAGACGGAGGACTGCTCACCCCTGCCGAACGGTGGGTTCATCGGGGAGAAGGAAGTCGACATGTGGAGATCCGCGCGCAGAGATCCTTATCCGATGGAGAAGGCCGAAGACGAGATCCCGATGTTCTCGCGCTTCGTGGAGCGCGGTCTTGCGCTCCCGGCAAGCGACTTCTTCAAGGGGCTGCTCGGGTACTACGGCGTCGAGTACCTCAACTTGAACCCCGACGGCATCTTCCACACGTCGGTCTTCGTCCACTTCGCGAGGCCTTCCTCGGGATCAAGCCGCACCGGGTGCTCTTCGGAAGTTCTTCCGCGTCAAGCCGCGGCCCCGGTGCCTCCAACCCCGAGTAGTCGGAGGGGGCGGGATCCGAGCGGTGAGGGAAGACGCCGCAGATCAGTACCTGGCGTACAAGCTCGTGGACTCCAACACGGACTGGAAGACGAGGTGGTTTTACATCACCAACCACCACCCCGGCTGCGCCGAAGCCAAGCGGACGGCAGCCCAGGCATCGCGAGTGGTGGAACACAGAGCCCACCATGCAAGAGGGGATCCAGCTCCCCGAGCTGCTAGCACGCATTCGAGTGCTCGGAGAAGGCCGGAGCGAGGGCCGAACACGTGGCCTTCGGTTTCATGAAGCGCGGGATCCGGGCCGCCGATGGCGCGGGATACGGCCGGGCTTCGAGTACACCGGCGACGACGACTCGTCGCGGATGCCGGGGGGCGAGTTGGACGACAACGACATCGTCGAACGGTTGTCGCGCATCTTCAAGGACATGCCGCCGTACACGGCGTGTCCGGTCGAGGAGTACTCCGCCGCGCGCCCGGCCAACGAGGTGAGTAGCCGTACCCCCTCGTCGAGTAGTGAGTACTTGTAGTAGAGTTGCCGACGCCTTGTGTCTTTGCGCAGGATGATGTGAAGCGGTTTGTCTCCGAGCCGCGGCCGCCACCGAGCGGGATTGAGATCCGGTGGAGGGGGGGAAGGTGAAGGAGCGCCGCGAAGTCGGTGAGGGCGACGACACCGTCATCGTGGAGGATACCTCCGATGACGAAGAAGACGAAGAGACCCTTCGGGACCGCTTCCAACGCTTGCGGTCGAGGTTTAGCCGTCCGAGGGCTTGCCTCACGTTCCACTTGTTCAAGACCCTCGGCTAGCACGGAGGCTAGCCTTGCTGCGCCGCCGCGGAAGCCGCGCAACCCCACCAAGAAGCGGTTGGCGAAGAAGATGAAGGTCTCGGAGACCACGCCTCCGGAGGTAAGTTATCTTGAGCGAGTGGTCGAGTCCCGTAGTCGAGTACATTGCCGACGAGTAGTTTCCCTTTGTGTACGGGAGGTGCCGCCAACGGGCCCGTCGAAGAGGGCGACGAAGGCGTGTGGGACCCGGTGGGGGGAACCGGCGGAAGCCGAAGTCCGGCCCCCCCCACCGTCGAAGAACTCCGGCGCGCGTCGGGAGCGCCGGGCCCCCCGCTCCGGAGGAGAGCGAGTACCCGCGGCCGCCGCCGTTGGAGAGATGGTAGCCGCAGGGACGCGAGGAGACGTCTGGCGCGCGCGGCTGCCGCCACCGTGGAGGAGGCAGTAGCCGAAGAGGCGGAGGAAGAGACGCCCGCCGGGGGTGGACTGGTTGACATCACCAGCATCCTCGGTGCTCCGGCCGTGACTATCGTCCGGTCGAACTTGTAAGTACCACGTCCTCACGAGTAGTACTTGCTGTAGTAGTCGATTTTATCTGACGACCCTCTGTGAATACTTCTGCAGAAAATCCACAGATGCGAGCCGGGACGGGGAAAAGCCCTCGACAACGGAGGCGGGGAGAAGTCGCGCCGCCCGTCGAGGAGCCCGCTCCCGAGGCCCAAGCCGCGACCGAGCCCCGGCCTACCGAAGCGCCGGCGCCGGAAGGCGGTCGTAGTCGAAGGTGAGTACCCTTCTTGAAGGCGTAGAACTCCGGGATGAGTAGTCGTAGGCACCGATGCGCGTGTCGTTTGTTGGCGGCACCGAAGGAGGTGACATCCCCTGCGGGGGTGCCCATGCGAGGAGTTGACACCGAGAGGCCCCGAGGCCGCGGAAGGAGCCCCCGAGCCCGAGGGGGAAGTCGTCGAGAAGTCCGCCGGGGGGAGAAGCGGCTACCACGTCGCCGGGGGTTGCCACGGAGGTGGCTATCCGATCCCCCGAGATCCAAGACGCGGAGCCTATCCGCTCGGCGCCGATGACGGAGGCTACGTCGAGTAGCCGCGGCGGGATTGAACTTCGGCCGACGATCTCGTTGAGCGGCGGTGGTGGCCCAGCACCTGGAGGCGATCCGGCGAGCCGAACAATGGATGAAGGTACGTAGCCGGAGTCTCCCGAGTAGTCAATCCTTTGCGTTGAGTACTCTTCTTGACTTGAGCTTGTCTTGTGCGGGACGTCGCGGAGCGATCCCGCGAGAAGTCGAACCTCGCCGCAAGGTTACGGCGACACCGTGCTCCGAGCCGAGGCCCCGGAGGAGCGGCTCGTGAAGTCGCGAAAGCACGCGGCCGCCATGCGGTCGAAGCTCGACGCCGCCTTCGCCAAGTACCACAACGACGTGATGGAGTTGCGGGCGAAGGGCGACGAGTTGGTGCGGAAGAACAAAGGCCTCCGCAACAAGAATAAAGGTATGTCCTTTGACTTGTCGGGTACTTGTTGGAAGTCATCAAGCCTGCGACCCGTTCTTTGTGTTTCCGTGTTGCGAGAACTCGAAGGCCGGGTGGAGCGGTGAAGGCCTCGGAGGTCGGCATGAAGAACCTCTTCTACGGGAGCGAGGAAGCCCGCCGGTACTTGAGCTCGACTACAAGGAGCTCGCCTTCGAGTGCGAGAAGCACATGGAGCCGCGGATTGCCTCGACGAGAGATCTCGTCAGCTGCTACAAATCTTTGCGGAAGTTGAATGAAGATTGCGAGGTGCTCGGGCCCGGCCGAAGGATCTTGAGGAAGTCGCCCTCCCGATCGCGAGGCTCCGGTGCCACACCGGGTGGCCCCAAGATCGCTCCTCGGCGGATCGTCTTCGAGAAGCGCCAAGCCGGCCGGCCGCCTACGTCAAGCACATGGCCAAGTCGATCCCGAAGCAGGTGCTGGCCTTCATGAAGTCGTACTTCCCGAAGGCTCCGGTGGAGGTGGTCGCCGGCGGGGTAGCCGCCAACTGCTCGGATGAGCAGTACGCAGAGCTGCTGGAGCAGATGGCTCCCATCGCGGAGCGAGTAGCCGAAAAGCCGAACCTCCGGTAGTCCCGCATAGGTAGCTAGCAGCCATAGTTGTACGAGAAACACTTGTAATGAACTTATTCATGTATCAATGAAATAAGATTTTCCGGCAATGAGTACTCGTAACCGCGATCTCGAGTGCGGAGCGCCCATCGTGGAGTAGGTGCGAGTAGTAGTACTCGGCTTTAGTAGTCCCGTCGTAGGGAGTAGGCGATAAACAAGTTGATGAACAATCAAGCTTTATTACCGAAGAAGTACACACGGGTGGCCGGGGCCGTAGTTACAAGGTAGTCGCACGGACCGGAGGCCGCTTACGGGCGGGTGGCGGCGGAGCGGGTAGCCGCTTGCGGTGGTGATCCGTAGGTAGGCGGTTCTCCCGCCACTCGCCATGAAGTCGACTAGTGCTTGCGACTTGATGGCCGTGCGTGGCTTGAAGTCCGTTGACGGTGAAAATCCGTCAACCTAGCCATGAGTTTACCTTCGGTGTTGGCATGACTTTTGTATCTTATTCATTGGTACTAACCCCCGTGGTATAACAAGTTCACTTGTGCATGTCGGTTTTGGAGTTATGTGTTTACGCGGGGTTTTAACGTTGAAAGCAAGACTTCGGGATAAGTTCATTAAGCACCTCATGACAAGACCTTGAAGCCCGATACAAGTCAAGCAATGAAGTGAACATGAGTCCAAGAGCCCAAGGACCAAGCCCGAGAAGATGATAAACTCCGAGGACCGAACCGAGAAAAGTGCTTCGAATCTTGCAAGACAAGGAGTTGAGTCCAATTCGGAGAGAAACCGACGTCAAGGGCCCACATGCAAAAGGGGAGAACATCTAGAAGACGTGGGAAGCAACACGGGCGAAGCGGGCGCGGGATGGGCCGGGTGGGCCCGGGCCGGCCGGCCCGGCCCAATTCGGGGCCCAATCGGCCTCTCCTTTGACCTAATTGCTTCTCGGGCTATAAATAGCCCCACGACCGAGAGCCACGCGGAACCGAAGTCGTAATCCGCCGCCGAGGAGCGAGAGAAGCTTGAGGGACACCATCTCGGAGATGAGGGTCGTGCTAGTTGTCTAGGGTTTCCCTAGCCGACGTGGGAACCTTGCATGGAAGACCACGTCGGAGCTCGGAGCGAGGATCAAGATCGAGGGAGGGCCCGGTGGTGATCTTGTTCATGTAATCATTCATGGTGAAGTTTGTAAGTGAATTCGATTTCTAGCGATCAAGTGCCTTCTCGATGATTTTGTTTTCTTCTTGGTTTTGCTTCTTCTACGATCTATACTTAAGATAGATTACATAGGGTGCTCTTGTAGCCGCGGTGGCTAGAGGTGCATACCGGACCGGCCAAGTGATTTCAACTTGTTCTATCGAACTCGCCCTAGACTACCCGCATGAATAGGAATACGTTGTGACAGAACGGGGGGTTCCGAAAGGCGGGCGTTTTCGGAGTCGGATGGGAAGGCCACGATTTAAAGATGCTTTTAATGAGATTCGCTTTACTATCTTCATCTATCTTGTTTGGAGCTACAACATAAGCATGATCTAGATTCTCTAGATTGGTTATCTCTTGCTTTCTCTTGCTACCTCTTTAGTAGATTAGATTAGATTTGTTTTCTTTATGAGTTAGTAGATTAGATGCAGCTTACCTTCATAAGATAGCTTACTTTGCTTTACTAGATTGAATCCTTGCGTTGCACATTGTTCCACGGATTCGATACCTTGGGTTCACCACTCGAGGGAAGAAGGGTCCCTTGACTACGACGGGAGACTTGTCCGCTTGCAAGTCACAAACGAACTTTGATACAACTATTAACCGTCAACAAGCCCCTTTTTCTGGCGCCGTTGCCGGGGAACAAGCAATCAAGATCCGATCTAGTATCGCTTATCTTTCAGTTTTTCTTTTTGATTTTCTTTTGCATCTCTTATGTTTGATCATCCTCAAAAGAAAAAAAAATCAATCTAATCTAGTTTTGATTAACCCTAATTTTTCTTTTCTTTTTAGATTTTTGTTTTATCACTAACCCTAACCGGAGATGGTTGGCTACCTCTCCAAGAAACCCAAACTTTTTTGTGGATGATCCAGGAAAACTTTACAGGCAAAGGTGACGTGCAACACAAGCTCGAAGGACCATCAAAATCTCCAAGGGAATCACCACCTCCAAGTCAAGACGCCGGAAGGCCGTTCAAGATCAAGAGGAGGATGGAGAAGATGGAGATGGAGAAAGAAGCTCAACACCTAAAGGCCGCCAAGGCAAGATCCACATGCGAAGTGTTCATCATGATGAAGATGCTAGAGACGCAAGTGGGACAACTTGCCGGGCGCCCGATGGGTAACAAAGAAGAATATCCGAGACAACTCCAAGGTCCCAAGACGGCGAAGGCTACTCAAACTCATTCGGGAGAGATGAAGGATCACACTAGAGACCATGAAGATCACGACCGAAGGACCGGAGTTCGAGATGCCGAGCCACAAGGAAGATGTTGCATCCGTCAAGACCAAAGGACAAAGCCGACCTGTGAAGACAAAAAAAAAATTGACTAAGCCAAAGTGGGTACCCAAGATTGCAACGCCCGCAAAGAGCGTTGATCCGGAGTAATCAAGTGAAGAAGTCTAGCCATGGACTATAAACGAAGCGCTAGGCGGGAGGCAACCCGTTTCGTCGAGTCAAGAATAAGCTACCGGGAGGACAACCCGATTCCAGGTTTTTCGAGTCTTTATAATTCAGTTTTGAATTTTACTACGCAAAGCATTAGACTTAGAATGGTTGAACAATATTAGAGACATAATTCTTGGTTGAATATTTTGCTTGATCATAAACCCTTTACATGAACCATCCTATGTGATTGTTTGCTTCTTTTTCGAGAAACCACAACCAAAAAAAAAATTCAGAACCTAACTCAACCCTTCACCCTCATTATGGTGCTGTGGTTGACTTGTATTTCATGCTAAAAACACACGAGTAGAGCCACGGCTTGTATCTAGATGTTATTTAAATTTCAGCATGTGGTAGGACTCGCGTGAACCTAGAAGCTTGATTTTTGGTTGGTTTAAAAATCCATATCCTTGGTTTCTCTAAGATTAGAATTTTTCTAAGCCTCACTTAATTTTATTTCATTCAAAATCCCTCTCATCTAATCAAAATTAGGACCTAAACCTATGCCCCCATGATCAAGCGGGAAAAGCTTGCTCTCAACTAATGAAGGCAAACTATACGGGTGAGACCGAAATCGACGTAGTCGAAAAATATTTTCGACTTACATTTGTTTTTAATGGGTTAAAAACTTCTCTAAATTTATGCTTGAGCTCTTGCATGGCTCTGAAAAATATTTTTAAATTTCGAAATTAGAGGAGTGCTTAGCCATAAACACACTTAAAGGGAGGCAATCTAGTTAACCTAACCATGCATGCACCATGATACATCACGGGATGCCCCTCCAACATATTTAAACCACATGCAAAGTACAAGCATGGGGGGCAGCCAAGGCTTTGTTTTGTAGGAATATCATGGATGCATGTGAGGCAAGGGAGTATGGAAGTGAGTCAAAGCGAAAACATCAAGTGGAAGGAGCAATAATGCAAGCGAAGGAGTGGACGGGAACGTTTGGAAGGTGTACGCGATCACGAAGCAACATGAATGCACTAGAGAAGAACCGAGCCAAGAGGAGGAGAGAGGTAAGTCTTTCATCCAACTCATTGTTCGTGTGCTCTAGTTTGTAGGCCGGAACCACCTTAGACTTAGCCATCCACCGCGTTTGTTTCGTGCAACAAATCACATCCTTAATCCACTCAAAGTCCGGACTCCAAAATAATATTTGTGTACCTTGTTACCGGGTGAAAACCCCGGATATATATATTTGTGAGGGAGAGTGTTGCAATCATGGAAGAAAACTACAAGCTTTTTCACCAAAGAAGAAGGGATCATCGTCGTCTAAGCCATCATCGACAACCTCTTCGAGGAGGCACTCGTTTCCGAGTTTCCTCGGGGGTATGGAGGAGGACACGGCACCGTCGAGGAGGAATCACACTCTTTTCCTTGGTGGCATGGGCCACACGAAACTCGTTTATGAGGTTTACCAAACTTCAATAACATATGGAGGAGCCGCTCGTCCAACCTCGCCACTTGACACGATCATCCGCTCCACCTCCATATGCTCCGCGGTATTCCGAGGGGTATGTGACGGAGGAGGAGAAGAAGCTCGCTCGCCTTAAGTAGAGGCTTGTAGCGAACGTCGACATCGACAACCAAGCTCTCCACATATTGGGTTTCACACGGGACACCGGTGCAATTCTCTAACGGAGTGTCGGCAAACACCCACAAGGAATTCGCCTAGGAAATTTTCGTGACCGTGGCGCATACCCTTGATGAAGGAGTGCTTTGAGTCTCTCATTCCGTTGGAGGGAGCCCACAAGTGGAGAAGAAGGAAGACACCGTCGGAAGGGTAACCTTGATCAATGATGCTATTTCTAGCACCTTGATGGGGTAATCTCCTTTCATCCATGGGTTGCAATCGATCTTGAGATGTGATCATACTTTGTTGGATTATCTATCTATCATCTTACACCGTGACCATCATAGGTCTAGTCATGAATACCTTCGCGTAGTGAGAGTACGAGAGGAGGGAAAGGGCGAAACCGTGGTCACAACCCCCGATAGATTAGATTGGTTTTCATGTTCGAAATGATTGCATGTTCTAGTATCGTAGACCCATGGGCGAGTGTCTCCTATTTTCAAAAGGTAGCTCCGGAACAAGTGGATATGCATGAGGCACACGGGAAGGTTTTTGGAGTATGATCACGGGAAGAGACCATCAACGAAGAAATACTATCCGGAACCCCATCATCCAAGTGTGTCACTTTTGTGCAAGTGGATTTTTGGGAGAACAAGAGAGACAAAGATAACCAACACGGAGTTGAATTGGCTTTACTCGGCTTTGATTGCCAAGTAGCCAATAGACCCCACTCACCTATGATCAACCGGTGGTGTTGTTAAGCAACATCGAGTTCGGAAGATATTGGTTCGGGGTGTTGCCTCTCCATATTGGCTATCTCTTTAAAACCGGGTATTACAAGGAACCCAAATCATCTCCTACCCGGGACTTCCCTAGGAATATATGAAGAAAGGAAAATTTAAGTGAAGATGAGAGAGGAGGCTTCCAAGTGGCCTAGGTGAATTTGCCCCTTCCGGATTGAAGATTAAGACTTTTCTTGAGGGGAAGAAGATCGGTTAGAGGAAGGACTTCTTGTGCCGGCGAAGAAAAAAATAATAAAAGAAAAGAATTATAGGAGAAGGATCTTCTATGGCCCAAGAAGGAGGTGCACAACAAAATTATGTTCCACCATTCGGAGAAATTCCGGCATCGCCAAATTACTACGGTGGTGTACCAATGCAAGCATGGGGGAGAGGTGCAGCCATACCCCCACCATTTTTGCGGTGCCCAACGTAGCCTTTGCGGAGCCATATGCACACCTTCCTCAACCACAACAAAATGTGGCCACCATTGGAGGATACGCTGCAAGAAACATGCAAAATATTGCAGCCATCCAAACCAATGCAAACCAAATGGGTGAAGGTAATGCAACATTCGCTTATGAGCTTTGACACCTTCACCTAGCACCGTCGGACAATTCATAGGAGGAGTGGTGCATTCCTATTGCAAGTAAGGGTACAACAACCAAGACTATCAATATCAACCACCGGCGGAAGATTAGAGAGAGGAGGAGCTTTAGTTATCTTTCCTTTACCCCCTTTTCTTTAATTTTCAGCTTGTTTGCGCCTATGTTTGCGTAGTATTTTCAGCTTTGCTTTAATTTTCAGTTTTTAGTTTAATTTTCAGCGTGTGTCTTAGTTTTTATTTTCATCATGAATAATGTCACCACCAAGTTTTTACCTTTGGTAAAGTTGCAAAGTTTGTGCCATGAGGATATATGATTATAATTGCTGCTTTGTTTATCTTTGTAATTGACTTATGCATGTTTGAACTAGTGCTCTCTTAAAAATACAAATCTGAAATTATCTAAATACTAGCTTAATCTTTAGCGGAGGTTATGATTAAAATAAAGACCCATAGTGTTTTATGTGCTCTCAAGTTGTGAATAGATTAAAGATGTCTTTTATGCTCAAAAATATTGCTAACCTTGTCATAAATATCATTTGTGTGTTGCTCAACCTATCCGAGCCTTATATATATTTGAGTGCATAAACCTTAGTGTACAAGATTTATTTTTGAGTGAGTTATTGCAGGCCATGATTTCTCTGGCCCGAGACTAAGAAGCTGGTCATTCCGTTTTTGCGTATCTATCTTTTTGCTAGCCTTTTATCCATGCATTGTGTATCCCCGCATTGGAGATCTCACAAACCTCGCCGGATATCCACCCTTAAACCGAATATCATCTTTTGTGATTACCTCCTTGACCACAACCTATTGTTGAGATTGGATCATCAATTCAAGGAAGATCGCAAGATGGTGCCAACATTGAAGATTTCAAGTATCTCTCCAAGGAAAAATACCCCGGTACCTACCTTATTTTTCGCCTCTTTGCTCGAGGACGAGCAACGTCTAAGCATGGGGGAGGAGGTAGGTACGGTGCAGTTTTAGAGTTAAAAGGGGAATATTTTTAAAAAAATGATGATGAAAGAAAAAAAATCCAGCGATACTCATGACTTTCAAGGTAAAGAAAAAAATATATATATAATGAATGAAAGAAAGAAAGAAAGAAAAGAATGAGAAATATGAGAAAGAAAAAAAAATATGCGTAAAGTAAACTCCCCGGTTCTCTAAGAGTGCATTCAAGGCTTCAAGTTAAAAAGATCCATTCTCATTTTCCAACCATGTGCAATCCGATAACGAGGACTTCCTTTGTGCCTCGGGATCACTCTTTGCCATTTGCACATGTCCACTCATCTAAAAGCGTGTGTATTTTTCTCTTTCCCCTCCTTGACTTAACATTATTTTCCAATGACCTTTTTGACGAGTCTCGGTAAGACCATGAGAAGCTTGTCTTGTTTTGACAACACCTCATTTATAAAATCTTGTTAGGACTAAACTTTCCCAAAGCTCCATATAAAGCCTACCACACATATATGTTATGAGAGGGAAAGGAGTAGAATATATAGGCTTGAGAGACAAGTGAGATGAGAGTTCATGAGCAATATACAAGATGATTTAAATTTGTGAACTTGGTTTAGCTTTTCTTTATCTCGTTCTTTATTTCAAAAATTCGAGATCTATTTAAACTTTGTGAGCATGTTAATACTTGTGGGATAAGCTTAATAAGAATCTACCCTCCGTAGAGGTGAAGGCTAGTACATTATGGAACTTTAACGAATTAAACTTTTGAGAGCATTATGTTTTTTTTTCATGTATGATCAAGTGCAAGGTTTAAACATTGATGGGCAACGATGATATCCATCGAAGGCTTACTCGAGGACGAGCAAGGTTTAAGCATGGGGGAGATGTTGACGGTGAAAATCCGTCAACCTAGCCATGAGTTTACCTTCGGTGTTGGCATGACTTTTGTATCTTATTCATTGGTACTAACCCCCGTGGTATAACAAGTTCACTTGTGCATGTCGGTTTTGGAGTTATGTGTTTACGCGGGGTTTTAACGTTGAAAGCAAGACTTCGGGATAAGTTCATTAAGCACCTCATGACAAGACCTTGAAGCCCGATACAAGTCAAGCAATGAAGTGAACATGAGTCCAAGAGCCCAAGGACCAAGCCCGAGAAGATGATAAACTCCGAGGACCGAACCGAGAAAAGTCTTTGAATCTTGCAAGACAAGGAGTTGAGTCCAATTCGAGAGAGAAACCGACGTCAAGGGCCCACATGCAAAAGGGGAGAACATCTAGAAGACGTGGGAAGCAACACGGGCGAAGCGAGGCCGCGGGATGGGCCGGGTGGGCCCGGGCGGGCCGGCCCGAGCCCCCAATTCGGGGCCCAATCGGCCTCTCCTTTGACCTAATTGCTTCTCGGGCCATAAATAGCCCCCCGACCGAGAGCCACGCGAACCGAAGTCGTAATCCGCCGCCGAGGAGCGAGAGAAGCTTGAGGGACACCATCTCGGAGATGAGGGTCGTGCTAGTTGTCTAGGGTTTCCCTAGCCGACGTGGGAACCTTGCATGGAAGACCACGTCGGAGCTCGGAGAGCGAGGATCAAGATCGAGGGAGGGCCCCGGTGGTGATCTTGTTCATGTAATCATTCATGGTGAAGTTTGTAAGTGAATTCGATTTCTAGCGATCAAGTGCCTTCTCGATGATTTTGTTTTCTTCTTGGTTTTGCTTCTTCTACGATCTATACTTAAGATAGATTACATAGGGTGCTCTTGTAGCCGCGGTGGCTAGAGGTGCATACCGGACCGGCCAAGTGATTTCAACTTGTTCTATCGAACTCGCCCTAGACTACCCGCATGAATAGGAATACGTTGTGACAGAACGGGGGTTCCGAAAGGCGGGCGTTTTCGGAGTCGGATGGGAAGGCCACGATTTAAAGATGCTTTTAATGAGATTCGCTTTACTATCTTCATCTATCTTGTTTGGAGCTACAACATAAGCATGATCTAGATTCTCTAGATTGGTTATCTCTTGCTTTCTCTTGCTACCTCTTTAGTAGATTAGATTAGATTCGTTTTCTTTATGAGTTAGTAGATTAGATGCAGCTTACCTTCATAAGATAGCTTACCTTGCTTTACTAGATTGAATCCTTGCGTTGCACATTGTTCCACGGATTCGATACCTTGGGTTCACCACTCGAGGGAAGAAGGGTCCCTTGACTACGACGGGAGACTTGTCCGCTTGCAAGTCACAAATGAACTTTGATACAACTATTAACCGTCAACAAAGTCGATGGTGAGGGCGCCGAGCTCGACGGCCCACTTGGAGATTCTTCGGTGGCGTCTTGGTTCCTCGGGATGTCGCCGAGCGGGTAGTCGGTGACGACGGAAACCGAGTACTCCTGGAAGTAGTGTCGTAGCTTCCGCGAGGTGATGAGTAGAGCGTACAGGAGCTTCTGCACGGGCTGGTAGCGAGCCTTGGACTCTGATAGAACCTCGCTGACGAAGTAGACTGGGCGCTGGACCGGATAGGCGTGGCCGTCTTCCTGCCGCTCGACAACGATGGTAGTACTGACCACGTGAGTAGTCGCAGCTAGGTAGAGCAGTAGCTGCTCGCCCTTGTGAGGAGCCGTGAGGATTGGCGGCTTCGACAGGAAGTCCTTGAGCTGGGCAAGGGCTTGATCCGCCTCTGGAGTCCACACGAACTTCTCATGGTGCTTGAGTAGTTTGAAGAAGGGGAGACCCCGTTCTCCTAGCCTCGAGATGAATCTGTTCAGCGCCGCCATGCACCCCGTCAGCTTCTGGACGTCCTTGATGCTCGTGGGAGCTTTCATGCTGGTGATGGCGGAGATCTTCTCGGGGTTGGCTTCAATGCCGCGCCGGGCCGATGATGAAGCCGAGTAGTTTGCCCGAAGGAACGCCGAAGACACACTTGTTCGGGTTGAGCTTCCGGCGGTACTCGCGCGCCGATGCGAAGGTCTCTTCAAGGTCGTCGATGAGGGTGCGGAGTCCCTGGTTTTGACAACCACGTCATCCACGTAGGCCTCGACGTTCTTGTTGAGTTGCCGCTTGAAGCGAGCCTGGATGGCCCGTTGGTAGGTAGCGCCGGCGTTCTTCAACCCGAATGACATGGTCGTGTAGCGATGACGCGCCAAACGGGGTGATGAACGCGGTCTTCTCCTGGTCTTCCTCCTTGATTGCGATCCGGTGGTACCGGAGTAGCGGTCGAGGAAGTAGAGCAGGTCGCGGCCCCGCCGTGGAGTCGATGACTTGGTCAATCCGCGGCAACCCGAAGGGGTCCTTGGGGCAGTGCTTGTTGAGGTCGGTGTAGTCGACGCACATCCTCCACTCGTTTGAGTTCTTCTTGCGGACGAGGACGGGGTTGGCGAGCCACTCAGGATGGAAGACTTCTCTGATGAAGCCTGCAGCGAGTAGCTTGGCGAGCTCCTTCTTGATGGCGTCCCGTCTGTCGTCGGCAAAGCGTCGGAGGTGTTGTCGCTTAGGGGTGGCCTTTGGATCGACGTTGAGGCAGTGCTCGATCAGCTCCCTGGGCACTCCTGGCATGTCCGCTGGCTTCCACGCGAAGATGTCGCGGTTAGCCCGAAGGAAGCTGATGAGCGCGTCTTCCTATTTGGGGTCGAGGCCGGCCCCCGATGGTGGTGGTCTTCTTTGGGGTCGCCCGTTCCGAGGTCGACCGTCTTGACGAGTACCTCCTCGGTGGCCGAGGCTTGTTGGCGCTCGTCGGACTTCTGCGGGATGTCGAGTTCGCTCGTGGCGAGCTTCTTCGACGCGGCGTAGACCTCCATCATCGCGTTGGGTACTTGGTTTGTTGAAGCGATCACCACGGCCTCTCGTATCGCGGTCGTGGGAGATCTTCAAGTCCCCCCGGAGGGAGAGTACACCGGCTGGACTTGGCATCTTGAGTACCAAGTAGGTGTAGTGAGGCACCGCCATGAACTTGGCGATGGCCGGTCCGCCGAGGATGGCGTGGTAGGAAGTCTCGAAATCCGCGACCTCTAACTTGATGTACTCGGTGCGGTAGTTGTCCCGAGACGCTCCAAAGGTAACTGGCAGTACCACTGAGCCCAGTGGGATAGCCGCGTTGCCTGGGACGATGCCGTAGAAAGGCATGCTGCTCTTGGTGAGCATGGGGGTGACGTCGAGGTTCATCTTCTTCAAGGTTTTGGTGAAGAGGACGTTGAGCCCGCTTCCACCGTCGATGAGCACCTTGTTGAGCTTGGAACCCGCCACCGTTGGTTTCAGGACAAGGGGGAACCGTCCTGGTTCGGAGAAGCTAGTCCACTGGTCCGCGCGGGAGAAGGTGATGGGTACTTCTGACCACCTGAGAGGGGTCATAACCGCTGGCTCGATGGACATCACTTCACGACGGGTAGCCTTCGCTCCCGCCGCTGGCGGTCCGCCGAAGAGGACGTTGACGGTCTTCTCGGGTTCTTGGAAGTCGTTGCCGTCGCCGTCCTTCTTCTTGCCCTTACGGTCGTGAGGGTGCGGTGGCTCCGGCGTATCCTTGAGTGCGTGCCTGAGCTGGTAGCACTGCTCGGTAGTGTGGTTGCCGTTCGGATGCCACGGGCACTTCTCCTTCAGCAGGTCTTTGAACCCGCCTGAGTTCTTCTTCGAGTTCCCTTTCGCAGGGCGCTGGATAGCCGCGACGGTGTTGTCTGGCTTGCGCTTGCGGTTGGGACCCGAGTAGTTGCTTGTTGTTGTTGTTGTTGTTGTTGTTGCGGCCGCCTTGATTTGCATTCTGCGCCGCCGCCGCCCTGGTTCTGCTTGGACTTGCCGCGGATGGCGTCGTACTTGGCGTTGGCCTTGTCCTCTTCATCCGCCCAGGACGTGATCATGTCCTTGAGGTGGGGAATGGACCTGGGGCGGCGACGACCGAAGTCCTCGAAGGTGCGGCGATGGTAGAGGCCGTCCTGGAAGAGGTCGATGACCTCCTTGTCGGTGACGTCGACGACGGTAGCGCGCTTGTCGAAAAAGCGGCGCATGTACTTGCGGAGGGTCTCGCCTTGTTCTTGCTTGATCATGGCAAGGTCCATGCGAGTACCCGAACGGCCCATGGCGCCCGCGAAGTTGCTTGTGAATCGCTCCTTCGGTGGTCCCATTTGTCGATCGAGTGCTTGTCCGGCGACTCGAGCCATGTGAGTGGAGCTTGGTCCGGACGAGAGGGGAAGTAGAGGCATTTGGTGTCGGCGTTGCCGCCGGCGTTCTCGATGGAGAGAGCGTAGCATCGGAGCCATTGGATAGGATCTGCTTCGCATCGTACTTGGTGATCCCCAAAGGCTTGAACTTGTCGGGGAGGAGTAGGTTGCGAAGTCGTGGTGAGAAGGCGGGGAAGCCGTCGCCTTCAGCAGCAGTGGTCGACTTCTTCCGCCGCAGCTCCTCGATCTTCTGGCGAGCGTCGTACCCGCCGTGCGAGGCGCCGGAGGCATGGGCGTTCGCGTGGCCTCGGCCGCCGCGACCGCCGCCGCCTCCCGGCTCTCTGTTGGCCCCGTGGTTGGAGGCGGCCGCCGTCGGCCGCCGCCACCGTCAGGGTCGTTGCCGCCACCACCGGCCGGAGCGCGGTGGGGGACAACCTCTCGGTTGCCTTGGTCCTGAGAAGGTCCGCCGGCGTGGGAGCGGCGACGGTTTGGGTCGACCGGTATGTCGCCTCGAGTACGGTTGGGGCCGGCGTTGGCGCCGCGACTAGTAGATTCGTTGTCGCGCGGTTTGGGCGGGAGGGGGTTGGGCGACCCCGTTGTCGACCCGCATGAAGTAGGCTTCTTCAGCGAGCTTGGCGATGACCTCTCCCGGCGCGTATGCCCTGAGCCTGGCGTGCGATCGTTGTGATCGACATGAGGCATTGCTCAGGAGTGGTGTGGACTCTGCTCTCGACTGCCTCGAGAGCTTCCGCAAGGTTGCGGATGGGGAGGTTGTCTCTGAGCCGCCGGCGTCGTTCGCTGCGCTTCCTGTTGCGTTCGCGCCGGGCGTCCCTGTTGGCGACGGTCTCGCCTGCAGGTGCATCCGCGAACGGCTCGTGCACGCGAGAGATGTCCTCCGGTACTTGTCTTCGGCGGGTGCACCGAGGGTCTGGGGTGTCACCGGCGGCCATGAAGACTTGACGATCGAGGGGTGCCAAGGCTGGACTCAGAGGGTGCCACCTCAGTTGGTGTGTTGGAGTCAGCCTGGGCCAGTGGTGTTCCCTCCTGGAACGGTAGTGAGTCGATGTAGGCGACGTAGCGTGAGTCTCCCTTTGCCAGGTCAGCGGGCTTGCGGTCCGGCCAGTAGACGTATCTGCCGGTCGGTGTTGATTTTATAACCAGCCCAGAGGCTGGCCCTGACAAGGGAAGCTCAGTGGAGTCGTCTTCGGACTCGGGCTCCTCAGGGTCCGACCCGAAGTCGAACTCGTAGTTCGAGTTCGAGTAGAACTCGGAGAGAGGGTTGGAGTCCGAGACGTGGTCGGGGACGGCGTCGGAGTCCGAGTTGTACTCGGTTACGGGCTCCTTGCCGGCCCGTCGTGGAGTAGGAGCCTCCGTGCGGGCCCGGCCGAGGACACGGGGGCCACGCGCGGAGCGCCGACGTGGTGAAGGGGCCGCTGCGATGGGCGAGCGGCCCGGCTCGCATGCGATGGCCCATGGCGACGTCGTGTTCGAGTTGGAGACGGACTCGAGCTCGAAGTCGGCGTGGTGGTTGAAGAGCGAGATTTCACCGAACTTGCGGCGAGTTCGCCCGTGGCGACTTCGGGGAAGCGTCACGAGGCTGTCCTCGGGTTGGGCTGCATGGTCGGGCGGCGGCGGAAGGAGCCCGCGCCGTCGGCGGTGCGGACCCCGTGTGCCGAAGACGAAGGTATCGCCGCGGTTGAAGGCGACGGTTGGCTTGATGTGGACGGAAGCCGTCGGGTTCGCCATGTGATCTCGAGCGAGAGCCCCTACGGCGCGCCGGTGTCGGTGTTTTAGACCGGCAACCTACTACGGGGAGTACCCGAAGTAGATGAATGTGACTCGCCGAGATCGGTAACTCGAAGGAAGAGACACGTGGCACACAATTTAGACGAGGGTTCGGGCCGCGAGCCGTAATACCCTACGTCCTGTATGCTGCGTAGCTCTGGATTGATAGGGCACGATTACAAGATGGTGCAATAGTGCGCCGTGGGTTGTAGGGGATTGTATGAGGTGATCCTGAGATCGGTCCCTGCCTCGCCTTATATAGTCCGGGAGGCAGGGTTACAAGTCGGAGTAGGGAAAGAGTACTAGTCGAGTACGTCTAGGAGACCTCTATACAGTGCGGAACATGTACGAGCCCTACCGAGTACTACTCTTGTGTAGTCCTTGTGCTCCACGCCTTCGGGTGCGCGTGTAGCGCAAGCCGGGTAGTCCCGGGGGCCCACCGAGTAGTCGGTCCCGGTACCCACCGATGTAGTGGGCCCGGGGAGGTCCATACGACGGATGGATGATCGGGCGGCTTGCTAGACCTTGTACGAACCTTTGTTTCATGTATAGATGATTCGGCGTGGTTCCTCAAGGTTTGGATGTGTTTTCCCAGGTTGTTCTTGGCGGTGATTTTCGGAGCCCTCTCTCGGTGATTTCTTTGGGTTGTTTTCGGGACTTTTCTCTTGGGGATTTGATGGGGGGAATTTGTGGGAACCCTTCGTGGTTCTTTGGGTTGTGATTCCCCTCCCAAATCCGTGAGTAAAAGTGCTCGATTTTGGGGTTTCTTGAGTTCTTGGGTTGGAAGTGCTTTCGGCGGGATTTCTTCGATTCCTCCTTTTTGGACGAGTTTTGGTGGGATTAAACTTGGCTATGGACTCCTCATGAGGTGTTCCTGATATCCCCAAAGTCTTGTTCAAGTCCGTGGAGTGATTCGGGAGATCGAATTTTGGATTTGGGGGAGTTGACCCGCGGGTCTTTGTTCATCCCGAGGCCGCCGGTGCTACACCGGTCGGCCGGTGCTCTTGGCCGGTCGACCGGTGCGAGCCCTTGTGGGTTTTTGCTCGGGTGAACGTCTTGGTGTGTTCGTTGTTGTCCCGTGGTGCTACTTGTTTCGAGTTTGGGTCCGTTTGGTGGTCGGTTGGCTTCGTTTGGTGTCTTGGGGGCTTTCGGTCGCCATCGGTCCGACCGGTGTGTCTCCCGGTCGACCGGTGTAGAGCCACTTAGTGGAAGTTGCTCGGTTTCACTGCGGGGACCGGTCGGCCGGTGGTGCTCACCGGTCGGCCGGTGTGGGTCCGTAGACTCGAGGTTTGGTTTTTCCGTTGCGTTTCTCGGGTCGGAAGGTTGCGTGTTGGTTCCTAGGTCCGGTGGCACTCCGGTGGGCTGCGTGGGCTTGACCAACCTTGGTAGTGAGTCGGAGACGTGTGTTGGAAGCCGCGTTCGTCTTGTTGGAGTTTCCATCTCCTTCGAGAAGAATTTTTATCGGCTCCCATTCACTCCCCCCCCTCTGCGGTTCGCCGTATCGGTCCTTCAAGTGGTATCAAAGCCGGTTCGGGTCTTTACCGACTCTAACCGGTCTAAGATCCAAGGATGGCGTACCGAGGAACGGGGTTCGGGTCCTCCACACTTTGATGGCAAGAACTACCGGATGTGGAGCAAGCGGATGGGTGCTTTTCTCCGCGGAAAGGGTCGGATCCTTTGGGATGTCACGGTGGACACGAGGCTATGTCCGGCCGATGGACTTCCTCGCTCCGGGATCGAGGGACGGATTCGACGCCAACAATAAGGCGGTCGACTACTTGTTTCGTGCTTTGTGTCGACCGAGTTCGATCGGGTGCACACCGAGCACTTGGCTTGTAGGATTTGGGCTGTGTTGAAGGAGGCTCATGTTGGGAACGCCCGAGGTCCGAGCATGGATGTATGCGACCTACGGAGAGAGTACGAGAACTTCACTCATCTCCCCGGTGAGTCCATCGATGCCTTGTTTCAGAGGTTCACGGTGGTTGTGAACAACATGAGGGCCAATGTGGACGTGCTCCCGTACGATGATCATGATAGAGTGGTCAAGCTCTTACACTCTTTGGATCGTACGATTTGGGGCGGAAAGTTCGAGGCCATTGTGGAGTCAGAGAAGTATGACACTCTGACGGTGAACGAGCTATTCTCGAAGCTCAAGTCGGGGTGAGGTGGATAGGGGCATGAGCGCCAAGCTCGAGGGACCGAGCGATTCCCATAGTCTTGCCCTCGTTGGTGGTTCGAAAGGAAAGGCTAACTCTAACCCATCCACCGGGATGTTCTCTTTTTCCTCTTTGATGTCTATGCCAGATGAGGAGTTCGACGTGCTTGGAGAGGACGGCCGGCGCTCCGACGAGGCGGTTCGAGAGGCTGCACGAGAACCGGGTGAACATGAGGAGGAACACGAGGACATGCTTCAAGTGCGGCAAGGCTGGACACTATTTTGCCGAGTGTCCGAAGGTGAACAACCATGACAAGCACAAGTTCAAGGACAAGAGGAAGAAGTCCAATAAGAAGGATCATGGACATGGGAAGAAGACACGGGCTCGAGAGAAGATGAAGAGATCGAGCGACATCGAGTCGATTCGAGGACACGTCTTCAAGCTCGAGTGATGAAGACGAAGAGGATGAGACGAAGAGGAAGAAGAAGAAGAACCTTGGCAAGTATCTCAACGGCCTTTGTGTGACGAGCCTAAGCCTCAAGGACGACTTCGTGGCATGGCTCGCAGTTCGAGCAGCAAGAGAAGCCAGAAGGACGCCTCGGACTTGGATTCCGAAGATGAGGTATGTGATGAGCTCTCTTCTTTGCGCAAGGAGAATGAGGAGTTGGTTGACTTGCTTGATAATCGTGATCACATGCTTAGAGAGGCTAAGAAGCTTAGGAAGGAGCTCAGATCTTTGCTCGAGGATGCTAGGACTAGAGTGGCTGAGCTAGAAACACAGGTTCTTGATAGCAAGCTTGAAATTGATTCTCTTAAGGCTAGCCTTGTTGTTTCGATGAGAATCATTGTCTTGAGTGCTCTGCTTTCCTAGGCGACTTGGTCGATCTTAGGGAGAGGTATGCCTCCAAGTGTGAGGAACTAGATGTGCTTAGGGTTGAGTTGGCTGAGCTACAATCTAGACCCACTTTGCTTGGTGCTTGCACTTCTTGCCCTAGTTTGCATGAGAAAATTCTTGAGCTCCGTTCTCGCATTGTTTCGCTTGAGGCTGATTTGAAAGTGCCTATTCCTACTTCTTGCTCTACATGTGAGTTGCATGCTATGAAGAATTTGGATCTTGCAAAATGTGTTGGTCGCTTGCAAGATGAGAATGATAAGTTGCGTGAAGTGCTGAGTTGGTTGTCGAGTCAAGAACCTCAGCTTGGTATGATGATTGCTAGCTGTAAGCATTTTGACGGTTGGACTTTGGGATTGGATAAGGTTGGTGAGGGCAGTGGTGAGAGAGAAAGGAAATTTGGGAATGTTTCAGTTCCACCACAACCCACACCCAAAGACAAGTTTGTATCCAAGCCAAACCAACCGAGAGAAAAACCGAGTGAGAAGGCAAGTGAAAAGCCTAGTGAGAAACCAAGTGAGAAGCCGTGTGAAGAGCCTCACCCCAAGCCTAAGCTCAGATCAATCCGTTTCCATTGTGAGTTTTGTGGAAAGGATGGTCACAAGAGAGCGTTTTGCTTCAAGAGGAAGCGTGAGGAGAGAATGGCGAAGGAGTGGGCTAACAAGGACAAGTACCACCCCTCCGATGGTGTACTTGAGCCTCGTGTGCGGTTGCCCGGGGGCCAAGGCGAGTGTGAGGTCAGTTCGGGCTTGGGGAGAGCGGAAGGCTGTTGGAAGTGCTGCTTGCCGAGGCTACACCGGTCGGAGCGGTGAGGGGCACCCGGTCGGACCGGTGCGGGCACGGACGAGCGGCGGTTGGGTTTCGTGCTCGTACGGGTGCGAGGTTTGGTTGCGGAGTTCGTGGTTCCGGTGGTTGGGCTGGAGAGTTTGCGGATGGTCGGGTTGCCGGGCACTCTCTCCCTCGAGCTCACTACGGGGATGGGAGGAGTCTTGGCTTTGAGAAGGAGAGGAGGGACGGTCCACGGGTTTTCTTTCGTGGTTTTGGTCCTCCTCCGGGTAGAGAGCCTTGGTTACCTCATGGTGGTTACCGTGGTGGTATTCGTGGAGGTAGCTTTGGTAGGAAAGAAGGTTTTGTTTGTGCTAACCCCACTTTCGAGCATATGGCTAGGCACTGGTTTTACACATTTGGAACTAACCCCGGTGTTGAGTCGTTTGCTCGCTCTCGCTCTTGGTTTTGAGTTGCGGGTAGATGGCCGGAGAACATTTGGTTGATATCGGGGGTGGTTCTTCGACTTCATATCCCGGTGGTGACATGGAGGTACATCACTTTCGGGGATGGTGGACAAGGATGAGGGAATTGTGAAGAAATGATAAAGGTAAGTGTATTTGTGACCTTTGAGTGTGTGGCCTTGGTCAAGCCACTTGGTTTGTTTTGCTCCTTCTCTATCTCATGTGTGTAGGGTGAGCTTTGTATGCTATTTGGCCCTAGTGCATGTGTTTAGGGGGAGCTTGTGAGTTTTGTGCTCCTTTGCTCTTTTGCGGTGGTGTCGAGCCCTTTTTGCCTCCCCTCGAGGAGCCGGTGGTTTGTGAGCTTTGTGTGTGGGAGCTCCTTTGTAGCATATGTATAGCTTTTCTTTGTGCATTTCTTGCATTTGGCATGGCATATGTAACATGATGTATAGGCATCCTTGTATCTTAGATTGCATGCATTTTGTATCATATGCATTGGTTAGGAAAAGCTACTCTCATATACATTGTTCACCATGGAATGAAATATATGTCTTTGTGAGCTTGTTTGGTATGCTATGGTTAGTTTGGCTTAGCTCTTGATGATCTTGATGAATAATCCATGGTTGATAGATATGCTTTTGAAAAATGTCACATGTATGCTCTCTCATGTGTAAATGCCTTTACATGCTCTTGACATGTTTTTGTGGCCTTGCTATGCTTAATTTGTGGTTGGATAGCTAGTTTATTGATCATATGGGGCCAAAGGCTCATTTGCCATCATGAATGTTTAGCCCTCTTGTTCTATCTTGTGGAGGGGCATAAGTTCCTTTTTGTCGCAAAGACATTTCATGTACCATTTACAAATCCGAAAATGAAATGAAAAATGCTTGGAAATGTGTCCCATGTCATATGTGCTGAATTTAATTTGCTTTGGGTGCTAAACCGTTGCATGATGCCTACCAATGAGAAGTCTCATACATAGAAGTAGGCACATGGCTCGGTGGCTTTGACATGACATGAGGTGCTTGTGGGTGTTTGTGATGGTCTTATGATTAGAATGGTTGTCCTAGCATGAAGTTTGTGTGGCTTTGCCATTTTGATATGCTTTGATCATGTTTAGGACTTTGCTCATGAGAGGCAAGTTTTTTGCAAAATTGCCCAAATCCATCTTAGCTTCGTCCAATGGTTGTGAAACTTGGTGATCATGTAGTTGAGATCGATACGAAGCCGTAGAGTATCTAACTTGCTCATTTGGACATGTGTAGCATCCTATGTTGAATTTTGTATACTTGAGAAGCTCTAGGTTGAAAGTTTTGCATTTTTAGCTTGATTCATGCATTGCCAACAAGGGGGAGAAGTTTGAGCTTGAAATGGCTTAATGGACGCATTTAGAAGGTTTTCAGGTGGTTTCGAGCCATTTACGGGCTCTGTTGCACACCGGTCGACCGGTGAGGAGCACCGGTCCGACCGGTGTGAATGCTTCGGTCCTGTACACATGTTAGGCACCGGTCGACCGGTGGTGATGACCGGTCCGACCGGTGTGGTCGAAATTGCTGCGAGTTGCCCTATTTTCAGTTGGTTTGCATGCATTTGTCCGGGGGAGGTGCATTGGTTCGGGGGGAGCTTGCATGTGTGCAGGGGGAGCTCTTTGTGGTTGTTCAAGCATTGCTTTGGTGGTTTGCGCTCATTGCTTGAGCTTTTCTCTGTCTCGGATGTGTCGAGCCGTTGCCCTTGCCTAAGGGGTCCGAGATTTGTCTTCTTCAAGTGATCTTGCTCTTTGCCTTTGTTTGGCTTTCGATCGCTTGTTGGAGTTTCTTTTTGTTCGTTTCTTTTCTTTTTCTTTTCTCTCTTGTTACTTTCGTGTGGGTGTTGTCAATGCACTCATCAAGGGGGAGATTGAGGACCATGTGTGGTTCGAGGACCGGTGGATGGTCGCTTCCTTGTGTGATGAGTGATTGACAACGTTGTGTGGACTGATTCTTGGCTAAGTATTGCGGGTGCGAGGTTGCGGCTTGGCGGGTGTTGGTGCGGGTGAAGAACAAGTGCGAAAGGTCGTCGCGGTGAGGCCTCCGGGTGTGGAGAAGACAAGTAGGCTTCGTTCGAGGGACCGGTGGCCGGCGGGGTCAAGTGCGGGCCGCATGGTGGCATGAACGGCAAGATGAAGTCATGGACGGTTTCTTGGTTGAGCCCTAAACCAAGGTCGAGCCGAGGACTACGTGGGAGCCAAGTCATGAGTGGAGATTGGCGGAGGCTACACCGAGTTCGCGGGGTTTCGGTGGTTCACCGAGAAAACCACCGGGTTCCTTGGTTGATCCACAAAGCCAAGACCGGAGGAGAACCGAAGACGGAGGCTGCGGCGGCGCCGGTCCCGGTCGGCCGGTGGGGACCGGTCCGGCCGGTGAGGAGCACCGGTCGACCGGTGTGCGACGACGCGGTCCGAAATCTTCGAAGCGGAGGACACGCGTCGGGATCGCATGGCTTGCGTCGAGGCTACGCGGGGTGCGGTCGCGGGCATCCGTCGGATGGTGAAGACATCAAGAATTCCAAATCCGCCCTTGAGGGGCTTGTATCCCTAGTTAGTAGAGAAGGGAGTTTTAGACATTCGGTTGCCTCCATATAACCCAAGAGGTGAGAGGATGGCGGCCAACTCTTGGAACCCTAGCTCATTAGTTTTCCTATTTTCCACCTATTTTCCTTAGGTTTTCCTTAGGACTAGCAAGAGAGATTCACGGAGAGATCTTGTAGAGAGGGATGGATGATCGGGCGGCTTGCTAGACCCTGTACGAACCTTTGTTTCATGTATAGATGATTCGGCGTGGTTCCTCATGGTTTGGATGTGTTTTCCGCGGTTGTTCTTGGTGGTGATTTTCAGAGCCCTCTCTCGATGATTTCTTTGGGTTGTTTTCGGGACTTTTCTCTTGGGGATTTGATGGGGAAAATTTGTGGGAACCCTTCATGGTTCTTTGGGCTGTGATTCCCCTCCCAAATCCGTGAGTAAAAGTGCTCGATTTTGGGGTTTCTTGAGTTCTTGGGTTGGAAGTGCTTTCGGCGGGATTTCTTCGATTCCTCCTTTTTGGACGAGTTTTGGTGGGATTAAACTTGGCTATGGACTCCTCATGAGGTGTTCCTGATATCCCCAAAGTCTTGTTCAAGTCCGTGGAGTGATTCGGGAGATCGAGTTTTGGATTTGGGGGAGTTGACCGCGGGTCGTTGTTCATCCCGAGGCGCCCGAGCTACACCGGTCGGCCGGTGCTCTTGGCCGGTCGACCGGTGCGAGCCCTTGTGGGTTTTGGCTCGGGTGAACGTCTTGGTGTGTTCGTTGTTGTCCCGTGGTGCTGCTTGTTTCGAGTTTGGGTCCGTTTGGTGGTCGGTTGGCTTGTTTGGTGTGTTGGGGGCTTTCGGTCGCCATCGGTCCGACCGGTGTGTCTCATCGGTCGGCCGGTGTAGAGCCACTTAGTGGAAGTTGCTCGGTTTCACTGCGGGGACCGGTCGGCCGGTGGTGCTCACCGGTCCGACCGGTGTGGGCCTCGTAGACTCGAGGTTTGGTTTTCCTCGTTGCGTTTCTCGGGTCGGAAGGTTGCGTGTTGGTTCCTAGGTCCGGTGGCACTCCGGTGGGCTGCGTGGGCTTGACCAACCTTGGTAGTGAGTCGGAGACGTGTGTTGGAAGCCGCGTTCGTCTTGTTGGAGTTTCCATCTCCTTAGAGAAGAATTTTTATCGGCTCCCATTCACTCCCCCCCCTCTCTCGGTTCGCCGTATCGGTCCTTCGGCGGCCTCTAATGGCGTCGGCGGCGGCTCGGTCGGGGGCGGGGGCGGCGTGGAACGGAGTGCGGCCTGGCTGGGTTTTAACGAGGAGGGCGAGAGCGTGCCGCGGGCGGAGGTCGCCGGCTTTACTCGCGGTACGGCGAGCGGCGCCGGTCCTCGCTCCCGCACGAGAGGAGCACCACAAGGACCGCCGGGCACCGCGGAGTGAGGCCGGCCGGCAAGGGAGCGGGCTCCACGTCGCGTGGGCGCGGGCCCCAAGGCCTCGGAGTGCCCCCCCGCCTCGGGACGGCTCGGCCTCGGGGAAGGCGCGAGCGACCCAGACACCGAGGCGGCGTATGGCGCGCTGGAGAGCGGGCGACGTCGCGGCCTGCCTGTTTTCTTCGGACTGGCACTGTTTGAGGGATAAAAACTCGAAATTTTGCAACTAAAGTGCACTAAGTGATGAATAGGAAAGTTGTAGATCTCACTACCCTCTGCAACTTTCACAAAGGCTCTAGGGTGTTTTTCTCAACAGATTTTGCAGGAACGTCTTGCCAACTTTGAATGCCGCCATGTCCCTGTGAACGGGAGCTACTGTCGATCGACCACGTTTTTCCCCAATTTCCACTCAAAATTTGAAATGTCAATCTATATGAAAGTTGTGTCCCTCAACAAGATGGACAACTTTCATAAAGGTAGATTTTGAAGTGTTTAGGTGAAATTTGGAGAACGCGGCAAAAGTTCCGGACGACATTCGCCGACGTCAATGGTTAAGCGGGGTTTGACCGTGCCTTTGACCAAGGGTTGACCACAAGGGTGTGTTGACTTGGTCAAGGGGTTCAATAGGGTTTGTTGGTGAGGTTTTCGAGGTGATGACCCAGGTTGACCAAGGTTTGACCAATGTCAGCAGGTTTAACTCAGCTGATTCGATCATTAGCATTAATGACGCTAATCAAAAACCTAAGCGTCACAGGGATCCTCCCGGATACACCCATAGATGCTCGGGGGCTACTGTCTGGGACAACCATAAGGGTCCCCTAAACAACTAGGGAAAACCCGCTTACCTTCGTAAAAAAACAAACGCAAACGAACCTAAAAACACGCGTAAGATAAACCCACGGGCCCACGGCCCACCAGACAATCGGCCCAACCACCCTCGGGCGGAACTCCGCTTCGCTCGAGGGGCATGGTGCCTCGCTGGTAAAACTCCGCCTCGCTCGAGGGCCGGTCGCCCCCTCGGGTGAGGCTTCGCCTTGCTTGGGGGCTGGGCGCCCCTCGAGCGGGATTCCGCCTCGCTCGGGGGGCTGGATGCCCCTTCGAGCGGGGTCCTGTCTCGATCGAGAGCTAAACGCCCCCTCGAGCGAGGTTCCGTCTCGCTCGAGGACCTCATGGGCCCGCCGCCTCCATACCTGCTCCCCCGGCAGGGGCATTTAATGCACTGACATACGCAAGTGCCCAGGTCAAAGACGAATCCACACCACGACGCACCTGGGAATCACGCCCTGACACTGTTCTGCCAACTCCCCCGGTGAGGCCATCCCCGCCACTATGTGACGCTGTGCGGCATGGCCAGCGACAATCCCGTGGCACTGTGCCACCACTCCCGTACGACCGATGCGCCACACCCTCGAAAGAGGACGGCGGAGCCCTCGAAGGGAGGACAGACGACTACGCCACGCCCGCACAGGACAACGCCGTGATGTCAGGCCGGCGGGACCGGTCACCTCCATCGCCATCGGTCCTGTGCGGCCATCCCCGCCGTCCCCAACACCATCCCGGGCACTGCATCATCATCCCCAACACTGTGGGGGGAAGGGGCGACAAGACGCTGCCACGCCGGCTGCTGTGCGCCCTGCGGCCTCCCGTCTGCCGCACCCTCGAGCCTATGTACAGGCGACGACCGAACGGGCGACCCCTACATCACCACCCTTGAAGCCATTCCTGGACGGATACAGGGCACGCCATGACACCCCCCAGACACAAGATTCGCCAGGACGGCCGTCTACTCCGTGGCACTGTGCGCCATGCCTCTACACGTAGACAAAACAGTGCGACACGCTTGTAAACTGCCGCCTCCTTGGCCTATAAAAGGAGGGGCAGTCCCCCAGCCACGAAGGGGACGACAGACAGCGCTCACTTGCACGCTTTTTGCCTTCACCACGATATTGGCATTTGCCTCAATCAGTACCTCTGGGACCTGGAGGACCGGCCTCCTCTCCCACCACGCTTGTAGCCCCCCGCTGCAAGCACCACGGTGCAACGCAATATAGTGCCCCGAGCACACCCCTGCTGGACGTACGGCCCGGGCCGGAACCAGGATAAAACTCAGTGTCACTAGTTGCTTAGCACCGACCATCGAGAGATAGATCTCAGCGCTTCTACTAGTTAGTGTCGGGACTACTTTCCGCACCGACACATTCATGTTAAAATGATTATAGCACCATGACAACCACCTTGTAAGTAAATAAAAAATAATAATGTTTTAGCCATGCTACTGTTGAATAAAAGCAATAATATGCTTCATCCATTCAGAAACCACCTACACATGATAATTGTACCATGGATAATCCCTAAACAGCTGCCATTCAAAAACCACCTAGCTGTTTATTTTAGAAAAAAACACAACACCCTTTCAAAACAAGCATGTCCATCTTAAGAAACTAGAGTCTGATTATTTTGTGTCGATTATGATTTTTCTGCAATTAATTTTCCAAGGCAGTAAAAGATTACTTGCAAAGGTGGAAACGACCACAATAGTTTTCGTTAAAAACATTACTTCAAAGAAAAAAGTGGAAATATGATCATTTAAACTAAGGCGTGTTTGGGAGAGCTCCAACTCCGCAAAAATAGCTCCCGTAGCCGCAAATCCACGGAGTTCCACCGTGGAGCGGCTCCACGGTGGATCTCGGATCCGGAAAAGTGTTTGGTACGGCTCCAAATTTCCCATCATCACTATGACATGTAGGCCCCACATGTGAGAAAGAAAAAAATTTATTTCTTCCCCACGCAAAACACCTCGATCTCACCTAGCTAGTGCTCCGGGATCCATCGGATGGGACAACACGGCGGCCCGAGAGCGGTGCGGGCGGCGAGCGGGGCGGCCGCGTGAAGCGGTCCTACTTCATCGATTGCGCCGACGACCTCGGGGTGGCCTTCGTCGGGGCGAGGCCGCCACCGGCGGCGGCGGCGGCATGGACGCGCGCGGCTCGCCACCGACGAGACGCGGGACATCGCCGACGGCCGGCCGTCCGGCGGTGCGTTGGTGCACGGGCGGCCGCCGCACGCAAGGGGTCGCGGTCAACAAGGCCCTCTCGCTCGCCGCACTACGCGCGGGTGCGCGGGCGCCGGTGAGCGGTCAAGCGGCGGCCCCGCCCACCGGCGAGTGGGCATGCGGGCGGGCGCATGGAAGCCTCGCGGCGAGGCGGCGGTGCCGCCGGGCGGGCACGCGGCCACCCCGCCGGGGACGTCGGGGCTTCGCGGTCGGGGGGCGAGCTTGGGGCTTCGCGGGCGAGGTCGGGGCGAGGTCGGGGCGAGGTCGCGGCGAGAGGGAGCTCGGGGGGAGGGGGCACAGGCGGCGTCGGGGAGTAGAGGAAAAATTAGAACGAACCGTTTTTTTTGTAATCAGTGGCAGTGGTGGGTAATTTACCCCAACTCCACGAAATTTGGATTTGGTGGAGTACCTCCTCAGCTACTCCATGAAAACCATGGAGTTGGGGCCGGCTCCACCGTTTTTTGGAGCGGATCCACGGTGGAGGCTGCTTGGGCTAGTTGTGTTTGGCGACAAGTTTTGGAGCGGAGTTGATTTTTTGGATGCGGAGGCTGCGTGGAGCTCTCCCGGACCCGCCCTAAAGGTAACGAAATATATAGTGCAATTTTGGTAAAAGCAGGATTAAAAAAACCAGAAATTTCTCAGTCTGTCATTGTAACTTAAAAAGGGTTAAGTTACGAATCTGTAAATTTAAATGATTTTTTGAGAGGATGTAAATTTATATGATAAATAATAGCTCGTCCTTTGTGCAACAGCGCCCAAATCCTAATTGCTGTTCCAGAAGCAAATTCCGTTCCAATTCCGTTCCCAAACTTCAAGCCCGCGCGTCTCGTCCGAATTTCAGACCCGCCCCGCCAACTCATCGATCCGTGTCCGCGCCACGTCACCGATCCGCGGCATTCCTCCCTCTTCCCCATCCCACCCGTCCATCCCCTCCGCATCGAACGGCAGCCACCGTCCTCCTCCTACCCCTCGCCTCCTTTTAAACCCTCCCCCTCCTCTCCAAAGCCCCACTCCAACCACCAAATCTCACCTTGAATCCCCACCTCCACACTCCAATCCACTCCTCCGAGGAATTCTCCTCTCCGTCGGCAAGCATGTCTGGGCGCGGCAAGGGCGGCAAGGGGCTCGGCAAGGGCGGCGCCAAGCGCCATCGGAAGGTGCTCCGCGACAACATCCAGGGCATCACCAAGCCGGCGATCCGGCGGCTGGCGAGGAGGGGCGGCGTGAAGCGCATCTCCGGCCTCATCTACGAGGAGACCCGCGGCGTGCTCAAGATCTTCCTCGAGAACGTCATCCGCGACGCCGTCACCTACACCGAGCACGCCCGCCGCAAGACCGTCACCGCCATGGACGTCGTCTACGCGCTCAAGCGCCAGGGCCGCACCCTCTACGGTTTCGGCGGCTAGGCTGATGCGCCCGGTTCCCTCGCTGTCTCCCTCCTGCAGTTTCGACGTTGTCTGGCCGTGCTCACAAGTCTTGCGGTCAAGAAAGTTTCAGACTCGCTTGTTTAGCTCATCTCTGGCTGTAGTAGGTTTATCTGAATCATGAGACAGTAATGAAATGATCTGATTGGAAATCAAGCTTTGCTGTGCATGTGTCGTTTCAATGCAGATTAAGGTTCTGTGCGACTATGTGTTTCTTATTTGCAGTTACCAAAAAAAGTAGTTCGGTGAATCATTTGGTTGTTAGTTCATGCTGATCTCCTTGCCAAAAAAAAGCTGATAAGCTGGTTCTGTTTCTTATGGTGTTATTACTTAATTTCCTTGAGTGGAGAGGTGGATTTTACTTTAGATTTGCATCTTCAATAATTAATTTGTGTAATTATTGGATTTAGTTTACATGCTATTTTTCCATGTTTCACTATGACAAGGATTCAATAGGAAGCTGGAATCCTTAGAAAAAATACATGTTTCCGTATCACAATGGTGTGGGGGATGTTGGAATTGACATCACAAAGGACAACCACAAGCAAAAGGAACATCAGTGGTGATAAACAGGAGAAGCCTCCATGATCTATTGAATAATCCATCTGGCAACGACAGCTTATCAGAAAATCAAATCAAATAGCAACCATTAAGATTAATCTGTTCACAGGCGTAGCTTCTAATAAACAAAAAATCTGCCCACCAAAATACTATGTGAAGACCATATCTTTAACCTTCAAATTAACAAAATTCAAGACAGATTACAATATCATGACACAATTGCACGCCACGCCTGTGCACATTCACAGATACAACAGCACATGTATATCAAATTGATACCTGATACAAGATGTCTCAAAATTGTCACTGCAGCCAACTTTAAGAAGCAAACACTATGAAGTCTGGAAGCAAACAGAATAGACACAAAAAAACCTACCAAGTTACATCAGTATTCACACAATCAAAATCCACTAGTCCTGTCAAGATATACATACACTGCTGCTGAAGGGAGATGAAGCTATAGGATGACTGAAAAGAACAAAAATAGATTCCCCTGTAAAAAGTTCTGGACGATATTGAGCACTTTTTGGTTCTCAATTGATTCTGTTTGCAGTTCAGTAAACATGATTCAGAATTCAGATTGCCATCATGGGGAGAAGAGAGCACCAGAGTTGTTGTCTGATGACGGTTGTAGTGCATTAATCTTGATAACATATTTCTTCCGAGTGGATGTGCTGCTGCCCTTGGAGCTCATGTCCAGATCATCTGAGGCTTCGCACAAAGTGAAATCCTCATCTTCATAAGCATTACCAATATGACCACTGCACTTCCGGCAGAGCAACCGTGTTCTGTTCCTGAAGAAGCCCCATGAACGGCTTGAATGGAAGTATGGCATGCATCTCACCTCATCAGTTTGGGTAAAACGACTCTCATCAATTGCAAAGAATGAGACAACTCCTTTTCTGATCTGCTTGCCATACTTGGATCCGATGTTGGCCGTGTTTCGTGTGGAAGAGCTCAAGTTTAATGCATAGCCACAGTATCCACAGCTGCCAGTAAGAAACAAATTCAAGATGTCACCAGAATTGAGCTACAATCTTTGACAACTGAAACTACCACACAACAATTCATAATGTCTGATGCCCTATCATTTGTTTCTCTAAAGCATCAGGACTCTTTTTTTTTTAAAAAAAAAGTGTAAAGCATCAGGACTAAAGGAGCCAATTTCAGGAGAACACATCAGTTTCCACTCAGTGTTACATCACAGGTCATAATATACTGCACACCAAACACAGGGTTTCTCTCAGGAAAAAAGGAATGATCTCTTCTAAACACCGAAATACAGAATTGGCAGTGGATTCACCTTGGTTGATCGAATTTGTGTGCCCCTTCATCTGATTCATTCACAGGCAAGTAAGAAGACCACTAATTACAGGCAAGTAAAACTGACTGCAAACATCTTACTATGATAACCTGAACCGAACAACTTGTTCCTAGACTGAATCCTGGTCTAGAAACCATCTGAAGGAAAAAAAACACCAGCGGAGTGAAAAAGGAACCAATCAAAAACAGAGATCTCGGGAAACTATCCTGCAAGCCTAGGGTTCGGCTCTCGATCCAATTAGCTAGCCAGCCCAGGGAGCAGCCGGGGGGACGAACCTGTAGAAGACGTCCTTGACGGAGGAATAGCTGTCGAGCCCCCTCACCATGCTCGCTCTCTCCCCGCCTCGGCGGATCAACCGCCCTCGATTGCTCCGCTTGCCGAGGGGGTGGGAGGCGTCTGATTCGGCGTGATGCCGAGCCGCCAACGGTCAAGGCGGGCGTCCGCGCTGGCTCGGCTTGCCCTTCAGCTAGAAAAAAAAAGGAGACGGGCAGGCAGGAACTGCGGAACTGTGAACTGTTGCGGGGGTGTCTCGCTGGTCTTGTGCTGACCAACGCGGCGGTGCCGTGATTTTTGCGCCGTACGCGATTGCGATCGATGGCGATGGCGATGGCAATTCGTTCGCCGCATGGGGCCTTGCTTGTTCATTCCTGACGGTGAAGATCAGTGATTTTGGTCGCGCAGTTCAGTGCATCGAGGACACGTGTGGCTTCATCATGGATGCAACAGGCTGATCATAGATCACAGCTTGATGAGATGGACAGTAGTGGCCCGCTTTCGATGTGATCACACGAAATCCAACAGGTACCCATCCTAAATTTTCATGGTTACTTTTTTTTTGACAAAAATAGAAAAAATTTTATCAACAATTCCTCGTCTTAGATTGCCATTTATCCTAAGTTGGGAAAAACCGATTCCGCGCACATATATGCGCGCAGCAATCCGCGGCGCATCCTTCCGGATTACAAGAGGTGGAAGGGTATACAAATAATTTTGCTTTTTCTTAGGATTCCCGATTTAAGTTTCTAAAAGGTGGAAGGGTAGAAACAAAATTTTGTTTCGCTCTCAGGGTTCCTGATGTAAGTTAGATCTGGATTTGGCAAGTGAATTATGCCAAATCGTTGGAGGCGAATTTTTTTTACTTGGCATAGTATCTTTTTAGAAGTTGACAAACACAAGATTTGACAAGTAACATTTGACAAACTCTTGGATATGTGCTATTGTTAGGAGGTGTTTGGTTGACTCAAATGCAACATAATCAGGTAAAGAATTTCATTACATATGTCTCGTCATGGTGGTTTCTATTTTGCAATCAATTCACTTCGTAATCGAATTCCTTATGTAATCAATACACATAAAAGCTTATCACCCTCTCCTCCACCGTCTAGTCATTCATTCCATTCCAGTGTCAAATAAATTGTAATCTGATTCCATTTACATATACGTTACCATAGCACAAACCAAACACTTTTAGCATTTCCATTTATACTTCCGTTTGTAGATGGCTAATGGATAAACTAAAGTTTATGAAATGTCGTTTTTACCCATTATCTTCTCTTTTTTTTCTATCTGTACTTTTTATCTTTTCACAAGTCATTAGTATCGATCAGCTTCTCCTCAGTCCTCACTAGCTTTTTTTCCCCCACTTTTTGGTGTGGGCTAAAGTTTAACACTCTCATTTGTGTGTTAAACTTTAGCACTTTCACCCATTGGTTCACGTGACGAGGATGGTGATGATTTTTCCGACTGTTCGGTTGGTTTGGTGATGATGGTAGTCTTTGGTTTGTTTTGAGAGAAGAAATCTTCTTGGTACAGTTCTTTGGTGTCTGGTTTGTTGCGGGAGAAAAAAATCTTTTGTTTGGTGGGTGATAAGCGGAAGCGAACAGGCTTTTCCACTCCGCTATCCCAAGCGTACATTGGTGTAGACGCCGATGAAGATCCTTCCATATGAATGGAAGTCGCTGACACGCATATAATTCACCTTTTACATGATGAGGAGCAACTGCTCTTCCATTGCTGATAGTATCAACTGTCTGATACTCCTGAAGGCTGGAGTATTACAGTTGTTAATGCTAGCTCTGCGGGCTGGATAAGATTGTCGTCTACTCAGTGTGTAGTGTGTTGATTCATAACATATTTTATCCCCTGGCTATTCCCGTGCTAATTATTTTTCATTTAACATATCAATGTATTATTTTTGCACGAATAAATGACTATTTTAACCCGCCTTTTTGTATTTTGAAATTTCCAGCAGTGTAAAACGACACCAATTCGGATGAGGCGGTATGTTTTTTGTCGGCTTCAACTCGGCTGACACGGATTCACCGTTCCGGACTTCCGGTCGGGGGAAGCGGGCCCCACAAAAAGGGTATACGGAGCAGTCGACCGCTCCATGATTGCTTCCTCCCCGCTCCGTCCTACCGAGCTAGTCTCCGCCTCCAGGAAAGATGTCGGCGGCGACGGAGGTGGCGCCAGTTCAGCAGCGCGGTCCTGCGGCGGCGGCGGTTTGGCGGGCGGTGGCGGGGTGGCTCGGCCTGCTCTTCCAGATCCTGCTCCGGATCGTCCGCGGCACGCCCTCCTCGTGGGCGCAGCTCCTCTCCTTCGTGGGCCTGCGCCACCCGCTCCTCCCGGTCGCCGCCCAGGCGCAACCGTCACCTGAGGTGGCCTTCGTGCAGCTCCCCTCCGAAGCCCCGGCTGACGCCTCGCCTCCGCCGCTCCGGCGTCTCACGGTACGGACCTCCCTGCTTTGGCCTGCTGGGCGCGCGAAATGATGGTGACTTTGGTAGTTTGAGGTCAAGTATCAGTTGGGATTATCAGATTATTCGTAATAATGAACCGCGGGTAACGGGTTAAGTGGATATGGTTTTGGAGCAGGAAGTTGTGATTATTACCTAGTACGCGGCTACACAGCTTTTCAGCAAGTTCAATTTTGAGATTTGGTGTGTGTTATGATTTGTTTGGCAAGACTTCTGACAAACTGATCGGTACTAACATGATTCTAGGCTATAAATTTGATGATGGTGCCCACATATTTGCCTGTTTTAATTAGTCATCATCAAGCCTGCTTGTATGAACTTCCTTTGATACTTGCATAATCTTCAGGTGGTGCTTGACTTGGATGAAACTCTAGTTTCCGCATACGAGTCATCGAGCCTTCCTGCTACTCTGCGCACCCAGGCTGTTGAAGCAGGATTGCATTGCTTTGACATGGAGTGCACGTCGCCTGAAAGGGCAAGTATACTGCAGTGTTGTTTGTGCCTTTTGCTTATCGATTGCTGTTTTCATTATGCTTCATATAAAGATACTTACAGGAGTTATGCTTCATGATTTACAGGATGCTGAAGGAAGGCAGAGGGTAAATCGTGTAACTGTCTTTGAGCGTCCTGGTTTGCACGAGTTTTTGCAGCGAACTAGTGAATTTGCTGACCTTGTTCTCTTTACAGCTGGTTTGGAAGGTTTGATCTTCGCAACTATTTGCATCTTTTGACAGCAAGATCCAAGTTGATTCCACCTCACGCCACCGATCTGTGCTCTTACCCAGGTTATGCAAAGCCTCTAGTTGACAGGATAGATGCTCACAACAGATTCATTCACCGTCTCTATCGTCCATCAACTGTTACTACGTAAGTTATCATTCACATTTCCATAAGATTTTACTGTTAGTGATGGGCTGTTCTGTTCTTGAGGTTTCTTGCTCATAAAATAGTAAAATGCGATTTCAACCGCATTCAATTGTATGGTAAGTTTCAAGTAGAAATTTGCAAGTCAGAAGTGATTCTGAAACAGCTTGTCAGTGCTCTGTTCAAGCTGGTGGAGATTCATCTTTTCTTTTGATTTACTGCTGACTTCACTAAAAAAAACTCGGCCAGTAGGGGTAAAACCGCCCCCATGGTTTTCAATTAAGGAGACTGCGTCCCGACCGAGAAAACCCCCGAACCCCGCTGCACACCCAGGACAACAAGCCCTTGCTCGGGCCAACCCACAATCAACAACCCCCTGGTTGGACTGCACCGTTGCCACAAGCCGGATGCCCCACAGGAGGCGCGGCGAGGGGACTTTTTCTCCCCTACGCAGCACCCAGGGATCGAACCCTGGGTGGGAGCTCCCCAGCCTTTGCCACTGCACCGTGAACCCCTTTGCCTGACTTCACTACCTTATGCAGTTATTTTCTTGTTCATAACCACTTCCTGTGAACCACTAATTGGCTTTACTGATGATTCCACTATCTGTCATGTCATGCTGATTGCAATTGCTTGTGTACCCTTGGCTTTTGTACCAGTCGATTGGACAAAGTACTTGAGTCTTTTGTTGGATTAACTGAACTAATTCAGTCTTCTGATATTGTATGTTTACAATTTCAGGGAATATAGAGAGCATGTAAAAGATCTTTCTTGTTTGTCTAAAGATTTCCAGAGAATTGTCCTTGTTGATAACAATCCATACAGTTTCTTATTGCAACCATTGAATGGAATACCTTGTATCACATTTTCAGCTGGGCAACCTACTGATGATCAGGTATACTGACTAGGTACTTCAATAATCATTTGGCTCTACACTTACATTTCTAATGCTGATCCATTGATTTGTTCTTGAATTTTAGCTTATGGGAACGATATTCCCACTTCTCAAGCACCTTTCGCTGCAAAAAGATGTTAGGCCTGCATTGTATGAAACGTTTCACATGCCAGAGTGGTTCCAAGGACAAGGAATCCCACAAATTGAACAGGCAGTTTAGGAATTATAACTGGCACATAGGATTATTGGAAGGCTAAGCCAGCTAGGCAGCATATGAGAATGTTTGTACAATATGTATAGATGCATGAAGACTTCGTTCAATACGTGGTCACCATGTTGAAGGGAGGAAAAGGGGTAAAAATGAATTGTAATTCAGCACAATCATAGACCTTTATTTGTGATGTGATTAATTTATAATTGTACAGCACTTCTTTCAGTTTCTGTCATTGACAGTTAACAAACAGTTCCACGAAACCGAGGCAGTAAAGTTCTAGATGGTCTTGTAATGATGTACAAGCGTATGTATACATATTTGTATCATGGTATTTTCCCCTTTTATTGCACGGCTTGTCATCTTCCTCAAGTAACTTTCATGGCAGGTCTCTTATCTTCGCCGCGTCTTAGCAATTTGTTCACCAAGTGAACGTAGCACGTCACTATTTGAAACTTAAACACAAGAATTTGGTTGATTATTTGCTGACTGAGATGAAATAAATCGTAGGTTAACTCTCAAGAACCACAGTATTCAGTTAACTCACTCAGAAGAGTCAGAAGACATTACATCACAGTAAACGTCAAGGTAAATCAAGGAATACTGAACAACAATTTTATTGGCTATATCACGAGTTGGATCAATTACATCGTAGTACATGGCGTCTGTACAAATACAACAGGTAACTTTTCTCATATTTACATGCACCAACTAGCGTGTATACACCATCAATTCACATTTAAAACAGAGTTTCACTGCCAAGGATTGACCTGAAAAAAAAATCCCACGAAGCCAAATCCCGCTCCAAAAGGAAACGTGGTGTTCCATGACCATGAGCCGAGCAACTCCAGAAAACTGGTCCTACTTGTGAGAAAAGATGAGTAGAAACTGTAACCCTATTTGTGAGAAACGAGCTTGATTGACAAGCTTAACTATATACTACTGAAAGCCATCGGTGTTGCAGTGCTTCAATGGCCGTTGGTCTCTTTTTGGGATTTATTTGCAGCAGGTAAGAGATAAAATCAACAAACTTCTTGTCGGGGCATTGCAAGTGGTGCTTCAAAGATGATTTCTCTGGGATCAAATACTCCAACTGACCCGTCTCCTGATTTTTTTAACAGGAAATGGAATAAGAGAAACAAGTACTTGTGCCGAAAGAAACTGAGCAAAGAACAAACAACTCAACTTCCTATGCCAAGGATCTTCGTAGTGATAGCAAAAAAATTATGCCTTTTAGGATAAGTGTAGGGTTAAACTGTTGGGTCTTGTGCCCCTAAGAACGATGCGCGTGGATTGCATACAACTAACTGGGATACTAATACATATTGACATGGGAGCCAGGTCGAGGTAAACAGCAACCTATTTGATTGGGTGTTAACCACCGAGCCTGCACCTGCAGATCAGATTCTTACTTTCTAGTGATGAAGCAGAATGAGAAGACCTCTTTTTCTTAGCGAGTTGGGACTTCTTCCAAACAGTATGTTGTTGCTATTGGTAATGTTACTTGGTGGTAGTTGGTACAACATTATTTTCGCAGGCAAAGGTATTTGAGTTATCAGCTTTTACTTCTACACTATTTGAAGTTTTGTACAGGACATGAGAAAGATTAAAAAAAGTGCAGCAGCATAAGTAAGCCTCTGTTGCAAACATACAGAGTAACTGTACTGCTGGTGGCATTTACCATGCCACTCATGTGGTACAATGGTTCTTACAACTAAACAAAGACTAGATTTTTCAGGTCATGATGCAAAAATTGGCACATATAACGTCACAGATTTCTAAGTTGTGTTGATAATATTGGCATATGATCTGATTACCTCATTTTTGTGGAAAAGGTCATAGTCATCTGTGAAGTACTTCTGTGTCTCCTGTCCCAACGCAAGCATTTCCATATCAATTGGACCAATTGTCCCGATCATGCGAGCAAGAATGATTGGTACTGATTCATTAGGAAAGAGCACCTGTGACATGTTGAAGGGGTTGCAATCACATATGGCTTCTTTCAAAAAGCAGGAGAACATAGTCTCTACTAGACTACTACTCATTTCAGTTCAAATAGATTCAGTAAAGATCATATCAACATAACTGTTCCCCATTATATGCATTCTAAACTGCAAGTAATATTCAGATATTTAATCATAAGCTCTAGGAACCACATGAATGAAACCACCAGCCAGGTTAGAGTCTTCTTCAATAAAATTTGGGTGCCTATTTCTTCTTAATGCAATGCCACCTAAGGTTTTTTTAAACAAGTGAAGCACCTGTGGCCTGTGGAGTTCCTAAATAGCGGTCTTCTCTGGATTAAGAGAGTACAAAACAAGGTAACATAACACAATGAGAACATCAAATGTCAAAAGTTATTTGCCACAGTAAATGCTAACACAATGACAAATTAGGTTGTGCTGACAGTTTTTAACCATAGCAAGGGCTTCTACTGTTACCAATAAAAATTTGCCAACAGTTGCAAGATAAGCTTAAAAGACATTTAAGGATTTAACTGTCAGGCATCAAAACGATCTAATTTGTAATTTTAGTAGGCTTTTTCTCAAGAATCATTTACTTTCGCTGCATACAAGATTTCAATGTGTTGAGAGTTTAATATAATACCACACAAAACACATAATAGGAAGTCAAGATGAAAACTTACTTCACCAGTGTACAGTTCAGCCAAGATGCAGCCAAGAGACCAAATGTCAATTTTCTGATCATATGGCAAACCCAGGATGACCTCAGGAGATCGGTACGAGCGTGATTGAATGTACAAGTTTAAGTTGTCTGACAAAAAGCAGCTGCTTCCAAGATCAATAACCTTGATTTCACATCTGCTGTAGCTCTTCAGAAGGATATTCTCTGGTTTCAGGTCACAGTGAACAATGTTTAAATGATGCAAGTACACCAAAGCCTCCAAGCATTGCCGAGCAATAGCCTGAAAGCAAGACAAAAGGCTCATACTTCAGTAGATAATTTTTTTTACACCTAATAAAATTATTTATCCAAACATTCTAAGAAAAAATATACTCAGATAGTTTTTTTAGCGGATATACTCAGATAGTTGATCAACAAAGACCCAAAAAACTTTCTTTTACAGAAAATTACAGAGATTGTTTCCACCTAATAAAATTTAACCGCATTTAGAGTATATATTCAATATTTTTGAAAATATATACTCATATAGTTGATCAGGGAAGACCGAAAACAACTTTCTTTTACTGAAGATTCCCTCTGTTCTAAAATGTAAGTCTTCTCCTAAGTCAAACTTCTCTAACTTTGAAAATGTTTAATAGAAAAATAAACCTATCTGCAACATCAGATCAGTTTCATTAAATTTGCCATAAAGTATGTCTCGGTAGTGCATTTATTTGATATTGTAGATGTTAATATATTTTTCTATAAACTTGGTCAAAATTGGAGAAGTTTGATTTCAGATAAAACTAAAACCTCTCACATTTTGAAACAGAGAGAGTACAATAATACAAGGTTAGATATTATTTTTCTAATTATATGAATTTTGACGATCAGAGATCACAGAATTATTAATGGTTCCACATAACAGTTGTACAGGGTTATTTAATCACAAAACACATACCTGTATTCTGGGCAATGAAAAGTATACCTCATCACCAGACTCTTGGTTATATTTCTGGAACTCATACAGATTTGCGCGTAATAATTCAGTGACAATGAAGAGATGCTCCTGTTGAATTATTTCACTGTTAACATTGTGCAAGTTTTTTAAAAAAGATTGGATGATATCAAACAGAGAAAATGTTGAAGTATACATCACAAACAGGCAAAAAAAACTTGTGTTGTTAATGTATCCTTAGGACTTTGAATGAAGAGCCTCCGTAAGAGCAATATGACTAGGGATAAATATGACTGTACACAGAATTCAATGTAAAACAAAGCAAAAGACTTAGTTTCACTGAGTCTATGCATCACATACCTGAAAGTAGAAGTAATCATAGAGACGAAGTATGTGATGGTCATCATCTGGATCATACTTATTGACAAACTTAAGGAGCTTTATCTCATCCAAGCTCTGGTCAAAGAAATCCTTGTCATTTTTTATTATTTTAAGGCATACATCAACTCCAGTTTGAAGATCGTGTGCACGCACAACCTTGCTAAATGCAGCAGAACCAAGATACTCGGTAACACGATATCTTCCGGCTATAACTGAATCCATGACAATAGGAAATTCTTTGTTTTCCTCAAAGCCAGTCCTGTAGTGGACACCTATAGCATGAGCATACAATATCCCTAGAATTATTTGGCAGCAGAAGAAAATAAGAAAAGTATCTGATGCACACCTGTTCTTCCGGTGGAAAATTCTCAAGCCAAATACCTCATACTCCTGATGAAACTTAGAGAGTGCAGGATCCACTTTTGGATCTTCCTGAAATTTGTGAGCGGTAGAGTTTTGAACATTTGTATCTGCTGATACGAAATCTTCCACCCCATAAACATCTAAAGGGTCACTGCTCTCAGGAAAAGGATGTATGCTGTAGCTATCCTTTAGAAATTCTTCACCATCAGCATTTTCCTCATCTTTTACCACACAAACATCAAGATTTTCAAGCCCAACATCTGCAAGAGATAATTACAGTTAAAACAAAATCAGAGTCGATAAAAAAATCACTGGAACGATGAATTTCAGAGTTACAAAGGCATGCGAATCCGGAATGGGAAGCAATTGCATCAAGGACAAGTAGAACTATATTCAAGCTTGCTTTGCCATTATATCCACTAGTATGAAATTTGAGCAGTGATTTTTAAATTCAATGCACCATCATGAATCCTGAACTTGATGCCCAACAAGGTTGGATTTACTTCATATTTTGAGATGTGTGAAGCAGAATGGTAGCCAGGAATGAAAATTCCAATCGCTTAAAAGAAAAGGTGATCCAATATTCCAATTACAACATCATGAATTTAGTTCCTTCTACATTTGCTTGATTTTTTTGCGAAATGCAAGAAATGGAACTTAACAAAAGGATAGAGGTAAGAACTACTTACTCTCAAAAGCATCTGCATCAGCCAAGTAAGGACTAAGCATTTGAAGCTCCTTCTCCAGAGCACTAAGGTCCATCCCATCACCCTCTCCTTTCTTGACATCCACTAACGGATCGCCAGCGCCAACAAAGGCATTCAGCCTGAACCGGAACGCTTCTGCAACACACTCATCAAGCACCTCCGTATGGTCGTCCATGATCTGATACCTCCCATAGACAGCAGAGCAAGAATCTCTCACCAACTCCTCATCATTCTTCTTCTCCCTGTAACAGCAGCCACAGGGTGGTGACGAGCGCACATTCACCTCTGTGCACCCATCAGAATCAGCAATGCGGTCTCTGTGTACTGGCATGCAGCTGCAGCTATGGCCAAGCTCCCGCATCTCACCCCGCCGCAAGCTGACGTCAGGACCAACAATGAACTTGTCCTCCCCTTCGCTGCCGTCGCTCTCCGGCTTGCTGTGGAGCAGGTGGTTGTCGCGGAACCAGTTGTCGCCGAAGAAGGGGTCGGTGGTGTCGTACTCGCGCGCCGTGCCGAACTCCATCTCTGACGAGGAGGCCTCCGACGGTGCGCGTGGCGGCGACCACAGTCCGCACGGGTTCAGCGATTCTGATCCAAAGGGGAGCAACCGATCGATCAAAATTAGGATCAGAAGTAAGCAAACTTAGAGCAGGGGCACCATCCGTTCACGAGAGGAATCGAGATTGGGAACCGTGCCAGTGAGCGCTTGGACGCATTAGAGTGGACAAACACTGTAGCAAGCATGCGGTACCTGAGGGCGTGGAGCTCATGCTGACGAAGGCATCGGAGGAGGAGCTGGAGCACGGGCTGGCGATCGCACCGCCACCGCACGAGGCGCGCAGCCGCAGCGGCGGGAGCTGGGGGTCATCGAAACCGGAGGCGAACTCAGCGGCCCCGAAGGCGGTGGAGGCTACGCCAGCGCGCGCGAAGCCGTGCTCCCCGCGGAAGCCCGCCACGGCCCCCTCCGCGACAGGCGCCGACATGGCTGGGTTGGGAGGGAACCCGCGCGCGCCCGGGGTCAAGCTCGCGGCCGCTCAGCCCGCACCGCCGGTGCCATTTGAAGCGAAGCGATCGCGAAGCAAAGCCGACTGGTCGGCGGACGACGAGGCAGCGGCAATGAGGGGGACGCTGGGCGAGGAGGCGGCGGGCGGCACCGGCACGGGATCCAACGGCCGCCGCGCCCGGCGCCCGCGCAACAACTCTTCTAGAGCGAGCGAGCGAGTGAGCAGCTCTGGCCTCTGGGTGCTGGGACCCGCCGCCCCCGACGAGACAGGCGGCAGGCGTCGGCGTCCGCGGGGATCCGGTGGTGGGGCGGGGCGTCGCTGTCGCGTGGCGATGCGGTGGGTGGTCGGGGAGGTAGGGGGAGTGGAGTCCGATGTGGAGTGCCGCCATTATTGTCGGTCGCTGCCGCGCGGGCCCGCAGCATACCTGGACGCCGTCCTCCTCGCGCTCTGCTTCGCTGGGGAGGTGGGGGGATAGGATCCTCTGCGCCTGCCGGGCCGGCGGCGGCGTGCCCGTGACAGCCAAAAACGCTACTGGCTCACTGGCTGGTGGCTGGCGTCGGATCCCAACCGCAGAAGGGGACACCAGATCGGCCGAGGCGCAGGCGGCTTCGTACTCGACGCATCGATTTGCTGTACATCGCGCATCACCCTGTGTGATTTCTGAAAATAACGTTCGGAATATCAAATGACTTCCAGTTGCTGCATTTCAAATTGAGGTTTGTTCAGCAGATCTTCTGTCTATTTTGTACGGTACACTATACTAATAATGTTGCATGCTAATTTATACGGTAAATCTATTTTAAGAGAATAATATTGTGTAATAAGTCGAAAGAAGAGAAGAGTGAATGGAGCCTTCTGCCAGGTCGCTCATTGGGCCATTCAGAACACCAGAAGTGACCATGGCTGCTGAATTTCTCAATACGAAATCAATGGATTTTCATATCACGACATTGTGTTCAATTCAACCATGAGTGCTCGACTGCTCGTTTCAACATCAGAACATCAGATTAGGTAGAAAGATTGGAACTACAAATCGGGTCGCCGTGTGAAAGCAGCGCAAAAAAGATTATGCGCACCCTGACGCTGCGCTAGAGAATTTCGCTGTCACGGTGGTTAGAGTCTTGGAGAGTACAGGGGATAAAGTGCTCCTTTCTCTGTCATCGAACTGCTAACTTAACTACTAGACTAAGGCTTGTTTAGATCATTAGATGTCAGAAAAATTTGACTTTTTAACGCACTGTAGCAAAATGCAATTTTCGACTTTTTTGGTAAATATTGTCCTCTCGTGACGTAATTAGACTCAAAAGATTTGTGTCGCAAAGGCCATCACAATCACGTACGTTTTTGATTTCATCTACATTTAGTATTCCGAACATATGTCTTTTGGTGTATTTAATGTGGTGGAGAGAGAGTGGAAAGGAGGAATTCTAGCAATCTAAACAAGGCGTACATTATAAATTTATGCGAATGTTATTTAGTTGGCAGCGTACAGGGCTCCTTAGGATAATGCCGGAAAAGATAGATGGATGAACATGCAAACATTTCACCCTGGGTCCCACAGCCTAACACAACACACCTGTTCATTTCCAGCCGGTTCTTGATCTTCTCGTTAAATCATATCCTAATCAAAGCAATTAATGGTAGTCTGGTAGATCCGGGTAGCGTCAGCGTCAGGTTCTACTCCACAGTCCCCTAACACACTGGAAATGGAAAGAGAAAGGGAAAGGGTAGTGGCAGAACTGGAGAAAGGGAAAGAGAAAGAGAAATGGAGTATGTCTGATTCTCGTGTAGCAATTGCTGTACCTTGCAAAAGCCATTGGCCTGAAAAGCAAATGCGAGCAGATAAGCTCCTCTCACGACTCTCACGAGCACCACCTCACCAAAGTACAGGGAAATCCTGATCCAGATAGTCTTTCCCGTTTCTGAAGACTTTTGCGTACAATTTAAGCTAGTGCAGAGCGAACAGCATCCACACACACCGTATATGGATCGTAGACTTGCAAATTGCATCGCGTTCTTCTCTTATGATAGCATATTACTCTGGTCTGTTGAAGCTGCAAGTGATCACTGCTTACACCAGACCATATGTCCCAGGCTCTTCTGCTGAAAATCAGTGCATCAAAGCTGACGTCCCAGGCTCCCAGGTCGGACCACCCATGAGACAGATTGCCCACGGAAAAAAAAAGTTTGAACTTTTGGATAAACATTTGAAATGCCCTCCAGTTATTTGCACTGCAAAGGAAAAAACACTAGATCCATGTACATAGAATTGAGCACATCCATTGCCCAAGGAAGAACAAGCTCCCGTAATAGCAGAATACACACAGCGCACAGCGCTTATTCATTGCAGGTCAGTAGGTCCCAGGCTGCTTCCAGCACCTTCAGAAAATAAGGCTCAAACAGCCTTCTGTCGCTGCTTCAGTGATAGAGCTTGTTCAAATCATCTTTGAATTTGGTCTTTATCTGTTCCCTCTTCAGTTTAAGTGCTGCTGTCACGAGCCCAGACTCTGGAGTCCAAGGTTCAGGCAGCAACAAGATCTTTGCTGGTATCTCAAATTTCTCAAGCCTAGCTGCTTTTCCAGCCTGCATAAGCATATTACCTTACATGAGCATTTTTTAAAGATTGTTGAGGTCGCCAACAGAGGAGAAAATAGGTTCTAATGCACTGTTGCAGGAGTAACGTAAACCTAACATGAGACCCGGTTTGAGGCAGGGTTTTTTTTACCGCTGGTAACCGCTCCGGTTACCGCGGTAACCGTTGCTACCGCTGGGGTACGGTAACGGTACCGAGCGGTAGCAACCGCTACGAATTTTCAAGTTTGAATTTGAATTCAAAAAAATGAAAAAATCAATAAAATTCTCCAAAAAATAGTTCATGATTTGTAGAGTCTGATGATTTGAGTGCATTATTTCGAGGTTTAGAAGTTATAAAAAAAGAAAAAGAAAAATCATGGGTTGGCCCGTTAAAGCCCATGAGACTTGGATGACCTAGAAGCAGCTCCAGCTGGTCTCCCGTCGCCTCCACGCACCTCCATTCACCCCCTCCGCAGCGAGCGCTCTCTGGTCCGCCGCCCCAGCTCGCCGTCCGCGCCGCCGCCGGCGGTATACCGCGGCCAGGGCGCGGTATACCGCGCGGTAGCTGTGGTTAGCCACCCCGCGGCCAGATCCACACGCTCCTGTTCGGCCGGGGCGTCTTACCGTGCGGGAGGTGCGGTATACCGCGGTGAGGCCGGCGGTATACCGCGGACAAGTATGTAGTATTTTTTTTCATTTGTGTGGCTTTAGGATTTAGGATTTGTGTTAGGATTTAGGTTTATTTTGGTTTAGGATTTTAGGTAGGATTTAGGATGTGAGGTAGAGGTAGAAATAGAATTGTTGCCTTAGGTAGAAATAGAATTGTTGCCTTAGGTAGGATAATTTGACTGTAGGGGAGATTGAATTCACACATGCTACTCAAGATCACGACCATGGAGCACCGGAGTCGCAGAGGAGAACGTTTGGAGCGTCGCAATACGACCCGACGTACTCTTCTTCCTCCTACAGTGATAGCTCCTAGTCGCGGTCTTTTTATCCCATTCCTGACATCAACGCGCAGCCACAGACGACATGGGTGTATGAATGGGAAGACCCCGATTTTTACAACATGTTAGTCGGTGAATGGCAGACAACATCGGCGTGGACGGGCCTAACTTGGCAACAGTACAAGGGTGAGTTGCTTAGGACGAGAGGCTTGAATGTCATGTCCATCGCCGAGTACCACTCCGCAACCCAAATGGGGATCTTTCCTTTCTACCATTGAACTTGTGTTCTATGAATTATTAGTATGAACTATTTGTATTTGAACTTGTATTTGAACTATCAACTCACTTATGCACGACTAATATTATTGTGTTTGGTGTAGTATTTCTATGCATAACTATAAATTTATTGATTGGGGGTGGTATTTAACACTAATTTGTGCCAACATCATGCCAAAATTTTCATTTCTTCCAAGCCGGAGGGCCTTTTTCAGCGCACCTGTTTTAATTACTTACCGAGCGGTATAAACCCTTACCGCAATTTATACCGCGGTATACCGCTGGCTATTGTTTGTATATGCGATTTTGATTTAGAATTTGAATTCGAGCGGTAAGAAGCGGTATACCATTTATACCGCTCCGGTATATCATTACCGCTGGGTGGCGGTAAAAATATACCGGTCGGTATAAAAAACCCTGGTTTGAGGTTAACCGTCAACTATAAAAATGGATGCATAACTATACTCCCACGCCAGAAAACAGTACTTCCAAAGTATGGTTGTTGCTGGTAGTACTAGGGATAAAGTAACCAAAATCTACAGCACCCCTTCAAATGAAAAACTGATGTTCCATAAACCAAAAAGAGTTTTTTTTATAAAAAATTTGCAATCGCGCTGCGAGTTATGTCTCTAACCTTTGATAAGGATTGCTGAACCTCCTTAATTGCTTGATCATTTTGGCAAAGCTCTTCGAAGTCTTTATAATTTATCCCTGAATTCTGAGCCCACTTCTCCAAGGCCTGGTGTACCGGAACCACCAGGGCAACACAATAATTATGAAATGGATCAGCGTAAACCATGATGTTGTCCACATAATTGCTTGTTGATAGAGCTGATTCAACCTGCAGAGAACACCATACCATCAGTGTAATTTCAACAAAATATTCACAGGAGACATTTTTTAACCAAACCTTGCCAAGAGAGACATATTCCCCATGCTGAAGTTTCACTATATCCTTTTTCCTGTCAATAATCTCAATGCACCCATCAGGATGGAACTGACCGATATCACCGGTGTAGAACCAGCGCATGCCCCTCTCATCAACCTATAGGTCACAGAAAAAGGAAATCAAGAACAAACTCTACACTCAATGCCTTTAATGCTCTAGGATTCAGTTAGAGTCTTGCCTTGTATACTTCATTCGTCTTTGCTTCATTGTTGTAATAACCTTTCGTTATACTGTACCCACCAACAACAACCTCTCCTCTTGGCATTGGAGAATCAGAAATAGTATAACCACCTTCGTCCCATGAAACAAGCTACATTTGTTTGACCCAAAAAAAATACAGCTGGTTAGAGGCCTGAACATGCTGGTAAAATAACAGTTTCAGCAATACTGGAGAGTACTTATTAGGGAATCAACAGTTCGTTAAACTGGTGCCCAGCAAGACACCACCGGGCAAGCTGAAATCTCATGTCGATTCTTTTTAATGCAGGTTTTGTTTATTATCATCTAACACAAGAGTAATATCAACTATATCGTTAGCTAGTATCATAGTATCCACAGCAAACCCGGAAAGACAAACCTTGACATAGCAGCAAGGAAGTGGTGGACCAACACGGCCCACACTTGTGTCATCCCATTCAGAGAAAGCTGCTCCAGCACAAGTTTCAGTCAATCCATATCCTTGACCTACTGGGACACTGCAGCAACAATTAAGTAGCATATAAGCATAAAAAACAAAGGAATTACCTCATCTTATCAGGAAATTTTATGGACGTATACATGCCAATTTAATCTAGAAAGTACCACTGGTTAACACTAGTATTCTTCAGGTTGTCAGTGTGAATTGACAAAGTACTCGAGAATTACTCACACAATTAAGAGTGAACTTAAATGAACTATTCCAACTGATAATGAAATAAGGACCAAATATATGAGCATGTTATAAAAAGTTGCCATTTGTGTACATTCAATGAGAATGTTGATCAAAAATTTCTACAAACAAACTATATTGCAAAATTCACATTCCAACAATCCTGTTGGATACATGGAAATGAGTTTAAAGCTGCTACAAACTAAGCTCACTCAAAAACTAAAGTTAAGATTTGCACGTTGTCATGTTCGGTCGTACATACACAAGGCGCAGGAGGGCCCGAGATGTACGCCGAGCCCAGGAGCGTGCTGCTGTGCGCGCCAAAGACGGCCAGGCTGAGCAGGACGCGGTCACCACCGGTGGCTAGGATGGAAGGTTAGGATAGTTTCTGTTATGGGATCCTAGAATTAAGGAGTTGTTTCCTTTAGTTTGTTTCTATGTTTAGTTGGGCCATCGGCCATATATGCATGTACGAGAGGACCATTGGGATTAAGAAAGGAATTTGCATCTAATCTTCTTCCTCCTTCTCCTAAGCCACGAGTCAGGGGGTATAACCCGGCGAGTGTGATTGGCGTGGGGGCATAACCCCGCCATAGTTACCACGGAGCGCGACTACGAGCTCCGTAGTCGAGGTCCGGCCACCATCCCACATACGACCCTTGACAACCTGGTATCTAGATCCACGCGATCCTCATCTTCTTCCTCTGCCGCACCACCCACCAGCAGCCGCCCATCCTCGCCACCAGCCACCACCTCCGCACCAACCATGGGCGATCAGCCTACGCTGGCCGAGATCATGGCCAAGCTCAACACCCTCACCACCGACATGACCGCCCTGAAGGAGAAGGTGGAGAGCCTCCTGGAACGTGCGTCCTCCTCGGAGACCGGCGGCAGTGGAGGCCGCATTGAGACGCCAAGGGACCTTGATCGGCCCCCGAAGTTCCAGAAGCTCGACTTCCCACGCTACGATGGCAAGTCTGACCCCTTGTTTTTCATCAACAAGTGTGAGTCTTACTTCAAGCAGCAGCGCACCATGCCGGAGGAGCGCGTGTGGATGGCGTCCTATCAACTGGAAGGCGTCGCCCACATGTGGTTCATCCGGCTGCGAGGAGGATGAAGGCACGCCGCCATGGGGCCGTTTCAAAGAGCTCCTCCCCGCGGTTTGGTCCGCATCTACGCTCGGCGCCCCTCTTCGAGTTATCCGAGTGTCGCCGCACCGGGACCGTCGAGGAATACGCCAATCGCTTCCGAGAACTCCCGCCGCGCGCGGTCGTCCGGCCGAAGCACGAGAGGGTGCGGCTCTTCACCGGAGGACTCCGCCGCCGCCGAGCCACGCCGTCCGCATCCACAACCCGAAACGCTCAATCACGCGATGAGCTTGGCGCGCCGGTCGAGGTCATGGAGTTGGATCGGCTCCCGGCGAGGCTCCGCCCCGCCCCACGCAACGGGCGGCCGCGTGTGCACCGCCGGCCGGCGGCCGCACCTGCTCCACCGGTCGTTCCCGCCCTGCCGGCTCCACCAGCGCAGCTGGCGCTCCCGGCTCCTCAGCCTGCACTCCAGCCATAGCAACCCCGGGGCGGCGCCAAGCCGGGCCACCGTTTGACGCCCGAAGAGATGGCTGAACGCTGTCGCCAAGGCCTCTGCTACAACTGCAATGAGGCCTACTCGCGTGGCCACAACCGCATCTGTCGCAGGATCTACTACATTGACGGCGTCCAGATCGATGGGGACGAAGGTGAGGAGGCTCCGATCTTTTCTCTTCATGCAGTGGCTGGCGTCACGGTCAGCAGCACCATCCGCCGCGCGCGTCACGGTGGGCGCCGAGGTCTTCATCGCGCTGATCGACACCGGCTCGACTCACGGCTTCATCGGCGAGGAGGCGCACGTCGCACCGGTCTTCCCATCGAGCCGCGGCCCCGCCTCACGGCGACGGTCGCGAATGGGGAGCGGATTGCGTGCCCGGTGTCCTCCGGCGCGCACCCATCAACATCGACGGCCACCGGTCCCACGTCGACCTCTTCATCATGCCCTTGGCGGGCTATGACGTGGTCCCGGGGACGAACCGGATGGTGCCCCTAGGGGACATCGTGCGGAACTCGGCGGCGGGCACCATGTCCTTCGTGCACGGCGGCCGGGACGTGCGGTGGCGCGGCACCGGTCCTCCGGCCACGCCTCGGCCGCACGCGGCTGTCACCACCTCCACCGAGCCCCTCCTCGACGAGGCGCTCGGCTCCTTCGCCGACGTTTTCGCCACGCCCCCGGCCTACCTCCGGTTCGGGGCCGTCCCCATCGCATCACCCTCAAGCACGGGTCGGCTCCGGTGGCGTCCGGCCGTCGGTACCCCTGCCGCTCACAAGGATGAACTTGAGAAGCAATGCGAGTCCATGATGGCGCGGGGCATTGTCCCGGCGCGGCGACTCCGCGTTTTCCTCCCCGGTCTGCTCGTCAAGAAACCGGATGGATCGTGGCGCTTCGCGTCGACTACCGCGAGCCGAACGCCATCACGGTGAAGGACGCATACCCGATCCCGGTCGTCGACGAGCTGCCGGATGAACTTCACGCGCGCCGTTTCTTCACCAAGCCGGACTGCGTTCGGGTACCACCAGGTGCGCATGCAGCCAGAAGATGTACACAAGACGGCGTTCCGCACCCATGACGGACTCTATGAGTTCCTCGTGATGCCATTCGGACTGTGCAACGCGCCGGCCACGTTCCAGGCACTCATGAACGACGTACTGCGGCCTTTCCTCCGTCGCTTTGTACTTGTTTTCTTTGACGACATTTTAATTTACGACAAGTCATGGGCCGATCATCTCCGCCACTCGCGCATCGTCCTCACCGAGCTGCGCCGCCAATCCCTCTTCGTCAAGAGGTCTAAGTGCGCGTTCGGCGTTCAATCCGTCGCCTACCTGGGTCACACCATCTCGGCGGCGGGCGTGGCCATGGACGCCACCAAGGTGCAGGCCATCCATGATTGGCCGGTGCCTCGCTCGGTGCGCGCCGTCCGCGGCTTCCTTGGCTTGGCAGGCTACTACCGCAAGTTCATCCACAACTACGGGACGATCGCCGCGCCACTCCCCGCTCTCCTCAAGAAGGAGGGGTTCTCTCTGGGCGAGGCCGCCACAGCGGCATTCACCGCCCTCAAACACGCGGTGACGGCAGCACCGGTGTTGGCCATGCCCGACTTCGCCAAGCCGTTCGTCGTCGAGTGTGACGCCTCTTCTCATGGGTTCGGCGCTGTCCTCATCCAGGAGGGCCACCCAGTGGCGTTTTTCAGCAGGCTGGTGGCTCCACGGCATCGGGCACTCGCGGCGTACGAGCGCGAGCTCATTGGGCTCGTTCGGGCGGTCGCCACCGGCGACCCCTAGCGTGGGGGCGTCGCTTCGCCGTCAAGACGGACCATTACGGCTGAAGTACTTGTTGGACCGGCGCTTAGCCACCATACCACGGCATCATTGGGTTGGCAAGGCCGCTCGGGTTCGATTTCTCCGTCGACTACAAGCGGGCGCCGCAAATGCTGTGGCCGACGCGCTGTCCAGGCGCGACACCGAGGACGGCGAGCTGCTGGCCATCTCTGGCCCTCGCTTTGATTTCTTCGAGCGCCTCCGCTTGGCACAAAGGGAGGACCCGGCCTACGTCGCTCTACACGAGGAGGTCGCTACGGGCGCCCGCACCAGCCCATGGTCGGTCGTCGACGGCATGCTGCAGTACGAAGGCCGGCTATACATCGCGGCCGGGTCACCGCTGCTCCAGGAGGTGCTCCAGGCGGTGCACGAGGATGGCCACGAAGGTGTGCAGCGTACCATCCACCGTCTTCGCAGGGACTTCCACTTCCCCAACATGAAGCAGCTCGTGCAAGACATGGTGTGTGCGTGCGCGTGTGCCGCAGGTACAAATCCGAGCACTTGCACCCGGCGGGGGCTGCTGCGCCGCCGCTCCCGGTGCCACAAGGGGTGTGGACGGACATTGCTCTTGACTTTGTGGAAGCTCTGCCGCGCGTTCGCGGCAAGTCGGTGATCCTGACGGTGGTGGATCGCTTCAGCAAGTATTGTCACTTTATTCCGCTGGCGCACCCCTACTCCGCCGAGTCCGTCGCTCAAGCTTTCTTCGCCGAAGTGGTTCGCCTACACGGTGTACCCCAGTCCATGGTCTCCGTACGGGACACGGTTTTCACCTCTTCATTACGGGGAGAACTCATGACACCGACGGGCACCAAGCCGCACATGTCCTGCGCCTTTCACCCGCAGACTGATGGCCAATCGGAGTCGGCCAACAAAGTCATCATTATGTATCTCAGGTGCTTGACGGGCGATAGACCAAGACAGTGGCCCCGCTGGCTGCCCTGGGCCGAGTTCCTCTTCAACACGGCGTACCAGACGTCACTCCGGGACACCCCGTTCCGCGTCGTCTACGGCCGCGATCCGCCGTCTATCCGGTCTTATGAGCCGGGTGAGACACGGGTTCCTGCTGTCGCCAAGACCATGGAGGAGAGGGCGGAGTTTCTCGCTGACATTCGCTGCAGGTTGGAGCAGGCCCAAGCCATGCAGAAGCGGCACTATGACAAGACGCATCGCCAAGTCAGCTATGCGGTCGGTGACTGGGCCTTGCTGCGCCTGCATCACCGCGCCGCGTCCTCCCTGCCCCAAGCCGCCACCGGCAAGCTGAAGCCCAGGTACGTCGGGCCATACCGCGTCATCGAGCTGATCAATGAGGTGGCGATGACGCCTCGCCTTGCCGGCCGGCGCCCGCATTCACAATGTCTTCCATGTGGGCGTGCTCAAGAAGTTCCAAGGACCACCCCCGGATGCCATTCCACCACTACCTCCTCTTCGTCACGGCGCCATCGACCCAGAACCTGAGCGTGCGGTGCGTTACCGTCTTGCAAACGGCGTACCCCAGGTTTTGATCCAGTGGAAGGGAGCCTCGGCTGCATCAGCGACATGGGAAGAGCCTGCAGCATTCCGCGCCAAGTACCCTTCGTTCCAGCTCGAGGACGAGGGCCGACTCTCGGCGGGGAGGGAGATGTCATGTTCGGTCGTACATACACAAGGCGCGGGAGGGCCCGAGATGTACGCCGAGCCCGGAGAGCGTGCTTCTCGTGCGCGCCAAAGACGGCCGGGCCGAGCAGGACGCGGTCACCACCGGTGGCTAGGATGGAAGGTTAGGATAGTTTCGTTATGGGATCCTAGAATTAAGGAGTTGTTTCCTTTAGTTTGTTTCTATGTTTAGTTGGGCCATCGGCCATATATGCATGTACGAGAGGACCATTGGGATTAAGAAAGGAATTTGCATCTAATCTTCTTCCTCCTTCTCCTAAGCCACGAGTCGGGGGTATAACCGGCGAGTGTGATTGGCGTGGGGGCATAACCCCGCCATAGTTACCACGGAGCGCGACTACGAGCTCCGTAGTCGAGGTCCGGCCACCATCCCACATACGACCCTTGACACACGTACATCAACTAGTAGAAGATGCTAGGCTTAATGAGAATACAGAATCTTAATGATACCACATTATTACATCCATCCAATCAACTGGCAATTAGAAAATTGCAATTTGATGAGACAAGCTGGGAAGAAGAAATTACCCTAGACATATATTCATAAATCTCTGTGTGTCACTTGATAAAGGTGCACCACCACAAAGAACAAATCTTACACGCCCTCCAAGCATTGCCCGTATCGGTTTAAAAATAAGGTTATCCCATATCATCCTCTCTGGTGCCCAAGATCCAAACCAACTTCCTTCAATTGCTGCTAGATTTCGACTATATGCAAAATCAAACAGTTTTTTTGTCACCCCACCCTTCTCACCAACCTGGAAACAGAAATAGGAATGTTAATTTTCAGTGGAGTTGATGGCTTACACATGATCAAAGGTGACCCGTGACATTTCAAGGCTGCAAAATATAATTATGCTACACATCATTTGTGAATCTAATTCATAGAAGCATGGTGGTATGTACGGTTTGTGACATTGTAGAACTTGCCTTGAAACCCTACCTGTTGACACCGTATACACTACCACATAATAACATAAAACAAAGGCACACTCTGTACAGTGATCTCATCTTCTAGCCACAAAATGAAAAATGTCACAGGATATTCCTCAAGAGGGAAGTACTCAAAATCTAAACTTTGCTCAAGTTATGTACCATTTTCAAATGAGCAAACTTTTGTATCACACAGCACAAGGGATGAATATACAAAGTAACATTCACACAAAAGCCCTAAACAACATGTGATAATTACTATATGCATAAAATATTCTAACAGTTACAAGGCTAATCAACAAAAATTGCTGAAAATGTGAAATTCAGAAAAAATAAATCACCTTCTTAAACACTGCATCTCTGATGCGATCCAAAATTGCAGGAACTGAGATCATAAGTGTAGGTTTCAGTACAGAAACATCTCCTTTTGTCCCCTTCTTAATCTTGTTTGAAGTATCGGTCATAGTTAGAGCTGTACCGTATCCAATAGCAGTACCAGAAGCCAACATGACAGTCTGGACAGAAAACATTGTGCATAACATCAAATATTGTGATAAGTCTTGCAAAATACATGTATATGAATTACAAAATATATCACCTCTGCTGCTAGCTCAAAGACATGAGCTAATGGAAGGTAAGCCAGATATACATCATCCATGCCAAGGTTTGGGACGATTGTCATGACTGCTGCAGTTGTGGCCACCATGTTTCCATGCGTGATTATAACACCCTACGTCAATTTGGACCACAAACTAAATTATGAAAGAGAACACTGGGTAAATCAATCATTTCTACAATAAAACCCATAGGAACAGACTAGGCCCCTTTCTACAATATAAATAGCTAGTTGATGTGGCACGACAAAGCTCTAGAAAACTGTTCTTTAGATCTTACTAGTAGTCCACTTGCATCTGAAGCTATGCACATATATCTAATCTAGCAACTAAAGCCAAAGCGAAAGCTTTGTCCAGTACAGTATACGTTTTGTAATGCTCAGTAATCACCATCTATTTGCCGGACCCAAAATAATGCACTGAACATTCAAATGTGTCTCGTTTTGTCCCACAGCACAGGTCCTGCTACCATGGATTCTGTACCAAGGACTCATGCATAGCCACAGAAATATTAAGACTGAGATTATAACTCATTCCCTTTTTAGATGCGCAAGAGAGAACAAATTTCATGCTTCAGGCAGTCAGATTGATATGGATAATACAATGGACAAGTAGCAGTTTGAACTTAATCAGCCACATATTAGATGGCAGCATCAAAGTTATGCATCCTTACTAATCAACCAAAATATGTGGAGTATATGAAAATGATATTCCTGCAAGGATGAAAAAACATATGAAATGAAAATGTTTCAAGAACAGAATTTTCTATATTTCCTCCTTGGTGAACTAAACAGGTGGCCAGGTACAGTTGGAAGATAACATTACTTAGTTTCAGAAGTTGACCAAACAGGTCAATTCTCTTTGAACGGCCCATATTTTGGTTTGGATCTCATTCTAGATTCAGCACCAGGCAACTTTTCTCTTCTTTATGTTCGTGCAAATTACATGATTATGAATGCGTAGAATTGCACTATCTTTGATCAGCAAGCCTACCTTGGGAAGACCAGTACTTCCACTGGTATACATGATAACTGCAGTATCAGAGCTTGATGGTAACCTTGCATCAAGGTGTGATGTTTTGCCCAGCTCCTCTACTTCAGTGAAAGACAATGTTGTCCAATGCTTCATTTGATTCAGTGTCTCAGCCTCGACAGGCTCATCCTCAATATAGATAACATGCCTAAGACTCTGCAATTTAGAACTGATTGCAGGTAGCTTCTTAAGCTGCTTTGAATCACATATCAGAGTTGAAACCTGTGTCTGAAATTCAACAGAAGAATATTCAAGACGAAGGACCAAATCAATGACTGCTTGTAAAGTTCCTAGACTTTAACACCAAATAATGTAGTTCTTCCATTTGTGCAAGTACCAGTAAACACCTCCATATAGTGCATCAAGAACTTATCAACAGCTAACAAAGATAATTTAAATGGACCACTAGGTTAGGAACAATGGCAGCTGTGAGATATGAGCATACAGATTTTTCTAAAGCGGACAGGTTAAATAAATGGCATAAATAAAAACAATTGGATAGTTCTCAACCGAAGAAAGTGCAAGGATAGATGACAAAAGAAAATATAATCATACCTCATTTAGTGAATGAACCAATGCATCCTCACCAAGTGAAGCATAAATAGTTACAACCGTCAAATTTTGTCGGAAGCATCCCTGAAAAGAAAATGATAGTACCATAGTCAGAGAGCTTTTACAAGTTCTAATGGATGCACTAATATAATGGCATTCGTGGCGTGACTACCTGGGCAGCAATGATCCACTCAGCTCTTGTATCAGAGAAGATTGCTGCATGGCTATCTAGATTGTGGCCCATCTTGATAAGTCCAGAAGCAAAATTACATGCACGATTAAATGCTTCTGCATAGGTATCCCATTCATATTCACCAAGATGCAGTTTCTCAAACTTCCTACCATCAGCAGATTCAACAAATTCCCTATTAACTAGCTTTCTTGTGCCAAGACACTTCTGTCCAGAGTATTTTTTGCTAGCCATCTCAAATAGAACTGCCATCGTGGTGGCACCCTCCCATGGGACTTGAACTAAGGAAGAAAATCTACTGTTTCGCACGGCAAGTCCTGGCTCTCCACCCACATCAGCTTGCACTGCCCTTTTCTTTGTCTTTTTGCTAAATATTGAGGTAAGCAAGAAAGGAACAACTACAGCCAGAAGCACAGCACCAATAACTCCATTCAGACCATAGTCTTTCAACAGTGGTATACCACTTGCAGAGATTCTTTGTAGAATAGGCATGTCTGAATTATTTTCAGTAAAGTCTCCCATGGTTTTCTGCTATATCTGGAGCATTACTTGATTAAATCCACTGCATAAAAGCAAGAACAGGATCATGTGCTTAGCATGTTATAAACAAGTGACAGCCTTGATACACTTGAATTTATAGAGAACAAAATGCAATATGCATGATGACCCAAGATGGGGGGGCTATTACTGTGGCCTTTTGGCTACCACTAGGCTTAATAATGGGAAGGAAAAGGTGGTTCTTCTAACTACCAAAATGAACAAATGTTTGGGCGGTATCAATATACTCCACGGAAGCAAGGCACAGATTTAGAAATAGCACTAGATCTAGAATAGATTATCCTGAACCAGCTCCTTAGTGGTATGACTCTTGGCTGATACAGTGATACAATAGCATTTCTTGATGACAATAGTACTTCCAAGTATTTAGATGACATAATCTTCTGGAAAGTGGGCGATTGATATGTGCAAGCTGACCAATTGAATCGGTGGCAGGTGTACATGAATGACAGGGCAGGACAAAACCGTTTTAGAAAATGGCAGCTTGCTTTAAGGAAAAGCAACAAAGTTGGCAAGGATGTGATGGGTAGTGAGTTACAATGCAGCACAGTTCTGACGAGAAGGGTAATTAGTAGTAGTGAAAGTAGGGTCGAATGAATAAATATACAAGTGTAACCCCCAAAACTTTATTGCTTTCTATAAAACCGGGCTTTTTTCTAATAAAAAAAGAATCAATATACTGTATGTAGTTTCCAAACCGGTTTGCCTAAAATTACTTGGAAGATAGAAGGGAGCTCCAGCCACATGGCCATGTAAATTACTTGGAAGATAGAAGGGAGCTCCAGCCACATGGCCATGTAAATGGAAAAGTCATAAGAGCAAATCAGGAATTTTTCAACCATACAGGAGGTCAGAACATGGACCATGCGAGGGGTGGATGGCACTTGATGGTCCCTTATACGCATGGACGCTGCGACGAAACAAAAACCAACAAATCAAACCGTGTAAGGTTGGAGTATCCGATCCCGTAACAGTAGAGAGATTTGGATTCAAGCTTGGTTAAAACCAAAAAAAGAGATCTGGGTTTGCGGTCCACTGGCTCAGGATGAAGGAACAGACTATTCCACGCAACAGGATGAGCAATCCTCCGACTAAGCAAAACACACGGTTTCCCTACCGGGAACGGAAGACGCCAGCCCAGGCAGGGACGGCACGGTTTCCCTACCGGGAATAGAAGACGCCAGCCCAGGCAGGAACGGCGGCAGGACCTCCCATCACAGCCCTCCGGGGAAGCGATCGATGACGACGAGAGGACGAACAGGGGACGAATGGTGCTGGGTAAGCGCGCGCGCTCTGCTCGGATCTGCGTGCAGTTGTCGAGATCGGCGCAGGAACTATACGAGAGGGGAGTTTGGGGGAGGAAGGAAGAAGCGGCACCTGCGCTGCGTGGGGGGGTCGCGTCGTTGGCCGGATCGGCCTGCGCCCGGCGACGGTGGGAGGAATGGTGGAGAGAGACGAAGAACCTCGGCTTGCGTGGTGTTCTGGTGGAGCTGCGAGTGCGATTCCACTGGAGCGGCTGCCGTGTGGCGGCTTCTGGAAGGAAACGGGAAGAAACGACCAGCGGAACCAGGGCAAGAGTCACGCCACGCGGCGGACGCGTGGCTACTAGTTTAGTTAAAAGTTTTTTTTCCACCGCCCGTCACATCAATCTCCGAATACTAATTAGAAGTATTAAATGTATATTAATGATAAAACTCATTTCACAGCCTCTACCTTAATTTTAATTTTCGAGATGAAGGTAACGAGTTAACCAATCTTTAATGATGTATTAATTAGATTTAATGAATCCGTCTCGCAATTTCTGATCCATTAGTATAATTATTTTTCTGATTAATCTATATTCAATACTTCTAATAGATCTTAAAAAGAACCCAAAAGTTGCACCTAAGGAACTAAACGCGGCCGTACCGTTCCCACGGCGCATGGGCACGGAACACTATTGAGTGTGATCGGAAATTGCATGAAGAAGTGCATGGGTGCCCTTTTGCTATGCCAAAGGGTCTTGCAAAACTGCCCTGTAGTCCACCACGGGATACTGCTCTGAAATTGATGCAGTGCGAATCCTGTTTGGTTGCATTCATCTTCTTTCATGTTTTTTTAATAAAATTGTTTCATGTTTCTGACTTGGAATATGACATATACTGTTAGTCAATTGGCCATGCAACCGCCTTGCTCGCTTGGCTTATCAGCCACCAGCACTTTTATCTCAGAATAAACCAGCACCAGCAACCATAAGATGTCTAGTGCATCTCTACCAATTCAATGATACTGTAGAAGCACACGGCTTCTATGGTCATGATTAGTAATTTTGCTGTCGCTACGCCCAAATTAAGATTGCGATTTGAGGGTTCAGAAAAGGCGGTCAAGGAATCGAGATAGAACTCCGATCATAACGAGAGGTGATGCAGTTTCCATTTGCCACCAACTCTGACTCCCATAAAATCAAAGTAATATACCGTATATGGTAGCTCGATGCTATTGGGTATCAAATGTTTGTACCCCTTAAATGAATATCAGACCCCGTTCGAGGCGTTGAAGCCCACTAAGTATAAATTAGCGCTTCTAACGAGAAGGCTAGTCCTATCACTATCCCTGCCCGACAAGTTCGAGGCAATCCACTTTAGCGGTGGACCCAAATAGTAGCTATGCACGTGAATAACGTTGCCAAAAGTCTGTCGACTCCTTTGTGAAGACACAAATAATCCCACGCAGCAAGCTAGTGTAAGGATGCTGCATAACGCTGGCAATCAGCACGTGGGTTGGCCTCCCAAAGAGGCTGACCACAGACATATCATTAAGTGCCCATACTTAAACAAAAACAAATAGTACTTATACATGATTGGCAGCTACTCACTCGGTTTCGTAAATTTGAATGTCGTTCCCAGACGCTAGATGTGCAGTCAACAACAGAACTACTACCAACATTAGCGCGCGAACGCGGTGCAGCAATGCGACCTGTAACGTACGTTGGAGGTGACTCATCGATCAATTAATATTATGATATCTCTAATGCGGACGTGGGTTCCCGATCTTCCGTCAGGTGGAGATAGCTATCGATTTGGTGGAGATGTCACACAAACGATCCGGCTTCCAATCAACACGACTAGAACCCCGCAATCGCAGCACCACTTCTCCTCTGGTTATCAACCATGCACTGCACGATTGACCTCGCCACGAGGGCTAATCCTTGCCCGAGCATCGAAAGACACAAGCAAGAACAAGAAAGAAACACAATCCGGAAAATTGCGGATGAATGATTAAGCTCACAAGTTGGGGTCTCACAAACCGATCGAGCGGCGAACTCGTTCTTCACGGAATGACTTAAGCAAAACCCGAGTTTCTAAGGTGGCGGCTACGAGTATAAGAGAAGGGGGGCTTCCTAGGGTTTGGGGCGACCTAGGAGGGGCGCCCTCAACTTGGGCCTAAAGCCCAACCAAACCGTCGACGCAAAGCACTTTGACGGATTCTGGACGTCAACTTGTTTCGACGATTCCCGTTGACTCGGAACGAATTTTGGCATGAGACCAGTGCCATTGGAAGCTCTATGAAATTCTGCTTCCAACCATATATAGAACGTCCAAAACCGACTCCGTATGCGACCTGGGTGTCCGTTTTATTGCGCACTGCTCCTGGACTCCGAACCGGACTCGAACTTTTGCTTTTGGCCTCCACCTCGGGGACTCGAACCGGATCAACCTTGGACCTCCTTGTTGACTTGGAAACCCTTGTTGGACTTCTTCTACTCCATTCCATGCACCAATCATGGTCGTATGCATGAGTGTCATGTCCTCATCAATCTCACTCTTTGTGGGTTGCACACACTGATTTTGTATTTTGTCTTCTTTGAAACAAACCGCAAAACATGAAAGGACTACTAAAGCCAGACCCACTCGTACTAAACTTTAGTTTTGAGATCAAAACACACCCTAAAAAGCATTTATGTGCTAATAGCTTGGAGTAGCAACTAGTAAGACGAATACCTCTACCATCTTATGGGCATGATAACCTAGGCTGAACAATATAATTTGTTTCTCATGAAATAATAAAAAGTCAATTAGTCTGATAATTATTCTTTCAAACTTCCATTCTATAAACTTAATCACGAATATGAGAAATGCTACTCACCTTAAATCCTGAAGTTTAGTCACACCATTGCTGCAGTGCTCTGAACCAGACACCTACGTTTCTCCAGTATTATGCACTCTATGCTGCACTACTTTGTATCTAAATCAGGTACATACGCGTCTCCAGTACTACGCACTTTATGCTGCACTATTTTGCGTCATTATTTATACGCGAGGGCGTAGCTGAATTAATGATTTAACCGGTTTTCTCTATGTGTTGTTCACTTGTTTGGCTTTCTCTACGTGTTCTTCACCTGTTTGGTAGATGGAAGTAGGACATCATCAAGTTCGCCCTGTGTGAGTTGTTTATCCCCGTAGTTAAAATACAATGTACTACTTTTTTAATCAATTTTATTAAGATTGAGATAATAAAAGATTTAATTTACCAACTCAAATGAAACTATACAATCGACTGTTTTGTTTAGGACCCGTTTAGTTTCCAAAAATTTCACCAACTACCCGTCACATCAATCTCTAGACACTAATTAGGAGTATTAAATGTAGATTAATGACAAAACCCATTCCACAACCCCTACCTTAATTTCCGAGATGAATCTAACGAGCCCAATTATACTATGATTAGACAACATCGTGCTACAATACCCAATCTCTAATGATGGATTAATTAGACTTAATGGATTCGTCTCGCAATTTCCGATCCATTAGTGTAATTAATCTACATTCAATACTTCTAATAGATCTTGAAAGAAAAACCAAAAGTTTCACCTAACGAACTAATGAAAGTGCATCTAGACCCCTTAGTGGATTTTGGCAAATTGAATGACAAAGCAATTAAAGGTATAACATATTTTTCTAAGATTGTGAGCAGGATTTATTTATATTTTAATAAGTTATCAATAGAATATTTATTAGTGAATGAGTATCTATGGATCACATTGGAGAAGACAGATATATGAGTGATCCTAAGGTATAGTGGAAATATCAAGCAATAAAGGTAGATAAATATCGGGATATTTTGACAAGGTCAATTCATGGTCTCCTTTAAATATGGTAGCTTGATTAAAATACAAAGATCATAGAAAGAGAATAAGGTAATTCTCTAAACCAAGTGCAAGTCTTCATGTGGTAACTGAAAGAGGACACAAGGATGAATGTAAACTTTATGGTCCTCAATTTGAATCTTATCATATTCGTTGTCAATCGAGAACAAGCACTTGAAGAGAGATTTTAAGTGAAGGATGATTTTAGATAAAGCAAAGTGAAACTCAACGTGGATTGGGTAAGTGATGAAGAGATCAACCGAGATGACTAGGACGAGGGACTAAGCAATCTTTAGGGCCTTAGCTAAGCCGCCATTAGTGTTTGACTAAGTTGAAGTTCTAGTATCCGCGGGGTCTTGAAATATCATATCCAAGCCTTAACCGAGGGAAGTAATGTAACTCATCTACATGTTATGATTGGCAATATGGAGTGACTTGTGGATCCAAGTGTGCATTCTTATGTTGATGGAAAGATCCTAAGTCACTAGCTCAAGTATGGACGTGCTCAAGACATAGGCTAAGTTGAAAGCCCTCAAGTGGATATTGCTCAAGTATGGCAAGATTGAAGACATTCAAGCTCAAGAGGTTGTCATGGTGTTTTCTTTTAATCGTGAGTATAGGTATGTCGTACTATCAAGAGGGATGCAACTTTAGCGAGTTGACCAAAGTCAAAGTGCTCATTAGTTGACCTAAGTGAGATCTAGCCTTGAGAGCCCTAGAGTGTGCTAACAAACCCTCCTAACCTAACCTAAGTCACTTTGTCTCTTTGGTGGAGTGTTAGATTCATAGAAAGGGTTTTGGGGGTGCCTCGGGCTTGACCAGTCTGACCGGTCAGGGGCACCGATCTGATCAGTGCCGCTTGACAGCTAACGGCTAGTTTTCTTCTTTGAGGGGTATAAGTACCCCAAGCCTTCTTCAGTGGAGGGCTCATGTTCTTGGTGACTTTGCTGAGCTCCTAAGACAATTCTTGCAAGCCCTAAGCCTTAGTAGCTCTCCCCAACTTCTCTTTGTGAGATTTGTGGATTCAAGCCATATCCCTTGTGTTGGGTTGAGAGAGTGAGCTCAAGAGCATCTTTGTGAGCTAACAAGAGCATTCCCATGGCTTGAGCACTTTGATTTCGTGTCTACAAGCTTTGAAGTATTTGTTACTCTTGGAGGTTTGCCTCCTAGACGGCTAGGTGTCGCCGGCTAGCTCTCAAGGATGTGGTGAGCAACTGGAAGTTTGTGAGGGCTGTGATCTTGCCTCTTCATGGAAAAGATCGCCTTAGTGGAAAGGAGGAAAGTGGTTGAAACATACCCGACTTGTTGTGGGAAAGTTCCCTTACAAGCTCCTCAACGGAGACGCAACATTTCCTTGGTGGAGGTGAACTTCGAGAAATAAATCCTTGCATCTCATTGTGGTTTGCCTCTCTAAGTTATTTTCTAGCATATTTGATTTGCTTCTGCTTCGATCTACTTGGGGGTGCTACTTGTGTGTGTAGGGGTCATTACCTTGCTTATGATCATCTACCAAGGCCACTCACTAAGTTTGGCTCGTGCTGGAAGTCAAGAGGAGCTTGAAGCTATTTTTGCAGGTTCTCTGTGGTGCACCAGTCTGACCGATGCAGGGCAACGGTCTGACCGATGCCACCTGCTGAGCAAAGCCAGCGACCAATCTGACTGGTGACGCTTGGTAGTTCAAGATTCGGGGATGAAAAGTTTAAGTTGGTCGTCATGCCTATTCACCCCCTCTAGGCGACATTAAGGTCCTTTCAACTAAATGGTCCGGCGATTCCCATGGAGCACGGGCACGGAACACTGCTACACTGGAGCAACAATTAGTGACCGAAAATTACATGAAAAACTGCATGGGTGCACTTTTGCTATGCCAAAGGGCCTTGCAAAGCTGCTCCGCAGACCACCATGGGAGCCCACACGATACTGCTCTCAAATTGATGCAGTTCGATTCCTATTTAGTTGCATTCATATTCTTTCCTGTTTTTTTAATAAATTTCTTTCCTCTTTCTGATTTGGAATATGACAGACATCGTCAGTCAATTGGCCATGCATCCGCGTGTGGTATTCTAGATGCTTCTTTCTTGGGTGCCAAGTCACGTTGAGTTCCGGAGCTTTCTAGAGTCTTTTAGATTTGATTCTTTTAGCACTTTTCCCGAATGGTTCCTGGATTTATATAATTTACCAAATTTCCACAAAAACTATTAGTGGCACCCTATTCTAAGTTGATATTAACATTTATGCCCTTTTCTCATGTTTAGTTGACTTATAAATATATAGGATAAGATGTGTCAACAAGATGTTGTCCCCAGACGTTGGATGTGGAGTCAACAACAGAATTACTACCAACATCAGTGTGCGAGCGCGGTGCAGCAGTGCGACCTGCAATGTATGTTGGAGGTGACTCATCGATCGATTGATATAATGATATCTCACTCTTTGTGGGTTGCACACACTGAATTTGTATTTTTGTAAACAAAATGCGGAACATGAATGGACTGATAAAGCCAGACCCACTCGTACTAAACTTTAATTTTGAGATCAAAACACACCCTAAAAAGTATTTGTGTGCTAATATCTTGGAGTAGCAACTGGTAAGATGAATACCTCTACCATAAGATGGACATGGTAACCTAGGCTGAACAATCTAATTTGTTTCTCATGAAATGATAAAAATTCAACTAGTCTGGTAATTATTCTTTCAAACTTCCATTCCATAAACTTAATCATGAATATGAGAAATGCTACTCACCTTAAACCCTAAAGTTTGCAGACACACCATTTCTGCAGCGCTCTGAACCAGGTACCTACGTGTCTCCGGTACTATGCACTCTATACTACACTACTTTGCGTCTAAATCATGTACATACGCGTCTCCAGTACTACGCACTCTATGCTACACTGCTTTGCGTCATTATTTGTATGCGGGGACGTAGCTGAATCAATGAGTTGACTGGTTTTCTCTATGTATTGTTCGCCTGTTTGACTTTCTCTACGTGTTGTTCACCTGTTTGGGAGATGGAAGTAGGACATCATCAAGTTCGGCCTTTGTGGGTTATTTATTCCCGTAGTTAAAATACAATGTACTACTTTTTAAATCAATTTTATTAAGATTTAGATAATAAAAAATTTAATTTACCAGCTCAAATGAAACTATATAATTGACTGCTTTGTTTAGGACCCGCTTAGTTCCAAAAAATTTCATCAACTACCCGTCACATCAATCTCTGAACACTAATTAGGAGTATTAAATGTAGATTAATGACAAATCCCATTCCACAACCCCTATCTTCATTTTCGAGATGAATCTAGCGAGTCCAATTATACTATGATTAGATAATATCGTGCTACAGTAACCATTCTCTAATGAGATTAATTAGACTTAATGGTTTCGTCTCACAATTTCCGATCCATTAGTGTAATTATTTGTGTAATTAATCTACGTTCAATACTTCTAATAGATCTTGAAAGAGAACCCAAAAGTTTCACCTCATGAACTAAATGGGGCCGACCATTCCCATGGCGCACGAGCATAGAACACTGCTGCACTGGAGCAGCAGCTAGTGACCGGAAATTGCATGAAGAAGTGCATGGGTGCCCTTTTGTCATGCCAAAGGGTCTTGCAAAATTGCTCCATAGTCCACAACGGGAGTCCACACGATACTGCTCTCAAATTAATGCAGTGCGATTCCTGTTTGGTTGCATTCACCTTCTTTCCTGTTTTTTTACTAAAATTGTTTCCTATTTCTGATTTGGAATATGACAGATAACGTTAGTCAATTGGCCATGCAACCACCCTGCTCGCTTGGCTTATCAACCACCAGTACTTTTATCTCAGAACAACCAACACCAGCAACCAGCCAAACGAACAAACGGGTAATCTAGTGCGAAGTGCAAAGAGAAGTGTATTTGGTTTGCAGATTTGGAAATTTTATCTGACTGTATGCTGTTCTGGCTAGTTGATGTTGTTAGACCTTGAGGATAATCTAGGTGTAGATTGGTGGGTATTCTCTTTGACATTTGAGGTAAAAACATGGTGTTCTTGTTATTAACCGAGACAGACTAGAGAGATGGAAAGAGGTCAAAGAGATTCACCGTGGGATTGGGAAGTAGGGGATGAACCATGTCAAATTAGATGTAGTCCGCCGGTGTAGTGCAGTGCAATGATGACCTTGGTGAAGCGCAGTGGCGGTCGATGGTGGGCTTCCCATCGCTTCATTTCCTCCCTCTCGATCGGACTAGGGTTAGGACGGTGGGGAACAGTGGCGACAGTGATCCGTGCTTTGTGACATGGCCCCCACCTCCCATTTATGGTGCTGCATGACAGGGGCCACCAACCATCTATTTGGGTTGGGCATCCTCGATCAGGATGCAGTCAAGGGCCTGGTTGGCCTTTGGGCCAACCGGTGGAGATGAAACTAACATTCTCCCCCTTAATCTCATCTTATGTCTCTTAAACTTCAGCTCTTCACTTGGTACCTATTGACGGTTGTTAAGTACCACTTTTACACCGTCAACTCTTACATTAAATAAATGAAAAGTGATTAGAATAGGGGTTTATACTGACAATTTCCACAAGTGTTGGTGTTTCTATCTTTTGTTGCAGGACACATCAAAATGCACATGGAATGATGCAATTGAGAGCAAGTAAATTGATGGCATGAATATGACATCATCATAAACAGACCCAAATGCCCATTTGGTCTGCACCATTATGACGGGCTCGTCGAGACGATCGAAATGGATGTATCATTTGCATACATCGGAGCCCAGATGAGAGAGATATGCACAGGACATCATGTGGACCCGGTGGGACCCATACCAGGCCACGTGGCGACGTGCTAGCACACAGGATGCCATGTGTCCATGACACCTCATCAATCCAAGAGAAGCACTACCCGACGAATTAGACGCTGCCACGTGTTCAGCACAAGGATTCAAGGGCCCACAACCCCGAGCAATTAGCCTTCAACTGACCCATACATCGGGAACCGCCTTGCGGACCCACCTGGCAGTCACCCAGACGAAAGGCAGCGCGATCGGAGCCGACCCGGGATCGACCGAGCCCACCTTAAGGTGGTTCATGCCCATCTTCCATGTGTCGTCTCCTCGGTGGATCCTAAGCACATTTCAGGAGTGCTCGGGGTGTTCTCGCGCTGATGCTCTAGCCTATAAATAGAAGGGGAAAGGGTAAGAATAAAGACACATTCCAAGTTCTCCCCTCTCTCATTTTCTCACTTGGAGAGGTGAGTTCACACTTCTCCATGTGTAGTTGGGTGTAGGTGCTATGTATATGGTCATGTGGGTGAGACTCCCATTTGTTCTTCATTTAGAGCAAAGTGAGTATTTTTGTATTTCCCTTTTAGACTAAAGTGATATTCATGCATGGGTGATATGTTCTTGAGTTCTTCATTTGTTCATCATTTAGAGGCTCGTGTTCTTCGTGATACGATCCTTTGATCTTGTTGACTAGATGAATAATTCTGCATTCCGTTTGTGTGAGTTGCCTCGTTAGATCTTATTGGAATACTTTAATCGGTGTTCAGTTGTTTGACCTCGCGCCGCCTCAGTTCAATGATGGGCAAGGGCTATTCGTACTCGTGGGTTTATATGGAGTGCAATAGTGTTGTTACGGGTTGACAGACGTAGCCGTGTTATAGTAGTAAGCGATGGTGTAGATGTGGTGTCTAGACGACGGGTTATCCTTTGATTGCCCTGTATTCCACGATTTGTCTTGGGGTAGGCCACGATAGTGACAACCATTGGACCCTTATGGAATCCCCCATGTTCGTATATAGGTGTAGGCAACCATTTGTTGTGAATCGACTGTTATAGCCAGGAGGGCCCGGTGTCCAAAGTGAGATTCTGTTACAGCTTGTACCCGTCAGTGTAGTTGTGAAGTGCTACAACGGTGTATCTGTGCGCTTGCAGATTCATTCGCACCTGTCAGTGTACCCGGGTGTTCCTTACACGCTCACGCTAGACGCGCCACTAGTAGTGAGTTTAAGAAATACCAACAATACCCACTTCATCACAAATAAGTATACCGAGCATGGATCATTGTGATAGTAATGACCATCAGATTAACCAGCCACAGTACATTTACTTGTTTTGAACGGATCATATTCTAGGCCCTTAGTAATCCCGAAATCATAGGTTCTACCATAAACCCTTGTCGACTATGTGTTCTCTCAACACATGGGGCAGTAAACCCGTGGTAAGCAGATCCGCAAGTACTTGCTCGGTACTCATATGCTCAATACTTTCAAAATGATTCTGGATTTTCTCGTTTGCAACATATAACTCACTTTCAATGTGTTTGGCGGCACACTTCACATGTTGCTATTGGAGACAATACACTTGAATGGTATGTTGTTGTTGTTGTCTACCATTATCTATTCAGAGTAAAGGTTTCTTTAACCATTTAGCCTGTTCTATAGCCTCATATCATGATGAACTTGAGTATACTTAACCCATGATATATAACTATTTTGCTTCGGAGCTTTTCCACAATAAAACTCCAAGCTCGGGTGTTAGCTACTATTGTGGGCTTCATCAAACAACTCTCCAAAACTTAGTCCTTTTCACTCACAACCTTTTGTGATTATGTGTCACTTCCTTACTTAGCATGAGGCTTATAACTCTTTGCAATACTGTTGCAAAATCTTTCTATAACTCTATTCCAGAGTGGACTTCTGTAAAACTATCCCGGATACTTAAACTATGTCTGGGTAACTTCTTTCTTGAGCAATTGATTCTACTTCTAACAACTAAAGCACTTCGGAACCACTTTCATTTGATCGATTATATATTGGTTCCTGGAATACTAAAATTCCAAAACTATTACCCTTGACTTCATATAAAACAAGTGTTGTTGACTCGCATGCATACTATACTTCTTTAGAATTCTTTTCTAAGTATGCTCTTTGTGAAAATCCTAATACCCCTTTACTTTTATCTCAGTAAACTTCAATTCCTTGAACGAATGATGCTTCATTAAGATATACCAAACTTTGAGGACAATAACTTCTTCGTCTGCAATAGCAAACTAACATCACTACTAGAGAGTAGGACGTCATCTACATACAAGATGTGGAAAACGTGTTTCCATTCTTGAACTTCACATAAATGCCATTGTCCTCGTGATTCTCACTAAAACCCAAAACTTACTTCAGGCGACATCCCATATATTCTTTTCCTTACATGACAAAACTTTTTGTCATGTAAATATCCTCACATTCTTTGTTGAGGAATGTCATCTCTGCTTTATGATTCTGAAGAATCATGAAATCCTTACATGAGAAAATGTCTCATTATAACTTGTTTCTTTTCTTTACATAAAAGCTTTTGACTCCTTATAGTCGTGTATCATGTTTATTCTTATTGCCTTTGGAGTCACATATAGTTTTGTAGACCCATTACAATCCACTATTTTGACTCCTTTAACAATTTTTAAAGTCCCAAAACAATGTTGGTACTCCTAAATCTCATTTCATTTTCCAAGACTTCTCTCGGACTCTTTACTCGGAACTGTTGTTGTTTTTTCTCTCATGCGACAATGGTAACTATTGGATCCTGACGGACAGGTGCCTACTATATGCTTCTTGTCTCTACGGGAGTACTGGACATGCCAAGCTCCCCCACATGGCAATATATTACCACAGGTGGCGCAATGTCACACATTGTTGGTGCAGAAACATGTAGCGAGAAAAAATGGTACCTTAAATCATTGGAGTGGGCACACCACTCATTTCTCCTCAAGGTTAATTTCTTAAGCTACCACATTCTTTCTCTTTATTTCATCCTCTAGGTGAAGTAAGGTCTCCTTGTACCATACTCCCCCAGATTGTCCCACCTTCTGTAAAGATGGTGTATCATTAAACTTTCTTAACCAGTGCATATATTGACAAACTACACTATCTTCCTATTGGAAATATGAAAAATCCTGAAATTTAGCTATCTCTCTTTTCTTAGGGGTATCAATTATTATGACTATTGTACTCCCCTTGACGGCCATAATTACTTGATAGATCATCTCTTTTCTTTCAATGCATCTTATGCATCGCAGTATAGGGTTCATTTCTCCCCCTCTAAATATGGCATAAGCTTCAATGCCATAATTTTGAAACTCAATCAAAGACTTTTGTGAACGAGGAATTTTCCTTAACTTGCTTCATTCACATGATTGTGTCACGCAAAAAAAATTATTTCTTAACTCATATGGGAGTACACTATTCCTCATATCACTTCAAGAACATACAAGGTACTTTACCTGCAATACTTATGCAAGTTAAACTCGCATACAACTTCCTTTTGTCCTTTTACTTCATTTTTGAAATGACACTTCCTTGCGGACCACTTTACACATTTAAAAATATGTGTCTTCCACCATTACTTATAACTCCGCGTCGAGCAACTCAACTAGAGTGTTCAAACACATTTGTATTATCAAGAGTCAAATAATCAACTCCCCACCTTTATTTTTACAAATGGTGTAATTTTGGGATTTCTCCCCTTATGGCATCGACCCTTAAGTATTTAACGGCCATGTCACGATGAAAGTGCATAGTCAAATCTGGACAGCTTAAGAACTACCCCAAACTTCTCTAGTTATGCAAGATATACTTATAATAACATAAGGGTTGTTTCACTTTATTTTGCTACTACAGTAATTCTACATCACCTTCGGGCAGAAAATAGAATTATGCATTGTAACACCCGACAATTCCATCACAATAAAATAATGCTAGCAACATGGTGTAGAATTTATTTTCTAAGGATTAAATAAATTTGACTAAATAAATTTGCCTTTAATTAAATTAAACAACATTTAAATTTAGAATCACCAAGTGTTTGAATGTATACATGCCTTTGCATTTGTTTTGTTTGAATGTGTGTTGTAGTTTTCAAACAAAAAGATCAAAAGCTCAAAGTTCCAAAAACCACCTCAAACCTCTCTCTCTTTCTCTCCTTAACCAAATCCGGCCTACCTCTCTTTCAGCCTAGCATCCTCCCTCTTTCTTTTCCACCATGCGGCCCAGTTGGCCCATTACCAGCCCACCTCCTCTCCTCCCCTCTCACCCACCGAGGAGCGGGCACCACCCATCAGGGTCACCCCTACCTCCCACCGTCCTCTACCTCTAGCCCCCTTCCTCCACCATGGTCGGCTGCACCGCTGCCTCCCCAGCCTCCCTCGCTCTTCCCCCTCCCTCCACCGAGCACGCTTTCAATGTGTAGTGGCGCACTCGTGCCGCCCTCCCTTCCCGAAACTGCCGCTCTACCGAGCTTTAATGTCGCCACCCGCCGAAGCTTACCCCCACCGCCTTAGTCGCCCCTCCCCTTCCCTCTCCGCCCTGTAAAAGGCGAGCCCAAGCTCTCCTCCATCCCGCACCTCTCATCTACTCCTCCCCGCTCGCGTAAAGCATAGTCACCGTAAAAGCCTGGGGCACTGCTGCAAGCTGTTGGTGTTGATCTCCTTCCTCGTCGCCTCTCTGTCGACGTCAACTACACCCGGAGGTCGCATCGAGGTGCGATGCCCTCCCGTGCTTTTCCTATGCATCCTCACACTCTCTGTCGCCTGCGCGAGCTCGCTGGACTTGAGCCCACCACCACCTACGACAACCCGCCCAGGAAAATACCGTACTATCACCTAAAACCAATACACTTTGGTCATTAAGCAATAGTAAAGTATCATCCTGTCATTAGTTGCCGGGTTAACGCCGGTAAATCACTTGGAATTCATACAGAAGATCGACATATGCATTAAAACTCACGCGAAGGCGAGTCTAGAGTACAACACGAGTTAAAAACAATTCATTACAAACCATTGTTCATGACATGGAGTAAAGGTTCAGAGTTCGAAAACAGCGGAAATAAATTAAACTAGCGCAATGGTAAACATCACAGGAGGCCATCCGTGATGTCATCACTTGTCGTCACCCTCCCGGTCAACAACACCTGCAACAACAGTTTTAAAGCAAGACTGAGTATACTAATACTTAGCAAGACTTAACCGTCGGGTGATAACTACATCACCAAACTCTAGACATGAAAGGCTTTTGACCGGTGGAGTTTCTTTTGCTGAACAGCCACAAAGAGTAGGCCCTTACTTTCAATATTTTAGCACCAGTTCTAGTTTATTACCATTTCTAAGTGTTCCAACTAATTCAATCAAGAATTGGACAAGCAATTAATTCATACAACAATGTTCACCAAGTTCCATCATTACGGGATATCTTGGCCAGTTGATTAAGCAGTCTCGGATAACGGTGAGAGGCCGACAATCGATTGATTCAAACCTTGCAAGGTATACCTAAACACACGGTAGGATGCCCCCGCGAGGACAGCCATCCAGGCGGTTCCCAAAAATCCTCGGGTTGGGAACAGAGCTTACAGTCCTGGGTACAAGGTTAGCTGGCATACCCCGCGAGGCACCCAGTCTCACACATGCACCCCCTTCCCGGTAGCTAGCCGGTTAGGTGAACACTCAGGAGTAGTAAGGAAAAGTTCCCGCGCCGTTTCATTAAGGTACTAGGCTTACCGGTCCCATTCCCGACAAGTTCTTAGTACGTTCAAAAGCTTGGCCCATGAAAGCCACTGGACCGGAGCCCACATTGTCGGTGTTTTAGACTGGCAACCTACTAAGGGGAGTACCTGAAGTAGATGAATATGGCCTCGCCGAGATCAGTAACTCGAAGGAACAGACACGTGGCACACAATTTAGACAGGTTCGGGCCGCGAGGTGTGTAATACCCTACGTCCTGTATGCTGCGTAGCTCTGGATTGATTGGGTATGATTACAAGATGATGCAATCTTACGCCCTGAGATCAGATGATGAAGAGAGGGGTCCCTGCCTCGCCTTATATAGTCTGGGAGGCAGGGTTACAAGTCGGTTTAGGGAGAGAGTACTAGCCGAGTATGTCTAGGAGTCTTCCATACAGTGCGGGACATGTACAGCTTCCTAACCGAGTACTTCTCCTCTGTAGTCCTTGTGCTTCACGCCATCAAGTACCGTGTAGCGCAAGTCGGGTAGTCCCAGGGGCCCACCGAGTAGTCGGTCCTGGTACCCACCGAGGTAGTGGGCCCAGGGAGGTCCATATGACAAGCCCCCGAGTACTTTGTAGTCGAGAAGGATAGCTTCAAGTAGTCTTGACGGCCTTAACGTGTAGTCCTCAAGCGTCCCCGAGTACTACAAGTCAAAAGTCCTCAAGAGTAGTCGAAGCATCCCGAGGCTGGAGTGTACTCCAACTGATGTTTGAGCAATCCTGAAGTCTTCTCGAGTAGTCCCAAGCGCCCTCGAGTGCTGCCCTTGAAGGTCTTCAACAATGCCCGTGCTGTCTTGAAGCCGAAACTGATATGGAAGTGCGATTGCAAAATCGCACTCCATATGGAGTAGCCCCGAGCCTTAGGTTGAGTGGTAGACTCGGCCGAGGGTCCATCCGAAGTTCGGCAAGAATAGCCCGAAGAATTCGAGAGAAAAAACCGAAGGACACGTGACACGGAGCCCCCGAGCCTTGAGTCGAGTACTTCCTCTCGAATTGAAGGGTCATTTTGTAGAATGTGTCCCGAGATGCTCTTGAGTCTTGCCGCTTCTCAGGAAGTCGAGTTGGAGTAGCCGAGCCCCCGAGGTGAGGCGCATCGACTAGTAGAAGTTGAAAGGTCACGCGCGGCCGCTGAGTCAGCCGAGCGCAGACTTATCCATCCGGCAGTTGAGGGGCCGCGTTGACTTATAAATAGAAGCCAAAACCCTTAGGGTTTTTCACCCTACGCAGCTGTAGCCATTCCCAGCAGATCTGGCCAGAAATCGCCACTAGTGCGCACTGCCGCCGCTGAGTAGAGCTTAGATCCAGGTGCGCCGCCGTAGGAAGCCACCACTGCAGCCCCCGAGCGAATGCGCGTGAAGACACCGTGCACCTGGAGGATGAAGCTGTCTCCGTCGAAGACCACGAAGGCCACCGGCGGAAAGAAGAGGGCCCGTGAAGAGGTCGCCGAATCTGCCGCAGGGACATCGCCGCCGGTGTCCCCGCCGCGGCCAGCATCCAACCGTGAATGGAAAAAGTCCAAGGCGAAGACCGAGGACTTGCCGGCCCTTCTCAACGGTGGATTCTCGGCGGGAGAAGGAGGTGGACATGTGGAGGGCCGCCGCCGGGATCCGTACCCCATGGAGAAGAATCCGGATGAGATTCCGATGTTCGCGCGGTTCGCGGAGCGCGGATTGTCTCTCCCGGCGAGTGACTTCTTCAAGGGGCTCATGGGGTACTACGGCATCGAGTACCTCAACCTCAACCCCAACGGTATCTTCCACACTGTCGTCTTCGTACATTTTTGTGAAGCCTTTCTGGGGATCAAGCCCCATTGGATCTTGTTCCGGAAGTTCTTCCGGTGAAGCCGCAACCCAGCGCCAGCAACCCGCGAGTAGTCGAAGGAGCGGGGATCCGGATGAGGGAGGATGCCGCCGAGCAATACCTCTCCTACAAGTTGATAGATTCCAACCAGGATTGGAAAGCCAAATGGTTCTACGTCACGAACCACCACCCAGAGCTGCCGAAGCCGAGCGGGAAGCAGCCAAAGCACCGTCCGCGGTGGAACTCGGAGCCGACGATGTAAGAAGGGCTCTAGCTGCCCGAGTTGTTGGCACGGATCAAGGCGCTGAGGGAAGCCGGGCTGAGGGCCGAGCACGTGGCCGTCAGCTTCATGAAGCGCAGGGTGCAGTCGCTGATGGCTCGCGACACCCTGGGGTACGAGTACACCGGCGACGACGACACGTCGCGGATGCCTGGAGATGAAGTTGACGACGACAACATTGTTGATAGGCTGGCCCGGATCTTCAAAGATATGCCGGCGTACACGTCGTGCCCCGTACCAGAGTTCTCCGCCGTGCGCCCACCAAAAGAGGTTAGAAGCCGCATCCGAAGTCGAGTACCCATTGCATGAGAGTAGTCGCACTGATGAGTTGTTCTTCTTGCAGGATGACTTGAAGAAGTTCGTCTCCAAGCCGCCGTCGCCTCCCCAGCTAGTCGAGGTCCCAGAGGAAGGGAAGGCCAAGGCTAAGGAGCGGCGCGAAGTCGGCGAGGGAGACGACACAGTTGTCGTGGAAGACATGTCCAATGAGGACGACGACGAGGAGACATTGCAGGACTGCTTCCAGCTGCGGTCGAGGTTCAGCCGTCCTGGCTTACCTCACATCGCTCTCGTTCAGGATCAGCCGACTAGCCTAGAGGCTAGTCTGCCCTCGCCGCCGAGGAAGCCATGCAATGTGGACCGAAAGCGTGTGGCCAAGAAGTTGAAGGTCACAGAGACCACGTCCCAAGAGGTAAGCCATCTTGAGTAGTGCAGTCGAATACTCATGTCACGAGTTCATGTGTTGACGATGAAGTTTCCTTGCTTGTAGGAGATGCCACCTACTGAGCCCGTTGAGCAAGGCGACGAAGGTGACTGGGACACGATGGGGGAGGTCGCTGGTAGTCGTAGCCCAGCCCCCACTGTCGAAGAGCTTTTGGCGCAGATGGAGCGCCAGCCCCCTGTTGCTCAGGGGAGCACAGAACCCACCGCTGCTGCTACTGAAGAGGCAACGGCCGCAGAGGCGCAGGAGGAGGCGCCTACCGAGGCGGGACTAGTCGACATCGCCAGTATCCTCGGCGCCCCAACCGTGACAGTAGTCCGGTCGAGCTTGTAAGTGTTGATTCTCCCCGAGTAGTACTTGATGTGGTAGTCGTACTTTATTGACAACCGGCTTGTGTACTCTGCAGGAAATTGACGGACCTGTCCTGGGAGGGGGATGAACCCGCTACAGCGGTGGCGGAAGAAGAAGCCGCGCCGCCCACTGAGGAGTCCGCTCCCGCCTCTCAGGCGGAGCCCGAGGCGCCGACCTCTGAAGCTACGCTGCCCGAGGCCAGCGTCGTTGAAGGTAACTACTCTCTCAGGTGGAATTAGCCCAGGGGAGTAGTCGTAGTCGCCAGATATGACTGATGCACTTGTTCTCTTTGTCGACAGGTGCTGAGGCCGAGGGAAGCGAGATCCCGTCGGTGGTGTCCGTAGAGGACGTGGCACCGGGAACTCAGGAGGCTGCCGTAGAAGCCCCCGAGCCGATGGAGGTAGCCGCCGGAGAAGCCGCCGCGACCACTGGAGGAGGAGGGAACGACGCACTACCAGAACCCGCTCTGGAGGTGGTCGTCCGCTCGCCGGAGATCCTGGACGCGGAGCCAATCCGCTCGGCGCCGATGACCGAAGCCGCTACGAGTAGTCGTGGCGGGATCGAGTTGTTGGCAGATGATCTGGTCGACCTGGCAACGGCGGCTCGGCACCTGGAAGCGGTGCGTCAAGCCGAGCAATGGATGAAGGTGAGTAGTCATGACCCTTGAGTAGTCAATCCTTTAGCGTTGAGTACCCATCTGATGTGTGTTGTCTGCGCAGGACGTTGCTGAGAGGGTACGGCGACGCGGTGCTTCGGGCCGAGACACAGGAGGACGCCGCCGCCATGCAGTCAAAGCTGGACACCGCCTTCGCCATGTACCATAATGACGTCCCAGAGATGCAGGCGAAGAGCGACGACTTGGTGCGGAAGAACACGTCTCTCCGCAACAAGAACAAAGGTACACCATTGTCTTGTTGAGTACTTATTGGAGGTCGAGAGGTAGTCTAACCCGCTGTGCCTTGTTGATTGTAGAGCTTGAGACTCGAGTTGATCAGCTGAAGGCTTCGGAGACTGATCTGAAGAACCTTTTCTATCGGGAGCAGGAGGCCCGCGGTGTACCGGAGTATGATTATAAGGAGCTTGCATACGAGTGTGACAAGCACATGGAGCTCCGTATTGCATCGTACCGTGACCTCGTCAATCGCTACAAATCATTGCGAAGCCGAACGAGGATTCCGAGAAGTCGCGGGCCCAACTCAAGGAACTTGAAGAAGCCGCGCTCCCCATCACGAGGCTGCTGGTGCCTCATCCTGGCGGTCCCAAGATAGCGCCGCTGGTGGACCGGTTGAAGGAAGCCCCCAGCCGGCTGGCGACCTACGTGAAGCATTTGGCGAAGTCGATCCCGAACCAAGTGCTGGCCTTCATGAAGTCGTACTTCCCGAAGGCTCCCGTAGATGTAGTCACCAGCGGGCTAGCCGCCAACTGCACCGACGAGCAGTACGCGGAGCTGATGGAGCAGATGGTGCCTATTGCAGATCAAGTCGCCGAGAAACTTAATCTCCAGTAGCCCTATAATAGTTAGCTCGTAGCAGTAGTTGTACAAAAACAATTGTAATGAGATTGTTTAAGTATGAATGAAGAAAAATTTCCATCAATGAGTACTCGTTGGCGCGATCTTTGAGTGCGGAGTCCCATCGTGGAGTTGTTGCGAGTAGTTGTACTCGGTAGTAGTCCCATTGAGGGGAGGAAGACAATAAAGTAGTTTATGAATAATCAAACTTTATTACTGAAGATGTAAACCTGGATGGCCAGGGCCATAGTTACAGAGTAGTCGCCAGGACCCGGAGGCCGCCTACGGCTAAGTAGTGCTAGGGCGTGTAGCCGCTTACAGCAGTAGATCCATAAGTAGCCGTATAGGCTGGATCTAGAAGTACATGGTCTCTCAGTAGACCGCTGCTAGAGTCCTTTGTCGCTCGTCGCAGCCCAGGATCCGTAGGTAGCCGCATGGGCTGGATTCTGGAGAAGAGTAGTCCGGACCGGTGCTCGGACCGGAGGCCGCTTACGGCGGAGGGGTCTTGATGTAGTCGTGTAGACTTGAGCCCCAGGGTAGTCATGTAGACTTGAGCCCCAGGGTAGTCGTGTAGACTAGGCGTAGAACCGACAGAGTTGGTCGACATTCCATGAGTTGTTGACGTCTTCGCCTTCAAGTGTCTGGAGGCGGTAGGAGCCCGGTCCGGTCACCTTTGCGACTGTGAAGGGACCTTCCCAGGGCGAGCTGAGCTTGTGTAGTCCTTCCGTGTTCTGGATGCGACGGAGGACGAGATCACCAAGGTTGAAGGAGCGTTCCTTGACGTTGCGATCGTGGTAGCGTCGGATACCCTCCAGGTACCTTGCTAATTGGACGAGGGCAGCGCAACGAGCTTCTTCGAGTCCATCGATGTCAACTCGTCCGTCGTCTTCGAGACGCCTTCGTCGTAGTGCTCCACACCGGTGAATCCCATATGACATCGGCGAGGAGGATTGCTTCGCGGCCGTAGACCAGGAAGTATGGAGATTGCCCCGTTGGCTTGGAGGGCTGAGTACGTAGCCCCCAGAGTGCGTTGGGTAGTTCCTTGATCCACTTGCCTCCTTTAGAGTTAGCAGCGTCGTGTAGCCGCTTCTTGAGAGCGTCGAGCACCATCCCGTTGGTGCGCTCGACTTGTCCGTTGGCCCGAGGATGGGCAACTGAGACGTATCGGACGTCGATCCCGCTGTTCTCGCAGTACTCCCAGAACTGGTGATTGTTGAAGTTGGAGCCCAGATCTATGATGATGCGATGGGGTAGTCCGTAGCAATGCACGAGTTCATCCAGGAAGTTGAGTACTTTGTCAGCCTTGGGTCATGTGACCGGCTTGACCTCGATCCACTTGGTGAACTTGTCGATGGCCACCAATACTCTGTTGAATCCACCTGGCGCGCTTGGTAGTGGCCCAATCATGTCGAGCCCCCCGGCAGGCGAAAGGCCGGTGTTCGCGTTATGGTGACTAGCTTGTAGGCCGGGACGTGTTGTCGCTTGGCGGCATCGGCACCCTTGGCACCTTCGATGAGTTCTTCGGCATCGCCCGCAGCCGTGGGCCGCAGAAAGCTCATCGGAAGGCTTTGCCGACCGGCGTGCGAGAGGACGCGTGGTTGCCGCGACGCCCTTGTGGATCTCCTCCAAGATGTCCTTGCCTTCTTGTCTGGGGACGCACTTCATGAGTACTCCGAAAGATGCGCCCCGCCCGTAGAGCTTGTCTCCGACGAGGACGTAGGACTTGGCGAGGCGGATGAGCTGCTCGGCCAAGTTCTTGTCCGAGGGAACCTTCTGCTCGCTGAGGTAGTCGATGAAGGGTTGCCTCCAGTCCACGTCGATCATCATAACCTCCTGGCCAGCCGGGGGATGCGCTGGGACAGTGGTCGGTGGCGCCAGCTCCGGGATGGATGACGCGTGAAGCTCGTGGACGAAGACACCCGCTGGTACCTGAGCACGGGTAGAACCAAGCTTCGACAGGACGCTGCAACGTTGTTGTCGCAGACGATGTGGTGGAACTCGAGACCGTAGAACTTGTTCTCGAGCTTGCGGACTTCTAGGCAGTAGGCGTCCATGTTCTCCATGTTGCGGTCCCAGGACTTGTTGACTTGGTTGATGACCACTGCGGAGTCGCCGTAGACTAGTAGAAGCTTGATGCCCAGTGAAGCCGCGAGGCGGAGCCCGTGTAGGAGAGCTTCGTACTCGGCTTCGTTGTTTGAGACCTTCCAGAAGATCTGTAGGACGTACTTGAGTTGTTCGCCCGTTGGAGAGATCAAGAGTACTCCTGCACCTACGCCCTCGAGGTTGAGTGAGCCGTCAAAGTACATCACCCAGTGCTCTGGTCGCTCGGTTGGAGTAGGTAGCTGATTCTCCCGCCACTCTGCCATGAAGTCGACTAGTGCTCGCGACTTGATGGCTGTGCGTGGCTTGAAGTCGATGTTGAGGGTGCCGAGTTCGACTGCCCACTTGGAGATTCTTCCAGTAGCATCTTGGTTCCACAGATGTCGCCGAGCGGGTAGTCGGTGACGACGGAGATCGAGTACTCCTGGAAGTAGTGTCGTAGCTTCCGCGAGGTGATGAGCACTATGTACGAAGCTTCGTATGGACCGGTAGTGTGTCTTAGATTCTCGACAGACATCGCCGACGAAGTAGCGAGTCGGTCGCCGGATCGGGTAGGCGTGGCCGTCTTCCCCTGCCGCTCGACAATGATGGCAGATCGACCACGTGAGTAGTCGCGGCGAGGTAGAGTAGTAGTCGCTCGCCTTTGCGAGGAGCCGTGAGGACCGGTGGCTTCGATAGGAAGTCGTTGAGCCGGGCAAGGGGTTGGTCCGTCTCTCGGGAGTCCACACGAACTTCTCTTGGTGATTGAGTAGTTTGAAGAAGGGGAGCCCCCGTTCTCCAAGCTTCGAGATAAATCCGCCAGTGGCCGCCATGCACCCGGTCAGCTTCTGGACGTCTTTGATGGATGTGGGAGCTTTCATGCTGGTGATGGCGGAGATCTTCTCGGGATTGGCTTTGATGCCGTGGTGGCTGATGATGAAGCCGAGTAGTTTGCCCGAAGGCACGCCGAAGACGCACTTGTTCGGGTTGAGCTTCCAGCGATACTCGCGCAGGGATGCGAAAGTCTCTTCAAGATCGTCGATGAGGGTACTGGAGTTTCTGGTCTTGACGACCACGTCATCCACGTAGGCTTCGACGTTCTTGTTGAGTTGTCTCTTGAAGCAGTGCCCGGATAGCTCGTTGATATGTGGCGCCGGCGTTCTTCAACCCGAAGGACATGGTCGTGTAGCAAGTACGCGCCAAACGGGGTGATGAACGCGGTCTTCTCCGGTCTTCTTCCTTGATCGCGATCCGGTGGTACCCGGAGTAGCGGGCCGAGGAAGCGAGCGGTCGCAACCCGCCGTGGAGTCGATGACTTGGTAAATCCGCGCAACCCGAAGGGGTCCTTGGGGGCGCAAGTGCTTGTTGAGGTCGGTGTAGTCGACGCACATCGTCCACTCGTTCGAGTTCTTCTTGCGGACGAGGACGGGGTTGGCGAGCCACTCGAGATGGAAGACTTGATGGCGTCCTCGTCCGTCGTCGGCGAAGCGGCGGAGGTGTTGTCGCCTCGGGGTAGCTTTAGGATCGACGTTGAGGGAATGCTCGATCAACTCCCCGGCATGTCCGTCGGCTTCCACGTGAAGATGTCGCGGTTAGCCCGGAGGAAGTTGATGAGCGCGTCTTCCTATTTGGGGTCGAGACCCGCCCCGATGGTGGTGGTCTTGCTGCTGTTGCCTGTCCTGAGGTCAATTGTTTTTACCAGAACCTCCCCAGCTGGCTGAGGCTTGTTAGCTTTGTCTGACTTCTCCGGGATGTCGAGTTCACTTGGGGCAAGCTTCTTCGACGCAGCGTAGACCTCCATCATTGCATTGGGTACTTGATTTGTGGAGGCGATCTCCACAGCTTCCGTGTCGCAGTCGTGCGAGATCTTCAAGTCCCCTTGCAGTGAGAGTACACCTGCTGGGCTTGGCATCTTGAGTACCAAGTAGGTGTAGTGGGGTACCACCATGAACTTGGCGATAGCCGGTCTGCCGAGGATGGCATGGTAGGACGTCTCGAAGTCCGCGACTTCGAACTTGACGTACTCGGTACGGTAGTTGTCCCGAGATTCCCCAAAGGTAACTGGCAGGACCACTGAGCCCAGTGGGATAGCCGCGTTCCCGGAGACGATGCCGTAGAAGGGCGAGGAGCTCTTGGTGAGCATGTGCGTGATGTCGAGCCCCATCTTCTTCAAGGTCTTGGTGAAAAGGACATTGAGTCCGCTTCCGCCATCGATGAGGACCTTGTTGAGCCTGGAGCCCGCGACCACCGGCTTCAAGACGAGAGGGAAACGCCCTAGTTCGGAGAAGCTGGTCCATTGATCCGCGCGGGAGAAGGTAATGGGTACCTCCGACCACCTGAGAGGCGTCGGGACCGCTGGTTCAATGCTCATGACTTCTCGACGGGTAGCCTTTTGTTCACGTCTGCTGGGTAGTCCACCGAAGAGGACGTTGACTGTCTTGTCGGGTTCCTGGAAGTCGTTATTGCCTCCGTCGTTCTTCTTCTTGCCTTTCTTGTCATGAGGGTGCGGTGGCTCTGGAGTACTCCTGAGTGCTCGCCTGAGTTGGTAGCACTGCTCGGTGGTGTGCTTGCCGTCCAGATGCCACGGGCACTTCTCTTTCAGCAAGTCTTTGAAGCCACCAGAGGTCTTCTTCGAGTTCTCCTTCGCAGGGCGCTGGATAGCCGTGACAGTGTTGTTTGGCTTGCACTTGCGGTTGGGACCCGAGTAGTAGTTGTTGTTGCGACCGCCTTGGTTCCCGTTGTTGCCGCTGCCGCCGCTCGTGTTCTGCTTGCTCTTGCCACGGATGGCATCGTACTTGGCATTAGCTTTGTCTTCTTCATCTGCCCAGGACGTGATCATGTCCTTGAGGTGGGGGATGGACTTCGGGCGGCGGCGACCGAAGTCTTCGAAGGTGCGACGGTGGTAGAGGCCGTCCTGGAAGAGGTCGATGACCTCCTTGTCGGTGACGTCGACTACGGTGGCGCGCTTGTCGAAGATGCGGCGCATGTACTTGCGGAGGGTCTCGCCTTGTTCCTGCTTCACCATAGCCGTGTCCATGCGAGTACCCGATCGACCCATGGTGCCCGCGAAGTTGCTTCGGCGAACCGCTCCTTCGACTGGTCCCACTTGTCGATCGAGTGCTCGTCCAGCGACTCGAGCCATGTGAGCGGGGCTTGGTCCAGGCAGAAGGGGAAGTAGAGGCACTTGGTGTCGTAGTTGCCGCCAGCGTTCTCGATGGAGAGGGCTTAGAACCTGAGCCACTGGATGGGATCCTGCTTCACGTCGTACTTGGTGATCCCTAGAGGTTTGAACTTGTCCGGGAGGAGCAAGTTGCGAAGCCGAGGAGAGAAAGCGGGGAAGCCGTCGTTGTCGCCTGCGGTGGCGGACTTCTTCCGCCGCAGTTCTTCAATTTTCTGGCGGGCGTCGTAGCCGCCCCCGTGAGGCTCGGAGGCGTGGCCGTTCGTGTGGTCTCAACCGCCGCGACCGCCCCCGCCGCCGGCCCTCCGTTGGCCCCATGGTTGGAGCTTCCGCCGTCGCCGCCGCCGCCGCGGGGTCACGGCCGCCGCCGCCGTGGTCGTGGTGAGGGATGATCTCACGATTGCCGTTGCCGCCTTGTGAAGGTCCGCCGCGTTTGCACGAGTACGGCTTGGGGCGGCGGCGCCTCGGCTCGAGTACGATTACGGCCGAGGTCCGCGCCGTGACTTGTAGCTTCGTTGTCGCGGTTCCTGGCGGGAGGAGGCTGGTTGACCCTGTTGTCGACTCGCATGAAGTAAGCATCTTCTGCGAGCTTGGCCATGACTTCTCCAGCGCGTATCCCCTGAGCTTGGCGTGCGATCGCTGTGATCGACATGCGGCATTGCTCGGGGGTGGTGTGTACTGTAACATCCTTAGATTTGGCTTGAATTCAAAATTGTAAATTTCAAAAACTTGAATTGAAGTTGAGTGCTCGTGAATCAAATAAGAGTGTCTTCTTGTTTCTTTCCCCAAATTCCTAGATTTAATTTTGGCACCAACAGTAAGTTTAGGGCTAATAATCTGCTAGTGTGAGAAGTTGGATCTTCCTTTGGATTTTATTTGGGTGTTGTTTGAGTGGATTCAAATTTGAAGTTGAAATTCAAATTTGAATAAATTTAAAAGCCTAAAGGAAAAAGGGAAAACGTTACTATGCTGAGCGGGCCGTCAACCCACCAATCAGCCCACAGCCAATTTTGGCCCGTCGACCAGCCCAGCCAGCCACCCCGCACTGCGGCCACCTACCGCGCGCGCGCCCGAGACGCCGACCGGCGGGACCCCGCGCCCGCGTCGCCCGGGGCCCGCGGTGACGCAAGTGCGTCATCCCCTTCCTTTTGCCTTTGGGCGACGCCCAAAAGGCAAAGGCGGCGGCGGGGGGGGGGGGGGGGGGGGCCGACCGCGCCGCCGCCGCCGCGCGTGCCGCGCGCCCCCGGTGCATCCAGGCTGCCCACGTGTCCCCGCCGCGCCGCCCTATATAAGCCGCCACCGAGCCCGGTCGGGAGCCCCAAACCCTAACCGCGCCGGGGAACCGCCCCTGACCTCCCACACAGTCCGCCGGAGGAGAAGGGGGTGAAGGAGGAGAAGGAGGGGGGAGAGAAGCCGCCGCGGGGGAGCCGTTCGCTGCGAAGACCGAGCCGCCCGAGGGAGGAGCCGGACCCGCCGTGATCGTCTGCTTCCACTACTTCCTCTGCCTCCCCGATGACGCGCCGCCCGTCGTATGGACCTCCCCGGGCCCACTACCTCGGTGGGTACCGGGGACCGACTACTCGGTGGGCCCCCGGGACTACCGGCTTGCGCTACACGGCACCCGAAGGCGTGGAGCACAAGGACTACACGGGAGTAGTACTCGGTTAGGGATCCGTACATGTTCCGCACTGTATAGAGGTCTCCTAGACGTACTCGACTAGTACTCTTTCCCTACTCCGACTTGTAACCCCCGCCTCCCGACTATATAAGGCGAGGCGAGGGACCGATCTCAGGATCACCTCATCCAATCTCATACAACTCACGGCGCATCATTGCACCATCTTGTAATCGTGCCCTATCAATCCGTAGCTACGCGGCATACAGACGTAGGGTATTACGCACCTCGCGGCCCGAACCTCGTCTAAATTGTGTGCCACGTGTCTCTTCCTTCGAGTTACCGATCTCGGCGAGTCACATTCATCTACTTCGGGTACTCCCCGTAGTAGGTTGCCGGTCTAAAACACCGGCAAACCGGCGCGCCGGTAGGGGCTCTCGCTCGAGATCACATGGCGAACTCGACGGCTTCCGTCCACATCAAGCCAGCGTCGCCTTCAACCGCGGTGACACCTTCGTCTTCGGCGCACGGGTCCGCACTACCGATGGCGCGGGCTCCTTCCGGCGCGCCGACCATGCGGCCCAACCCGAGGACCGGCCTCGTGACGCTTCCCCCGAAGTTGTCACGGTGCGAACTCGCCGCAAGTTCTGGCGAAATCTCGCTCTTCAACCACCACGCCGACTTCGAGCTCGAGTCCGTCTCCAACTCGAACCCGACGTCGCCATGGGCCATCGCATGCGAGCCGGGGCCGCTCGGCCATCGCGAGCGGCCCCTTCACCACGTCAACGCTCCGCGCGTGGCCCCCGCGTCCTCGGCCGGCCCGCACGAGGGCTCCTACTCCACGACGGCGGCAAGGAGCGCCGTAACCGAGTACAACTCGGACTCCGACGCCGTCCCCGATCACGTCTCGGACTCCAACCCTCTCTCCGAGTTCTACTCGAACCCGACTATGAGTTCGACTTTGGGTCGGACCCCGAGGAGCCCGAGTCCGAAGACGACTCCGTTGAGCTTCCCTTGTCGGGGCCGGCCTGCGGGGCCGGTTATAAAATCAACACCGACCAAGGCGAGATACGTCTCCGGCCGGACCGCAAGCCCGCCGACTCCGGCAAAGGGAGACTCACGCTACGTCGCCTACATCGACTCACTACCGTTCCGGGGAAGGAACACCACTAGCCCGAGGCCGACTCCAATACACCAACCGGGGTGGCACCCTTCGAGTCCGGCCTTGGCACCCCCGATCGCCAAGTCTTCATGGCTGCGGCGACACCCGGGACCCTCGGTGCACGGCCGAGGACAAGTACCTAGAGGACATCTCCGCGGACGAGGCTGTCTCGCCGAGCACCCGCGGAGTGAGACCGCCGCCAACGGGGACGCTCGGCGCGAACGTAACGGAGAAGCGCAGCGAACGACGCCGGCGGCTCAGAGACAACCTCCCCATCCGCAACCTTGCGGAAGCTCTCGAGGCGGTCGAGAGCAGAGTCCACACCACTCCTGAGCAATGCCTCATGTCGATCACAACGATCGCACGCCAGGCTCAGGGCATACGCGCTGGAGAGGTCATCGCCAAGCTCGCTGAAGAAGCCTACTTCATGCGGGTCGACAACAGGGTCAGCCAACCTCCTCCAGCTAAACCGCGCGACAACGAAGCTACTAGTCGCAGCGCCAACGCTGGCCCCAACCGTACTCGAGGCGACATACCAGCTGACCCAAACCGTCGCCGCTCCCACGCGGCGGACCTTCTCAGGACCAAGGCAACCGAGAGGTTGTCCCCCACCGCGCTCCGGCCGGTGGTGGCGGCAACGACCCCCGACGGTGGCGGCGGCGGCGGCGGCGGCTCCAACCACAAGGCCAACAGAGAGCCGGAGGCGGCGGCGAGCCACGGCGGCCGAGGCCACGCGAACGACCACGCCTCCGGCGCCTCGCACGGCGGGTACGACGCTCGCCGAGAAGATCGAGGAGCTCGCGGCGGAAGAAGTCGACCACCGCCGCCGAGGGCGACGGCTTCCCCGCCTTCTCACCACGACTTCGCAACCTACTCCTCCCCGACAAGTTCAAACCTTTGGGGATCACAAAGTACGATGCGAGCGAGATCCTATCCAGGTGGCTCCGATGCTATGCTCTCTCCATCGAGAACGGCGGCGGCAACGACGACACCAAATGCCTCTACTTCCCCTTCGTCCGGACCGGGCACCACTCACATGGCTCGAGTCGGCCGGACAAGCACTCGATCGACAAGTGGGACCCACCGAAGGAGCGGTTCACAAGCAACTTCGCGGGCGCCATGGGCCGTTCGGGTACTCGCATGGACCTTGCCATGATCAAGCGGGAACAAGGCGAGACCCTCCGCAAGTATATGCGCCGCTTTTCGACAAGCGCGCTACCGTCGTCGACGTCACCGACAAGGAGGTCATCGACCTCTTCCGGAGCCGGCCTCTACCATCGCCGCACCTTCGAGGACTTCGGTCGTCGCCGCCCCAAGTCCATTCCCCACCTCAAGGACATGATCACGTCCGGGCGGATGAAGAGGACAAGGCCAACGCCAAGTACGACGCCATCCGCGGCAAGTCCAAGCGAGAACCGGGCGGCGGCAGCGGCGCACAGAATGCAAACCAAGGCGGCGCAAGCAGCGAGAACAACAACAACAACAACAACAACAACTACTCGGGTCCCAACCGCAAGCGCAAGCCGACAACACCGTCGCGGCTATCCAGCCGCCCGCGAAAGGGAACTCGAAGAAGAACTCGTGGTGGGTTCAAAGACCCGCCGAAGGAGAAGTGCCCGTGGCATCCGAACGGCAATCACACTACCGAGCGGTGCTACCGGCTCGGGCACGCACTCAAGGATACGCCGAGCCACCGCACCCTCACGACCAAAAGGGCAAGAAGAAGGACGGCGACAACAACGACTTCCAAGAACCCGAGAAGACCGTCAACGTCGTCTTCGGCGGATCGCCGCCAGGCGGGGCGGGAGAAGGCTACCCGTCGTGAAGTGATGTCCATCGAGCCGGCGGTTATGACCCCTCTCGGGTGGTCGAGGTACCCATCACCTTCTCCCCGCGCGGACCCGGTGGACTAGCTTCTCCGAACCGGGACGGTTCCCTCTCGTCCCGAAACCAACGGTGGCGGGTTCCAAGCTCAACAAGGTGCTCATCGACGGTGGAAGCGGGCTCAACGTCCTCTTCACCAAAACCTTGAAGAAAATGAACCTCGACGTCACCCCCATGCTCACCAAGAGCAGCATGCCTTTCTACGGCATCGTCCCAGGCAACGCGGCTATCCCACTGGGTTCAGTGGTACTGCCAGTTACCTTCGGGGCGTCTCGAGACAACTACCGCACCGAGTACATCAAGTTCGAGGTCGCGGATTTCGAGACTTCTTACCACGCCATCCTCGGCGGACCGGGGCCATCGCCAAGTTCATGGCGGTGCCCCACTACACCTACTTGGTACTCAAGATGCCAAGTCCGGCCGGTGTACTCTCCCTCCGGGGGGACTTGAAGATCTCCCACGACCGCGATACGAGAGGCCGTGGTGATCGCTTCAACAAACCAAGTACCCAACGCAATGATGGAGGTCTACGCCGCGTCAAAGAAGCTCGCCACGAGCGAGCTCGACATCCGGAGAAGTCCGACGCCGCCAACAAGCCTCGGCCACCCGAGGAGGTACTCGTCAAGGCGGTCGACCTCGGAACGAGCGACCCCAGCAAGACCACCACCATCGGGGCCGGCCCTCGACCCCAAATAGGAAGACGCGCTCATCAGCTTCCTTCGGGCTAACCGCGACATCTTCGCGTGGAAGCCGACGGACATGCCAGAGTGCCCGTGGAGCTGATTGAGCACTGCCTCAACGTCGATCCAAAGGCCACCCCAAGCGACAACACCTCCGACGCTTTGCCGACGACAGACGGGACGCCATCAAGAAGGAGCTCGCCAAGCTACTCGCTCGCGAGGCTTCATCAGAGAAGTCTTCCATCCTGAGTGGCTCGCCAACCCCGTCCTCGTCCGCAAGAAGAACTCGAACGAGTGGAGGATGTGCGTCGACTACACCGACCTCAACAAGCACTGCCCCAAGGACCCCTTCGGGTTGCCGCGGATCGATCAAGTCATCGACTCCACGGTGGGACGCGACCGCGCTCGCTTCCTCGACCGCTACTCCGGTACCACCGGATCGCAATCAAAGAGGAAGACCAGAGAAGACCGCGTTCATCACCCCATTTGGCGCGCATCGCTACACGACCATGTCATTCGGGTTGAAGAACGCCGCCGCTACCTACCAACGGGCCATCCAGCTCGGCTTCAAGCGGCAACTCAACAAGAACGTCGAGGCCTACGTGGATGACGTGGTTGTCAAAACCAGGGACTCCGGTACCCTCATCGACGACCTTGAAGAGACCTTCGCATCGCTCGCGCGAGTACCGCCGGAAGCTCAACCCGAACAAGTGCGTCTTCGGCGTCCCTTCGGGCAAACTACTCGGCTTCATCATCGGCCGCGCGCATTGAAGCCAACCCCGAGAAGATCTCCGCCATCACCAAGCATGAAAGCTCCCACGAGCATCAAGGACGTCCGTAAGCCGACGGGGTGCATGGCGGCGTTGAACAGATTCATCTCGAGGCTAGGAGAACGGGGTCTCCCCTTCTTCAAACTACTCAAGCATCATGAGAAGTTCGTGTGGACTCCAGAGGCGGATCAAGCCCTTGCCCGACTCAAGGACTTCCCCGTCAAAGCCGCCAATCTTCACGGCTCCTCACAAGGGTGAGCAGCCATCGCTCTACCTAGCTGCGACTACTCACGTGGTCAGTACTGCCATCGTTGTCGAGCGGCAGGAAGACGGCCACGCCTATCCGGTCCAGCGCCCGGTTTACTTCGTCAGCGAGGTTCTATCAGAGTCCAAGGCTCGCTACCAGCCCGTGCAGAAGCTCCTGTACGCTCTACTCATCACCTCGCGGAAGCTACGACACTACTTCCGAGAGTACGCGGTTTCGTCGTCACCGAGCTACCCGCTCGGCGACATCCCGAGGAACCAAGACACCACCGAAGAATCTCCAAGTGGGGCTGTCGAGCTCGGCGCCCTCACCATCGACTTCAAGCCACGCACGGCCATCAAGTCGCAAGCACTAGTTGACTTCATGGCGGAGTGGCGGGAGAACCCGCCTACTTACTCCCACCGTGCGACCGCAGCATTGGGTGATGTACTTTGATGGCTCACTCAACCTCGAGGGCGCAGCGCAGGGTACTCTTGATCTCTCCAACGGCGAACAACTCAAGTACGTCCCGCATCTTCCGGAAGGTCTCAAACAATGAAGCCGAGTACGAAGCTCTCCTACACGGCTCCGCCTCGCGGCTTCACTTGGCATTAAGCGGCTACTAGTCTACCCGCGACTCCGCAGTGGTCATCAACCAAGTCAACAAGTCCCGGGACCGCAACAAGGAGAATATGGACGCCTACCGCCTAGAAGTCCGCAAGCTCGAGAACAAATTCTATGGTCTCGAGTTCCATCACATCGTCCGTGACAACAACGTTGCGGCGACGTCCTCTCGAAGCTTGGATCCACCCGCGCCCAAGTACCCGCGGCGTCTTCGTCCATGAGCTTCACGCGCCATCCATCTCCGGAGCCGCGCCACCGACCACCGCCCCGGCCCCATCCACCACCGGGGGCAGGAGGTCATGATGATCGACGTGGACCGGAGGCAACCCTTCATCGACTACCTCGCCGAGCGCGAAGGTCCCCTCCGACAAAAACGCGGCCGAACAACTCGTCCGCCGCGCCAAGTCTTACGTCCTCGTCTGAGACAAGCTTTACAAGCGGGCGCATCTTCTCGGAGTACTCATGAAGTGCGTCCCTCGTGAAGAAGGCAAGGACATCTTGGAGGAGATCCATAAGGGCGTCGCGGCAACCACGCGTCTTCACGCACGCCGGTCGCAAGGCCTTCCGCGAAGCTTTGACCGGCCCACGGCTCGGGCGATGCCGAAGAACTCGTCGAAGGTGCCAAGGATGTCAATTCTTCGCCAAGCAGCAACACGTCCCGGCCTACAAGCTAGTCACCATACCGCCGACCCGGCCCTTGCCCGCCGGGGGCTCGACATGATTGGGCCACTCCCAATCGCGCCAGAGGATTCAACAGGTACCGGTGGCTATCGACAAGTTCACCAAGTGGATCGAGGTCAAGCTCTGGCCACATGCCCCAAGGCTGCCGACAGAGTACTCGACTTCCCGGATGAACTCGTACACCGCTACGGCTACCCCACCGCATCATCACTGCACCCGGGGTCCAACTTCAACAACCACCAGCTTCGGGAATATTGCGAAAATGGGGCCGGGATCGACGTCGATACGTCTCCGTTCTGGGACCGCCCCTAGGGGGTCCCCTCAAACAATGGGGGAACCCCTACTTAAATTCCCGCATCAATATAAGCTAAGCCTAACCATGCAGAAACTAACCATGCAGATACGCCCATGCAAACAGACTTCTGGGAGGCCCACCAAGGCGGCCCGCCTAGAAGACCCCTCGAGCAGCTCCGCCGCCCGAGGGCATGCTCCTCCTCGAACGGCTCCGCCCCGTTCGAGGGGCAACTCCCTCCTCGAACAGTTCCGCCCCGCTCGAGGGGCGACCCTTCCCTCGAGCGGCCCCGCCCGCCGAGGGCGCGCTCCCCCTCGAGCGAGTCCCGCCTCGCTCGAGGGTCCGCTCCGCCCCGGCCGGGGCCCGCCACGCTCACGGCGCCCCGCACGCGTGCGCCGCCCCGTACTTGGGCAGGAACGCCCCGACGCCGCAGACGCGCGCCATCATGCGCCCGGGCTCACGCCCGTGCCGCCGCACCAACTCCCTGTGGAAGGAGCCCATCCCCGCCACCGTGGGATGGACCGTGCGCACGGCCGGGTGCCGGCCCCGTGACGCCGTGCGCACGCCGCCAGACGACTAACGCGCCCGACCCCTCGAAAGGGGCCGGCGCACCCTCGATTCCACTTTCCCGTGACCTTGCGAAGTTAGGTAAGGGGCGCTAGGCCGGTGGGTGGCCATCCCGGCCACCGTAACGCGCGGCCAGCCGCACCCACGCGTGCGGGTGCACGCGCCCGACTCCGCAGCGCACGCCCGAACACCGCAGCAACCACTCCGCCACCGCAGCTCATTGGGAAGGAACGCCGTTCGCCCCGCTCCCCGTACCCCCGTACCGCCACACGCACCTCCCTCGAAGCCTATCGTAGAACGCCATCACCGTCCGCCGCCTCCTACCCTCGAACCGCCACCGCTCGGCACGAAGTAGGCCATCATGGCGGATCGCGCCGTGGATCGTTCGGACGATCGCCCGCCCTACACCGTTGCACGACGTGCTCCTACACGTAGCTAGGTAGCGCGGCGTGCATGTAACTCGCCGCCCCCTTGGCCTATAAAAGGGGGAAGCGAGCCCCCGCCCGCGGGGACGAGGGGACGGATCCGAGGAACACGCCGCTCGTGCACTCACCCTCTTATTCTCCCACAACATCTTCGCCTACTCACCAGGACTTGGGAGCCACGCTTCCTCTCCCGCCTTGCTTGTATTTGCCCCACTACAAGCACCCCCTGCCGAGCAATATAGTGCCACGAGCACATCACCGCCGGACGACGCCCCCTCACGGGAACCAGTCAGATAAATCCTTGTGTCATTTGTTGCTTAGCATCGACCATCGAGGGATAGACCTAGGCGTTATCTACCGGTTAGTGCTCGGGACCATATTCCGCACCGACGCTTGGCGCCCACCGTGGGGCAAACGAGCGCCTAAGGTCATTTCGCTAACTCCCTCCATGGTGATTCGCACCGAGTACCGTAGCACCCGCTACAACATGGGTAGCTCGTACGCCCCTTCCGCCGGCTCGAGATCCGCTTCGGGGACTTGAACTTCCGTGCCACGGGGAATGGCTATCTCATGCGCCTCACCAACCGTGAGGAGCTACGCGCGCGACGGGAGGCGGTGTCCGCTTCCGGTCCCCGCCGCACGCACGACACCGCGCAGGCGCCAGAGCACCCGATGCCGCGGACCGCCGACGCCGCGACGCCGCCGCCGCCTCGGGCCGCGCCGCGGGCGCGCGGTCCGAGCGGGCGGCAGGCCGAGCGCGCCGCCGCCCAACGCAAGGCACCCACCGCCACGACGGCCGCCACCGCCCAGTGGGACCGCGCGCGGCCTCGTGACCGCGCGTCCCCACCGGGCCGCGTGGCGCCACTACGGCCTACAACGCCAACGTCAACACGACAATGCGCAGGTGCCGCCTCGGTCGCGCACGTCTTCGCCGCCAGGATCCCGCACGTCGGCCACGGGGACGAGTCGTCCCCGGGCTCCGCCGACACGATGCCGCCCCGCCAACCGTCGATGGGTACGCGGAGTGGGACTTCTCCGGTGTGCCGACCCGGCCGCGTTCGGGCGCTTCCTCGACGCCACCGGACCACCGGTTCGGCCGCTCCGACGACCCAAAGATCGGGAGCTACGACCCCACGCGGAATGCCGCGCCGTCATCACCAACGACCCGCCAACGCCGCCGGCGCGGCGGCGCCGGGAGATGGGGAAGTCACGCCAGCCCCTGGGGTTGCCACGCGCCCGGCCGCGGGCCGAGCGCCCCCGCCGGGGCCGACGTCGACGCGCAACCGGCCCAAGCTCGCGAGCTCGAGGCCAAGCCGGGCAGAGGAGTACGGACCGTGCGGCTACTCCGCGCCTCGATGGCGGGGGGAGGCCTCCGCGCGTGGCGAACGCGCGCGGGAGCTAGGCCGACAAGTCCGAGACCGCCCTCAACCCCGTCCCCAACGCCGACAACGCGGATACCCCGCCGCGGCGAGCCAAAAGCTCATCGCCGCCGCAACACCGCCGCGCGCCATGCCGCACCCTCGACCCCCGAGGCTCGAGACATGCACCGCGAGGTGCGTACCCTCCTTGAGCAAGCGGCCGTCCAGCAAGCCGAAAGCCTCGCCTCACGCATCCGCCAACAACGGGGACGCGCGGGGTGATGATCCGCACCAGTGGGGGCGAACCCTGCATGCGGGTCGACCCGCCGACCAGGGACGCACGCCGGCCAAGGAGCGGCTCCTCGACACACGCAAGGCACCGGATGGCGACGCCCGCAACGTCATCAACGCCGTGCGCACTAGCCAGGCGACGCGCGAGCGGCCGGGGCTACCACCCTCGAAGGGGTGGACGCTACGCGGCCGGTGAGGATCGCTCCCCAACGCCGGAGCCCCCGGCACCCGTGTGTCGGGGCCCGGGAGATCCGCACGGCGGCGTTCCCCCGCCGCTTCCGTCAACCCTCGACGATCATCAAATACAACGGGAGACTCGACCCTCGTGTTTGGCTCAACGATTACCGCCCGGCTCCGTCGACCGGGCGGGGCCACCAACGACGAAGTGATCATCCGCAACTTGCCCCCGCATCCGGGCGATGCGGCCCGACATGGCTCGAGCACTTGCCCGCCACCCGCATCCACAACCGGGACGATCTAGTCCACACTTTCGTGGGCAACTTCGCGGGCACATACGTGCGCCCGGAACTCCTCGGGATCCGCGCTCCCCGCACGCGGGCCGTGCGAGTCGCCGCGGGACTTCATACGGCGCTTCTCCAAGCGCCGCACGTAGCTCCCCGCCGTGGCACACGCCGGAGAGATCGTGCACGCGTTCCTCGAGGGCACCACGTGCCGGGACCTTGTGCGCGAGCCGGGACGCAGCCCCGCCCACCGACTCGAACGAGCCGTTCGACATTGCCACCCGCCCTTCGCTCCGGGAGAGGAAGCCGTGGGGGCAATCTTCGATGGCAAGAAGGGCAAGCGCTCTGAGGACACGCCCGCGGAGGGCAGCGGGTCCAAGGAGCCGCGCCGCAATGACAAGCCGGGCAAGAAGGGGAAGAAGCGCCGCGCCGCGAGGCGCGCGAGCAGGGGCGCAACAGCCGGCAACGCCGAGGCCCTCGCCGTTGACCCGCCCGACGGGCCCTCGACCGGCTCCTCGAGGCCCGGGGTGTTCGACGACATGATGAAGAAGCCATGCCCCTACCACAAGACCCCCGTGAATCACACCCCCGAGCAAAGGCGACATGCTCAAGAAGTTCTACGGCCGTGCCGCCGCGAAGGAGGCAGAGGCCAAGAAGGATGGGGGCGACGGCGACGCAGTGGCTTCCCCGCCGTCGAAAATGTGTTCCTCATTTTTGGGGGACCTACCGCCGACATGTCAACCCGGGCAGCGCAAGAAGGAGCGCACGAAGTCCTCGCCGCAGAGAGGGCGCCCTCCGCCTTTCTCAACCGGGTCGAAGGATGCCATCACCTTTAGTCGGGATGATCATCCAAACCGCATCCCGAACCCGGCCAAGCGCCCCTCGGTGGTCGATCCCATCATTGGGAACGCCCGGTTTTCGAAGGTTCTCGATGGACGGAGGCGTAGCCTCAATATCCTCTTCGCGCATACATTGCGCCCGATGGGGATTGGGCCGACCAACCGCGGCCAAAGACGAAGCCGTTTCACCCGCATCGCGCCCGAAAGGTGTTCAACCCCGTCGCATCGATCCGCCCGTCCGGTTCGGGACCCCCAAGAATTTCCGCAAGGAAACCCTCACCTTCGAGGTGGTGGGATTCAAAGGGGGCCTACCATGCCATCCTTGGGCGACCATGCTATGCCAAGTTCATGGCGGTTCCCAACTACACGTACTCGAAGATGAAGATGCCGGTCCAAACGGCGTCATCACCGTCGGGTCGTCGATCGAGCATGCATTCGACCGCGATGTCGAGTGCGTGGAACATGCGAGGCGCTAGCGCCGGATGAAGCGCCGGTAAACACACCGGAGAAGATGGTCAATGACGACCTCCGCCCCCGCCACCAAGCACGTCGGCACGTTCGAGGCCGCCGAGCAAACCAAAGGGGTCCCTCTCGACCCATCGCCCCCGAGGGCAAAGCATTGAGGGTCGCACGACCCTCGATCCTAAATAGGAAGCAAGGCTCGTCGACTTCCTCCGCGCCAACGCCGACGCGCCACGTGGAGCCCCTCGACATGCCAGCATCCCGAGGGAGGTCGCCGAGCACTCCCTTGATATCTCCGCCTAATGCCCGCGCTCGCTCAGCCAGCCGGCCGCGCCGCTTCGACGAGGAACGGCGACGGCGATCGGAGTGGAGCCGCGAAGCTCCTCGAGGCCGCATTCATCAAGGAAGTGTTCCACCCGACATGGTTAGCTAATCTCGTGCTTGTAAAAAAGAAAAAATGGGAAGTGGAGGATGTGTATCGACTACACCGCCTCAATAAAGCATGTCCAAAAGTTCCTTTTCCTTTGCCGCGCATAAATCGATCGTTGACTCCACCGCCGGGTGTGAACTACTCGCTTCCTTGATGCCTATTCGGGATATCATCAAATAAAGATGAAGGAGTCCGACCAGCTCGCGACTTCGCTCATCACACCGTTCGGACGTTCGTTACGTCACGATGCCTTTGGCCTCGTAAACGCGGCGCAACATATCGCTCGCCGCATGCAAAGACGTTTTTTGGGGACCATATCGGCGACGGTCGAGGCTTACGTAGACGACATCGTCGTCAAAACCAGGAAGGCGACGACCCGGCCGCCGATCTTGGCATCACATTCACCGCGCTCGCGGCCAACGGGTCAAGCTCAACCCCGAAAATGTGTCTTTGGAGTGCCGCGGGGCATGCTCCTAGGATACATCGTCTCCCAGCCGAGGAATCGAGGCCAACCCCCGAAAAGGTCGCGGCCCTCGAGCGAATGGGTCCACCCCGGACCCCAAAGGGGTGCAGGTGGTAAGGTGCTGGGGTGCCTTGCCGCCCCGAGCCGCTCTCGCCTCGAGGCTCTGTGAGAAGGGCCTCGCCCTCTACCGCCGCTTCAAGAAGCACGAGCGCTTCTCTTGGACCGCCGAGGCCCAGAAGCGCTCGACAAGCCGAAGGCATCCCCGACGCACGCCCCAATCCTTACGCCGCCGCGAGACGGCGAACCCCTCCAACTCTACGTGGCCGCAACCACCCGTGTGGCCGCCGTGATCGTTGTGGAGCGCACGGAGGAAGGGCGTGCCTTGCCCATGCGGAGGCCTGCCTACTACATCGTCGAAGTCCCACGGACACGAAGACGCGCTACCCCCGTGTCCGAGCCGTTGTATGCGGTAGTCCCGCGCGGCGCAAGCTCCGCCACTACTTCGAGGCCCACCCGGGGCCACGCGTGGTCTCTTCCTTCCCGTTAGGAGAGATCATTCGCAACCCCGACGCGGCAGGTGCAGAACCGCCAAGTGGTCCGTGGAGTTGATGGGCGAGACGCCCGCCACGCCCCGCGCAAGGCCATCAAATCGCAAATCCTAGCCGATTTCGTCGCCGAATGGACCCGACACGCACCGCCGCCCTCGCATTCAAGCGGAGTGCCGGACGCTCGTTCTTCGACGGCTCCGGATGAAGACAGAGCGGGCGCGGCCCGCTTTTCGTGTCACCCCTAGGGAGCACATGCGCTACGCAAGGCGTCTCCACTTCCCCGCGTCTAACAATATGGCGGAATACGAGGCCCTTCTCTCGCGGCCTCAAAATCGCCATTGAGTTGGGCATCAAGCGCCTCGACGTGCGAGGGGATTCGCGGCTCGTGATCGACCAAGTCATGAAGAACGCGAGCCGCCACGACGACAAGATGGAGGCCTACCGCAAGGCCGTGCGGCCCTCGAAGACAAATTCTACCGCATCGAGCTCAATCATGTACCCCGCCGTACAACGAGGAGGCAGATGAACTTGCCAAGATCGCGTCCGGCGGATCACCGTTCCCCCGAACGTTTTCGCGCGCGACATCGCGCACCCACTCGGCCACCTTCGAGCCCTACCCCCTCGAGCGACGCCGGACCCTGGGGCCCCTCGAATCCCGCCGGGTGCGGAACCCATGGAAGAGGGCCCCCTCGAACGAGGCGTACGTGCTCTCCCTTTCGAGGGGTACGGCTCCCACGAGGCCGGCCGCAATGGACATCGAGCCGGCCCCGTCTGTGCGGACCGCGGGAGAAGTACATCGCCCGGATTGCTCGAGGGGAGCCCCCAGCACGGGCCACGCCCTGAGCGCATCGCCAGATGGCCAAGTCATTCACCCTCGTCGACGGCGAGCCGTACAAGCGCGCCGCGTCGGGCATCCTCCGCCGGTGTATACCCATCCCCGAGGGGCGCGAGCTCCTACGGGACATTCACGCGGGGATCCGTGGCCACCACGCCGCGCCGCGCACCCTCGTTGGCAACGCGTTCCGCCAAGGCTTCTATTGGCCTACCGCGCCGCAGACGCCAACGAAATCGTGCGCACTTGCGAAGGGTGCCAATTCTACGCCCGCAAGACCAACTTGCCACTCAAGCTCGCAAACAATCCCCGTAACATGGCCGTTCGCCGTGTGGGGGTTGGACATCGTCGGCCCCCGCGGAAGGCGCCCGGGGCTTCACCCACCCGCTCGGTTGCAATCGACAAGTTCTCCAAGTGGGTGGAGGTGCGCCCCATTACGAATTTGAGGGCCGAGGGGTGCGGTCACGTTCTTCACCGACATCGTCTACCGCTTTGGAGTGCCAAACTCCATCATCACGTACAACGGTCCCGCTCACGGCCGAAGTTCTTGGAGTTCTCGCGACAAGTTCCACATCCGCGTGGATTGGGCAGGCCGTGGCACACCCACGACCAACCGCCAAGTAGAACGTGCCAACGGCATGATCCCACAGGCCTCAAACCCGTAATTTTCGACCAGCTCAACAAATCCGGGCCGAAATGGCTCCAAGAACTACCAGCCAGCCGTGGGTGGAGCCCAAGGACCACCCCGGCGGAGCCACCGGTTCACCCCGTTCTTCCTAGCCCATGGCGCCGAGGTCGTCCTCCCCACGCATCCGGGAATACGGGCCGCCCAAGGTTCGAGGCTACAACGAGGATGCTAACCGGGGGGCCGAGCTCCGCGAGGACTCGCCGGGACCAGCCCGGATGAAGTACGCCTCGTGGCGTTGATGCACCCCGCAAGATATCACCGGGGCCCTACGGCGCTACCAAGCACGCAAGATACGTCGGAGCAGGATTTCGCCGAGGGAGACTTGGTCCTAAGGCTACGCCAAGACAATCGAGGGCGCCACAAGCTATCACCCCCATGGGAGGGACCCTACGTCGTGGTGAAGGTGCTCAAACCGTGCACGTACAAGCCGGCCAACGAGGACGGCGAAGAACTCACCAACACTTGGAACATCCAACAGCCTACGTCGCTTCTACCCTTAGCTAGGATTTCCAAGCATTTTCCGTTGTAAAAACGCACGGCCAACGCCCCCGCTGGTGTCACCTATGTAAATACTCCGAATTAATAAAAGGGCAACTCGCTTTCCCCCGAAACCCAAGTTACCCTCGGGCTACCGCGGGGGGCACCCCCCCCCAAATGGTCCCATTTTTTTCGCGCAAAAACGTAATAACACGCGCTAAGTTTGTTTCCTACTTCAACCACGAGTCACGATTCGAATAGGGCGAGCGGCACACAGCGAAGGAGCGCACGAGCCGAGACGCCCTACGCCGCGCGCTATGGCCCGTCTCTCGCCTCCAACCCGCCGGGCCCTCGCGAAAGGCGACTCCCCTAACTAGAATCTACTCGAGAAGAAGAAGAAGCAAAAAGCGCAATAAGCAAGCGATTTCATTTACAACCGACCATGTTCACGAAACTACTTGTTTATTTACAAGAGGCCACGAGGCCGAGTTCGATACACAAAAAACGGCCTAGCGCCCGTGTGCTTTCAGGGGCGGAGCGGCAAGCATCGGGGCCGGCGTCCGGAAGAGGAAGTCTTCGAAGGCCCTCGGCGAGCGACCCCGCGGCGTCGCCAGCAAGCGCGCGTCCGCACGCTCCATGGCCACCTCGTCCCCCGACGCCCTCGGGCACGATGTGGCCCTCAGCCACCGCTCGAGGTTCACCCCTCGTAGTGGGAACGCACCACTCCGAGGGCCTTCTCGCACGCCAGGTAACGCCCGGCGCATCCGCTCCGTGACGTGGCCGCCGAGAGGGCGCGTAGGCGGTGGGGGCCGCCGAGCCGCCGCCCGGGCCTCGCCTTCCTCGACGACGCGACGGAGTCTCGAGGGCCGCGTCCCGCGCCCCCCCCGCAGCCTCGGCCGTCGGAGGAGTTGTAGGAGGCTTGCGTGGCCTCGCCCGCCCACCGCGTGTCCCAGGCGTTGCGCAAGCCTCGGAAGCGACAAGACGACAAGAAATCGTAAAAGGGGAAACGAACCCTCTAAAGCAAGAACTAACGAGCAGGTCGACAATAGCTTACCTTCGATTTGTCTCCTCCCTGCATCGAGGTCGCGCGCGCGCGACCAAGCGCCGCCGAGGCTTCGGACGGCCTCGCCTTGCTCGACGAGGGCCATCTCTTGGGCGGCATTGCCAGCCGAGCGCCAACGCCTCATCCTCAACCTCGGAGAATGCGGCGTTCCGCTCCTCCGGGCCGACTTCTCCGCCGCCCGCGAGCAACGCGCGCTCCCGCTCCGGCCGCCGCCCGGGCGCCGCCAAGGGCAGCCCTCGCTCCCCGCCGGAGCCGCCCTCGCCCCCCCGCGGCGATGCGCTCCGCCGGAGCTGCCCTCGCCGGCGACGAGAGCCGCGTACCCTTGACGTCGAGGGCGGCCTTCGTGTCATCGCGCCTCCTTGGCGCGTCGCTCCAGCCCGCGCGCCCGCTCCTCGCCGCGCGCCGGCCGCGCCGCGCGCCCTTCGAGCGACGCAAGGAGCCTCCCGGCCGCGCGCGAGCGGTGGCCACCTCCGCCCTCCCCGTGGGTGGCGCCAACGTCCGCGTCTCCGTCCGTGTCCTCGCGCGCGCGGCTCCACGGCCGCCCTCGTCACGATCGACGAGGGCTGCGCGGATCCGCCCGAGACTCGAGTCACGCGCCGCGTCCCGCCCCGAGCCCTCGGGGAGCACGTCGCACCACGCCATCGCCCGCGCGCGCCCGCCCACCCTGCCCCCGGCGCCCCGAGAGCATCCGCAAGCGCGTCGTAAGCGCCGCATCGCTCCCGGAGCCGGCGGACCTCGGCGTTCACCGGTCGAACGCGCTATACTTTTCACGAGCGCGGCGCCGAGCTCCCGGCATCCACACACATCGAATCTCGCAAGTGTCAAGGCTTGAATGCGCACGCGAAAACGAAATAAGGAAGGGAGACGAGCAACCGTGGCTCACCTCGGGAAGACGATCCGTGCCGGGCCGCCGTGGACCCGCGCCGCTCGTTCAACGCGCTGGCGGAGCGTGGCGCCGTGGCTCAGAGCTCGCCCTGCAGCCCCTCGCTCCCCTCCGGGCGGCCGCCGAACGCCGGGATCCTCCACGGCGCCCCCACCGGGCGGGGGCGGCCGGCGTGGGAGGACGAGGCCCCGCATCCGTGCCCCGGCCCCCCACTATCATGTGACCCTCGTGTCGCTCACGAGGGCCCCCTCCTCGGGGCTCAGAGAGTTCGGGGGCCGCCCGGCCCATCGGTTCCACCCGGGCGGCGGGGAGTCATCCGAGAGCTCCACCACCTCCGCCCGGGGACCGCCGGCGGCGAGCCGCCCGCTCCGCCCGCCGGCGCGCCCACCGCGCCCCGCGCCGCGGCGCCCGTTGTGGCGCCGTTGCCGCCACCTCCGTCCGCGCCGCCACGTCCGGGGCGGCACTCCCGCAAGCTGCGCCCCGCTCCGCCTCCTCCGCAAGGGGCCGCCACCGCGGGCGCACCCCCATCGTAGCCGCCGCTGCGGCCGCGCCTCCGTGGCGACCGCGCCGGCCGCCCCCGCGACCTCCTCTCGGCCGCGCGCGCGGCGGGCCGATCCACCTACGGCCCCTCGAAGCCCCGCCCCGGCCTTGCGCGCTCGTGCCCGCCGCCGCGCCCTCGTCCCCTCGGGCGCGACCCCCTCGACGAACGCCGCCGGGTGGGGATCGACGCGTCCGCTCCCCGCACCTTGGCTCTGGCAAGTGGAGGGACGGGTGGGCACCGCCCGCGCAAACACGAACGGAGGATTGCAGAGCGTCTAAGGGTAACCGAAAAGCAGATTAAGGCCAAGCAAAGGAAGAACAAGTTCCTTACCTCGCGGAGGAAAAGGCCCGCTTCCTTTTCCCTCGAGGCCTCCGACGAGGCCGGCGCGGGCGCCGCGCTCGCCGCGCACCTCCCCCGACGGCGCCGCCGCACGCGCGGCACGCCCGCCCCCTCATGCGTGGGCGCGCCCCGATGCCGCCACCACACGCGGGGGCACGCTAGCCCCGCGCGCGCGCGGCGCGCGCCCACCGACGCGCCCCTCGACGAGGACGCCGCGCGCGCGACGCGCTCCCGCCACGCGCGGGCACGCCTTGACGCGCGCGCTGGCACGTCCGCCGCGCGCGCCCTCCGTGGCGCGCGCCGGCACTCCCCGCGGCGCGTGCCGCCCCCGACGATGGATCGCCGCGCGGGCGGCGCGCGCCCGCCCCATGTGCAAAGCCACCCCCGACGCCGGGCGCGAGATCCGGCGACGGGGGCGCGGGCCGCCACCCGTCCGAGGGGCCCTCCCCCTCGACTCTTCCTCCTCGTCCCGGTCCGAGGACGAGGGCTCCTCGATGTCGGGAGGAGAGCCCCGCCCCTCCCGCCGCCCGGCACTCGCGACCGCGCGGCCGCGCGCGCTCGGCGCCGCCTTGCGTGTTCCCGCCGCGCGCCGCCCGCTCCCCGGCCGGCTCCGGCCGCGCCGCCCGCCGAGCGCACGGGAGCCGGGGGTGGGCGAACGGACTTGGCGCGCGTTGAACCGCACTCCTACCGCGCGCAAGAGCAACAATGGCGCGTCGTAAATCAAAAAACAAGACCAAGGATGGAAACGAAATCGGGAACTCTACTCACCCGCCGGGCCCGTGGGGGAGCATCTCGATATCCCACGTGGGTCCGACCCGCAGTGGCGGCGTCCCCGGTGTCGACGGCGCTCCGCGCCCGGTGAGCGCGCGTACGGCCGCTCCAAGCAAGCCGGGAGCATCCGCGACCTCGCTGTGTCAATCGGGTTGGCCGCCTCCGTCATCTCGAAGATGCAGAGGGGCCCTCCATCACCCGCACGATTCGCCGGTGATGAAGGAAGGCGAGGACGCCCATCGCGTTGAGCCCTTCCCCTCGCCGCCGCAAGGCGGCGAGGACCCGACCCCTCGGCGCGCCCGATGGTCGGGGTCGGGGCAACCCGTAGCCCCGGCGGCTCCTGCCTTCTTTCTTGAACACCCGCCCGTGTAGGGAGGAAGGCCGGCTCTCGGCGTTGCGCAGATAAAACCATCCCCGCTCCCGGGCCCGGCGTTGTTCGTCGTCATGGTGCGGAGGGATGTAGAACTCCTGAGTCGCCCCCGCGTAGAGCGAGCGACATCCCGGGCCGGCGCGCACCGCGCGCGGGTCCCTCGCTCCGACGTGGGCCGCGTGATGAGCTCCGCGCGGAAGAGGTGTACCTGTAGCTCCCAATTGATCGGGATCCCTGTGGCTCTTCTCGGGAGACGCCCACGAACGTGGCCGCCCGCGAGATAGCGGTGGGGGCGAAATTGTGCAGCCTCCACCCATAGTGGCAGCACAACGCCCGCATGAATGCGCTCGCCGGCGCGTTGGAAGCCGCGCTCGTGGTAGCGGAGGAAGCTCACCACGTAACCCTCCGGCGGGTGGGGCTCGAGGTGCGTCGACGGCGCACGATCCACTCCGCCGGCGCCCTTCTTCATTGGCCGACAACCGGCGGCCGGCGACCGGGGCGCGCCCCAGGCGAGCCGGGTCACCCGGTCGACCTCTCCCAAGCGTACGGCTCCAGGACCCGGATCGGAAGCCGAGGCGGCGCCATAAGGGAGGACGACCGCATGCGAGGGCCGAGGACAAGGGAAGCGAGAAAAAAGCTCTAAGGGGCCGAAACCGCGCGTGGCGAGAGCGTAACGAAGACGAAGGGACTCGAGGATCGAAAATCCCGTGAGGAGCCAAGGTAAAAAACCGCCGTCCCTTCCTCACCGCAAGTGCATAGGCAACGGCGAGTTCTCCGGAGCGCACGCCCCGCCAACAAGAATCGCAGGAATCTTTCCATCGCGTCGACGGCGGCCCCACCACGACCGCAGCCGACTCTAACATTGTGCGGGTCATCATTACGCAAGACCGGCGGCGACCGAGGCGAAAACCGCCACGTCCGCCGGCCACGCGCCCACTACGCGCGCGCGCGCCGCGCCGCCAAAAAGGCGCGCCCGCGCCGCAAACCCGCGGCCACGCCCGCAAGGCAATTAAATGCCCTCGGCCCCTTGCCAGCAAGGAGAGCCCTCGAGCGAGGCGAATCCTGGGCCCGAGACAAGGGTGACCCTCGATGGGATATCGCCGTGAGAAGGTCGCCCGGACCTCGCTCGATGTAGAGCGGGTGTGCAGCCGCGGCACCCATGCCACGCAGACCCTCGAGCGCATGACCCCCAACTCGAGACAAGGCGACCCTCGATGGGATATCGGGCCGTGAGAAGGTCGCCGGGACCCGCTCGATGTAGAGCGGGTGAGCCACCGCGGCACCCATGCCACGCAGACCCCTCGAGCGGCGTGACCCCCAACTCGAGGCGATGTCAACCCCCTAAAGAAGGCACGCGCGTAAGAGGATCGCCCTGTGTCACGCTTGAAATAGAGCGACACCGAAAGCACTCATACCGCGCCATGCCACCAACCAAGGACCTCGAGGGCCGGCACGCCCTGCACCCTCGACGGCCGCAAACGCGAAAAAGACGGGTCGGGCCAAGGCACGGCCCCGCACGGCCTTATCGATCGCAGGTTCGAAGCCCGACCCCGACGGGTCCGAACTGTGCGCCCCGCATCACAGAGTTAGGGACGACGAGGGCACGCGCATTCGAGCCGTTCCTCGAGCCCGTCGGCTCGAGGGTGCCCCACATGTCGTGTTCGAGAGCCGCCGAGGGCGCCCAGTCGGGGATCCCACCGAGGGAGAGCTTCGCGCCCCTCGGCCCCTAGCGAACGGGACCGAGCCCCACCTAGCAAACCCACGCAAGCGCTTCCATGGACGTGTCTCCGGACCGCGCACCTACCCTTATCGAACGGGGCATGGACGTCCACTTGAACTACCCGCTAGCAGCCCCCGAAGAGGAATCCGCGAGCCGGCGACCCGCCTCGATGGGGAGTCGTGGAAACCTCACCTCCCGACCCGCGGAGGGACGGCGAGGGCGCGATAAAAAACAAGTCGTCGTGCTCGACCCGATCGCCTCGAACGAGCCAAGGCTCGGGGGCTTGACGCACGGCTACACCTCCTGGGAATTGCACCCGCCGGGAGACAATGAGGGGGAGCGTGCACCCCCGATGCCGCTGAAATACCGCCGATGCCGGGTTGGCATATGTGCCACGCCCTTCGACCGAATTGCTCGCGGCTAACCCCCAGAGAGCCCACACCCCCGCAGGCTTCGGGGTTAGGACCCGCGGGCCGCTAGCGCGGCCCCACCGGGATAGCGTTCGCAAACAAGGAGGGAAGAACGTCCTATCGAAGGGTTCCGCACCGCGGGAGCCTCAATGGCAAACCCGCATGCTCGGGGGCTACCGTTCGGGGACCGCCCTAGGGGTCCCCTCAAACAATGGGGGAACCCCCTACCTAAATTCCCGCATCAATATAAGCTAAGCCTAACCATGCAGAAACTAACCATGCAGATACGGCCCATCAAACAGACCCCCGAGGCCCACCAAGGCGGCCCGCCTAGGAAGACCCCTCGAGCAGCTTCGCCGCCCGAGGGCATGCTCCTTCCTCGAACGGGCTCCGCCCCGTTCGAGGGGCAACTCCCTCCTCGAATGTGCTCCGCCCCCGCTCGAGGGGCGACCCTTCGAGCGGTCCCGCCCCCGCCGAGGGCGTGCCCCCCCCCCGAGCGAGCCCCGCCGCTCGAGGGTCCGCTCCGCCCTGGCCGGGGCCCGCCACGCTCACGGGCGTCCCGCACGCGTGCGCCGCCCCGTACTTGGGCATTGAACGCCCCGACGCCGCAGACGGCGCCATCATGCGCCCGGGGCTCACGCCCCGCGTCGCCGCACCAACTCCTGTGGAAGGAGCCCATCCCCGCCACCGTGGGATGGACCGTGCGCACGCCGGCGGTCGCTCCCGTGACGCCGTGCGCACGCCGCCGTACGACTAACGCGCCCGACCCTCGAAAGGGGCCGGCGCACCCCTCGATTCCACTTTCCCCGTGACCTCGCGTCTAGGTGAGGGGCGCTAGGCCGGTGGGTGGCCATCCCGGCCACCGTAACGGCGCGCCGCCGTACCCACGCGTGCGGGTGCACGCCCGACTCCGCAGCGCACGCCCGAACACCGCAAAGAACCACTCCGCCACCCGCAGCTCATTGGGAAGGAACGCCGCTCGCCCGCTCCCGTACCCCGCACCGGGCCATCACGCGACCTCCCCCTCGAAGCCTATCGCAGAACGCCATCACCGTCCGCCGCCTCCTACCCTCGAACCGCCACCGTTCGGGTACGAAGTAGGCCATCATGGCTCTGATCGCAGCGTGGGATCGTTCGACGATCGCCCGCCCCACACCGTTGCACGACGTGCTCCTCACACGTAGCTAGGTAGCGGCGGCGTGCATGTAACCTCGCCGCCCCCCTTGGCCTATAAAAGGGGAAGCGAGCCCCCGACCGCGGGGACGAGGGGACGGATCCGAGGAACAGCGCCGCCCGTGCACTCACCCCCTCCTTATTCTCCCACAACATCTTCGCCACTCACCGGGGACTTGGGAGCCACGCTTCCTCTCCCGCCTTGCTTGTATTTGCCCCACTACAAGCACCCCCCGTTGCTGAGCAATATAGTGCCACGAGCACATCACTCGGCGGGACGTACGGCTCCCCTGGGCCGAACCGTGTGGATAAATCCTTGTGTCATTTGTCGTTTAGCATCGACCATCGAGGGATAGACCAGGCGTTATCTACCGGTTAGTGTCGGGACCATATTCCGCACCGACACGAGGGCGCGATAAAAAACAAGTCGTCGGCTCGACCCGATCGCCCCGAACAGAGCCAAGGCTCTGGGGCTTGACGCACGCTACACCTCCCTTGGAATTGCACCCGCCGAGACGAAGGACAGGGGAGCGTGCACCCCCCGATGCCGCCGAAATACCGCCGATGCCGCTGGCATATGTGCCACGCCTTCTCGACCGAATTGCTCGCTGCTAACCCCCCCGGAGAGCCCGCCCCCCGCAGGCTTCGGCTTGACTCCGCCGGGGCGCGCTAGCGCGGCCCCACGGATAGCGTTCGCAAACAAGGAGGGAAGAACGTCCTATCGCAGGTCCCGCACCGCGGAGCCTCAATGGCAAACCCGCGCATGCTCTGGGGCTACCGTCGGGACCGCCCTAGGGGTCCCCTCAAACAATGGGGAACCCCTACTTAAATTCCTCGCATCAATATAAGCTTGCCTAACCATGCAGAAAACTAACCATGCAGATACGGCCCATGCACAGACTTCGGGAGGCCCACCAAGGCGGCCCGCCTAGAAGACCCTCGAGCAAAGAGCTCCGCGC